>OZ038415.1:15402689-16858434 GCA_964036255.1 Caenorhabditis virilis | reverse complement strand
AATGTGTGCTTTTGCAACAGTATGCCAAATTAATTTTTTTTCTTCACGTGATTCACATTTTTTGCATTTTTTCTTCTTTTCTTCGCCTGAATCACATTTTTTTTTACAATTTTCTTATTTTTAAAATTTTTTCCGAAGAGTTTTCACGTGTAATACTATCGCCTTCTTGATTTAAGCCTAAAATCGTGAAATTCCATAACTTTTTGAAAAATATTTATTTATTTTTGAATTTTCGACTTGTTTTTTTTCTTCTGAACTTTTATAAGTTTCCCCACATTTTAGATCTAAAACCCTTGAAATTCAGCTCCAAGTTGGTCTCAAAACATTTTAAAATCCATTTGTTTATCGAAAAGTTTCGGAAATTTCTGAGTTTCTCCTTTTTTCGAAGCTCAAAAGCGCTTTTCAACTTCCCTCTCTCAATTTCTATATTTTATAAAGAATTTTAAAGGCAAACCCTTTAAAATTCAATCGATTAGTCCTGATTTAATCTAGACATCCTCAAAAACCAATAATTTATCAACAAATTTCAGAAATTTTAATTTTGTTCGGCTTTTATTAGTTGCTACATTGTTTTGATGCTCAGCACCTGAAAATTAGTGTTCTTCATTTATCAATTGAAATGTTTTTTATTTGTAAACTTCCTTGATTTGTTCGCAATGTTCAGATTTTTCAAAAAAAGAAAAATCATTTTTTTTGTGCATCAATTTGAGAAGAATATTGCATGAAGTTCTATTCCAGATCGAAATGTGAAGGATATCAATTTGACTTGAAGACTTAAAATTAACATTTTTATTAGCAGAGTTCGGAAATGTCTTGTAAAAAAAAGATAGCACAAACAATTTAAAGATTAGGCGGCATCATCTTTAAAAACAAATCATAATCATACCCTCCCCCCCCCCCTTTATCAACCAAAAATAGCAAAACGGTTAGCAAGCGAATGGATATATTGTCAATTCAAATATTCTTGATCATGCAAGTTGGTTTTGACCTACCCAGAAAATCTTAGTCTCTCACAAAGTCATGCTATTTTTACCTGCGAACGGTTGCGCTGCGGTCTTTTAGTAGAAAATATATGATCCAAAATTTTTAAGTTGACAATAGTACAATGCAACGCAATTACGCAGATATGTGTCGCTAAACACTCTAGCGCCGCCCTTTTTCTACCGTTCGTTTCATCAACATTTCACCGCTTTTTCACCTATTTAGTTTGGTTTTTCTACGATTTTCAAAACAAAATTCACGTGATTCACATTTTTTGCATTTTTTCTTCTTTTCTTCGCTTGAATCACATTTTTTTACAATTTTCTTATTTTTTAAATTTTTCCCGAAGAGTTTCCACGTTTAATAGTATCGCCTTATTTATTTAAGCCCAAAATCGTGAAATTCCATGACTTTTTGAAAAACATTTATTTATTTTTGAATTTTCGACTTGTTTTTTTTCTTCTGAACTTTTATAAGCTTCCCCACATTTTAGATCTAAAACCCTTGAAATTCAGCTCCAAGTTGGTCTCAAAACATTTTAAAATCCATTTGTTTATCGAAAAGTTTCAGAAATTTCTGAATTCCCCCTTTTTTCGAAGCTCAAAAGCATTTTTCAAATTTCCTCTCTTAATTTCTATATACAGTGCGTAACATAAGTATAGAGCCACCCCTAAAATTGACTCTCCTGACACGCGCGTGCAAATTCCGGACATGAGACCAAAAAAATCGGATTCAGCATCCAAAATTAGCCTTAGAAAACATATTTTACGTTAATACCTCTGGAAACCTGTATGTTGTAGCTCAAAGTATGAAAAAATCGCTCGTGCAACCGTAACATAAGTATAGAGCCACCCCCGGAAATTCGAAGATAATCAAATTTTTTTATGAAGTCGGTATTTGGTAGCACATCCTTCAACTGTGATAACATCATAAATACAATTTTGCATAGAATTGATACGGTTTGGGATGTATTGGGAGGTCTTGTTATTGAATTCCAGCTCGATCTTCTCCCTTTCGTCCAAAATGGCTGCTTTGAGAGCATTGGCAGAACCGTACTGCTTTCCCTGGGCATCTACTCTTCGCACAAGCTCTCCCCAGACGTTCTCCATGGGATTCACGTCAGGAGAACACGCGGGCCATGGGAGAACATCGAGTTTTTTGGATTTGAACCAATCCATAGTCGAGTTATTCACATGGATGCGCGCAGTATCCTGCTGAAAAACGAAACGACGACGATTGAATCGACGTCGAAATGGAAGGAGATGACCCTGGAGAACATCCTGATACTGGGAAGAGTCCATGCGAGAAGATATAAATGCCAGATCCAAGCTGAAAATGCTCCCCACGCCATAACGCTTCCACCTCCAAAATTGCGTTTTGAGAAGAGAAGCTTGTCCTTGCGGAGATCATGCCAATATGTCTTGAAACCGTCTGGTTCATACAAATTGAATTTCTTTTCGTCGGAAAAGATTATCTGAAAGGGGTATTTGTGTTTTTGGAACAATCAGATATCCAAAACTATTTCGTTCCAATTGGTTCCCATGTCTCTTCGCGCGAAGTCCAGACGACGAGCCTTCCGAAGATCGGTGAGATGTGGAGATGGCTTCATGACTTCTCTGACGAGGTTAGGATCCTTGTCAAGAACTCTCAAAACAGTCTGCTTACTCACATTGAGATTCAGCTCTCTCTTGATGTCATTGCAAGACTTCATTGAGTTCGAGGCCTGTCTAACAATATTTCACTGGTCTCGGAGACTGAGCTTCGTTGGTGCTCCTGACTTCGGCGACTGCTTATAGTGATCCGGATTGTTGACATAATAGTCTATGCTCTTCCTTGAGCGATTCAGATACTCAGAAATGGCTCGATTCGACCATCCAGCTGTTTTAAAAGCTTGGATTTGGACCTGCTCCGCATCTGACAAATGTATTCCGCGAGGCATCGTTAAATTACGGATAATTTGGATTTAAATCGATAGAACCCGATTCCATATGACATTTAAAGACGCCAAGAACTTTTTGCAAAAAGGCTCCAACAAAGATTTCATAAGGAAATATGATTTTCTTCGAATGTCGTGGGGTGGCTCTATACTTATGTTACGGTTGCACGAGCGATTTTTTCATACTTTGAGCTACAACATACATGTTTCTAGAGGTATTAACGTAAAAGATGTTTTCCAGGGGTAATTTTGCATGCTGAATCCGATTTTTTAAGTTGCATGCCCGGAATTTGCACGCTCGTGCCAGGAAAGTCAATGTTATGGGTGGCTCTATACTTATGTTACGCACTGTATTATAAGGAATTTTAAAGGAAAACCCTTAAAAATCCAATCGATTAGTCCTAATTTGATCTAGAAATCCTTAAAAACCAATAATTTATCAAAAAATTTCAGAAATTTTAATTTTTTTCGACTTTTATTAGTTGCTACATTGTTTTGATGCTCAGCACCTGACAATTATCGTTAGTGTTCTTCATTTATCAATTGAAATGATTTGTTCGCAATGTTCAGATTTTTCAAAAAAAATCAATTTTTTTGTGCATCAATTTGAGAAGAATATTGCATGAAGTTCTATTCCAGATGGAAATGTGAAGGATAGCAATTAAACTTGAAGACTTAAAATTACATTTTTACTAGCAGAATGCGGGAATGTCTTGTAAAAAAAGATAGCACAAAAAATTTAAAGATTCGGCGTCATGATCTTCAAAAAAAAATCATAATCATATCCCCCCCCCCCCCTTTATCAACCAAAAATAGCGAACCGATATAGTACAATGCAACGCAATTACGCAGATATGTGGTAAACCTCTGTGTGTCGCTAAACACTCTAGCGCCACCCTTTTTTTACCGTTCGTTTCATCAACATTTCACCGCTTTTTCACCTATTTAGTTTGGTTTTTTCTACGATTTTCAAAAAAATTTTCAACTTACCAAGATTAAAGGAACATAACGGTGAAAAATGCGTGTGTTCTTACCACAAAATGTGTGTTTTTGCTACAGTATGCCATATTTATTTTTTTTATTCACGTGATTCACATTTTTTCCTCTTTTCTTTGCGTGAATCACATTTTTTGCAGTTTTCTTATTCTTTAAATTTTTTACGAAAAATTTAATACTATCGCCTCCTTGATTTAAGCCTAAAATCGTGAAACTCCATAACTTTTTGAAAAATAATTATTTATTTTTGAATTTTCGGCTTGTTTTTTTCTTCTGAACTTTTATAAATTTCCCCTCGTTTTAAATCTAAAACCCATGAAATTCAGCTTCAATTTGATCTGAAAAAATTTTTAAATGCCGTTTATACGTAAAATTCGTTGATTTTTTCGCAATTTTTTGATTTCTAATTTTCAGGTGAATATTCCAAGGGCACCGAATCAAGATGCTGGTCGCCGAGCCGCAGGAAAATGAGATAAATCTCGAGAATATCGACGCTGAGATTCGAATGGAGAATATTCGGCAAAATGCGAGAAAGATAACCTGGGATGGATTGAGGGAAGACTTGAAAAAATTTATTAGAGTAAGGAATTTGAATACTTTGTTAATATCTTGAAATTTTCTGAAAGTGTATGAAAAATTCATTTTATTTTCAAAATTGCATAGTATTTTCTGATTTTGTTCCTAATTCATGATTTTTAAAGATTATAAAGCCCAGAATCTGAAAATCAAGGATAGTAGCTTTTATTTGAACCGAAATTTGTGAAATTCAACTGATTTCTATGAAAATGCCGACATTCTTTGATGTTCGACGTTTTTTAAGGCTAATATATATTTTTGAAACGTTTCTCAATGTTCACATCATTTCAAAGGTACAAAACCATGTAAACTCACATTTTTAGCTCAAATTTAATCTTTTAAAAAAACCTCAAAATCCAGTATTTATCGAAACATTTCAGAACTTTCGAATATTTCAACTTTTATCGCTTTTTAGAGCGTGTTAAAGCCCAGAGCCTGAAAATTAAAACCAGTAGCTTTAATTCAGTCATATATATATTTATTTTTCTAGGAAAATCGCACGGTGCTCGATGCTGACTCAAGAATTGACGTCATCAACGCAATCTCGATTATGAGGAAGAAAATGCCGATAGATGAGACGGCTAGTTTCGAGAAGAAGGTTCAGTTATTGGTGGAAAGTTTTGAGTATGCCAAATTTGAAGGAAAAAACCGAAAAATCCAATATTTTATTTCAGATGCACGTTTGCGTCGGACCCTGAAAAGTTCTTCCTTAAAAACAACGATGTCTCCATCGAAATCGGTTACTCCAATGACAAATTAACCGGTTGTCGAATTGGGTATTGGGGCGGACCACTTGTTGTCAGTGAAGAGGCTTCGAAATTGTTGGAAAATGGCAAATTTACGATTTTTCGAGATTGCATTTTCAACATCTTGTCAATTCTTCCATCAAACCTTCTAGAGTAAGTTAAAATTTTATTGAAAATATCTTGTAGAATAGATCAAAGAGATGACAGAAATCAATAAAAATGCGAAAAGTATAATTTTAAAAAGATTTTTCACAAATTTCCCTTTTTCTGGCCGGCTTGCACTTGAAATTCCGATAAAGTTGGAGAGAATGGCAGCGAGTGAGAGCTGAAAACATATTTTTTTACTTTATTTTTGTTCTTCGCCTTTAAAATGCTGATAATAAAGCCTTTCGCTCGCTAAAATCACCACCGGCTCCAGGTCATCTTTGCGTTTTTCTTTATATGACCTAGAAATCCAATAATGACCTTTTTTTTAAATAGGGGGAAAGGAAAATGGGTAGAAATTTGCTAAAGAGCACTCTGAATCGATTTCTGGTGTCATAAGAAGTTCAAAAAATCGATTCCAAAACCTAAAAAAAAATAAAATTTGCAGAAAGCAACGCAACGTCGGAATAATGATGCTCGAATTCATCGAGCGGAACCTCATCAAAGAAGGAGGAGAGCTGAGTACACAAGGAATTAATGCCGGGTTGGGGTATGTTTTTTTGTAAAAAAAATTGAAATCAATGGTTATGAAAATGTATCTTTAAATAATGATTTTTTGAAAGTTCCGTTTTTTAAAATTTGGATTACGTTATATTATCGAGATTTCAGAAGGAAAAAAGAAACTTTCAAAAAATTAATTGAAACTGTATTTTTTCTAAATAAATTTGGAATTTTGCAATAAAAATTTGAAAATCTAACTTTTTATTTTATTGAAAAAACAATCAGATTAAAACGATCAATTTTGAAAATTCTTAAATTTCCAAGAAACGGGAATTTTTAGAAAAAATTGAAAACCTGGAATTCTTTTTTTTTTGAAAAAATTGGGAAATTTCTAAAAATTACTTTTATTTGTTAATTTCAACAAAAATAACGCAAAATGTTTATATTTTCTGAAATTTTCTTCTAAATCTCCGAATTCCAGTTTCTACATGCCGCGAACATTACTTCAACCGGGAAGGTTGTATTTTTTCGCCGATAAATTGTTCGAGAAGCACTACGGCACACCAACAGTGGATGCAAATGATCAGGACGTTCTTCCATACTTGGAAGTTTTGATTGTTTCGAATGACAAACCAAACGCTGCCGGACTTGAAGCATGCATTTGTTTGAAGTTTTCCGAAGCCAATCTCTTTTCGAGCCAGACGCTGAGACGATTGGAGAAATTTATCGCGAAAGCACCGCTCGTCCGTCATTATACCAATCAATATCGATATATGGGTGGAAGAGAGAAATTGGTGGGTTTTTTTGGAGATAATTAATTAGATTTTAGTTGAAAAAACAGTTTTTATTCGAAAAAACCATAAAAATCTGTAATTTCAGACTGGAAATCTACATCTTCTCTCCAATTTCCCATCGGAATACACCCAACATCTTTACGAGATTGATTTGAGACATTTAATTGGGAACAATGATGCAGTGGTTGTCGAGATTTACATAAAGGAGATGGAAATGTTGGAGGAAGTGGTGTCGATTATCCGAAGTGAATGGATTCACAACAAGCTTTGGGAGTCGATCTTGGCGTTTTGTAGGAAAGCTAAGAGAGCAGAAGGCCCGCATGGGGTTATACATGTGAAGACGATTCTGGAAAGGAGGAGATTTGAATTTATCTTCTCGACGAATGTTGGATTGATTAATGGTTGGTGTTTTTTTAATTGGGAATTTGAAAATATGAATTTGGTGGGCAAGGGATGACTGTTTTTAAAGACGCGTTTATTTATTTATTTCATCATCAAAGTTCCACAAAAAATAACAACGAATAACATTTTATGAAGTTGGAAGTGTTTTTCAACAACACCGTGATTATTAGGAAGGTCTCCTTTTGTGATTTAATTGCTCTTTTTAAGGAGGCGCCTAATTTGGGATTTATATGTTGGAATTTTCTAGTTCAAAATCTGAACATTTGCAAAAAAATCGAGTTTTGAAGAGCTATAACCTGGCTAAAACTCAATATCACTGGGTTGAATTTTTTAGCTATCTTGATGAAACCATTCTTAGTTGGGGTGCTAAAATTTTCAGCGAATTTGGCTGAAATTATTAGAAACGCTGAAAATGTAGTGTTAAAAATGGAATTTTCAAAAAAGTTCAACCAAATTCGCTGAAATTCGGCATAAGAATGGTCTCAATATGATAACCTCAAAATTTCATTTCGTAATTTTGATTTTGAGACAATTTACCTTACCGCATCTTCAAAGTTTGATTTTTTTTTTGCAAATTTTCAGATTTTGAGCTCGAAAAAATCATTCTCAAACTGCTTTTGGAAATCAGCTTAAAATTCTCTTTCAAATGAGATATATCTCATTAAAAACAGCCAGAAACGGTTCTCGAAAAAGGAAATAACAATTTTGAATTTTTTATTTGTTTAAAAATTGAATATTCCAGTTGAAATCCGTGAAATAGATTTGTGTAAATGGTCGGTTCGAAGTGTTGTGGCGGCTACTGGGAGTTCGGTCAGCGAAGAGCTGGATCGAAGAATGACCGACAAGCTGAATAGGTTGGTTTTTTTTTGTTGAGAATTTCGAAGCCTTAAAATGAAATTTTCAGCTATTGGAGCATTACAAGGACACTCCTATATTTTTCAACTCAATTCAAATGCACAATTGTATCACCAGACCAGATAAATGTCGAAGATTATGTTTGTTCGAAATACAAAAATGTGCCTTGTTCATCGAGTAGAGCTAACGAGGCGAACGATATGTCAGAAGAAAACGGTGGTTAGTAAATCTTGTTTTTTGGAAAGTTTTTTAAATAAAAAAGAATACGCGAATTAACTAATATTTAAATATTTTTTTAACTAAAAAATTACGTGAAGATTTAGAATTTTTTGGTGCTCCTGGCATTTTTAGCTAACGTTAAAAATGCCAGTTTTAGAAGTAAGTTGAAAATTTCGGGGTTTTTTCGTCAACTTTAGTTAATTCTAAATATTTTTAAAGTCATCCATTTTTCTGAAAATTCAGATCTGCTCTGAATTAAGCGCTATTTGCAATCTGGGTTTATAGGCCATATAAGGAAAAATAGCCAACTTTAAAAATTATTGGATTCCGCGAAATTTTGAACGAAAAATTACTGTTTCGAAAATTTGAATATTGTCGATTTTAGTTTTTTTTCTTTATTTAATGAAAATATGAGGTACTAAATTTGTTTTTGAAAAAATCTGAAAATTTCAGAATTAACATTTCAAAAAAAAATTAAATTAATTGCTCTTCTGCAGTCTTCTAAAAAACTTGATAAATTTTCAGATTCAGATTTTTAAATTTTGAAAAATCTTTAAAAATTCTGAAAAAATTTTTCTCAGCTAAAATTTCTGATATGATTCATGTTTTCTGATAAAACTCGGGTTTGAAAAGAGTAAAATATTGTTTTCTTATCGGCAACTATAGCTATGCATAAGGCTAGTAGGATGTAGCCTAACTAGTTGTTTGATTGTACAATTTTTTTATCGTTTTCTAGTTTTAAACGCATTTAAAAAAAGTTACTATTAATTTAAAGCAAAATTAGTGTTAAACGTATGCCATTTTCGAAACTTATGTTGTTCCAGATGAAAATCCACGTCAAAGTCAATTGCTCCAGCTACTCATGCACCCGCTTAGATTCGAAGAGGAAGGAGGTACGTAAATTATAAAAATACGCTTAAATGCATTGTAAGTAATCGTCGAATTTTCAATATATTGAAAACTGCAAAAATTATTAGAATCAGCAAAGTTTTGAAGAAAAAATAACAGTTTCGAAAACTCTCATTTTTTCGATTTGGGTTTTAATTTTCAAAATAGTGATAATATGGGGGCACGGGGTTTTTTTACTACCGCTAGAACTGAAAAAATGGACCCTCATCAATAGAGCGCGCTTACTGATTGTGGCCTAACTATTGTGCGAAACTTCTTCCATAATATTCTTCTGCCATTTTTATTTGTACTGGGACGAACATTTTGGGAATTTTCCTGTACTTTTACGAATTTTTATGTTTTTTCACCACTGTAACCTTTTTTTTGCGATGTATGTAAGAAGTCTTAGAGGTTTGAAATTTTAACACTAAATTTGCTAATTTTTGAGAGTTTTTGAAGTTTTTTAAAATCACGACGGAAGTTTTGAAATTTTTGAGACTGTAAAGTTGAAGGTTAGATATTTACACGCTTTTCGAAAGTAATTTCGGAAGTTTCGGTGTTCGGATAAGTATTCCTTAGAGGGATAAAAGTTAGCATTTAGCATTTTTTTGAGTTGCATCGCAATTTTTCCAATAATCCTATTCCTTTTCAGTAAATTTGCTTTTTTCACACATTTTCATACTCCACATTATCTAAGAAAAGAAAAAGGAAAACGTATATTTCAATTTATTTATTCAGTGGGAACCGATCCAGCGGCTTTCCTACCGCGAACACACAACGAGACCACTAGACTATTGCGTTTTCTTCAGAGAGAGTGTGTGTGCGCGCAAAGTGCGCTCTATCTCACTCGTGTCCACTCTCCGTAGTAAAAAAAAAACCCCGTGGGGGGTATTATATTTGTTTTTGAAAAAATCTGAAAATTTCAGAAAACAAAACAACCTTAAAATTTGATAAAAGTTAAGAGGGTAAACGCTTTCATCGCCTATTTCTTGCACAAAAATGGTTCTTCGTTCGAATAAAAACCTTTTTTGAAAAAAGTTAAGTTTTCTACACCCTGTTGTCTCGAAAAAAGTTAAGGAGGGGGGGGGGGGTACTAACGAAAAAGAGCACTATCGAACCTACGTTCTTGAGTTAATTTCGGGTGATCAATAAGAAGAGAATAAAAGGACTTGCTGAAAATGTCCAAATACCATATTTTATTATAATGAAACATTTTTTGGAAAAATTAGGATTTCTGAGAAATTGGTAAGAAATCAGATTTTTTTTCTTCCAACTTTTGGAAAATTATTGAAGCTGAAAAGTATGGAAACTCCTCAATATTCGTTCTAAAATGTTTTGCTGAACATTTAAAATGGAGGCGGGCTCCGGAGAGCTCAGAAATGGGCTCCAGATAAAAGAAGACGATTATCTACCAATTGATAGCAAAAGAAATAAAAATTAATGTATTTTTTCTCGAATTTTCAGAAAAATCTGTAATTTCTAAACAAAATGAAATAAATGGTTTTAAAATGATGAAAGTAAGATTGTTGATAATTAAATGAAAAAATCCAAAGAAATACTTGAATGTGGCGAAAAAAATCATAAACCCGGTTTTCGCCCTAATGGCCGAAGAAACGCTTCTTGGTTTTCTAGACCATTAGATTTTTTCTCGGCCACCGTTTTTTTTTTTTCATGTTTTTTCTTTTCTTTTGCTTTTCAGTTTTTTTTCAGAGAAAATTATCCATAAAAGAGTATAAAAAAATAAATGCTCAAAAACAAAAGCAGGTGGCCGAGAAAAAAAAATAAAATGGCCTAGAAAACCAAAAAGCGTTTCTTCGGCCATTAGAGCGAAAACCGGGTTTTTGAGTTTTTTTTCGGAATTTTTAAACGCCATTTTCGATTTTTTTTTTCTTTGAATTTTTTCATTTAATTATCAACAATCATACTTTCATCATTTTAAACCATTTATTTCGTCCCCTCAGAATTAATGGTTTAGTGGAAATGAAAAGACCATAATACAATAATAAACTGTGAGAATAAAAATTCTCAATGCGGCAGTTTTCCTCACTAACCCACGTGTGACGTCATCACAGTCAAAACGCACAGTTGCAACAACAGTCATTTTTTGACATCATGTAGCTTTGGAACCCATGAACCAATTTTTATGTTTTATAGCTCATTAGAAAGAGAAAATGTTTTTCTTTCAGAATATAATAGTATACATAGTTAAAAACAAAAAACTGTCAACCGAGAATCAAAAAAACTGAACGTGTTTTAGTGATATGCAGAAAAATGACCTATATATTTTTTTGAAACCTAGAATTTTTTTGAATTTATGATTTTCGAATTCTACTGGTTCACTTACGTATTATGGAAGTACAGTTATGTGCGCTTGCCGTTGAGTTTAGAGAAATAAATAGCAAAAGCCCAATTTTTTTTCATACTTTTCACTCATTATATGTAGTCTTGTGATGGAAACAGCTTTAAAAGTAAGAAAACAGTTCCTTTTTTCAGGTTTTTAAATTTTTCGGGTATTTTTTCGGATTTTATTCTTTGAGATTGAGACCGGAAAAACATTTGTAAGTCGTAAAAACAAGAAAAATCGATAACATAATTTTAATAAATCGAATATGGTCGAAGAAATGCAATCTGTGTTTCTAGGACATTTGCGTTTTTGCTAATCAGGAGTTTCCTCATAAAATTTCTATTTGAAAAACCGAATATTTCATAAGATTTGCATTTATAACCATCTCTCGATATTTTTTCTTATATGGCCTAGAAATCTGCATTTCTTCAGTCATATTCGATGTTTTAAAAAATAATATGTTATCGGTTTTTAAACTTTTTTGACTTAAAAATTTTTTCTAAGCTTTTTTTTAAAATTTTGACTCGCTTGTTCCTAATTTTTCATGTTTTGCAGTCTTAAACTGAAATTCTTTATATTCAAAAACTTCTGGCACTCCGAACTCAAGAAAGAGTTAGAAACTAAAAAAAACTGTTTCAAAAAATTTCTTTTTCGATTTTTCGAATGAGCTGAAAAAAACCCGATTTTAAGCTTTCAAAGGAGCACAATTACAACATTTCGCATTTAATGGGCTCTAAAAAAGAGGTGAAGACAAAAAAAGTTTCGAAAAATCTGGAGGACGGCATTATCTGATTAAAAACAACAATTTGAAAAGGTTAGAGCATGCAAAAAACTCGATAATTTGATAAAAATTAGATAATATGGTGTTAACACCATATTATAGGCTTCAAAGATAATTTATCCACAAATTTACCTTTTCAGAAACGGCAGAACAGCAGCAATACATATTTAACCGGAAGAGGGTTACAGAAGTGTTCGGTCATCAGGTATAACTTAAAATTAATCTTGTTAAATTATTGCTTATTACAGGTATCATTGAATGATGAGCTAATTGCTGAGACTAATGCGATTCAGATAGACGAAGTATTTGAGGAAGTGAGTGTTTTATTCAAATTTTTTGAAAAAATCGAAATTGGAAGGAGCCCCGATTAAAGAAAGTGTATCAACTAATTTTATCCTACCTGATTTCAATTTCAAAAATTAGAGCTTTTTCTCATTAGCAAAATGCAATTTATTCGACATCATATCGGTAAATGCAAGCCTCACAGCAGCGGTACAAAATTGCAAAAATAAAAATTTGAATGCGCATCGGATCGTGCGACGCGGTCGGAAATCCGCGCGAAACACAATTATTTGAATTTAGAAACTAATTGGTATAGTTTTCTCGACCATGAACCCTTCAAGAATTTCAATAAATATTTAAAGGAGGGCTTTACGCAGATTATAAATGAAGTTAAAACGCAAAAAAAGACAATGGGTTTTTTAAAACAATTTTTAATTCATAGAAGAAAAAACAGAAAAAATCGAGACACCTGGAAAAGAAAACTGCCACCGCGGAAGAACTTGTGTTTTTAGTCCGCGAGAGTTTGGTTTCCTAGGCCACCTACTAAATTAGTGCGTATTTTTTCCTTTTTTTAATGTTTTTTGTTTTTTTTTGCATTTAAAATGAAACAACGTTTTAATTTTGCATGAAAAACAAGCTTATGATCGTTTGTTTTTAAAATTTTAGTTTTTATAACCGTACATAAATGCAAAAAAACAAATAAATGAATAAAAAAACACAAATTTATTAGGTTGCCTAGGGAACCAAACTTTGGCGGACTAAAACACAAGTTCTTCGTGGCCCTTTTTTTCCAGGTGGCTCGTTTTTTTCTGTTTTTCTTCTATGAATTAAAATTTTTAAAAAAACCCATTTATAACTTAAGTATGTCTTTTTTGCGTATTAACTTCATTTATAATCTGCTTAAAACCCTCCTTTAAACTATTAGTTAATTTCCCCTATAATTATTTCTATACTTTCAGGTAAAGCGAGGCAAAAATGTCGAAATACGAACATTTTCAAACAAGTATATTGGTGAAAAGTAAGATAGAGACATTGACACTGCCTTTAGATTTTAAATCTGTCTTACAGACTTGGAAGTAATATTTTAGATCTTATTTCCAAATTGTTCAAGGAGACCTCATTCGAAAACACTTCTGGACTGCCTTTTTTGGTTTTCAGAAAAGTTGTCTCCTTAAAATTGTCGACTTCTACACTGCACGTAAGTACTTTTTTTGCTTATTCATATCATGAATTTGACTACTAGCGGTTGGTTTAAAGACTCCTCTCAACTCAAATTCATTCAAAAAATGTGAAATTGAGTGAAAACCCGATGAAAAATGCGTTTATATTTTTACTTGAAAAAAGTGTGGGTAATGAAATTGGATTTTTAAATCGTATGTTTTTCTAGGCCTCTTAAAATACAAAAGACGAAAGGATTTGTGATTTTTTTCTTGATTTTGACAAAGAAAACATTTTGTGGAATCAAATGGCTTCTACTGAAATGAAAAGAAATATTGGTGAATATTTTCTTCTTAATTTATGTTTTTTTTTTCTTCTAAAAACTCAAAAATGAACCAAAAAATAATCAATATTGCACTTTCAAGTGTTTGATGGCCTAGAAAAACAAATGAGGACTAGAATTCTTAATTTTATTGATTTCAAACACTGTTTGACGCTTTTGGGTACCCCCCCTGATAAGGTGAATATAATTTCAGATAATGAGACGAATGTTGCAAAGTGACCATGTTTTGAGAATTCTAGCTTCCGGCAAACCCCTTCCAGATGAGTCGCAAGCACCTCCGCCACCAACATCATCAGCCTTCCAAAATTCATAAGAGTTTATGAGTAGAAGTTATGGATTTTTCATCATTGTTTTTTCTTCATTGTTGTTCTTTCAAATTTTGGTCTTACGGTATGACGAGTAATCATACATATAATAGGTCGAAATGTGCTTTTTCCTAAATACTATTTTTTTTGTCCTCTTTTTTTGTTTCATTAATGATCTTCCTCTTCTTATCAAAAATGCCATCATTTTTTTGTGTTATATTGATTTTTTTTCAGAAAAAAAATCTGAAACAAATCCAATCGTTGTACTAAGAAGTCCCCAAAAATTTTGAAACCACCATCTTTTTTTCTAAATTTCCTTCTTTAAACTAACCACGGATTTTTATTTGATTTTTGTTTCCGCTTCCGTTTCAAGTCATCCAAAAGCGGGGGAGTAAATTCGAGAATTTAGGCCGTTTTAAGGCTCCGCTTCCCCCGATTTGTTGTATGTGTATTCTATCGTTTATACTTATTATTATATATAGTTTATTTTGGATTTTTTTGCTTTTTTTGAAAAGAAAAAGGGGAATTTCAATTTTTTCAAGAGGAGAAAATTGGGATTTTATTTAGAATTTATTTAGACCATCGATTTTATTTGGGTTTTGTTTAGTACTTGAGAATAAAGTGATGGTTTCAAAGGGGGAGGGGGTGGAGCATCGTACTAGGCTTTTGTCTAGCTGATTATCTTGTATAATCATGGTTTTTTTAAACTTTTGAATAGGGGAGTTAAAGATAGAAGTCCTGGTGAGAGAAAAAATTAAAAATATTGATTTTTTGAAAGTGTTTGCGTATGATTTTCGGGAATTTGATTTTTAAGGGGATGAAAATGTTAATGGGTTTAAAAATTAGCTTTCTGTGCATATTTCAAGTTTTTGAACTTTACTAGTCTGTAACTCAACTCGGGCCGTTTAATAGTGCCGCAATGTGGCAACAGTATACTTCTTTGATTAGTGCTCTTAACTTGAATACAGAAAACAATTTTATCTTAAAGTGAAATTGATGAAAAGTGGAAAAAAATCAATCAATCAGAAACAATTAACTCCAATTTAAACAAATAACAACATAAATTAAATACAATATTGAAGAGTAATCTTCTGCTTGTTCATCACTTCGAGAATAGCGTCCATAAAGTCTACCACCGTTGTACTCAGAAGTCCCTACCCAGAGAGAAGTATTCTATCGTTTATACTTATTATTTGATTATTATAGTTTTTTTGTTTTTTGAAAAGAAGGGGGAATTTCAATTTTTTTCTAGTGGTGGTGGAGAATCGCACTAGGCTTTTGTCTAGCTGATTATTATGCAAGATTTTGTATCTCTCTGGATTATTAGATTTTTTCCGAAAGACAGAATTTTTTCATTTTCAGAATTTCTGTCAATTTGATGGGTTTTTTGGATCAAATATCACTAGATTATTATATTCAATATTTTCACTTATTTTTTATCCTAAGAAACGAAAAAAAACATTCTTACGTAAAATTGAGAGCCAGATTTTTCAAGGCGCCATAACTGGCTCAAAGGAGCCCGTCAGGAAAAAAAGAAAAGGGATTCGTTGTCGCAGGAACACTCTTGCTTACGTCAACTGCTAGAAAACATTAATCATGTTGCCATTTCACAAAGTGGCCAGCTTTAAAATAAATAATCATGCTCTAACCTTTTCAAAATTTCAAAAATTTTTGATTATAAATTAATTTAATTCAGAAAATTCAATTGTAAAGAAGAAAATACAGAATAAAACAATTTTTGAAGTTAATAAAATATTTCTTCAAAAAAAAAACAAAAAAAAGTATGCACGATGCGATAGAAATGAATTAAAATTAAAGTTTAAAAAAAAACATCTATTATTATGGATGCTCTCAATGAGTTACAGATCTTCGTCCCAGTTACAGATCTTCGTCACTTTCTTCTTTATCACATTCTCAATTGCATTTTTCTGTAAATATAAAAATCGATGTTTCTCTTAATCCCAACGTTTTTCTTACCGGTATTATTAATAATGTGTTATTAAAAAAATGTTTCCAATCATCGATTGATATTAATTCATTTTCGTTCGATCCGTCAAAAAAGGTTAGGTTGTTTAAAACTTGTTTGATTTCGTCAATTGTGATATTGTTCATTATTGAAGTCTGTAATACAAATTTTCAGAATTCGGAAAATCGATTAAGTTTGTTTTTACATGTACTCTTGGCAATCTAAATTCAATAGAAAGGCATATTTTATAACTAATCGATATATCTTGAGTTGAAATGATGAAATCCTCACAATCCGACATGTAGAAGTCAACTTCATATTTTGATGCAGCTAACAGAAGACCATATACATTATCAGCTGAAATCATCGATGTTAAAGACAGTGGGTCATGTTTTCAAACCAATCAGTTGCAAAAAACTCGATTTTCAGCTTGAAATTAGTGTGAAAATCTGATAATTTTGTAATTTTTCTTGAGAAACTTTAAAATTCGTAAATTGTTGACATTTTCTTCATTTTTCATGGTTAAAAAAAGAAGCTTAAACCCGTTTCTAATTTTCAAACTCTAACTTTCTCGAAAAAAGACCAAATTTTAAGATTTTTACGCCATTTTGAAGATAAAAATCTGAAAATTGAGAATTCCAGCTCCTCAGTGAGCTATAAGGTATGGAAAATGCAAATTCTTTCAAAAATTCACAAGCTCCTAAATACCACTGAAAATTTCGAAAACTTATAAAAATCATGCTCCAACTTTTTCAAAACTTGTCCAAATTTAGAAATTGTTTTGAATTAAATTAAATTAAATTATGAAAATTCAAATTTTTAGCTTGATAATAGTATAAATATCTTAAAATTTAAAGGAAATTTTCAAAAAATCGTAAATTTTGAAAAATTCTTCCTTTTTCATGATTTGTAGCTCATTTCGAAGCTGGAATTCTCGCTTTTCAGATGTTCAGATTCAACCAAAAATAACTAACCGTTAACTTTTCGTTGTTGTCCGTACAAGAATTCAAGGAAAGTGACAAAATCAGTATATTCGATAGAATCAATATCTAATATTTCACCATCATTGAGAAGAGACAACTTTTCCCTTAGCTTTGATGAAAAACATAATAATGGCTGGAAAAAATATGAATTTTTCAAAAAAGAAAAGAAAACGTACATATTTATTAATGTATAATAAGTGATTTCCAAGACGACAAACAATTTCCGAATCAATATTCTGGGGTATCGAAAATTTCGACAAAACAACTCCAAAAGCAGATTTGATTCGAATTTTCGTTTCGATTAAAAGCTCAGAGCATCGCCCGCTTGACCTTACTTCAGAAATCATTAAATCATCAAGCGTTGAAAATGTCTCAAATGCATTACGCATTTTACCGGCTCTGAAATGATGCACCCCTTTTCTCGTAAATGTTCTGTTTCCAAGTTGAAGTAGAATCTCAAATTCAGCATCAATGTACCAATCATCTCGTGTCTGAATACCGCCGTCGCACCAGAGATCGATTTGAAAACAAAAGTCATTTATTATGAAGTTCGGCGCTAAATTAGGACAGATTAGCCTGCAAAAATGTTTAATGTTTGGATATCAAAGTAAACAATAATTGTTTTTTTTTCTTTGTCTTACGAAGTTTTATGGAAAATATTGCATTTTAAGCCCAAACTTTGCAAAATTTCGAACCGTTTGATTAAAGACAGGGTCACGGCTTTACGGAGATTATGAATGAGTCTGGGATGAAAATAGGGAAAATTCTCATTCCAAATCTGTTTTCAAAATTTTCTAAAACCACCTAGAAGCCGAGAAAACACGCTTCAAAGCAATGGCCTAGAAAAAAGGGCCACCTGACCGAAATTTTTCCTATGAGATTTTTTTCGTGTTTCGTTAATAAATAGTTATGCAGAATGTTTATAGTAGTCCTTTTTAATGTTTTTTCATCTTAATTTAGGTTTTTTTTTTTCATTTTTTTGGACTTTTCATGCCTGCGGACTAGTTTTCGCCGGTGGCCCTTTTTTCTAGGCCATTGTTTTGAGGCGTGTTTTCTCGGTTTCTAGGTGGTTTTAGAAAAATTTAAATACAGATTTGGAATGAGTATGAAGTCTATTTTCATCCCAGGCGCATTCATAATCTCCGTAAAACCCTCCTTTAAATAACCTTCTCTTTAAAGGCAAGTATTTGAGAATTTTAGCTCCCGATTTGTTTCTTTAAAAAAACATATTAATTTAACCCATATTCTGCTGCAAGTCTCAAATGCCATCCATAAACAGAACAAAACGATTAAAGGCAGTCTTTCAATCCTATTTTATCATAACTATTCATATTCAGTTTTGAAAAATTGCTATTTCTTACTAATCTAATACATACCATGAGAAAATCATTTACCAAGTATATATTTTTCGTCGGGATTTATTGTGGATTATTGAAAACTGGATGCATTATATTTTACAATTGGGAAAGCGAATAGTGTTGAAAAAACGGAGACAGAATGTCTTTAAAGGCAACTGATCAGTTAACACGATCCAAATTCAAGGCAAAAATTCAAAATTTAATGGGATCCCAGGTGATCCAAAGAACAATACCAATATGTAGCCACATTCAAATGATTGTGTTTACCGCAAATACCGACCGCGTTGCACGATCCGGCGCTCATTCAAATTTTGGACCGCTGCTATGACGCGTGTATTAATCGGTGTGATTTCGCATAAAGTGCATTGTACTAATGATAGAAAGCTCTAATTGTTCTTAACAGGTAGGGCCAAATTAACTGACCCACTACCTTTAAAACACTACCCAGATTTAATTTTTGTTCACTATAGTATATTACTCACCACTCAATAGTTTCAGTTTTCATTACCGAATATCTATCATCGTCTGCCCACTTCATGGATCCTTCGTACGATTCTTTCCAGACCGTATTTGGCACCATCGTGTAATTAATTGAAATAAAAGCTGAAACAAACCATTTTCAGAAAGAAATATAACATTGTCAAATTAAATTTTCTTGACTCTCATTGATTCTCATGTTATCGCTGGAACAGCTGAAAAAGCAAACAGCAGAGCCAAGAAAATGATATTAACAGTGATAAAAATATTTAAATATAAAAAATAAAACCAAGTACGTTATTATTATTAACGAATGATGTGTTTTGCAAAGAGAACGGGGGCGTGTCTCACAACAAACTTCGTTGATCCTCCTTGTCACTCGAACATCCCCCCCCCCCTCCCCAACTGGTAAAATGTGAAAAAGATAAAACGCGAAACATTGACTTCCTTGAGGAAAAAAAAACATTAATATGAGAGTATTACAAATGACTACCGTAATCTTAACTATGAATGGATTTTCCAGGAAACCTGATTACTGTAGTGAGGAGGGTGACAAAATTAGTACCAAACGATCCCAAATTGAAGCCATTGAGCTTTGAGAATTTGAAAATCTAAAAATTGGATTATTCCAAGTGAAATTTTGAACAAAATATAGTTCGGACAATAATGGTCAATGGTATATTCATCTTCTATTTTGAAATGTTTAATTTCTCAAGGTACAGTTCCTCAAATATTTTCAAATTTCCGAAAACTATATTCTTCAAGTTCTATTCCAATAAAAAAAAATTGTTTTTTTAATTTATTTTGGCCCTCACAAGGGAAGTGCGCGAAGTCACCATCGCCAATCGAGTTGAGACCTACACCATTCGATAGAGCTTTAAAGCTAGGTCTAGAATCCGTTTTAAATGAAAATATTTTCCAAAAGTTCGATTCCAACCGGTTGGTAATTGTTTTGCATATTTTTTTCTTTTTGTTTTATTTTGTTTAAAAACGTATTAATAAAACAATTTACAAGTTTGCCCATTTTAATCATTTTTCATCGTTATTCATTTGTCAATTTTAATTTTGGTAATTTGTAAATGTTCACCGTTGTCAATAATCAAAATCGTTATATTACTATTTTCATTCAAAATTGTTTTATTAAAACGTTTTTAAACAAAAAAAAACAAAAAGAAAAAAGTAAGCAAAACAACTACCAACCTGTTGGAATCGAACTTTTGGAAAACCCTAGCTTTAAAGCTCTATCGAATGGTGTAGGTCTCAACTCGATTGGCGATGGTGACTTCGCGCACTTCCCTTGTGAGGGCCAAAATAAATTTTAAAAAAAAATTCCCAGTAGACATCAAAAACATTTGAAATTTTGAAATTTCATCGAGTTAAACAATTTTTATGCACATTTGAAAATTTTCCAGTTTACATTATAAAGTGCTGAGCATTAAAGTTTGATAAATCATATCTCAAGATTGGCACACAGG
Source organism: Caenorhabditis virilis (assembly GCA_964036255.1). Taxonomy (NCBI): domain Eukaryota; kingdom Metazoa; phylum Nematoda; class Chromadorea; order Rhabditida; family Rhabditidae; genus Caenorhabditis; species Caenorhabditis virilis. The sequence continues at coordinate 16,837,924 of OZ038415.1, read as the reverse complement.
ATTTTAATGATTTTGATACCATTCGATAGAGCTTTCCCAGTAGATTCTAAAACACTTGAACTTTTGAAATTTCATGAATTTTTCGTGTAGTTATGCTCAATTAAAGTTTCGAAAACTGGTGTTGTCAAAAAGGGTTTTCAAAATAAAAAAATACTCAATTTTGGACGAAATTCATAAATATTGGTATCATTGGATAGGAAATTCCCAGTAGATATCAAAAACATTTGAAATTTTGAAATTTCATCGAGTTAAACAATTTTTATGCACATTTGAAAATTTTCCAGTTTACATTATAAAGTGCTGAGCATTAAAGTTTGATAAATCATATCTCAAGATTGACACACACGATTTTAATGATTTTGATACCATTCGATAGAGCTTTCCCAGTAGATTCTAAAACACTTGAAATTTTGAAATTTCATGAATTTTTCGTGTAGTTATGCTCAATTAAAATTTCGAAAACTGGTGTTGTCAAAAAGGGTTTTCAAAATAAAAAAATACTCAATTTTGGACGAAATTCATAAATATTGGTATCATTGGATAGGAAATTCCCAGTAGATATCAAAAACATTTGAAATTTTGAAATTTCATCGAGTTAAACAATTTTTATGCACATTTGAAAATTTTCCAGTTTACATTATAAAGTGCTGAGCATTAAAGTTTGATAAATCATATCTCAAGATTGACACACACGATTTTAATGATTTTGATACCATTCGATAGAGCTTTCCCAGTAGATTCTAAATCACTTGAAATTTTGAAATTTCATGATTTTTTCGTGTAGTTATGCTCAATTAAAGTTACGAAAACTGGTGTTGTCAAAAAGGGTTTTCAAAATAAAAAATACTCAATTTTGGACGAAATTCATAAATATTGGTATCACTGGATAGGAAATTCCCAGTAGATATCAAAAACATTTTAAATTTTGAAATTTCATCGAGATAAACAATTTTTATGCACATTTGAAAATTTTCCAGTTTACATTATAAAGTGCTGAGCATTAAAGTTTGATAAATCATATCTCAAGATTGACACACAGGATTTTAATGATTTTGATACCATTCGATAAAGCTTTCCCAGTAGATTCTAAAACACTTGAACTTTTGAAATTTCATGAATTTTTCGTGTAGTTATGCTCAATTAAAATTTCGAAAACTGGTGTTGTCAAAAAGGGTTTTCAAAATAAAAAAATACTCAATTTTGGACGAAATTCATAAATATTGGTATCATTGGATAGGAAATATTTTGTAGATATCAAAAACATTTTAAATTTTGAAATTTCATCGAGTTAAACAATTTTTATGCACATTTGAAAATTTTCCAGTTTACATTATAAAGTGCTGAGCATTAAAGTTTGATAAATCATATCTCAAGATTGACACACAGGATTTTAATGATTTTGATACCATTCGATAGAGCTTTCCCAGTAGATTCTAAAACACTTGAACTTTTGAAATTTCATGAATTTTTCGTGTAGTTATGCTCAATTAAAGTTTCGAAAACTGGTGTTGTCAAAAAGGGTTTTCAAAATAAAAAAATACTCAATTTTGGACGAAATTCATAAATATTGGTATCATTGGATAGGAAATTCCCAGTAGATATCAAAAACATTTGAAATTTTGAAATTTCATCGAGTTAAACAATTTTTATGCACATTTGAAAATTTTCCAGTTTACATTATAAAGTGCTGAGCATTAAAGTTTGATAAATCATATCTCAAGATTGACACACAGGATTTTAATGATTTTGATACCATTCGATAAAGCTTTCCCAGTAGATTCTAAAACACTTGAACTTTTGAAATTTCATGAATTTTTCGTGTAGTTATGCTCAATTAAAATTTCGAAAACTGGTGTTGTCAAAAAGGGTTTTCAAAATAAAAAAATACTCAATTTTGGACGAAATTCATAAATATTGGTATCATTGGATAGGAAATATTTTGTAGATATCAAAAACATTTTAAATTTTGAAATTTCATCGAGTTAAACAATTTTTATGCACATTTGAAAATTTTCCAGTTTACATTATAAAGTGCTGAGCATTAAAGTTTGATAAATCATATCTCAAGATTGACACACACGATTTTAATGATTTTGATACCATTCGATAGAGCTTTCCCAGTAGATTCTAAAACACTTGAAATTTTGAAATTTCATGAATTTTTCGTGTAGTTATGCTCAATTAAAGTTTCGAAAACTGGTGTTGTCAAAAAGGGTTTTCAAAATAAAAAAATACTCAATTTTGGACGAAATTCATAAATATTGGTATCATTGGATAGGAAATTCCCAGTAGATATCAAAAACATTTGAAATTTTGAAATTTCATCGAGTTAAACAATTTTTATGCACATTTGAAAATTTTCCAGTTTACATTATAAAGTGCTGAGCATTAAAGTTTGATAAATCATATCTCAAGATTGACACACACGATTTTAATGATTTTGATACCATTCGATAGAGCTTTCCCAGTAGATTCTAAAACACTTGAAATTTTGAAATTTCATGAATTTTTCGTGTAGTTATGCTCAATTAAAGTTACGAAAACTGGTGTTGTCAAAAAGGGTTTTCAAAATAAAAAATACTCAATTTTGGACGAAATTCATAAATATTGGTATCATTGGATAGGAAATATTTTGTAGATATCAAAAACATTTTAAATTTTGAAATTTCATGAATTTTTCGTGTAGTTATGCTCAATTAAAGTTACGAAAACTGGTGTTGTCAAAAAGGGTTTTCAAAATAAAAAATACTCAATTTTGGACGAAATTCATAAATATTGGTATCACTGGATAGGAAATTCCCAGTAGATATCAAAAACATTTTAAATTTTGAAATTTCATGAATTTTTCGTGTAGTTATGCTCAATTAAAGTTTCGAAAACTGGTGTTGTCAAAAAGGGTTTTCAAAATAAAAAAATACTAAATTTTGGACGAAATTCATAAATATTGGTATCATTGGATAGGAAATTCCCAGTAGATATCAAAAACATTTGAAATTTTGAAATTTCATCGAGTTAAACAATTTTTATGCACATTTGAAAATTTTCCAGTTTACATTATAAAGTGCTGAGCATTAAAGTTTGATAAATCATATCTCAAGATTGACACACACGATTTTAATGATTTTGATACCATTCGATAGAGCTTTCCCAGTAGATTCTAAAACACTTGAAATTTTGAAATTTCATGAATTTTTCGTGTAGTTATGCTCAATTAAAGTTTCGAAAACTGGTGTTGTCAAAAAGGGTTTTCAAAATAAAAAAATACTCAATTTTGGACGAAATTCATAAATATTGGTATCATTGGATAGGAAATTCCCAGTAGATATCAAAAACATTTTAAATTTTGAAATTTCATCGAGTTAAACAATTTTTATGCACATTTGAAAATTTTCCAGTTTACATTATAAAGTGCTGAGCATTAAAGTTTGATAAATCATATCTCAAGATTGACACACACGATTTTAATGATTTTGATACCATTCGATAGAGCTTTCCCAGTAGATTCTAAATCACTTGAAATTTTGAAATTTCATGATTTTTTCGTGTAGTTATGCTCAATTAAAGTTACGAAAACTGGTGTTGTCAAAAAGGGTTTTCAAAATAAAAAAATACTCAATTTTGGACGAAATTCATAAATATTGGTATCACTGGATAGGAAATTCCCAGTAGATATCAAAAACATTTTAAATTTTGAAATTTCATCGAGTTAAACAATTTTTATGCACATTTGAAAATTTTCCAGTTTACATTATAAAGTGCTGAGCATTAAAGTTTGATAAATCATATCTCAAGATTGACACACAGGATTTTAATGATTTTGATACCATTCGATAAAGCTTTCCCAGTAGATTCTAAAACATTTGAAATTTTGAAATTTCATGAATTTTTCGTGTAGTTATGCTCAATTAAAGTTTCGAAAACTGGTGTTGTCAAAAAGGGTTTTCAAAATAAAAAAATACTCAATTTTGGACGAAATTCATAAATATTGGTATCACTGGATAGGAAATTCCCAGTAGATATCAAAAACATTTTAAATTTTGAAATTTCATCGAGATAAACAATTTTTATGCACATTTGAAAATTTTCCAGTTTACATTATAAAGTGCTGAGCATTAAAGTTTGATAAATCATATCTCAAGATTGACACACAGGATTTTAATGATTTTGATACCATTCGATAACGCTTTCCCAGTAGATTCTAAAACACTTGAAATTTTGAAATTTCATGAATTTTTCGTGTAGTTATGCTCAATTAAAGTTTCGAAAACTGGTGTTGTCAAAAAGGGTTTTCAAAATAAAAAAATACTCAATTTTGGACGAAATTCATAAATATTGGTATCACTGGATAGGAAATTCCCAGTAGATATCAAAAACATTTTAAATTTTGAAATTTCATCGAGATAAACAATTTTTATGCACATTTGAAAATTTTCCAGTTTACATTATAAAGTGCTGAGCATTAAAGTTTGATAAATCATATCTCAAGATTGACACACAGGATTTTAATGATTTTGATACCATTCGATAGAGCTTTCCCAGTAGATTCTAAAACACTTGAAATTTTGAAATTTCATGAATTTTTCGTGTAGTTATGCTCAATTAAAGTTTCGAAAACTGGTGTTGTCAAAAAGGGTTTGTAAAATAAAAAAATACTCAATTTTGGACGAAATTCATAAATATTGGTATCACTGGATAGGAAATTCCCAGTAGATATCAAAAACATTTTAAATTTTGAAATTTCATCGAGATAAACAATTTTTATGCACATTTGAAAATTTTCCAGTTTACATTATAAAGTGCTGAGCATTAAAGTTTGATAAATCATATCTCAAGATTGACACACACGATTTTAATGATTTTGATACCATTCGATAGAGCTTTCCCAGTAGATTCTAAAACACTTGAAATTTTGAAATTTCATGAATTTTTCGTGTAGTTATGCTCAATTAAAATTTCGAAAACTGGTGTTGTCAAAAAGGGTTTTCAAAATAAAAAAATACTCAATTTTGGACGAAATTCATAAATATTGGTATCATTGGATAGGAAATATTTTGTAGATATCAAAAACATTTTAAATTTTGAAATTTCATCGAGTTAAACAATTTTTATGCACATTTGAAAATTTTCCAGTTTACATTATAAAGTGCTGAGCATTAAAGTTTGATAAATCATATCTCAAGATTGACACACAGGATTTTAATGATTTTGATACCATTCGATAAAGCTTTCCCAGTAGATTCTAAAACACTTGAACTTTTGAAATTTCATGAATTTTTCGTGTAGTTATGCTCAATTAAAATTTCGAAAACTGGTGTTGTCAAAAAGGGTTTTCAAAATAAAAAAATACTCAATTTTGGACGAAATTCATAAATATTGGTATCATTGGATAGGAAATTCCCAGTAGATATCAAAAACATTTTAAATTTTGAAATTTCATCGAGTTAAACAATTTTTATGCACATTTGAAAATTTTCCAGTTTACATTATAAAGTGCTGAGCATTAAAGTTTGATAAATCATATCTCAAGATTGACACACAGGATTTTAATGATTTTGATACCATTCGATAGAGCTTTCCCAGTAGATTCTAAAACACTTGAAATTTTGAAATTTCATGAATTTTTCGTGTAGTTATGCTCAATTAAAGTTTCGAAAACTGGTGTTGTCAAAAAGGGTTTTCAAAATAAAAAAATACTCAATTTTGGACGAAATTCATAAATATTGGTATCACTGGATAGGAAATTCCCAGTAGATATCAAAAACATTTTAAATTTTGAAATTTCATCGAGTTAAACAATTTTTATGCACATTTGAAAATTTTCCAGTTTACATTATAAAGTGCTGAGCATTAAAGTTTGATAAATCATATCTCAAGATTGACACACAGGATTTTAATGATTTTGATACCATTCGATAGAGCTTTCCCAGTAGATTCTAAAACACTTGAACTTTTGAAATTTCATGAATTTTTCGTGTAGTTATGCTCAATTAAAGTTTCGAAAACTGGTGTTGTCAAAAAGGGTTTTCAAAATAAAAAAATACTAAATTTTGGACGAAATTCATAAATATTGGTATCATTGGATAGGAAATTCCCAGTAGATATCAAAAACATTTGAAATTTTGAAATTTCATCGAGTTAAACAATTTTTATGCACATTTGAAAATTTTCCAGTTTACATTATAAAGTGCTGAGCATTAAAGTTTGATAAATCATATCTCAAGATTGACACACACGATTTTAATGATTTTGATACCATTCGATAGAGCTTTCCCAGTAGATTCTAAAACACTTGAACTTTTGAAATTTCATGAATTTTTCGTGTAGTTATGCTCAATTAAAGTTTCGAAAACTGGTGTTGTCAAAAAGGGTTTTCAAAATAAAAAAATACTAAATTTTGGACGAAATTCATAAATATTGGTATCACTGGATAGGAAATTCCCAGTAGATATCAAAAACATTTGAAATTTTGAAATTTCATCGAGATAAACAATTTTTATGCACATTTGAAAATTTTCCAGTTTACATTATAAACTGCTGAGCATTAAAGTTTGATAAATCATATCTCAAGATTGACACACAGGATTTTAATGATTTTGATACCATTCGATAAAGCTTTCCCAGTAGATTCTAAAACACTTGAAATTTTGAAATTTCATGAATTTTTCGTGTAGTTATGCTCAATTAAAGTTTCGAAAACTGGTGTTGTCAAAAAGGGTTTTCAAAATAAAAAAATACTCAATTTTGGACGAAATTCATAAATATTGGTATCACTGGATAGGAAATTCCCAGTAGATATCAAAAACATTTTAAATTTTGAAATTTCATCGAGATAAACAATTTTTATGCACATTTGAAAATTTTCCAGTTTACATTATAAAGTGCTGAGCATTAAAGTTTGATAAATCATATCTCAAGATTGACACACACGATTTTAATGATTTTGATACCATTCAATAGAGCTTTCCCAGTAGATTCTAAAACACTTGAAATTTTGAAATTTCATGATTTTTTCGTGTAGTTATGCTCAATTAAAGTTACGAAAACTGGTGTTGTCAAAAAGGGTTTTCAAAATAAAAAATACTCAATTTTGGACGAAATTCATAAATATTGGTATCACTGGATAGGAAATTCCCAGTAGATATCAAAAACATTTGAAATTTTGAAATTTCATCGAGTTAAACAATTTTTATGCACATTTGAAAATTTTCCAGTTTACATTATAAAGTGCTGAGCATTAAAGTTTGATAAATCATATCTCAAGATTGACACACACGATTTTAATGATTTTGATACCATTCGATAGAGCTTTCCCAGTAGATTCTAAAACACTTGAAATTTTGAAATTTCATGAATTTTTCGTGTAGTTATGCTCAATTAAAGTTTCGAAAACTGGTGTTGTCAAAAAGGGTTTTCAAAATAAAAAAATACTAAATTTTGGACGAAATTCATAAATATTGGTATCACTGGATAGGAAATTCCCAGTAGATATCAAAAACATTTGAAATTTTGAAATTTCATCGAGTTAAACAATTTTTATGCACATTTGAAAATTTTCCAGTTTACATTATAAAGTGCTGAGCATTAAAGTTTGATAAATCATATCTCAAGATTGACACACACGATTTTAATGATTTTGATACCATTCGATAGAGCTTTCCCAGTAGATTCTAAAACACTTGAAATTTTGAAATTTCATGAATTTTTCGTGTAGTTATGCTCAATTAAAGTTTCGAAAACTGGTGTTGTCAAAAAGGGTTTTCAAAATAAAAAAATACTAAATTTTGGACGAAATTCATAAATATTGGTATCACTGGATAGGAAATTCCCAGTAGATATCAAAAACATTTGAAATTTTGAAATTTCATCGAGTTAAACAATTTTTATGCACATTTGAAAATTTTCCAGTTTACATTATAAAGTGCTGAGCATTAAAGTTTGATAAATCATATCTCAAGATTGACACACAGGATTTTAATGATTTTGATACCATTCGATAGAGCTTTCCCAGTAGATTCTAAAACACTTGAAATTTTGAAATTTCATGATTTTTTCGTGTAGTTATGCTCAATTAAAGTTTCGAAAACTGGTGTTGTCAAAAAGGGTTTTCAAAATAAAAAATACTCAATTTTGGACGAAATTCATAAATATTGGTATCACTGGATAGGAAATTCCCAGTAGATATCAAAAACATTTTAAATTTTGAAATTTCATCGAGTTAAACAATTTTTATGCACATTTGAAAATTTTCCAGTTTACATTATAAAGTGCTGAGCATTAAAGTTTGATAAATCATATCTCAAGATTGACACACAGGATTTTAATGATTTTGATACCATTCGATAGAGCTTTCCCAGTAGATTCTAAAACACTTGAACTTTTGAAATTTCATGAATTTTTCGTGTAGTTATGCTCAATTAAAGTTTCGAAAACTGGTGTTGTCAAAAAGGGTTTTCAAAATAAAAAAATACTCAATTTTGGACGAAATTCATAAATATTGGTATCATTGGATAGGAAATATTTTGTAGATATCAAAAACATTTTAAATTTTGAAATTTCATCGAGTTAAACAATTTTTATGCACATTTGAAAATTTTCCAGTTTACATTATAAAGTGCTGAGCATTAAAGTTTGATAAATCATATCTCAAGATTGACACACACGATTTTAATGATTTTGATACCATTCGATAGAGCTTTCCCAGTAGATTCTAAAACACTTGAAATTTTGAAATTTCATGAATTTTTCGTGTAGTTATGCTCAATTAAAGTTTCGAAAACTGGTGTTGTCAAAAAGGGTTTTCAAAATAAAAAAATACTAAATTTTGGACGAAATTCATAAATATTGGTATCACTGGATAGGAAATTCCCAGTAGATATCAAAAACATTTGAAATTTTGAAATTTCATCGAGTTAAACAATTTTTATGCACATTTGAAAATTTTCCAGTTTACATTATAAAGTGCTGAGCATTAAAGTTTGATAAATCATATCTCAAGATTGACACACAGGATTTTAATGATTTTGATACCATTCGATAGAGCTTTCCCAGTAGATTCTAAAACACTTGAAATTTTGAAATTTCATGATTTTTTCGTGTAGTTATGCTCAATTAAAGTTTCGAAAACTGGTGTTGTCAAAAAGGGTTTTCAAAATAAAAAATACTCAATTTTGGACGAAATTCATAAATATTGGTATCACTGGATAGGAAATTCCCAGTAGATATCAAAAACATTTTAAATTTTGAAATTTCATCGAGTTAAACAATTTTTATGCACATTTGAAAATTTTCCAGTTTACATTATAAAGTGCTGAGCATTAAAGTTTGATAAATCATATCTCAAGATTGACACACAGGATTTTAATGATTTTGATACCATTCGATAGAGCTTTCCCAGTAGATTCTAAAACACTTGAACTTTTGAAATTTCATGAATTTTTCGTGTAGTTATGCTCAATTAAAGTTTCGAAAACTGGTGTTGTCAAAAAGGGTTTTCAAAATAAAAAAATACTCAATTTTGGACGAAATTCATAAATATTGGTATCATTGGATAGGAAATATTTTGTAGATATCAAAAACATTTTAAATTTTGAAATTTCATCGAGTTAAACAATTTTTATGCACATTTGAAAATTTTCCAGTTTACATTATAAAGTGCTGAGCATTAAAGTTTGATAAATCATATCTCAAGATTGACACACAGGATTTTAATGATTTTGATACCATTCGATAGAGCTTTCCCAGTAGATTCTAAAACACTTGAAATTTTGAAATTTCATGATTTTTTCGTGTAGTTATGCTCAATTAAAGTTACGAAAACTGGTGTTGTCAAAAAGGGTTTTCAAAATAAAAAATACTCAATTTTGGACGAAATTCATAAATATTGGTATCACTGGATAGGAAATTCCCAGTAGATATCAAAAACATTTGAAATTTTGAAATTTCATCGAGTTAAACAATTTTTATGCACATTTGAAAATTTTCCAGTTTACATTATAAAGTGCTGAGCATTAAAGTTTGATAAATCATATCTCAAGATTGACACACACGATTTTAATGATTTTGATACCATTCGATAGAGCTTTCCCAGTAGATTCTAAAACACTTGAAATTTTGAAATTTCATGAATTTTTCGTGTAGTTATGCTCAATTAAAGTTTCGAAAACTGGTGTTGTCAAAAAGGGTTTTCAAAATAAAAAAATACTCAATTTTGGACGAAATTCATAAATATTGGTATCATTGGATAGGAAATATTTTGTAGATATCAAAAACATTTGAAATTTTGAAATTTCATCGAGTTAAACAATTTTTATGCACATTTGAAAATTTTCCAGTTTACATTATAAAGTGCTGAGCATTAAAGTTTGATAAATCATATCTCAAGATTGACACACACGATTTTAATGATTTTGATACCATTCGATAGAGCTTTCCCAGTAGATTCTAAAACACTTGAAATTTTGAAATTTCATGAATTTTTCGTGTAGTTATGCTCAATTAAAGTTTCGAAAACTGGTGTTGTCAAAAAGGGTTTTCAAAATAAAAAAATACTAAATTTTGGACGAAATTCATAAATATTGGTATCACTGGATAGGAAATTCCCAGTAGATATCAAAAACATTTGAAATTTTGAAATTTCATCGAGTTAAACAATTTTTATGCACATTTGAAAATTTTCCAGTTTACATTATAAAGTGCTGAGCATTAAAGTTTGATAAATCATATCTCAAGATTGACACACAGGATTTTAATGATTTTGATACCATTCGATAGAGCTTTCCCAGTAGATTCTAAAACACTTGAAATTTTGAAATTTCATGATTTTTTCGTGTAGTTATGCTCAATTAAAGTTTCGAAAACTGGTGTTGTCAAAAAGGGTTTTCAAAATAAAAAATACTCAATTTTGGACGAAATTCATAAATATTGGTATCACTGGATAGGAAATTCCCAGTAGATATCAAAAACATTTTAAATTTTGAAATTTCATCGAGTTAAACAATTTTTATGCACATTTGAAAATTTTCCAGTTTACATTATAAAGTGCTGAGCATTAAAGTTTGATAAATCATATCTCAAGATTGACACACAGGATTTTAATGATTTTGATACCATTCGATAGAGCTTTCCCAGTAGATTCTAAAACACTTGAACTTTTGAAATTTCATGAATTTTTCGTGTAGTTATGCTCAATTAAAGTTTCGAAAACTGGTGTTGTCAAAAAGGGTTTTCAAAATAAAAAAATACTCAATTTTGGACGAAATTCATAAATATTGGTATCATTGGATAGGAAATATTTTGTAGATATCAAAAACATTTTAAATTTTGAAATTTCATCGAGTTAAACAATTTTTATGCACATTTGAAAATTTTCCAGTTTACATTATAAAGTGCTGAGCATTAAAGTTTGATAAATCATATCTCAAGATTGACACACACGATTTTAATGATTTTGATACCATTCGATAGAGCTTTCCCAGTAGATTCTAAAACACTTGAAATTTTGAAATTTCATGAATTTTTCGTGTAGTTATGCTCAATTAAAGTTTCGAAAACTGGTGTTGTCAAAAAGGGTTTTCAAAATAAAAAAATACTAAATTTTGGACGAAATTCATAAATATTGGTATCACTGGATAGGAAATTCCCAGTAGATATCAAAAACATTTGAAATTTTGAAATTTCATCGAGTTAAACAATTTTTATGCACATTTGAAAATTTTCCAGTTTACATTATAAAGTGCTGAGCATTAAAGTTTGATAAATCATATCTCAAGATTGACACACAGGATTTTAATGATTTTGATACCATTCGATAGAGCTTTCCCAGTAGATTCTAAAACACTTGAAATTTTGAAATTTCATGATTTTTTCGTGTAGTTATGCTCAATTAAAGTTTCGAAAACTGGTGTTGTCAAAAAGGGTTTTCAAAATAAAAAATACTCAATTTTGGACGAAATTCATAAATATTGGTATCACTGGATAGGAAATTCCCAGTAGATATCAAAAACATTTTAAATTTTGAAATTTCATCGAGTTAAACAATTTTTATGCACATTTGAAAATTTTCCAGTTTACATTATAAAGTGCTGAGCATTAAAGTTTGATAAATCATATCTCAAGATTGACACACAGGATTTTAATGATTTTGATACCATTCGATAGAGCTTTCCCAGTAGATTCTAAAACACTTGAACTTTTGAAATTTCATGAATTTTTCGTGTAGTTATGCTCAATTAAAGTTTCGAAAACTGGTGTTGTCAAAAAGGGTTTTCAAAATAAAAAAATACTCAATTTTGGACGAAATTCATAAATATTGGTATCATTGGATAGGAAATATTTTGTAGATATCAAAAACATTTTAAATTTTGAAATTTCATCGAGTTAAACAATTTTTATGCACATTTGAAAATTTTCCAGTTTACATTATAAAGTGCTGAGCATTAAAGTTTGATAAATCATATCTCAAGATTGACACACACGATTTTAATGATTTTGATACCATTCGATAGAGCTTTCCCAGTAGATTCTAAAACACTTGAAATTTTGAAATTTCATGAATTTTTCGTGTAGTTATGCTCAATTAAAGTTTCGAAAACTGGTGTTGTCAAAAAGGGTTTTCAAAATAAAAAAATACTAAATTTTGGACGAAATTCATAAATATTGGTATCACTGGATAGGAAATTCCCAGTAGATATCAAAAACATTTGAAATTTTGAAATTTCATCGAGTTAAACAATTTTTATGCACATTTGAAAATTTTCCAGTTTACATTATAAAGTGCTGAGCATTAAAGTTTGATAAATCATATCTCAAGATTGACACACAGGATTTTAATGATTTTGATACCATTCGATAGAGCTTTCCCAGTAGATTCTAAAACACTTGAAATTTTGAAATTTCATGATTTTTTCGTGTAGTTATGCTCAATTAAAGTTTCGAAAACTGGTGTTGTCAAAAAGGGTTTTCAAAATAAAAAATACTCAATTTTGGACGAAATTCATAAATATTGGTATCACTGGATAGGAAATTCCCAGTAGATATCAAAAACATTTTAAATTTTGAAATTTCATCGAGTTAAACAATTTTTATGCACATTTGAAAATTTTCCAGTTTACATTATAAAGTGCTGAGCATTAAAGTTTGATAAATCATATCTCAAGATTGACACACAGGATTTTAATGATTTTGATACCATTCGATAGAGCTTTCCCAGTAGATTCTAAAACACTTGAACTTTTGAAATTTCATGAATTTTTCGTGTAGTTATGCTCAATTAAAGTTTCGAAAACTGGTGTTGTCAAAAAGGGTTTTCAAAATAAAAAAATACTCAATTTTGGACGAAATTCATAAATATTGGTATCATTGGATAGGAAATATTTTGTAGATATCAAAAACATTTTAAATTTTGAAATTTCATCGAGTTAAACAATTTTTATGCACATTTGAAAATTTTCCAGTTTACATTATAAAGTGCTGAGCATTAAAGTTTGATAAATCATATCTCAAGATTGACACACAGGATTTTAATGATTTTGATACCATTCGATAGAGCTTTCCCAGTAGATTCTAAAACACTTGAAATTTTGAAATTTCATGATTTTTTCGTGTAGTTATGCTCAATTAAAGTTTCGAAAACTGGTGTTGTCAAAAAGGGTTTTCAAAATAAAAAATACTCAATTTTGGACGAAATTCATAAATATTGGTATCACTGGATAGGAAATTCCCAGTAGATATCAAAAACATTTTAAATTTTGAAATTTCATCGAGATAAACAATATTTATGCACATTTGAAAATTTTCCAGTTTACATTATAAAGTGCTGAGCATTAAAGTTTGATAAATCATATCTCAAGATTGACACACAGGATTTTAATGATTTTGATACCATTCGATAGAGCTTTCCCAGTAGATTCTAAAACACTTGAAATTTTGAAATTTCATGAATTTTTCGTGTAGTTATGCTCAATTAAAGTTTCGAAAACTGGTGTTGTCAAAAAGGGTTTTCAAAATAAAAAAATACTCAATTTTGGACGAAATTCATAAATATTGGTATCACTGGATAGGAAATTCCCAGTAGATATCAAAAACATTTTAAATTTTGAAATTTCATCGAGATAAACAATTTTTATGCACATTTGAAAATTTTCCAGTTTACATTATAAAGTGCTGAGCATTAAAGTTTGATAAATCATATCTCAAGATTGACACACAGGATTTTAATGATTTTGATACCATTCGATAGAGCTTTCCCAGTAGATTCTAAAACACTTGAAATTTTGAAATTTCATGATTTTTTCGTGTAGTTATGCTCAATTAAAGTTTCGAAAACTGGTGTTGTCAAAAAGGGTTTTCAAAATAAAAAATACTCAATTTTGGACGAAATTCATAAATATTGGTATCACTGGATAGGAAATTCCCAGTAGATATCAAAAACATTTTAAATTTTGAAATTTCATCGAGATAAACAATTTTTATGCACATTTGAAAATTTTCCAGTTTACATTATAAAGTGCTGAGCATTAAAGTTTGATAAATCATATCTCAAGATTGACACACAGGATTTTAATGATTTTGATACCATTCGATAGAGCTTTCCCAGTAGATTCTAAAACACTTGAAATTTTGAAATTTCATGATTTTTTCGTGTAGTTATGCTCAATTAAAGTTACGAAAACTGGTGTTGTCAAAAAGGGTTTTCAAAATAAAAAATACTCAATTTTGGACGAAATTCATAAATATTGGTATCATTGGATAGGAAATATTTTGTAGATATCAAAAACATTTGAAATTTTGAAATTTCATCGAGTTAAACAATTTTTATGCACATTTGAAAATTTTCCAGTTTACATTATAAAGTGCTGAGCATTAAAGTTTGATAAATCATATCTCAAGATTGACACACACGATTTTAATGATTTTGATACCATTCGATAGAGCTTTCCCAGTAGATTCTAAAACACTTGAAATTTTGAAATTTCATGAATTTTGCGTGTAGTTATGCTCAATTAAAGTTTCGAAAACTGGTGTTGTCAAAAAGGGTTTTCAAAATAAAAAAATACTAAATTTTGGACGAAATTCATAAATATTGGTATCACTGGATAGGAAATTCCCAGTAGATATCAAAAACATTTTAAATTTTGAAATTTCATCGAGATAAACAATTTTTATGCACATTTGAAAATTTTCCAGTTTACATTATAAAGTGCTGAGCATTAAAGTTTGATAAATCATATCTCAAGATTGACACACACGATTTTAATGATTTTGATACCATTCGATAGAGCTTTCCCAGTAGATTCTAAAACACTTGAAATTTTGAAATTTCATGATTTTTTCGTGTAGTTATGCTCAATTAAAGTTACGAAAACTGGTGTTGTCAAAAAGGGTTTTCAAAATAAAAAATACTCAATTTTGGACGAAATTCATAAATATTGGTATCATTGGATAGGAAATATTTTGTAGATATCAAAAACATTTGAAATTTTGAAATTTCATCGAGTTAAACAATTTTTATGCACATTTGAAAATTTTCCAGTTTACATTATAAAGTGCTGAGCATTAAAGTTTGATAAATCATATCTCAAGATTGACACACAGGATTTTAATGATTTTGATACCATTCGATAGAGCTTTCCCAGTAGATTCTAAAACACTTGAAATTTTGAAATTTCATGATTTTTTCGTGTAGTTATGCTCAATTAAAGTTTCGAAAACTGGTGTTGTCAAAAAGGGTTTTCAAAATAAAAAATACTCAATTTTGGACGAAATTCATAAATATTGGTATCACTGGATAGGAAATTCCCAGTAGATATCAAAAACATTTTAAATTTTGAAATTTCATCGAGATAAACAATTTTTATGCACATTTGAAAATTTTCCAGTTTACATTATAAAGTGCTGAGCATTAAAGTTTGATAAATCATATCTCAAGATTGACACACAGGATTTTAATGATTTTGATACCATTCGATAAAGCTTTCCCAGTAGATTCTAAAACACTTGAAATTTTGAAATTTCATGAATTTTTCGTGTAGTTATGCTCAATTAAAGTTTCGAAAACTGGTGTTGTCAAAAAGGGTTTTCAAAATAAAAAAATACTCAATTTTGGACGAAATTCATAAATATTGGTATCACTGGATAGGAAATTCCCAGTAGATATCAAAAACATTTTAAATTTTGAAATTTCATCGAGATAAACAATTTTTATGCACATTTGAAAATTTTCCAGTTTACATTATAAAGTGCTGAGCATTAAAGTTTGATAAATCATATCTCAAGATTGACACACACGATTTTAATGATTTTGATACCATTCGATAGAGCTTTCCCAGTAGATTCTAAAACACTTGAAATTTTGAAATTTCATGATTTTTTCGTGTAGTTATGCTCAATTAAAGTTACGAAAACTGGTGTTGTCAAAAAGGGTTTTCAAAATAAAAAATACTCAATTTTGGACGAAATTCATAAATATTGGTATCATTGGATAGGAAATATTTTGTAGATATCAAAAACATTTGAAATTTTGAAATTTCATCGAGTTAAACAATTTTTATGCACATTTGAAAATTTTCCAGTTTACATTATAAAGTGCTGAGCATTAAAGTTTGATAAATCATATCTCAAGATTGACACACAGGATTTTAATGATTTTGATACCATTCGATAGAGCTTTCCCAGTAGATTCTAAAACACTTGAAATTTTGAAATTTCATGATTTTTTCGTGTAGTTATGCTCAATTAAAGTTTCGAAAACTGGTGTTGTCAAAAAGGGTTTTCAAAATAAAAAATACTCAATTTTGGACGAAATTCATAAATATTGGTATCACTGGATAGGAAATTCCCAGTAGATATCAAAAACATTTTAAATTTTGAAATTTCATCGAGATAAACAATTTTTATGCACATTTGAAAATTTTCCAGTTTACATTATAAAGTGCTGAGCATTAAAGTTTGATAAATCATATCTCAAGATTGACACACAGGATTTTAATGATTTTGATACCATTCGATAAAGCTTTCCCAGTAGATTCTAAAACACTTGAAATTTTGAAATTTCATGAATTTTTCGTGTAGTTATGCTCAATTAAAGTTTCGAAAACTGGTGTTGTCAAAAAGGGTTTTCAAAATAAAAAAATACTCAATTTTGGACGAAATTCATAAATATTGGTATCACTGGATAGGAAATTCCCAGTAGATATCAAAAACATTTTAAATTTTGAAATTTCATCGAGATAAACAATTTTTATGCACATTTGAAAATTTTCCAGTTTACATTATAAAGTGCTGAGCATTAAAGTTTGATAAATCATATCTCAAGATTGACACACACGATTTTAATGATTTTGATACCATTCGATAGAGCTTTCCCAGTAGATTCTAAAACACTTGAAATTTTGAAATTTCATGATTTTTTCGTGTAGTTATGCTCAATTAAAGTTACGAAAACTGGTGTTGTCAAAAAGGGTTTTCAAAATAAAAAATACTCAATTTTGGACGAAATTCATAAATATTGGTATCATTGGATAGGAAATATTTTGTAGATATCAAAAACATTTGAAATTTTGAAATTTCATCGAGTTAAACAATTTTTATGCACATTTGAAAATTTTCCAGTTTACATTATAAAGTGCTGAGCATTAAAGTTTGATAAATCATATCTCAAGATTGACACACAGGATTTTAATGATTTTGATACCATTCGATAGAGCTTTCCCAGTAGATTCTAAAACACTTGAAATTTTGAAATTTCATGATTTTTTCGTGTAGTTATGCTCAATTAAAGTTTCGAAAACTGGTGTTGTCAAAAAGGGTTTTCAAAATAAAAAATACTCAATTTTGGACGAAATTCATAAATATTGGTATCACTGGATAGGAAATTCCCAGTAGATATCAAAAACATTTTAAATTTTGAAATTTCATCGAGATAAACAATTTTTATGCACATTTGAAAATTTTCCAGTTTACATTATAAAGTGCTGAGCATTAAAGTTTGATAAATCATATCTCAAGATTGACACACAGGATTTTAATGATTTTGATACCATTCGATAAAGCTTTCCCAGTAGATTCTAAAACACTTGAAATTTTGAAATTTCATGAATTTTTCGTGTAGTTATGCTCAATTAAAGTTTCGAAAACTGGTGTTGTCAAAAAGGGTTTTCAAAATAAAAAAATACTCAATTTTGGACGAAATTCATAAATATTGGTATCACTGGATAGGAAATTCCCAGTAGATATCAAAAACATTTTAAATTTTGAAATTTCATCGAGATAAACAATTTTTATGCACATTTGAAAATTTTCCAGTTTACATTATAAAGTGCTGAGCATTAAAGTTTGATAAATCATATCTCAAGATTGACACACACGATTTTAATGATTTTGATACCATTCGATAGAGCTTTCCCAGTAGATTCTAAAACACTTGAAATTTTGAAATTTCATGATTTTTTCGTGTAGTTATGCTCAATTAAAGTTACGAAAACTGGTGTTGTCAAAAAGGGTTTTCAAAATAAAAAATACTCAATTTTGGACGAAATTCATAAATATTGGTATCATTGGATAGGAAATATTTTGTAGATATCAAAAACATTTGAAATTTTGAAATTTCATCGAGTTAAACAATTTTTATGCACATTTGAAAATTTTCCAGTTTACATTATAAAGTGCTGAGCATTAAAGTTTGATAAATCATATCTCAAGATTGACACACACGATTTTAATGATTTTGATACCATTCGATAGAGCTTTCCCAGTAGATTCTAAAACACTTGAAATTTTGAAATTTCATGAATTTTTCGTGTAGTTATGCTCAATTAAAGTTTCGAAAACTGGTGTTGTCAAAAAGGGTTTTCAAAATAAAAAAATACTCAATTTTGGACGAAATTCATAAATATTGGTATCACTGGATAGGAAATTCCCAGTAGATATCAAAAACATTTTAAATTTTGAAATTTCATCGAGTTAAACAATTTTTATGCACATTTGAAAATTTTCCAGTTTACATTATAAAGTGCTGATCATTAAAGTTTGATAAATCATATCTCAAGATTGACACACACGATTTTAATGATTTTGATACCATTCGATAGAGCTTTCCCAGTAGATTCTAAAACACTTGAAATTTTGAAATTTCATGATTTTTTCGTGTAGTTATGCTCAATTAAAGTTACGAAAACTGGTGTTGTCAAAAAGGGTTTTCAAAATAAAAAATACTCAATTTTGGACGAAATTCATAAATATTGGTATCATTGGATAGGAAATATTTTGTAGATATCAAAAACATTTGAAATTTTGAAATTTCATCGAGTTAAACAATTTTTATGCACATTTGAAAATTTTCCAGTTTACATTATAAAGTGCTGAGCATTAAAGTTTGATAAATCATATCTCAAGATTGACACACAGGATTTTAATGATTTTGATACCATTCGATAGAGCTTTCCCAGTAGATTCTAAAACACTTGAAATTTTGAAATTTCATGATTTTTTCGTGTAGTTATGCTCAATTAAAGTTTCGAAAACTGGTGTTGTCAAAAAGGGTTTTCAAAATAAAAAATACTCAATTTTGGACGAAATTCATAAATATTGGTATCACTGGATAGGAAATTCCCAGTAGATATCAAAAACATTTTAAATTTTGAAATTTCATCGAGATAAACAATTTTTATGCACATTTGAAAATTTTCCAGTTTACATTATAAAGTGCTGAGCATTAAAGTTTGATAAATCATATCTCAAGATTGACACACAGGATTTTAATGATTTTGATACCATTCGATAAAGCTTTCCCAGTAGATTCTAAAACACTTGAAATTTTGAAATTTCATGAATTTTTCGTGTAGTTATGCTCAATTAAAGTTTCGAAAACTGGTGTTGTCAAAAAGGGTTTTCAAAATAAAAAAATACTCAATTTTGGACGAAATTCATAAATATTGGTATCACTGGATAGGAAATTCCCAGTAGATATCAAAAACATTTTAAATTTTGAAATTTCATCGAGATAAACAATTTTTATGCACATTTGAAAATTTTCCAGTTTACATTATAAAGTGCTGAGCATTAAAGTTTGATAAATCATATCTCAAGATTGACACACACGATTTTAATGATTTTGATACCATTCGATAGAGCTTTCCCAGTAGATTCTAAAACACTTGAAATTTTGAAATTTCATGATTTTTTCGTGTAGTTATGCTCAATTAAAGTTACGAAAACTGGTGTTGTCAAAAAGGGTTTTCAAAATAAAAAATACTCAATTTTGGACGAAATTCATAAATATTGGTATCATTGGATAGGAAATATTTTGTAGATATCAAAAACATTTGAAATTTTGAAATTTCATCGAGTTAAACAATTTTTATGCACATTTGAAAATTTTCCAGTTTACATTATAAAGTGCTGAGCATTAAAGTTTGATAAATCATATCTCAAGATTGACACACACGATTTTAATGATTTTGATACCATTCGATAGAGCTTTCCCAGTAGATTCTAAAACACTTGAAATTTTGAAATTTCATGAATTTTTCGTGTAGTTATGCTCAATTAAAGTTTCGAAAACTGGTGTTGTCAAAAAGGGTTTTCAAAATAAAAAAATACTCAATTTTGGACGAAATTCATAAATATTGGTATCACTGGATAGGAAATTCCCAGTAGATATCAAAAACATTTTAAATTTTGAAATTTCATCGAGTTAAACAATTTTTATGCACATTTGAAAATTTTCCAGTTTACATTATAAAGTGCTGAGCATTAAAGTTTGATAAATCATATCTCAAGATTGACACACACGATTTTAATGATTTTGATACCATTCGATAGAGCTTTCCCAGTAGATTCTAAAACACTTGAAATTTTGAAATTTCATGATTTTTTCGTGTAGTTATGCTCAATTAAAGTTACGAAAACTGGTGTTGTCAAAAAGGGTTTTCAAAATAAAAAATACTCAATTTTGGACGAAATTCATAAATATTGGTATCATTGGATAGGAAATATTTTGTAGATATCAAAAACATTTGAAATTTTGAAATTTCATCGAGTTAAACAATTTTTATGCACATTTGAAAATTTTCCAGTTTACATTATAAAGTGCTGAGCATTAAAGTTTGATAAATCATATCTCAAGATTGACACACAGGATTTTAATGATTTTGATACCATTCGATAGAGCTTTCCCAGTAGATTCTAAAACACTTGAAATTTTGAAATTTCATGATTTTTTCGTGTAGTTATGCTCAATTAAAGTTTCGAAAACTGGTGTTGTCAAAAAGGGTTTTCAAAATAAAAAATACTCAATTTTGGACGAAATTCATAAATATTGGTATCACTGGATAGGAAATTCCCAGTAGATATCAAAAACATTTTAAATTTTGAAATTTCATCGAGATAAACAATTTTTATGCACATTTGAAAATTTTCCAGTTTACATTATAAAGTGCTGAGCATTAAAGTTTGATAAATCATATCTCAAGATTGACACACAGGATTTTAATGATTTTGATACCATTCGATAAAGCTTTCCCAGTAGATTCTAAAACACTTGAAATTTTGAAATTTCATGAATTTTTCGTGTAGTTATGCTCAATTAAAGTTTCGAAAACTGGTGTTGTCAAAAAGGGTTTTCAAAATAAAAAAATACTCAATTTTGGACGAAATTCATAAATATTGGTATCACTGGATAGGAAATTCCCAGTAGATATCAAAAACATTTTAAATTTTGAAATTTCATCGAGATAAACAATTTTTATGCACATTTGAAAATTTTCCAGTTTACATTATAAAGTGCTGAGCATTAAAGTTTGATAAATCATATCTCAAGATTGACACACACGATTTTAATGATTTTGATACCATTCGATAGAGCTTTCCCAGTAGATTCTAAAACACTTGAAATTTTGAAATTTCATGATTTTTTCGTGTAGTTATGCTCAATTAAAGTTACGAAAACTGGTGTTGTCAAAAAGGGTTTTCAAAATAAAAAATACTCAATTTTGGACGAAATTCATAAATATTGGTATCATTGGATAGGAAATATTTTGTAGATATCAAAAACATTTGAAATTTTGAAATTTCATCGAGTTAAACAATTTTTATGCACATTTGAAAATTTTCCAGTTTACATTATAAAGTGCTGAGCATTAAAGTTTGATAAATCATATCTCAAGATTGACACACACGATTTTAATGATTTTGATACCATTCGATAGAGCTTTCCCAGTAGATTCTAAAACACTTGAAATTTTGAAATTTCATGAATTTTTCGTGTAGTTATGCTCAATTAAAGTTTCGAAAACTGGTGTTGTCAAAAAGGGTTTTCAAAATAAAAAAATACTCAATTTTGGACGAAATTCATAAATATTGGTATCACTGGATAGGAAATTCCCAGTAGATATCAAAAACATTTTAAATTTTGAAATTTCATCGAGTTAAACAATTTTTATGCACATTTGAAAATTTTCCAGTTTACATTATAAAGTGCTGAGCATTAAAGTTTGATAAATCATATCTCAAGATTGACACACACGATTTTAATGATTTTGATACCATTCGATAGAGCTTTCCCAGTAGATTCTAAAACACTTGAAATTTTGAAATTTCATGATTTTTTCGTGTAGTTATGCTCAATTAAAGTTACGAAAACTGGTGTTGTCAAAAAGGGTTTTCAAAATAAAAAATACTCAATTTTGGACGAAATTCATAAATATTGGTATCATTGGATAGGAAATATTTTGTAGATATCAAAAACATTTGAAATTTTGAAATTTCATCGAGTTAAACAATTTTTATGCACATTTGAAAATTTTCCAGTTTACATTATAAAGTGCTGAGCATTAAAGTTTGATAAATCATATCTCAAGATTGACACACAGGATTTTAATGATTTTGATACCATTCGATAGAGCTTTCCCAGTAGATTCTAAAACACTTGAAATTTTGAAATTTCATGATTTTTTCGTGTAGTTATGCTCAATTAAAGTTTCGAAAACTGGTGTTGTCAAAAAGGGTTTTCAAAATAAAAAATACTCAATTTTGGACGAAATTCATAAATATTGGTATCACTGGATAGGAAATTCCCAGTAGATATCAAAAACATTTTAAATTTTGAAATTTCATCGAGATAAACAATTTTTATGCACATTTGAAAATTTTCCAGTTTACATTATAAAGTGCTGAGCATTAAAGTTTGATAAATCATATCTCAAGATTGACACACAGGATTTTAATGATTTTGATACCATTCGATAAAGCTTTCCCAGTAGATTCTAAAACACTTGAAATTTTGAAATTTCATGAATTTTTCGTGTAGTTATGCTCAATTAAAGTTTCGAAAACTGGTGTTGTCAAAAAGGGTTTTCAAAATAAAAAAATACTCAATTTTGGACGAAATTCATAAATATTGGTATCACTGGATAGGAAATTCCCAGTAGATATCAAAAACATTTTAAATTTTGAAATTTCATCGAGATAAACAATTTTTATGCACATTTGAAAATTTTCCAGTTTACATTATAAAGTGCTGAGCATTAAAGTTTGATAAATCATATCTCAAGATTGACACACACGATTTTAATGATTTTGATACCATTCGATAGAGCTTTCCCAGTAGATTCTAAAACACTTGAAATTTTGAAATTTCATGATTTTTTCGTGTAGTTATGCTCAATTAAAGTTACGAAAACTGGTGTTGTCAAAAAGGGTTTTCAAAATAAAAAATACTCAATTTTGGACGAAATTCATAAATATTGGTATCATTGGATAGGAAATATTTTGTAGATATCAAAAACATTTGAAATTTTGAAATTTCATCGAGTTAAACAATTTTTATGCACATTTGAAAATTTTCCAGTTTACATTATAAAGTGCTGAGCATTAAAGTTTGATAAATCATATCTCAAGATTGACACACACGATTTTAATGATTTTGATACCATTCGATAGAGCTTTCCCAGTAGATTCTAAAACACTTGAAATTTTGAAATTTCATGAATTTTTCGTGTAGTTATGCTCAATTAAAGTTTCGAAAACTGGTGTTGTCAAAAAGGGTTTTCAAAATAAAAAAATACTAAATTTTGGACGAAATTCATAAATATTGGTATCACTGGATAGGAAATTCCCAGTAGATATCAAAAACATTTTAAATTTTGAAATTTCATCGAGATAAACAATTTTTATGCACATTTGAAAATTTTCCAGTTTACATTATAAAGTGCTGAGCATTAAAGTTTGATAAATCATATCTCAAGATTGACACACACGATTTTAATGATTTTGATACCATTCGATAGAGCTTTCCCAGTAGATTCTAAAACACTTGAAATTTTGAAATTTCATGAATTTTTCGTGTAGTTATGCTCAATTAAAGTTACGAAAACTGGTGTTGTCAAAAAGGGTTTTCAAAATAAAAAATACTCAATTTTGGACGAAATTCATAAATATTGGTATCATTGGATAGGAAATATTTTGTAGATATCAAAAACATTTGAAATTTTGAAATTTCATCGAGTTAAACAATTTTTATGCACATTTGAAAATTTTCCAGTTTACATTATAAAGTGCTGAGCATTAAAGTTTGATAAATCATATCTCAAGATTGACACACACGATTTTAATGATTTTGATACCATTCGATAGAGCTTTCCCAGTAGATTCTAAAACACTTGAAATTTTGAAATTTCATGAATTTTTCGTGTAGTTATGCTCAATTAAAGTTTCGAAAACTGGTGTTGTCAAAAAGGGTTTTCAAAATAAAAAAATACTCAATTTTGGACGAAATTCATAAATATTGGTATCACTGGATAGGAAATTCCCAGTAGATATCAAAAACATTTTAAATTTTGAAATTTCATCGAGTTAAACAATTTTTATGCACATTTGAAAATTTTCCAGTTTACATTATAAAGTGCTGAGCATTAAAGTTTGATAAATCATATCTCAAGATTGACACACAGGATTTTAATGATTTTGATACCATTCGATAGAGCTTTCCCAGTAGATTCTAAAACACTTGAAATTTTGAAATTTCATGAATTTTTCGTGTAGTTATGCTCAATTAAATTTTCGAAAACTGGTGTTGTCAAAAAGGGTTTTCAAAATAAAAAAAATACTCAATTTTGGACGAAATTCATAAATATTGGTATCACTGGATAGGAAATTCCCAGTAGATATCAAAAACATTTTAAATTTTGAAATTTCATCGAGTTAAACAATTTTTATGCACATTTGAAAATTTTCCAGTTTACATTATAAAGTGCTGAGCATTAAAGTTTGATAAATCATATCTCAAGATTGACACACACGATTTTAATGATTTTGATACCATTCGATAGAACTTTCCCAGTAGATTCTAAAACACTTGAAATTTTGAAATTTCATGAATTTTTCGTGTAGTTATGCTCAATTAAATTTTCGAAAACTGGTGTTGTCAAAAAGGGTTTTCAAAATAAAAAAATACTCAATTTTGGACGAAATTCATAAATATTGGTATCACTGGATAGGAAATTCCCAGTAGATATCAAAAACATTTTAAATTTTGAAATTTCATCGAGTTAAACAATTTTTATGCACATTTGAAAATTTTCCAGTTTACATTATAAAGTGCTGAGCATTAAAGTTTGATAAATCATATCTCAAGATTGACACACAGGATTTTAATGATTTTGATACCATTCGATAGAGCTTTCCCAGTAGATTCTAAAACACTTGAAATTTTGAAATTTCATGAATTTTTCGTGTAGTTATGCTCAATTAAATTTTCGAAAACTGGTGTTGTCAAAAAGGGTTTTCAAAATAAAAAAATACTCAATTTTGGACGAAATTCATAAATATTGGTATCACTGGATAGGAAATTCCCAGTAGATATCAAAAACATTTTAAATTTTGAAATTTCATCGAGTTAAACAATTTTTATGCACATTTGAAAATTTTCCAGTTTACATTATAAAGTGCTGAGCATTAAAGTTTGATAAATCATATCTCAAGATTGACACATAGGATTTTAATGATTTTGATACCATTCGATAGAGCTTTCCCAGTAGATTCTAAAACACTTGAAATTTTGAAATTTCATGAATTTTTCGTGTAGTTATGCTCAATTAAAGTTTCGAAAACTGGTGTTGTCAAAAAGGGTTTTCAAAATAAAAAAATACTCAATTTTGGACGAAATTCATAAATATTGGTATCACTGGATAGGAAATTCCCAGTAGATATCAAAAACATTTGAAATTTTGAAATTTCATCGAGTTAAACAATTTTTATGCACATTTGAAAATTTTCCAGTTTACATTATAAAGTGCTGAGCATTAAAGTTTGATAAATCATATCTCAAGATTGACACACACGATTTTAATGATTTTGATACCATTCGATAGAGCTTTCCCAGTAGATTCTAAAACACTTGAAATTTTGAAATTTCATGAATTTTTCGTGTAGTTATGCTCAATTAAAGTTACGAAAACTGGTGTTGTCAAAAAGGGTTTTCAAAATAAAAAATACTCAATTTTGGACGAAATTCATAAATATTGGTATCATTGGATAGGAAATATTTTGTAGATATCAAAAACATTTGAAATTTTGAAATTTCATCGAGTTAAACAATTTTTATGCACATTTGAAAATTTTCCAGTTTACATTATAAAGTGCTGAGCATTAAAGTTTGATAAATCATATCTCAAGATTGACACACACGATTTTAATGATTTTGATACCATTCGATAGAGCTTTCCCAGTAGATTCTAAAACACTTGAAATTTTGAAATTTCATGAATTTTTCGTGTAGTTATGCTCAATTAAAGTTTCGAAAACTGGTGTTGTCAAAAAGGGTTTTCAAAATAAAAAAATACTCAATTTTGGACGAAATTCATAAATATTGGTATCACTGGATAGGAAATTCCCAGTAGATATCAAAAACATTTTAAATTTTGAAATTTCATCGAGTTAAACAATTTTTATGCACATTTGAAAATTTTCCAGTTTACATTATAAAGTGCTGAGCATTAAAGTTTGATAAATCATATCTCAAGATTGACACACAGGATTTTAATGATTTTGATACCATTCGATAGAGCTTTCCCAGTAGATTCTAAAACACTTGAAATTTTGAAATTTCATGAATTTTTCGTGTAGTTATGCTCAATTAAATTTTCGAAAACTGGTGTTGTCAAAAAGGGTTTTCAAAATAAAAAAAATACTCAATTTTGGACGAAATTCATAAATATTGGTATCACTGGATAGGAAATTCCCAGTAGATATCAAAAACATTTTAAATTTTGAAATTTCATCGAGTTAAACAATTTTTATGCACATTTGAAAATTTTCCAGTTTACATTATAAAGTGCTGAGCATTAAAGTTTGATAAATCATATCTCAAGATTGACACACACGATTTTAATGATTTTGATACCATTCGATAGAGCTTTCCCAGTAGATTCTAAAACACTTGAAATTTTGAAATTTCATGAATTTTTCGTGTAGTTATGCTCAATTAAAGTTACGAAAACTGGTGTTGTCAAAAAGGGTTTTCAAAATAAAAAATACTCAATTTTGGACGAAATTCATAAATATTGGTATCATTGGATAGGAAATATTTTGTAGATATCAAAAACATTTGAAATTTTGAAATTTCATCGAGTTAAACAATTTTTATGCACATTTGAAAATTTTCCAGTTTACATTATAAAGTGCTGAGCATTAAAGTTTGATAAATCATATCTCAAGATTGACACACACGATTTTAATGATTTTGATACCATTCGATAAAGCTTTCCCAGTAGATTCTAAAACACTTGAAATTTTGAAATTTCATGAATTTTTCGTGTAGTTATGCTCAATTAAAGTTTCGAAAACTGGTGTTGTCAAAAAGGGTTTTCAAAATAAAAAAATACTCAATTTTGGACGAAATTCATAAATATTGGTATCACTGGATAGGAAATTCCCAGTAGATATCAAAAACATTTTAAATTTTGAAATTTCATCGAGATAAACAATTTTTATGCACATTTGAAAATTTTCCAGTTTACATTATAAAGTGCTGAGCATTAAAGTTTGATAAATCATATCTCAAGATTGACACACACGATTTTAATGATTTTGATACCATTCGATAGAGCTTTCCCAGTAGATTCTAAAACACTTGAAATTTTGAAATTTCATGATTTTTTCGTGTAGTTATGCTCAATTAAAGTTACGAAAACTGGTGTTGTCAAAAAGGGTTTTCAAAATAAAAAATACTCAATTTTGGACGAAATTCATAAATATTGGTATCATTGGATAGGAAATATTTTGTAGATATCAAAAACATTTGAAATTTTGAAATTTCATCGAGTTAAACAATTTTTATGCACATTTGAAAATTTTCCAGTTTACATTATAAAGTGCTGAGCATTAAAGTTTGATAAATCATATCTCAAGATTGACACACACGATTTTAATGATTTTGATACCATTCGATAGAGCTTTCCCAGTAGATTCTAAAACACTTGAAATTTTGAAATTTCATGAATTTTTCGTGTAGTTATGCTCAATTAAAGTTTCGAAAACTGGTGTTGTCAAAAAGGGTTTTCAAAATAAAAAAATACTAAATTTTGGACGAAATTCATAAATATTGGTATCACTGGATAGGAAATTCCCAGTAGATATCAAAAACATTTTAAATTTTGAAATTTCATCGAGATAAACAATTTTTATGCACATTTGAAAATTTTCCAGTTTACATTATAAAGTGCTGAGCATTAAAGTTTGATAAATCATATCTCAAGATTGACACACACGATTTTAATGATTTTGATACCATTCGATAGAGCTTTCCCAGTAGATTCTAAAACACTTGAAATTTTGAAATTTCATGAATTTTTCGTGTAGTTATGCTCAATTAAAGTTACGAAAACTGGTGTTGTCAAAAAGGGTTTTCAAAATAAAAAATACTCAATTTTGGACGAAATTCATAAATATTGGTATCATTGGATAGGAAATATTTTGTAGATATCAAAAACATTTGAAATTTTGAAATTTCATCGAGTTAAACAATTTTTATGCACATTTGAAAATTTTCCAGTTTACATTATAAAGTGCTGAGCATTAAAGTTTGATAAATCATATCTCAAGATTGACACACACGATTTTAATGATTTTGATACCATTCGATAGAGCTTTCCCAGTAGATTCTAAAACACTTGAAATTTTGAAATTTCATGAATTTTTCGTGTAGTTATGCTCAATTAAAGTTTCGAAAACTGGTGTTGTCAAAAAGGGTTTTCAAAATAAAAAAATACTCAATTTTGGACGAAATTCATAAATATTGGTATCACTGGATAGGAAATTCCCAGTAGATATCAAAAACATTTTAAATTTTGAAATTTCATCGAGTTAAACAATTTTTATGCACATTTGAAAATTTTCCAGTTTACATTATAAAGTGCTGAGCATTAAAGTTTGATAAATCATATCTCAAGATTGACACACAGGATTTTAATGATTTTGATACCATTCGATAGAGCTTTCCCAGTAGATTCTAAAACACTTGAAATTTTGAAATTTCATGAATTTTTCGTGTAGTTATGCTCAATTAAATTTTCGAAAACTGGTGTTGTCAAAAAGGGTTTTCAAAATAAAAAAAATACTCAATTTTGGACGAAATTCATAAATATTGGTATCACTGGATAGGAAATTCCCAGTAGATATCAAAAACATTTTAAATTTTGAAATTTCATCGAGTTAAACAATTTTTATGCACATTTGAAAATTTTCCAGTTTACATTATAAAGTGCTGAGCATTAAAGTTTGATAAATCATATCTCAAGATTGACACACACGATTTTAATGATTTTGATACCATTCGATAGAGCTTTCCCAGTAGATTCTAAAACACTTGAAATTTTGAAATTTCATGAATTTTTCGTGTAGTTATGCTCAATTAAAGTTACGAAAACTGGTGTTGTCAAAAAGGGTTTTCAAAATAAAAAATACTCAATTTTGGACGAAATTCATAAATATTGGTATCATTGGATAGGAAATATTTTGTAGATATCAAAAACATTTGAAATTTTGAAATTTCATCGAGTTAAACAATTTTTATGCACATTTGAAAATTTTCCAGTTTACATTATAAAGTGCTGAGCATTAAAGTTTGATAAATCATATCTCAAGATTGACACACACGATTTTAATGATTTTGATACCATTCGATAAAGCTTTCCCAGTAGATTCTAAAACACTTGAAATTTTGAAATTTCATGAATTTTTCGTGTAGTTATGCTCAATTAAAGTTTCGAAAACTGGTGTTGTCAAAAAGGGTTTTCAAAATAAAAAAATACTCAATTTTGGACGAAATTCATAAATATTGGTATCACTGGATAGGAAATTCCCAGTAGATATCAAAAACATTTTAAATTTTGAAATTTCATCGAGATAAACAATTTTTATGCACATTTGAAAATTTTCCAGTTTACATTATAAAGTGCTGAGCATTAAAGTTTGATAAATCATATCTCAAGATTGACACACACGATTTTAATGATTTTGATACCATTCGATAGAGCTTTCCCAGTAGATTCTAAAACACTTGAAATTTTGAAATTTCATGATTTTTTCGTGTAGTTATGCTCAATTAAAGTTACGAAAACTGGTGTTGTCAAAAAGGGTTTTCAAAATAAAAAATACTCAATTTTGGACGAAATTCATAAATATTGGTATCATTGGATAGGAAATATTTTGTAGATATCAAAAACATTTGAAATTTTGAAATTTCATCGAGTTAAACAATTTTTATGCACATTTGAAAATTTTCCAGTTTACATTATAAAGTGCTGAGCATTAAAGTTTGATAAATCATATCTCAAGATTGACACACACGATTTTAATGATTTTGATACCATTCGATAGAGCTTTCCCAGTAGATTCTAAAACACTTGAAATTTTGAAATTTCATGAATTTTTCGTGTAGTTATGCTCAATTAAAGTTTCGAAAACTGGTGTTGTCAAAAAGGGTTTTCAAAATAAAAAAATACTAAATTTTGGACGAAATTCATAAATATTGGTATCACTGGATAGGAAATTCCCAGTAGATATCAAAAACATTTTAAATTTTGAAATTTCATCGAGATAAACAATTTTTATGCACATTTGAAAATTTTCCAGTTTACATTATAAAGTGCTGAGCATTAAAGTTTGATAAATCATATCTCAAGATTGACACACACGATTTTAATGATTTTGATACCATTCGATAGAGCTTTCCCAGTAGATTCTAAAACACTTGAAATTTTGAAATTTCATGAATTTTTCGTGTAGTTATGCTCAATTAAAGTTACGAAAACTGGTGTTGTCAAAAAGGGTTTTCAAAATAAAAAATACTCAATTTTGGACGAAATTCATAAATATTGGTATCATTGGATAGGAAATATTTTGTAGATATCAAAAACATTTGAAATTTTGAAATTTCATCGAGTTAAACAATTTTTATGCACATTTGAAAATTTTCCAGTTTACATTATAAAGTGCTGAGCATTAAAGTTTGATAAATCATATCTCAAGATTGACACACACGATTTTAATGATTTTGATACCATTCGATAGAGCTTTCCCAGTAGATTCTAAAACACTTGAAATTTTGAAATTTCATGAATTTTTCGTGTAGTTATGCTCAATTAAAGTTTCGAAAACTGGTGTTGTCAAAAAGGGTTTTCAAAATAAAAAAATACTCAATTTTGGACGAAATTCATAAATATTGGTATCACTGGATAGGAAATTCCCAGTAGATATCAAAAACATTTTAAATTTTGAAATTTCATCGAGTTAAACAATTTTTATGCACATTTGAAAATTTTCCAGTTTACATTATAAAGTGCTGAGCATTAAAGTTTGATAAATCATATCTCAAGATTGACACACAGGATTTTAATGATTTTGATACCATTCGATAGAGCTTTCCCAGTAGATTCTAAAACACTTGAAATTTTGAAATTTCATGAATTTTTCGTGTAGTTATGCTCAATTAAATTTTCGAAAACTGGTGTTGTCAAAAAGGGTTTTCAAAATAAAAAAAATACTCAATTTTGGACGAAATTCATAAATATTGGTATCACTGGATAGGAAATTCCCAGTAGATATCAAAAACATTTTAAATTTTGAAATTTCATCGAGTTAAACAATTTTTATGCACATTTGAAAATTTTCCAGTTTACATTATAAAGTGCTGAGCATTAAAGTTTGATAAATCATATCTCAAGATTGACACACAGGATTTTAATGATTTTGATACCATTCGATAGAGCTTTCCCAGTAGATTCTAAAACACTTGAAATTTTGAAATTTCATGAATTTTTCGTGTAGTTATGCTCAATTAAATTTTCGAAAACTGGTGTTGTCAAAAAGGGTTTTCAAAATAAAAAAATACTCAATTTTGGACGAAATTCATAAATATTGGTATCACTGGATAGGAAATTCCCAGTAGATATCAAAAACATTTTAAATTTTGAAATTTCATCGAGTTAAACAATTTTTATGCACATTTGAAAATTTTCCAGTTTACATTATAAAGTGCTGAGCATTAAAGTTTGATAAATCATATCTCAAGATTGACACATAGGATTTTAATGATTTTGATACCATTCGATAGAGCTTTCCCAGTAGATTCTAAAACACTTGAAATTTTGAAATTTCATGAATTTTTCGTGTAGTTATGCTCAATTAAAGTTTCGAAAACTGGTGTTGTCAAAAAGGGTTTTCAAAATAAAAAAATACTCAATTTTGGACGAAATTCATAAATATTGGTATCACTGGATAGGAAATTCCCAGTAGATATCAAAAACATTTGAAATTTTGAAATTTCATCGAGTTAAACAATTTTTATGCACATTTGAAAATTTTCCAGTTTACATTATAAAGTGCTGAGCATTAAAGTTTGATAAATCATATCTCAAGATTGACACACAGGATTTTAATGATTTTGATACCATTCGATAGAGCTTTCCCAGTAGATTCTAAAACACTTGAAATTTTGAAATTTCATGAATTTTTCGTGTAGTTATGCTCAATTAAATTTTCGAAAACTGGTGTTGTCAAAAAGGGTTTTCAAAATAAAAAAATACTCAATTTTGGACGAAATTCATAAATATTGGTATCACTGGATAGGAAATTCCCAGTAGATATCAAAAACATTTTAAATTTTGAAATTTCATCGAGTTAAACAATTTTTATGCACATTTGAAAATTTTCCAGTTTACATTATAAAGTGCTGAGCATTAAAGTTTGATAAATCATATCTCAAGATTGACACATAGGATTTTAATGATTTTGATACCATTCGATAGAGCTTTCCCAGTAGATTCTAAAACACTTGAAATTTTGAAATTTCATGAATTTTTCGTGTAGTTATGCTCAATTAAATTTTCGAAAACTGGTGTTGTCAAAAAGGGTTTTCAAAATAAAAAAATACTCAATTTTGGACGAAATTCATAAATATTGGTATCACTGGATAGGAAATTCCCAGTAGATATCAAAAACATTTTAAATTTTGAAATTTCATCGAGTTAAACAATTTTTATGCACATTTGAAAATTTTCCAGTTTACATTATAAAGTGCTGAGCATTAAAGTTTGATAAATCATATCTCAAGATTGACACACAGGATTTTAATGATTTTGATACCATTCGATAGAGCTTTCCCAGTAGATTCTAAAACACTTGAAATTTTGAAATTTCATGAATTTTTCGTGTAGTTATGCTCAATTAAATTTTCGAAAACTGGTGTTGTCAAAAAGGGTTTTCAAAATAAAAAAATACTCAATTTTGGACGAAATTCATAAATATTGGTATCACTGGATAGGAAATTCCCAGTAGATATCAAAAACATTTTAAATTTTGAAATTTCATCGAGTTAAACAATTTTTATGCACATTTGAAAATTTTCCAGTTTACATTATAAAGTGCTGAGCATTAAAGTTTGATAAATCATATCTCAAGATTGACACATAGGATTTTAATGATTTTGATACCATTCGATAGAGCTTTCCCAGTAGATTCTAAAACACTTGAAATTTTGAAATTTCATGAATTTTTCGTGTAGTTATGCTCAATTAAAGTTTCGAAAACTGGTGTTGTCAAAAAGGGTTTTCAAAATAAAAAAATACTCAATTTTGGACGAAATTCATAAATATTGGTATCACTGGATAGGAAATTCCCAGTAGATATCAAAAACATTTGAAATTTTGAAATTTCATCGAGTTAAACAATTTTTATGCACATTTGAAAATTTTCCAGTTTACATTATAAAGTGCTGAGCATTAAAGTTTGATAAATCATATCTCAAGATTGACACACAGGATTTTAATGATTTTGATACCATTCGATAGAGCTTTCCCAGTAGATTCTAAAACACTTGAAATTTTGAAATTTCATGAATTTTTCGTGTAGTTATGCTCAATTAAATTTTCGAAAACTGGTGTTGTCAAAAAGGGTTTTCAAAATAAAAAAATACTCAATTTTGGACGAAATTCATAAATATTGGTATCACTGGATAGGAAATTCCCAGTAGATATCAAAAACATTTTAAATTTTGAAATTTCATCGAGTTAAACAATTTTTATGCACATTTGAAAATTTTCCAGTTTACATTATAAAGTGCTGAGCATTAAAGTTTGATAAATCATATCTCAAGATTGACACATAGGATTTTAATGATTTTGATACCATTCGATAGAGCTTTCCCAGTAGATTCTAAAACACTTGAAATTTTGAAATTTCATGAATTTTTCGTGTAGTTATGCTCAATTAAAGTTTCGAAAACTGGTGTTGTCAAAAAGGGTTTTCAAAATAAAAAAATACTCAATTTTGGACGAAATTCATAAATATTGGTATCACTGGATAGGAAATTCCCAGTAGATATCAAAAACATTTGAAATTTTGAAATTTCATCGAGTTAAACAATTTTTATGCACATTTGAAAATTTTCCAGTTTACATTATAAAGTGCTGAGCATTAAAGTTTGATAAATCATATCTCAAGATTGACACACAGGATTTTAATGATTTTGATACCATTCGATAGAGCTTTCCCAGTAGATTCTAAAACACTTGAAATTTTGAAATTTCATGAATTTTTCGTGTAGTTATGCTCAATTAAAGTTTCGAAAACTGGTGTTGTCAAAAAGGGTTTTCAAAATAAAAAAATACTCAATTTTGGACGAAATTCATAAATATTGGTATCACTGGATAGGAAATTCCCAGTAGATATCAAAAACATTTGAAATTTTGAAATTTCATCGAGTTAAACAATTTTTATGCACATTTGAAAATTTTCCAGTTTACATTATAAAGTGCTGAGCATTAAAGTTTGATAAATCATATCTCAAGATTGACACACAGGATTTTAATGATTTTGATACCATTCGATAGAGCTTTCCCAGTAGATTCTAAAACACTTGAAATTTTGAAATTTCATGAATTTTTCGTGTAGTTATGCTCATTTAAAGTTTCGAAAACTGGTGTTGTCAAAAAGGGTTTTCAAAATAAAAAAATACTCAATTTTGGACGAAATTCATAAATATTGGTATCACTGGATAGTCATAAATATTGGTATCACTGGATAGGAAATTCCCAGTAGATATCAAAAACATTTTAAATTTTGAAATTTCATCGAGTTAAACAATTTTTATGCACATTTGAAAATTTTCCAGTTTACATTATAAAGTGCTGAGCATTAAAGTTTGATAAATCATATCTCAAGATTGACACACAGGATTTTAATGATTTTGATACCATTCGATAGAGCTTTCCCAGTAGATTCTAAAACACTTGAAATGAAGAAATTCGAAAAAACAGGCAACAAAGAAGAAAAAACGAAAAAATTCAAGAAAAAATCAATAAACCCTCGAAAATCACGAAAATTAGTTATTTATGCGGTTTTCCAACTCTGAACGGCTTCGGCCCCCAAGTAAAGTGGTGTCCCTTGTATAAACTAGGTTCACAGAGATGCGAGTGGATGAAAACCAGCTTTAAACAACAAAAATAAACGCGAATTATTTTCAAGAAGATTTATTAATTAAGAAACAAGAATAATTTACGAAAGAAAGGTTAATTATGTTGCAAAGAACAAAATAAAAATACTAGTCACTGCTAGTAAAATCTAGTACGCGACTAGAAACAACAAAAATAGCCCAAAACTGGCTAAAAACAAGCTTTCTTGCTTTCCCACAACAAAACTAATGTGACGCCCGAGAAGGTGGCCTAGAAAGAGGGTAGGCCAAGTGTTTGGAGGCACATGTGTTCGTTTTTTTATAAAGCATTTTCCATGGTTGAAAAAAATAGTCGAAGTAGAATTCGATTTCCCATTTAATGATGTTATTTTATTTTTCGTGTTGCTTCAGACTAAACGCTTCTACGGGGTGCGTGGCCTAACTTTTTCAACGCACGAACACTTGTGCCTCCAAACACTTGCCCTACCCTCCCTAGAAACACACTTTGCGGAAGCTAGTCCCTCTGGGTTGGGTTTCTAGTCCTCGGCCATTTATCTCAACACTTAAAAACGAGCCTGTCTGCTTTCACACAACAAAACTAATGTGTCGCCCGAGAAGGTGGCCTAGAAACACACTTTGCGGAGGCTAGTAAACGGTTTCTATTCCTCGGCTATTTATCTCAACACCTCTTTTTAATTTTTGCGATTCTATAAGTACAGTACCCTTCCAGCAGGAACCAGATATTTTCGAAAACCCTTTCATAGTAAAGGTTACGGTAGTCATTTGTAATATGATGTTTTCCCTAAGGCGGTAAATTTTTCACTTATTCAGAGACCGCCGTTATATCTTTGTCACATCCTCATGGGACGTACCCAACAGCTAAGCAAAGCAGTGATGTCACCACATAATGGTGCTGTTGACTACGGTACCTTACTACTGTTATTAAAGATAATCTGTCAGTTTTTTTCAACCCTATCTGCTTTCAATTGTAAAAAATTAGTCCTTTTTTCAATCCACAAAAGTCCCGGTCCCGTCGATAAATAACAAGTTTCTAAATAGTAAATTTTTATCTGAAACTCGGAAAATTTTTTTAAAATTACGGACATTGCTTCTACAAGAATATTCCACATTTATCTGTTTAAAGGCAGCATGTCAATTAACGAAAACAGTATTTTTTTGAAATTGTTTTGAGTCTAAATTTTTTTTAAAAATAAATATTTTCAGTTTAAGACTGCAAACATGAAAAATTTAGAACAAGCAAATCTAATTTCTAAAAAAATGTCCTATTCATAAAATAAAATTTAAAAAGCCATAAAATAACAAAACATTGAAGATACCATTGACCAGTATTGTCCAAATTACATATGTTTGTTCAAAATTTCACTTTGAATAATGCAATTTTTAGATTTTCAAATTCTCAAAGCTCAATGGCTCCAATTTGGGATCGTTTGGTACTAATTTCGGCACCCTATTCACTACAGTAATCAGGTTTCCTGAAAAATCCATTCATAGTTAAGATTACGGTAGTCATTTGTAATACGGTCATATAAATGTTTTTTCCCCTAAGGAAGCCAATGTTTCACCTATTCAGGGACCGCGTTATATTTTTTTCAAATATTACTAGTTGGGGAGGGGGATGTTCTAGTGACAAGGAGGATCAACGAAGTTTGTTGTGAGACACGCCCCGTTCTATTTCCAAAACACATCATTCGTTAATAATAATTACGTACTTGGTTTTATTTTTTATATTTTAATATTTGTATTCTGTTAAGATAATGTTCTTGGCCCCCGCTGTTTGTTTTTCGACTGCTCCAGCGATATCATGAGAATCAATGAGAGTCCAAGAAAATTTGTCTTGACAATATCACACCCCTAATTATATATTTTTTTTCTGAAAATGGATTCTTTAAGCTTTTATTTCAATTAATTACGCGATGGTGCCAAATACGGTCTGGAAAGAATCTTACGAAGAGTCAATGAAGTGGACAACAGACGATGATACATATTCGGTAATCAAAACTGAAACTATTGAGTGGTGAGTAATATACTAAAGAGAACAAAAATTAAATCTGGGTAGTGTTTTAAAGGTAGTTAAAAAAAGTTATTAAAGTATGAAAAATTTGTTTTTCTATCGACATTTTACTCTGTCCCATAATCAAACAGTTTGTCCGTTTTTTTCAACCTTATCCGCTTTCCCAATTGTAAAATGAAAAATGCACCCAGTTTTCAATAATCCACAATAAGACCCTGACGAAAAATAACAAGTAGTACCGTATCAAAGTCATAAAGAAAAAAAACAATTATTGTTTACTTTGATATCCAAACATTTAAAATTTTTGCAGGAGAATCGATCCTAATTTAGCGTCGAACCTCATAATAAATGACTTATGTTTTCAAATCGATCTCTGGTGTTATGGCGGTATTCAGACACGAGATGATTGGTACATTGATGCTGAATTTGAGATTCTACTTCAACTTGGAAACAGAACATTTACGAGAAAAGGGGGTGCATCATTTCAGAGCGCG
The DNA here is from genome assembly GCA_964036255.1 of Caenorhabditis virilis. NCBI lineage: Eukaryota > Metazoa > Nematoda > Chromadorea > Rhabditida > Rhabditidae > Caenorhabditis > Caenorhabditis virilis. Next base: position 16,799,457 of record OZ038415.1, on the reverse strand, counting down.
TAAAATGCGTAATGCATTTGAGACATTTTCAACGCTTGACGATTTAATGATTTCTGAAATGAAATCAAGCGGGCGATGCTGTGAGCTTTTAATCAAAACGAAAATTCGAATCAAATCTGCTTTTGGAGTTGTTTTATCGAAATTTTCGATACCCCAGAATATTGATTCGGAAATTGTTTGTCGTCTTGGAAATCACTTATTATACATTAATAAATATGTACGTTTTCTTTTCTTTTTTGAAAAATTCATATTTTTTCCAGCCATTATTATGTTTTTCATCAAAGCTAAGGGAAAAGTTGTCTCTTCTCAATGATGGTGAAATATTAGATATTGATTCTATCGAATATGCTGATTTCGTCACTTTCCTTGAATTCTTGTACGGACAACAACGAAAAGTTAACGGTTAGTTATTTTTTTTTGGCTTCAAAATGAGCTACAAATCATGAAAAATGAAGCATTTTTCAAAATTTTACGATTTTTATACTATTTTCAAGCTAAAAAATTGAATTTTTAAAAATCTGAAAATTTCAATATCTTGGATTTTTAAAATGATCTAAAAATAATGAAAAATGAAGAAAATGTCAACGTTTAACGAATTTTTAAGTTTTAAAAAAAAATTACAAAATTATAAGATTTTCACACTAATTTCACGCTGAAAATCGAGTTTTTTTAAACAACTGATTGGTTTGAAAACATGGCCCCTGTCTTTAACATTAACGATTTCAGCTGATAATATATATGGTCTTCTGTTAGCTGCATCAAAATATGAAGTTGACTTCTACATGTCGGATTGTGAGGATTTCATCATTTCAACTCAAGATTTATCGATTAGTTATAAAATATGCCTTTCTATTGAATTTAGATTGCCAAGAGTACATGTAAAAACAAAATTAATCGATTTTCCGAATTCTGAAAATTTGTATTACAGACTTCAATAATGAACAATATCACAATTGATGAAATCAAAAAAGTTTTAAACGACCTAACCGTTTTTGACGGATCGAACATAAATGAATTAATATCGATCGATGATTGGAAACGTTGTTTGAATAACACGTTATTAATAATACCGGTAAGAAAAACGTTGGGATTAAGAGAAGCATAGATTTTTATATTTACAGAAAAATGCAATTGAGAATGTGATAAAGAAGAAAGTGACGAAGATCTGTAACTGGTACGAAGATCTGTAACTCATTGAAAGCATCCGTAATAATAGATGTTTTTAAAACTTTAATTTTAATTCATATCTATCACATCTTGCATATTTTTTCTGTTTTTTTGGAAGAAATAAAATAACTTTAAAAATTGCTTTATTCTGTATTTTCTTCTTTACAATTGAATTTTCTTAATTCATTTAGTTTAAAATCAAAAATCTTGAAATTTTGAAAAAGTTTGAGCTTGATTTTTATTATTTTTCGAAGTAACTTAAAATTTTATGCTTTTAATGCTGTCTTTTGAAAATTAAATCCTAATTTGACAATTTAAAAAAAAAGGGAAAACGTGAAATTAACTGGAGATTTTTGTGGAAAGACGAAAAATATGCGTTTCAGAAAACAGAAAATGTCTACCAAACTTGAGCAAATTGGTTATATTAACTAAGAGTGAGGTTATTATAAAACTTTAATTTCCTTACAATTGTTAATAAAAACATTAATTACCTTGAAGTTGCTAATTAAAACTATAAATACCTTAAAATTATTAATTAAGATGTTAATTACCATGAGATTGTAAATTAACAGTATAATTATCTGGAAATCTTTAATTCAGACGATTATTGCCTTTAAAATTTTAATTAAGACATTAATTGAGCAAATTGGCGAATTCAACTACCTTGAAGTTATTAATTAAAATCTTAATTACCTTGAGATTGTAATTTAAGAAGTTAATTACCCTGAAATTGTAAATTATCGGTATAATAATCTCAAAATTGTTAATTAGGTCAATTATTGCCGTGGTATGGTTAATTAAGACGATAATTACATTGAAATTGTTAATTAGGACGATAATTACCTTGACATGGTTAATTAAGAGTGTAATTTTCTGAATTCCTAGATTTTTCCGAAAGACAGATTTTCTTTTCATTTTCAGAATTTCTGTCAATTTTATGGCTTTTTTGATCAAATGTCACTTTTTCAAGACGCCATAATTGGCTGAAATTAGACCTTTGGGGGAAAAAATGGAAATGGTTTCATGGTCCCAGGAAGATGCACTTTTCAAAATTGTTAATTAAGACGATAATTACCTTACAATTGTTAATTAAGACATTAATTACCTTGAAATTGTAAAGTAACAGTATAATTATCTTGAAATTGTTAATTAAGACAATTATTGCCTTTAAAATTGTTAATTAAGACATTAATTGAGCAAATTGGCGAATTCAATTATCCTGAAGTTATTAATTAAAATCCTAATTACCGTGAGATTGTAATTTAAGAAATTAATTACCCTTAAATTTCTAACTAAGGCAATTACTGCCCTGGTATGGTTAATTAAGACGATAATGACATTTAAATTGTTAATTAGAACGATAATTACCTTGATATTGTTAATTACGAGGTAAAGTACCCTGAATTATTAATTAAGATATTTCGGCAAGATTTTGTATCTTTCTGGATTTCTAGATTTTTCCGAAAGATACAATGTTTTTTTTCTTTTTCAGGGTTTCTGCCAATTTTATGTTTTTTGGATCAAAATATCACTAGATTCAATACTTTCACTTTTTCAAGGCGCTATAACTGGCTCAAAGGAGCCCGCCAGGAAAAAAATGAAAATGGATTAGTTGTCCCAGTAACAATATTTCTTATTTCAACTGCTAGATTTGCCATTTCACAAAGTGGCAAGCTCTAAAATAAATAACATAAGTGCTCTAACTGTTTCAAAAATTCAAGATTTTTTTGGTAGATTTTTGATTTGAAATTAATTGAATTGAAATAATTCAAATGTCCTCCTGTAAAGAACAAAAAACAGAATAAAACAATTTTCTAAATTTATTTTATTTCTTCCAAAAAAACAGAAAAAAGTATGAAATGATAATTAAAGGCAGCCGTCAGCTAATACTATCCAAATTCAAGGTGAAAAATCAAAATTCGAATGGGAGCCCATGAGGTCGAGAAACTATATCAATACCACTATGTAGCTAAATTCAAATAATTGTGTTTCGCGCCAATTCCAACCGCGTTGCACGATCCACGACCGCGCCGCACGAAACATTTTATTTTTGTTACTTTGAACGGCTGATATGGCGCATGTATTTATCGGTGTGATTTCGTATAAATTGCGTTGTACTAATGAGAGAACGCTCTAATTTTTGAAACTAAGAATTTTATTTCTTCAAAAAAAAAAACAGAAAAAAGTATGCGATAGAAATGAATTAAAATTAAAGTTTTAAAAAACATCTATTATTATGGATGCTCTCAATGACAGCAATTATTAATTGTAATCCCAGTTACAAATCTTCTTCACTTTCGTCTTTATCGCATTCTCAATTTTATTAGTTGTCCCAGTAACACTATTTCTTATTTCAGCTGCTAGAAATTAAGCATGTTGCCATTTCAAGAAGTAATATATAATAAAATAACATAAGTGCTCTAACTTTTTCAAAATGTCAAGATTTTTTTTTGTAGATTTTTGATTTGAAATTAATTGAATTGAAATAATTCAAATGTCCTCATGTAAAGAACAAAAAACAGAATAAAACAATTTTCTAAATTTATTTTATTTCTTCCAATAAGCAGAAAAAAGTGTGCGATAGAAATGAATTAAAATTAAAGTTTTAAAAAACATATATTATTATGGATGCTTTCAATGAGTTACAAATCTTCGTCCCAGTTCCGTTTCTTCCTCACTTTCTTCTTTATCAAATTCTCATTTGCATTTTTCTGTAAATATAAAAATCGATGCTTCTCTTAATCCCAAAGTTTCTCTTACCTGTATAATAACGTGTTATTCAAACAACGTTTCCAACCATCGATCGATGTTAATTCATTTATGTTCGATCCGTCACAAAAGGTTAGTTCATTTAAAACCTGTTTGAATTCGTCAATTGTGATATTGTTCATTATTGAAGTCTGTAATACAAATTTTCAGAATTCGGAAAATCGATTAGTTTTGCTGTTACATTTACTCTTGGCAATGCAAATTCAACAGAAAGCCATATTTTTCTACTGATCGATAAATCTTGTGTTGAAATGATGAAATCCTCACAATCCGACAGGTAGAATTCAACTTCATATTTTGATGCTGCTACCAGAAGGCCGTATAAATTATCAGCTGAAATCATTAATGTTAAAGACAGTGGATCATGATTTCAAATCAAGCAGTTGTTTAAAAAACTAGATTTTCATCGTGAAATTAGTGCAAAAATCTTATAATTTTGTAAGTTTTTTTTTTGAAAAACATATAGACATTTGTAAAATGTTGACTTTTTCTTCATTGTTCATGATTTTTAGCTTATTTTAAAGCTTGAATTTTAAATTTTCAGACGTTTAGCTCAGGAATGCCGTAAACTTTTGAAATTTGGTTATAAATTGAAAACTATTTTTATTTTAAGGTTAGAATCTTGTAATAAAAAATTAAAGCTTAAAACGGGTTTAAAATCATGAAAAATCAATAGATTTCAAAGTCTGACGAGTTTTTAAAATATATTTCCAAAAAACCCTATTTTCGACAAACTCTAATTTTCTCGAAAAGTGACCAAATTTTAAGATTTTTAAGCCATTTTGAAGCTAAAAATCTGAAATTTTTGAATTCCAGCTTCGCAATGAGCTAAAAGTCATGGAAAATGAAAATTTTTTCAATAATTCACAAGCTCCTAAATATCACTGAAAATTTCGAAACTTCATAAAAATCATGCTCCAACTTTTTCAAAACTTGTCAAAATTTAGAAATTGTTTTGAATTAAATTTAATTTTATTATGAAAATTCAAATTTTTAGCTTGAAAATAGTATAAATATCTTAAAATCTAATGGAAAATTTCAAAAAATCGTAAAATTTTGAAAAATGCTTCCTTTTTCATGATTTTTAGCTCTTTTTAAAGCTTGAATTCGCACTTTTCAGATGTTCACATTCAATAAAAAAAATAAACTAACCGTTAACTTTTCGTTGTTGTCCGTACAAGAATTCAAGGAAAGTGACAAAATCAGCATATTCGATAGAATCAATATCTAATATTTCACCATCATTGAGAAGAGACAACTTTTCCCTTAGCTTTGATGAAAAACATAATAATGGCTGGAAAAAGAAAAACTATAGATTTTTCACAGAAATAAAAGAAAACGTACATATTTATTAATGTATAATAAGTGATTTCCAAGACGACAAACAATTTCCGAATCAATATTCTGGGGTATCGAAAATTTCGACAAAACAACTCCAAAAGCAGATTTGATTCGAATTTTCGTTTTTATTGAAAAATCACGTTGAATTGATTCCAATTCAGTAAGTGATTCCAATTCAGTAAGCGTTAAAGGTGTTATAATATCTTCTCGTTTTTCATAACGGTCGAAACGACGGACCTCGGTTGTCGGAAATGTTCTGTTTCCAAGTTGAACAAGAATCTCAAATTCAGCATCAATGTACCAGTCATCTCGTGTCACAATACCGCCGCCGCACCAGATACTCATGCGAAGATATATCTCTTCCGAATTCTCTTTTCCGAATTCCAGCAGGAAAATCGGACTGAGTGCCCTGAAAAAATGTTAAATATTTTTATATCAAAGTAAACAATAATATTGATAGTCTTTGCTGAAAGAATTGAGTCACACATATATTTTGTTTTAATTTCTTCTGGAAAGAAATGCAGTAGGTCCTGATTGTCTTTCTTTGTCTTACGAACAGTTATGGAAAATAATGAAAAAGATAAAAATAAGGCAAAACCTTGCAATACTTTGAAATGTTTGCTTAAAGGCAAAGGCCTATGATTTTGATACGGTACTACTTGTTTATTTTCGTCAGGGTCTCATTGTGGATTATTGAACACTGGATGTTTTTTCGTTTAGGAAAAGCGGATAAGGTTGAAAAAAAAAGAAGAACGTCTGATTTTCGTTCTCTGATATATTACTCACCACCTAATAGTTTCAGTTTTTTGTATCGAATAGGTACTTATTGTTGCATTCCACTTCATGCATCTTTTTAACGATTCTTTCCAATTTGGGATCAGCATCATTGGCATGATGGTAATTAATTGAAATAAAAGCTGAAAGAATACATTTTCAGACAAAAATATAAATAAATGATGATAAAATAAAGATATGAATTTTCTTGACTCTCATTGATTCTCATGTTATCGCCGGAGCAGCCGAGAAAGAAATAGCAAGGCCGTGAAAATTAGCTTAACAGTGATACAAATATTAAAATATAAAAAATAAAACCAATTATGTAATTATTATTAATGAATGATGTGTCTTGGAAAGAGAAGGAGGGGCGTGTCTCACAACAAACTTCTTTGATCCCTTTTGTCACTTCGTACATCCCCCTATCCCTTCCCCAACTGATAAAGTGTGAAAAAAATATATCGCGGTTCCTGAATAAGTGAAACATTGACTGCCTTCGGGAAAAAAAACCGTTATATCTTTGTCGCATTCTCATGGGACGTTCCCAACAGCTACCTTTTTAATAGCCTTTAAGTCCATTGACGACGGACACCACATAATGGTTCTGTGGACTACGGTACCGTACTTCACTGTTATTAAAGACAGCTGTTCAGTTAATTTGACCCTACCTGTTCTTAGTTTCAAAAATTAGAGCGTTCTCTAATTAGTACAATGCAATTTATGCGAAATCACACCGATCAATACATGCGTCATAGCAGCGCTCCAAAGTTGAAAAAATCAAAATTTGAATTCCCGCGTGTCCGTGCGACGCGGTCGTTGTCCGTGCAACGCGGCCGGAATTGGCGCGAAACACAATTATTTGAATGTGCCTACATATCGGTAATGTTCTTTGGACCACCTGGGCCCCCATTCGAATTTTGATTTTTTGCCTTGAATTTGGATCGTGTTAACTGACAAGCTGCCTTTAAAGATAATCTGTCAGTTTTTATCAACCCTATATGCTTTCAATTATAAAAAAGTAATCCTTTTTTCAATCCACAAAAGTCCCGGTCCCGTCGATAAATGACAAGTTTCTAAATAGTAAATTTTTGTCTGAAACTCGGAAAATTTTTGGATTTTTTAAAATTACGGACATTGCTTCTACAAGAATATTCCACATTATTTTATCTGTTTAAAGGCAGCATGTCAATTAACGAAAACAGTATTTTTTTTAATTGTTTTGAGTCCAAATTTAAAAAAAAAAATAAATATTTTCAGTTTAAGACTGCAAACATGAAAAATTTAGAACAAGCAAATCTAATTTCTAAAAAAAATGTACTATTCATAAGAAAAAAACAAAATAAAATATCTAAAAACAACTTGAACATAACATAAGTTTAACTGAATCTTGAGAAATTAAACATTTCAAAATTGAAGATACCATTGACCATTATTGTCCGAACTATATTTGTTCAAAATTTCAATTTTGAGATTTTCAATTTCTCAAGGTTCTCAAAGCTCAATAGGTTTCAAACTAAAGTGGCCAAACTTCAATTTGGGATCATTTGGTACTAATTTTGGTACCCTCCTCACTACAGTAATCAGATTTCCTGGAAAATCCATTCATAGTTAAGATTACGGTAGTCATTTGTGATACGGTCATATAAACGTTTTTTCCCTAAGGCAGTCAATGTTTCGCGTTATATCTTTTTCACATTTTACCAGTTGGGGTAGAGTGATGGGATGTTCGAAGTGACAAAAGGGATCAACGAAACCTTTGTTGTGAGACACGCCCCGTTCTATTTCCAAAACACATCATTCATTAATAATAATTACATACTTGGTTTTATTTTTTATATTTTAATATTTATATCACTGTTAATATAATTTGCATTTCCCTGTTATTTCTTTTTCGGTTGCTCCATCGATAACATGAGAATCAATGAGAGTCAAGAAAATTTAACTTGACAATATCACACCTCTAATTATATTTTTTTCTGAAAATGGATTCTTTCAGCTTTTATTTCAATTAATTACGCGATGATGCTAAATACGGTCTGGAAAGAATCGTACGAAAGATCAATGAAGTGGAGTACAAGAAATCGAACTTATTCGGTAATCAAAACTGAAACTATTAAGTGGTGAGTAATATACTAAAGAGAACAAAAATTAAATCTGGGTAGTGTTTTAAAGGTAGTTAAAAAAGTTATTTAAGTATGAAAAATGTGTTTTTCTATCGACATTGTACTCTGTCCCATGTGAAATCCCGACGCAAACAAATCGTGACCCTGTCTTTAAAGACAGCTGTTCAGCTAATTTGAGCCTACCTGATTTTAGTTTCAAAAATTAGAGCGTTCTCTAATTAGTACATTGCAATTTATACTAAATCACACCGATAAATCCACGCGTCATAGCAACGGTTCAAAGTTGCAAAATTAAACATTTGAATGCGCGCGTGTCCGTGCGACGCGGTCGGTGTCCGCGCAACGCGGTCGGAATTGGCGCCAAACACAATTGTTTGAATTTGGCAACGTATTCGTATTGTTATCTCGACCATCTGAGACCCCATTCGAATTTTTAGTTTTCGCCTTAAATTTGGGTCGTGTTAACTGACAAGCTGGCTTTAAGCAAACAGGTCGAAATTTTGCAAGGTTTGGGCTTTAAGCCTTTTCGTTATTCATTATTTTCCATAAACCTTCGTAAGACAAAGAAAAAAAACAATTATTGTTTACTTTGGTATCAAAACATTTAAAATTTTTGCAGGAGAATCGATCCCACTTTAGCGGCGAACTTCATAACAAATGACTTCTGTTTTCAAATCGATCTCTGGTGTTACGGCGGTATTCACACACGAGATGATTGGTACATTGATGCTGAATTTGAGATTCTACTTCAACTTGGAAACAGAACATTTACGAGAAAAGGGGTGCATCATTTCAGAGCGCGTAAAATGCGTAATGCATTTGAGACATTTTCAACGCTTGACGATTTAATGATTTCTGAAATGAAATCAAGCGGGCGATGCTGTGAGCTTTTAATAAAAACGAAAATTCGAATCAAATCTGCTTTTGGAGTTGTTTTGTCGAAATTTTCGATACCCCAGAATATTGATTCGGAAATTGTTTGTCGTCTTGGAAATCACTTATTATACATTAATAAATATGTACGTTTTCTTTTCTTTTTTGAAAAATTCATATTTTTTCCAGCCATTATTATGTTTTTCATCAAAGCTAAGGGAAAAGTTGTCTCTTCTCAATGATGGTGAAATATTAGATATTGATTCTATCGAATATGCTGATTTCGTCACTTTCCTTGAATTCTTGTACGGACAACAACGAAAAGTTAACGGTTAGTTATTTTTTTTTGGTTTAATCTGAATATCTGAAAAGTGAGAGTTCCAGCTTCAAAATGAGCTAATAATCATGAAAAATGGAGTATTTTTCAAAATTTTATGAGTTTTTGAATTTTTCCATAAAATTTTAAGATATATATACTATTATCAAGCTAAAAATTTGAATTTTCATAATTAAATTAATTTTAAATCAATACAGTTTTAAATTTTGACAAGTTCTGAAAAGTTGGAGCATGATTTTTAGAATTTTTCGAAATATTCAGTGAAATTTAGGAACTTAAGAATTATTGAAAAAATTTGCATTGTCCATGACTTTTAGCTCATTGCAAAGCTGGAATTCAAAATGTTCAGATTTTTAGCTTCAAAATGGCCTAAAAATCTTAAAATTTGGTCACTTTTCGAGAAAGTTTGAGTTTGTCGAAAATAGGGTTTTTTGGAAATATTTTTTAAAAAAACTCGTAAAACTTTGAAAATAATTGATTTTTCGTGATTTTAAATCCGCTTTAAGCTTTAATTTTTTAAACATAAAAAATGAAAAATACGTCAAAATTTTACAAATTTTTAATTTTTTCAAAAAATTACAAGATTGTAAGATTTTTGCACTAATTTCATGATAAAAATCTAGTTTTTTTAACAACTGATTTCGGTTGAAAACGCGTGTCTTTAACATTAATAATTTCAGTTTATAATGTATACGGCCTTCTGGTAGCTGCATCAAAATATGAAGTTGACTTCTACATGTCGGATTGTGAGGATTTCATCATTTCAACTCAAGATATATCGATTAGTTATAAAATATGCCTTTCAATTGAATTTAGATTGCCAAGAGTACATGTAAAAACAAAATTAATCGATTTTCCGAATTCTGAAAATTTGTATTACAGACTTCAATAATGAACAATATCACAATTGACGAAATCAAAAAAGTTTTAAATGAACTAACCTTTTTTGACGGATCGAACATAAATGAAGTAATATCGATCGATGATTGGAAACATTATTTGAATAGCACGTTATTAAACTAGTAAGAGAAACGTTGGGATTAAGAGAAGCATAGTTTTTTATAGTTTCAGAAAAAGCAATTGAGAATGTGATAAAGAAGAAAGTGACGAAGATTTGTAACTGGGATTACAATTAATAATTACTGTCATTGAGAGCATCCATAATAATAGATGTTTTTTAAAACTTTAATGTTAATTCATTTCTATCGCATACTTTTTTCTGTTTTTTTTTTTGAAGAAATAAAATTCTTAGTTTCAAAAATTAGAGCGTTCTCTTATTGAAATAAGCGAGTGTTACTGGGACGACGAATCCATTTTCTTTTTTTTCCTTGCGGGCTCCCTTGAGCCAGTTATGGCGCATTGAAAAAGTGAAAGTATTGAATCTAGTTTTAAAAAAAACCTGTTTTCGTTAATTGACATGCTGCCTTTAAACAGATAAAATAATGTGGAATATTCTTGTAGAAGCAATGTCCGTAATTTTAAAAAATCCAAAAATTTTCCGAGTTTCAGACAAAAATTTACTATTTAGAAACTTGTCATTTATCGACGGGACCGGGACTTTTGTGGATTGAAAAAAGGATTACTTTTTTTACAATTGAAAGCATATAGGGTTGATAAAAACTGACAGATTATCTTTAATAACAGTGTAGTACGGTACCGTAGTCCACAGAACCATTACATCAATGCATTTAAAGGCTATTAAACAGCTTAGCTGTTGGGAACGTTCCATGAGAAAGTGACAAAGATATAACGGTTTTTTCCCTAAGGCAGTCAATGTTTCACCTATTCAGGAACCGCGATATATATTTTCACACTTTACCAGTTGGGGAGGGGGATGTTCGAAGTGACAAAAGGGATCAAAGAAGTTTGTTGTGAGACACGCCCCCCGTTCTCTTTGCAAAACACATCATTCATTAATAATAATTACATACTTCGTTTTATTTTTTTATATTTTAATATTTATATTCTGTTAAGATAATGTTCTTGGCCCCCGCTGTTTGTTTTTCGGCTGCTCCAGCGATAACATGATAATCAATGAGAGTCGAGAAAATTTAACTTGACAATATCACACCTCTAATTATATTTTTTTCTGAAAATGTATTCTTTTAGCTTTTATTTCAATTAATTACACGATGATGCCAAATACGGTCTGGAAAGAATCGTACGAAGGATCAATGAAGTGGAGTAAAAGAAATCGTACTTATTCGGTAATCAAAACTGAAACTATTAAGTGGTGAGTAATATACTAAAGAGAACAAAAATTAAATCTTGGTTGTGTTTTAAATTAAAGAAACTCTCAGCAACTTGCCTTTTAGTAAACATTTCAAAGTTTTGCAAGGTTTTGCCTTAATTTTTTCATTATTTTCCATAAAAGTTCGTAAGACAAAGAAAGAAAACAATCAGGACCTTCTGAATTTTTTCCAGAAGAAATTAAAAAAAAATATATGTGTGACTCAATTCTTTCATAAAAAACTATCAATTATTGTTTAATAGCCAAATATTTAACATTTTTGCAGGGCGCTCGATCCGAATTTCATTTTCGTTAAAATAGAAAATGAGAAATATTTTCACATCCGTACCTGGTGGTCCGTCGGCGGTATTAAAACACGAGATGACTGGTACATTGATGCTGAATTTGAGATTCTTGTTCAACTTGGAAACATAACATTTACGACAACCGAGGTCCGTCGTTTCGACGGTTATGAAGAAGACATTAGAACACCTTTAACGCTTACTGAATTGGAATCACTAGGGATTGAACGTGATTTTTTAATAAAAACGAAAATTCGAATCAAATCTGCTTTTGGAGTTGTTTTATCGAAATTTTCGATTCCCCAGAATATTGATTCGGAAATTGTTTGTCGTCTTGGAAATCATTTATTATACATTAATAAATATGTACGTTTTCTTTTCTTTTTTGAAAAATTCATATTTTTTCCAGCCATTATTATGTTTTTCATTAAAGCTAAGGGAAAAGTTTTCTCTTCTCAATGATGGCGAAATATTAGATATTGATGTTATCGAATATGCTGATTTTGTCACTTTCCTTGAATTCTTGTACGGACAACAACAAAAAGTTAACGGTTAGTTTATTTTTTTTACTGAATGTGAACATCTGAAAAGTGCGAATTCCAGCTTTAAAAAGAGCTAAAAATCATGAAAAAGGAAGCATTTTTCAAAATTTTACGAGTTTTTGAAATTTTTCTTAAAAATTTAAGATTTCCATACTATTTTCAAGCTAAAAATTTGAATTTTCATAATTAAATTTAATTTAATTCAAAACAATTTTTAAATTTTGACAAGTTTTGAAAAGTTGGAGCATGATTTTTAGAATTTTTCGAAATATTCAGTGAAATTTAGGAACTTAAGAATTATTGAAAAAATTTGCATTTTCTATAACATCTAGCTCATCGCGAAGCTGGAATTCAAAATGTTCAGATTTTTAGCTTCAAAATGGCGTAAAAATCTTTTAATTTGGTCACTTTTCGAGAAAGTTTGAGTTTGTCGAAAATAGATACTAATTTCATGATAAAAATCTAGTTTTTTACAACTGAGTGATTTGAAACCATGATCCACTGTCTTTAACATTAGTGATTTCAGTTCGTAATTTATACAGCCTTCTGGTAGCTGCATCAAAATATGACGTTGAATTCTGCCTGTCGGATTGTGAGGATTTCATCATTTCAACACAAGATATATCGACCAGTAAAAAAATATGCCTTTCTGTTGAATTTGCATTGCCAAGAGTAAATGTAAAAACAAAATTAATCGATTTTCCGAATTCTGAAAATTTGTATTATAGACTTTAATAATGAACAATATCACAATTGACGAATTCAAACAAGTTTTAAATGAACTAACCTTTTTTGACGGATCGAACATAAATGAAGTAATATCGATCGATGATTGGAAACATTATTTGAATAGCACGTTATTGTACCGGTAAGATACACCTTGGGATTCAGAGAAGCATCGTTTTTTATAGTTACCGAAAATAAAATTGAGAATGCGATAAAGACGAAAGTGAAGAAGATTTGTAACTGGGATTACAATTAATAATTGCTGTCATTGAGAGCATCCATAATAATAGATGTTTTTTAAAACTTTAATTTTAATTCATTTCTATCGCATACTTTTTTCTGTTTTTTTTTTTGAAGAAATAAAATTCTTAGTTTCAAAAATTAGAGCGTTCTCTTATTAGTACAACGCAATTTATACGAAATCACACCGATAAATACACGCGCCATGTCAGCCGTTCAAAGTAGCAAAAATAAAATGTTTCGTGCGGCGCGGTCGTGGATCGTGCAACGCGGTCAGAATTGGCGCGAAACACAATTATTTGAATTTAGCTACATAGTGGTATTGATATAGTTTCTCGACCTCATGGGCTCCCATTTGAATTTTGATTTTTCACCTTGAATTTGGATAGTTTTAGCTGACGGCTGCATTTAATTATCATTTCATACTTTTTTCTGTTTTTTTGGAAGAAATAAAATAAATTTAGAAAATTGTTTTATTCTGTTTTTTGTTCTTTACAGGAGGACATTTGAATTATTTCAATTCAATTAATTTAAAATCAAAAATCTACCAAAAAAATCTTGAAATTTTTGAAACAGTTAGAGCACTTATGTTATTTATTTTCGAGCTTGCCACTTTGTGAAATGGCAAATCTAGCAGTTGAAATAAGAAATATTGTTACTGGTACAACGAATCCATTTTCATTTTTTTCCTGGCGGGCTCCTTTGAGCCAGTTATGGCGCCTTGAAAAAGTGAAAGTATTGAATCTAGTGATATTTTGATCCAAAAAACATAAAATTGGCAGAAATCCTGAAAAAGAAAAAAAAATTGTGTCTCTCGGAAAAATCTAGAAATCCAGAAAGATGCAAAATCTTGCCGAAATATCTTAATTAATAATTTAGGGTACTTTACGTCTTATTTGACAATTTCAATGTAATTACAGCGTTAATTAACAATAGCAAGGTAATTATCGTTCTAATTAACAATTTCAATGTAATTATCGTCTTAATTAACCATACCAGGGAAATAATTGCCCCAATTAACAATTTTGAGATTATTATACCGATAATTTACAATTTCAGGGTAATTAACTTCTTAAATTACAATCTCACGGTAATTAACATTTTAATTAATAACTTCAGGGTAATTGAATTCGCCAATTTGCTCAATTAATGTCTTAATTATCAATTTTAAAGGCAATAATTGTCTTAATTAACAATTTCAAGATAATTATACTGTTACTTTACAATTTCAAGGTAATTAATGTCTTAATTAACAATTGTAAGGTAATTATCGTCTTAATTAACAATTTTGAAAAGTGCATATTCCTGGGACCATGAAACCATTGCCATTTTTTTCCCCGAAGGTCTAATTTCAGCCAATTATGGCGTCTTGAAAAAGTGACATTTGATCCAAAAAGCCATAAAATTGACAGCAATTCTGAAAATGAAAAGAAAATCTGTCTTTCGGAAAAATCTAGGAATCCAGAAAATTGCACTCTTAAAGGCAGCTGATCAGTTAACACGATCCAAATTAAAGGCAAAAAATCAAAATTCGAATGAGAGCCCAGGCGGTCCAAAGAACATTACCAATATGTAGCCCCATTCAAATAAATGTGTTTCGCGCCAATTCCGACCGCGTTGCACGGACACAGACCGCGTCGCACGGACACGCGCGCATTCAAATTTTTATTTTTTCAACTTTGGACGGCTGCTATGAAGCGTGTATTTATCGGTGTGATTTCGCATAAATTGCATTATACTAATTAGAGAACGCTCTAATTTTTGAAACTAAGAACAGGTAGGGTCAAATTAACTGAACAGCTGTCTTTAATTAACCATACCAAGGCAATAATTGTCCTAATTAACAATTTCAAGAGAATTATACCGATAATTAACAATTTCAGGGTAATTAACTTCTTAAATTACAATCTCAAGGTAATTAAGATTTTAATTAATAACTGGGTAGTTGAAATCGCCAATTTGCTCAATTAATGTCTTAATTAACAATTTTAAAGGCAATAATCGTCTTAATTAACAATTTCCAGATAATTATACTGTTAATTTACAATATCAAGGTAATTAACATCTTAATTAATAATTTCAATGTAATCATAGTTTTAATTAACCATACCAGGGCAATAATTGTCTTAGTTAGAAATTTAAGGGTAATTAACTTCTTAAATTACAATCTCACGGTAATTAAGATTTTAATTAATAACTTCAGGGTAATTGAATTCGCCAATTTGCTCAATTAATGTCTTAATTAACAATTTTAAAGGCAATAATTGTCTTAATTAACATTTTCAAGATAATTATACTGTTACTTTACAATTTCAAGGTAATTAATGTGTTAATTAACAATTTTAAGGTAACTATTGTCTTAATTAACAATTTAAAGCTAATCATGGTCATATTTATTACCAACACTTTTCAAGTAATTAACGTCTTAATTAGACAATTCAGATCTACAATTTGAGTGTTTGTTAAAATGAATTTCACTTCTTTCGATTTTTTTTCTCTGGATTTCTAGAAACTAACTGAAAACAAGTAGAATGTACAACATTTTGTACCGAGACCCGAAACATCAAAACACCCAAGAATTCTTATTAACTTCTGATAAAAGAGGAAGTCAATACTCTGTCCCCCCCCCCCCCCCGAAGGGAGAAATCCACTTGACAATAATTGCAACCCCCCTCACAATAATAATAGAGGGATTTGGTTTGTTCAAGTGTTCGGAGAGAGGGGGTGAAACGAACTCATAGAGTGACCGCAACCACTAACAGAACTGTATGATGTGACGAGTACCCCCACTCTTCACAAAATGCGGCTCGAGTATTTTGTCTCTCTTTTGCTCTTTTCGATTTTTAAATGTCTTGTTCTTAAAGATAGACGGGTCACCGAATTTTTCCACGCTAGATTATTTCTTGAGATCATTTTCTTTTCAGATTCTAATTTTTCGAAATTTTTAAATATTTTCCTTAAAGACACAGGGTTAGAAATTTTCTTCTTAATTTTTCTGATAAAAACCCCTTTCCAAGAACATAATTTGTTTATTTCATATGAAAATATGCATTTATTGTTGAAAAATAGCAATTTTCAGAATTTTGCATTTCTTCGCCTTAAAGACAAGGGGTCAGAATTTTTTTTCTTAATTTTTCTGATTATATACCTTTTAATCTTGGATTTCACAACTTTCACTCATGTTTTGTGAAGGGTGGATGTGAAATGAATTGGATTCCAAAGGGGGGGGGGGGGGGGGTTTTGTAGGTGTCTAATGGAAAGGCCTTTAATAGTGGTAGGGCCTGAGATGAGCCTTAAAATTTTTTTTGGAAATGGAAAAAGGGGCCTTGACAAATCGATCACATATATTTTAAATTTTTTTAAAAATTGATTTTAAGCCAAAAAATCGAATTTTCAGAAATTTGATTTTTTTGCTTAAAGACAAGGGGTCAGACAAATTTTTTAATGATTTTTTCCTGAATTATATGATCCAAATCAGTTTCATATATTTTGTTATTTAAAAAAAAACGAATTTTATATGAATTTCAAGCCAAAAAAATCGCATTTTCGGAATTTTGATTTTTTTGCTTAAAGACAAGGGGTCAGACATTTTTTTCTTAATTTTTCTGATAAAAACCCCTTTTCAAGAACATAATCTGATTATTTTCATTCGAAAATATGCATTTATTGTTGAAAAATAGCAATTTTCACAATTTTGCATTTTTTAGTCTTAAAGACAAGGGGTCAGACATTTTTTTCTTAATTTCTATGATAAAAACCCCTTTGCAAGAACATTATCTGATTTTTTTCAGAAATTATCGCATTTTAAGCCGCAAAAATCGAAAATATAAGAATTTTGCTTTAAAGGCAATGGGCCAGCTAAATTTTTCGGGGAATTTTTTTCGAATAAAAGTTTTTAAGAAAGTCCTAGTTTTTATTTAAAATTATTTATTTACTATTTTTTTCCAATAAATCCTTGAAATATAAAAATTGTGTTTTTTTTTCTTAAAGACAAGGTATCAGACATTTTTTGACACAAAAAAAACGATCTTTGAGGTCTAAATAAGCAGCCGAAATTGGAGGGGTGTGGAAATGTGAACCCTCAATCAAAATCATAACCCAAGAAACAAAAACAATAAAACAATTGGGGGGGGGGGGCAGTGCAACCGAAAAAAAAAGAAAACAAAAGAGAACAACTAGTAGTCATCAAGAGAAAGACAACAAAAACACAAATATAATTATAAATCGAAGTATTCGTCTAGGCAATTCAAGACAACACAAAATGTAGGGTGGTGGAAAAATTCTGGGTTGGCTGTTTTCTCATTTCTTTATACTTTTTCAGAAAATTTCCCTGTTTTTTTTTTGGAATTTAGTTCCTTGTGTTCATAAAGGTTACATTTTCTGTAAATCGCACCAATTAAACAACAAAAAAAATTGCCTGACCCCTTGCCTTTAAGAAAAATTTCAGAAATATATATTATTTTTTTAATTTTATGTTTTTACGGCTTAAAATTCATTATTTTTCTAACGCAATTTTAACGAAAAACTTTGTTTTCAGAAAAAATTCAGGAAAAATGTTTTTTTCTGACACCTTATCTTTAAGCAAAAAACTCTCAAAGTACTGAAATTTCAGATTTTTTGGCTTAAAATTCGTTGTTTTTTGTAGAAATTGCACGAAAATAATGAGAAGACGTTTCTCTTGGGCTATTTTTTTAAATAAGAAAAATTCGAAAACATTTTCTGACCCCTTGTCCTTAAGCTTTAAAAAAATAAATATTTGAAATTTGCGATTTTCAGCCTTGAAAAAATATTTTTCGAGACAAAAAAATATTTGAAACTAGTAAGGAAAGCTGGGGCTTCTTTTGCGTTAAATATTTACCAAAAAAAATTGTCTGACCCCTTGTCTTTAAGACTAAAAAATGCAAAATTCTGAAAATTACTATTTTTCAACAATAAATGCATATTTCATATGAAAATAATCAGATTATGTTCTTGAAAAGGGATTTTTATCAGAAAAATTTTAAAAAAAATTGTCTGACCCCTTATCTTTAAGCAAAAAAAAAATCAAATTTCTGAAAATTCGATTTTTTTTGACTTGAAATTCATGTAAAATTCGTTTTTTTCGAATAACAAAATTTATGAAACCGATTTGGCTCACATAATTCAGTAAAAAATCATTTTAAAAATTGTCTGACCCCTTGTCTTTAAGACTAAAAAATGCAAAATTCTGAAAATTACTATTTTTCAACAATAAATGCATATTTCAT
Organism: Caenorhabditis virilis; assembly: GCA_964036255.1. NCBI lineage: Eukaryota > Metazoa > Nematoda > Chromadorea > Rhabditida > Rhabditidae > Caenorhabditis > Caenorhabditis virilis. Next base: position 16,780,787 of record OZ038415.1, on the reverse strand, counting down.
ATGAAAATAATCAGATTATGTTCTTGAAAAGGGATTTTTTTCAGAAAAATTAAGAAAAAAATTGTCTGACCCCTTATCTTTAAGCAAAAAAATCAAATTTCTGAAAATTCAATTTTTTTTGACTTGAACTTCATGTAAAATTCGTTTTTTTCGAATAACAAAATTTTATGAAACCGATTTGGCTCATATAAAAATCATTTTAAAAATTGTCTGACACCTTGCCTTTAAGCAAAAAAATCAATAATCCGAAAATTTGATTTTTTTGCTTAAAATTAATTTTTAAAAAAAGCCCCCCCCCCCCTTTTTTCCATTTCAATACACAATTTTAAGGCTCATCTCAGGCCCTACCACTTCTAAAGGCCTTTCCATTAGACACATACAAAACCGTCCCGTTTGGAATCCAATTCATTTCACATTCACCCTTCACAAAACATGAGTGAAAGTTGTGAAATCCAAGATTAAAAGGTATATAATTAGGGAAAAGTTCGACTAATTGAAAAACGCTTTTCATCGCCTTTTTGGATATCGCTTCTCCTACCTTCCGCTTCTTTTTCCAATTTTTTTTTCTCGAAAAATTTCAAATGCTTGTAACTTTTCATCACATTTATTGATTTTTATGAACAATACACCAAAATGATGGCAATGTCTTTAAGAATAACAATATGTTTGAAAATTAGCGAAATTAAGAAAAAAATGCGTTAATTTTGAGAAAAGTTACAACTCACCTATGTAAGTCACCCTAATTTTCAAACTTCTGTACGTTTTATCAATTTTCATGGATTTTCATGAATTTTACAAAAAATAAATTGTAATATTCTCAAAATTCGAGTTTCTCTTTTCATAATAAACCAAAACTTTAAAAAATCGGATACTTTTGAAAAACTTTACAACTCTTTGAACTTAGGGTCCAAAAAATAGTGAAATGCACCCAAATTTCAAATCTCTGTAACGTTTCGCAATATTTATCGAGTTTTAGTTCAAAATAATTGTAATTATCTCAATACTCACAATTCCAGCTTTAAAATTATATAAAATTCTTAAAAATCGACTGATTTTGAAAAAAGTTACAAGACTTTGAAATCGTGTGTCCGAAAAATTTCAAATCCCTGTATTTTCTTTACTTTTCTCAACCTCCAAGGATTTTCAAAATTTTTACATCAAAACAATTACCATTTTCTTGAAATTCAATATTTTAGCTTCAGAATAAACTAAAAATTAAGAAAAACGGACAATTTTGAAAAAAGTCATAGATACCTGAATTTGGGTACCTAAAATTCACTATTTTTTCAAATTGCTATAACTTTTCGCGAAATTTATGAATTTTCATGATTTTCACACCAACGAAATAGCAATTTTCTGAATACTCATAATCTTAGCTTCAAAATGATCCAAAAATCAAGAAAATAGGAGAATATTGAGAAAAGTTGTGGATAATTGAATTTGGATACCAAAAATTCATTTAATTTTCAAATCGGCATTACTTTTCTCAAAATTTGTGGATTTTTATGATTTTCACACAAACGAAATAGAAATTTTCTGAATATTCATAATCTTAGCTTCAAAAATATCCAAAAATTGAGAAAATTGGAGAATTTTTTAAAAAATTAAAGATACCTGAATTTGGGTACCTAAAATTCACTATTTTTCAAATTGCTATGACTTTTCGTGAAATTTATGAATTTTCATGATCTTCACACCAATGAAATAACAATTTTGTAAATTTTCATAATCTTAGCTTCAAAAAGATCCAAAAATCAAGAAAATTGGAGGCTTTTGAAAAAAGTCATAGATACCTGAATTTGGGTACCTAAAATTCACTTTTTTTCAAATTGCTATAACTTTTCGTTAAATTTATGAATTTTCATGTTCTTCACACCAACGAAATAGCAATTTTCTGAATATTCTTAATCTTAGCTTCAAAAAGATCCAAAAATTGAGAAAATTGGATAACTTTCAAAAAAGTAATGACTCCTCAAAGTTCGAAAAAAACGTGAAATACAGATTTTTCAAAATTCATGTTTTCGTAGATTTTTCGATTAAAAAAATCAAAAAAATTTAGTTTTCGTGACAAGACCATTAAAGGGGCATAACCACCAAATCATCTAAATGAAGTTGAACCCCCCAAATGTTATAAAAAATCAATAAAACAAAAGAGTTCCAAAATCAAAATTTTTTACACAATTTTCATTGATGTAATAGTATTTAATCTTGTTGGTTTGGGAAAAAAAGTGGTCACACTTTTTTCCCCTCTTATTTCAAAAGAACAATACATTTTGGGCGGATTTTTGAAAGAGGGGGGTGGGAGGTTTACAGCCATCGAGACTATAGAAATGGAAAGGACACTGAAAAGCCTCTTTTCTTTTTCCATGTATTGTCATTTCCTCCTTTTTTTTCACTTTTTATTCTCACACAGAAAAAAATAAAAACGTTAAATCATAAATATGTGTGATGTTTGGTTAGAATTTTAAAAAATTTTTCATTAAAAAAAATTCTTAAAATTATAGATTTTCAAAAATTTCAAATTGTTGACACTTTTTCAAAAATTTCTCAAATTTAAAAATTTAAAAACTATATTGAAGCTAAAATTCTGAATTTTCAGATTTTCAGCTTTAAAATTCTCTAAAAATCACCGAAATTGATCTATTTTTCGAAAAGTTATGATTATTTGAAAAATTGTAAAACACAAAATTTTTCAAAATTTCAAAATGTCGTAACGTTTTCAAAAATTGCTCAAATTTAAAAATTTAAAAACTATATTGAAGCTAAAATTCTGAATTTTCAGATTTTCAGCTCTAAAATTCTCTAAAAATCACCAAAATTGAGAAATTTTTCGAAAAGTTATGATTGTTTGAAAAATTGTAAAACACAACATTTTTCAAAATTTCATATAGTCGTAACTTTTTCAATATTTGGCCAATTTTCAAAGTTTAGGGACAGTTTTGTAGCTAATTTTCTGAATTTTCAGATTTTCAGCTACACTTTGCTCTAAAAGTCATAAAAATTGACCAATTTTTCGAAAAGATATGTTTATTTGAAAAATTAAATAAAAATTTTTTTTTTAATTTCAAATCATCTTAACTTTTTCAATAATTGATCAATTTCTATAATTGTTAGACCATTTTGAAGCTAAAATTCTGAATTTTCAGATTTTCAACTTTACAACGAGCTAAATTTCAGAAAAATCGATAAATATTTCGAAAAGTTAGGACCATTTGAAAAAATACGATTTTTGACATTTTTCAAAATTTTTTATTTTTCTGGAACTTTCATTTTTATTCTAAAATTAAACTTTAATAGTCTCTACAATTTATAAATATCAATCAATATTACGAAAAGAAAAATTATTTGAAAAAAAATTAATTTCAAAAAGTCCTAATTTCTTCAATTTTTGGTCAATTTTTAAAACTTCAGAACACACTTGAAGCTAAAATTCTGAATTTTCAAGATTCTCACCTACGTTTTGCTCTAAAAATCATAAAAATCTATCAATTTTTCGAAAAGTTAGGATTATTTGAAAAATATTAATAAAAAAGTTTTTTCAAAATTTCAAATAGTCATAATTTCTTCAATTTTTGGTCAATTTTTAAAATATCTAGACACATTTGAAGCTAAAATTCTGAATTTTCAGATTCTCACCTACGTTTTGCTCTAAAAATCATAAAAAGTGACCAATTTTTCGAGAAGTTATGATTATTTGAAAATCCGAAAAAAAAACCAATAAGTGCATGCGCCTTTAAACCAGCAATGTATACTGTACTGTAGGTTAAAGGTACATGCTTCAAATGTTGAACTTTTTTTTAAAGCGACTTATTTAAATTACAGTAATCCTTTTTTGAAAAAAAAAATTTAAAAGTAAATGTTTTTAAAAAAACTTGATCTTTGGAGTTTTTGAAAAAAACCACAAACTTCAACACCACAAATTTTTTTTCTTGTTCCTTTTTCTTCCAAAACAAACATTCCATTTTTATTATCTCATAAAAATGGGAGGGACAGTCCGTTTCTTTTTTGTTGTTTCTTTTCCTTCTCCAATCTATAACCTCATCAGGAATATTAATTTCACACCCTTTTCAAATATATATATGTCTCTAGTTTCATATCTTGACGACGAAATCCGGAGCTATTGTGTCTGAAAATAGACCGGGGGTGGGGTGGGATATCAGATGGCCGGATCACATATATTTAGTTTCAAATCCTCCTCCGCCGGGAAGGGGAGGAGTGTCGAAATGGCGTCGCTTTTGACAGGTCTCTTTTCTTGGATCCGCTAACAAATCCCTGTGCAAATAGTCCATTTTGTTGTTGTCCCCGTTAACGTATTTTGTCTGGTTCAAAATGTGTCTCTTGAGCCGCGTTTTATTTTATTTTAAAGTTCATGCGCCTTTAAACTATGTCCTTTAATTTACAGGCCCATTTTTCAAGTTTTTGGAAAAACTCTTTTTTTTTCAAATAATTCTAACTTTTCCAAAATTTTTTCGATTTTTCAAACAGTTAGCTCATTTTGAAGCTAATAATCTAAAAATTCAAAATTTTAGCTTCAAAATGGTCTTCAAATTTTAAAAATCGAATGAATATTGACGAAGATACAACAATTTGAAATTTTTGAAAAAAATTTTATACCTCCATTTTTCAAACGATCATAACTTTTCGAAAAATTGGTCAATTTTTATGATTTTTAGAGCATTTTGAAGCTAAAAATCTGAATATTCAGAAATTTAGCTTCAAAACGCTCTAAAAATTATAAAAATTGACCAATTATTGAAAATGTTATGACTATTTGAAATTTTGGAAAAAAAACACCTTTTTTTAATTTTCAAAATAATCATAACTTTTCGTAACATTTATCGATTTTCATTATTGAGTATTTTTGAGCTACAAATTTTTAAATTTCAAGTTTCGTAATAAAAAAGGAAGAAAATTGAAAGTTTAGAAAATTTCGAAAAATGTCAAAAAATCGTATTTTTTCAAATGGTCCTAATTTTTCGAAAAATTTATCGATTTATCTAAAATTTAGCCCATTGTAAAGCTGAAATTTTGAAAATTCAGAATTTCCGCTTCAAAATGCTCTAAAAATTATAGAAATTGATCAATGATTTCAAAAGTTACGACGATTTGAAAATTTGAAAAATTTTGTTTTTTTACAATTTTTCAACTAAAGAAAAACAGGTCAATTTCGGTGATTTTTAGAGCATTTTGAAGCTGAAAATCTGAAACTTCAGAATTTCAGCTTCAAAATGGTTTTTAGATTTTAAAAATCGAGCGAATATTGAAGACGTTACGACAATTTGAAATTTTGCTTTCAAAAATCACTTCCTTGTTTCATGCGCCTTTAAATTCCACCATTCCTTAAAGACAGGTCGTCATTTTTCTTAAATGTCATAATTTTACAAAAAAGTAAATAAATGACACATCGCCTTTAACTTAAATAATATGACAAATATCCCGAATTTTAAATACTAAGCATTAATGTCCCTTTAAATTACGGTAGCTCGTTTCCATCTGTTTCCATGTTCCTTTAATCCCAAAATTACACATATATATGTTTCTATTCTCATAATCCAAAAGCATGTACATCGTACAATAACATATTTTTCGAAAATTTATGTTTTTGTTAAATATATGCCCAATATTTTGCCATCCTATTCAATACATCCTAATGTTGACTCAATTTCAATTCGAAAAGGTGTCAATATTTGTTCCCTCCGAGAAAACGAACAAAAAAATAAAGCAAAACTGTGTCGTCGGCATATTTTTATATGTAAATGTGGCATTTCCTTTTAGAAATTCCTTTTTAACAAAAACTGACATGTACCTTTAAACTACAGTATCCATTCCTTGTTTAAAGGCGCATGCTCTTATTGTTTTTTTTCTCGGATTTTCAAATAATCATAACTTCTCGAAAAATTGGTCAATTTTTATGATTTTTAGAGCAAAGTGTAGCTAAAAATCTGAAAATTCAGAATTTTAGCTTCAAAATGTATCTTGAAATTTTCAAAATTGACCAAAAATTGAAGAAATTATGACTATTTGAAATTTTGAAAAAAATTGTCTAATTTTACTAATATTTTTCAAATAATTTTACTTTTCATAACATTGATTGATATTCATAAACTGTGGAAATTATTAAAGTTTAATTTCAAAATAAAAAGAAAATTTAAAGAAAAATACAAAATTTCTAAAAATGTCAAAAATCGTATTTTTACAAATGGTCCTAACTTTTCGAAATATTTATCGATTTTTGTGAACTGTAGCTCATTGTAATGCTGAAAATCTGAAAATTCAGAATTTTTGCTTAAAAACACTCTGAAAATTATAGAAATTGACCTATTATTGAAGTATTTAAGACGATTTGAAATTTTGAAAAAAAAATAGTTTTTTCTTTTTTTTCAAAATTGACAAATTTTCATAATTATTAGAACATTTTAATGCTGAAAATCTGAAAACTGAGGATTTCAAGTTTCAAAATAAGCAGAAAAACGCCTATTTATTTTACAACCCTGTACACCGTGACGCAATATTGCGGAGGTTTTAAAAAAAATTAGAAATTTCGGTTTTTCTTCAGTTCACTAAAATTTAGAGCATGATTCACTTTTGATTTTACAACTAAATGATGACACATTGTTTATTTTCTTCCCTTTGACTCAAAGAACAGAAAATCGTAGGAAATGATGACCAATTTTTTGTGATAAGAAAATTGGAATTGTTTCTTATAAAAGTGGTTGGCGTTTTTTACAATTTATCAATTTTCTCCCCCCGTTTTACGATTTATTGTTCTTAATTGCACTTTTTTTTTAATTTCTTTCCGTTTTTCCACAACTTTTGGGAAACTATTTCGAAACTAAAAAATATATACTTCAAAGCAGAAATTTTAGTTTTTCAGGATCATTTGAAAAAAAGTGTTTTTTTTTTCGTATTTTTCGAAATTTTCCACTTTTCCAAGAATTGGCGTTCATTCTCAATCTGAAATTCTAAATTTACAGATTTTCAGCTTCAAAATAAGCTATATTTCAGTAAAATAGAATAATTTTCCGAAAAGTTATGATTTTTTCAAAAATGATGTTTTAAAAAATTTCAAAATTTCAAACTACTGTAACTTTTTCAATATTCACTCAATTTTTAAAATCTAAAGATATTTTAAAGCTGAAATTTCGAATTTTCAGGTGTCTAGCTTCAAAATAATCTAAAGTTCATTAAAATCGATAAATCTTACGGAAAGTTATGATTATTTGAAAAATGAAGTTTTTTAAAAATAATTTTCGAAAATTTAAAAATGTCATAACTTCTTCAATATTCGCTCAATTTCTAAACTTTAAAGACCATTTTGAAGCTAAAATTCCGAATTTTCAGATTCTCAGCTTCAAAACAAGCTAAATTTCAGAAAAATCGACAAAATTTTCGAAAAGTTGGAATCATTTGAAAAATATGTTTTTTGAGAATTTTTTCAATTTTCAAAAATTTCAAATTGCTCTAACTTCTTCAATATTCGCTCAATTTCTAAATTTTAAACAGCACTTTGAAGCTAAAATTCTGAATTTTCAGATTCTCAGCTTCAAAACAAGCTGAATTTCAGAAAAATCGATAAATTTTTCGAAAAGCTGTAACTATTTGAAAAATATGATTTTTTTCAATTTTCGAAAATTTCAAATTGCTCTAACTTCTTCAATATTCGCTCAATTTTTAAACTCTGTAGACCATTTTGAAGCAAAAATTCTGAATTTTCAGATTATTAGATTCAAAATGAGCTAAATTTCAGAAAATTGATAAATTTTTATTATTATTTGAAAGATGTGAAATTTTAAAAACCTTAAATTTTTCAAATTTTCAAAAATTCATTTAAATCCAAAATTTATTTTAAAAAACTTTCAAAATTCCTCAAGAATGAAAGCTCGCTCTATTGGAGTCCAATGATGACTACGAGTCCAGTTTAAAATGCCTCAAGTATGCAAGCTCGCTCTATTGGAATCCAATAGAGCGAGCTACTAGTCCAATGGAGCGTACTTACATCGTCCCCTTCCATTCCACAACAATTCTATAGTTTCGACTAATCAAAGTCCATAATCCACTTCTCCTCCTATGAAAAACCGACAAATGAAAGAAAAAGGACATAAATCTTCATTCCTCGATTTCGACTTTCCCTCTCCCCTCCCTTTTTTCCAATATCAAACACATGTTGGAGGATCTCATCTTATCTTTGTTTTGTCTTGTTTTTTTCTTGTTGGTTTTCTTTTCTCGAGATTCAAATCTAGACACTTTTCTCTTCACTTTTTGATTACTTTGGATGGGGGGTGAATCTTCCCCCCCCCCCCTGTATTATGTGTTTTTGTCATTTTTCGACCAACAGGTTCTCTCTCTCTCTCTCTCTCTCTCTCTCTCTCTCTCTCCCCAAACAAGGATATATGTATTATGTTTTTGTTTCGAATTCCCTTTCTTCATCCACACAACCATTTATAAATGTATAAGGCATCTTTCACCACCCCTCTCTTTAATGTCACTTTCAGCCGACTTTCCCCCCACTTTCGTTAACTTTTAATATCATTTTTTGATGTTTTTTCATTGAAAAAAACACACACTTTTTGAAAACGCCCTTTGGCATGATTATAGATGTTTCAAATCGATTCGAAATTCAATTTTTTGTTGGAAAACTTTTTTTTGCAAAAAAAATGGATACGAGCACCCGGAATCGAACTTTTGACCTCTAGAATGACACTTTTCAAGTGCTTCTTATTGATTTTTTTCTAGGAAAATTTATCGATTCATCTGAAGTTTTTTTGAGTTTGAAAAGCTGGAAATTTTGAAAAAAAATTACAAAATTCAAAAAAAATTTTTTTAAAAAGTGATTTTCAGAAAGATTGATAGATTTTCTGAAATTGAGATCAAGCTTCAAAATGGTTTTTGAAATTTGGAAAATTGAACGAATATTGAAGAAGTTACAGAAATTTTCAAATTTTCAAAAATTCAAAAAAAATTTTTTTTTTTTTCAAATGACCATAACTTTTTAAAAAATTTATCGATTTTTCTGAAATTCAGCTTATTTTGAAGCTAAAAATCTGAAAATTCAGAATTTCGGCTTCAACATGGTCTATAAATTTCGAAAATTGAGTGATTATTGAAGAAATTGAAGAAATTTCAAAATTTTCAAAAAAACACTAGTTTTTCAAATAGTCATAACTTTTCGTAAATTTTATCGATTTTCATAAATTACGGACCATTTTAAAGCTAAAAATCTGATAATTCAGAATTTTAACTTCAAAATAGTGTTTAAACTTCTTAAATTCGATCAATTCTTGTAAAAGTTAAAACAATTTAAAATTTTGAAATTTTTCAAAAAAATCAAAATTTTCAAATTCCCATAACTTTGTTAAAAATCCACCGATTTTCGAAATTTTTGAATCAGGTGAAAGCTAAAGATCTCTGTTTTTTCTGCCTATCTGGGTGTCCCATTGTTACAAAAAAATCAATGTTTTTGAAACACACTTTTTGGCAAGTCAAAATAATACAAAATTTGCCAAACTCTAATCAATTCGCCAAATTTTTTGGCACTCTAAGTAACTAAATAAATTTCATTTCCATACCTTCCCATACCCCACCACAAAAAAACACCAATGTTTACCCAATAAATTTCGAAAAGAAAACGTTTGCTTGCTCTTTTACCCCCCGCGCACCTATAATCGCGCGTTTTTTCATTCTTGTTCCCTATTTACGTGAGTCTTTGGGTTACCTTTTTTTCCCTTGTGTAAACCACCAAAAAACCAGCCCATCAATCACAATTTGTGCCCTCCCCCCCCCCTGTTCAAAACTATTTCAGGGATTCGTGAATCAATTAAAAAAAAACCGCGCTCCCCCTTCTTTTTTGTTTGGTTGCTTTTTTTCACACACACACTTTTTTTCCGATTTATTGTTTTTTCGAACGATTTTTTTTTCAATTTAAAAATCGTTAAAAATCCGGTTGAAAATTGTTTATTTTATTTCCTACCGTACTCTTTAATTAATCACCATTCGTTTCGAGACCTTTCTATTATTTGCATACATGTTCCTTTAAGCTATTTTTATTTTAATTAATTTTTTCTCACTTTATCAAAATTTTTCCAATTAAAAAAACAGTACGATAAAATCTAGATGTTTTTCTTTCTTTAATTTTTCCCAAAAAAATTGAAAATAACTGCAAAGGTTCCTTTTTTCAATGTGATTTTGTTTGTTCATAGGTACCGTAATCTTTTTTCCATTAATAGGCATGTTCCTTTAAATTCTACAGTACTCCACATATTTTTTTAAAAATTGGTGTTTTCTAAATAATTCCCATTTTTTCGTAGGTTTTTGGAGAAATTGAAGTCTTAAAAAAATATTAATTTAAAGCGTTTTTTTAGAATATGCTAAAATAGCAATTCACAGCCAATTCAAAAAATAAAAAAAAGAAGAAAACTTGGTTTCTAGACCAAAAAATATTCATTTCGTCTCGAGACCCGTTACAAATAAAAAATAAACAAATGTCGTTATGAGACCTCAATATTCCATTTTAAAAAATTCATTTTTCCTTCTTCTTCTCACCCCCTGAATAAACATTCGGCAATTTTCATTCTTAGTCAACTGCCTTTCGATTACTACTCTTTTCAGTGCTGTGTTGTCAAATCGGATACGCACTTTATGTCGTCTAAAAAACAGCAACAAGAAGAAGAAGAAGAAGAAGGAAAAAAAAACGAGAATATGTTCTGTTTCTTTTTCGTCACCATCGTCATCATCATCAACATGAAGTTGACCTCGAACTACTGCTCCCCTTATTCCGCCTTACTTCAGAAGGTGGAGACGCAGAACACGATGAAGAGAAATCCTCCGAAGGGGGGGGGGAATCCTCTGTCTCCGATTCTAATACTATCCCTCTATTCGCGGTGAAGAGGAACTGTTCTCGATGGATGGGGGTATACAGCGTGGAAGGTCTTCTTCTTCGTCTTCTTCTGAATAAAACGCAGAAAAAATACATTTCGCTTTCATTTTCGAAAAGAGAAGAAGACCTTGATTGATCAGGTCGTCTCGATTATTCCGACTGTTGTAATGATTCTTCTTTTTTTTTCGTTTAAGCTTAACAAATTGGATGAAAAAGCGAGAATAGATTTAAGGTTGAAAAATTAGTGTAACAATATCAAAACGGTGGGGGACGTATAAAACCGTTGGAATAAGGAAGTTTTGTTCTTTTGTAAATTTTTTTTGCGAACTCCCCTTTTTCGATTTATAAAAACTGGTTAATGTAACAATTTCCAGGTTTTTGTTAATCAGAAATCACTTTTTGTTGTCTAAAAAATGCAAAAATCTATAGATTTATAACCTAGCTTTTTGCGTTTTGACCTATTTCGTGCTGAGACCCAAAATATCTGAAAATCATTGTTTTCAAAGTTTTAAACATTGAAAAATATGATTTTCAGCAGTAATTTGAGACAATAAATCATTTCTGCATTTCCTACGAGAAAATGCCGCAAATTTGTTATTTTTAAGATTTTTCAAGCATTTTTACTTCATTTTCAGCTAAAAATTAATTTTAAAAATTGAATTTATACATTTCCGAAGAAAGTTAGTCCACGTTCATTTGGGTTTCTAGGCCATATTGCGTTTTGTTTCTCTATATGGCCTAAAAATCTAAAATTCAGAGTTTTACAAATTTTTTACTCCAAAAAATGCTGTAAACCTGTTAAAATGTCATAAAAACTTGATTTTCTGATATTTTGAACAATTTCTACATCTTTTTCGCGTTTTTGATCTATTTTTTTGGCTGAAAATAGTGCTGAGACCCAAAAATATCGAAAAATCTTAATTTTCAAAGTTTTAAACATTGAAAAATTGGATTTTCGGCAATAATTTGAGACAATACATTATGTAAAATGTAAAATCTCGGTTTTCAGCATTTTTTACGAGAAAATGCTGTAAAATTGTTATTTTTAAGATTTTTCGAGCATTTTTACTTCATTTTCCGCTTTATTTTACTGAAAACACGTCATTTCATTATTCTGAAGCATTTTCTGCTTTAAAATTTATGAAAATAACGTGTTTTTTGCAATTTCTCATTTTAAAACGTTAGAAATGCTTAAACTGCGCATGTAACTTGCTAAAAACGTTAAAATCCGCATTAATTGAATTTGTTGACATTTCAAATGAACTTTATTTCAAAAATTTAGTTTCAAAACTCTCGAAACACAATTTTTGAAGTTTCTGCCGATAAAACTTCATTTAAAATGTCAGAAATTCAATTATTGCGATACTTTTTTTGAAAATTGACATTTTAAACAAGTTAATTTGAATAATGTCAGCATTTCTGATGTTTTAAAGTGAAAAAATGTTTAAAGGCTTCATTTTCCTCAATATTAAAGCAGAAAATGTTGCAGAATTATGAAATGCCGTGTTTTCAATAAAATAAAGCAGAAAAAATGAAGTACAAATCTTAAAAATATATCAATTTTACAGATTTTCTCGTAAAAATGCTGAAATCCCAGATTTTATATTTTAAATAATGTATTGTCTCAAATTATTGTTAAAAATCCTAATTTTCAATGTTTAAAACTTTGAAAAAGAATATTTTCGATATTTTTGGGTCTCAGCACTATTTTACGCCAAAAAATAGGTCAAAAACACGAAAAAGGAGTAGAAATTGTTTAAAATGTCATGAAATCAAGTTTTTATGACATTTTAAACAGGTTTACAGCATTTTTTGCAGTAAACTATTTGTAAAACGCTGAATTTTAGATTTTTAGGCCACATAGGGAAACAAAAAACAATATGGCCTAAAAACCCAAATCAACGTGGACTAACTTTCTTCCGAACTGTAAAATAAATTCAATTTTTGTGAAATCTTCTATTTTTTCATCAATTTCGCAAAAAAATCCACCTCCCTTCCAACAAATTGATACCTTTATCCCATTGTCCATCAAAAAGCATCATGTTACAGCTCACCATCTCTTCTGTCATCCTTGTTTTCATCACTTCTGACAAATTCCGAGTTGAAATGTGACATTTTTACACTAGAATTTAGAATTTCTTATGAAAATTTGAAAAATGCATATATTTTTGCATTATTGATTTTTTTGCCCCAATTTTTAGCCATAAATTCACAAATCTATTTTTATCCCATCCAACTGCACCAAAAATGCACCTCGACACGTGCTCCGGTACAAAACGTTGTTTCTTCTGCTCCTGATGTCATCAAAATCCTATTTATTTATCCACTATATTTGAACAGTTGTTTTTTCTTTTCGTCCATTCCCACAAAATTGCCATAAAGTACACCAAAATTATTATTTTTACAGTTTTTGGCCATCCGCCCTCAAAAAACGAGTTTATTTCGAGATTACAATATTTCCCGTGTATTGGTTGATTGTCAGAGATGACCTTGGGATTTTTTTTTGTTGAGTCTCACCTCTAACCTAACTTGAATCAATCTAGTAATATAGTTTTTTTGTCAATTTACCGTGTTCGCTATTTATTTTTGTGTAATTTTTGTTATCTCTGATTTTTCGGGGGGTTTAGAGGAGAGATAGTATTTTTAAAATATAAATAAGTCTCGTTTTGTTGATAAGATCTTTGTTTTATTATCGAAAACGATTTTTTATTATTTTTTCCAAAAAAATTTTAAAATTCAATACCGTACCTATTTAAAGGAACATACCGCTTTTCAAAATGTAGGAGAAACTGCACACAGTTATGTTCCTTTAAAAAAAAGTACGGTATTGAATATGACACTAATTTATAGACGAAAAAAAATTTAAAATAAAAATAAATAAAGATCCTATGTGAAAAATTGTAAACACCGGGAATATATAAACACATTTTGGGTCACATGTTCATTCTCATGGAGTATTTTTTCATTTTTAAACGGAAAAATAATATTTTAAACGAATTTTTCACAAAAACTCACTTTTAAAAATTGCCTGATCATTTTATTCAAGTAACAAACAATGAAAAAATTTGAAATTTTTAGCTCACGTTGAAAAAAAAGAAAAAAAAAAGTTTTCTACGTGTAACTTTTCTCAAAATTACTTTATTTCCTCAATTTTTTCCAAGTGTTTCGGCATCTCCGAAGTAAGTGAACGTAGATTTTCAATACTTTCTGTTTCTAGATATTTTTATTTTCAAAATTAGGCTGAAAAATGTAAAATCGCGCAAAATTCGGTGAATAAACATGAATTTTCAGCGAATTTTCATGGTTTTTAGCATTTTTCAGAGTGTTTCAGGTATTTTCCAACGAAATAAACCTAAAATGCTTTGAAATTCCAGAATTTTCGTTAACTTTTACCGAAATTTTCGAAAATTTAAAAATATCGATTGAAAAATGCATTTTTTGTTAAAAGTCGTGTTTTTTTTTGGTTTTTTCAGCATTTTTAAAGTTGAAAACTGTTTAAAATTAAATGCTTTTGGTTTAAATTTCATGAAATTATTAGAAAATTTATGATTTTCAGCATTTTTAGGCCAAAAATCGCGAAAATTAGGAATTTTGGCTTAAAATGCACGTTCCTGTTGGAAATTTCACGATTTTCAGCATTTTTGGCATCAAACAATGCAGAAAATTAGGTTTTTTATGACTTTTTCACAAAAAATCCATTTTATAACCATTATTAGCCACATTTCCGTATTTGTTCAATAGAGCGCACTTTCCTACTTTCGACGTTTTTTCTCATTAATCTTTCATTTTTTGCTTTTTTTCGCTTTTTTTGCAAAAAATATTAAAATCGATATTTTCCAGACGTCCCATCTCAACTTCAAAACGACCAAATGCAGTTCTAACTGTCCGGGGACGTCCAAATAATCTGAAACGGCGATTTTTTCCAATGAAAATTTATAAAAACATATCAAAAGTGAGTGGAAAATGCATCTCCATGGGGAGAACAAATTGAAAAATTGTTTTTTTTTGTTTTTCAGATGCGGATATCAATATCACTCAAATTGGGATTATTAACGTTTTTTGTAGTCACGTGTTTAGCAATTGAACATGATTCGGTAGGTGGTTTTTTTTTTTGGAAAATTCGATTGTTTCCGGTTTTTTTTAAAGAAGAAATTTGAAAATTAGGGAAAAATTTGTCTTCATAACGTTGAATTTTGTCAAAAAAGTGGAAAATAAAAAAAAAATTTTGAAACAGAATTTTTTTAACAGAAAAATTGGAGTTTTACAGTGAGATTTCAAGAAAAACTTGTAACACATAAATCTAACAAAAATTCAAAGCTTTTCAAAATTATAAAATTTTTTGAAACGGGGAAAAATATTTTTTTCCCGAAAAATTTCAACTTTTTTCGAAATTTTCAAAATTTTTACTGAAACAGTAAATTTTCATAATTTTGATACCATATTTAGCGAAAATTTCAATTTTTGCCCAAATTTCAAATAAAAACTGTTTTTGAAACTGAAATTTTCAAATTTAAGGCGGGTTTTCCACGTTTTTTTCCAAAAATACTGGGATTTTTCAAAATTTTTTGAAACTATGAGAAAAAAACAGCATTTTTAGTAATTCTCTCTTTGGTTTTTTCGAAAAAATTCGAATTTCTTTTGATTTTTTTACGTATTTTGTAAAATTTCCAAAAGTTGAATTTAAATTTTTTGAAACCGCGAGTTTTTAGTTTTTTTTATCCGAAAAAAACCAGATATATGAAAATTCGGAAAAAAATCGCAATCACGGTGGAATAAAGTGAACCGAAATTGTCATCACGAACTATGGGTTGTGTGTACACCGTTACGACAAATTGCACACACGCAAAAATTCGAATTTTTTAGGAACCGCATTTTAACGCCTACGACGCATGAAAAAATATCATTTTTGCGTTAAATACATAAAGTACGGTATAATACAAAATTGCACCCCTGATTAGCTGAATATAACGCGTTTTGTGAAACCGGTGCCGCACAATTGCAAAAATGCCACGCCCGCTTTTCTGTGTTCAATTTTTAAGAAATCTGGAAGATTTGATTTAGAAGATTTGGAAGATTACGAAAATCTCATGTAGAATTACAAGAACTAGGAGTTTATCCTTTTTCGAAAGGTTCATAAAATTTTGAGACAGTAAAATTTAAAAAAAAATTATTTTCAAATTTTCCAATAAAAGTATGAATTTTTTAAAACGCTGAAAATCGGCCCGTTAGCTCTTATTCTCATTTTTGCAAAAAAAAAAATTGAATTTCTTTTAATTTTTAACGAATTTGGAAAAAAATCCAAAAAAAATTAATTTTTTAATTTTCATAAAATTTTGAAACAGCAAAAAATTAAAAAAAACTTCTTTTTTTTTGGATTTTTTGAAATTTACGTAAATTTCAGCATTTATCAGCAAATAAATTATAATTTTTGGAATTTTGATTAAATTTCGTTATAAAAGGTTGATTTTTCGTTGGAAATTCAATTTTTCGGATATTTTTATGAAATATCGATTTTTTGAAACTGTGAAATTTTAAAAATTATTTTTTTAGACGTTAGGAATTTTTAGAAAATGTGGAAAAATTGAAAATTTGTTTGAAAAGCGGTTTTTAAACCAGAAAAAAAATTAAAAAATCGATTTTTTTTGTCAAAAAAATCGAATTTTCACATTTTTTCCAGCTTTGCGACGAATCAACAGAAGAATGTATCGATCCATCACATACAGTTATTCGATTAACGAAAAGGGATGATGAACTGGCGAGACAAATTGCAGCCGATCATGACATGGACGTGAGAGGAGCGCCATTCATGGATAGTCATTATTTTCTCTATCATAAGGATACGACGAAGACGAGACGGCATAAGAGGGCGATTGTTGAGAGGTGAAAATTTGGGAAATTTTGGTTTAAACATTTTTTTTTAAGTTTTTAAAAAATTATTGCTAAAAGTTCGAAAATTCGGATTTTTCTGAATTTTTTTAAACTGAAACAGAAAATTTTTTTTTTTTTTAATTTCCCGCTATTTTTAGCATTTTTCAGCATTTACAGATGACCTGAAAACTTTAAAAAAAAATTTGGTTTCAAAAATTTGGTTAGAATTTTTGATTTTTGAGTTTTTTGTTTAATGCGATACCTTATTTTTGAATTCCCCTAACTTTTCTTGAAATTTGAAAGTTTTACAAGATTTTTATATCATTTTGAAGCTAAAAATCTGAAAATTCTGAATTTTTTCTTTATTTTGGTGTAAAAACGGTCAAAATTCATTAATTTTGAAGAAATATGTAGGTTTTTGAAAATGAGTAAAATTTTAACATGTTTTTGAATGCGAAATAATTATTTTTGTTTTTTTTTGAAACTTGATTAATTTTAATTAATTTCAGACTTGATTCACATCCAGCTGTCGAATGGGTCGAAGAGCAGAGGCCGAAAAAGCGAGTGAAAAGGGATTTTATGCATTTGGATGATGTGAGTTTGATAAAGTTTGATTTTTTGTGGTAAAATTGATCTTCGATGTTGAAAAATGCATGAAATATCGATTTTGTTTGAAAAATACATGAAAGAACGATTTTTCAGTGAAAAATAGATAAAAATTTGATTTTTTATGCGAACATACATGAAATATCGATTTTTCAGTAGAAAAATACATGAAATATCGATTTTTTAATCGAAAAATACATGTAATATCGATTTTTTAGTGAAAAATAAATGACATATCGATTTTTTAGTGAAAAATACATCAAATATCGATTTTTTTGGTGAAAAATACATGACATATCGATTTTTTAGTGAAAAATACATGACATATCGATTTTTTAGTGAAAAATACATGAAATATCGATTTTTTAGTGAAAAATACATGAAATATCGATTTTTTAGTGAAAAATACATGAAATATCGATTTTTTGGTGAAAAATACATGACATATCGATTTTTTTGGTGTAAAATGCCTGAAATATCGATTTTTTAAAGAAAAATACATGAAAAAAAAAATTTTTTTTTTCAAAAACCTCAAGATTTTCACAAATTCCAAATTTTCAGGATGTACACCACGTAAGATCACGTCAATCGTCTCTTCAACAACAACAACACCATACCGGAGGAGTGCGCCGGAATTCGCGTCAACAGAGTCCCAGAGAGATCCCGTCGTTGCCGTTTGCTGATCCACTTTACAAGGATCAGTGGTATTTGGTGGGTTGTTTTTCGGTTTTTGAAAATTTTTAAATTATCGTAAAAGAAGCGAATGGATTGATTTTTTCTGGAAATTTCTTGAGCTTAAAAATTGGGTGAAACTGTAATTTTTTTTTTGACAGTGAATTCAACATTTTATAAAGATTTTATTTGAAAAAATTTTGAAACGGGAAAATTTTTGGAAATTCTGATTTTTTTTTTTAAATTTTGAACAATTTTTTAATTTTTACTCCTAAATATCAAGTAGAATTCAAAAAATTGCGTATTTTTTTTCGTAAATTTCGAATATTTTAAATTTTTTGGAAGATTTAAATTTTTTATTGAATATTTGAGAGTATATTAGTATTTCAGTAACTAGAGATGTAATATACTGCATCTTTGAGAAATAATAATTTTTTGACAAAATTTTGAAACAGAAAACTTGAAAAGTAAAAATCTACAGTTTTTGGAAATGTTGGGCAGTTTATTAAAAATAATTGGTTTTTTAAAAATATGAACAAGTCCACTTTTCTAAAAGCTGTTTTAAAACGAAAATTAATTTGAAAAAATACGGTTTTCTTGATTTTTTAAAATGTTCGGAAAATGTATTTTTCAATGGTGTTGGTTTTTTCCGTTTATTCCCGCTTATCGCAATAATCTGAATTTGAGAATTTTTGGAAAATTTTGAAACTGTTAATTTTTTATATGGAAAATGAAGCAGTAACTGAAAAATCGATAAATTTCTGAAAATTGGGAAATTTTTCGAGTTTTTGAGCTCAAAATTTATCAATTATTCATTGCGCTAATTATTATTTCGAAGAATTTTAAATGGTGATTTTCCAGATGGTAGAAAAGTGATGAGAACGCTCAAAATTTCGAATTTTCACGAAAAATTATAGTTTTTTAAGAAAGTTGGCCCGTACTTTCAAAATTTTTCGAATTTTTGAAACAAGCATTTAAAAAAATTTTAAATGAAGTTTTTAACTATTTGGGTCGCTAATGGACCTATTCAGAAACTAAAAACAACCCAAAAAAAAGCGAAAAAATTCGAGGAAAAAATTTTTTTTTTCAAAAAATTTTTACTTTCTCGAAATTTGACATTTTTGTGTGTTGGAGAAATATAATGAAGCAGACAATTTTGAAAAAAAAATCGATAATAGGTCTAAATTTCAAGTAGAATTCAGAAAATTGTGTATTTTGGCGTTTTTTTTCTGAGAATATTATCTGAAAAAATGTGGAAAACGCTGAAAATTCAAAATTTATTAGTTTACTGTCCCATCGGAATATTGAAAAAATGTTTCTAATTTTTTAAAAATAAAATTTGGAACAGGAATTTTTTTTTTTTTTGATAAAAAAAGTAATTTTTCAAAATTTTGTGGAAAATTGTGTTTTAAATTTTATTTGGTTTTTTAAATAAAGGGATTTTTAAATTAAAAGACAAAATTATACGAAATTTGCAAGTTTTTTCGAAAAAGTCGAAATTTTCGCAATTTTCAGCACAGCGGAGCAGTTGGGGGATATGACATGAATGTTCGATCGGCATGGATGCAAGGATATGCTGGACGAAATGTGTCGATTTCGATTTTGGATGATGGAATTCAAAGGTTTGGAAACATTTTTATTTACTGTTTCAAAAAATTGCTGAAAATTTGAAATATGGAGATTTTTCCAATTGCTTTAGATTTAATATTATTGATTTTTAAAAATTATCGATTTTTTGTTTAAATTATTGATTTTTTGAAATTATCGATTTTTGGTTAAAATTATTGATTTTTTGTTAAAATTATTGATTTTTTGTTAAAATTATTGATTTTTTGTTACAGTTATTGATTTTTAAAAATTATTGACTTTTGCAGAGATCACCCGGATTTAGCGGCGAATTACGATCCATTGGCATCAACTGATATTAACGATCATGACGATGATCCGACACCGCAGAATAATGGGGATAATAAGTGGGTTTTTTGTGTGTTTTTTCGAAAAAATTGGAAAATTTGAATTTTTTTTCCTTGTTTTCTTTGGAAAATGTAATTTTTATGCAGAAAGTTGAATTTTTGAATTGAAATGTTAGATGTTCTGAGAAATTTAGAGCGATTGGATGGAAATTGAGGGAAATAATAGAATTTTTTATTTATTTTTCAATTGAATAAGAATTTTTAATGTAAAATTGAGGTGTGTCCAAGTATTTCACATTGAAAATGGATAATTTTGAACGTGTTTCTATATTTCTAGCAGGAAATGCTAGAAATATAGGAAAAAATAAGAATTTGTGAAGAAAAATTGAATTTTAATGCAAATTATGAAAATTTTCAATTTGATTTAAGTGATTTTAGTTTTTTTTAGGTTTCTGCTTTTAATTTAAAATTTTTAGACTTAAATTGGAACTAATTTGGGACGAAACAATTTCAAAACATAAATTATATAATTTTACATTCTCAAGGCTTAAATTAGGGGATTTCTGGCATTGGAAAAAAACTAACTTTTAATTAGGAAAAATGGGGATTTTCAAGTAAAAATGAGAAAAATTTACGGTTTCAAAATTTTTTTTTGAAATTTTTAGTTTTTTCAATTTATAATTTTAATTTTGTCATCTGCAAGTTTATTTTCGTACAATTGAGGTTTTTAAAGTGTTTGTGAAACTGGGAAAAAGTTATATTTGAAGGAATTGAGAGAAAAATGTGAATTTTAAAATGGAGCGGATTTTCAAGTAAAAAATACAAAAAATCGCGGTTTCAAAATTTTTTTGAATTTTCATCTTTCAAATTTAATGTATTAGATATTGAATATAACTCAGTTTAGCAAAAAAAAAATTCAAATAGCTTCGAAAATAATTTTTTTTGTATTTTCTTTTAAAAATGGGACCCAAATCCAGTAGAAAATAATGAAATTAATAGTTTTTCCGCAAATTTAACATTTTTCAGACGTTTACCAATTTTTTAATTGGAAAAAATGGCGAATTCAAGAAAAAACGGGAATTTTTGTGTAAAAAATGAAAAATCACGGTTTCAAAATTTTATTGATTTTTTAAAAATTTTCCGAGAATTGTGCAAAAATAAAGGTTTTGTTGGAATTGATGGAATTTTAAAAGATGGACAATACTGGAATTCGAAAATGCGAAAATCATAGAAGAAACGCGAAAAATCGATTACATTGGAATTTGAAACAAAAAAGTGAAAATGTGACAATGTTTGAAACTGTAATTTTTCGTAAAAATTTTGAAAATGAATTTTTTACATAAAATTTCCAGTGTTTTTCTTGAATTTGTCATTTTTTCCAAAAATGGGGCCCGAAATTCAGGAATTATACTGTTTTTTCCACGAATTTCAATTTTTTAAACTTTTAATTGGAAAAAAAATGGCGAATTTGAGAAAAATTTGAATTTTTGTGTAAAAAATACATTTTATTGATTTTTTTTTCAAAAATGGGACTTAAAATTGCATTTTTTTCCAGACATGGAACCAGGTGTGCAGGTGAAGTGGCAGCGTTGGCAGGAAACTCACAATGTGGTGTAGGAGTGGCGTTTAAGTCGAAAATCGGAGGTGTCCGGATGTTGGATGGATCAGTGTCGGATTCGGTTGAAGCGGCGTCGCTGTCATTGAATCAGGATCACATTGATATCTACTCGGCGTCGTGGGGACCCGAAGATGATGGAAAAACGTTTGACGGGCCTGGACCGTTGGCGAGAGAGGCGTTTTATCGCGGGATTAAGAATGGAAGAGGCGGAAAAGGGAATATATTTGTGTGGGCGAGTGGGAATGGAGGATCGAGACAGGATTCGTGCTCGGCTGATGGGTATACCACGTCGGTTTATACGCTTTCCATTTCGTCGGCCACTTTTGATAATCATAGGTACGGTGGTTTTTTTTTAGAAATTGGCTATCTGAAGCGTTTTCGCTGACGGTTTTTAATGAGCTCTGGCTCATTTGAAAGAGCATTTTCCGCTGCTAAACGAATTGGTTTCAAAAACTGCTAACCAACAGTTTGAGCATGATTTTTTCAAGCTCAAAATTTGAAAATTTGCAAAAAATCAAAAATTATTTTCAAAAAAACCAAAAGTACAGTTTCAATTTTTAAAAGATGTTAAAAAATTAGATTTTTATAAAGAAAACGTCATTTCAAAATTTTTTAAACAAAAATACATCTAAAAACCGCATTTTGCAAATTTATCAATTTCAAAAATGTTGTTAAAATCCAAATTTTCACCAGAAATGCAAAAACCCTGAAAATCGGCCGTTTTCTATGAAATCTAGCTCATTTGAAAGAGAATTTTACACTGGTAAAGGAACTGCTTTTAAAAACTGCTACGCATCAGTTTGAGCATGATTTTTTGAAGCTCAAAGTTTGAAAATTTGCAAAAAATTGTGAAAATTTGAAGAGCTATAACTTGGCTCAAGCTCAAAATCACTGGGTAAAACTTTCAGATGATCATAAAGAAACCATTCTTAGTTTATGCGCCAAATTTCATCAAATTCGGTTAAAATTAATTCATTGAAAACGCCACTTTTAAAATTTTCAAAAATTTTCCACCAAATTCGCTGAAATTTGGTATATAAACTAAAAATGGTTTCTTTATGATAACCTGAAAGATTTATCCAGTGAATTTGAGTTTGAGACCAGTTATAGCTCTTCAAAGTTTCATTTTTTGCAAATTTTCAGACGTTGAGCATGATTTTTTGAAGCTCAAAGTTTGAAAAGTCGGTTTTTCATTTTAAATTTAAAAAAAAAATCATAAAAAATGAATAACAACACCAAAATTTATTACGTGGCCTAGGAACCCAAACTATCGTGGACTAGAAACCAAAACTCTTCCGTTGTGGAAACTTTTTAAAGGTAGCTCGTTTTTTTCCGTTTTTTCATCTACTAACTTTTTTTTTTAATGTCTGGAACATATTTATAACTTGAGTATGTCATTTTTCGGAGATCTAACGTCATTTATAGTCTCTATAACGCAATCCTATAAATTAAAAACAAAGAGCTTTGTTGATATTAAATTTACATTAGTTTTTTGTGAAATTTTTAATATTTTTGAAACCGCAAAATTTTTGTGATCTTCAAAGTTTTTTTTTTATAATTTGGTCACGGGTAGTAATGACAGACTATGTTTTTTCAAAAAATTTACAAAAATTTAGAAACGGGGATTTTTTTTTAATTATTTGAATTTATTCAGGGAAAAATTCTTAGTTTGCTTGTTTTGGCTTAGTTACATTTTTATTAATATATATATTTTTTTTTGGATTTTAAAAAAATATTCTGAAACGGCATTTTTTTGTTGATTTTTTCCCCGAAATTCGGAAAATTTCCAAAATTTTAACCAGTTTTGTATTTTTAGGCGAGATTTAACTTGAAACAGCACTTTTTTAAATTTTATTTGACATCAAAAAATCTGTAGTTTTAATTTTAAATATACTGAAAACGTCGTTTTTGCATTTCTCTTTAAAAAATTAAAGTTTTGAACGTTTTCAAAAGTCTTTAGTTTATTTTAATGTTACTATTGATTAGGATTTCTAATTTTTTGAAGAAAAACTTTAAAATTTTATGAAACAGAGAAATTTTCATTTTCCATTATCACTGAATATCTTGAAAATTTTGGTTTTTTTCTGAAACTGTAATTTTTAAGTTTTAAAATAAGTCTTAAAAGAGGTTTCGAATTGAAGTTTTGAATTTTAGCTTCAGTTTAATTCAAACAAATTGTCATGTTATATTGTCAACTCAATTATTCTTGATTATTGCGTTCGGAAGGCTGCTCAACCTCACAGCCGCTCCGCGCGCACACGACGCGGCTGCCGACACTAACACACACTGAAATCGGCGGGAAAATAAAAATTTCAAATTTTCCAGCGTGTGTGAGTGTCGCCAGCCGCGTCGCGTGCGTGCGGAGCGGCTGTGAGGTTGAGCAGCCTTCCGAACGCAATGATCAAGAATAATTGAGTTGACAATAGAATATTTAGAAAAATTAAAGGAACCGTGTTTTTAAAAAATATTTTTTATTTGAAAAGAGTTTGAAACTGGAATTTTTTTTTAGATTTTTTGAAAATTTTTAAGAAAGGAAACAAAACTGAAAATTATGCTGAAATTTGCTTTTTTTCTGAAACTGTAAATTTGAATTTTTTAACTATGTTAGTAGACGATCATATTAACCTTTTTATCTAAAAAGGTGCGTGAAAGTATTTTCTGAAACCGTGTTTTTTTTAAATTTGATTTTCGATTTTTTTTTTGAATTTTTAAAAGTTTTAGAAAAAGTTATAGTTTTGCCAGAAACACATAGTTTCATTTTTTTGCTGTAACTGTAAATTTTTCGAAATTGGGGAAAATCTATTATACTCTCAAAATAACGGACCATTTTTTCGCTGAAATTCAGAATTTTTAAATTTTCGGTCAGCAAAAAACTGTAATTTTTGAAATTACAAAAAAAAAAAAATTTTTTTTTGAAATTTTATGATTCTACAAGAATATTAGATAAATCAGTGAAAAACGATAGATTTTGTCTGAAACCGCAAAAAATTGAACTTTTTGGAAAATTCAAATTTTCTAAAACTGTAAATTTTGTTTCGAACTTTGAAAAAAATGTTAATTAGACGAAATGTATTTGATAAATCAGTGAAAAAAAGAAAAATCTCTGAAACTGTATTTTTTTTAAAGAATATTTTGATTTTGGGGTTTTTTTGAATTTTTTGCTGAAACTGTAAATTTTTCGAGATTTTTGAAAACCACGCTGAAATTCGGAATTTTCAAATTTTCAGTCAGCAATAACAGTAATTTTGGAATTGCAAAAAATTTGGAAATTTTGTGATCAGATAGATCATCCCAAAAGTAATCAATTTTGACCGAAAACTGTATTTTTTGAAAATTTTGAAAACGCAAAAAATTGGAATTTTTGAAAAATTCAATATGAGCAATTACCGTAATTTTGAAATTTCGTTATTTTTGATAAGAATATTAGATAAATCAGTGAAAAATGATCGATTTTCTCTGAAACTGTATTTTTTGAAAATATTTCAATTTTGAAATGTTTTTTTTTGAAATTTTGAAAACAAAAATACAGCATTTTTTAGTAAAAATGGAAAAATTAATAGTTTTTGCTGAAACCGGGATTTTTTTTTTCGATTTTTCGAAAAAATGGAAATTTTTCGGAAAATCCAAATTTTAGATTCTGCTGGAATTTGTATTTTTTTCCAATTTAAAAGAAGTTCTGGAACATTTTGTTGATTTATTGATATTTTTTAAACACACACTGAAAATGGCAAGATTTGCTGAAACTGTAAAAAATTGAATAAAACGCCCAAAATTGCTCGATTTTTGCAGACCATGGTACCTCGAAGAATGCCCGTCATCCATCGCGACAACCTACAGTTCGGCGGATTTCCGACAACCGGCGATTGTGACAGTTGACGTGCCGGCTGGATGCACGGATAAGCATACGGGAACATCGGCGTCTGCACCATTGGCCGCTGGAATCATTGCGTTGGCTCTTGAAGCGAAGTAAGCGATTTTTTCCAGAGTTTCCAAGAAAGTAGCTCAAAATTTTGCAGCCCCGAATTGACATGGAGAGATATGCAGCATATTGTATTAAGGACGGCCAATTGGAAGCCGTTGGAGAATAATCCCGGATGGTCGAAAAATGGAGTTGGAAGGATGGTTAGCAATAAGTGAGTGATTTGATTTTTTTGTTTGGAAGGGGGTCAAGTAAGGTCCATTCCAGTTTAGGGGTCCCCAAAAACAAAATTTCGGAAAAACCAGTTTGAGCATGATTTTTTGAAGCTCAAAGTCTGAAAATTTGCAAAAAATCTAACTTTTAAGCGCTATAACTTGGTTCAAACTCAAAATCACTGCGTAAAACTTTCAGGTGATCATAAAGAAACCCATTTTTAGTTTATATACCAAATTTCAGCGAATTTGGTTGAACATTTTTTGAAAATTTTAAAAGTGCCGTTTTCAATGAATTAATTTTAACCGAATTTGATGAAATTTGGCGCATAAACTTAGAATGGTTTCTTTATGATAAGCTGAGAGTTTCACCCAGTGATTTTGAGTTTTAACCAAGTTACAGCTCTTCAAAGTTCCATGATTTTTTTTTTGCAAATTTTCAGACTTTTAGCTTGAAAAAATGAAAAAAAAATCAAGCTCAAACTGTGGCACATAGCAGTTTTCGTACTCAGCGTAAAATTGTCTTTAACATGAGCTAGATTTCATTGAAAAGAGGCGATTTTCAGAATTTTTTGAATTTCCAGTGAAAATTAGCAAAATGTTGGTTTTTAGATTAATTTTTCGTTAAAAAATTTTGAAACGGTATTTTTTTTTTAAATAAAAATCTAATTTTATTGATTAATTTCATTTGAAAAATGGGTTTCTATAGAATTTTAGAAAATATAAATAATATCCCGCATAAAAAAGATTCGCGGGTTCAAAATTATCGATTTTTAAGAGCCTTTTTTTTAATTTTGAATTTTTAGGAAATTTTCAAAAATTCACCGTTTCAAAATTCATTTATTCCATTTTTTCGATTATTTTCAGAACTCCGTTGAATAAACGTTTAAGAAATCCAAAAAAAAGCTTAATTTTACTAATTTTACTCAAAAATCAATTAAAAATTTGCTCATAATTATTGAACTGATAAATTATTGATTTGCAACCACGCCGCAATGCAAAACTCTGATGTCCAATATTTTGAATAAAAAATCTGAAACAGCAATTTTTTTAAAAATTTTCAAAAAAATGTTGGAAATCGAAAATTTGGTACCGAAAAATGGAAATGACTTAATTTACGCAATTTTTTTGAGAAATTTTGAGAAAATTTTAGAAATTCGAAACTTTTTTGAGAAAATCAGGATTTATTGAAATTTTAGCAACCAAATAAAAAAAATACATGAATATTACAGATTTGGGTATGGATTAATGGATGGAGGAGGTCTTGTGAATTTGGCAAAGGTTTGGAGAACCGTACCGGAGCAGCATATTTGTACGTATGAGTATCGATTGGCGGCACCGAAGTGAGTTTTTTAAAATTGTTTTTTTGGTTTATTTTGGCAAATTTTTTTTTTGATTGAAACAGTAATTTTTTTGGCTTTTGGACTTTTCGACGCTTCGAACTCAAAAATTATGCAATTTCGAAAAATTACTGTTTCCATCTGATTCGCGAATTGTTTTTTCGATTGAAACAAGAATATTTCTAAAGAAAAGAAAACATTTTTATTAAAATTTTCAGAAAAAAGCTGAAATTTCAGATTTTTAAAAATTCACCGATTTTTGGAAGTTTTTGAAATTTTTTTCCGTAAAAATGCAAAAAAACTCAAAATTCGTGTGAATTGTTGGGGAAAATGATATTTAAAATTTCCGAAAAAATGCTTTTTTAGATTTTTGAATGAAAAATTACATTTTTTCCATAAATCATGAAAAAAAGACAATTTTTTCACAAAATTGAGTTTTCGGGCCAAAAAATTTGGAATTTCGTTGATTTTCAATAAATTAATCGTGATTTTTTGTATATTTCCCATAAGCTTCCAAAAATTGGTGAATTTGAAAGAATCTGGAATTTTTAAAACCGATAAATATTGTGAGAAAATCGAATATGGCCGAAAAAATCGCAATCTGGAGTTCTAGGCCATTTTTCGGTATTTTTCCTTATGTGGCCTAGAAACCCAAATTCCATTTATTCGGCCATATTTGATTTTTAAAATGTTTAGTCAAAAATTATTGTAGAATAGAAAAAAGGGATGAAAACGTGTGAATTGTTCGGAAAATGATATTTAAAATTTCAGAAAAATTGCTATTAGAGATTTTTGAATGAAAAATTACATTTTTTTCCATAAATCTTCTAAAAAAGTCAAATTTTCTATGAAATTGAGTTTTCGGGTTCAAAAATTTGGAATTTCGTTGATTTTCAATAAATTAATCGTGATTTTTTGTATTTTTATCAAAATTTGCCAAAAATTGGTGAATTTTTAAGAATCTGAAATTTTTAGAAAATCTAGCCAATTTTGCTTGCTAAATTTTCAAAAAATCAAAAATTTTCGAAAAATTATGATTTTTAGATTGTAAAATTCTAAAAATCGCTGAAATTTTGTAAAACTTTAAAAAAACTGAAATTTCTTCTGAAAACGAAATTTTTTAAAATAAATATTGCTGTTTCAATCGATGAAGAATTCAAATTCGGTTTTAAAAAAATGATTTTCTTGAAAAATAGCCAGAAAATTGATAAAATGCTGGAAATTTCGCAAATTTTCAGCCCGCGTCCGATCCAAGGGCGATTCCAACTGAACTTCACACTTGACGTGAACGGATGCGAATCGGGCACACCGGTGCTCTATTTGGAGCATGTGCAAGTTCACGCGACAGTTCGCTACTTGAAAAGAGGTGACTTGAAGTTGACACTCTTCTCGCCGTCAGGAACACGATCGGTACTGTTGCCACCCAGACCGCAAGACTTCAACGCGAATGGATTCCACAAATGGCCGTTCCTTTCTGTTCAACAATGGGGTGAAGATCCAAGAGGAACGTGGTTGTTGATGGTGGAATCGGTGACGTCGAACCCGGCGGCTACAGGTGGGAGGGATTTTATTGATTTTTTTTAATTTTCTATTTTTTTTCATATTTTTGGAAAAGAAATCAGAAACTTTGAAAAATAATCGAAAAGTGGAATAAATGAATTTTGAAACGGGGAATTTTTGAAAATTTCTTCAAAATTTTTTAAAGGGTTCCTGAAAAAATCGATAATTTTAAAACCGCGAATTTTTGAATATACAATAGGATTTTTTAAAGTTTCTAAAAAAATGAAAATTTAAAAAAAAAGGGCTCCTGAAAAAATCGATAATTTTGAAACCGGGAATTTTTTTAAAGTTTCTAAAAAAAGTCCGAAAAATTAGAGGGTAGTGAATTAATGATTTTTTGAGGCCCTAACAAAATTCTGAAATTTGTCGAAGAATCGTTTTTTTTTGGAAAAAATGCAAATTTTGAAAAAAAAATTGTTTTAGAACGATTTCTAGATTTTTTTTTTGAAAAAGCTCCAAAAAAACAGCTATTGGCCTTTTTTTCTGAAATATCTGAAATTTTGCGAAAAATGGCATTTTTTCGAAAATTTCAAAAAATAAAGACTGTTTCAGAAAATAATAGAGATCATTTTAGAAATGATAAGCATTATATAATTCTAACATGATTCAAATTCGGAAAATTGAAATATATTGAATTTGAAACAGTAAATTTTTGAAAATTGTTTTTAAAAAATGGTTTTTTTTTGTTTTTAATAATTTTTTGCCATTTTCTCTCAGAATTATGACATTTTTTAAATATTTTTTGGATCACTCAAAAAAATTCGAAGCTCTTCGAATATATTGATTTTGAAACGGGGAATTTTTGAAAAGAACTAAAAATTAATCGATTTTCAAAATATTTCAGAAATTTTTGCTGTTTCAGAAATATGTGATGATTTTTCTAGTATTTCTATAAATGCTGCAGTTAGAGACAATTCTGTATTATGTATTTTTTTTGGAAATTTGTAAAATTCGGATTTTTCTCAGAAAATTTAAAATTTCGAAATCTGGAATTTTTTAAAAAGTAATCCAGGATAAAAATGGCCTAAAGGGGATACAATTGGATCAGGATTACAAAAAATATAACACTTTTTTCGAATTTGAAACAGTATTGTATTTTTTTTTTTGAAATTTTGAGAAAAAACCTAATTCTAGTGAAATATACATTTTATTTAAAGGGAGGAGGCTCCGGAGAGCTCAGAAATGGGATTCTGATGAATAAGAATATGATTATCTATCAATTGATACCAAAAAAGCATTTTTAAGCCTAAAAAATAAGAAAAATCGATAAATATTAAGAGAAAATCGAATATGGCCGAAGAAAATGGAATCTCGGGTTTCTAGGCCATCTTTCCGTATTTTTTCCTTATATGGCCTAGAAACCCAGATTGCGTTTATTCGGCCATATTCGATTTTTTAAATTTTTACCGGTTTTTCTTATTTTTTTGACTTAAAAATTGTTTTCTATCATCTGAAACCAATTTGTGAGCTCCCCCGGACCCCCCCCCTTTTTTTAAGCGATTTATTTGAAAATTCTCTGAAATTTTAAGAGAAATTCAAATTAATTTAAAAAATGCTGTTAACGTAAATTTCAATTTAAAAAAAATTATTTTTTAATTGAAACAGAAAAAATTTATTTTTAAAAATTTATTTTCAGAAAATTACAAAAAAAAGCCTAAAATTCAGATTTCAATAAATTTTAACTGTAAAATTGAAATTTTAGTTAAAATTTGATTTTTTCGCAATTTGGTGGAAATACTCGAAAAAATCGATATTTCTATAAATTCTGGGAAAAATCTGAAATTCCCAAAAACATTTTTATTTTGGGGTTTTATTAAAAACTAGGACATTCTGGAAGCTTCTAGAAATTCCTGGAATTTTTTGGAATTTTTTTGAAGCTTCGAGAATTTTCTGGAATATTCTGGAAGCTTCTAGAATGCGAACACACGCACGGCTTTAGCGCTTTATTATATAGTATGATGATACCGTTTCAAATTATGTGTTTTGCGCAGAAATTTGGGAATTTTTTAAAAATTCAGCATTTTCGAAAAATTCGAAAAATTTCGTAATATGAAAAAACTTACAAATTTTCGGAAAAAATCCAATTTCCAGGTACCTTCCACGATTGGACGCTCCTACTCTACGGAACCGCCGAACCAGCGCAACCCGGTGATCCGGTCTATCCGGCGAGCCCGCCACAAGGACCAGGTGTACTGTCACGTGTCCAGCAATTGACATCTCAGGTACGCAACTTTTTCGGTATCGGGTGACTCCGAGAAATGATTGATTAGGGACTGACTTATAATATTAGGAAATGGTGTTGGATTATTGATTGGTTTTTGTGTTTTGAACACTTTTTTTTTTTAATTTTGTTTTTTTTCTTCTCTCCAAACAAAAATGAGATATATATTTATATATATAGTTATATACCTCAAAATAACCCCCCTCGAGAACCGCTAAGAAAAATTTTTCGTAAAAAAATTTGCCAAAGTGCAGTTTTGTGTGCAATTGTCCGTCGTTTTTAATGTATTTCCTTGTGTCCATGTCTTTTGCTTTAATTGTTTCAATTTTTGTCATTTTTTTGTTAATTGTCCGTGTCCAGAAATTGTCTAGAAGAGAAAAAACAAGAAAATTACAGTTTTGCGGTGAAATTTTCTTAATTTTGAGCAATTAATTATATATCTTAATTATTATTGGATTATTGGAATGAAAGCGTTTGGTTGATTAATTGGGCTGTTTTGTTTTGATTTTTTGAATTGGCTTTTTTTTTGAAAATTTTGAGTTTTTTTTGGGTTTTTGCTAAAAAATAGAAAGTTTTTCGAAAGAAAATTGGTATGGCAAGTACGCTCCATTGAGAATTGAAATTAAATTCCCGGGGAAGTTTTTGATGGAGTGGAATTGTTGGAAATGCCATTTTCTTTGCGAAAAAATTGCATCAGGCTTTACTAATAAACTAACAATTGAAAAATTCTTTAAAAAATTGGGGTTTTGAACGGATTTTGGTGGTGAAAATTGGAAATTAAAGAAAAAGCTAATTTTTGGAGCTGAAAATAAGCCGGAAATTTGAAAAATTGCTGGTTTTTTGAGTTTTTCAGAATTTTAAATGTGTTTACGTGAAAATTTGGAATTTCAGAAAGAATTTTAGAATTTAGAGGAATTTTTAATTTTTTGGGGTAATTTTTTAGATTTTGCGAATTTTTCGAATTTTTTTTTTAAAAATTTGCAGTTTCAAATTTTTTAAAAAGTTTTTTTCAAGAAAAACAAGTTTTTTGGAAATTTTTTTAAAAATTGCAGTTTCAAATTTTTTTAAAGAAAAAAATCTAAATTAATAATTTTTGAGAAATTTCCAGTTTTAGTTTCTAGATTTTTTTTTCACTGAAAATTTCAGTTTTTCCAAAAAATTGATTTTTTTTCTAAATTTTCGGAACTGAAAATGAGCCAGAAATTCGAAAAATTGCTGGTTTTTTGAGTTTTTTTCAGAATTTTAAATTTATTTATCTGAAAATTTGGAATTTGTGAAAATTTTCAGAATTTAGAGGAATTTTTAATTTTTGGGGTAATTTTTTAGATTTTGCAAATGTTTAGAAATTTTGAAAAAAAAATTTGAGTTTCAAATTAAACAGAAATACATTTTTTGATTTTTGATATTGATGATGCATCGGAAATATTTGTGTTCAACAATAGAAATTAGGCTTGAAATTATGAAAAACAAATTTTTTTGGTAATTTTTGAGAAAAAATTGCAGTTTCAAATTTTTTTAAAGAAAAAAGTCTACATTAAGTAATTTTTGTGAAATTTTAAATTTTTGTTTCTAGAATTGTTTTTTTCACTGAAAATTTGAGATTTCCAAATTTAGGAATTAAATTAGGAATTTGATTTTTTTCAAAACTTGAAAACTTTTGAAAAAATTGCTGTTTCACTTTTTTTTTTTAGAATTTTTGAGAAATTTTAAATTTTAGTGTCTAGAATGTTTTTTTTTGTCACTGAAAATTTCAGATTTTCGAAATTTAGGAATTAAATTAGGAATATTGATTTTTTAAAAACATTTTTATCTGATTATGGAAAATTTCTGAAAAAAATTGCGGTTTCATTTTTTTTATAAAGAAAAAAATTTAAATGATTAAGATAATCCAAAATCCTCGTGTTATATTTTATATATCAAATGCGGATATATATTTTTTTAAATTACAGATATTTTAGTTAATTTTACTGAAAATGACTTTTTTTCTGGAAAGTTCACCTTTTTTCCAAATTTTTTATTTTATTCAGATGAAACAGTGAAATTTCAGTTTTTCAAAAAATTTTAGGCTGGGATTTTGCGGATCGAAAAAATAACTCAAAATTTCGCTTTTTGGTGAAAAATATTTTTTTTTTGAGAATTGGGGTCCAAGAAATCGAAATTTCAACAAATTTTAACATAATTGAAATATTGTCAACACAATTATTCTTGATCATTGCGTTCGGAAGGCTGCTCAACCTCACAGCCGCTCCGCACGCACGCGACGCGGTGATCTCCCACTCAACACACTGAAATATTGGCGGAAAAATGAATTTTTCAAATTTTCCAGTGTATTGAGTGTCGGCAGCCGCGTTGCGTGCGTGCGGAGCGGCTGTGCGTTCTTCCGAACGCAATGATCAAGAATAATTGAGTTGGCAATAATAATATTTCGAAAAAAAATTAATTTTTCTGTTTCATTAAATTTAAATTAACAACAAATTTAAATTATTTTATTTCACTATGGATATTTTTGAAAATTTCATTTTTTAGAGTAAGATTATTACGGAAATTTAGAAGCACGTTTACTTTTTCAATTTGTTTAAACAATTTCGGAACCTGGATTTTAGAAAATTCTAGGTATTGTTTTGTAATTTATGAAAATTTTGAAAATTCTCTGTTTCAATTGAAAATTATTGAAAAATTTACATTTTCGAGGAATATTTTCTCCTCTGGCATGTTTTGACCCGAAAATCCTTCTGTTGTTACAAAAAATAGCCAATTATGGTGTTTATGATATAAAATTGACAAAAAACGGAAAAAAAAATGTTTTTTTTCGATTTTTTGACAAAAATGCTGTAAAATGAAAGAAAATGATAAAACCAATATTTTAAGGTAAAATTTGAGACAAAAAGCTCAATTTCTAGGTATTTACAGCTCATTTGAATGTGCATTTTTGGCCAAAAAGTGGCATTTTTACGCTTGCTCAAAAAATTGCCAAAAAAACGACCTTTGACAAAAATCTGAAACCTGGAATTTTACTTCTGAAATTTACACAAATAAAATCCCAAAATCAGTTCAAAATCGGAAAAAATGTTGCCCTAGAATAACACACAAATGAAAATTAATAGTCTCTCCAAAAATATAATTTTTTAAATGGATTTCATGGGGTGTCCTTACTTTTTAAATGGATCCTAATAGGTAGTAGTCTAGTAGGGTTCACTTAATTGAAAAATTAACCTAAAATTCAAGAAGAATCCTCGAAATTACTACCAATTAGGATTAGGTTTCCATGGGTTTTGCAGTCTGCATGTTTCGGTCTTGTGTTGTGTTACAGGCGAAACGACTAAAACGTCCGCAAGCGTTCTCACGCGTCCGTCAAATGCCGATCCCGTCGCCGGTGGCGCAGCAATGGCAACAAGTTCAGTCGCACTCGCAACAACAATTCAATGCGAACCCATTTGTGAATAATAACGTTGGACAATGGGTGTTTGATCCGGTGGCGCAGAGATGGATTTGGTCGAGAAGGATAAGGAAGCATAATGAGGAGAAGAATGTTAATAATTTGGATAATAATTGGGATGGTGATAATAACATGGGAACTGCACATAGAAGG
The DNA here is from genome assembly GCA_964036255.1 of Caenorhabditis virilis. Lineage (NCBI taxonomy): Eukaryota > Metazoa > Nematoda > Chromadorea > Rhabditida > Rhabditidae > Caenorhabditis > Caenorhabditis virilis. The sequence goes on along the minus strand of OZ038415.1, from coordinate 16,746,396 downwards.
AGATTTAAGCATTAGGTTTTAGGGAGTGTTTTTGTCGTTTTTTCTTTTGAAGGGGGATTTTTTGGTGGAAATTGGGAAGAATTTTGGGTTAATTAGTCTTAATTAGGCTTAATTACCTATAATTATGACTTAATTAGTCTTGAATGTCTCTAATTTGGACTTTATTAGCCTTAATTATCTCTAATTAGGCTTAATTGCCCCTAATTGGGGTTTATTAGTCTTAAATGTCTCTAATTAGTACCTTTATTAGTCTTAATTGCCTATAATTAGAACTTTACTGTCTTAATTTTCACTAATTAGACTTAATTGCCTTTAATATGGAATTTCTGCGATATTCTGCAATTTTTAAATTACTTAAATAGATCTAATTAAGTAATTATTTTAAAATAAAATGTCTAGTCTATTTTTCATTAGAAATTCAAGTAACTTTTTTTTTAATTGGTCTCTAATTGCCTTATTTAATCATAATTTCTGAATTGGTTAATCTAATTGGCCCAAAAATTGCACTAAACAATTAGTTCCAACCATTTTTTCGTAAAATCTAGACCAATCCACTTGCATTTATAGAAACCAATTAAGAAAGGTAATTACGACAGAATTAGTTAATTTTTAGGGAAAAAATCTGGAATTTCGGTTAATTAACACTAATTATATAGGTTTCACCAAAAACTTGGAATATGTAACGAGATTTGAGAAATGGAGGGTAATTGAACAATTTTTGTTTCAATTAGGAACAATTAACGCTACTTTTTTTCCTAATTAGCAGGAATTATATGAATTTTTATTTTAAATTACTATAATTAATGTTAATTGCTATGAAATAACGTTAATTGGTCTTAGCAGTAATTGTTTCAATTGCTCCCCATAAAAAGAGATAATTGGTCGTAATTAGGTGTTAATTACCCTCAAAAATTCCCCCTTCAAAATAATTATCAATAATTTCCGGTGATAGGTTAATTGTTTGTTCTTTTTTTCTCTAATTTTTCATTTTCACGGTTTGTGTGTACTTTTCTGGTGATTTGGTGTCTCTTATTTTTTTTTGTCTTTAATTGCATTTCCTCGCCCCCTAATTACCCGTTCTTAATTACCCTCCTTAATTACCCTCCTCCCCTCCCCCGGTGATTTATTCGATTTTTGTACTGGTTTTAACAAGAGAAATTGAGAATTAGAATGATGATTGCTCATTTTATGGAAAACGGGCCCCCCTATTTTAAATTTTTTGCTTTTTTGTGTGCCGATTGCGGATTTGTGTATGATTTTTCGTTTTTGTTTCTTTTTTTCTTTAATTGGAAACCAAAAAAAAAGAAGAAGAAGAATTTATAAAATTTTTAAAAAGAAAAATCGAACCGTAAAACTGTAGTCTTGTTTGTTATTGTAATTTTTTTTGATCACGTCATACAAGAACGTTTTTGTCTCAATGGTGCATGCTTTTTGGTGAATGGGTGTGTCTGAAATTTTTTAAAAAAATCTGGAAAATTTGATGTTTTGGCGGTGAAAAATGGTTGGTGGCCTAGAAACCCAAAACTAGTCCCCGAGGGCGATTAACAGCCGGGTTTATGAGAAATATCGATTTCTCGCTTTGAAAAGGACAACCTTGGTAAAAATCAGATTTTGGTGGGATGGTGTCTTTAAGAAAATTTTTGACACGTGGCCTAGAAACCCAAAACTAGTCCCCCGAGGGTTTTATTTTCTTATTTTCATTAATATCACGTCAAATTTCGTTAATTTTACCTATTTTCCTCAAGAATTTAAAAAAATGTCTTGAAATTTCGCTGATTTTATCCGCGTGGCCTAGAAACCCAAAACTAGTCCCCCATTGGTTTCTCGCGCAGAAAGCCACGATTTTTATCGTTTTTTGAGTAGAATTTGAGTCTTTAGAGATCTTAGAGTAGGAAATTCTGAAAAAGGAGCAAAATTTCATGGTGGCCTAGAAATCCAAAACTAGTCCCCGAGAGTTTTGCAGCCAAAAATTCAATAAATCTTGATAAATACAATAAAAACGTATGTTTTATACATTTTTTAGTCAATTTTTCATCAAAGTAATGCGAAAAATATTGGAATTTCAACACATGGCCTAGAAACCCAAAACTAGTCCCCCGATTGGTTTCTCGGCCAGAAATCCATGATTTTTATCGGTTTTTGAGTAGAATTTGAGTCTTTAGAGATCTTAAAGCACAACATTCTGAAAAAGGAGCAAAATTACATGGTGACCTAGAAACCCAAAACTAGTCCCTCGAACCATTTTCATCTGCCGAAACATGATGCTAAAAACTTCCCCCCCCCCCCAACTGAAAAAAAAATAACATGAATCTCACTGTAATTTTCCTATTGATACGTTTTTTCCCTATCTCCTCGTCTTTAACAGATATCAATGCCGGTCGCATTGATAATCGGACAAGTGGCGGTGATAGGAGTTGTCGTCGGATTTGCGCTCTACGTGTTTTTCTGTCGAAAACGGAAGAGGGAAGAGGAGCAAAGGAATAATGCCTTACGAAGTAGTTCTGAAGAAGGAACGGAACTATCAGAAGTCGATCAGATGCGGATAGCGATGGCGGAATCGATGGAGGAGCAGAAGGAACGGGAGATGATTGAGGAGGCGTTGAGAGAGGCGGATGATGCCGGAAGTGAAATGGTTACAAGGCATTAGGCCACGCCCCCTTTTTTCTTTAAAAAAATTAGTTTTTGATTGGTTTTTTTTTTCAAAAAACCGCAACGCGTCTCTTATGCGTTGCGTGTCGAGTAGTTAGGGTTTTGATGTGGAATTGGAAGAGTTTCAGGGGTTTTAAAAATTGCTCAAGTTTTAAGAATTGGTTTTTAAAACTGCTGAAAATATTGATTTTTTTAAACGAATTTTCGAAAAGACAAAATTTTACGGTTTCAAAAACTTTTAAATTAACAATTTATTTAACAAGGGAAGTATACAAGCAAATGTTAATTGTTTTGAATGTGAGATAGCTCATTGGAAAGATCATATTCTTGTCTACAAGGTACCGTTTTCATTTTTTGCCGATGGGCTCCTAGGAGCTTTTTATGGTCCCTCAAAGTTTTTGCCCAAATTTACTTCATTTTTCGCTCTAACATATATTTGGTAAATCACATGTAGTTTTCAACCGACGTGGTGGTGCAGCGCCAGTGTGTTTGACTGATAAGCAAGAGGTCGAGGGTTCGAACCTAGACTATTTTTGTTTTTGTTTTATTTTTGCTGCTTTTGCGAAATTCTCCCCATATTATCAGAGGGAGTCTTACTAATAAATATTTAGCCTATCGCGCTTTCCAATACAGGAAACAGTTTGCTGTGTATGGGACTGAAAGTTTTTGAGCTATTGCTACGTGGCCCATAGGTCCACAAGATGGCTAATATTTTGGGAAACACGAAATATTTATTAGTAAGACTCCCTCTGATAATATGGGGAGATTTTAAATAAAAAAAATTTTTTCACAATTTTTCCATGGGGGGGGACCCTTTTGAATTTTGCGACGCACTGTAAAATTTCGCCTATGTTGCCCTGAAGCCCCAAAAAGGTTTTATGGGATTTCAACGCAAATACAGAATTTCGCGCTTCGAAAAATTTGAAAACAGGAATATAACACTCTTGAAACTTCACAAAAGCAGCAAAAAAAAACAAAAAAAATTGCTTGGGCTCGAACCCTCGACCTCATGTCTACTAGTCAATCACACTGGCGCTGCACCACCAAGCCTGTTGGAAACTGATTGTGAAATACCAAATATATGTGAGAGGGAAAATGAAGTAAATTTGGGCAAAAACTTTGAGGGACCATAAAAAGCTCCTAGGAGTCCATCGGCAAAAAATGAAAACGCTACCTTGTAGACAAGAATATGATCTTTCCAATGAGCTATCTCCTATTCAAAACAATTAACATTTGCTCGTATACTTCCCTTGTAAAATGTTTCCGTTATCATGTTTGATCTTTCAGAGAATTTCAAATTTTTTGGATATTTTAATATTTTGCGGTTTCACGGAAACATTTTTTTTCGAAACTGAAATTTTTTGACATTGCTATTCTCTCGTGCGCAGTTTTCAAATTTTTCCGGTTTTTCAAATTGAAAAATGTAAGATTTGCAGATTTTTCGAGAAAAAACTGAAATTTTTTGAAATTTCAAATATTTCCGGTTTCAAAATTGGAAAATTCAAGATTTTCAGATTTCTTGAAATTTTCAGTTTTTTGCCCGAAAATTTGAGAAATTTCCGATAATGTAGAAATTGAAAAAGGGCAAGATTTTCAGCTTTTTTGAGTTTTTAGCTGAAAAAATAGAAAATTTTTCAAAATTCTCAAAATTTGAATTTGAAAAATTCAAAAAACTGAATTTTCAGAATATTTTATTAAAAAATGAAAAAAATCCAATTTCAATTGTAAAATTTTCGGGTTTTCAGTCTTTTTTGAAATTTTCGGACAAAAAATTGAAATTTCAAAAAAATTCAATTTTTTTTTTGAAAAATCTTCAAAATTTCAGATATTTTAGAAAAATCTGAAAATGTTGAAATTTCCGATTTTTATAATTTCAAAAATTCAAAATTTCAAGCTTTAAAAACTAAAAAAAACTGTCATTTTTTGAAATTTCAATTTTTTCGCCCCAAATTTTCAAAATTCCGATTGCAATGTTGAAAGTTTCAACATTTTCAGCTTTTTCTGGGAAAAAAACTGAATTTTTTTGAATTATGAAGATTTTTCAAGAAAAAACTGAAATTTTTGAAGTTTCAATTTGTTGTCCAAAAATTTCAAAATTCCGGTTTAAAAATTGAAAAATTCAAAATTTCCAGAATTTTCTTGAAAATGTTCAAATTTTTTTAGAAAACTCTGAAAATCTTATAATTTTCAATTTTGAAACCGTAAATATTTGAAATTTTCAGAAAGAAATTGAAACGTCAAAGAATTTCAGTTATTTTCTTGAAAAATGTTAAAAATTCAATAAATTTCAATTTTTTTTTAGAAAAGCTGAAAATCTTGAAATTTCCAATTTTAACATAATCGGAAGTTTTTGAAATTTTTGGACGAAAATTTAAAATTCAAAAAAATTGTGTTTTTTTCTCGAAAAAGCTGAAAATGTTGAAATTTTCAACATTGCAATCGGAAATTTGAAAATTCCGGGCGAAAAAATTGAAATTTCAAAAAACGGCTGTTTTTTTAGTTTTCAAAACTTGACATTTTGAATTTTTGAAATTATAAAAGTTGGAAAATTCAAGATTTTCAGATTTTTCAAAAAAAAAGTGATTTTTTTTGAAATTTCAATTTTTTTCCCGAAAATTTCAAGAAAGACTGAAAATTTGGCGATTTTACAATTAAAATTGGATTTTTTCATTTTTCAAAATGAAATATTCGGAAAATTCAGTTTTTTGAAATGTTCAGATTCATATTTTGAGAATTTTGAATAATTTTCAATTTTTTCAGCAAAAAAATCAATTTTCGGTGAATTTCAGCAAAAATTCTGAAAATCTGGAATTTCAGCGTTTTTAAAATCTTTAGAACCTTCCATTTTCTCAGTTTTTATTTGTATCTCAAGTGTCTTTCAATTTTTCCCCGTTTTTTTACGATTTTTCTCGAATTTCTTGCCTTTTTTTGGATTTTTTTTTGCTCAATTCTGTTGTGACCATTTTCCAAGCCTGGACGGGTTATTTTTTTCGCTAATTTATCGATTTTTTCCGTTTTTTTTGCTTCTGAAAATTTCCAGCATGTTTCTGAAAGTGTTACCCGAAAAAAATTGACATCTAACATGTTTACCTTGTTTTTTGTGAAAATCCCTAAAGATCCTAAAAAAGATTCTTGCTTTTTCAAGTCAACAGAAAATGGAGGCACCGAAACGCTTGTTGTCGATTTTCGTGGTGAGCAGGGCCTAAGGCCTGATGGGAGCCTATGGCCGGCGGCCGGCGGTGGCCCAGCAGAGCCTATTCGATTTTCGGCATATCAGAATGGAATTGGAATGATGAAGGAGTATTTTGATAGGTTTTTTGTGAAAATGTTTGGTGGAAGGATTGGGCAGACGCCGTGGAGGTAGAAAATTTTGAAAAAATTTTGAAATTCGGGGTTTTCAATTTTTAGGGCTTAAAGGCAGGGGGGTCAGTAATTTATTTAAAGCGTTTTGATGATTAGTTGAAGGATTTTTGTCAGGCTTTTAAATGAATTATGGATTTATGAAATTTTAAAACTATTTGGAAATTTAACATTTTTAATTTATGGCCTAGAAACCCAAAACTAGTCCTCGGCGGTTTTTTGGCCGGAAATTTTAAATTTGAATAGAATATTTAAGTAGAATTCGATTTTTTAGTTCCTTTTGATGTTTTTTTTCGACTTCAAATACTGAACATTTGAGAAATTAGACCCGTGGCCTAGAAAACCAAAACTAGTCCTCACGGCGTTTTATCGCCGAGAACCCATAATTTTGATCAGATTTTTGAGTCAAATTTTATGTTTTATAGCTTTCTACGTAATTTACATTATCTAATTCGAAAAATTGAGCAAATTAGATCCATGGCCTAGAAAACCAAAACTAGTCCGCGAGGGTTTTTCGGTCAAAAATCGATTATTTGGATCAGTTTTTTGGTAGAATTTGAATTTCTAAACCATTCTGGCATTCTTCGACTTCTAATACTCAAAATTAACGAAATTAGATACATGGCCTAGAAAACCAAAACTAGTCCCCCCTGTCAAAAAAATGACCTTAAAGGCGCACACCCAGACCCGAACACCTCTCATTTTCTCAAAAAATATTCGACATACCTCGTTTCGTTTATTTATTTATTTATTTCTAGAAATTCTGTAATTTTTGGGTACCATTTTCAGATTTTTATTATTTTTTTTTCGAAATTTTTGTTTTCTCTTTCTCTGTGTCTCTCACTCTCTTTTCCATATCGATTTTTTGCCGTTTTGCCGTGTGTACATTTTGGGATTTTTTTTTGCTGTGTTTTGGGAGAAAATTTGAAAAAAAAACAAAGTTCTTAAAGACAGTGTCCCAGTTATTCAAAATTTCAGACTGTACTCAAAGCAACGGCGAAATTTTATCAACGATCGTATTCTTGAAATATTTTTTTCTTTATTGTTGTTTTTCGCATTCGGATTTTTACAGGGTCGAAAAAAAAGCGTTTGTGATTTTTAGGATTTGTTTAAGAATGTGCATTTAAAAATCGATATTTTTTGTACTAGTCAAACAATTTTTCACTTATTTTTTGCAATGTATTTATGTGCTGAAAATATTTTTAGATTTAAGCCCCGCCCACTTTTTTGCAATTTTTTTATTTATTTCTGACATTTTTGGTGCTTTTTTTCATAAAATTGTTTTTTTTTTGAAAAATTACGGTGTATGTGAATGTTGTCCGTTTTCAGATTTTTTGTGTTAACCCCGGAAAATTTTTGAATATGAATTGAGAGAAAATTTGTTGTGGGATTTTTTGGTTCTTTTTGGGGGGAGTCGTGTTTTTTTCAGTCGAGATCTGAAACGAGGGAAAATTAGAAGGGTTACTGTATGTGGCTTTAATTGTCAAAAACTACTATATGCGCCTTTAAAATATTTTATAAATAGCAAAGATTGCGGTATCTGCCTTTAAAATTCAAATGACTACTGTATGCTCCTTTGAAATTCAAATGAGCTATTGTATGCGCCTTTAATATTCAAAAGGATTACTGTATGTGTCTTTAAAGTTTAGAATGAGTATGTGCCTTTAAAGATTAGAAGGATTACTGTATGCGCCTTTAAAAATTAGAAGGATTACTGTATGCGCCTTTAAAAATTAGAAGTATTACTGTATGCGCCTTTAAAAATTAGAAGGATTACTGTATGCGCCTTTAAAAATTATAAGCATTACGGCATGCGCCTTTAAAATTCAGAAGGATTACTGTATGTATCTTTAATTGTCAAAAACTACTATATGCGCCTTTAAAATACTTTATAAATAGCAAAGATTGCGTTATGTGCCTCTAAAATTCAAATGACTACTGTATGCTCCTTTGAAGTTCAAATGAGCTATTGTAAGCGCCTTTAATATTCAAAAGGATTACTGTATGTGTCTTTAAAGTTTAGAATGAGTATGTGCCTTTAAAGATTAGAGGGATTACTGTATGCGCCTTTTAAAAATTAGAAGTATTACTGTATGCGCCTTTAAAAATTAGAAGGACTACTATATGCGCCTTTAAAATATTTTATAAATAGCAACGATTACGGTGTGTGCCTTTAAAATTCAAATGACTACTGTATGCACCTTTAACATTCAAAAGGATTACTGTATGTGCCTTTAAAAATTTAGAATGACTACTCTATGCGCCTTTAAAAATTAGAAGGATTACTGTATGCGCATTTAAAAACCAGGTCTCGACTAGAAAATCCGGTCTGAAACAAAAAATTCCACAAACTTTTCCAAAAATGTTTTTTTTTTGCAAAATTGTCAAATTCTTCATATTTTTTTCGCTTTTTTATATATAGTGGTGTGGTGTCTCGGAGGGTTTGGGAGATGAATGTTGTCCATAATTTATTGATTTTTATTTCCACTTTATAATAATTTTTGTTTTTCGAAAAAATGTCGTGATTTTATGTTGTTTTGTCGTCGCTCAAAAATATATATTAAAAACCAATCGATAATCCCTGAGACCCAACACACCGCCATTTTGAGAAGAAATTTGATAATTTTTGAGCGTTTTTTTTATTTCCGGGGTTTTCTTACAGGTCGAAGAGACGGTTCCGATTTCGTTTCCGGATTTGACGTCGGCTGGAAATTGTCATGCGGAGTGTAATGGGGGTAAGGAATTTGGACGGTTTTGATTTTGGTCATGTTCCTTTAAAGGATTACTGTAGCTTTAAAAATCTAGGGATTTTGGAGAAAATTACTGTTTCTGTAATATTTTTATTGAAAATGCCGAATTTTTGAAAAATTTGTACACTTTAGGCATATGGAATTAATCTTTAAAATTGGAATTTCACCTGAAATTTGAATTTTTCAAAAAATTCCGAAAATTTTTAGATTTTGAACATTTTTTGTGAAAAAAATACCTTGTTTTTTGAAAATTTTCCTTTAAAATATCGTAAGGTTACTGTAACCAAAACTTAACTTCTGGAACTATGGAATTTTTCAGGAAATTCTAGTAGAGGAAGTGAAAAACGTTGAAAAGCTCTTGAAACTTAAAATTTCAAATTTCTATAGCTTTTTGAAAAATTACGGAAATTTTCCAAATTTTGGCTTAAAATGGAGCTGAATTCTTGAATATTCAGATTCTGAGCTTTATGATGATGTAACGCACGTGAAAATTAAACGATATTGAAAAAAAGTTGTGAGCATTTGAAAATCTGAAAAAAAAGCTGAAAATTTCATATTTCTATAACTTTTTGAAAAATTTCTGAAATTTGCCGATTTTTGGCTTAAAATGGAGCAGAAGTCTTGAATTTTTAGATTCTGGGCTTTATCACGTCATAAGGATCGTGAAAATTGAAAGAGGTCGAAAAAAAAGTTATGAGCATTTAAAACAGATTAAATTATTTTTTGCAAATTTTCAAATCAGTGTAACTTTTTTAAAAATTGATGAAATTAAACGATTATTTATTTTAATTGAAGGCAAAATCTTAGATTTTCATATTCTATGCTTTAAAATAATTTGAAATAAGGAAAACTGAAAAATGTTAAGAAAAGTTAGTGGTAGTAAAAAAATAATTAGAAAATTTTCAAATGTTTATATTTTTCCAAAACTACGGCCGATTTTTACAATTTTTGGCTTAAAATGAAGCTGAATTCTTGAATTTTCAGAATATATGCTTTAAAATAATTTACAATTTATGAAATTTGAAAAATGTCGAGCAGAGTTGTGGGTATTTTTAAAAATACGAAATTTCGAAAAAAATTTTCAAATGTTTATATTTTTCCAAAAACTGGCCGATTTTTACAATTTTTGGCTTGAAATGAAGCTGAATTCTTGAATTTTAAGATTAAAGCTGAAAATGCTGAAAATTTCAAATTGCAGGATGCACAGAATCAAACTCAGCAACGTCATGTTTCGCATGTAAACACCTGACTCAAACGCTTCGAAATAAAGGTGGAAGTGGATTCAAATGTGTTCAGAAATGTGACGACACTTATTATTTGGACGGAGATCGATGCAAAATGTGCTCATCGCATTGTCACACGTGCACAAAAGCGGAGGTCTGTGACACGTGTCCCGGTTCGCTGTTATTGATTGAAGTTGATAATTTACCGCATTATGATCATGGGAAATGTGTGGAATCGTGTCCGGTTGGACTTGTAGCGGATTGTGAGTTTTTTTCAATTTTTATTTGAAAATTTTAAAAATTAACAATAATAATTCTGTTTAAAATATGTTCGATTAATTAAATTTTAATTTTCTGGGACATAATGTACAACATTTTTGAAACCGAAAATTTTTAAAAAGAAGGTTCTTTTTGGTATAAATAGAATTTTCAAGTTTTAGAAGAAATATGTGCAAAGTTTGAAACAGAAATTATTTTATTGATTTTTTTGAATTTTTCGAAACAAGTTTCTGGAAGTGAAAAAGATGACAATTTCAAATTGCTCTAACTTTTTGAAAAATTTCTGAAATTTCGCAATTTTTGGCTTAAAATTAAGCTGAATTCTTGAATTTTCAGATTCGGAGCTTTATAACGATGTAATGCCCGCAAAAATTGAACGAAATTGAAAAAAGTTGTGAGCGTTTTGAAAGTCAGTTAAAAATAACTGAAAATTTCAAATTGCTAGAACTTTTTGAAAAATTTCTGAAACTTCCCGGTTTTTGGCTCAAAATGGAGCTGAATTCTTGAATTTTCAGATTCTGAGCTTTATAGCGATGTAAAATTAAACGACTAAAAGTTTTAGAAAAAAGATGGGAAAAGTTTGAAACAGAAATTATTTTATTGATTGTTTTAATTCAGAATTGGAATTTATTACCATGAAATTACGATTGGTTTTAAACGGAAGTTGGCTTAAATATCTGAAAATTCAGATTCTCAGCTTCAAAATGAGCTAAAATTCATTAAAATTGAGGAATATTTGAAAAAGTTATGAATATTTGAAAATTGGGGTTTTAAAAATTTCAAACCTCTAATTTCAGATAATTATAACTTTTTTGAAAATCCGTCGATTTCTTCAAATTATAGCTTATTTTAAAGAGAAATATCTGAAAATTCAGACTCTCAGCTTCAAAATGAGCTAAAATTCACTAAAATTGAGGAATTTTTGAAAAAGTAATGATATTTAAAAAATTGCAATTTTTCAAATTTCTCATAATTCAGTCAATTCGTCCGTCGTTGTGAATGGTAACTTAACTTTTGATTTCGTGTGATTCACTAACCCTTTTCCAGCATTAAAAAAATAAGCTCCGCCCCCTTTTAATCTCAAAAAAGCGGCGAAAAATCCAACGAAAAAATGTCGATTTTCAGACGAAACGAATCTGATCCAAGCGAAATGTATCTGGCGTAAGGATTTGTGTGGAGAAGGCTATTTCATAAATGCAATTGGCAAATGTGATATTTGTGATTCGTCGTGTCGGACGTGTACCGCGCCGGGACCGATGAGTTGCGAGGAATGTGCCAAGGGATACGGTAAGTGGATAAAGGATTACTGTAGGTAGCCTGAATTTATGTAGGTTTTTATGGATTACGGTAGCTGAAATTGGGAGACGTTCCTTAAGGATTACTGTAGTTCCAATTGGGACGTGTGCCTTTAATATACCCAAGGATTACTGTAGGTCAAATTGGAACGTGTGCCTTTAAAATACCAAATGATTACTGTAGTTAAAATTGGGACGTGTGCCTTTAAAATAGCTAAGGATTACTGTAGTTAAAACTGGTACCTGTGCCTTTAATACATCTAAGGATTACTGTAGCTCAAATTGGGACATGTCCTTTAAAATAACTAATGATTACTGTAGTTAAAATTGGAACCTGTGCCTTTAAAATACCTAATAATTACTGTAGTTCAAAGTCGGACGTGTATCTTCAAAATTTCCAAGGGTTACTGTAGTTCAAATTGGGGCATGTGCCTTTAAAATTCTTAAGAAATTACTGTAGTTCAAATTGGGACGTGTGCCTTTAAACTTCCTAAGGATTACTGTAACTTTTTTTTCAGGAAAAGGATCAATTGGATACTGTAGACCTTGTTGTGAGCCGGGAAGCGGAAAGGACTGGCATTGTGGTAAGCGAATTTTTTTTTAATTTCCGAAATTTCCAAAAAAAATTGCTTTCAATTTTTTGCATATTTTTTTGCAAAATTTATTTAAAAACTAACAAATTTTCGAGGTTTCGAAAAAACATTGGGCTTTTCAGCAATTTTTTAAAACGGCCAATTTCTATGCCAATTTTCAGAAGACTGCTCCAAACTCCCGCCGCCAAAATCGCCAAACGGTGGATATGGTGAAGTGGTGAGACCGAGTGATGAAATCGAAACATCCTCATCATTTTTCTCATCATTCATTTGGGTACTTTTGATGGTTTTTCTGACGACCGGATGCATTATGTTGTGTGTCAGATGCTTGCAAAACGATGGTGGAAAATCGGCAATTGAGTGGGGGTTTTTTTCTTGTTTTTTGGGAGTTAATTGGTTAATTGGTTAATTAGTCAACTTCATTGAATTAGAACCTGAAATTCATCTGAAAAAGTACTTTTTTAAAACGAAAAATCGATTTTTTTAAAACTTTTTCTGAAAAAATAATTTTTTTCAGATTTCAAATAAATCTGGTTTTTCACGGTTTTTCAGATTAAGTTGAAATCTGAAAAATCGATTGAAAAAATTAATTTGTAGGTTTTAAAAGCTTTTCTAAAAATTCTAGAAAATTTCTTGATTTTTAGAGCTCATTTTTAGGGGAAAATCTGAAATTTTCGAAATTGCTCAAAGGTGCAATGAATAATTAAAAATAATTTGTAATTTAACAATTAATAGATTTTTGTGGAACATTTTTTTCAAAAAAAATTGAAACCGTAATTGTTAAGAATTTTCGAAAAAAAATGCTATTTTCCTGAAATTTTTAGAATGCCACAACTCTTTGGAAAATGGTTCAATTTTCACAAATTTGGGCTTGTTTGAAAGGCAATTTTCTGAAAATTTCGATTTTTAGCTTTCAAATGGTACAGAAATCATTAAAATTGGGCAATTAGTTGAACAATTATGATTTGTCGAAAAATGTTTCCAAAAAAAAAATTTCCAGAATTTTAAAAATTTTATAACTTTTCTGAAAATGCTCCAAATTTCTTGATTTTTAGCTCATTTTGTAGAGAATTTCCTTCTCTATAAAATGAAATCATAAAAATTTCCAAAACACGGTCAAAAATGTGTCCCGTTTCCAGTTACACCCCACTCCCACACTACAACGCTGTAAGTGATCACGTGAATCTTGGATGTGATTCGGATGAAGATGGTGGCGGCGGAAAAAATGAGAACGAAGAGGATGATGAGATTTTCGTGCATGTTCCAGCGACCCAACAGTTGTGAGAGAGAGAGTTTTGGCACCCAAAAATAACGGGTTTTTTCTTGCCCTTTTTCCAGAAAAATTTCGAAAAAAAATTGTTTTTTAATTGTATTTTTACCGGGTTTTTTAAATACGAAATTCACTTTTTTGTTATTGTGATATAGATTTTCAATGTTTCAGATAAGGTTTTTGCATAATTGGAGATTATTTTTAGTATTGGAAAATTGTATTTTTTGTGCCTTTTTGAGACTTTTTTAAAAATTTGAAAATAAACGTGTGAAGAAAATTCATGAATTTTCAAAACAAAAGAAAAAAATGTGAATGAATTCGTAAAAAGGGAAAAAGACGATCTATCGGTTAACAGTAGGAATTTAAAGGCGCATGTCATAATTTGGCGAATGTTTTAAAGTCTGAGAAATTGAAAGTATTTTAGTTTTTCAAAGTTTTTTACAATTTTGAAGGAGATATTAATTTTATGGCAATTAATTAGGTTTCGAAATAATTATAATTTTCAAAAAAATATGGTTTTTAATGAGAAATCGATAATTTTCTGATTTTTTCGAATTTATGGAATACGGTAGGAATTTAAAGGAACATAACGGAATATGTAAACATTGTTAAGTCTGAAAGAATTTTAATTTTATTAAATTGAATATCGTTTTTTTAAATACAAATTTCAAAAAAAAATCTCAAAATCTATTTAAAGGCGGTCTGATAAATGGTTTGAAATTGATAAAAGTATGATTGTTTGTCAATAAATGAAAAAAAATTGAAAATGGCGAAAAAATAATTAAAAAAGAAAAAAAACGATAAAATTTTAGATGTCCCAAATGGCCGAAGAACCGCGTTTGGGTTTCTAGGACATTTTTTATTATTTTTTGAAACTTTTCGATTAACTTGTTTTTCTTTCGGTGCATTTGCGCGTCAAATTGTGCGCATTAGAACAGTGCTTGCAGATCTTTTTTCCAAATGTTAGTTTTTCAGCTATCCTCGATTTTCTACCTATTTTTTTTGTTTTTTAACTAATCGATTTTTAAAAACATATGATGCAATAAAAAAGTAAACTTATATTATGTAGTTTTCGAGCAAAGTTCCAAAAATTCGAGCAAAAAAAAGAAAAAATAGTTTTTTTCTAGAAAATCATTTTTTAAAAATAGAATGTAAGATCGCAGCGGCAGATGTATACCAATTTAAGAAAATTGTAAAAATTCTCAATTTCATAGTCTTACTTTTTTTAATAAAAAAAAAAAGAACTCAACAAATATAAAAGGTCAGATTTTGAACAGGTGACGTGGCTTTTACGTGGCTTTCCATCCCAACATGAAATAAGCAAAATGAGAAATAGTTCTGTCATTAATAGTATTAGCATTCAAGGTATAGGCTGATTAATAAAAAAAACAATTTGCGCGTGATGATTTTAATGAATCTGGTAAGAACCATTGAGTGCTTAAACAATTTAATGAAAAGAAGAACATTGCAGAAGCGCGTCAAGATTGTTATTATACTCTTTGGATTATCTTGCATTTCAACAACCAATGGTCAACAACAATGCCCGACTGGAAAGCCAACCACCAAAGCAACGTGCGATAGTGCAGATCGTTGTCCTTCTGGTTCAATATGTTACCGTAAAAATGATGAAGATTCCAAAACTTTTTGTTGCGGTAATGAAAAGTGCTATCTAATTTCAAAGTGATTATAAATTTTCAGGAGAACTCGACACATTTTGTCCAACAAAAATGCACGCATTCAATTCGGGCAATGGAGATTCGTTTAGATGGGGTGTTAGTAAAAAGAGAGATGATAATGAATGGTACACTATTAAAGCGGGAAGTGAAACGGTTGCCTGTCGTATGTTCTATTCATTATAGCTTGATAAAATCCATAATTTTAAGCAAAGCCCTTTTCATTCACTTATAGAATACACATCAAGTTATTGCCAGTTGGTACGTTTTATTTTTTTTTAATTAACATTTTTGGTGTATTATTACGTATTGCGTATTATGTAATATATATATATTAATACGAAACACATAACTGATAACTGAAAAGCTGAACAAAAAATCAGTAAATAAATTTTTTTGCTGCGTTTGAAGTGAGAACCACTATGGTAAAATGAGAAGAAAAAGTGTTCAAAATTCAAGGAATTCAAACTTTTCTTGAGCTTTAGTGTTGTAATCATTAACAGTAACACCTATATTCTTGATCATAGCGTTTAGAAGGTCCGCACGCACGCGATGGAAAATCTGAGCGATTTTGTCCAAAAGCCAAAAGAAAATATCAGACGGAAATGTTGAAATTTTCAGACTTTAACGAAACAATTGCGCAAAACTCAACACCGAAAGCATGCAACATCAATTCGGATTGTAAAACGGAAAGTGAAGAATTTTGCGGTGCAACATCAAATCCGTCTTTCACCGGTTATTTAGACAAAAGTGGAAAGAATGAGGTTCCAATTAGATTCTGTTACAAATGTGGGTTCTTTTGAAAATTCGAGAAAATGTATGAAGCACTGTTTGCAGTCCAAAACTTTGACGTCAAAAAAATAACACCTGTTATCAAAGGGGATAGGATTGGATTGGAAGGATGCGACAACAATTCGGATTGTTTTAATTCTCATGGATCTGAATCATTCTGCTTCATAAACAAAGATTCCAAAGTAAATAATGTTGGAAAAGAAGGAAAAGTTACAAAAACGCTCGGAGTTTGTGCAATAGCTCATGTATGCGACAACATAAATCACGAATCAATGGTTGCTACACTAACGAAAAATGCTGATTTCTGTACAACGACGAATGACTGCGAAGGAAGTTCAAACCATCCATCTACAATGAAGTACGTTTATTGGATTTGCAAGGGGTTTCCTTACTTTTTATAATCAAATTGGCGGGTTTGTTGATATTTTTTACACCAGCTCAAAATGTGCCCGATATTTACGAACTGAAAATGTAGAAAAATGTTTTTTAAAAATATTTTAGCTTCTTATGATTTTGTAAATTTTCACCATTATTTTTCGGTTTTTCAATGAAACGACCTATTTTCAATTCGTCAATATTTAGAAGAATAAATTGTAAAAATCGGTCTATTTTAAATGTCACCCATTTTTTTCGTGTCCCTAGTTCATTTTTAATTTTAAATGATTTTCAGACCAGAATGTGTTGATGGTCCGTCGAATAGTGGAAAGATGTGCTGTTTAAGTGAGTTTTCGAAATTTTGCACATTTTTGCAAATGTCAACAACAATTTTAGGACACAACAGAGTTTGCGAAGTTGGTATTGCTCAAAATCCTGTCAAGAGTTGCAGCAATTCTGAAGATTGTCATACGAATGGACCAGTTGCCAGTATATGGTGTGATGCAAAATCCAAGCATTGCTGTGAAGGTACAATGATCGAATGTTAAGAGGATAAACTAATGATTTCAAATGATGGAACCCAAGGGTGGCTATGTCCAGACGGTTTCACAACTCTGTTAAACCAAACAAGATGTGAAGGTTACAATGAAACAGACATTGATTCTGGAAAATGTCCAACAAAACAAGCAATATGTAGATATGGCCGTTGTTGTCCACCATGTTCGTTTCTTTTTTGTTTTTTTTTGATAATTATGAAAAACGTAATTGTTTTTCAGTGAGAATAGATCAAACGAACATCACAGTCGTAACGGAGAAGGCCTTCATCACTGAATACTCTTGTGATCCTATGGCACTAGCGAATTATGTCTATGCATTCTGCGATCCAAAAATCAAGAAAATTGTGATTATTGGCAAAGAAGACGTTGGTGGATTTAATGAGGAATATCGAGGTTTTTGCTTCTCAAATGAGTGAGTTTTATTAAAATGAATAATGTGCAATGAATACTGTTTCTCAGTTTTAGCGTTTTATCGAAAAAAAAACATTTTTCAAGTTTTTTGTCTATAAAAAATGTTATTGACTTTTATTGTATAATCTGTACCTCTGATTCGTGGTGTTCATATTGCACCGATAATTAACAAATATGCAAAATTCTGATTTTTTTAAAATTTTTGTTTTTTTTCAGTGTGTGCATCCATTCCGTCGAAGTCTGTGTCACCATAACACCAGGCGCCGGACTTTGTTTGCAAAGTCCATTCTATATCATGCCGGAGGACAAATCGATCTTTTGGAAATATGTTGCTAATAAATCGTTCTTCATCACTCTCATCTCCTTCGTGCTATCAATAATATCTTGGATGTTGTACTACTGCAATCTATGGTACCATTTGTCGATCATTGAACATCTAAGGCTTAGGAAGCTGAATAAGGCACTTTTCAAGTATCGATGGACATCGAAGAAATTCGAAATGAAAAAGTGGGACTATGCAGTTAGCCGATGGGAGCCGCCGATACTCTTTAAGGAAAAAACGATGGCCCATGTTGTGATGGACATCGAACAATTCAAAGAGAATGATAGACTTGAATTGTGGGACGATGATTACGATTGGGAAATTTTTTACGGCCAGCCTGCCAGTAAGATTTTGCCTTTTAATGAGGATACTGTTGATGAAGTAGAGGAGAAGAGGGTTTCGAAAAGTATGGAGCATTATGAAAAGGTGTTGACAATTATAAAGAACGAGTGCAAACGACTACTTTTGAATATGCCAGGAAGACTGAAAGCAGTTATTGACGATTTGGAGAAGCCGGACGTTCAGAAGATGTTGTTGGATGATTATCAGAAGTATATGAAGGATACAGAGAAGTGGGTGAAGGATGTGAAGGAAGAAGTGAATTCGTATCAATGCGCAATAATGAAGCATGCACGTGACGAAAAACAGAGGAAATGTTATGAGGAAGAACACAAGAACTGGTTGGAAGAACAGGACAAATGGTTGGAGAGGCAAAAGAACAAAGCGTATGTTTTTGGTGGTTCTTATTACGCAAAAATGAAATCGGAACTTTGGCAAGAGATGGAGAGAAATCTGAAAGAATTTGAGAATTGGTCTCAAAGCAGAGTGAAATATTTGGAGGACAATCGAAAAGACACGCGAAGATATTTCATCGAGGGGTCTGATGACATTTGTTATTTCTTGCTATTATTTGATGATTTGGTAGACGACTCGATATCTTTCTGATACAAAAAGCAAATAAATATTTTTGTAAATAGCTCCCTGTTAAACGGCATATAAAGAGAAATTATAATTATTATGATGAAGGAAAATAATTTATACATTTTGGAAAAGCGGTTTAAAAAAATAGCAACATTATTTGTTACAAATTTCCCATTCGTTTTTGCAATCTTTCCATTAAATAATTAAATAATAAATGAAAATCGCGGTCGCGGTCAAATGTTGGATAGTGGAGTCAGTAAACGTGCTCCATTGAACTGTCAATGAAAACTAGCATTTCTTGAGTGTTTTTTTTGCATTCATTCAACAATTTCACTCAGAATTATTTGTTTAATTTTTTCTAAGAAATATATATAATATAGACCTAATTTTTAACAGTAAATGGAGTAAAAACATTTCTGAAAATTTGAAAAATTCGAAAAAAAAACTACAATTTTATGCTTCAAAAATGTGAATCGAAATTCCATTTTCGATTGCAGCAGCTGGACGTTTTCCGCAACGCGTTAACGCGCCCAAATTCAAATTTCACAGTTGGTTTCACGCGTTTCGGTCGCGACGCGTGCTTCGATGTTAAGCATCAGTGGAGCAGCAAAAAATGAGCGGCCAAGAAAAATTTTTGTGATTTTTTTTCTCATTTTTCAGACTTCTTTTCAATAAATGAGGAAGAAAAAGGAAAAAATGAAGGAAAGAAAATATTTATTGTGTACAAGACAAGAATTATTTGAGGATACTTGTAATAATTCGCTCCCTGAGTTTCGAAATTTTCACATAATATTCTACATTTCGTTTTTCTTGATCTTTTGTTTTTCTTGATCAATTCCTAAGGTCAGCCTGTGTGGCGCTGCCGGAAAAACCTGGACCTTGGTTTTTTTCACGTAGTTGCATTGATAAATATACCGTGTCAAGAATAGGCAGACTGAAATTCAACAAAAAATTATAAATTTGAAAGAAAAAGGCTACCAAATAAGATGATCAAAATGGTTAATTCGAGAATTAGTCCCACTACCAGCTCGTCTGTTTTACCCTCGACGAGATATTCTAAATATATATATATATAGTTAAAATAGGGAAAAATCAATAATTACCAGAAGTAAGGTAGATTGGAAGGGCCAGTGCCATAACGAAGAAAATAATGTCAACAGTAATGAAATCGATGAACTAAAATTCAATAAAAAACTATGCTTTTATTCGAAATGTTAACCCCCATGCTCACCGAGGTCCAGGAGGGCATTCCTTGGATTGCAGTCATTGAGATGAAGCAAATGAAGAGACGTACCAGCATGTTCCATTCACAAGCACTGCTTGGCCATTGACATTCACCATCTTGATAGAGATTTAAGATCGAAGTTGTTATGCATATCAAGGCCATCTGTAAATAGTCATTTAGAAATCATTTCAATTTTTTTTGAGAACTTTAGAAAAGTCGGCATTTTTTTTTGGATTTTTCAATTTCAAAATTACTTACATAAATTAAATACATTCTGAAAAACGACGAGAAGTCTGAAATTAATTTTTAGTCTGGAAAAAACAGTATTTCATTATAAATCGATAATTAAACGTGGTTTATAACCATGCAAAAAATACAAGATTGAGAAGGTGAAAATATTCTTGAAGAAAGATTTATTAAAAGATATGCGAAATTGGAAAAATTTCACAAAACAGTCCCTGAGTTGGAAAGGATTTTCAGATGTTTGTTTAAACAAATAGAGGTACTTTTTCCAAATTATCAGATTTAGCAGATATAGGCTCTTCTTTCAGATTGTCATAAGGAAAATCAGCCTTTTTCAATTGATCATAGTCCTCGAGGGCCTTTAGAATGCAGCCTGAAAACAATTAAGGAATTTCAAGTAAATGAGGTCTGTGGGGACGAAATGAATGGATTTAAATGTATGAAACTATTTTTTTTTATAAATATATGCAAAAAATTCCAAAAAAAACCATATAACCCGTAGATCGCTCAAATGGCCGAAGAAACGCTTTTTGGTTTTCTAGGCCGTCCAAGTTGTTTCGAAAATTTATTTAATATTTTGTTATGCATAATTTTCTCTAAAAACTGAAAAGAAAAGGAAGAAATAAATTTTCAAATAAAAATCGGGTGGCCTAGAAAACCAAAAATCGTTTCTTCGGCCATTACAGCATACTTTCATAATTTTAAAACCATTTATTTCGTCCGCTCAGGCTTCCTTTAACATAATTTTTGGACATTTTTATTTTTTAGTTATTTTATATTTTTTCTTCCAAATATTTTATTTTATATTTCACATTTTTGGGATTTTCCTAAAATCTTATAAATTATATTTTTTTAAATGAAATTCTAATTTTTTGAAAAATTCCACCTTTTCAGATTTTTTCTGAAAATGAAATTTTAAAAAATGCAGTTTTTTCGGAATTAATTGAAAGCTTTTTCGAAAATTCTATTTAAACATTAATTTCTTTTAAATTTTTTATTCTCAATTTTGTTGCTAATTTAAAAGAAAATATGGTCTTACAGAAGGCCAGAAGAATAAATACGACTTCATAGAGATATCCCATTATCACAGCCGATTTGACAGTACTGGTGGTTCCTTTCGCATTGAAGAAGTTAAACGATATGGTGGAATTGTCAGCAACTGTCGAATTGTCAGCAATACACATAGTTTCATTCGTCGTTTCAGGACCCATTGAAACCTTTCCTAAAATTATTGGAGGGAGACATATTTGACGTTTTATTGACTTTTGATAATACCGGCAACATAAAGTGGGAAAACCAGTGTTGCAGTAAGAAAGACGACAACATCAAAAACCTGAAAATCGATCAATATTTTAATTTCGAAAAATTTCTGCTTACCGTCGTCGAAAAAATAATTTTCAAAGTCAGCACTTTGTTTCTCCTTATTGCAAACTGTTTGAAAATCGTAATAAAAACTTGGTAACAGGACATAAAAAAGACGAGAACAGCCATTTTGACACCTATCCATATGGGTTCCCGGATCAACGATTCACTTGGTCGTCGGAATGAATAGGCGGCCATTATGACGAGACATGCGACGAGACACTGAAATAATAAGAAAAAAACATTTTTTCATAACTTTTTTGACCTTAAAGGAGGACTTTACGGAGATGATAAATGCACCTTAAGTGAAAATAGTCTTCATTCTCATTCCAAATATGCTTTTAAAATTTTCTAAAACCTCCTAGAAGCCGAGAAAATGAGCTTCAAAACAATGGCCTAGAAAAAGTTTCCGAACTTTTTCCTATTTTTCGTGTTTCGTTAATAAATAGTTATAAATAATGCTCATATTAGTCCATTTTTATGTTTTTTTTTAATTTTTTTGATTTTTCATGCCTGCGGACTAGTTTTCGCCGATGGCCAATTTTTCTAGGCCATTGTTTTGAGCCGCGTTTTCTCGGCCTCTATGTGGTTTTAGAAAATTTTAAAAACAGATTTGGAATGAGTATGAAGTCTGTTTTCATCCCTGACGCATTCATTAGCTCTGTAAAGCCCTCCTTTATACAACTCACATGAATTAAAAACATTGTGGTATTATATTACAAAATGAAGCTCCTGAAAAATTGTATAATTAAAAAATAAGAAAAATCGATAAATTATATATTTATCTGTTTATAAAATATTGTGCCAAAAAGTTAGGGGTTCAGCTTTATATAAAAAAGAAAAAAATTTAGAAATTTTTATCGGGTTCTAAAAAATTTCAGTTCAAAACACTTGCAACTCTATTTTCAAATTTTCACCAAAATGAAAATGTTTTCCCGAATTCTGAAAAATCGATTAAAAACATTCTTCTTAAAATATTCAAATACTTTAGAAGAATTTAATAAAATCGATTTAATTGATAGAAGACTAGATATTTTTAAAAAAATGCAAGAAAAAATGATAAAATTAAAAATAAAATAAATTAACGCAAAATCCATCATTTTCACATTTTCTAATGGTTAAAAACTGACGAATTCCTCATAAGACAGTCGATCTTCATTGCTGTCTACGACCAAGATTAATAACAATCGATACGCTACATAATGCATAATAAAGAGATAGTATGTATACTCGAGAGGGTTATAGATGTTGCAATATGAGAAAAGGGAAATGGTGCTCCAGGGACTGGTCCATCACAAAGGTATGACAAAGGTATGATCACAAAAGTATAAAGATATCAATAAATGAAAAAAAAATTCCAAAAAAAAACTTGAAAATTGCGAAAAAAAATTCTAAAAAATAAACCGATAAAATCGTAGATGACTCTAATGGCCGAATAAGCGTTTTTGGGGTTTTCTAGGCCGTTTGTCTTTTCTCGGCCATCTGATTTTTCTGAAAATTTTATTTTTTAAAACTCTTTTATGCATTATGTTCTCAAGAAAAAAACTGAAAAGAAAATAATTATTTCCCTAGGAAAAAATCCAAAAAACTAAAAATGCTAGAAATTTCAGCCCTTTATACACATGACGTATTTTGGACAGGGAAAACTGATCATTTTTGAAATTAAATTTGAATTTACTCCGGTAGAGGATTATTTTCCTGCCTTGCGGCCACTTAGAACATTCATTAATGTTCGTTTAGTATTTCAGAAGCCATTAAAATTACTTGTCCATTCGAAAATAATGGTCAAAAATAAAAAATAAACGAAAAAAAAAATGAAAAATTGCCAATTTTTCATTCATTTTCAAAAAATAAGTCTGCTTTCTATCATGATTGAGTACATAACAATGTTTTAAAATATATATCCCATTGAATTTATGAATAATTTCAAGGATGGATTTAATTTTTTAATTTCCTCAAATTTGGTCAAAAGTTCAAAAATTATTAATAATTTTAAATGACAAAAAACAGCGATTTTTGACTTGTTAGCACTAAAAAAAATTATTTTTAGATTTATTTATATCGGAAAAAATATTTAAAAAATCCAAAAAACTATTAAATCCTAGACATTTCGGCACCATTCTTTTCATTTGTCCCGTAAAATGTTATGCAAAACAATATTTTTGTTACAAAACATTCATTTCTTTTTTTTAAACAAACTGTAACAATATTTAGATATAATTTACATGAATTATAAGGAATAGCTTATTTCACAAATAATCCGGGTTTCTACTAATTTTGAGGATTCTCCTGACGCACTTCTTCTCTTTCTTGAATAGCTCTATTTTGCGGTCGAGCTGTTTATATTCTTCGTAGGCATACCAGAGCATACCTAGAATTTATTGAAGTTTGTTAGATTGTATCAATAATCGGTGTACCGAAGAATACGATCATTAATTTGGCCAACAGGAAGAGACCCTTGTAAAAAACACATTTGATGATTTTATCCCTATTCTCTGAATCTCCGACTGAAGCTGGATAATGGCTGAGTGGCTTCGTTACCTCATGTGCTGAAGAAAACAATAAAAAGAAAATCTTGAAATCAGTTACTACCAATGATCCAAATTGGGAGAACCATTGCTATAATTAGAGCGAGCACCGCATCAACAACCTAGAATGTTGTTTTTTTTTAGTTTGAAAAATACTAAACTCACCGCTGCCCAAAACGATACCTTCCTCCTGGTCTGAATGTTCATGTACGTGTATGGGAACAACGAGAGCATCACCGTAACCATTCCAATAGTTATATTGCTCACCCGTTCCGGCTCAATGAATCCAGTTTGATAAATCAACTGGGGGAGGATGAAAAATGCGAAAATCTTAATGAAAAATATAATATCGTTTTTCGCTTGTCAAATTTTAAACTTTAAATAAAATAAACATACTTTACTCATTGCCATTTTGAAAGACTGGAAGTTGATGAAAGTGCTGAAAATTAAAAGTTTTCTAATTTTTAACTTTTTTCGAAATTTCGTTGAGAATATTAGATTCAAAAGAGAATACCCTTATTCAAAAGAGAATATAAAAAAAAATAAAAACGCTCATGAGAAAAGCAGTTGTTATAGATGAACTCTAATTTATCTAAAATACTTATAAGAACGTTTTCGTAAATTTACAACCACTATTCCGCGTCACTACAATACTACCCAGTGACGCGCACTAGTGACGAGGCTCGTTATTTAGAGTAAATGCTTCACAACAAAAATTGCAATATTTTTGACGGAATTTTTGAAGAAAAAAACGTATTTCAATAATGGGAAAAAAGAATAAAAATTCTATATCTAAAATACTTATAAAAACGATAAAATTAAAAAAAAAGATTTACCAAAATTCGCACACATTAAAGGGACACATGGAAAAGCGCGCGCAATATCTCGCAGCGAACGAATGTTTCGAATGGCGGAAATTTTAATTTTAATATTCAAAATGATAAAATTGCGATGGTTGGCTTATTTTCTCGAATAAAATACAATTTTAATGCTTACTTCGCTCAGAAAATTATTAACGGTGGTAAATTTCCTTAACTTCTTCAAATTTGATCAAAATTAAAAAAAAAAAGTCGAATCCTAGAAAATATTTTTGAAACCCATAAAAAATCGTTTTTGTCGTCTTTGTTTCTAAAGAAAAATCCTGAAAACACATTTTAAAAAGAAATTTCTGAGTTCCAATAAACCTGTAAACATCTTTTTCTCCCAAAATCACTGAAATATTAGCATTTCTGAAAATAATTTTATTCAGCTGAAACAAAAAAGAGGGAGCAAAGAAAAATATGTATTTTGTACAAAATATGAATTTTTTGAGATACTTGTAATAAAAACGAGTTTTGAAATTTTCAAATAAAATATTCATCTTTTAATTTCCTCCATTTTCTTGGCCTTGGTTTCTTTCAACGCGTTGATAAGCCATTTTTGTGCGGGAGAGGGTGCCTGAAAGTTTAAATAAAAATTTCGAAATGCAAATTTAAAAGAAAACGCTCACAAAACAACATAAGCAGAATAGTTAATTCCATAATGACAAACGACACAAAGTCTTCAAATGCAACAGTTTTTGGATTCATGACGCGATATGCTAAAAACAATTAAAATACGGTTAAAATAAATTTTTAAAAAGTCAATAAGTACCGATAATGCCGATTGGAAAAGTAAGGGTTCCAACGAAGAAAACAATATTATCGAAGATCTGAAATTAAATTCGAAAATTTTTTTTTCCTCGACTTTTTAATCCAATCTCACCGCGAACCATAAGAGCATCTTCGGTGGCATTCCATTTCGTAGGTCCGTTGTGAGGAGAGAAATGATGACAACTACCATCATATCCCAATCATAATTGTCCGGTGACTTATTTCCGGTGAACTCAAGGATCGCCCATGGGATGCCAACCAAGAGAATCTGAAATTTTACTCTGACAGGATTTCAATTTTTTTGCGAATTAAAAAATAACTATTTCTCAAAAAATTTGAACGGTTTGAAAATTCTTAGAAATTGAATATATCTAATTTTTTGAAACTAGTTTTTTAACTTTCAAAAAACTCGAGAATTTATTTTTTTCTGATTTTTTAGCAATTTTTGAAAAAAGTTCAAAAAATTGAATTTAGAAAAGCTTCCAAATAACTCACATCAAACAGCAGCATTCCAGAAGACGATGAGAAGTCTGAAATTAAATCTAAGTCTGAAAAACAAATTAATTTCAATATAAATCGATAAATTTAAACGTGGCTTATAACCATCAAAAAAGTAATAAATTCAAATGGGAAGAAATCTTGAAAATTCATTGAAAAATATAAAATTGTGAGATTGTTGAAGTTATTTCCAGATATTGCTTAAGAAGGTTGATGAAAATGGCTTTAATTAACATTTTGAACAGCTAATGGTCTTTGTTGCAAATTATCATAAGCAGCCTTCTTCATTTGGTCGTAGTTCTCGATGGCATTTCCAAGGCAGCCTGAATTTTTATATGTTTGAAAAAAATTTAAAATAAAACGGTCTTACATATGGCCAGCAGAATAAACAAGGCTTCATAGAGATATCCCATGATCAACGCAGATTCCAGCGGACCAGAGCTCAAATCTTTCGGATAAATTAACGAAAACGGTTTTTTGGTGGATTTGTCAGCGGTTGTGAATCTTTCATCGATCGTGGAATTTCCAGCGAATGTAGAATTGCCATCGGTTGGGAAAGTATCAGCGGCTGGGAACGTGTAAGCGATTGTAACATTTTCGAGAACGCTCATAGTTGCATTCTTCATTTCCATTTCGCGTCCAATTGCAACTTTTCCTACAAAATTTGGGAAATATTTGGATTTGTTATATTTCTTTTTCCAATTACCGGTGACATAAACTGGGAATACCATTGCTGCAAAAAAGAAGACCACAATATCAAAAACCTAAAAATCAATATTTTTGTAATTTCAAAAAATACCTTCTTACATTCGACCAAAAAAGAATTTTCAAAGTCAGCTTTTTGTTTCTCTGCATTGCAAACCCAATGACAATGTCACAGGAATAACGGTAAAATGTGATGAAAGCGATGAAATAAATGAAACTATTTGCTCCGAATGAAATGTTGGCAATTAGGATGAGAAACATGGCGAGGGACTGAAATAATTATAAATTGTGTTCCTGGGCTTCAAATTAAATATGAATATTTTAGCCTAAGCAAGATGTAAACCGATTTTGAATTGAAAAAAGAAAAAAACTTACATGAATCAAAATCATTGCGGTATTCGATTCACTGATGAAGCTTCTGAAACTTTTTATAATCAAAAAATAAGAAAAATCGATAAATTATATTTTCTTTTGTTTATAAAAATGATCTTCCAACCCAATAGAAATAAGAAAAACGAAAAAAGTGAGACGATCAAACAAAAAATCTGTAAAGAAGATTTTAAAAAAAAATTGGACTTTAAAGTCTAAAATTTGAATTTTATAAGATCCGGGAAACCCTTCTATGTCTTACTAGTCGTGTGGAATTCTTTCTATCAAGAAAAAAAATGATAAAATTCAAAAAAAAATAAATGGACCTAAAAACCGTAATTTTCAACTTATTCTTTGTTTAGAGGCTGACAGACTGACTTTTTGAGAAAAGGGGATGTTATTGATGAACTCAAAATTAGTTTAAATCATTCACAAATGTTAAAAAATCCAAGAAAAAATTTAAAAAAAAAACGAATGACCGTAACCCGAAAACATTAAAGGGACACACTGGTAGCTGCGCACTATATCCCGCAGCGAACACATGTTGCGAACGGCGGGAGTTTGAATTAAAATATTCCAAAAATTACAAAAAATCTCGATTTTTGCTTATTTTTTCGCAAAAAATAAGTTTTTCAGGCTTATTTCTCCCGGTAAAAATTACAAACGATGGAACAATTATTATCATTCTTTAACTTCTTGAAATTGGATCAAAATTCTAAAAAATTCAAATAATTTCTGAAAATACTTTTAATTTCTCATTTTACTCATCTGAAACAAAAAAGTGGAAGCAAAGAAAAATATGTATTTTGTACAAAATAGGAATTTTTTGAGATACTTGTAATAAAAACGAGTTTTGAAATTTTCAAATAAAATATCATTTTTTAATTTCCTCCATTTGCTTGGCCTTGGTTTCTTTCAATGTCGAATTTTTGATACAGCTTTCTTGTGGTTCTGAGGGAGACTGAAAGTATACAAATTCAGAAATTTAATTTTTAAAAAACGCTTACGAAATAAGATAAACACGAGAACTAATTGAAAAATGCAGCCCAACTTCATAATGCCTTCCAATTCAGCAGTTTTTGGATTCATGACGCGATATGCTAAAATAATTAAAATACGGTTAAAATAAATTTTAAAAAAATCAATAATTACCGATAATGCCGATTGGAAGAGTGAGGGTCACAACGAACATAACAATGTTATCGACGATCTGAAATTAAACACCTTTTTTCCCCCCGAAACTTCGATCCAGTCTCACCGAGCACCAAAAGAGCATCTTCGGTGGCAATCCATCTTGTACATCCGTTGCGAGGAAATGTGCAATGGAAACTGCCATCATAACCCAATCACTACGGTCCGATTCCTCTAGCGAATTTCCGGTGAACTCAAGGATCGCCAATGGGATGAAATATAAGAGAGACTGAACACAAGTAAAGGTTTACTCTGACACAATTTCAATTTTTGGGAATTTTTAAAATATTTGTTTAAAAAATTTGAACGGTTTAGATATTTTGGAAATTGAATTTTTTAGTTTTAAAATTCGTTTTTCAATTTTTAAAATTTCAAAAAACTGTGGAATTCCTTTTTTTGCATTTTCAACTGTTTTTATAAAAAATCCAGAAAATTAAAAAAAGCTTCAAAATTACTTACATCAAGCAGCAGCAGCATACCGGAAGACGATAGGAAGTCTGAAATTAAATTATAGTCTGAAAAAAAAATTAATTTCAATATGAATCGATAAATTAAAACGTGGCTTATAACCATCAAAAAAGTAATAAATTCAAATGGGAAAAAATCTTGAAAATTCATTGAAAAATATGAAATTGTGAGATTCTGGAAATGATGTCCAGATATTGCTTAAGAAGATTGGAAATGGCTTTAATTAACATTTTGAATAGCAAGAGGTCCTTGTTGAAAATTATCATGAGCAGCCTGCTTCATTTGACCGTAGTTCTCGAAGGCCCTTCCAAGACAGCCTGAATTTTTATATGTTTGAAAAAAATTTAAAATAAAACGGTCTTACATATGGCCAGCAGAATAAACAAGGCTTCATAGAGATATCCCATGATCAACGCAGATTCCAGCGGACCAGAGCTCAAATCTTTCGGATAAATTAACGAAAACGGTTTGGTGGACTTGTCAGCGGTTGTGGATTTTTCATCGATCGTGATATTGTCAGCGAATGTAGAATTTCCAGCGGTTGAGAAACTATCAGCGAATGTGTATTTGTCAGCGGTTGGGAATGTGTGAGCGATTGTCGTCGAATTGTCAACAACGCTCATAGTTTCATTCGTCTTTTCCATTTCACGTCCAATTGCAACTTTTCCTACAAGATTTGCGAAATATTCGGATTTTTTATTTCTTTTTCCAATTACCGGTGACATAAACTGGGAATACCATTGCTGCAAAAAAGAAGACCACAATATCAAAAACCTAAAAATCAATATTTTTGTAATTTCAAAAAATACCTTCTTACATTCGACCAAAAAAGAATTTTCAAAGTCAGCGCTTTGTTTCTCTGCATTGCGAACTCTTTTCCAATGTCACAGGAAGTACGGTAAAACATGAGCAAAACGACGAAAACAATGTTACTAGTTTGTCCGAATGAAATGTTGGCAATTAGGGCGAGAAACATGACGAGGAACTGAAATAATTATAAATTGTGTTCTTGGGCTTTAAATTAAATATGAATATTTTAGCCTAAGCAAGATGTAAGCTGATTTTGAATTGAAAAAAGAAAAAAACTTACATGAATCAAAATCATTGCGGTATTCGATTCACTGATGAAGCTTCTGAAACTTTTTATAATCAAAAAATAAGAAAAATCGATAAATTATATTTTCTTATGTTTATAAAAATGATCTTCCAATCCAATAGAAATAAGAAAAATGAAAAAAGTGAGACGATCAAACAAAAATCTGTAAAGAAGATTTAAAAATAAAAATTGGACTTTAAAGTCGAAAAACTGAATTTTATAATATCCGGGAACCCCGTTTCATATCTTACTGGTAGTGTACTGCTTTCTTGCAAGAAAAATGATAAATTTCAAAAAAAAAAACAGATGAACCAAAAAAATCGTAGTTTTCACTTTATTCTATGGTTAAATACTGACAGATTGCCTTTTAAAATTCGTCTGAGAAATGAAGAAGTTATAGATGAACTCAAATTTAGTTAAAATTATTAATAAACGCTAAAAATTCAAGAAAAAATCAATAATTTAAAAAAAAACGAACAACCGTAACCCACACGTATTAAAGGGACAGATGGGAAGTGCACATGATATCTCAAAGCGAACGCGTCTCGAACGGCGGCAGTTTAAATTTGAAATATTAAAAATTCCAAAAAATCACGATTTTTGCTATTTTTTTCGCAAAAAAATATGATTTTCATCCTTATTTTTCTTGGAAGAATTATTAACGATAGTGAAATCATAAAGTGACTCCCTATTTCTGAACAATTTCAAAGAAAATGGACGAAATTTCAAAAATTTTCCAAAAATATAAAAAAATTACAGATTCTAGAAATTTTTGAACCAGAATAACATCAAAACTGCCTCAGAAGTCCAATAATGTTTTCTAGATAATAAAAATCTGACATTTACTGAAAATTGTTCGAAAAATGCAAAGTTTTACATCTGACGCTTTATTCAGTTGAAACAAAACAAAAAAGCGAAGAAAAATTTTTTTAAATTGTGCACAACATAAGAAATTCTAGAAAAAACTTGTAATAATTCTATTTTCCCCCCGAGTTTCGAAATTTTCAGCCAATATTCTACTTTCAGTTATCTTCATCATTCTCTCCCTCCACCTCGTTTGTGCTCCTGTAGACTTGATAAAATTCTCTGGTGAGGTAGAAGCTGACTGAAATTTTACAAAATTTTAGAAAAGTTCAAAAAAAAACTTTAAAAATATTACTAATTGTCAAGATCAGAGGTGGTAATTCGTAAATGCATCCAGTCGCCAGAGCGTCTTTGAAGTCAGCCGTTGTTGGATTCCAGGAGAGAGCCGCTAAATAATTATTGAAAAATCAATAAAGTGATGCGAAAAAAATCAATAATTACCAATCATGTCGATTAGAATAGTCAGTGCCAAGAAGGAGAAAAAAATACTGTCGACGAGCTGGAACACGTTTTTTAAACATTTTTTTTTGTTTTGGAAAATTTTAAGCTCACCGAGGTCAAAAACAGTATCTTCGATGGAAATGCAATATCTTCTGTGCGACGAAGCGCTCCAAACTTGAACGACACGAATGGCAGAAGAGCGGAAAAAACCAGCGTTATCCATTCACCACGCCCGTTTTCCGGTTCGATTGGGAGATTTCCGGTGAGCGCGAGGATCAAAAATGGGATGAAGAATAAGAGAAGCTGGAAAAATGGGTTATTGTGAGTCTCAATTTGAGATCGATTTTCAATTTTTTGGGGTTTTTCTTTAAATTATGCGCCTATTCGAAAAAAATTCAAAAAATACCGAGAAATTGCAATTTCTCGGTATTTTTTGAACTGTAGTTTTCTTTTCAAGACCCAAACAATTAGATATATGTCCCTTCAAACAATTTTAATGGAAAAAATTCATTTTTGTGCCTATCATTGTGGAAATTTGACCAAAAAATCAGTAGTGAGTCCCAATGACCCGTAGAGGCCCAAAATATCTGATTTAGGCCTAAAAAGATTGTCCGGGCCGAGAAAAACTACTTTTTGCTCATTTTTTCGCCCTAAATCGGGGTTTTCAGGCTTTTCGGAGCTTTCGGAAATGTTTTTAGAAAACTAAAGTATATTAAACGTTTTTGACATATTTCAAAGACAACTGATAAATAAACTATTTTCAAAAACTGGCTAGCAGAATTTTGAGCATTATTTTTTCGAGCTCAAAATCTGAAACTTTCGCAAAAAAAAACACTGAACTTTGAAGAGAGCTGAATTTTAATTATACCAAATATCTGAAACCGTAAATTTTAAAAAATTTCATTTATTTTTAGAAACTGTGATTTTTTACAATTTTTAGATAATGACAAGTATTAAAATTATCATTCCAAAACAAGTTTAAAAACTTTGAAACTATAATTTTATAAGAAAAATCTTTTAAACTCCTTATTAATGGCATTTTACATTTATCATTGAAATATCGTTTAAAGGGGGGCTGAGGGGACGAAATAAATGGTCTAAAATTGATAAAATTATGATTGTTGATAAATAAATGAAAAAAAATCGAAAAATAGCAAAAAAACATTAAAGGAGGGCTTTACGGAGATTATGAATGCGTCTGGGAAGAAAATAGGCTTCAGACTCATTCCAAATCTGTTTTTAAAATTTTCTAAAACCACCTAAAAGCTGTGAAAACGCGCCTCAAAACAATGGCCTAGAAAAAAGGGCCACCTGGCCGAACTTTTTCCTATGAGCTTTTTCCGTGTTTCGTTAATAAATAGTTATGCAGAATGCTTATAGTAGTCCTTTTTAATGTTTTTTCATCTTAATTTATGTTTTTTTCTTCATTTTTTTGGACTTTTCACGCCTGCGGACTAGTTTTCGCCGGTGGCCCTTTTTTCTAGGCCATTGTTTTGATGCTTGTTTTCTCGGCTTCTAGGTGGTTTTAGAACATTTTAAATACAGATTTGGAATGAGTCTGAAGCCTATTTTCATCCCAGGCGCATTCATAATCTCCGTAAAACCCTCCTTTAAAATCCTAGATGTCCCTAATGGCCGAAGAACCGCGTTTGGTTTTCTAGGCCATTTGCATTTATTTTATTTGAAAACTACCTTTTTTGCACTTTTCCCCTCTTTTGCAATAATTTTTCATGTTTTTCTCTGTTTTTATTCATTTTTCAATTTTTTCGAAGGAAGTTTTGCAAAAAAATATTTGAAAAAGTGCAAAAAATGGTTTTTTCAAAGAAAATAATAGCAAATGGCCTAGAAAACCAAGCCCGATTCTTCGGCCATTAGGGACATTTAAGATTTTATCGTTTTTTTGCCATTTTCGATTTTTTTTTTCATTTATTTATAACAAATCTTACTTTTATCAATTTAAAGCCATGTATTTAAAAAATTCACAAAAAAAATTTTGTGAAAAAAACTTACAGAAATCAGTATCATTCTCGAAAACGATGAGAAGCTTAAAAAATTAAATGTTAGTCTGAAAACAAATTAATAATTAATCGATAATTAAACGTGGTTTATAACCTTCTAATAAATATCAAATTCTGATGTGAAAAATCTTGAAAATTTATTGAAAAAATGTGAAATTATGAATTTTTCTGAAATATTTCAGAAATTGTTTAAGCAGCTTCCGCTTCTTCGTTCAAATTCTCATTTTCACCCTTCTTCATATGACCATATTTGCCGATGGCGTTAACAAGGCAGCCTGTAACGATTTTTTGCTTAATTTTGTTGAAATTTCAATTTTAAAAAAAAGGTCTTACAGCCAAACAGCATATTAAAAAAGATTGCATAAAGATATCCCAGAACCAAAGCACTTTTGTACGGATCAGCGTTTTTAGATGTCGGATAGATGAAGTTAATCGATTTGATGGAATTGTCAGTGGTTGTGGAATTGTCATCGATTGTGGAATTGCCAGCGAATGTAGAATTGCCAGCGGTTGGGAAAGTATCAGCGAATGTGTATTTGTCAGCGGCTGGGAAAGTGTAAGGGATTGTAATATTTTCAGCAATAGTGTCATCTGTCACTTCACGTCCAATTGCAACTTTTCCTTTAAAAAATTAAGAAATATTTGACTTCGTATTTAATTGAGATCCAATTACCGGATACGTACACTGGAACAACCATTGCTGCAATAAAAAAGACCACCGCATCAAAAACCTTTAAAAAATCAATATTTTCATAGTTTCAAAAAAATCCTGCTTACCGCCAACCAATAAACAATTTTCAAAGTCAACGTTTTGTTTCTCGACATTGCATAATGTTTGCAAATAATGCAGAAAACTTGGTAAAAGGCCATCAACTGGGAGAAAACCACTAATCTACCAAATCTCGATCCACTTGGTCCGTATGAATAGGTGAGCGTAATGGAGAGACATAAGCCGAGGCACTGAAATGATTAGGAACTTGTTTTTTTTTTTTGATTAAAACTAAATATGAATCTTAAAGGCGGGATATAAACCGGAAAACCTTGAATTTTTTAAAACTTACATGAATCACAAACATTGTGGATTCCCAGATGAAGCTTCTGAAAAAAAGCTTTTTCTGATGAAAAATCGGGAAAAAATCGAAAAAGTTATAGAAATTTTAAAAGATATAAAAAATTCTCAAAGTATTTAAATTAATATTCGAAATTTTGAAAAATATTAAGGTTAAAAAATGTCGATGTAATTGATAGGAAACAAATTGAAACCGTCATTTTCATATTTTTCTAGTGTTAAAAACTGTCTTACTGTTTTTTAAGATTTGTATGAGAACGGAAGACATTAATGATGAACTAAAATTTAGTTAAAACCATTAATAAACGTAGAAAAAATTAAGAAAAGGGATTCTTTTAAAAAAAACGAATTACCGTAACCCGCATACATTATAGGGACACACTGGAAGGTGCGCACAATATCTCAAAGCGAACACATGTTTCGAACGGCGGTAATTTGAATTTGAATATTTAAACTTACAAAAATCACCATTTTTGATTATTTTTTTCGTTTAAAAAACAGAAAAGAAATGTGGATTATATTTCTAAAACTCAATCTTTGGAATTTGAACATTTTTTGAATTCAAAAATTGCTACACATTATTTCTTGATTTCCTGCATTTTTACAACAATTTTGGTTTAAAAATGAAGTAAGTTATATATTTTAAAAAAATTTTTTGTTTAGTTTTATTATAACATTAGTATAATTTATTGATATCCAAGGGGATCTAACTGAAGAGCCCCAACCCCTTGGTAGACCGTCTTAGCTTAGGGGCGAAACGGTCGACTTTGAATTTATTTCTTTTCTTACTTTTATTTATTTATTCAAGCACGATTTTTAACAAAATTTTCTGAAAAATCGTATTTCCCCAGTTCCCGGCGGTGGGAACGAACTTTTGTGAGCGAGGACTAGAGAATTCAATTGTGTACTTCTCGAGGATTACTCGAATTTTATTTTATTTTTATTTTTTAACGAATTTTCATTATTTTTTTATTGCTGAAAAAATGGAACATTTATTTTCGTAGGTTTAAAGGGAGGCGAGGGCGAGCGGTTCGCGGGTCTCGCAGCGAACCACCGTAGGCGGTGGTGCGGAAATTTTCAAGCGTCCTAAGAAAATTTTCGAATGAAGAAATCATTCGAGTCTTTTGTTGCCAACACCCCCCACCCGCCCACCCTTCACAGTCGTAGCGATGAGTGAAACTCAAAAAACCGCAACTCGTTTGATCTTCCCACTCTTGTAGCGTCTAATTCCTTTTTCAGCTTTCAGATCATCTTTTTGGGCTCTCCCGTATTCCAGGGCACTCTTCCAGTAGGATGGCGCAAGCTCGGAGTCAACGCGGCTACAGAAGTGCATCAAGCCTCCGTTCGGTGATCCGTCAAGCCAGAGGGTGCTGCAGAACTTCAAGCTAATTTATACCGTGCAGATATTTTTGTTGTTTTGGCCAGAAGTCAGTAGTTTTTTGTTGTTTATTTCGGACTGTTCACGCTCTCACTATTTTTCATATATGTCGCCCACATTAGTTACCCTTTAATATCATCTGTTTTCCCTGTTTTTTGTCAACCAAGCATCCTAGTATTTCTCAGGTTTTTCATACTCCTATACTTCATGGTACATTGCCCTTCCTTATTTTCACAGGACCATTGCCTGCATCCTAGTTTTTTGTTCCTCAACATAAGAGCCCTTTTCGCAATAGAGTATACTTGTACATATTTATGGTTTGCCGTCGTTTTGCCCGGTATTTTCACTGTTTTTTCCCGACCCCGCTCCTAATCAGACTCCGTGTCTTACCCCAATATTTTGGATATTTTGCCCTCCCTTATTTTTCATTAACCCATGTTTTCCCCGACCCACATCTCATTTTTGTTCCCCAACAAAGTGGAAGAGCTTTCTCTTCCACTACCTGTACACACTTACGTTTCTCATGTACTGCGAAATATTGTTGGCACCAGGGATGGGCGGGAAATTTCCCGGGACCGGGAAATTTCCCGGATTTCCCGGTACCATGACGGGAAATTTCCCTTCCCTTCGGGAAATTTCGGGAAATTTTTTTAATAGAAAAATTAGAAAAACATCAAGAAAGTAACAAATTCGAAAAGATCAAACTACAAAAATCAACGAAACTTTTCTAAAATTGATTAATATGTCTTCGGAAGTCTCAAATAAGAACACTTAACATTTTTCTTTTTTTAAACTCATTTATGCGATTGTGAAAAATGTTTGTTTTATTCAAAATATGCGTTGATTCTTGTTTTATCCTTTAGTTTTTATCGTTGGATGTTTATTAACTCTGAAAACCTAGGAAAATCGATAAAATCAGGATAAAACCAGTATTTGGACTCAAATTTTCAAATTTCCCGAATTTCCCGAAATTTCCCGGAATTTCCCGATCTTTGGAACCGGGAAAAAAATTTCCCGAAAAATTTCCCGGAGGGTCTTTCCCGCCCATCCCTGGTTGGCACAATAAAGACCTCGCCTCCCAAAACCGAAAAATAAATAGTATTTTTAG
This sequence comes from Caenorhabditis virilis, assembly GCA_964036255.1. Taxonomy (NCBI): domain Eukaryota; kingdom Metazoa; phylum Nematoda; class Chromadorea; order Rhabditida; family Rhabditidae; genus Caenorhabditis; species Caenorhabditis virilis. The sequence goes on along the minus strand of OZ038415.1, from coordinate 16,709,732 downwards.
CGGAATGTAATGAAGCTAAAAAGAGTAATCGTAGCCCCCTCATTAAAGGCGCACGCTGGATAATGCTCGCGATATCTCGCAGCGAACAAATGTTTCAAAGGGCGCGAGTTTGAATTTGAATATTCAAAATGAAAAATAATCACTTTTTGGTTTATTTTTCACATTAAAAAATAATATTGTACTATTTTTACTTGAAAAATTCAACATATATGTTCAAGATTAGTTAAAACCTTAATTTTTCCTGTAAAATGCATAATTTTCTGTGTATTTTTGAAACAAACATTTTCAGACCCCATCAAATTTTTCAAAAAACTATTTATTTTTAATTGTTTTTCACTCTTTTTCCCCCACTTCTCCCAACATAATACTTTGTACCTTGAACCTTCCGGGTGGCCACACGCTTCATTATCTGTAGCCTATTTTATCTCCATTTCTCTAACGTCTCCTCGTTTTCCAGTGGTTTTTTAATAATACACGCTGATTTGATCAAATGCACTTTGTCCGGCGAACACGTTGGCTGATTGTGGCCACTTGTTGTCTTTATTTGGGAGGAATTGACGTTTTTTTCCTATTTTCTCAATAGAATTCTATAAAAATATAGTTTTTAAGCATTTAAAAATGCTAGTGTGCTCTCTTGAACATTTGCTATATTCCAAGAGAACTACAAAACAATCTACGAATTTTTAAAGATGTTGCGCTTCATTTTTCTAATATTTACTTTTTCTAAAACCCGTTGAAAAAAAGTTGTAAATAAATAGGACACGATTCTTGATTATCAATAACAACTGAACATTTCTTTGTTTTTTGCCAGTGTTCCTATCCACAACAAGCCGCCCGTCTTCTTATTTATCTGGGAGAGTAGGTAGTAGTTTACCCTACGTTTTCTGTTCTTCATACGTCTGCGTCTAACTAGAGATAGGAATTTTTTTTGTTATTTTTTGTTGACCAGCGTTCATTTCGTTTTTTGGAGTGTTGATAACTGGTTTTGTAAAAGGATTTTTGTGTTATTTTTTCTAAATATTATTCCCTTGAAAATACAATTTGAATTTTATTTATTTGGGGGCCTTTTAAAAATTCAAAAATTTGCGAAAAATTATTATTTTTATATTTTTTGCAATTTTTTAAATAAATGTAATATTTTACTTTCAAAGATTAAATATGAACAGCCTATTTTCTAATGATCCAAATATTTTCGTGAATTTTTTTAAAAAATGGGTTAAAAACAGAATTTGAAACTAAAAACTTGACATTTTTTGAAATTTCTGTAAATCTTAAAATTCTGAGGATCTGAAATTTTCAGAATTTAAAAAATAGTAGCTAGATTTTTTAAAAAGTGATATTTCGAAATTTTTTTGATAAATTTTCTAATTTTGGCCTTTTTATTTTTTAAAGTGCGCTCCTTTGGACTTCTACCATTATTTAAAGGGAAATACCATTTTTTAAAAATATTTTCTGAAAGAAAAAATAAAAAAACACTTTTTTCATTAAATTTTCCACTTTTTTGCTAATTTTTTGAAATAAAATTATAATAATTTTATAAATTAAAATAAAACATATGAAGAACTTACATTTTATTTCTAAAAAATTCGATTTTCTGCTAGATTTCTGAAAAAACTGAAATTCTTAATGTTTTTGCAAGAAATCAAACCTTAATCATTATTTTTGCGATCTTTTTTTTAGAAATAATATGTTTATTCTAAAAAAATTAAATTTGACCTATTTTTCTTTCGAAGAAAAAAATACAACGTGAACTTTTGTTGTTGAAAATTTCCACGTCATTCATTATTTTCATTATTTTCAAAAATAGGAGTAGTCGGCAAGTTTTTCATTGTCTGGACCTCCCGTAAAGTTTTTTTGTTCTAAATTTACAGTGAAAATTTCAATATTTATTGTTTTTGCCCTTTTTATCTCTAAACCTCTCAAAAACGCGCTCTATTTAAAATTGTAGGTAAACTAGAAGAAGAAAGGATGTTATCTCGATTGGTTCAACATTCGTCAACAATTCGATCAAACGCGATTTTGACAAGAGCGGCCGCGTTGCGTAAAATGTCAGCTGAATTGCAATCAAGAGCTGGATTGAGTAGGTTTTTTTGGAAAACGGATTTTTAGGCGCTAAATTATTGAAAATTTGGAAAAATTGACGTTTTCAAACGAATTTTCAATTTTTTGAAAGCTAAAAATGCATTTTTTTCATAAAAAGTTTTAAAAAAATGCAAACAATTAAAAATAAAACGTTCTTTTGAAGGTTATGCTTAATTCATAAGGTTTTAAATGCCCGAAACTTTACGAAATCCTAATTTTACTCAAAATTATGCATTGTACTACCAATTTCAAAGCTGAAATCGATTTTTAGCCTAATTTCAAGCTTAAAATTACCAATTTTAATATTAATTGCTTTGAAAATTGAAATAAAATGATATTTAACATTTTTATCAATGATGTAAGCATGGATTTCGAAATTTATGTGCAAAACGTCGTAATAAACAGAAAAAATTCGAATTTTTTGAAAAATTTTAATTTTTAAACAGTTAAATGCTCTATTTACTCAATTGAAGTCTAGACTCGAGGTGTTAGCTGTAAAATAGGGCATTAAACAGTTTTAAAATTTGAATTTTTCTGAAAACCCGAATTTTTTCATTTTATTACGACCTTTTGCAGATAAATTTCGAAATCCAGTCATAAGTCATTGATGCAAATGATAAATATCACTTTATTTCAATTTTTTATAACAAATAAATTTAAAATTGGTAATTTTAAGATTAAAATTAGGCTAAAAATCGATTTCAGCTCTGAAATTTGTGAAAAATTGCAGAATTTTGAGAAAAATTGGGTTTTTGCAAGGTTTCGGGCATTTACAACCTTAAGAATGAAGTATAAACTTTAAAAAAGTAATGTTTTTGAAGTTTTTTGCATTTTTAAAAGACTTTTTATGAAAAAAATGCATTTTTAGCTATTAAAAAATTGAAAATTCGTTGGAAAACGTCAATTTTTCTTAATTTTCAACCAGAAATTGAAAAATTTCGAACTTTAAAATTTTTCAAACCGGAATAGGCTCATAAATAAATGTATTTTATAAAAATAACGTTTTTGCGAATTTTCAGGCACACTTCGAGTTGAGAAGCAAGGAGAGGTGGCAGTGGTGAAAATCGATCTACCAAATGCAAAGGAAAATGTGCTGAACAAGGCACTTTCAGCAGATATGAGAGCGATATTCGATCAATTACAAGCGGATGAAAGTGTGAAGTCAATTGTTGTAATGTCCGGAAAACCGAATAGTTTTGTCGCCGGAGCGGATATTCAGATGTTGAAAGCAGAGAAGAGCGCATCGGCGGTTGAAGCGTTGAGCCGGGATGGACAGGAGCAGTTCTTTAAAATTGAACGGTCGTCGAAACCGGTGGTGGCGGCGATTATGGGCAGTTGCATGGGCGGTGGATTGGAATTGGCGTTGGCATGCCATTATCGAATTGCGGTGAATGATAAGAAGACGCAATTGGCGCTTCCGGAGGTTATGTTGGGATTGTTGCCGGGTGCCGGTGGAACGCAGAGATTGCCGAAATTGACGACCATTCAGAATGTTTTGGACTTGGCGTTGACGGGTAAGGAAATATGCTGGTTTTTTGTGGAAATTGTTGTGAAAATTCAAGATTTTCAAGCAATTTTTAAAATAAATAGTTCAATTTTTTGAAATTCGAAATTTTCGGTTTCAAAATTTTAAACATTTAAAAAAATCCAATTTTCAGAATATTTCGGAGCTAATTTTCCAGATTTTCAGATTCAAAATGCTCCGCAAACTATTTTTGAGCCAAAACTCTGCATTTTTGGGCGGTATGCTCCACAACAATTTAAATTTCAGAAAAATCGATAATTATACATTTTTTCGAAATTCCATATTTTATCAAATGTTAAATTTTCACTTTGTTTTCCACATTTTAATGTTAAAATTCGGAATTTTCCGATTTTAAACTTTACAATGCTCCAAAAAACCTAGAAATTAGCCAATTTTCCGAAAACTTATAATCATTTAAAAATTGGGTCGACAATTTTGAAAATTCTTTTTCCCGCTAATTTTCCAGTGTGTTGAGTGTCGGCAGCCGTGTGCGGAGCGTCAGTGACGGTTGAGCATCCATTAACAAGGAATGATCAAGAAAATTTGAAGTATGAAAAATTGTCGACCGAATTTTTAAATGATTATAAGTTTTCGAAAAATTGGTCAATTTCTAGAATTTTTGGAGCATTTTAAAGCCGAAAATCAGAAAATTCCGAATTTTTCACATTATAGTGTAAGAATATAGTGAAAAACTGATATTTATTTGATAAAATATGGAATTTCAGAAAAATTAATTGTAAATTATCGATTTTTCTGAAATTTGGATTGTTGTGAAGCATACAGCCTGAAAATTTTGAGTTTTGGCTTAAACATAGTTTATAGAGAACTTTGAAGCTAAAAATCCGGAAAATAAGCTCCGAAATATTCTGAAAATTAATTTTTTAAAATGAAATTAAAATTTTGAAACAGTAAAAATTTCGAAAATTTTATCGATTTTCTCAATCATTGAAATTTAGCTAATGGTGGAGTGTAAAGTCTAAAGATGCGGAGTTTTAGCTTTAGTGTAATTTGTAGAATACTGTACGGATGAAAATTTAGAAAATACGCTTGAAGATAATCTGAAAATTGATTTTAGAAAAATTTGAATTAGGCTAATTTTCTATTGACCTCGGAAAATTTATAGATTTTTTTAAAAATTGGAACTTTAGCTATTTTAATGTAATTTTTGAGAAAATGAAAACATTTTGAAATTTTGAAACAGTGAACTTTTGGTCAAATTTTTTGAAATTTCAATTGATTTGGATTAAAACGCTCGATTTTCAAGATTTTTGGAGCATTAAGAAGCTTAAAATCTGAAAATTTTGAAAATAAACTTGAAAAATTATTAAAAATCGATTTCTAGGACTCGATTTATAACCAATAAATCCAATTTATCATTCAGGCAAGAAAATCAAGGCTGACAAAGCGAAGAAAATCGGAATCGTTGATCAGGTTGTCGAACCATTGGGTGAAGGACTTGGACCGGCCACGGAAAATACGCACAAGTATTTGGAACAGGTTGCGATCAACACCGCACGTGAATTGGTGAATGGAAAGCTGAAAATCAATCGGGATAAGGGATTGCTGCATAAGGCGACTCAAGCGGTAGCGGTTTTATGAAGTTTTTGAAAAATTTATGTAAAAAACTGCGGTTTCAAAGAATTTTAATTAATTCGAAGGTTTAAAAAAATATTGTCCGTAAATTCCTAAATATTTAAAAATTCTGAACTATTTAAAGACAGCTGTTCAGTTAATTTTACCCCATATGTACGATATACCAAAAATTAGTACTTTCTTTCAGCAATCTGATACGACTATTAAAAAAAATTTTTGTCAAAAAGCCGATTTACAGCAGCCGGCCAAAGTCAGAAAAATAAAATTTTGAATTGCCGCGGGTCCGTGCGGCGCGGTCGTGGTCCGTGCAACGCGGTCGACAAATGGCGCGAAGCAAACAAATTCAAAAAATGATGATTTTTCAGAAATTAATTATTTTTCGATTTTTTTGGGGAAAATTATAATTTTTTGAATGGAAACAGTTTATAATTATCATTTTTTGATTAGGAAATATTTTCAACACGAAATTGACAAAAATAGTTATAAATTAAAAACATTTTTTAATCAGATTAGCAATTTTGTCAGAAAATGCACCGATTCTGCAAGATCTTGTGAAATGGATAAAGCTCTGGCATTATTAAGTAGTAAATTTTATTCAAATTATAAAAAATCACAAGTAAAACACATTTCAAACACATTATTTATCGTCGAGGCCGTTTTATTAGGTAAATAATAATTTTCTTTTAATTATCATCGAAGAAAGTTAATTTATTTGCCTATTTTATTGAAAGGAATCATCTGAACGGCATCTAGCAGACGATTTGGTGAAGTTGATGTCGGTGGCGTGATAGATTTGATCATTTGAAACGGGACCGAAATCGACTAACTGAAAACGATAAAATAGTTATTTTTCATAAAATCCGAACTAACCAAAATACTTAACATTCACAGCCTCCATTTTTAGGCACCATTTTCGAAATTGAAGTAAAGCCGATGCGAAATAAATCGAATTCGAACAACATTACAGTTTCGTATTCTTCGCTGTCTTCCAGAATCTAAAAAAATTTATTTCATTTAAATAAAATTTAAAATAATCTCTTACAACTTGAAGTCGTTAAAATTGCCGTCAACGTAGTTTTAACGCGTTGATTGGAGAAGTTTTTCATTTTGGCACGAAACTCGTGTTTTACCTAACTTTTTCTGTCATCTTGTTTGTTTTCTGAAACTTAAAAAAATTAAAGAACGAATATTTACCATAAATAACTAAAAAAATCAAGTAAAACCATCGAAAATTCAAGGAAATCGGAAAAAAATTATTAAAAATAGTGAAAAATTCAAAAATATTTCTTTCCCGCGCACACCCACATGACTGATTGTCCGTGGAGCGCAGATGTTTATTGAAAAGCGCGCAAGTTCAAATTTGCACCCCTGCATACCGGATTTTTTTATCTGAACAGCTGTCTTTAAGATGGCTTTTAAAAATTATTTTTTAAACTTTTTGTTAAAAATGACATTAATTTTTAGAAATTCTAAAAATTCAGAAAAAGGCAAATTATGAAGCTTTTGGAATAGCTTTAAAAATTCTGAAAATTCGGAAATTTGAAAAAAAAAATGTTAAGAATTAAAAATAATTTTTGAAAATTCAGGAAATTGACTCAATTATGAACCATTTATGAACGATTTAATTACAAATTTGGAAAATTCTGAATTTATATTTAAAATTCTGAAATTTTCATAAATTCTAGTTAAAAAACAACCTCAACCCTTTCAAAACCCCTCATTCTTTCAGGTAATGACCAATCAGCTCTTTTTGGACAATGTTGTTCTTAAAATGGCCCGCCAGAAATTGATGAAATTGACAGCGGGCAACTATCCAGCACCACTGAGGATTCTTGATGTCGTCCGAACCGCCTATGTTAACCCGAAACAGGGATATGAAGCAGAAGCAAAGGCGTTTGGTGAATTGTCACAAACTTTCCAGTCTAAAGCGTTGATTGGATTGTTTGATGGATCGACGGATGCGAAGAAGAATAAGTATGGAAAAGGGCTGCCGGTTAAGTGAGTTGTATTTATTTATTTATTGATTTTTCGGAAATTATTGATTTTCAGCGAAATTGCGGTTGTTGGAGCTGGATTGATGGGCGCTGGAATTGCCAATGTTACAATTGATAAGGGTGTCAGGACAGTTTTGTTGGATGCGAATCAAGCGGTAGGTTGTTTTTTATTCAAAGATTCTTAAAAATCTGAATTCTGGGTACCAGGATTTGAAAAGTGAACATTTTTGTAAAATTCTGAATAAAGTTGGTTATTGTAGACGAAACCTGAACCACCAAAAAATAAGAACTAATATTTTGAAACCGACTTTTTTTTAATTAAAAAACATTAATTTTCAATATTTTTAAAATTTTGAGCTTTTGAAACGGGAAATTTTTTCTTGAATTATTTTTTATCAGCGTTATTGGAAATTGATTAATTTTTAAGATTGTTGTGAAAAAATTATGAAAAACTTTTGAAACTGAATTTTTTAAAATTTTTTTGACTTCAGAAATTGGATTTTTCGAATAATTTATTGATTTTCATAAAATTTAAAGTGTTTTGAAACAATTTGAAAATTCTGAATGTCTCAGCTTCAAAATGGTCCTTAATTTATCAAATTCGGTAGACATTTCGAAAAGTTGCAATAATTTGAAATTGTGAAACAGAATTTTAAAAATTTCGAAAAATTTATGGATTTTTATGATTTTTATAGTATTTGGAAGCTAAAAATCTGAAAATTCAGAATTTCAGCTTCAAAATGGTCCTAATTTTGTTAAAAGTCGAAAAGTTACAAAGATTTCACTCAAGAAGCTGAATTTTTCAGAAAATTATCTGAAATTTTGATTGAAATTTTTAGAACTTTTGAAAATCGATTTTTCTTTAATTCTTTAGTATTCATATAATTTTCCTAAATTCTGAAGATTTGAGAAAGGAAAATTTTCTGAAAGTTTCAAAGTTTAAAAATAATCGAAACGCGTTTTTCAAAACTGGGAAATTTGTTGGATTTTTCAAGAAAAATTGAAGTTTTAGATAACATTTTGAGATGGGGGCCTTAAAGAGTAATTTATTAAGTTACTGAAAAATTGCGATAATTTTTGAAACTGTAAATTTTTGTTTGAAATTGAGGTTTTTTTTTGAAAAGTTGATTTTTTAAAAAGAAGTTTTCCAATAAGTTTTCGACACATGCATCGAATTTGGCAAGAAATAGGGACCATTTTAAAGCTGAAATTCTGAATATTCAGATTTTTAGCTTCAAAAGGCACTAAAAATCATAAAAATCGATAAATTTTTCGAAAAGTTGCGGTCGTTTGAAAAATAAGGCTTTTTCATTACACGCATACACACTTTGACGACCTGTAATTTTTCGAAAATATGATTGTTTTTCAATTTTTCTAGACGATTGAAATCCTCTAATTATGAATTTTCAGATTTATCGCTTTAAAGTATCGTATATTTCATGAACATCTAAGAATTATTTGAAGTATTATGACTTTTTCGACACATGCATCGAATTTTGCAAAATTAAGACCATTTTGAAGCTGAAATTCAGAATTTTCAGAATGTTAGCTTCAAAATACTACAAAAATCATAAAAATCGATACATTTTTCGAAAAGTTACGAATGTTTGAAAAGTCAGAAAATTAAAAAAAAATGGTTTTTGGAGAAAATTTAATATTGAACATAATTTTTTTTAAATGTCATTATTACCTTTTGCAGGGAGTTGAAAGAGGAGAAAATCAAATCGCAACACATTTGAATGGACAGCTCAAAAGAAAGAGGATCAATAAATTGGAGAGGGAAAGGATTTACAATCATCTTGTGCCAACTACTGATTATTCGGCGATGAAAAATGCGGATGTCGTGATTGAAGCGGTTTTTGAGGACTTGCAGTTGAAACATAAGGTTATTAAGCAAATTGAAAGTGTTGTTGGACCGAATACGATTATTGCGTCGAATACGTCAGCCCTGCCGATCAAGGATATTGCGGCCGCTTCGGCTAGGCCGGATAAAGTGATTGGAATGCATTACTTCTCACCGGTTGAGAAAATGCAACTTCTCGAGATTATTACGCACGAAGGAACGTCGAAAGAAACACTTGCCACCGCGGCACAATTGGGATTGAAACAAGGAAAACTGGTGGTTGTTGTCAAGGATTGTCCCGGATTCTTTGTGGTCAGATGCTTGGGTCCAATGATGTCGGAAGTTGTTAGATTGTTGCAAGAAGGTGTCAGCCCGTCGGAGTTGGATAAGTTGACGACACAGTTTGGATTCCCGGTTGGAGCGGCGACACTGGCTGATGAGGTTGGATTGGATGTTGCACAGCATGTTGCGGAGTTTTTGGGAAAGGCTCTCGGACCGAGAGTTCATGGTGGATCGCATGAATTGTTGGCGGAATTGGTGAATGCCGGGCACAAGGGGAGAAAGACTGGAAAGGGTAAGGGGGTTTTGGAATTTCAGCAAAATTATGGCATTTCACGTTTCAATAACTAAGAAACACTTTTAATTTTTAGGAATCTTCGTCTACGGTGAAGGAAAGAAGGGCTCAAAGAAGATAAACGATGAAGCGACAAAACTCCTCCAAAAGTACAAATTGACACCGAAACCAGACGCATCATCACCAGAAGACCGTCAAATTCGCCTCATTTCTCGATTTGTGAACGAAGCGGCGTTGTGCTTGGAAGAAGGTGTCTTGGCATCTCCATCCGATGGAGATATCGCCTCGGTGTTTGGAATCGGATTCCCACCATTCTGGGGAGGACCATTCAGATTTGTTGATTTGTACGGAGCTGAGAAGTTGGTGTCGCAGATGGATAAGTTCGCTGGAGCTTATCAAAAGGAGCAGGTTCGGATTTTATTATTATCGAAGTTTAACGAAAAAAAAATGAGATCGGTATGATATGCAGATGGAAAGAAAAAGGGTATAATGGGTGGAAATTATTCAAAGCCGGCTCTTTCACGCTCGAGGCGTTTTCTCTCGTTTTCTTCTTGTTTGCGGAGCTGAAAAACATAAGGAGTAGAAAGAAATTAAGAGCTGAAGTTTGAAATACCTCTTCCAGAGTTAATGGAGTACGTTGTGGGCAGGTTTGTGGACCGTCTATGACTTTGATGCGAGATGATGGTGGGAGGCCGACCATGCGTTGCTGTTTGGTGACTTTGCGCATTTCTGGAAGACTTTTTGGAGTCTTGAATCAAAAGGCGAAATGGGGCAAAATGTTACCTGGAGCTTCTTGCTCTTCATCAGATCCGGATTCAGATTCATAATAGTCTTTCTTCGTCTCTGCCGCTTTTCTTTTCTTTGCAGAAGGAGTAGTCATCTTGGAAACTGCCGGTGTTTCATCAAAATCAGTGTCTGAATCGTATGAAACGACATGAAGACGTTTTGGTTGTCGAGAAGAGCGCCGGATTCCAGATTCCGAGGAGTTGAAGGATTCCTGTGCATCGGAAGGGGTTCTTTGTCTCGACGAAGCTTCAGATTTATTAATTTCATCATTATTTTCAACGAATGAATCTTCTTGTGACTCATGCGTCTTCTTTGGACGCCCACGACCGCGTTTTTCTAGAAATTTTTTGATTTTTTAATGGAATTGTTAATTTATTCAAACCTCGTATAACTACAACTGGTTTTGAAGGATTTGGTGGACGACCAGGTCCTCGTTTTGGTGGCCTCGCTTGTGATTTGACAGCTGGTGTTTCAGGCGGAAGAATTTGGGAAGATGACTCATTTTGGACTTGGTGTGGAATATCACGGGATTTTTGCCCAGTTTTTACAGATCCTTGTTCTCCAGTATTCAATTCTGACGGCTCTAAATGAATTTAATGGTTTTAAACATCATTTTAAAGATTATTCTAACCAGCAATTTCTATGATTTTTTCTTGAACTGGAAGAATTGCTGTTTTTTTCGGATGACGAAGACCACGCTTATTTGATGAAGAATCCAATAGAGAAGTTGAAGAAACGTCTGGAAATTTCGCAGCTTTTTAAAGAAAAATAATGTATTTTTACCTTTTTCATTGATAACATTGTTGTTATTAACGATTTCATCGTCTACTGGATCGTTGGCGATTTCGTTGAGCTGAGATTTCGAAGGACGACCTCTTTTACGTTTTGGTGGTGGGCTAAGCACTGGAGCCATTTTGAGACCGGTTTCAGGGATATTTTCAGTTGACTCTGAAATTTATATTCATTTTTGAAAGATAAGTATTTTAAAAATGCTTACCACTTTTTGGGGATTTAGAATCTGATCTAGCGACTACGTCTTCCATCTATGATCGATTTTGAACCTAAAATATATTTTACCCTGAAAAAATTGAAATTTTTAATTTTTAAAATTGATTATTTTTGCAGTTCGACGCCTGCCAATTGTTGAGAGATCATGCGAAGAGTGGAAAGAAGTTCTACAAGGAATAAGGAAGAAATATTGTAAAAAAGATGAATTTTTTGTACTTTTATTTGAAAAATTAGATATTTATTGATTTTCCTTTTGAAAAACAACATCAACAAGAGAATATTTACGAGGTCTTTTTGGTTTTTGTCTTTTTTATTCGATTTTCTGTTTTTTTTGTTTACTTATATTTTTGAATGAAAAAAAATGGAAATATAAAAATTGGTGTTTAAAAATATAGTGGATTTGTTTTGTTTTTGGTTGCAAAAAGAGGAAAAAGGAGCATTATATCCTCTCCTTTTTGGGGAAAAGAAGGGAAAAACATTGAAGAAATGGGGGGGGGGGAAGAAGAGGGCTTTTGTTTTTTTTTCAATTTTTAGCATTACAGGGCGGAAGGAGGAAGAGACGCAGAGTGTGATAGGTGGAGAGGACAATTTTTTTTGTTTTTGGGAATTTTGAATTATGATGAAAAAGAAAGAGAAAATTACATTTTTTTCGGAAACATTTGCTGAGTTGGAATTTATTTATGAGAAATTATTGATTTTTTGGAATTTTTTTTGTGTGGAAAATGTGGTTGACGAATTGCTGGAGATTTAGAGAAATATCATAAAAAAGGTGTTGGCAAAAAAACGGAAAATTTAGGAAAAATCAATATTTCGCAAAAAAAACAATTTCTGGGGTGAAAATACGATTTTTCCGAAATGATTTGTGTTTTTGAGCATTTCTGGAGTTCGGGAGAATAATTTTCAACCTTGAAAAAATTTAAATTTGGGGGAAAATTTTAGAAAATTGAAGAAAAAGCAAAAAATTAGTTTTTCTTCTAATTTTCAGTTTAAAAATGGTTTACGATTTTTTTAAGTTTTAGAAATATTTCAAACACACATTTTTTTGCGGACAAAATAATTAGAAAATGAGAAAATGGGAAATTTCGAAAATTTGAAATTACCGTAATCACGAGCTAGTACGCAAACACACTGACGACGGATTGCGGACTTGGAACTAATTTTTCAAAAAATTATCGATTTTTGTGATTTTTGAAGGTTTTTGGCTGAAAAGGGTGAATTTCATGGATTGAGAAGATGGCTGGAGTTTGGATCAATTATTTTAAACGTAAGAAACTTTAAATTATTATTAAAAAATGAGAAAATTGATTTTTTTTTTGCGATTTTAAAGTTTTTGTCTTGAAAATCAATTTGAAGAAATATCAGGAAGTAATTTTATACCTCCGACATTGAAAATGTTTTTGAAAAAAATTAGAAAATAACATATAAAATAGATTTCCAAATCTGAAAATTTTCAATTCACAAATGCATGAGGAAGAAAAACTCCCTGACAACCAGATTTTTATGTTCTTTCAGAATTTTGCAAAAAAATATTGAATAATGTGAGTGTTCTTTTTTTTTATTTCAAAAAAAATTGTGAGAGTAAACGGAATTTTTTAAACTGGGTCCCAAATTTCCAAAAAAAAAATCCAGAAAACTTGAAATGCGACGTTAAAATTCGATTTTCTGTAAATTTCAGCTTTCAGACGATAGCTTTCAGACGATAGAAAATTCGTAAAAAATTGGACTATTCTATTGAAAAATATGACTATTCAAATAAGCTCGAAAATTAATTCGGAAATAATAATAACTTTTCTGAAAATTTTTCAATTTTCACAAGTTCGGGATCTTTCTTCTTACTAAACGAATAGTTCTGTGTGTGTATACCAACATTTCTCATGAATAACTTTTTGACCCCTCGACCGATCTGTCCGATCCTTGGTATATCGTCATGCCTCTCGGAGTGCTTCACAAAAGTACTGTAGGATTACTGTAGCTACAGTATCGAGACCAGACTTTCATGGTAACATCTTTGGAGTATTGTAAGGTCACTGTGAAAATTGGAACGGATTACTATTGTATCACGGTAGTTAGCGCAACCCAAATTTAACGTTTCTCTATGTGTCCCTTCATTTTACACATTATTTCTCTCATTACCGCCGCCAAGCGGCGTTAAACGGCTCTACCTAACTCCCTAAGGCCGAAGAAACGCTTTTTGGGGTTTTCTAGGCCGTTTGTTTTTTTTTTACTCTGCCGCCTAATTTTTTGAAAAGGTTGTTAGCAGCGCGTTGGAAAAAAAGTTTTTTTTAGAAATTCGAATAAAAAAATAATTTTTGGAATTTTTTCAGAATTTGAATATTTCTGAAAATTATTTTCCGAATTGCATTACTAATTATTTTCCAGGATTGTAAGATTGTCTACCCATTTTTTTCAAACAAATTATTTAATGAAAACTTTTCCAAAATGTATATTGTTAAAATATATGTATATTGTAATGTTTTCCTTCATCATAATAATTATAATTTCTCTTTATATGCCGTTTAACAGGGAGATATTTACAAAAATATTTATTTGCTTTTTGTATCAGAAAGATATCAAATCATCTACCAAATCATCAAATAATAGCAAGAAAAAACAAATGTCATCAGACCCCTCGATGAAATATCTTCGCGTGTCTTTTCGATTGTCCTCCAAATATTTCACTCTGCTTTGAGACCAATTCTCAAATTCTTTCAGATTTCTCTCCATCTCTTGCCAAAGTTCCGATTTCATTTTTGCGTAATAAGAACCACCAAAAACATACGCTTTGTTCTTTTGCCTCTCCAACCATTTGTCCTGTTCTTCCAACCAGTTCTTGTGTTCTTCCTCATAACATTTCCTCTGTTTTTCGCCACGTGCATGCTTCATTATTGCGCATTGATACGAATTCACTTCTTCCTTCACATCCTCCACCCACTTCTCTGTATCCTTCATATACTTCTGATACTCATCCAACAACATCTTCTGAACGTCCGGCTTCTCCAAATCGTCAATAACTGCTTTCAGTCTTCCTGGCATATTCAAAAGTAGTCGTTTGCACTCGTTCTTTATAATTGTCAACACCTTTTCATAATGCTCCATACTTTTCGAAACCCTCTTCTCCTCTACTTCATCAACAGTATCCTCGTTAAAAGGCAAAATCTTACTGGCAGGCTGGCCGTAAAAAATTTCCCAATCGTAATCATCGTCCCACAATTCAAGTCTATCATACTCTTTGAATTGTTCGATGTCCATCACAACATGGGCCATCGTTCTTTCCTTAAAGAGTATCGGCTGCTCCCATCGGCTAACTGCATAGTCCCACTTTTTCATTTCAAATTTCTTCGATGTCCATCGATACTTGAAAAGTGCCTTATTCAGTTTCCTAAGCCTTAGATGTTCAATGATCGACAAATGGTCCCATAGATTGCAGTAGTACAACATCCAAGATATTATTGATAGCACGAAGGTGATGAGAGTGATGAAGAACGATTTATTAGCAACATATTTCCAAAAGATCGATTTGTCCTCCGGCATGATATAGAATGGACTTAGCAAACAAAGTCCGGCGCCTGGTGTTATGGTGACACAGACTTCGACGGAATGGATGCACACACTGAAAAAAACAAAAATTTTAAAAAAATCAGAATTTTGCATATTTGTTAATTATCGGTGCAATATGAACACCACGAATCAGAGGTACAGATTATACAATAAAAGTCAATAACATTTCTTATAGACAAAAAACTTGAAAAATGTTTTTTTTTCGAAAAACGCTAAAACTGAGAAACAGTATTCATTGCACATTATTCATTTTAATAAAACTCACTCATTTGAGAAGCAAAAACCTCGATATTCATCATCAAATCCACCAACGTCTTCTTTGCCAATAATCACAATTTTCTTGATTTTTGGATCGCAGAATGCATAGACATAATTCGCTAGTGCCATAGGATCACAAGAGTATTCAGTGATGAAGGCCTTCTCCGATACGACTGTGATGTTCGTTTGATCTATTCTCACTGAAAAACAATTACGTTTTTCATAATTAGCAAAAAAAAAGAAACGAACATGGTGGACAACAACGGCCATATCTACATATTGCTTGTTTTATTGGACATTTTCCAGAATCAATGTCTGTTTCATTGTAACCTTCACATCTTGTTTGGTTTAACAGAGTTGTGAAACCGTCTGGACATAGCCACCCTTGGGTTCCATCATCTGAAATCATTAGTTTATCCTAATGAGTTGTTCGATCAGTGTACCTTCACAGCAATGCTTGGATTTTGCATCACACCATATGCTGGCAACCGGTCCATTCGTATGACAATCTTCAGAATTGGTGCAACTCTTGACAGGATTTTGAGCAATACCAACTTCGCAAACTCTGTTGTGTCCTAAAATTGTTGTTGAAATTTGCAAAATTTTGAAAACTCACTTAAACAGCACATCTTTCCACTATTCGACGGGCCATCAACACATTCTGGTCTGAAATTCATATAAAATTAAAAATGAACTAGCGACATGTTTGGTCGCAAAAAATAGGTCGTTTCATTGAAAAACCGAAAAATATCGGTGAAAATATTAATTTACAAAATCATAAAAAGCAAAAATATTTTTAAAAAACATTTTTCTACATTTTCAGTTCGTAAATATCGGGCACGTTTGGAGCTGGTGTAAAAAATATCAACAAACCCCCAATTTGATTATAAAAAATAAGGAAACCCCTTGCAAATCAATAAACGTACTTCATTGTAGATGGATGGTTTGAACTTCCTTCGCAGTCATTCGTCGTTGTACAGAAATCAGCATTTTTCGTTAGTTTAGCAACCGTTGATTCGTGATTTATGTTGTCGCATACATGAGCCGTTGCACAAACTCCAGACTTATACGAAACGCTTCCATCTTTGTCCACAAGTTTAAAGTGTGATTCATTGGTGAAACAGAACGATTCAGATCCATGGGAATTAAAACAATCCGAATTGTTGTTGCATCCTTCTAATCCAATCCGATCCCCCTTGATAACAGGCGTAATTTTCTTTACGCCAAAGTTTTGGACTGCAAACAGTGATTCATACATTTTCTCGAATTTTCAAAAGAACCCACATTTGTAACAGAATCTAATTGGAACCTGATTCTTTCCACTTTTGTCGAAAAAGCCTCCGAACGACGGATTTGATGTTGCACCGCAAAATTCTTCACTTTCCATTTTACAATCAGAATTGGTGTTGCATGCTTTCGGTGTTGAGTTTTGCGCATTTGTTTCGTTAAAGTCTGAAAAATTCAAAATTTCCGTCTGATATCTTCTTTTGGCTTTTATTCAAAATCGTTCAGATTTCAAATAAAACAATAACAACAACGTACCAACTGGCAGCAACTTCATCATTCTGTAATCTGCATAAGTGAACGAAACAGGTAATGCTAAAAATTATGAATTTTATAATGTTATAAAAGATAGAACATACGACAGGCAACAGTTTCACTTCCCAGCTTAATAGTGTACCATTCATTATCATCTATCTTTTTACCAACTCCCCATCTATACGAATTTCCATCGTCCGAATTGAATGCGTGCAGTTTTGTTGGACAAAATTTGTCGAGGTCTCCTGAAGATGTATAATCACTTTGAAATTAGAAAACACTTTTCGTTACCGCAACAAAATTTGTTGGAATCTTCGTCATTTTTACGGTAACATAATGAACCAGGTGGACAACGATCTACACTATTGCACGTTGCTTGGGTGTTTGGCTTTCCAGTCGGGCATTGTTGTTGACCATTGGTTGTTGAAATGCAAGATAATCCAAAGAATATAATAACAATCTTGACGCGCTTCTGCAATGTTCTTCTTTTCATTAAATGGTTTAAGCACTCAATGGTTCTTACCAGATTCATTAAAATCATCACGCGCAAATTGTTTTTTTTATTAATCAGCCTATACCTTCAATGCTAATACTATTAATGACAGAATAATTTCTCATTTTGATTATTTCATGTTGGGATGGAAAGCCACGTCAAAGCCACGTCAGCTCTTCAAAATCTGACCTTTTATATTTGTTGAGTTCTTTTTTTTTATTAAAAAAAAGACTATGAAACTTAGAATTTTTACAATTTTCTTAAATTAGTATACATCTGCAGTCTTACATTCTATTTTTTTTACCAAAAACTTGTTTTAAAGGAAGACTTTACGGAGCTAATGCATTCGTCTGGGATGAAAATAGACTTCATTCTCGTTCCAAATTTGTTTTTACAATTTTCTAAAACCACATAGAAACCGAGAAAATGAGCTTCAAAACAATGGCCTAGAAAAAAAGGCCACCGACGAAAACTAGTCCGCAGGTATGAAAAATCGAAAAAAACATACATTAAGGACTAATATTTCGTGTGAAAAACATTTGTTTTTGTGTCTCTATCTTCGGAAAACGATCAGGTATGAGCCCAAGTGAACCCATGAGGTCCAAAAAGTCCGAAATTACCCAAAAAACTCGATTTGGGGGCGAAAAAATTAACAAAATGTTATTTTTTCGGCTCCGGACAGCCTTTTTGGTCCTAAATCAGATATTTTGGGCTTCTACGGGTCATTGTGACTCACTACTGATTTTTATTTACAAAAATCTCGCAAATATCATTTTTCAGAAGATCATAATAACTTTCCGGGAAATTCTGGAATTTCCAGTCTATTTTAATAATTTTAAAGCTTAAAAACGGAAATTTCAGAATAAACCCAGTTTTTCCGGAAATTTTGATGGTTTTTGGAAACTATGTAAGTTTTCCGAAATTCCAACATTTTTCAAGATCTTTGGCTCATTTTGAAGCAGAAATTCCAGATTTTCATAAAATTCTGAAAATCTAAAACTCCAGCTTTAAAATGATCCAAAAATCTTGAAAAATGGTGGAATTTCGGAAAAGTTACGTAGTTTCCAAAAACCATCAAAATTTTCCTGAAAATTGGCCGTTTTTAATGGAAAAATTCTGAAATTTCAGTTTTTCAGCTTTAAAATTATGTAACTAGACTGGAAATTCAAGAATTTCCCGGAAAATTATTAAGATCTTCTGAAAAATGATTTTTTGAACATTTTTGGTTGGCCTAATAAATTCTGACATTTCAGATTTTCAGAAATTTTTTAAATGTGACTTAAAATTGACTCATAAGTAATTTTCAAATAAATTTTATAATCAAAAAAATAATAATAAAATCCAACAAATAATGTACAAAACCAACTCCTAACAAACCTGAAAAACCCCTAAAATCCTTCAGATCTGAATGCTACAAAAATCGAAAAAAAGTAATGAGAACTTTAAGCACTGAGGAATTTTCCAACATCCCGATTCCTGTTCGCATATCCATCATTCAATCTCTCCTTCAACTCATTCTGCTGTTTCATCGCTCGTCTCAATTCAGAATCCTCTTCCATTGATATGAACATTTCCGGGAATTTGAATGTGAAATCTAGAATTTTCAAATGCAATTTTTTCTAACAAGGGAGTTATTCGAAGTTGCCGCTTAAGAGCCTTCTACAAATTTGAGGGTACATAGAATGGAATATGGAGAATCAGAATCCGTCATAAAACTCTGCTAAATGTTTCTGTGAGCCGAGTTATGAGCCCCCAAACTTTTCCTATGGTTAAGGCTCTCCGCGTGAACTCACACTCTGGGAGATAGTCTATCGAATCTAGTACCACAGAAAATCAACGGTTGGTGGTTCAGTGGTAGTGTGAGGAGTTGGTGTGCGGTAGACTATGGGTTCGATTCCTTCTCATGCTAAACTTTTTTGGAAAATTTTGTGAATTATTTCCAGCCGTCATTTATGCTTCTGAAACAGCCTTTTTCGCTGTTTTGACACCAGCGCCTTATTATTCTAGTCCCTAGAAAGGGTTTTTGACAATAAAACAGAAAATTATTTTTTTCAGTTTTAACACTTTTTTTGCCATCAAGTGGTGGAGAAAATTATGAAATTTTTTTTTTGTTTTTATATTAGTTTTTTTGACGTTACTTCTTTGACCTTACATACGTGAATTGAAATACTGTTGGAAACAGCCGTATAAAAGGAAGGGCCATGGGATATTTCGGTCAGTTATGATGAATTCTACTCTGATAATCCTCGTCTACATCTTCTCCGTGGTAAACGACGATCCGAAGAAACCCAAATTGGAGAGAAAAGATTCCGTAGACATGACGACCAAATATTAGTTTTTTCCTTATTAGTTTTTTTGATCTTACGTGTCCAACCTTCCAGGAATGGTGGGCCTATGCATGGCATAAGGGTGGCTACATCGGCAATCGACTTCCTCAATTTGACAATCCGACTGATATATGCTTTGTTCGTCATGTCTACGGAATCTTTTCTCTCCAATTTGGGTTTCTTCGGATCGTCGTTTACCACGGAGAAGATGTAGACGAGGATTATCAGAGTAGAATTCATCATAACTGACCGAAATATCCCATGGCCCTTCCTTTTATACGGCTGTTTCCAACAGTATTTCAATTCACGTATGTAAGGTCAAAGAAGTAACGTCAAAAAAACTAATATAAAAACAAAAAAAAAATTTCATAATTTTCTCCACCACTTGATGGCAAAAAAAGTGTTAAAACTGAAAAAAATAATTTTCTGTTTTATTGTCAAAAACCCTTTCTAGGGACTAGAATAATAAGGCGCTGGTGTCAAAACAGCGAAAAAGGCTGTTTCAGAAGCATAAATGACGGCTGGAAATAATTCACAAAATTTTCCAAAAAAGCTTAGCATGAGAAGGAATCGAACCCATAGCCTACCGCACACCAACTCCTCACACTACCACTGAACCACCAACCGTTGATTTTCTGTGGTACTAGATTCGATAGACTATCTCCCAGAGTGTGAGTTCACGCGGAGAGCCTTAACCATAGGAAAAGTTTGGGGGCTCATAACTCGGCTCACAGAAACATTTAGCAGAGTTTTATGACGGATTCTGATTCTCAATATTCCATTCTATGTACCCTCAAATTTGTAGAAGGCTCTTAAGCGGCAACTTCGAATAACTCCCTTGTAAGAATCCTCTCCCCTACCTTTCGGCATAAAAACAAACGCAAACTTCTTATCCTCGTCCTTCCACATCGCTTTTCTATACTGATAATCCGTTTTCGTACTCCATAGAATCTCGCCCATTTGCACTTCTGTTCGAACGTCTCTCACTGGAAGCTTGTAGATTTTCGTCAAATATTCACGTACGTCGTGGCGGGACATTCGGGGATCAACCTGAAAAAAATTATGGAAATTAGAGAATTAAAAAAAACACATTTTTTAAACATAAAAAAATAACCCTAAAATTTCAAAAAATATAGAAATTATTTCAAAATAAACATTTTCAGCCAAACTCTAATAAAATTCACATTTTGGTTGTCTTCAAAAAATACACTCCCAAAAATTTAATTATGGTTTTTAGTAATTTTGTTCCAATTAAAAAATTCTGAAACAGTAAATTTTCAACAAAAAAAAAAAGAAAATAGCAGAAACGGCAGAGAACTTGCAATTTTTCCGTATTTTTTTAGAGCTCCCATGTCAAAATCAAACAGGTGTCTCGCAATCATTGGTGAATAAGTAAATATCAAAAATAATAATCTCTAAAAATTGTGAATTTTGGTTAAATTGATAATTTCCTAAAAATTCGAGAAAGTTCCTTAAAATTTCAAGAGTTTTGAACATTTCCAAAGAATTCCAGTAATTGATTAAAATGTTAACCAATTTTAAAGTGTACTTCGAAAAAAAGTCAACAAAATGTGAATTTTATCGGATTTTCGCTGCAAATTTTTTTATTTCGAAATAATTTCCACATTTTTGAAAATTTACAGTTTCTAGGTTTTTAAATAAGAACAAATATATCTAAGTGGAACCCAGGATATTTTTAAAGTTTGAAAACCTAAGAATTAGTTTAAAAACCCCCTTTTTTTCTAAATTCAAAAATTTAATCCCCCACCTCAAACTTCACACAATTCTTCGGCAGCTTATTCCTCCCAACCGACGGCGACTCAACCACCGCCACCCAAAAATCCGGCAAAAACACCCTACGTTGCGGGTTTCCCGGCGCCCAGAGTCTTGCAAGCCTCGTTGTCATACCCTTCTAATAACATTTTTCATTTCGTTTTTACTAAAATCATGAGATATTCGGTTAAAAACCACTGAATAAAATGTTTCCGAAAACTTTCCAAAACTAACCAGGAAAAACAATTTTCTTCAAATAATATAATTAATTATAATTAAAATCATAACAACGGAAAACCGGGTGGTGAAAAAAAACAAGAAACGGAAAATAGCCCAAAAAACTGAAAATTATTTATCAAGTCTACAAACTGGTGTATTATAGACAACTTCCAGATCAATTTTGCTTCCAAACAAGTCGCGAATATTGTTGATTCCATATTTGATCATTGTTGGTCTGAAATTTCAACATTTTCGTTGGAAAGTTACTTTTTGAACAATTTTATTCTAAAACTCAGTTTTAATAGAATAAAAAAAAGGAGGAACGTTTTTAAATGAAAAATTTTTGAAATAGTAATGTTTAAAAATAAAAATTCCGATTTTCAACAGAAAATCTAAAAATTCGTGTTTTTTTTAAATTTTAAAACATCATGTTTCTTAGATGGAAAAATAGATGGAAAAATAATTTTTTCCATAAAAATTTAATTTTGTTTAAATTTACAAAATTTTTTCAATTAAAAAAACTCGATTTCAAATTATTTTCACAAGAAATCATTTTTATTAAATTTTGTTCCCAACACTCCAACTAAAATTAACCAAAACAAAAAAAAATCCGTTTTGTCAAAAATTTAATTTAAAAAATTCTAAAAATTCACCGTTTCACATTTTTTTTTTAAAATTCCTTAAATTCTTCAGTTCCTAATTATTTGTCTGACAAGGGAAGTGCGCGAAGTCACCATCGCCAATCGAGTTGAGACATATACCATTCGATAGAGCTTTAAAGCTAGTTCTAGAATCCGTTTTAAAAGTCTGCCGCTTTGACCTGTGAGCAGGTGAAACATGGGCTCAAAGTTCCTTGAAATAGGTGTTGAGTATATAAGCGCACCTGAACCCTCCTACACCATGTGGCTGCGTGGTCAAGTGGGTTAAGCACTTGCTTATCATAATGTTTTCCAAATGTTCGATTCCAACCGGTTGGTAATTGTTTTGCATACTTTTTTCTTTTTGTTTTTTTTTTGTTTAAAAACGTATTAATAAAACAATTTTGAATGAAAATAGTAATATAACGATTTCGATTATGGATTTCATGATGGATTTCCAGAAGGTTTCTTTAATAATCATCGCTGAAACATGATTTGAAAATCAACAAATGAAAAACTATGAAAAATGGTTAAAATGTGTATTTTCATTCAAAATTGTTTTTAATAATACGTTTTTAAACAAAAAAAACAAAAAGAAAAAAGTATGCAAAACAATTACCAACCGGTTGGAATCGAACTTTTGGAAAATATTTTCATAGGCAAGTGCTTAACCCACTTGACCACGCAGCCACATGGTGTAGGAGGGTTCAGGTGCGCTTATATACTCAACACCTATTTCAAGGAACTTTGAGCCCATGTTTCACCGGCTCACAGGTCAAAGCGGCAGACTTTTAAAACGGATTCTAGAACTAGCTTTAAAGCTCTATCGAATGGTATATGTCTCAACTCGATTGGCGATGGTGACTTCGCGCACTTCCCTTGTGAGTGACATTTTTCACCCTAATTTCAATAATTTTTAAAAACCTCTGAAAATATTCCTTTTATTGATTTTTTCTGGAAAATTTAGCAAAAATTAGTTTTACTGCTTTGAAAACCATATTTTAAAACCCCTGGTTCCAAATTTAAAACTGTAGAAAAGGTGAAAAAGTGCTAAAAATCGAAAAAATGCGAAAAAAAACTATTTTTCTTTGGTTATTGTGCAAATTAGGCCTGAAAAAGGTGTAATTGAGGTAGGTGCCTAATTTACACTACAAAAAATCTCCATAACTCACCTTTCCAACGACAATCCATATCCCGCAACATTCACATCCTTCGGCAGACCCATCGGCAACAACATCTCCGGCCTAAACATCCCCGAATTTCCAATTTCCACCCATTTCGCCAAACCCGAGTGATACGCAAAAATCTCCATCGACGGCTCCGTATACGGATTATAAGTGGGCTTGAATCTCAAATTAGTAATTCCCAACTTCTTGAAGAACTCCGTGAAAATCCCAATCAAATGGCTCAAGCTCAAATTCTTCTCCGCGATCACTCCCTCAACCTGGTGGAATTCGGCCAAGTGTGTCGCGTCTAGCGTCTCATTTCGGAACACTCGATCAATTGAGAACAATTTCGACGGTTGGAATCCATCTTGTGCCAATTGGTACAATTGACGTGCTGAGACCGCCGTCGTGTGAGTGCGGAGCACATTTTTCTGTGCTTCTTCGATTTTCCAGTCATAGTTGTAGCCTGTTGAGCCGTAGCCTCCTTTCGAATGCACCGTTTTCACTCGTTCGAGATAATCTTCTGGGAATTTGGTGGAGATTGCAGGATCTGAAAGAAGATACACATTTTTCTGGATATTTCTAAGAAAATGGTATGGAAAATATCCCGAAACTTCAAAAAATTGCGAAAAATTCGAGAAAAAACTTTTTTTTTCAAAAAATTTCTGAAATTTTCAATTTTTTCAACGTTTTAAAGCAGAAACCCCTAGAAAACAACCCAATTTTCTTTAATTTTCGAATTATTGATGGGATTTTTGAAATTTGAAATTTAAAAACATGAAAAATTCGGCAAAATACCACTTTTTTCTTGAATTTTTAAAAAGTTCAGCATAAATTCCCCAATTTCGAGCCTTTCCAGAAAATTTACTTTTTTTCCCAAACCTTTCTCAATTTTCATTTTTTTAGACGTTTTTATGTCATAAACCAGTTATTTTCCTAGAAAACGCTCAGTTTTTTGAATTTTTAAATTTTTATGTTAAAAACTATGAATATTTCGAAATAAATCCGGTTTTTATGATTTTAAGACGAATATCAGCCTTATCCCCTTAGAAAACAGCCCATATCCTGTAATTTTCACATTTTTTCCAATTAAATTTTGAAATTTATATTAAAACAATATTTTTTCAATAAAAATGTGATTTTCAGCTCCTTTGGGTCGCTCAAACCCTAAATTTTCAAGTGAAATTTGAAAAAAAACATTTAATGTGAAAATTTTCAAATAAACTACCTGAAATTAATAAAATCCGCTGAAAACCTTATTTTTTCCTAAAACTTTCTAAAATTCGGATATTTAACAGTTTTTTATCATTTTTTTCAGAATAACCTCTGAAAATGTGCCAATTTTTGTTTCAGGTGCAGTTTTTCATGAATAATTTATAAAAATTCACAACTTTAAAAAATTTCAAACGATATTCAAAAAAACCTTGTTTTTGTACGTTTCAGGTTCAAAATTTAATATCGGACCCATTCCTTTTTCTTGTTAATTTATTGCAATATAAATTTCCCAAAACTCTCAGAATTCGAATTTCAACGAAAAAAATGGTTTCAAAAAATCCCTCACCAGAAACAAAGAAAGTATCATGTGCATCTCTCGCCGGATGTTGCTGCGGTTGGAACAGCGCGTCAAAATTCCAGAAAGAGCTCTCAACATATCGATTCGTCGCCATTTCCGAGAAACCCATCGAGAAGAAAATCTGCCGGAATTCACTCCTAACCTTCATCAACGGATGCAAATGCCCGCTTGCTGGCACAACACCCAGCGAGTCGAAATTATACTTTTTGAATGCTTTATCCTTCCACGATCCTGACGCGATCATTTCCGGCGTTAAATCCGCTTCCTGTTTGGCGAGACTTGTAGTAAATGCGGAACCTTTCGAAACATGAAGTCCTTTCACATTTCTGAACAAAAATTAACAATTTTGGAATAATTTTTTAAAAATTCATACACTTCACTTATCAATTTCCTCTTCTTCAATTCCGCCTTCTCCTTATCCGCCACATTTCCGCCAATTCTCAGCGAGTCCAATTGTTTTCTAACCACATCCTCAACCGCAGAAACTCCCGGCTTTCGGACGACTTTCACCGCTCCGCCGGATTTGTCCATCGCTACCCAACCAGCGGCCATTGCCTTGTTTACTCCAACTTTTCCGAATGGTTGTTTCTGGAAAAAAATCGGACCCTTATTAAAATTCCCAAAAAAAAGAACCCACCGCCAAATCAGCCTGCAACACGCCATCATCTCCAACAAACTCAAACACCAAATACTCATGCGATCCATTCTCGGCCATTTGAACTCCTTCTCCCGTCAATTCCACTCTCTTCTCCGTCACATCCTTCGTCGCCAGAAGCTCATCATTCGTCAACAAGCTCTTAATTGCTCCGATCAACTTCTGATGATCCAAATTCCATTCCTTCGCCAGCAGAATCGAGTTAAATCCGTTCGGTTGGATGTTCAGATGATCGAGAACTCGTTGCGGAAGATTCTCAATAGTTTCGTTGGCTGCTACTTCAGCGGGCATTCTGAAAATCAATCGATTTTGTCGGGAAAAGTGAAGGAAGTATAAAAAAGAGGCCATGCAAACAAAAAAGGACATAAAATGCACAAAATATTGATGTCTTGTACTCTTTTTTACTTTTTTAAAGCAGTAAATGGGATCTTTTGAATCCCTGCTCCAAAAAAAGCGAAAAATAAACATTCAAAGCTTTAAAAACCGAATTTTATAAATTTTCGGCTTCAGAAATATCTTAGGGAAGTGTACGCGTATTTTTATTGGTCCCAAAGCTATTTCTGAAGCCGACATTTTATAAAATTCGTTTTTTGAAGCTTCGAATGTTTATTTTTCGATTTTTTTGGATCAGGGTTCAAAAGATCACAATTTGTGCGGTAAAAAGTAAAAAAGCACACGAAACCAATATTTTGCGTTAACTTGGGTATCTAGACCAATTAGAGAAAAAAACATGCACATGGCCTAGAAACCCTAGAAACCCAAATTCCCGCGGACTAATTTTCTTAGTCCGCCGAAAAAAACAATAAATTTAGGTTAAAATGTGTTTTTTTCTATCAAAAATCGATAATTCTCATCTTAAACGGACCCCATATCCGTTTAAAACAATTCGAAATAGTGAAAATTGACCAAAAACTGAAAATCGAGAATTTATCGATTTTTCAAGGATTGAAAAAATCGGTAAATTCTTGATTTAAAGCATTTTTCGGGGATTTAAAATTTTTCAGTTTTTCGAATTTTTAAAGTCGAACATTTATCGATTTTTGAAGGATCAGTACCCAAACAAAGCTGTGCAATAGAGCGCACTTGTTGATTTCATACATTTCGATATAGAATTTTAAATACAACAAGAATTCGCTGTAAATATTTTAATTTCTTCAAAAAACGGGTCCAAAAAAGTCAAAAGTATTAATATATCACACAAAACACGTCCACCAACTCTAGACACTAACTTCTTCACACTATCTTCCTTAAAACTGGCCAAATGATGAAACCACCGTTCCAAATGCGGACGCCCCTTCAAATCCGACGCTTTAACCGTTGCACGCTTTTCAAAATCCTCCCTCTCCGGACCAACAAATCCGCCGACGTATGGCTGATGTTGAAGAAGGGCGTCGAGTTGATCGAAGCTTCTCGACATAGACCAAGTTTGTTCTAGAAATCGCACTTTTTTTCGGGAAATGATTCGAATTTGATATTTAATAAAAAAATAACGTGGAAAAACTTGATTTTCAAACAAGAAACTTCAAATTTTCATTCCTCAACCCAAAATGAGTATAAACTTCTGTCTAATCTTGTTATTGTCAACATTTGTTACCATTTCAGTTCAATGGGTCGAACAGGTACACTTTTCGTTAATTTTTTCCGAAATTTCGAGCTTAAACCTCAAATTTCAGAAGAATCTTGTATGCTATAAAGCGAACACTACAAAATCGGCAGTTGTAAGCAACAAAAAAGTTAGAAATCACTATATTTTTCTCAAATTTTCAGAATCTTGGTGCATTTCAGACCTGTGGATATAAATTTAAATACGGGGTACAAATGTTTTATTTAAAAAAAATTTTTTGCAAATTTTCCTCAAAAAACAACATTTTTGAAGGGTTGTATCACAATACTTGGTCATGGTGACAACAAAACCGTCGAAACAGGTTGTATGGAGGATTTCCACAGAGATTTGGCTTATCTTTGTGATGGGCCTTATGGAAGGTTGAATAGAAAGGTGGTTTTTTGGATTTGTTTGTAGAATTTTACGGAAAAAATAAATTTTAGGACACTTTTGGACTACATCACTATAGAAAGATAATAAATGCATTTTGTTGTAATACACATTATTGTAACAATCGGGATTATCTTCGTTATTTGGTATATTTAACAAAGGAAGTACCTGAACGCGTATTTTGTTGTTTTTAATGAGATCTAGCTAAGTCTACAGCTAAGGCACAAATTTATTTGGGTATTGTCAACTGAAATATTCTTGATCATTACGTTATGAGGGACGCCCAACCTCACAGACGCTCCGCACGCACGCACGCGGCTGTCGACACTCAGAACACTGGAATTTTCGCAAATTTTCCAGTGTGTTGAATGTCGGCAGCCGCGTGCGTGCGTGCGGAGCGTCTGTAAGGTTGAGCAGCTTTCAAAACGCAATGGTAAAGAATATTTCAGTTGAAAATACTGAAGCTTCAAAAATCAATAAGTTTTCGATCAACCAATCGATCAACGAGAATTTTTCAAAACTATTCGAAAAACTGAAAAATCGAAAATCCCCGAAAAATGGCCTATAAAGTGGAGATCAACAATTTATCTATTTTTTCAGTCAGTTTAAAAATCGATAAATTCTAGATTTTCAGTTTTTAGACAATTTTTTCGGGGATTTCCAAATTTTCACTATTACGAATTGTTTTAAATGAATAGGGGGATCCGTATTATCTATTTTTGATAGAAAGAACACATTTTAACCGAAATTTATTACAGTATATTTAAAGGCGCAGTATGAAAAACGCGGCGCTACGCATAATTTTAGTGTTCTGAAATTTTTTTGCAAATTTCGCCTTTTTTTAAAGTTCCTGCATCCGCTTCTCAGTAGAGTTTGAAAGCAGTTTCATTACTATTAGTGTAAAATGATATTTCGAATAAGATCAAATTGAAAGCAGAACCGAAACGCTTCAGGGGCACTTCCACCCTTCCGAAATGACAATTTCAAGTAAATCCCAAAAATTTCAGCTAATAATAGAAGACAAAAATATGAGTAGCTCGAGCAGCATGATGTCCTTTTTCGTACTTTTAGTCCTAATGTTCTGTGGTGCCCGTTACAGTGCGGCCAAGACATTGCACGCAAACGAACAACGTTGCAAAATTGCTGAATCATGTTATGACGAACTACCAAAGAAACCGGACTACGACTATTATCACAAAGATATTCTTGCCATTAAGAAATTGGAACAGGAACGGGAGAAAAATGTGAAAATATCAAATGATATAAATAATGAAATAAATAATGCAAAATAAATGTTTGCCGTAAATCGACATGTTGTCTCTTCGTTGCAAGACCCGCGAACTTGCACTGCATGCGCCTTTAATCCGTTTTTTGGCGTTTTTCGATTTTTTCAGGGTTTTCAACGTTTCCTGGTCTAAAAATCTGTTTTTTTTTAAATATTAAATTTATAAAATTGCAGTTTTAATGCTACCCTTTGTTTTCAACGCAGAAGCAAAGCCAACCGATCAGCCGGAGGTAAAAATCATATGAAACAAATTATTGAAAATAAATAGCTCTGGAAAATTCTTTAAAGCGTCCATCCTTGTCTGAAAGTCCACATTTATAGGCATACTACGACCCGGCTAATCAACAAAGGCAAATGGAAGAATATTATCAGCAATATGAGCGTAAACAGGTGTTTATAATAGCTTTGAATTTTGAAAAATTCTCCCCCCAATTGTATCGTTGTTAATTTTTCTTTAATCAATCAGGGAAACTCGAGTATATATCGCGATACGGTTGGATTACAAGGTGGTCCGACGAAAGGAAGCGCAGCTGATGTGATGCGTCAGCAGTTGGCTGAAACTGAGTTGGCGATCGCGAGGATGAAGGAAGAGAAAGTGTAAGCAGTCGAGTCTTGTGTGGAAATATTTGGAATTTTCTCGGAATCAATGATTTTTGCGAGAGAAAATGTGTTTTTGAGACCTGTATAATTGAATATTTGTGAGTTTTAACATTTTCACGGGAAAAATGGTTTATTTTGTGTGTAAGGTGTCGAAAATGCTTTGATTTTGTCAGAAGAAGCTTTGCGGGCTTCTAATTTCATTTTTGCCAACATTTTCAGGCCTATCGAGCCTATCTAACCTCACCACAAGTAGAATTTCACACTTATAAATTAAAAACACATTTTTTCCCGTGAAACATGTTTAAAGGGACACATATTTGATTGAATAGGTCTTAAAGCGTTTCTCGAGAATACTAGAATTCCGATTTCCTTTTTTAAAAATCTGTTTTCTTTTCAACCTACATTAAAATAGGCCCTCAAATTTAAGAATTCATCAACATCAAGTGCAACATCAGTATCAGCAACAAATGATGAATCCCCCACCCACTCAGCAGTATTATGCTCAAAATACTGAAGCACAGGCTCAAATGAGTCAACATGAGTACTATCCTCAAGAATACACGCAAATCCCAATGCCAATTGTGGGAGAAGCGGTGAGACAATCAAGCAGTGAACGGAAACGGTCGAGATCACCGTCATGGGCTCGAGACGCACGTCGATCGAGGTCTCGCGACAAGAAACGCTCACGAAGTCGGAGTCGAGATAGAGAACGTCGTGATCGGGATCGTGACAGGAAGCGAAGTCGCAGCCGTGATCGTCACAGTCGTCGTCGAAGAGGTCTCTCTAACAAACTAGTTGTTTTCTGTCTCTTCTCCACGAAAATATTTGTTTTGAAAAGATCCAAAAGTACCCACACCCGAAACTAATCGTCGAATGGATTCTAGATCATCGAAGTCGGTCCTACTCTCCGTCAAACAATGGCTCACACTCGTCGAGAAGTCATCGTAGACGTCGTTCAAGAAGTGCAAGCCGGGAAAAGGTTTGATTATTTTCTGAAATTTTCGAATTAAATTTATGAATCTCTGAAAGTAAGCAACTTATTTATTTTCTCGAAAAATGTCGCAAAGAATCACATTTTCAGAGAGGGGGTCTTCCAGCGTTTCACGGTGGTTTGTTGTTTTTACAGCAATTTTGTATTCTGAACAAAAAACATGAAAATCAATGGGAAATTCTGAGAAATATTATTTTAAAAATTCCAGGGCCGCAGCCGGCACGATGAATGGCATCCGGGAGTGCCTTGCAATAAACTGGCGGTTTTGAATCTGCCTAATGATGTGGATAATGCAACGGTGAATATTAAAAAGGGGTGCTGAAAATCCGGTTGTCTAGAATTTTTGAGAAGAATTATCTGAAATTGGGAAATGTCAGAATTCAGTAATTCTAGAATTAGCGTTGAGAATTTTTAAAAAATTAAAAACGTCGATTTTCAGACATTTAAAAAAATCTCGAAAAATATTATTTCTCGATGATAAATTATGAATCAATCAATAAATACTGAAATACAAGAATACTAACTTCTGGAAAATGTTTAAGTATTTCGAATAATCAAAAATTTATTGATTCTAGAAATTTCAAACTATCTGAAAATCTAGAATTTATCGACTTTCCGAAAAATCGATAAATTTTAGATTTTCAGTTGTTTTGGATCAATTTCTAAGTTTTAAAAAAATTTTTAGACTTATTGGCTCTGCGGAGAGCTGAGGAATGAGTGAATTTCAATAAAAATAAAGATTCTCAGATTTTTTTTTGAAATATCGAAAATGTATTGATTATCGAAATCTAACTTATTGGCCTCGTTCCAAAAATCGATAAATTCTAGATTTTCAGTGTTTTGGATCAATTTTTCTTAATTTTTAATTTTTTAGAGTTATTGGCTCCGGAGAGCTTAGGAATGAGTGCATTTCAATTTAGTAAAAATTCATTTTTTTCTAGAACTTTTTAAAAAATTTCATTTTTATGCAATTTTTCGAAAAATCGAGAATTTATTGATTATTGAAATATCTAACTTATTGGTTTCGTTCCAAAAAATCGATAAATTCTAGATTTTCCGTTTTTTGGATCAATTTTTAATTTTTTCAAATTTTTTTAGAGTTATTGTCCCCGGAGGGTTTCGAAATGAGTGAATTTTAATTTTCAAAAATCCAGTGTTTTTTTCGAAAATTTTAAAAATGTCTATAAAAATTCATTTTTATGCAATTTTCTATTTTTTCCAAAATTTATTGAATATTGAAATATCTAACTTATTGGATTCGTTTCAAAAATCGAAAATTGAAATGTAGTTTTTAAAAATACAAATTTTCCCCAAAAATGCCGGATTTTCAGTCGAAGTGCTCTAAAAAAAGCTGAAATTCCAACGATAAACAAAACAAAATTACAGATAACATTCGCGCTCGGAAAAGGCGGATATTTGCCACAAGATGTTCGAACAATGACGAAATTCGATAAACTCTCGAAACAGATTCGAACGTTTGCGTTTGTCGAGTTTTCCGACGTTTCGATTGCCGAACGATGGATGGAGGAGAATCAGGTGAATACATTTTTGAAATTTAGAGACTATTCTTAAAGGAGGACTTCAATTCTGATGAAAATAGCGAAAATGCTCATTCCAAATCTGTTTTCAAAATTTTCTAAAACCTCCTAGAAGCCGAGAAAACGAGCTTCAAAACAATGACCTAGAACAAGGCCTATTCGGCCACACGTTTTCTAGGCCATTGTTTTGAAGCTCGTTTTCTCGGCTTCCAGGTGGTTTTAGAAAATGTTGAAAACAGATTTAAAATGGGTATTTTCTCTATTTTCATCCCATTAGCCCCCCTTCACAAATTATCGATTGATTTTTCAGGGCTACCTGATCCTGGATGACGGCCGACAAGTGATTGTAGAATATGCGAAAGGTGATCCACAATTGGGACAGGGGAACAAGGGAGACGATTGGATTTGTGCTCATGTATGTATTGAACTAGGGTTTTCTGGAAAAATATCGATTTTTTTAAAACAGTGCTCGATGAACAATTTCGTCAAACGACAGAATTGTTTCAAATGCGAAATTTCGAAGGAACAGTCAATGGAATTGGAGAAACAAGGTGTACATATGGTTGGAGTGGCGCCGTGTGATAGTAATGCCATTTTTTCTGAAATTGTAGTTAAAAATCTGAAAATTTCAGCAATTTTGATCCGCGGACTGCCGGACAATTGTCAGACGGAGCACATATTCGATAGTCTGACCAAATTGGTGCCATTGAATTCGATCAGCTTGGCGAAAATGTCCGATTCGAAGCGGTTCGCCTATATTCAGATGAAGAGCAGTGATGAGGCGACCATGTTGTTGAATATGACTTATAAGGCGCAGTTGAGGATTTTGAATAAGGATGGTGAGTTTCTGTGGGGATTTGCGGGAGGTCCCGAAATTTTTTAGAAGGGAAATGTTGTTTCAATTTTGAATTTTAAGAATTTTCAAAAAAAACTGTTTTATCAAGTAATTTAACAAATTCTGTTTCTTATAAGCATAAATTAATTTCGGGAGCTCCCCCAGACCCTATTTTTTGTTGAAATTAAAAAAAAAGCATTTTGCGTTCAGTCCAAGTGTCATATTGCCGAGATTCAATGACAAGACTGATTCATCAACAAATGACGGTGCTTACACAAGGATCAGGACATGCGAATGTGCCGACGCAAGGGAATTGTGAGTTTTCTTGCAAAAAGTTGCTAAAAATCTGAAAAAAATTGAATTTCAAACTCTTAAATATGGAAAATACTAATTTTAAAAATTGAAGACTATATTTTTAATGTTTTTGCTAAAAATTAGCGAAAAATTCAATTTTTGAAACAGTAAAAAATTTGCAAAGTTCGATTTTTTTTTAAATTCTCATAATTTCCCTAAAATAAGAAAATTTAAATAAAAATTACACCATTTTGAAGCGGAGATTTCGAATTTTCAAAAAATTGCCAAGTTTTTGAAGAATTCAATCAAATTTTGATAGATTTTTCGTGAAATTCGAATATCAAATTTTGAAGCAACAAATCTGAATTTTCAGAATTTTTTAAAAATTTTCATAATTCCTCTGAAAATAACCCACTTTAAATGAAAATTAGAGATTTTTAGCATTGAATTCTTAAAAATCGATATTGAATTTTATTTTTGAAGTTTTCAAATTTTATAGAAAAAATTCTGGATTTTCAGAATTTTCAATTTTTTGCTGAATTTTTAAGAAAATGAAATTTTTGAAACAGTAAATCTCTCGTAAATGCTTTTTTTTAACCCGAAATCACAAGAATTTTGATAGAAATATATTTGTTGGGGAAAAAAAGCTAGTTTCTGTTGAAATTCATAAAATATTGCTTTAAAAACGAAAAATTGCGGTTTCAAAAATTTTAAAATTAAATTATTCCGTTTTTTTAAACAGTATGGCGAAAGATACCGGAAAGAAATATTCTTCAAGAAAAAAAACGTTGAAATTGTGCTTAATTTAATCAATAAAATCGTATTTTCAGTAACGGGTGCTGAAATCGCGGCAGCTGCTCTCTCCAAAGCGCAAGCAGTTCGGCAGGCAAGTCGGCAAGTCGGACAGATGGTAAGTGTTTGATTTTATTGATTTTTGAGAGAGCTTCCGGAAATTATGGAATTTTCCAGATGACTGTTCCTCCAACCGCTGCCGGCCCAGCAGTTGGATTCCATCAACCGCCACCAGGACAGTTGCCGAATTTCAGCATGCCACCACCAAATATGGCGCATATGATGAATGTACCACCGCCGACGCTTGTTGCAACGGCTGGAGCACCACCGGCCACTTCACAATATCCGTATCAGACGCCGCCCGTTACACAGCAACAACAACAGCCGCCATCAGCGGCGAATGAAGTGCGGAATGGGATAATTGGGATAACGCCAACACCTAGAGGCGTTTTTCCGAGATATGGTAAGAGAGTTGAATTTTCGACACATTTTTGATGTTGTTGTTTCGAAAATTAAACGAAAAAAAACCATTTTGAGAGAAATTAGCAGGATTTTGAAAATTTGAATTTAAAAAAAATTTCACGGTTTCAAAAATTCAATTTAAAAAATAATTTTGAGCACAATTTACTGGGAACGGGTTTGATATGGAAATCTTTAAAATTAGTTTTTTTCTTCAAAAATTCTGAAAATTTAGATTTCTAAAAATGCAATGCTAAAAATCTCTGATTTTCACTTAAATCGTCCGAATTTTCAAAAAGTTATGGAAATTTTTAAATTAAACAAATTTCTTTCTGAATTTTCTGAAAATCGGATTCTCACGTTCAATATAGTTTGATTCTTATATAGAACGGTTCAGTTTCAGGGAAATTATGAGAATTTAAAAAACGGGCTTTTTTTCCTCTTTTTTTACGTTTCAGAAATTTTCTAAATTTTTTATTTAACGAAAATTAAGTATTCGAGTGCAGTAACATGCCAGACATTTTTTTTTCTATTCAGACGTTTTAAAGCCATGAGTTTTCTGAAAATTTGAAATTTTAGCTTCAAAATGGTGTAATTTTTGTTTAAATTGGTTTATTTTTAGGGAAATTATGAGAATTAAAAAAAAATTTAATTTTGTAAATTTTTTACTGTTTCAAAAATTCAATTAAAATATAGTTTTGAGCACAAAATGGTTAAAAAATAAAAAATCTCCAATTTTTATTTAGAGCGGGTTATTTCCAAAGGAATTATGAGAATTAAAAAAAAAATGTAATTTTGTAAATTTTTTTTACTGTTTCAAAAATTGCATTTTTTGAGGAAAAAACAATTTCCAGGTATTCGTCGTAGAACAGCCTAGATTTCATTGAAATTTTCGAAAATTCCGAAAATCTAGATTTTTTTCTTCAAAATTTGATTGAAATCGTTTTAAATTGAGAATTTTATGAAAATTCGAAATCTCCGCTTCAAAATTGTGTATTTTTTATTTAAATTCGCCTATTTTCGGAAAATTATAAGAATTTGAAAAAAATTAGAATTTTGTAAATTTTTTACTGTTTCAAAAATTGAATTTTTTTTTAATTTTGAGCAAAAAACGATAAACCAGGTATTCTTCTTAAAATGGTCTAAAGTACATTGATATCTTAAATGATCGAAAGTTCTGAAAATCCCGATTTTTTGCTGCAAAATTTGATATTCGAATTTCACCAAATATCAATCAAAATTTGATTGAAATCGTTTTAAATTGGTTATTTTTTGAAAATTCGAAATCTCCGCTTCAATTCGAAATCTCCGGTGTATTAATTGGTTTATTTTTAGGCAAATTATGTGAATTTAAAAAAATTGAATTTGGAAATTTTTTACTACTTCAAAAATTTCATTTTTAAACAAATTTTGAGCAAAAAACTATTTTTCTTAATTGGTCGTAAAATAGTCTAGAGTACATTGAAATCTTCGATTTATGAACATTCTAAAATTCCAGATTTTTCGCTTCAAAGTTTGATATTCGAATTTCACAAAAAATCATACAAATATTGATTGAATTCTTCTAAAAATTGGCAATTTCCTTTTAAAAAATTTGAGCAGAAATCGATTTTCCTGGTATTTTCCTCAAAATATTCTATATCGCATTGAAATCGTTAATTTTTGAAAATACTGAAAATCCAGATTTTTCGCTTCAAAATTTGATTTTCGAATTTCACAAAAAATCAAACAAATATTGATTGAATTCTTCTAAAAATTGGCAATTTTCTGAAAGTTCGAAATCTCCGCTTCAAAATGATGTAATTTTTATTTAAATTGGTTTATTTTTAGGGGAATTATGAGAA
Organism: Caenorhabditis virilis; assembly: GCA_964036255.1. NCBI lineage: Eukaryota > Metazoa > Nematoda > Chromadorea > Rhabditida > Rhabditidae > Caenorhabditis > Caenorhabditis virilis. The sequence continues at coordinate 16,673,497 of OZ038415.1, read as the reverse complement.
TTTAAAAAAATTGAATTTTGTGAATTTTTTACTGTTTCAACAATTGAATTTTTTTTTAAATTTTGAGCAAAACGCGATTTGTCAAGGTTTGAAAGATTGAATTTTTGAAAATTCCGAAAATCCAAAATTTTGTTTCCAGTCCCTCCAAACCACACGAATCTCGTACCGGACGCTGCCAGTGGATATTACATCGACATGGTCACAAACTTCTTCTACGATACAAAAACTGGATATTATTATAACAATGAGACGAAAAATTGGTGTACCTATGATGCGACCTATGAGACATACTTCCCGGTTGAGGAATCGACGGCTTCTGCTGCTGTTGCAACTGAAGCTAGTGCTGAAAAAGAGCCGGAAGCAAAAGAGGAGCCAGAAGTGAAGAAGAAGAAAAAAGAGGACGAGGAGCCGAAAACGGCGGCCGATTTGGCGAAACATATGGCGAAATGGGCGAAGAAGCAGGAGAAAAAGGTGCAATTGTCGCTGAAAAGTAACCAGAAAACGACGCTGGAGATGAAGAATGTGTTCCAAGGGGGTAATTATTAAAATATATATTTTTAAAATAATATTAATATAAAAACTTAAATTTCAGAGAAAAAGAAGTCGAATACGATTAATCCGATTGTTTTGGGAGATGATGAGGAGGAGGAGGAACAGATGGGAAATGTTGAAATCAATCCGCATACGGGGAAGGTTAAAGGACATGGAATTAGTGAGTTTTTGAGGGGTTTTTGGCCAAAAAACTGTTAAAAAGTCGAAATTTCAACTAAGAATATTATTTTAAGAAAGGCTGAAACTGTGATTTAAAAAAAAATTCAAAGATAATGTTGTACATCGTTTTTTTCTGCTGAAAATTGCCTAAATTTGTTGAAAATAGTGCAAAAAATACAAGTGATTTTGAAATTTTGAAAAAACATTCAAAATTGTTTTAAAAAAACGTTTTTGGGGGCAGTTTTTGCCGAAAGAACGAGAAAAAAGGAGGTCTAAATATTCATTTTATGAAAATGGTTTAAGAAGTGCTGGAAAAGTAGGATTTTTGAGAGATTTCGGGAGAAATCAGATTTTGAAACATAAAATTTTGAGAAAAGTCGAAAAAAATGTTTTTATGCGAAAAAGTCTGTTAATATTGTTGAAACATCGAAATTTCGACGAAGAATATTATTTTAAGAAAGGCTGAAACTGTGATTTTCAAGAAAAAACATTTAAAAAATGGTTTTGGGGAGCAATTTTTGTGAAAAGTGCTGGAAAAGTAGGATTTTTGAGAATTACCGAAGAAATTCGATTTTGAAACAGAAATTTTTGAAAAAGTTCGAAAATAGTGTTAAAAAAACGAAATTTCAACTAAGAATATTATTTTAAGAAAGGCTGAAACTGTGATTTTCAAAAAAAAACATTAAAAAACGTTTTTGGGGACCATTTTTGTGAAAAAAAGCGATAAAAAAGGGAAGTTCAAATAGAAATGCTGAAAAAGTAGGATTTTTGAGAAATTTGCGAAGAAATCAGATTTTGAAACAGAAAATTTTGAAAAAAAGTCGAAAAAAAGTGTTTATACGGAAAAGTTTCAAAATTCTGTTAAAAAAATTGAAATTTCAACAAAGAATATAATTTTAAGAAAGTCTGAAACTGTGATTTTCAAAAAAAAACAACTTCAGAATTGCAAAACGTTTTTGGGGGAATTTTTGGCGAAAAAAGGGAAACAATGACTGATCAAATACCGTATTTTGAGACATTTTGCAAGAAATCAGAATTTGAAACAGAAAATTTTTAAATTTGTGAAAAAAGTTAGAATTTGAACACGTTAAGGAAGACATATCGAAATTTTAACTTTGAATATTATTTCAAAGAAAGTTTGAAACAGGGATTTTCAAGAAATTCAAAGAAAATTTTGAAATCCTTTTTTTCTCTCTAAAAATTTGCTAAATTTGTTGAAAATGGTGAAATTTTTGAAAAACTTTTATTTTTTTGGGTTTAGAAAAGGAAAAATTGGATTTTTTGAGGGAAATGAGGTTTTTTTGAATAAAAAGAAGTGCATATTTTCTAATGTTAGAAAAAAGTTGAATTTTTCAAAAAATTTCGTTAGAAATTAGATTTTTAAGTGGAAATTTTTTGAAAAAAGTCTAAAAACCTTATTTTTATACGAAAAAGTTTGAAATTTTTGTAGAAAAATCTTTAAAAAAAGTTTTTTATACGAAAAAGATTGGAAATTCTGTTGAAATCGAAATTACGTGAAAATTTATTGATTTTGAAGCTTTGAAAAAAAGAACAAAAATCTTTGAAACAGTACTTTTTGAATGAAAAATTTGGATTTTTTGAAGAAAATTAAGGTTTTTGAATAAAATCGAGATTTAGCATATTTTCTAACTTTCAAATAGAAAATCGATAAAAATTTGTAGTTTTGTATTGATTGGAAAATTGGGAAATATTTCAATTTTTGATAAATTTGATATTTTCAAACTGAAAATTGAATTTTTTTTAATATATCAGTTTTTTTTGAATTTCCGCAGAATTAGAAACAAATCTGAAACTGTAATTTTTGACCAAGTTCCGAACGACCAAGTTCAGAAGTTATTCACGACTTATTTATCGTAATCTTTTGAAACTGAAATTTTTTTAAAGGGGGCGGAGCTCCGGAGAGCTCAGTAACTGCTTTCAGATGAATAAGAATATGGTTATCTACCAATTGATAACAAAAAATGGATTTAAAGCGAAAAAATAAGAAAAATCGATAAAAATAAAGAAAAAAACGAATATGGCCGAAGAAATGCATTCTGGGTTTCTAGGCCATTTTTTCCCTCATTAGAATTTTCCTAATAAAATATTCTTATGAAAAAAAATTTAATATAGAAATTTCCAAAGATTTGGGTTCCTAGGCCAATGTTCGTTATTTTTCCTTATATGGCCTAGAAACCCAAATTCCATTTTTTTTCGGCCATATTCCATTTTTTAAAATTTCATCGATTTTTCTTTCCATAAAATGTTTTTTTTAAAATTGATTTTTTGAAAATTCAAATTTTGAAACGAAAATCTTGGAATTTCTGAAAAAATGTTAAAATTTGAATGGAAAAGCTTCAGAATTTTGCAAATAATGAACAATTCGACCACTAAAAGAACCTTCTTAAAAATTAAATGTAAATTTTGAAACTGTATTTTTTGTTCAGAAAATTCGTAATTTTTTAAAATTCTCAAAATTTTTCCAGGATCTCAAATCTCGCCGGATCATGAAGGAAGTTCAAGATCGTCATCGAAAAAGGACGCTTCATTCATGGAAATGCGTGAAATAATGGAAAGAGCATTGATTGATGAGTCGAAGAAGATGTGTCTATTGTGTAAAAGAGCGTTTCCGTCGACGGATGTGCTCAAGAAGCATGTGGATAAGAGTGAACTTCATAAGGTATCGGAAAGCGACAATTTCAGACGATATTTGTTTAATTGTTGAATTTTCAGACAAATCTGGAACAGAAGCGAAGAGAATGGGGCAAAGAGTATGCGGCGCAGGAGACGCAGGAGGCTGAAGAAAGAGAGGCGGAAGGTTTTGGTGGCAGCTCGTCGGGAGGACCCGCGAATATGGTTTATAGAGATCGAGCGAAGGAGAGAAGGAAACAGTATGGAATTGATGCGACGGGTAAGGGGAATTTGTATTTTTAAGACGGTTTTTCTGAAAATCTTGTGATTTTTGGATTTTAGCAACAAAAAAAAGTTGAGTAGTTGGAATTTACCCATTCAAAAATGTTTATTTACAAAATTCTATCAAAAAATCTGAAATTTTCAGGCAAAACCAAAAAATATTGGATATCTCTAGTTAATTTTGAAAATTTGATGAAAATTTGGATTCTGAGAAAATTGCCATTAAAAATTTGCTTTTTTTGGAAATTTTTTTTCCTGTTTCAAAATTTGAAGATTTTTAAATTTTCAACAAAAAATTTGGTTTTCGTGCTCTATTTTATTTCTTAAATTTTAATTTTCTAAAATTTTTACTGTTTCAAAATTTCGCGATTTTCGGAATCATTACTAGTGTTTTTTTATTTTTTTAAGCTTGCTATGAAAACCTTAAATTTAAATATTTCGCAGCAAAATTTTGCAACCAAAAACATTTTTTTTTTGAATTTTCCAAGAAATGGATCCAATTTTTGCAGGTTACGCATTTGATATCAATAGTAGAGGTGGTGCAGCAAGGCACGAGGATAAAATAAGGCAGGAGAGTGAAGAGGCCGCGTCGAGACCGTTGAATGATAATAATATTGGAAGTCGATTGTTGAAGAATATGGGATGGAAGGAAGGGCAAGGTGTCGGAAAGAATGCACAAGGTAGGAGTTTTTGAGTTTTGATTTTGTATATTTTGTGAAAATCGCTGATTTTTTCAATGCGAATTGCTTTTTTCAAAGATTCGAAAATTATGCCTTAAAGACAGCTGTTCAGTTAATTTGACCCTACCTGTTTTTAGTTTCAAAAATTAGAGCGTTCTCTCATTAGTACAATGTAATTTATGCGAAATCACACCGATAAATACACGCGTCATAGCAGCGGTCCAAAGTTGAAAAAATCAAAATTTGAATTGCCGCGTGTCCGTGCGACGCGGTCGGTGTCCGTGCAACGCGGTCGAAATTGGCGCGAAACACAATTATTTGAATTTGGCTACATATTGGTAGGACCACCTGGGCTCCCATTCGAATTTTGAATTTTTGCCTAGAATTTGGATCGTGTTAACTGACAATCTGCCTTTAAAGGGATTCTTTACTGTTTTTGGGTTTCTAATCCATTTTCATCTTCTTCTTGATATTTGAAAACCTTTACAATAACAATATTTTCTGCGAAATTTCCTTTTCTAGTACTCAAACACACCAATTTACGACATAAGGCGGCGAATGGCCTAACAATTGCAAACACTCTCAGATTCACATGCTCTCTCGCGCGCGGCCGACCGGTCAAGCCATTCGCCGCCTTACCCTGTAAATGTGCTTTTTTCGTGTACTAGAAAAGGAAATTTAGATAAATTTATTTGCTTCTATAGGTTTTCAAATACTGTGAAGAAGATGAAAATGGAATTGAAACCCAAATTCAGTAAAGAGTCACTTTAACTAAAAAAGATCTGAACGTTTTTCGAAAATCTAGTAAAAAAAAACAGTTTTGAAACTGTAAATTTTAATATTTTTGAGCAACATTTTAATATTTTAAAACTATTTGGAAAACAATGAGGTTGAACATTTTATTTTAAAAATACTATTCCGATTTTTCACCGTTTTTTTGGAACCGCAAAATTTAAATTTTTGTGAAAATTGTTGATTTTTTCAAAGCGAATTTTTGTTTTTCAATGAATCGAAAATTATGCCTGAACTAAAAAAGATCTGAACGTTTTTTGAAAATCTAGTTTTTTAAAATCACATTTTTGAAACTGTAAATTTTGATTTTTTTGCGAATTTTTTATAATTTTCAAATTTTGCTCAAAAATATTGATTTTAAAAGTATAATTACGATTTTTCAAAGTTTTTTTCGAAACCGCGAAATTTTTATTTTTTGACTATTTCTAGAATTACGAAAAATCGATTATTTAAAAAAATAGCGTTATTTTTGAATTTATCAGAAACCCCGTATTTTTTGGGATTATTTTGAGAATTTTATTTTTCAATTAAAAGTAAACAATTCAGGTTTTTACTCAAATCAATAGTTTCATGTGAAATTTGATTAAAAACTGGATTTTTAAATATTTTTGGACGGAAAAAAATGGGATTTTGAAAATTTAGCGTTTCTTGAATTATTGAAACTGCAAATTTTGAATTTTTGAAAATTTCCAATTTTTGTCCATGAATTCCGATTTTTCAGTTTTTTTGAAACTTTTCAAAATTTCCTTTTTCTTTAATTTTTTCCTCCCGACAAATTTGAGAATTTCTAATCAAATAAATATTGAGAAAATGATTTTTTAGGAGCTTTTTAACATGACTTTTTAAAAAAACAGTTAATGCTTCTAAATTTTAATTTTTTCCCGTTGGTCTTAAAGTGTCTGTTTACTGATTTTCAATGTTTGTTTTAATCGACTCAGAATCACCTATTATTAACGGAATCAACAAAAAAATTCAGTTCAAAAGCTTAATTTTGAGCAAAACGGTCCCTCAAAAACCCAAAAACGGGTGGTGGCACCTCCCGCTTTGCACTGACACCGCCTGTTTTCGGCACTTTTCTGGGAGCTGTTTTGGACCCACGGGCGCCCGAAAATTGTTTTTTTTGACAAATTCATTAATAATAGGTGTTTCTGAATAGATTAAAACAACAATTGAAAATCAATAAACAAACACTTTAAGTAATTTTGAGAAAAAATATATAAATTCAAAAAATACTGTTTCAAAATTTTCATATTTTTAAATTCGGGTTCCCTAAATGTTAGGATTCGTATGACATTTTATGTACCCACGGTTTTGTTATTTTAGGGATAAACTTGTAGTTTTTTTTTGAAAAAAATCTGAAAATTTAAGAATTTAAGTTTTCAAATTAAACATATAGAAAAATTACAGTTTCAAATTTTAAATTTTTTTAAATTATCAATTTTTAACATCGTTAATTGTGCTTATTGAAAAAAATTTTCATATTTTTTGAAAATAATGCAAAAATTTACATTTTTTCGAAAAATGAAATTTTCAGAAAATCACAAAAAAAATTTTTTAATTTCAAAAATTTAATTTCCCAAAAAAAAACGGTTCTCAAAAAAATCAATCAATATTTTTCTCATTTCCAGGAATCGTAAACCCGATCCAAGCGGAACGATTCGTTCAAGGCGCCGGCTTAGGATCGTCCGGATCACGGATTCGTGGAGGAGTTGAAGCGTCGCATAAGGAGAAGACGAAACAAGCGCTTTTCAGTCGTTATCATGATCAGTAAATTAGGCCACGCCCCTTCCTGTTTTTTTTTTTGCAATCACCGCATATCTGTTTTGATTTGAATTTTAATTGAATTTTAAACGAATTTTAAAGGACTCTAAAAAATTTTTGGCGCAAATTTAAAATGTGGCTTTTCTAATGTTTATAGTTGACGTGTCCTGATTACCATTTTTTTGTTGTTGTTTTTTTGCCCACTTGGAAAAATCTCAATTGCTTTTAGGCGCTTATATCATAATTATCATCTTTTTTTCTGTAATTTATATTTATAAAACATTAAATTTAAACAAAAAAGAACAATTTTTAAGCATTTTCCCGATTTGAAAGCTCACGTTCTCTTGCAAATTCTTCGCGGGATCTGTAGAGGGACGACGAGTTGGAGTTGCTGAAAAATTAAAGTTTGAGATTTTTTGAAGTTGCTGTAAAATGTATGGAAACCTCTTCTTTGGAAGTATAGCTCGGCCGGACTTTCGGGAACGGGAGTTGGGGGACTTTGGAGAAGATGGGGACTCGGCAGAGGTGTTCATAGAGGCGGAGGCGTCTGAAAAAAGAAAAATTTGGTGGAAGGAATCGAACCCGCGACACTTGGGGGTGCCTGAATGTTAGGCAAAACGCTAACCCATTGCGCTATAAGGATACTAAAGGGTGGAGTGCAAAGAGAGCTTATAAGGTCGCCCCTCGTTGAAAATGACTCACTTTTCAATTTCGGCTTGGATTTCGATCTTTTCACACCATCTTCGATAACCGATTTCGTAGAAGTTATCGATTTATTGGAATTGCATGAATTATCGGATGGTTTTGCACCAAATTTCACCATTTTATCGCGGAAGAACAAGGCGGAAACCACTCCCGTCACTTGAATAACCGTCAGGAGCAATAAAACCGAATATCTGGAGAATGGTTCGCCTTGCGTGATCATGTACAAAAGCCAATAAAATTCCGAAACGCCGGTGATCATTTGGAAGAGGATGTAGATGGAGAGAACCGCTGGAAAAAAGGAATTCAAGATGGTTTGGTACGATACTACGCTGTTACGGAAGCTTGAGGCTGCAGAGACCCATTTTTTCTCCAAATTGATATAAATATCATTGAAATTGACCAAATTTTAGGCGCGCAACTCTCTTAGTACGACATTACAGCTTTACATACAGTTTTATCGACAGAAACGTGTATTTTTTCATTTGAAAAGGTGATTTTCGGAAAAATCACGTTTTTTCGAGCGTAAATTTGATAGGATGTCGTCGATATTCAGAATTTAAAACAAAGCTACGATGCTACGGAATTCCGTAGCATCGTACGGAGCTGTAGCTGAAGCTATGCGGTTGAAAATTTAGGGAACAGTTGTTTGGCTTGTTTTTTATCGAAATATTTATTTTTTGTCCTATAAAAGAGTCGGAAAGGAGGTGTCACTGCGTAGTATCGTACCGACATTTGAAATTCCGTAAAACGCCTAAAAATTGAGCTACAATGTTGAAAATTTGGGATCTTATAGAAAAACATGTACATTTTATGAAGAAAGGTCAAATTTGAGAAATTCTGTGCCAAAAACCAATAAAAATAATAAGCGTTAATTCGTAGCATCGTACTTGACTTGTAAATTTAATTAGATTATCAAAAAAACTAAAATATAACTAGAAAAAGTATTCTATTAACGCGGACGAGGGTCAAATTTTGGCCAAACTAATCTAAACTTCAAAAAACAGCAGCGTACTTGCGTAGCATCGTACTAAACCACAAAAAGACACTCACCACTATTCCGAGTAACGACGTAAGCCATTCCCGGCACGGCAGCGATGGCCTGTAGAGCCGAAAGCAGAAAATACGAAGCGACCTGATATCCAACAGACACTCCGACTGTCGCCGAAACGAAAATGGTGAAGGAGAATGTGAACTGGAGCACGACAATCAATTGAAGAACGGTCAACGGCAAATCTGGTCTCAACATCAATTTCGTCATCTTTTATTTAGCTTTTCCTTTTTTATTTTTATTATCTCACTTTTGGTTTTTTTTGTTGTTTTTGTGAAATTTGGAATTGAATGGGGGTTTGGAAGGGGATGGGAGAAAGAAGGTCACGTTTTTTTTTGGAATTTGTTTAACTTTCTTTTTTTTAAATTCAAATTTTTCAATATTTTCTGTTTCAATTCATGTTTCAATATTTTTACGGAAATATAGATTTTTAGAATTTTTTTGATAGTATGAAGCCAATAAACTACTAAATTTTGAAATGAATTGTTGACCAACTTTAAGAAGGTATAACTTTTTATTCGTTTGGCTAAGAAGTCCAAATTTAGTCTTTTCAGAAAGCTGAGAAATTTATGATTCTAAAAACACTAAACACAATTTACTTTGGAATTATTAAACTTTTGAAAAACCACGTCAAAGTACGTCTTCTATATTTTACCATACAAAATTTTTTTCATGTTTGAGACACCATAACTTTAGAATAGTTTTCCCAACAGCTTCAAAATTAACATTATCAGAAAGCTGATAAATTTTTTATTCTAAAAACTCCAAACATGGCCCATTTTGACATTTAACAACTTGTGAAATGCCACGTCAAAGTTTACACATATTTATTTATCCGTTTTTATTAAACATTCTTGTTTTTTTCTGAAATTTCCTTTATTATCTGATAATATGATACTCATTTTTGAAAAAATTTTTAGTTTCTTCATTGAAATAATTCAAAAAGCACAAAAATCCAAAAAAAACTAGAAAATTGTAGTGCCACGTCAAAATCGGCAAAATTTTCAATTTTTTCAAAAATCCATAACTTTTCACAAAATTGTCAGAAATTCATGTTAGTCACATTATTTCAAAGCTGAAATTCTGAAAATTCAGATTTTTCTTATGGAAATGTGAGAAAAAATTCTGAAATTCGAGAAAAATTGAAAAAAGTGGAGGTATTTTTAAAAATATGTGATATTTTCAATTTTTTCAAATCTTCATAACTTGCTTCAAGATTTTCAGATTTTTGGGTGTAATACATCTAATTGAAGCTAAATTCCTGAAAAACAATATTTTCAGCATTAAAATGCTCAAAAAATCATGAAATTCGAGAAATTTGCAAAAAAGTTATGACCCTTCAAAAATGTTGCTATTTTGATGAAAACGCCCCCCCCCCCACCTTCATAAAAAAATATTCGATTTCTTGCAAAACACGTGACAATTACAGATTTGTATTCAATTTGTTTCAATTTGGCACCCCGGATGATTTCGTTGAAACGACTAGAGAGTGTGTGAATTGGAGAGACACAGACATGATCAAAGGTTTATTATGGGGGTTGGAACTGATAAGATATTGGGTAATCAGAAACAATAAAAAAACAGGTTGTTGATTTGTGAGATAGATATTCGATCATTTGTTGATTTTTTCGTCATTTGGGGAACGTGGAAATATTCGTATTTGTGCTGAAACCAACTGAAAATGTCGGATTTTGATCAGGTAAGCGTTTTGAGACCTTTTTTGAGAGCATGTTACTTTTTTGAAAATTGTATCAAAATAATTAGTTTCGTGTTGTTATAAAGCATGAAATCTCAAAATTCAAGATTTTCTCATTATTTTTCTACAAAAATCATAAAAATTGAACAATTTTTAGTTGAGTTATGATAATTTGAAAATGTCCACTAAATTTGAAAACAACAATTTTTTTGCTGAAAATTGAAGCGTCACAAATTTTTTCAAAATTTCTCAAAATCCATGAAATTTACATCATTAAAAAGCTGAAATTCTGAAAATTTAAGTTTTTCTCATCATTTTTCTGTAAAAATCATGAAAATTGAGAAATTTTGAGAAAAGTTATGCCATTTCAAAAAAATTGAAAAATTTTTTTTTCGATTCGTCATTACTTTTCTTAAAATTTCTCAAAATTTCTGATTGTTACAGTAAACAAAATGCTGAAATCGTAAAATTTAAGAAAAATTCAATAATTTATGGGAAAACTCACGAAAATCGATCATTTTAAACGAAAGTCAGAAATTTTTGAAAATTATCGATTTTATTCAAAGAGTCACAATATATTTGAAAATAACAGGGAACTAAATGGATTTTTTCAAAATATAAAACTTTTTCATAAATTTTCCAATTTCCGGCTTCAAAATAAGCCAAAAACCACCAAAATCGGATAATTTTCGAAAAAGCTACAACATTTTGAAAACATATATCGAACATTTCTAAAATGTTGAAACAAATTCTGATTTTTCGAATTTTTGCCAATTTCCGCTAAGAAAATCAGACAACAACGCGTATTTTCAGAATCTATAAAAAATTGGCTTCAATTTGGTGAAAAAATCATGAAAATCGATAAATTTTGAAAAATATTATGCCACGTCAAAATTTCTAAATTTTGAAAAATTTCGAAATCTCATAACTTTGTTCACAATTGAACGATTTTTAAGATCTTTAGCTTGTTTCAAAGCTGAAAATTGGAATTTTCAAATTTTGAAAGTAATCGTAACAAAAATTAAAAAATTATATCGTTTTGCCGCGTCAAAATTGATAAATTGATAAAATTTCGAATTTTTCAAGTTCTCATAACTTTTTTCAATATTGAAAGATTTTCAAGATTTCTAACTTTTTTTGAAGCTGAAAATCTGAATTTATAGATTTTTTTGTCTAGGGTATGCAAATCTCACAAAAATGGAGCATACTGCCACGTCAAAAATGACATAAAAGCACATAACTTAAAGTCCATAAAAAAATATACCTGAATTCAAGTTCTCATAACTTCTCTCAAAATCGATGAATTTTCAAGATTTTTAGCTTAAATTAAAGATAAAAATTTGAATTTTAAGATATCTAAGATAAAAATAATCACCCTTCCAAAAATCCAGAGCTTTGTCACCCCAATACTTCCAAAAAACTTCATTTTGCCACGTCATCAAAATTAGTCCCAATTCGTCGATCTCCGAAAATTGCCCCCAATTTCCTGTCGAAATTTCGTTTCTTCTTCTTCATCCCTTTCTTTTTGTGTCCAGCTCAATCATGTTCCTCTTTTGGACTCTTTTCCTGAAAAGGACGGATGAAAAGAAGGGAGGCCTTCTTATTCTTCTATTCTTTGCATAACGCAATATTCGTTTTCCTCTGCACACTCCACCCGTTTACACACTATTTCTCAAGTGAAAATCTAAACGGAAGCCAGTGGAAAAGAAAAAGCTTAGCATCTATGTATATATTTGTAGTATTTAGTAGTTTTTATGGAGTGAGAAAAGAGAAAAGGTCGCTTCTCATTTATTTTTGCTAATGGATTTTAAGTTATGTGGTTTTGCCATTTTTGACGTGGCAGTATGCTCCATTTTTGTGAGATTTACTAACCTAAGACCAAAAAATCTAAAAATTCTGATTTTCAGCTTCAAAACTAGCTAAAATTCTTGAAAATCTTTCAATTTTGAAAAACGTTACGAGAACTTGAAAATTTCAAAATTTTATCAATTTTGACGTGGCAAAATGATATATTTTTTAAATTTTTGTTGTGATAACTTTTAAAATCTGAAAATCCAGATTTTCAGCTTTAAAACAAGCTAAAAATCCTAAAAATCTTTCAATTTTGAAAAAAGTTATGAGGTTTCGAAATTTTTAGCAAATTTTGAAATTTTGACGTGGCATAACGTTTTTCAAAATTTTTCGATTTTCGTGATTTTTTCAGCAAATTGAAGGCATTTTCTTATAGATTTTGAAAATTGACACTGTTTTTTGATTTTCTCAGCGGAAATTGGAAAAAATTCCAAAAATCACAATTATTTTCAAAATGTTAGAAATTTTCTATAGATGTTTTCAAACCGTTGTAGCTTTTTCGAAAATTGTCCGATTTTGATGCTTTTTGGCTTATTTTGAAGGCGGGAATTCGGAAATTTGAGAAATTGCTTTCTATTTTGAAAAAATCCACATGTTTCCCGGGAATTTTCAAACATATTGGGGGACTTTGAAAAATATTCGAAATTTTTTAAAATTTTAAAATTTTCGTTAAAAATGATCGATTATTGTGATTTTTCCATTTAATTATTGAATTTTTCTAAAATTTTAAAATTTCAAAATTTTTTAACTTTCAAAATCAGAAATTTTGTGAAATTTTAAGACAAGACAACCAATGTCCAATTGAAAAATTGAAAAATTTCAATTTTTTTTGAAACTGCATATTTTTCCTCAAAATTTCGCAATTTTCATAAATTTTCTCTCAAGAAGGTCGCATTTTTCTGAAATCTCGTGATTTTCTTCTTTCTAAAATTGAAAAAATTATGGATTTTGACAAATTTCAAGAGAAGTTATGACCAATTGAAAGTTGAAAAAAAACTGAAAATTTCGGAATTTTTCCAAAAATTTTTTTCAAACATTTTCCAATTTTTGTAACAGGTGGTATTATTAATCTGAAATTTCAGATTTTCAGCATTCAAATAATGCAAAAATTATGAAATTCGAGAGATTTTAGGAAAAGTTATGAGCACTTGAAAAATGTGAAAATTTTCAAAAATTTAGAGGGGTCTCAATTTTTCTCCAAATTCCCCCAATTTCAGCAGATCTTTTCCAATTTTCCTCATTTTTTCATATTACATAATAAAGTTCATAAATGTTTCATATCAGGGGGAAGAACTTTACCGCCCCCCCCCCGCTCTTTAAGATTTGCATCTTTTCCGTCTCTCTCTCTCTCGCTATAAAAAAAACTTTGCAATTTTTCACTCAAATATCCATTAGTCGCTTTCCTCTTCCTCCATTCCTTCTTTATCGGAATTTTTTTCCTTCCATCTTACTTCTACTTTTTTCCCCTATTTTGTCAACAAATTGTTGGAAATTGTTTTTTTAGTTTGGGATTTTTTTGGCGACTAATAATTCTGCAGTGGCACGCTAAGAGTGGGGGTGGTTTTGGCGCCGTTTTCGATAAGAAGCGCTGGAACATTTCAGCATTTTGTAATTGTTTCAAAAAATATAAAATTTTTGGGTTAAAATAAGATTGATTTCATGAACTTTGAACAATTTTAAGACAAGTTATGAATTTTTAAAAATTTCAGATTTTTTGTAATTTTTTGATGAATGCTCCCCAAACATGTGCTATTTTATGTAGATTTTTTGCACAAATTTTCATTATCATATTTTTTCTGAAAAGTCACATTTTTAGCTTCATTTCAAGCGATTTGTTATAAAATTTGGAGCATTTCGAAAAAAGTTATGAATTTTTGAAAATCTTAAAATATTCAATTTTGGGTGATTGTTGGTCGATATTTTTTGCCATTTTGGATGCCTCAAAAATTTTCTAAAAAATCGCTAAGATACCTATTTTATAGAGAAAGACCTCAGCTTTCAGAAAATGTTAGAATTTTGAAGATTAGCCAATTTTCAGCAAAGTTGTGAAAAATATTGAAAATTTTCAAAAAATCGATTTTGAGCCATGTTTCAGCTGCTTGAATCACATGTTTCAAGAAAGTTGAGTATTGCTGTTTAATTTATATTCTGAAGTAAAATGTGATCTTTCAGAAAAGCTAAAAATTTCAGAAATTAGTTAATATTTGGAAAAGTTAGGAATTTTTGATAATCTTGAAATATTCGATTTGGCTGATTTTTTTCTGCCATTTTACATACCTCAAAAATTTTCAAACATATTGGTAACATATAAATTTTATAGAGAAAAGTGTCAGCTTTCAGAAACCGTTAGAATTTTGTAAATTGGTCAGTTTTCAGCAAAGTTGTAAATTGTTGAAAAATCTGAAAATTTCCAAAAATCGATTTTGATCCACGTTTCAGCTTCTAGAACCACTTGTTTTAATAATGTTAAGTATTCTTGTTTAATCCATATTTTGAAGTAAAACTTCAGCTTTCAGAAAAGCTAAAAATTTCAGAAATTGGTTAATATTTGGAAAAGTTATGAATTTTTAAAAACTACTCAAAATTAAATTTCAAAAATTTTTTTTTAATTTTTACCAAAAAAACATTTTTAGAAACTTAATTATCTGACAAACGTGTAAGGTTGGTTTTTCCATCAAAGTTTTTAAAATTTCCCATAGAAAGACGTGCCAAAAAGATCCTAAAATGTGAAAAATGGGGACCTCCCCCTTTCCTCCTCCCATTTTCTACGGAATACATAAAACTCAACGAAAATTTATGGCCGATTTGTTATTTGGGTACGGGGGGCTCCATTTATTCCCCAGACAATTTCGTTGCTCGTTCCATTTTAGCTCCCAAAAATTCCTTTTTCCTCCTTTCTTCGATGGAAATTTATGTTGTCACCATTTCTTCCCCCTCCTCTTACTTTTTTTTATAAGAAAAAAAATCAATTTTTCATAAAAACACTCTTTTTCCCTTGAAAACAACAATTTTCCTCTTTTTTTCTTCCAGCTCGAATATCAAACTGGATTCGGAAATGAGTTTTCTAGTGCTGACAAACGAGTGCCTGATGCGTTGCCGGTTGGGAGGAATGCACCGCAGGTATGTCTTTACCATTTTCTCTACTTGTTGCCAGCTGCTTCCGTGGCGCAATAGGCAGCGCGTTCGGCTGTTAACCGAAAGGTTGGTGGTTCGAGCCCACCCGGGAGCGAAACTTTTTTGCTTTTTGTTTAGAATGTCGCGAAATGTTTTTTATTGTTAATTTATCAAATAATATACGTTTTTACTCCAAAATGCACTAAATTTCACGATTTTTGAGTAATTTGGAGTGGTGCAAAGAAAAATGGTACTTATTGCATTCGGAGGTTATATTTTTCTTATCTTTCTCAGTTTTTCCTAATTTTCGAGCTGATATTATGAAAATTTAATATCTTAGCTTTATTCTAAAAAAAATTTCATGAAATATTATTAATTTTCAGTAAAGTTAGGAATATTTTAAAAACCTGAAATTTTAGATTTATAGTCATTTTTAATCTGCTAGAACTACAGATTTTGAAAGTTTTCAAACTTTATTTTTTCGCATGTTATAAAGTGAAATTTGAAATTTCAGAAAATCTATAATTTTTGAAAATTGAACCATTTTCAGCAAAGGTATGGTCTTTTCAAAATTCCTAAAAATCGATAATGTGAAAATCAGCTAATTAATTTGAAGGCAACTTTGACGTGTCAAAACGCTATATTTTCTAGAATTCTGACTACTATATTTATAGCGATCTGAGAAACGGCATTTTCAGCGTTAAAATAAGCCAAATATCTTAAATTTTACCCAATTTTTAGAGAAGTTAGAGTAACTTGAAATTGTAGTTTTCTGCTGTTTTCAATGTGGGATAACTTTTATGAAAATCACTGAATTTTTCAATCGAAAAAAATTCCGGGAGCTCCCGATCCTATTCTCATTTTCAACCCCCAGAGCTTATCAGCGCCTTTTTCTCAGCGGTCTCCCACAGCTTCCGTGGCGCAATAGGCAGCGCGTTCGGCTGTTAACCGAAAGGTTGGTGGTTCGAGCCCACCCGGGAGCGAAACTTTTTGCTTTTGCTGTTTCTCCATCCAATTGCCTTTTTTTGCAGAAATGCCCACACGGCTTGTATGCTGAGCAATTAAGCGGGACCGCGTTTACCGCGCCAAGAGTCACGAATCAAAGAAGTTGGCTGTATCGGATTCGGCCGTCGGTTATTCATCGACCATTCAGGCCATATGTTAATAGGTCTGCGAAGTGGACCAATAACTTCTCTGGAATTTTCCCTAATCCGAATCAGACAAGATGGAATCCGTTCCCTTTGCCGAGTAAGGAGGGAGTGACTTTTACGGAGGTTGGTTAAACATTTTTGATAGAAATGGATACGAATTTCGATTTTAAATGAAAGAGGAGAACTTCCTCTACAAAATGGTGTATCTTTCAAGCGGAATGCTGAAGGTTGCGGTTTCTTCTTCTGAGATATAATGCTTCATAATAGCGTAGCATTGTAGTAGTTTTTTATTGCTCATAAAGTTAGAACCTTCCGGTTTTTTGCAAAAATTCTTTACAGAAAATGTTCCGAATGATTTTCCAATATATCCTTCACGAAATTTTGGCATTTTTAGCAACGCAGCGGAATTCCGTAGCTTCGTACTAAAAAAACTAAAAAGCTCATCAAAACACTCATTAA
The DNA here is from genome assembly GCA_964036255.1 of Caenorhabditis virilis. Classification (NCBI taxonomy): domain Eukaryota; kingdom Metazoa; phylum Nematoda; class Chromadorea; order Rhabditida; family Rhabditidae; genus Caenorhabditis; species Caenorhabditis virilis. The sequence continues at coordinate 16,656,616 of OZ038415.1, read as the reverse complement.
TTTTCGACAAAATTATCCCCATTTTCTTGCAGAATCTCTACACAGTCTGTGGCGGTGGGGACGTAATTTCACGTACCGGTTTGGCGATCCATGTCTTCTCCTTCAATGAAAGCATGAAAAATGAGGCGTTATACAATTCTGATGGCGATTTTTTGATCGTGCCACAACAAGGCGCTCTCGAAATCACAACAGAGTTTGGCAGGATGTTGGTTGAACCACAAGAGATTGCAGTCATCCCGCAAGGGATTCGATTTTCGGTTGGATTGAGGGAGAATCAGCCAGCGAGGGGGTACATATTAGAGGTTTATGGAACTCACTTCCAATTGCCGGATTTGGGACCGATTGGCGCGAATGGACTGGCGAATGCGAGGGATTTTGAGACGCCGGTTGCACACTTTGAAGATTTGGATGGGGTTTCGTTCAAAATCATCAATAAATATCAGGGAGAATGGTTCGAAGCGGAACAGGATCACTCGCCGTTTGATGTTGTTGGATGGCATGGGAATTATGTGCCGTATAAATATGATTTGAGAAAGTTCAATGTTATTAATACGGTCTCGTTTGATCATTGCGTGAGTTTCTAAATTTTCAGAAAAAAAGCTTAAAATTTGTGCTGTAGCTGATTATTTTATGTCGTTTTTAAGGATTAAGTTTGAAGCCTCCCAAGTTAACTCTAGGAAGAGATTTTTTAATAAAATTAATATAATTTTAAAAAGCAAAAAAATCTGAACAAAATGATGGTCTTTTTGGGAAAAATAGTTGATTTTGAAGCAAGTTGCAGATTTTTAAAAAATAGAGATTTTCGAATTTTCTTCAAATTGTATCGCTTTTTCTCAGCTAAATTCCAGAATTTTTCGATAATTTTTTTAACAACTGACTTGCATTTTCTTCTTTTATCGATTGGTATAACAAGAATTTCAAAAAATCGATTTTTTCTATGCGTTTTCAATGACTTTTGACCCCCTCTTTTTTCTTAACTTATTACTATGCTACGCCATTACGCGCTCATAACTAGGCTCAAACTCGACCAATTTCCACAAACTTTATATCATTTTATTCAGAAAATCATGAAGAATACAAAAATCATAGATTCTTCCTAAAATATGTATAATAATACCCCGAAAATATCGATTTTTCAGGACCCATCAATCTTCACAGTTTTGACAGCTCCATCCGTCAAGCACGGTACAGCAATCGCGGACTTTGTCATTTTCCCGCCAAGATGGGGAGTGGCTGAGAACACCTTCAGACCGCCATATTATCATCGTACGTTTTTCCTGGTGAAGTGTTTTTGGACTTGAAATTCTTAAAAAAACCGAAATTAATTTTTTAAAAATTGTTTTTTGAAAATCTTCGAAAGATCAGGATTTCGCCCCCTAAGTTCTTGAAATTGGAATATTTATGAAAATTGCAATATTTTTCTCTACAAAATGATGTATTTTTCATCAAAAACGATCAAGTTTGAGCGAAGTTATGAAAATTTAATTGTGTAGCATCATACTGCAAATTTAAAAATTCCGAAAATTTCCGTAATGTTGACCATTTTTTATGCAAATTTCATCAAAATGTGCAGAATTCCAAGCTCTTTAATATCATTAGCATTTCAGGAAACTGCATGTCGGAATACATGGGATTAATCACGGGATGCTATGAAGCTAAAGAGGGAGGATTCAAACCGGGTGGCGGATCATTACACTCAATGATGACACCACACGGACCGGATTTCGCGTGTTTTGAGAAGGCTTCAAATGATGAGCTGAAACCTCAAAGAGTCGCCGAGGGGACTATGGTGAGAAGATTTTTCCTTTTTTTTTCAAAATTTTTGAATTTTCGGATTTTTTTTTGAAATTTTTATTTTTATCAAAATTTTTAGAAAAATGTGAATTATTTCGCTATGAAACTTGCAATTTATTAAAATTCATAACCATCGTATTCTCTATGACTTTCTATACAAAATGATACCTTTTCCATCAAAATTGGTCATCGTTTAGGCAAGTTATAACAAACGGAATTGCGTAGCATCGTACAAAAATTGGAAAAGGTCATAACTTGGCTCAAGATGTATCATTTTTGATAAGAGTTATACGAAAATTACCAGGATTTTAGGTTCTTTAAGAAAATCCTAATCTTGTCACAATTCATAGATTCTGGAGTGTAATTACGTATTATTGTAGTGCCTATAGTTTAGCATTGCGCATAACTTTGCTCAAAATGGACCAATATCAACAAAAGTTGTACTAAAATGTGCCAAATTTCAAGCTCTTTATGAAAATATTAAAATCAAGTTTTGAATTTTCAGAGTTTCATGTTCGAAAGCTCTCTCAATATGGCGATCACCAATTGGGCAAATTCTGAAAATGTCGACGAGAACTATCACAAGGATTGGCAACCATTAAAGAAACATTTTGTACTTCCAAAATAATAATGATTTTTTTTTGAATAAATTTCTTCGATAGTTGGCTCTTAAATTAGATTTTAATTGGTCATACTAACCAACTAATATTTGTCCTATCTTTCAGTACTAAATCTAATTTTTTTTGTAAATTTTTAAGGTTTATGAACGCTCCCAGCACTTCTGGAAGAGGATACGCTAAATATCAGATCAGAAGCTCAGGTTTATTTCAAGTGGGATAGTGCCTTTAAGAACAATTTCCACATTTTCCAGGAATGCCGCGCGTTTTGGCCAATGAATCGGAAATGTTCTCATTGGATGATAATGACGAAATCGATGAATTAAAAACGTAAAATTTAAGAAAATTAGCCTAAAATTCAGATATAACATTTTCAGGCCAAACGTGAGCAAAGAGGAGGAGAAGAGTCGGCTGTTCGATTGTAATTTGGATAGTGATGAGGATGATGAGAAAACGCTGAAAAATGAGGAGAATGATAAGGGACAGAATATTAGACAACCGAGTAATAGTAAGTTTAAGATTTTTTCTTTAAAATGCGATAAAAATTATGAAAATCGGGGTACTTTGCGAAAAGTTATTGGGTGTTGAAATTTGTGAATTTTTGAAATAGTTTGATTTTGGATGGATTTTTTCCAGTTTTGGCTTGTTTTTCAGCATTTTCAAGCAGGTAATCGTAATGAGCACATTAACAGCTTCAAAATGAGTCAAAATTCATATAAATTGATAAACTTTGAAAAAAGTTATACCATCTCAAAAGTTGGAACATTTTTTTCCATTTTTTCAAATACCCATAACTTTTGTCAAACTGTCCGATTTTAAAGAAATTTGGTTTATTTTAAATTATATTTTATTAATTTTCAAAGTGTCTGCTTTAAAATGAGCTCAAATTTACTAAAATCGATGAATTTTTGAAAAAGTTATGCCCCTTCAAAATTTCCAAAAATTTCAAAAAATATCACATTTTCAAATCTTCATAACTTTTTTCAACCTTTCTCGATTTCGACGATCTTAGGATCATTCGAAAGCCCATTTCCAGCTCTACATAATTCTATAAACAAAATTTCCAGCACCCTCTACCAATCAATCAAAAGAACGCTGTCGTCTCCGCGACTCATTCGACCTCGACAACGACTCCCTCTCCGACGATTTGGACCTTTTGCCACCGATTCCAGGTGCTCCGAGCACAAATTCCTCAATTTTTAGCAAATTCCATCGTCTAAATTGTTGTAATCCAAGAATTCCGTCAAAATGTTCAATAATGTAAATTAATAATTTTTTAGATTTTTTTTTTCAATCTCATTTTTTTGCATTTTTTAAAATTCGCCAAAAATCTCAAAATTTCTTGTCTAGATCTCTCTTAATTGTCAATTGTGCAAAATTCGCGGGTTTTATCAATAAAATTTATTGAAAAAATGAAAAATTGTCATTTCATCTTATTTATCACTCCTTTCAATGCTGGAAGAGCATTTAGATTTGGAAGGGGTGGAAGAATGCGATGTTTCTGAAAAAATTTAACATTTCTTGGAAAATAATTGCTCACGTTGGAAAATATGAAATTTCAGCTTCAAAATGATACCAGATTCATAAAATTTGAAGAATTTTGAGAAAAGTTATAATTTTTTGAAAAAATTGAAAAACATTTTTTTTTCGAATTTTTCAGTTAAGTGTAATTTTATTCAATTTCCAATATTTAAATTTGTTGCATTTTTTAAAATCAAAAAAATCTGGAATTTTGTCTTCAAAATGATATAAAAATCATAAAAATCGGAAAACTCTGAGCAAAGTTACGAAATTTTGAAAAATCGAATTTTCGCAAATGTTCGAATTGCTATAACTTTCCCCAAAATCATTCAATTTTCCAGAACTATGGCTCATTTTGAAGCTCATAATCAGAAAAATCAATATTTTAGCTTTAAAATAAAAAAAATAATCGATAATTGGGAAAAAATTCGATAAGTTACGGCCATTTGAAAATTATGGTTAGAAAAATTTTAAAAATATTGACGTGGCATAACTTTCTTCAAACTTTCTCAATTTTTTCGTTTCATTGCTAATTTTAAAGCCAATTTCCTAAAAATACATACGTTATTAACTTTTTATACGTTATTAACTTTAAAACAATGCCACATGCTTAAAAATTGAAAAATTTCGACAAAAATCATGAATTTTCGAAAACTTTAAAAATTTTCAATTTTTTCAAACTTCTATAACTTTTCCCAAAATTACCCAATTTTTATGATTTTTAGCTCATTTTGAAGCTGAACTCTTGAAAATTCAAAATTCCAGCTTTAGAATGATTCCAAAATCATCAAAATAGAAAATTTTCGACAAAAGTTATAAATTTTTAGAAAATATTGAAAATTCAAAAATTTTGACTATTTTCAAAGTTCTACAACTTTTCTCAAAATCATCCAATTTTAATTATTTTTAGCTTATTTTAAAGCTTGGAATTTCAAAATTCCGATTATAAACTTCATTTTAAGAAAAAATATTTGGAAAGTTCAAAAAAAGAGTGCATTTCAAAAACCATTAATTTTAAGCTTCAAAAAAAGGCTTCAAAAAATATACCTTCTTCTCCTTTTCCTTCTCAACCCTCTCCTTTGACGCCGGCAAAATAGGCGATTGGTTATTCTTCTTCTTCGTCCTCGGTCTCGTCATTTCATTCTTCGTCGCAGTCTCCTCCGCTGGAATTTTTCCGGGTCCCTCCGTTTCCGTCGTAACCTTCTCCTTCTCCCCTTTGCTTACTGTAGTTACCGTATTCTTCTTCTTACTCTCCTTTTCCTTCTTTATTTCATTCCTCTTCGATTCCTTTTTCTCCTTCCCTTCCTTCTCCTTCTCTTTCTCTTCCTTTTTCTCCTTTTCCTTTTCTTTCTCCTTTTCCTTCTCCTTTTCCTTTTCCTTCTCCTTCTCCTTCTCTGCGTCTTCCTTCTCTTTTGCCTCTTTCTCTGCAGCCTCCTTTTCCTCCTGCTCTTTCTGCTTTTTCGCTTCCCGCTCTTTTTTCTCCTCTTGCTCTTTCTGCTTCTTCGTTTCGCGCTCTTTTATCGCCTCCTGTGCTTCCTTTTCACGATTTCTTCGATCTTCTGCCATGTTGTGAAGATACTGCTCGGTCGCCAGTTCACCACCCCATCTTTCCGGAATCAGATCGGTATTGCGGAGCAATGTATCGAGAAGACATTGTTTGGCCTGAAAGAAGAAGATTCGGACTTTCGAATGGTGTAAAAATCTTGAAATTTCGTCTGGAACGAAAAAAGTTATGACATTTTGAAAATTTGAAAATCTTCAGAAAAAAGGGTACATTACTTTTTGATAAATTATCCAATTTCTATAACTTTTGAAGCAAAATTTGCCTATTAGTAAAATCTCCAAAATTTCAGCTTCAAAATGCACCAAAAAATATGAAAATTGAACAATTTTTCGAAAAGTTATAAAAAGTCAAAAATTTCGAAAAATATCGAAAATTTCAGAATTTTCCAATTATCATAACTTTTCGAAAAATCATCAGATTTTCATGATTTTTATATCAGTTTGTAGGATTTTATTCAAATTTTCAAATTTTCAGCTTTAGAAAACTCTATCTAATGTAATTTTTGAGAAATATTCAAAAATATTGAAAATTTCAAAAAATTCACAATTTTCAATTTTTCATAACTTTTCGATAAATTATTCGATTTTAAAAATTTTTTGATCAAGTTGCTGCTAAAGTTCTTATTATTTTTTTTCGCAAACAAAAAACCTTACTCCGCTCCTTTCAACAAATCAAAAAAAAACCAGAATTCCTAAGAATAATTTTTGAAACAGTGATTTTTTAAAATCAATTTTCAAAAAGGCATAACTTTTTCCAAAATTTATCAAATCTCATGAAATTTATAGTTTTGAAGCTAAGAATTCAAATTTTTAGATTATCAGCTTTTTAAAAAGCCAAAATTCACGGAAATTGAAAAAAAAACTCGAAAAATTGAGGTAAATTGAAAATTTTGAAAAAACATCGATTTGATGTAGCTTTTCTTCAATTTGATCATTTTTTTGAGAATTTTTTTATTATAAAGCGAAAAAATTAATTAATCAGAACATTGGCTTCAAAAAAAGATATTCGCCCTAAAAATTGAGATATTTGTTCAGAAGTTCCGCCTTATTCAGTACCGCCTTGAAAATTTACAAATAAAATTACCAGTTTTCAAAATGATCTAGCTTTTCCTCAAATTTCGAGATAATATTGAAATTTAGTATCAAATTAAAGTCCAGAATCGGATTAATCAAGATTTTTGCAACAAGTTGATACCAAACCCATGGTTATAATCCCATTTTTTGAAAAGTTATACAATTTCAAAATTTTTAAAAAGAAAATTCCACTCCCCTTCGCCTTTTCCACCATAACTTCCCTTAAACTCCCCCAATTTTCACAAACCATGCCTCATTTTAAAGAAAAAACCCACCTTCGTCCGATTAATCATAAATTTCCTCAATTCCAAGTCCACAACCACCTCCAACTTGTCCGAAAACGTGCCAATATGTCTCATCGCTTCGGTGAACACATAATTCAAAACAATACACAATTTCTCCGTCGGCGGCTCCTTCGGATTCTCAAAAAAATAGAAAATCGTTCTCAAGTCGTCGTATTTCAATGTTATCGATTCGAGGTACTGAATCCGCCGAAAAATCACAAGAAGCCTTTTCGCATTCCTATTATCTTCCTCTTCAGCAAAGGATTTCCCAGTTGATGACATCCCTGAACTATCCACCCATTTCAACTCAAATTCCGACGGTTTAATCAATAATGGGCGTGGCTTAAAAAGGTCGCAGATTTGTGGGCGGGGCCTATTTTCAAAAACCTACCGTAATAACTTTCGAAAATTCGAAGACTTCCGCCTCTTCCTCGGAGATTTTCTTCACGGTCACTGACTTTTTCAGCTCGTCGCCGATTTCAGACCATGTTCCGGGAGATTTCGCAGGTTTCAGACGCTGAAATCATCGATCGAGAAGGGCCTTAAAATATAGGCCCGTTTTAGGCAAGTTAGGTTTACCTTTGAACTTTGCTCCACTTCTCTTTTTGCCTCATTGTACAGAAAATCATTGAACATTTGACGTAATTTATAATAACGATCGGTCATTTTTTAGTCACTATTTGGAATGGATTTTAAAAAATGGAATGAAATCGGGATAGGGGGAATTTTGGATGGAAAAAATCCAGGTGGCAAAAATTGATGATTTTTGAAAATGGGTCAGTTTTCGAGAAATTTGGTGGATGTTTATAGGTTTGAGTTTATTTTAAAGCTAAAAATCTGAAAATTTAGAATTTTAGCTTTAAAATAGTCTAAAAATCATAAAAATCCAACAATTTTCAAAAAAACTATAGGGTGTCAAAAAAGTTGATTTTTGTAAAATTGCAAAAATTTCTAGAACTTTTGACCACATTTTTCAATTTTGTGCGGCGTATATTTCTTTTTTTAGCAAATTATATGATAATTTAATTTCCGAGCTTTAAAATAATACCAAATCCCTAAAAAAAAGTAAATTTGAAGAAAAGTTAGGCCACGTCGAAAATTAATAAACTACAGAATTTTTCAAAATTTTCAATTGATCATAACTTTTCCACTTTTTATTCGATTTTCATGAATTTTGGTTTTTTTAAAAGCTCTATTTTTAAAATTTTAAATTCTCAACTTGAAAACGATGTTAAATTCATGAAATTTGATAAATTCTGAAAAAAGTTATGCATTTTTGAAAACCTTTAAAAAATCACTGTTTCAGAAATGAAGCTGAGGAATTCTGGTTTTCTAGATTTGTTGGAAATAATGGCGAACAGATTTATTGTTTTCAAAAAAATTAAGGACTTTAGAATCAATTTGATCAAAAAAATTTTAAAATCGGATAATTTATTGAAAAGTTATGAAAAATCGAAAATTGTCAAATTTTCGATAATTTCAATACTTTTGAAGTGGCTTAACTTTTCGTAAGATTATTCAAGTTTAACGTTTTTGGACCCAAATAGAAACAAAGAATCGGAAAATTCTAAACCTCAGCTTTCATATGATGTAAAAATCAATAGAATCGGTCAATTTTGAAGAAAGTTATAGTATGTCAAAAATGATGGATTCAAATGTTTTGAATTCAAAGTGCTGTAACTTTTCTTAAAATTTTCGATTTTCATAATCTGCACATCATTTAAAGGATGGAAATCTGAAAATTTAGAATTTTCGCTTCAAAACTATATAAAATTCTTGAAAATCCGACAATTTTGAAGAAAGTTATGCCAACTTAAACTTCAAATGCTTTTTGAGGCGAGAGAGTGCGGTATCAAGAGAGGGTGCCAGAGAACATCTGGTTGTGGTGGTCGCGGTAACTGGGTTACTTACCGTGACACATTCGAAAATTGGATCTGAAAAACGTTCATTTTCAGCCGAATGTTTGTAAGTTTTCTGGAAGATTTATATATTTTCAGATAGAGAAAAATTAGCGCTATCAAACCACCTGTGAATTTCAGATTTGTATTTACGGTGAAAACATGAAATTCTCGATTTTCTGTGTCAAATTTTTTGAAAAGTCATTTAGAATCAAAATTTTATGATTTTAACGGAAAGCTACGAAATTTCGGAGTAGAAAACTGCTGACATTTTTGTTTTTCATCCACTTTGAACGGTTATTACTGTAACTTTAAAAAATCAATATTGGGATGAGTGCCGAAATGAGAGGTGGAAAAGAAAAACGAGAGAACACATTAAAAGAAGAGGGGGAAAGACGATCGGGGGGCGATGGGCGCAGTAACTGGGTTACCATGTCACTTTGAAAATCTGAATTATAAAGTTTTCGATTTTCAGCGGAATTTGTAAGCATTTTTCTGGAACGTGATACATTTTTGGATAGGGCAGAATTAGTGCTATCCAACTATGCAAGAATTTAAAATTTAAACTAGTGTTAAATAATCGAAAATGGCGATTTTAAGTGTTAACTTTTTGTAAAGTGCTTCAGAATCCAAATGTGAATTTTTATTCTGAAAGCCTATTATTTGTAACGCAAAAAACTTTCTAAAAATTTAAATTTTCAAGTATTTGAAATGTGATTACTGGATCTTGAAATTGGTAATCTCACAGTGTGGAAACTACTAAAGTTTCGAGAGGGGGAAAAGAAAAAAACGAAAGAACGCAGAATAATGAGAGAGGGAAAACATCCAGAGGCGGAATGGTGTGGTAACTGGGTTACCATTCCACTTTGAGGAATTTCATTTGGAAAATTCATTTTTTCAGCCGAAGTTTTATGAGTTTTTAGAAGATTTATATATTTTTAGATTGAGAAAACTTAGCGCTATCTAGAAAATAATTAATTAAAAGTGTTTGGGCCCAATAAAGACTAAAAATTTACACATTACGACACCAACTTTTTGAAAATTGTTTCAAAAATATCAGTTTAAGCCTTCATCTGAAACCCTGGTTAATTTGGAACATAAAACATCCAAAATATTCATTTTTTCTTGCGTTTGAAAAGTGATTACTGTAGCTTAAAGATGTTAATCTCACAGTGTTTCGAAATGAGAGGTGAAAAAGAAAAGCGACACGATGATGACTCCTTTTTTTCGAGTCGGGCCGATGTTTTAGCACTGCGAATTGTTACCTCATTTATCTCCCCGAATCTTTTATCAATTTTGTTGTTGTTTATAGTTTTTCAAAAGCTCAAAACTTGCTCTACTTGAATCTGTTAAAATATTTGGGATTGTCGGTAAATAAAACCGTGAAAAAATCAATTTTTTGCCGGAATTTTTCTGGAAACGCCTGTAATTCAACAAATTTGAATTTCGTTCGAAAGCTGCGATAATTTTATGCTAAAAAATCTAGATTTTATAAATTTTCCTAGAATTTGAAGTGTAATTACTTACGTTTTTACTTACGTTTTAAATTTCTTGAATTAGTGACTGTGCAGTTCAGAGAGGGGAAGTGAAATCGAGAGAACACTGAGGAGGTGGAGGGGAAAAAGAACACGAGAGAAAAAGTTGGAGGTGTGTAACTTTTCTCAAAATTGTCATATTTCGATGGTTTTTACATCATTTTGAAGCTAAGAATCAGAAAATTCAGAATTTCAGCATTTGAATGATATAAAATACATGTAAATAGTTTAAATATTGAGAAAACTAAAAATTATCAAAGTTCACCGCATATTTTTGTACCATTTCAAAGGATATCTCAAAGGTTCAGAAAAAGTCCAAATTTATTCATAAAAATACACCAATCGATTCACAATTTACTTGTCAATTCCAACTCCTTTCGCGGTGTCTCAATTCTCTCCAATCGTTCCCAATCGGGCATTGTTGGTGGGTGTCCCAAAACATTTTTGAAGAATCTAATAGTATTAGACCATGTGGTTTCCTGAGACTTTGAGTGGAGGACCACCTCTCCGCCATATCCACAATAGAATCCTTGGTATTTCGCGTAGACTAGATTATGGTGTGGGAAGTATGGCGGCTCCATGATGTGCCCACCGTTTACGAGTTCGATTTCAACGTCATGTCCGGTTTCAAGAAGACGTCTTCGACGATAGAGTGTTGCGTGCACTGACGGTTGACACATGTCGTCGATAGAGCCCTGGAAGTGAGGAAATTGAGATGGAGATAAATTTTGGATTAAAGTCAAATTCAAAAAATTTCTGGATTGAAAATTGGAAACAAATTGTGAATTCCCGAGTTTTAAATCACATTAAAGCTTAAAATCTGAAAATACAGAGTTAAAGCTTTAAAATGATTTCAATTTCATGAAAATTGGATAATTTTGAGAAAAGTTATGACGTTTAAACATTAACGGAAAATATTTGTAGTTTGTAGCCTAAGCAGGTCCATGGTTTTCAGCTAAGCAGGCCCATGCTTTGTAGTTTGTAGTCTAAGCAGGCCCATGCTTTGTAGTTTGTAGTCTAAGCAGGCCCATGCATTGAGCTAAGCAGGCCCATGCTTTGTAGTTTGTATTCTAAGCAGGCCCATGCATTGAGCTAAGCAGGCCATGCTTTGTAGTTTGTAGTCTAAGCAGGCCCATGCTTTGTAGTTTATAGTCTAAGCAGGCCCATATTTTGAATTTTTTAAATTTTCCAAATTTTAATTTTAAAAAATCGAAAGTCAGAATTTCAGTTATAAAATAGTGTTATTTCCATTGAAAATGTAGAATGTTGAGAAAATTTGAATATTATTTTTTTAAATCAGAAATATAGCTACTTTTTGACATGTTGTAACTTTTTTTGAGAAATTCAGAATTTTCTAATTTATATATCAATCGAAAGCTCGTATTCTCCTCTTTCCAATAATATAGAACACAAAATTTCAAAATGCTCTCAAAAACCTACAATGACTCTCAATTTAGTGTCCGTCGGAATCCGTTCCCACGGGATTTCAGTAGCCGCTGTCAGGTCCGGTGTCAGCACTTGGAAATTCTTATCAGACAACATGACACCATTTACAAATCTCATCGTTTCGAGGGTGACCTGTCCATGGCTGAAAATAAGCTGAAAATGTGCTTAAAACCCCCTCTCAACTCACGAAACTTGTGGCAATTTCTCCCCGTGCTCTTTCATGCTCAAATAATCGGAAATCAAGTGAGGACCATTGATTGAAACCACCGCTTTGATTTTTCTTCCATGGCGGGTGGCGAGAAGATCAACAATTGTCGCGCCAAACGAGACACCTTGAATTCCGATGACGTCATTGGTGAATGGGAGGGAGAGAAGGTAGTCAATTGGTTTCTGAATGTAAAGTTGATGTGTTTTTCGAGAATTTAATGATGGGAACTTGAGAAAAACTGAATTTCTAGATTTCTGGCTTTAAAAAGAGCTCAAAGCAGTCGAAAACCGGATTTTTTTTGGCATTTCTCTCCAAAATCCAAACCCACTTCAAAATAATCCAAATCCGCATCTTCCATCTTCTCTGGCAGACCCTTAAACTGGAAAAACGCCACACAAAGCACCACAAATCCTTCAGACGCCAACATTGCACCCTTATGTTCATGAATACCACCTCCAGTTCCTGACAGGTCCATAATACACGGGAATGGCCCGGGTCCTGGTGGCTTGAAAATCGTTCCATAAAATCCGTGGTCTTCCAATTCCGTTCTTTCTAGTTTCGGGTGGACCCAGTGTTTTTTGATATACAAAGTGTCTATAAGATTTTCTCCAGCGTCCGTTAATCTAAATTATTTATTTTTTTGAAATTATCATTGGGATACGGTATGCTGATTACAGTAGCTTATAAATAAATGGAATCGGTGGTGTACACCTCAAATATCCACCAAATGCAAAGTCTTCACATGGCATCATTGATAGAAAAAGGCCCATTGGATCGGTTCCTAGAAATTAGGGATGAGGCTTCTTTTAAAAAATGGTTCTAGGATCCTAGGGTCTAGGATCTTCCTAGAATCCTTACCACTATAAGTTCCACGAATTGGTCCGGAATACTTCAAGTCTATTACTCCTTGGAAGTTGGAAGAGAACACTGCGAAGGATTTATGGGTGCCATAATTGTGAGAAAGGCTGAACATTTGAAAAAAATTATAAATTACTCTTAATTGTGTTAATTATAACATAATTCAGGTCATCGGTAATTAACACGTTAATTATATTGAAATTGGTAATTTAAATGTTAACTATATTATAATTGACTAATTATCAGAACGTTAATTAATTGGAAACTACGAATGCTCTAAATTACTGAAAACTGAAAGTTAATTACTCTACTGAACGTTAATTACTTGGTAATTAAAGTTAATTAATTATTATGAATTTTTTGATTTCCTAATATACTGATGTACTAATTAACAGATAATTAGGAACATTTAAAATAATTTAATTATAATTATAATTTTTACTCTAATTAAATTGAAATTTTAAATTATAACAGTGGTAATTAACTGAAATTACTAATTAAAACAGTGGTAATTAATTAGTAATTAAATAAGGGATAATTCATAATTTTTTCTAGTACATTTTAAAACCCCACATCATTGTAAAAGTGTAAACCGTATGGGGCTTCAATCCTTCGGCTCGGATATAAACCTTCTCATTCTGCATCGTATCCGCCTTATCAATCAATAGTGACATTTTGCGTTGGTCTAAAAATCAAAATGATCACACTCGCAAAACAGTAAAATCAAACATAAATAAAACCCAAATGTGTTTCTGAACTGATATGGACAGAGAAATCAAAATTTATATAGTAGACAGAAAAAAATAATTTATTTTTCGATTATCAAAACGAAAGAAAAAACGGTACGTTCTTATCGGCGGTATTTTTTCACGAAGCTTATTTTTCTCAATTGAGGTAAAACATTGTACGCATGACAGGGGGGACTGGAAGATTATTTTCAGCGAAACAACAATTGGAACCGGAATTTTGTAACATATGTATTCAGACAATTTTTATTGAAAATGAATTAATTGAAGATGTTTTCAATCATAACGACTTTTAATTCCATAAACATTCATCTACTTCATATTTGATAAGGAATTGTGATAACTTCGTTTCTTTTTTGAGTTTTTTTTTAAACTTTGTAGTTTGTAGTTTAAGCAGGCCCATGCATTGTAGTTTGTAGTCTAAGCAGGCCCATGCATTGTAGTTTGTAGTCTAAGCAGGCCCATGGTTTGTAGCTAAACAGGCCCATGATTCGTAGTTTGTAGTTTAAGCAGGCCCATGCTTTGTAGTTTGTAGACTAAGCAATTTGAGAAAAGTTGAATGATACTTTCAGAAATTCAGGAAAAAGGATCTAATTTTTCGATTGACACATCCAACGAGATACACAGGGACATATTTTATAGTTGTTTTATTTGTCAGAAATACATCATGAGGACATGTTTTAAATTTTAAAGACAGGGTGTCAGTTATTTTTGGTGGTTTGAAGTTGGAGGATCGAAAAAATAAAACGCTACCTCCTTGCTGGAATTTTTAATGTTTTCTCTGATCATTTTTGTATCACTATGTTCAATGTGATTACTCAACTATTTGTTCAGTTTGTTTAAGATAATTCTTTTTTGCTCTCTTTGTTCTCAACTTAACAAAAGCATATAAGTACATTCTTGACGGTGTGATAACAACAGACTTTAATTGTAACAATCTTCATAACTTTATTCGTTATAATTTTAATATAAAAGATTTTTTCAGACAGCTTTATTCAAATTTAGCTTTCGACATGGCCACACTATCTAATGAAGAATTAAAAGATTTAATCACTGGTGCCTTTATGCGAGAGAATGACGGGACTATTGACATCGACTCAATTCAAAAACACATCATAGCTCAAAAAACGAAAGATGGTATGGAGGATTCTCTATCGGAAAATGAAAAGGAATGATTCCCAACTAATGATTGCAAAATTAAAACAATTATTACAGAAAACAATTCAAACAATCCTTCAAGCATTAGAAAGAACAGGTTACATTGAATCTGAGAATATCAAAGGCAGATGCAAAAGGAAATGGGTACAATCACAATTTGAAGTCGATAGAAAAAATAAAGGAATAAATGTAGAAAGTACTCATCAGACAGTTGGTTGTTTTCAACAGACTAAAGAGGTTATTATGATCAAAACTTTTTTAATTTAACAGAACATTGTAACAGTTTTGATTCCTCCTTTAGGTGAAATCGATGCATAGCGAACTGAACGGTATTATCGAGAGTCAAGGAAATGTAAGAATCAATAATTATAAAAAATTAATGATGTTTTCCTTCTAATTCAGCTTGTTGACTGGAGTAAGATTAATAAGATTAATCTGGTGGACGAATTTAAATTATTTTCAAAAAAACACAAGCTGGCATTGGACGACGAATTATTCCCGTAAAACGCAAAACATTCTGTAGATTTCAGATTCTTATGTTTTATAGTCCGGATCAATATGTATACTTGCTCATGGATCCTCGTGATTTGAAGGAAATCTCTCATGAAAAAATAACATTTTTTGAATTTGTTGAATCGATTTTTTACGTTGGAAAAGGAACTGGGGTAAGACGAATTTTCTTGAATTTTCTTGGCATTCTCAAAAATTATCCATATATATAACTGAAAAACATTTTTTATCCTTATATATAACTGGTAATTTTAATTTTTCAGAATAGAGTTCATGAGCATTTTGACAAAGCGCTGCGATTAAAAAAAGGCAATGATAATGTGGGTTGACAAAGTTCATCACCTTTAGAATTTCAATTTTCAGAACACCACTGATGAAAAGAAAAACAGTAAAACAATTAGGGATTTGTGTGAAAATAAAACATTTGACATTCCATATTTCACTACTGAAATATTCCGTAGTTTCTTTTGAAACAGATTGAAAAACACGTAGCGTTGTTTTGCAGAGCCTTTAACACCCTATGAATCTGAAACTTGTGAAGCTGCTGTCATCGAGTATATTGGTCTAAAAGCGAAACTCGGAGGAGAAAAATTATTGAACAATGCTAGATTAGGCAGCTACAAAGGAAAGACTGGAAAGTGGGATCGAGATCTAAAGTCTGAAATGGGAAAGTTTCTATTGGTCAAGTTAGTCATCTTCTATTCATTTTAAAAGCCAAATCTGAAATTATCTTTAGATTTTGGCAAGCTTTAAAGGAAAAAAACTGGAAGGTGGAACAACTGGAGGAAGAACATAAAACCAACGTTAAGAACAAATCCCAAGAAACCACAGATGAACCCATAGTCGTAGCTGAAGTTGTGGAAGAAAATGAGGAAAAAGATGAGGAAGAAGATGCGGAAAAAGATGAGGAAAGAAATGAGGAAGAAAATGAGGAAGAAAATGAGGAAGAAAATGAGGAAGAAGATGAGAAAACAGGCGGAAAAACTGTTGAACCGGACCAGAAACAAACGGGAAAAGATAAAAAGAATAAATCAGAAGTAAAGGAAGATGAGCTGTCGGGAATTCAAAAAAATATGGAAAATCTCAATATTTCAAAAAAATGATTTTTATTTTTTGGAAGTTTTCCTGTCAATGTTACATTAATTTTCTTTTCCATTTTTCGAGTATATATGCTTTTTGGGACAATTTTTTCTTGCACATTTTTCCATTGCAACAGTTTCTTGAACCAGTTTTTAAGTTCGGCTCCAATAAATAGATTTAAAATGTTCAATTTTTCAGAAGTATCAAAAAGTATTGTATGCTAAAAACTATATACCATTCGTGTCAATTGTTGGCATCAAAACTATTAGGTTTTTTACTAGTTTAATTGCTTGTTTGTTTTTAAAAACTAAAACAATACCCATAAATCATTAAAGTATCATGTTAACATGGTTTTTTTCTCTTTTTTCATGTATATATTTTTTTAAATGTTACAGTTCATTTTGAAAAAAATTGTACTGTTATTGTTTATAGTTTGGTCGTGGAAGACGCGATGGTATATGCTAAGCAGGCCCATTTCTTGTAGTTTGTAGTCTAAGCAGGCCCATTTCTTGTAGTTTGTAGTCTGAGCAGGCCCATGGTTTGTAGTTTGTAGTCTAAGCAGGCCCATGGTTTGTAGTTTGTAGTATAAGCAGGCCCATGGTTTGTAGCTAAGCAGGCCCATTTCTTGTAGTTTGTAGTCTAAGCAGGCCCATGGTTTGTAGTTTGTAGTCTAAGCAGGCCCATGGTTTGTAGTTTGTAGTCTAAGCATGCCCATTTCTTGTAGTTTGTAGTCTAAGCAGGCCCATTTCTTGTAGTTTGTAGTCTAAGCAGGCCCATTTCTTGTAGTTTGTAGTCTAAGCATGCCCATTTCTTGTAGTTTGTAGTCTAAGCAGGCCCAACTCTTGTAGTTTGTAGTCTAAGCAGGCCCAAAACGCTTTTGTTTCGAGTAGAGAGAAAGGCAAACTTTGGAATTTTCACATAAACAAAAAAAATCAATACAATACCCATAAATCATAACGGTTAAGTATTTTATGAGTTTTTAAAACCTCTTCTATAAATGGTATGTTTAGTTTAGATAAGAAAATTTAAAAAGTGTGACTCAATCAAATTTAACACTAGCATCAATTTTATTGTTTGCTATGATTATGCTTATACCAACTTACAAAAATCAAGGTCATTTTTTGAAACCAAGCATTAAAACTCAACGATCGAAGTCATAAATGGCCGTGGTTTATGAATCAATAAAATACAAAATGATGCAAAAAAGGAATGTGCGAAAATAAAGAGTTTTGAGGGGTGGTTTAGAATTTTTTTAAACTGATTTGAATTGAGTATGAAGTCTATTCTCATCTCAGACGCATTCATTAGCTCCGACGACTCCAAGAACACCTTCTGTTATGTCCTTTGTTCGGGTGCGATAACGCAAGATAATAATAATCGTTTATTTGTAGGTATGGAAAATAGAACTAGTTTTTATATTCTTCGGTAACCAAGTTAGGAGTTCACGTTGCTGATTACGATCATACTTCATTTGGCAACTTTGTATTTAACACACACAACACCTCCCTTTTTTGACATATTGATTACCATGATGCGATATAACGATCCGGTTGGTTGCGAGTTCTTGTCGATCGTCTTGGCAGATTGGCATTAGCTCCGGCGTTCGCATCAGCAATTGGGTGAGTTGGCATGGGCATTGGTAGAGGTTGAGGTTGGCTTGATTGGGTCTCCGATGACGCGGTATTCATGTTCTGCTCGGCAACTGGCACTTCCAAATCGAAACAATTAATGAATTCATAAAGGTCTTGGTTCAACATTCCATTTGACGATTCAGTTGATTCAATACGACGATTCAGTTGATTGGTGTGACGCTTCATAACTCTTCCCGAGCTCAACTTCACCAGATAGTTCACAGATCCTAATTTCTTAAGAATCACTCCTTTAAGCCATTTGAGCTTATTGCTCTGCTGTACACCCGTGTACACCCCCTCTCCTTCTTTAAAATCCCGATCTCGCACACCGTGGCGACGATCAAACTGATCTTTCATTTTCTGATCTCCACAAATTCTTGTTTCCCTGAACTTTGGCAAAATCAACGACAAACGTGTCCGGATTTTCCGTCCCAGAAACATTTCAGCCGGCGATTTTCCATTCAAAACCGCAGATGGAGTTGCTCTATATGCCATCAACACTTCATTAACCGTTAAAAATGGTAACCTGTTGTACCGAAACAACCCCTTGTGGGTGTTAACAACCACCAACCGCTTCGCCTCTTCCGCCAACTCCACTTGTAAATACGCATCCGAAAAATCAATGGTCGAAAACACCGTTCCGCCGTTCAAAGATGCAAACAAGGCTTCAGGAGTAGGTAGAGGGTACTCTACATCATCCAACGCTTCATTCAATCCAGTACTGAAATCAGCACAAACGCGCAAATTTCCATTTGCTTTCTTCACCGCAACAATTGGAGCAGCCCATTCCGAGTGGGAAACTGGCTCAATAACTCCCATAGTTATCAATCTATCCAATTCGGCTTCAATTACTGAAACAGCGGCAAATGGCACCGACCGTTTTGGGCAAAACTTTGGTGAAACGCCGGCCTTCAGCGGCAGTAAAACTTTACTTTTCACACATTTTCCCAACCCAGGTGCAAAAACTTCTCTATACTTCTCTTTCAAAACGTCCATGACTGGAACTTCAATATGAGCTACCATTTGATCCAAATGGTGGTTCATGTGGTCGCACTGCTTCATCCAACTTAAACCCATCAAATTTTTGGTTTTTACAACGAAAGCAATTCCATGACAACCTTGGGTATGACTTGTTGCAAAATCAACCTCAATCTCTCCCAAAACTTCCATCATTTCTCCACTTGCATTACGCAAAACAGTGTCCGTCCGATTCAACTGTGGTTTACCAATTCGTTTCCAATCTTCAACATTCAAAACAGTAGTATCACTACCCGTATCCGCTTGAAATTCAACCACGAGTCCGTTGACCGTTAACTTAACGAACTTCCGAACGTTCTGTATCATGGTGTCCGACTTTTCAACTACTTCTACCATATTCATTTGCCGGTTTTTCTGATGATTTTTCTTCTTTCTCCAAGCTTGGAGACCATCACAAAATTCATCAAGATGACCGCGCTTGTTGCATTTACGACATACAATCAATTCCGAAGTACAACGCTGGGATGAATGCCCCTCTTTTTTACAATTGAAACATACTAGAGTTTTCCGACCAGAGCTAATCTGTTTGGAAGCAGATGAACTCGAAAACTCGTTTTTCCAATGCTTCGATTTAGGCCTCCCGTTTTGCTTCGTATTCACGATTTCATTAACCGCAAAACTTTCTTTCACCATAACTTCCCGTTCTTTTTGCTCCAACAAAAAACGTTCACCCTCTTGGTGAAGTTGTTGAACAGTGCAAGCCTCGTTATTTTTCTGTCTTTTATCCAAAAAACTCAATAAATGATGACGGAATTTCACGTCTTTCGGAGATTTCATTCCGAAAATCCATAAAAGACATTTCAATCCTTCATTTTTCAATTCATCAAAATCTGCTACATCAAACAACTCATTCAACTTCCCGGTATATTCAGCCAAGGAATCTGAGCGATTGTAGCAAAGATTCAAACACAACATTCGAGAAGTATTACGCGACAACTGAGTCGCAAACAAAACTGTAAGTTGCTTTACAGTATCGTCCAAGCCTACTTTCCAAACGTCCTCTGGTCTTTTATACTTTCGATAAAGTTCAAAAGTCTTTGACCCCAACTTTTCAAGAATCATCCTGACCTTGACTTCCTCCTCAAAATCCTCCGCCTCATTTTCAATCACATGTTTATGGCGATTAAACCATACAGCGAAATCAAATGGGGAATCTGGATCGTGTTCGAAACACGGAAGTCTACTGACTAGTAATGAGTACTTTTTCTGGTCCACCCGCCGGGTATCCCTTTCCTCACTACCAGCACTAAACCTTCCCAACTGGGCCTTCCCTTCCGGGTCTGAGTTGATAATGCTATCAAACATTTTCAACATCCGCTCCTCATGAGCCATCATACGCTCTTCCTGAGCTTTAAACCTCAAGTCATCTTCTCGACGACGCTCTTCCTGAGCTTTAAGCCTCAAGTCATCTTCTCGACGACGCTCCTCCTGCCTCAAGTCATCTTCTCGACGACGGTCCTCATGCATTGACTGCAGAGCAGCCAATAACACAGCCTGGTCAACAGGTTGACCTTTTAAACTCACGGAGGTTTCAGCAGCAGACGATGATTGTGCACTTGTTGATGCAGGCGCAGCCGGATTCATAGGGTTTGATGATTTTGGATTCTTCTGATTTTGATTCTTCATTATCGACACTTCTTAAATCCTTGATCGCCAATTTTGTTATGTCCTTTGTTCGGGTGCGATAACGCAAGATAATAATAATCGTTTATTTGTAGGTATGGAAAATAGAACTAGTTTTTATATTCTTCGGTAACCAAGTTAGGAGTTCACGTTGCTGATTACGATCATACTTCATTTGGCAACTTTGTATTTAACACACACAACACCTTCTTTATTTACTCATCCTTTATTTAAGACCAAAAATACAGCAATAAAAACCCTGTTGAGTTGGCGGAGAAACCCCCCAACGAGCAACAGGCCACAAAAACGAAAAAGAGGCAGAATGTATTTCTCCTGGAGCGACCATTCTCCGCAAGAGGGACGGGGCCATAGGCGAAGGTTTACGCCTCCGGACGTATTGATCCGTCGAATTTGGTTTTCCAGTGGGAAAATGGGCAAGTGAGACATTCAACATTTGGCGTTGTTTTTGATTGTCGCTGGAATATAGAGAAACATATTTCTAAAATGGTTTTTCATGGGTGATTCTTCTTGCTGTCGAATGTCTCACATGAAACGGCAAGCCTCCGGAACTTACCTGCAACAATGCAAGAGGTGAAACAGATTCTCCTCTCTGATTCGCTTCCAAATTGCGAATCTTCTAGAAAAACTTCAATTTTCAAGTCAAAATACAAATTTCCAACCTTCAACATTGATTCAAGCTCTTGGGTCAACGAATCAACCTTCACGCGCAATTCCTGTTTTTCCTCGATAGCGGTGCGCAATGATTTACGCAGCGAGTTAACAAGTCCATTTTCTCCTTGAGCTTGTGGTGCAGCTCCGATTTCTCTGAAAAATATTTAAAATTTTTCTAAATTGAAAAAAAAAATTCCAATTTTGTAAAAAATTTGAAAACGCTACTGTTTTCAGTAATAAAATATAAAACCGTATAGAAATTATTCTCTGTAAGATGATATTATTAGGAAAAAGTACTTACGTCGATTGAATAGAAGTGAACGACTCTTCTCCAGTGCCATTTGTGACTTTAGCATTTTCATCGGATTCTTTTTTATCAACAAACACAACCATAAGTTTACTATAAGTGATTTCGTATTGGTCAATCGTTTTCCAGATCGATTCAACTTCGGCAGAATTGTCACTTGCTGTGTAAGCAGATTGAACCATAAACTTGTGACGATTTGCATCTGATGGAATTCCTCCGTCGAGTGGTTGCAACATGACAGTGACCGTTTTCGAATCTCCAGGCTTTAGAAGACCAGAATTCGGACGTACGCATTATTGTTTTGGAGCGGTTGCTTTTATCTTGAAGCAGACATTTTTGTCTTTGAGGGACATGTTTGATGTGACAACATCGGTGAACGGTCCTGCAAATGAACTACGGTCATTTCATGGATCATGGATCATTATGAAAATTCAATAAAGAACTTAATGAACTGTTTTTTGGATATATGTTTGAACACGTATCACAAAAAACAGTTTAGTTTAATGTTTTAAGCTACGAAGGTTTTTGGGTTCAACAAAAATTTCAGAGATGATTATTTCCTTTTTAAAGATTTGAATGTCACTAAAGTTAGAATTTACCTTGGAAAACCAATTCCCGAGGTGGCGAAATTTGAAGTAGTTGTGGTGTGGACATTTGTGAAGTCGATGCACAAAATATGGAAAATCGATAATTTTCTGTTTACAACCACTGAAAAACTCTTATCTATCTATCAACAACAAAAACTAAGGTTTTCAATGTTTAGTTTTGTATTCGAACGAGTGGAAATTTCAGGGAGGATCAATGATGAGCTTTTTCTCAGGCCTTCAAGAAATCGGAGTACTCAAAATTACGTACTTCGGTGTTTTGTTGAGGTTGTCAATTGATCGTTTATCTTGTCATTATTTTGCATTATGTTGTTTGAAAGTTTTGAAGCGATTTACCGAATTTTCACTATCTTAAATGTTTATTTTTAGTGCGTTAAAATTTTTTTTTATACAGAAAATTATGGAATTCTGAAAGCCGGGCACCGGTCTTCGTTTCTGGACTGGGTTTGCAAACATACTTTGGAATTTTTGCCCAGCTTACATTTTCTACCAAAAATCAATAAATAATACTCATAAATCATGTTTTTATTAGTTTTTAACACATGTCAGTTATTAACACAAACATTCAGATTAGATAAGAAAGTGTAAATAACAGTTTGGTTCGTCATCGTTGCGGAACAGGAAGTGATATTTGCTAAGCAGGCCCATATCTTGTAGTTTGTAGTCTAAGCAGGCCCATGCTCTATAGCTAAGCAGGCCCATGCTCTATAGCTAAGCAGGCCCATGTCTTGTAGTTTGTAGTCTAAGCAGGCCCATGCTCTATAGCTAAGCAGGCCCATGACTTTTTTGATGGAAATATTTGCAAACCGACAAATACACACTTTATTTTGCCTTAAATAACAAGAGAGTGTTTTTTAAGACGAAATAAGAAAACAATGACACATACGTTTGAAGTAACCGCGATAAGCAATTTGTATAAAAAGAGCCAATATCTGTCAATCATTATTATATTTTTTTAGTGAAAAAAAACCAATGATTTTCAGTAATTATGGACGATAAAGTTGAGACAACTGAGTCCAGCACTTCCAACGAAGTTTCGAATACAGAATCGGAATCAGAAAGCGGCGAAGGTCATTATTCGCGTGAGACATGGGTTCATGAAAAGGTGGATATTAAGTATCCAAAACCACCAAGATCGCCAAAAAGCGGCACTGGGAAATCGGATGAATAGAGGTTTGTGGTATTATTGGGAAGGAAAACAACTGTTTGATTTCAGATGGAAATTTCTCCACAACTATTCGATTTGATAAAATTTAAATAATAAAAATGTTCCTCTTTTGTGGTCATTTCTTTCAGGCTATATTTGGCCTATATTACTTTCACGCTATATGTCTTTCAGGCTACATGTCTTTCAGTCTATTTTTTACTTTCAGGCTACATGCCTTTAAGGCTATTTTTTTCTTTCAGGCTAGTTTTGTCTTTCAGGCTACTTTTGTTTTTCAGAATACGATTTACTGGATATTTTCAAACGTAAGAAACGTTTTTTTGACTTATTAGTCGTAACCCAAATCAGCGAGATTAGAAATTGTCGCTTTATAGACTGAAAGAAAAAAAATAGACTGAAAGAAAAAACTAGCCTGAAAGAAAAAAATAGCCTGAAAGCATGTAGCCTGAAAGACTTTATAGCCTGAAAGACATGTAGCCTGAAAGACATATAGCCTGAAAGTAATATAGCCCAAATATAGCCTGAAAGAATGTAGCCTGAAAGAAATGACCTCTTTTGTTAATACTTATTTGTGTTGAATTTGTTATTAATTTTTGAAGACAATAAACATATAACAACACTGGTTTAAACCATTTTCATATCACGAAACGTTTTCTAAATCTCAGCAAAGCCCGAAATAGACTCCTGTGCTTGAATTGGTCCGCTTGGGGTACCGAAAGCATTTTGAATGCATTCTGAGTGTACCCCCGAATGCATAACCCCATTATTCCTTCAGAAATGTTCCTCCTTTTTGCATGAACGTTCTTTTGTTGATTGTAAAAACAACTTTAAGATTTGATCCCGTTTAGGCTACAACCAACAAACCATGGGCCTGCTTAGACTACAAACTACAAGGCATGGGCCTGCTTAGACTACAAACTACAAGGCATGGGCCTGCTTAGACTACAAACTACAACACATGGGCCTGCTTAGACTACAAACAACGAGGCATGGGCCTGCTTAGGCTACAAACTACAAAAAATATAAAATTAAATGAATCCTGGTAAAATTCCTGGTAAAAAAATCGTGGTAAAAAAGCTGAAAATGTGCCATTAATAATTTCCATTTTATATTGTTAACTTAAAAATGTTGGATCATCCATTTTCTATTGAAAGACCGCAGCGCAACCGCTAGATCTTGGAAATCTGGAAATTCAAAAGAACTTTAACAAAGTTTTTGACATTAAAATTGCTCAGTTTTTTTATTCTTACTTTAAATTGCTTGTTTTTCAAAACAAAAACTATGTCCATAAATCATTTAAAAAATCATGCTAACATGGTTTTTGACTCCTTTATGTAGCATGTAGCAGTTCAGTTGGAAAAAAAAACATTGTCCTGTTATTATTTATAGTTTTGTTGCGGAAGACAAATAAGAAACATATCACTTGTTTTTTATTATTGAGAATGAAAACAATGAGCAAATACTTTTGAACTAACAGCGATAAGAAATCTGCATAAAACTCGTGAGCCTATCAATGTCTATAAATCATTTCTCCATTTTTTTAAAAGTTAAAATACAGATTTTTTCAGTAATTATGAGCGGTACAGTTCAAGAAACCAAATCGAGCTACCACCAACAAGTTTCGCAAGCGGTGAAAAATAACGATGCTCAGAAAGTTGTAAAAGAGCGAGAATGGAGATACCGTGAAATTGAGAAAATTTATCATCCACCACCACCAGGGGTCTAAGTATTTTCTTCGTCTAAGTATTTTCTGTAGTTTTTAGTCTAAGCAGGCCCATGCTCTGTTGCTAAGCAGGCCCATGCACTGCAGTTTGTAGTCTAAGCAGGCCCATGCTCTGTTGCTAAGCAGACCCATGCCCTGTAGTTTGTAGTCTAAGCAGGCCCATGCTCTGTTGCTAAGCAGGCCCATGCACTGTAGTTTGTAGTCTAAGCAGGCCCATGCTCTATAGCTAAGCAGGCCCATGCCCTGTAGTTTGTAGTCTAAGCAGGCCCATGCTCTATAGGCTAATTTTTCCGAACCATAATTGTTTTTACTATATCGGGTTACCATTCGCACCGGTACGGCTTGAGAATTCTGAATACCATACACAAAATGTCTGAAAGGCAAGTGAAAAACGTGAAAGCACAAGTTATTCGAGTATACATGATGAGGAGCCAAAGCCTGAACGAAATGACCCGATTTTATTTATTTCTCGATTTACATTTTGAAAAACCACCAAAACTCCACACAATATTTAGCGGGGGAGTGTAAATGCGGAGTGTCGTTAATTTCTTTTTATTTTTCGATTTTTTTTGTGCGTTTTTGTTATTTTTTACTGTTCTAGTACGTTTTTTCTCCCAGTTTTCATGTTGAAAAATTCAAGATATATTTTAAAAGCTTTGAAAAATGAGAAAATATACGAAAAGATGTTCAAAACATTAAATTTTGAAAAAAATAAGTTTTTTTTATTCTTGCATTTTTATAACAATTTTAGATATGGTTATTTATGGGAAAAAATGAAGTATATTAATTTTTCTACGATTTTCATTTTGTAAATCTTTTTTATTTACTTAACTTTATTATTTCTTAATTTAAAACGACATATTTTCAGAATTACATGCATAAAAATGGGTAAAGAACAATTCAGAGAGGCCGATATGGCCCTAAAAGTGTATGTAGCTATACATTTTTCTTCAATTTGGAGAATAACAATATTTTTCAGCCATTGGACCCGAGAATGGGAACATCAACGAAAACTGGTCGAGAAGGATTGGTTGATACAGCTGTCAGAACTGCGGGGACTGGTTATATGCAGAGAAGATTGGTTAAATGTTTGGAGGTAGGCCTTTTTGAGCATTTTTCACAATAAAAATAACTTTTTTTGTATGAAAAGGTTTAACGATGATGCTAAAAGTCCGAAAATGGCCAAATCAGAACGAAAAGGGCAAATGGAACCTTAAAAATAAATAAAAAATTAATTTTTAAAATTCAGATATTGATTTGCGTCTTATTTTCAGAATCATATGGGACTAATTCTGAAAATTTAAAAAAACGTAAAATACTGGAAGAAAACCATAATTATCATGTATTTTGTTTCAAATCTCAATATTAGTCCCGGAAGCCGAAAAAAGGTCGATATTTACCTATTTTTATTGATTATTAAAATAATTTTTTTGAAAACAAAATCCGACACAATCTAACGTTTTTTGCAGGATCTTTGTGCAAGTTATGACGGAACGGTTCGTTCCTCAACTGGTGACGTCATTGAGTTTGTATTCGGTGAAGATGGTCTTGATCGGGCAATAATGTAAGCAAAAGATGGATCGGTAGTCGACTTTGGACACATTTTGGAGCACGCGAGGAATACGAAAAAGTCTGGAAAACCGATGATTATTGATGA
Organism: Caenorhabditis virilis; assembly: GCA_964036255.1. NCBI lineage: Eukaryota > Metazoa > Nematoda > Chromadorea > Rhabditida > Rhabditidae > Caenorhabditis > Caenorhabditis virilis. Next base: position 16,629,903 of record OZ038415.1, on the reverse strand, counting down.
GATGGAGAAGTGTGTGGAATTAGTGGTGAAAACGCGGAAAACATGAGCATTTTGCGAAGAGTCTGCAACAGTTTTTGAGTGAGGAGCTGACGAGAAGTAAGAAGTGGCTCGGGTCGCCGGGACATTGTGGAAGTCATCAGAAAATGGAGAAGAATTGTTGATTGTAAGAATCTGAAAGCTCATAGGGATGTGATGGTGAGGAATTGTTGTGTAACGAAGGCGCAGATGGCTTGTTTTGTGCAATTGTGCGCTGATAATGCGGCGAGAGCGGTGACGGAGCCGGGAAGTGCTGTTGGAGCTATTGCGGCTACTAGTATTGGTAAATATTTTAAAAATATTGATTTTTTTGAAAAAAGTGAACACAAAACGGTTTTTTTGGATCCATTGCGACTACTAGTGTTGGCAAATATTAATTTTACGGGTTTTTTGAATTTTCGGTTTTGTTAGAGATATTGAGACAGTATTAATTTTATTTTTTATTTTTAAATAACCTATTTTTCCAAATTTCGGTTTTTTCATTCAAAAAATCCTAGAAATCATAATTTACAGTTGCAAAATTGAATAGTATCACCCGCTAAATTTCTAATTTTCTTTTTAGGAGAACCGCCGACTCAAATGACGCTGAAAACGTTCCATTTCGCTGGAGTTGCTTCAGTGAACATCACGCAGGCAGTACCGCGTATTAAGGAGATTATCAATGCTCTTAAGACGGTAATAATCACCTACTTTGTTTTTTTTAATTAAAAATGATTAATTAGATCTCAACACCAATCTACTCGATCCGAATGATCAAAATATTGCGCGGCGCTTGAAGGCGAGGATTGAGAAGTCCACCCTTGGAGAGATGTTTGATTATATTGAGGAAGTTTATCTACCGGATGATTATTTTATAATGATCAAGTTGAATTCGAAAAGGATTCGGCTGTTACAATTGGAGGTTTCGTTGGAATCGATTGCTTATGCGATTTCGATATCGAAAGTTTGTCCGATGATGAAGGGGTGTAAGGTAAGATTTTTATTAAACGTGGACTATATTATATATGTTGTTTAATCGATTTGAAATTCTATTTTATAGACCTAAAGTGAAAAAAATTGCAAAAGCGGGGGGGGGGGGGGGGGGGGGAATCACCCGAAATCGAACTACGTTTTTGAGACCAAAGTTCGATTCCGGGTGATTCCCCTTTTCTAGTTTTTTGCAAAATTTTAAACTAGGTATATAAAAATGAATTTCGGATGGATTAAGCAATATTTTTCTAACGTGTGCCCTCCTTTAAATTACTAAGCCCCTACTTTTAAATTTCAATAAATTACAAAAACACAAAAACGTGCTACACATATTAGTTTTTGAAAAATAAATTATTTTAGATCGTTTCCCATGGAAAGACAATAATGGTTGTTCGACAATCTTCAAACAGTAAAATGAACAAGACAATGACGATGCAAATGCTGAAATATTCACTCTCAAATCTGGTGGTTAAAGGAATAATGTCCGTAAATTGATGTGTTATTCATGCGGATGAGAAGAAAGGGGATTGCTACTCGCTGCTGGTTGAAGGGACCGATTTTCGTGGGGGTTTTTGTCTTCGGTTGGTGTCGATGCGAATCGCACGCATTTTAATAATGCACTCGTCGTTGCTGAAGTTTTGGGATTTGAGGCGGCGAGAACGTGTATTATCAATGAGATTATTGCGACGATGGATACTCATGGTAGGGGGTTTTTTTTTTGAAAATAAAGACACATTTCTGAGCAAAGCTTAAAGGCAGTGTATCACCTTTCGGAGAAAGATTTAAAGGCGGTATATCACATTTCTGTGAAAAACTTAAAGGCAGTGTACCACCTTTCTGATGAAGGCTTAAAGGCAGTGTAACACCATCTGAGTTAAAGTGTCTGTTTACTTATTTTTAATTTTGGTCTTAATCCTCTCACAAGGGAAGTGCGCGAAGTCACCATCGCCAATCGAATTGAGACCTACACCATTCGATAGAGCTTTAAAGCTAGGTCTAGAATCCGTTTTAAAAGTCTGCCATTTCGACCTGTGAGCCGGTGAAACATGGGCTCAAAGTTCCTTGAAAAAAGAGGTGAGTATATAAGCGCACCTGAACCCTCCTATAACATGTGGCTGCGTGGTCAAGTGGGTTAAGCACTTGCCTATGAAAATCTTTTCCAAAAGTTCGATTCCAACCGGTTGGTAGTTGTTTTATCGTTATATTACTATTTTCATTAAAAAATGTTTTATTAATACATTTAAACAAAAAAAACAAAAAGAAAAAAGTATGCAAAAAAATTACCGATCAGTTGGAATTGAACTTTTGGAAAAGATTTTCATAGGCAAGTGCTTAACCCACTTGACCACGCAGCCACATGTAGTGGGAGGGTTCAGGTGCGCTTATATACTCACCTTTTTTTTCAAGGAACTTTGAGCCCATGTTTCACCGGCTCGCAGGTAGAAATGGCAGACTTTTAAAACGGATTCTAGACCTAGCTTTAAAGCTCTATCGAATGGTATAGGTCTCAACTCGATTGGCGATGGTGACTTCGCGCACTTCCCTTGTCAGAATCACCTGTTATTAATGGAACAAACAAAAAATTAGTCTAAAAGCTCCATTTTGCAAAAAACAAGCTCAAAAAAATAAGAAGTCGATAAAAAATCGAATATGCACATTTTCTAAGAAATGTAGTTTGGATTTCTAGGCGTTGTTTTCATTATTTTGCAGTATATGGCCTAGAGAAACCAACATTTAATTTGTCTGAATTCGATTTTTTAAAATTTTTAGACGGGGTTTCATATTTTATCGACGTAAAAATAGTTTTTTTTGTTATCTATTGTCTTCTTTATGATCTGAAACCCATTTTCTGTGCTCGCCGGAGCCCTTCCGCTATTTCAAACATAATTACCACCTTCACCCTTACAAAAATGTGATTTAAAAACCAATTTTCCAGGAATTGGATTGGATCGTCGACATGTGATGATTCTGGCTGATTTGAAGACTTATCATGGAGAAGTTTTAGGAATTACGAGGAACGGATTGGTGAAAATGAAGGATTCGGTGCTTCTTTTGGCTTCTTTTGAGAAAACAATGGACCATTTGTGTTTGAAGCTGCATTTTTCTCGAAAAAGGATGTGGTAAGTCTATTTTTTTTTTGAAATTCTAATCTTTTCCAAATATTGTTATTTTTTAGAGTCTTCGAATGTATCATTATGGGAACACCTATGACAACGGGTACATTCAAATTGATGCAGAAATATGAGAAGAAGACGGAATTGAAGAAATTGAAACCGATTTTCGAAAGAGCGGAAACTAAGTTGAAGTTATGAAGTATCTTTTTTTTCTGTTTTGTAGTTTAAAATAATTGTTTTTGTTAGATATTTATTGTTATATTACATTATTATGTTCTTTTTTCCATTTTTTTTGCTCGTGAATATTTAAAGGAATAAGTTATAAAGGTTTAAATTAATTTTTATGTGTAGATCACACGATTTTTCTTTTATTGTATTTTTTGACATTTAATTTATGATTTGTTTTGTGATAATCTGATTGCAGAGGGCAATCCTCAAAGCACAGATGAAATCTCAACAAATTGCAGAAAAAAAATATTTTTTCAGTTTAAAAAAAACTACAGTAACCCTCACTAATTTAAAGGGACATGCAAATAAAATTCGTTGAGTTTCGCAAGCGAATTTATGATTTTCTATGTGTCCCTTTAAATTGCTTACTGTAGATTTTTGTTTTTTTCTTGCGGGAAAATTTGTTTTTTCATTTCGAAAAAGCCTTTCTGCGTGTTTTAATTCATTTTTTAGTTAAAATTATTTTAATTTTTCTTGCCGTCGTTATTTTCAAGCTCAATTATGTATGTTTTTTTCCGAAAATGACATTTTCCCCATCCTAGACGTGCAATTTTATATTATTGATCTTTTTGATAATCCAAAGAAAAGGGGAAGAGGTAAGACACTTGTTTTCTTGTAGTTTGATCGCGAGTTGACCTAGTTTTTGTGTTTTTTTGTGTGGACTGTTCGTCTCCCCCTTTTTTTTTGGTGACGTGCGCGTGGCGGTCGCAATGCGGGTTTTGTGGGGACGCCTTCATTTTTTGTCTTCATTTTTTTCTCTTTTTTGCGTTGATGTTGGGGATTCGTTTCTTTTTTGATTATTTGCATATTTACCGCTCGTAGTATTCAGAATACCCCTCTTATCGTCGCAACCTTTACATTTTCTTTTTCTGCTGATTGAACATGATTGAACATTTTTCTGGAGATGATCTTTCGCTTTCTCCGAATCATCTCGTGGTCCAACTTTCGCATTTTGTTGAGCTGGCACATTGATTTTTTTTTCAAGAAGAGAAGCGTATGATGTTCACCGTTTCAATGATCATAGTGAATTTCCGATGTGCATTCCTTAGTAGTATGATACAGACGTACGCATCTACAATACTGGTTCTTTCTTCGGTCGACGACACGTTCTTTCGGCATTTTGTTTTGTGCACTGCGAACTTTTCAGCGAAATGACCATTGTTGCGGCAAAAATGGCAAATGGACTTATTCTGCCGGTATTGATTGATTTGCATTTGAAGCTTCGGCGTTCTGCATGTTTTTCATTCCTTGTTGGTTAAACTTTCTAAATATTTTTTGCCGTCGATTTTTTAAAGCTTAATTACATTGTTTTTTTCCCGAAAATAACCATTTCCCCATCCTAGACCTGATATTATTGATCGTTTCAATAAACCAAAGAAAGGGGGGAAAGAGGGAAGACACGCACGTTTTGTTGTAGTTTGATCGCGAGTTGACCTAGTTTTTGTTTTTTTTTTGCGTGTGTGTGGACTGTTCGTCTCCCCCCCCCCCCCCCCCCCTCCTTTTTTGTTTTGGTGATGTGCGCGTGGCGGGAGCAATGCGTTTTTTGTGGCTTTAATTTTTTATCATCTTTTTTTTTCTTTTTTGGGTTGATGTAGGGGATCTGTTTCTTTTTTGATTTCAAGTGTCTTCGCATATTTACAGCTCGTATTAAAATGAAGATTTTTTCAAGCAGAGGAGCGAATGCTGTTCATGCAATGATCATAGTGATTCCCGATATGCATTCCTTAGTTGTATGAAACATACGTAGGCATCTACGACGCTGATTCTTTCTTGCGTCGACGGCATCTTTTCGTTCTTTCGGCGTTTTGTGCACTGTGCACTTTTCAACGATATTACCATTGTTGCGGCAAAAATGGCAAGCAGACTTGTTCTGTCGGGTTTAATTGAATTTCATTTGAATCTTCGGCGTTTTCGGAAGAGCATCTATTTTCTGCGATGATCAAATTTTTGCAAACGTTCTGAGATCTGCACACATAACTGCATCAATATTACTTATCAGCACTTCCATTGTCCATTCTTCCAGGCTTGTCAACTTTGCTTGACGTTCCAAGATCTCTCTTTGAATCCACACTTCAAATTTTGAGATCTTGTTCATTTGAGAATGCACATCCTGCTTGTATCTTCTCAGCTGATCCACTATCACAGCACATCTATATTTTCTTGATCTTCCAAATTCGAACTTCTGCTTATTTCCTTCCGATGTTTGTTTGTCAGCTTGATGATGAATTGTTGTACTTTTTTTGAAGATTTTCGATGGCCTTTTCGTAGTTGTCTCCATGCAGCTCATATTGTGAATTAAGATAAAAAAGAATAAGAAACAAAGAAACAAAAAAGAAATAAAAAAAGAAAAGAACGGTTCAAATGAATCTGTAACATTTTATATTGTGTGGGCAAAGCAATACAATTCAATATTAAGCAATTAAACACTTTATATTATATTTATTAAAGCTTTTTTTTTTTAATTAGTACTTTCTTTATTCAATAAACCAACAAAAAAATAATACGTGATAAAATGCAATGGAACCTTGAAAGAATAAGAATACATGTATTTTTGATGCTGCAAAACGTCAGTTTAAGTGTATTTGAATACTTACAGCTCGTAGGATTCTGAATCCTAGCACTGTAAGCTCTCATTATGCAACAGCAAACAGTATTTTCTAAAGGAAAGTGCGACGAGATTAAGATTATCTGGATATTCCTTTTTTGTTTCGGGTTATTAAGAAGGTAACAAATGAGAAGAATGATATGAGCAAGAAGTTATCGGCAAATATCAGCTGGAGCAATTAGATTGTTCAACTGGAATGAGATGGAAAAAAGGAATTGAACGTCAGTTTTAGTCGATATTGGCGATTTGATAATTATGATTCTAGTGCGCAATCGATTCCTGTCAGTGATTTGACCACTTTCGAAATTGCAGTCTGGTTTCCAAAAAATTCAGATCAAGAAAGTATGCAAAAATCTGCAAATATCAGCTGGAGCAATTAGATTGCTCAACTGGAATGATATGGAAAAATGGAATTGGACGTCGGTTTTAGTCGACATTGAAGGTTTGAGAATTATGATTCTAGTGAGAAAATCAGACAGAAGCTGATATTAGAGAAATAGATCAGTGTTGCGACCCTCTTTTTTGCGAATTGGGTAGTTTTCTCGATTCCTGTCAATGATCTTTGATTGACCACTTCATAAATTGCAGTCTTGTTTCCAAAGGATTCAGATCAAGAAAGTGTGTAAACGTGTAACATTGGTTGATAAACTATGCGCGTAACTCTGGTGTTTGAAGCTAAAATTATGGGAGTTTCATTATTTTTCGATTGGTGTATCAATAATTATCAGGGAAAGAGATTATGGAAACAAATTTAGTTTCTTAGTAGATTTAGTACCGTTCTTTCTTTATTCTCGTATCTTATCTTGCTTCAACGAATTCACAATTTTTATTTTTTCAGTAACTTGGGTTCAAATGTAGTAAAAAATTTCGGGGCTGGTCCGGAATTTAAATAGTTTTTTACGAAAAATATCATTATTTAGTTTTTTTTTCATTTTAAGCCCGCGCTCGCCTTTAAAAAACAAAATTTAACTTTAACATAAATCCTGAGTAACCTTAGCAGTCTTGGCAGTCAGTTCTGTACTGTTGCTGAGCCTCGTCATACCACGTGAGCTAGGTGACGCGCATCGAAAGATGCGGGGTTGGGAGACCCTTTGGACTGACGAGGTTGGGAGGCAAGCAGTTTATGTGGCACAGAGGCTGTCAAGATTGTTGAGAAGTGCTCAGGGCGTTTACAAATTGCGTTTTCTCTCAATTTTAATACTTTTGAAAATTTTCGAACCATTAATATTACGTTAGATTAGATTAGAAAAATATTTTAAAGAAATTCTCTGGTCATAGGACTACAACCATTTTTTTCCATTTGACCAGCCTTGTTTATTTGTTACGCCACCCAGCATTGCAAAAAACTACAAACTGCAACTGCTAACGACCACGGGAATGGCATTCTGAGCAGAACAAGTCAAATGTTGCTCATATGGGCTGAATTATGAACACTTGAGGTTTGTCTTAAAATAATAACACTTGAAAAGGTTTAAAATCTATCATTTTTCAGAACACCGGATTCCAAGATGTTCAGGAGGCGACACATTGGATGTTTCGCTGGAATAGGATCAATTTTTGTCAAGGTGAGTATTATAATTTCAAAGATTTGACCAATTTTGTTGTTTTGTTTTGAAACCGAAAACCGAATTTAAATCTTCCTCTGAAACTTTTGAAAATATTCATTATTACAGAATTTGGATGCAAACGACCAGCACCATACAAAGGACAATTGCAACAACGATCAACAAGTCGCCAGGATGGATCATAGGCTTTGAATCATGTTTCTAGCACTAAAGACGGTACAAATTTGATTTTACAGCATTCAACAACCAATTACGACGACTACAAGGACGGAGTTTGGACAACAAATTGATTAGGAATCAACTTAGCAGCTGTCGATTTCCGTGTTGATCGAAATATGAAATCGGTTCTGAAGCTGGACAGAGAAATGGCTACAAAAAAGAAGGAAACGCGTAAGTACCTATTAGAAAAGTTATTTCCACGAAAATTAATCAGTTACAGATCGTCAAACATCACCTATGAAGATTAGAGCGAGGATTTGGTTGATGAGCTCAATGAATTTCATGCAGATGACAGGAAATTTTCAAAGGATGCTATTTATAGAAAGAATGTGGGTTTTTTTAATCATTGTTGTTGTATTCGACATTCGAATAAACACGAATTTCAGAAATTCGACCGGCTTGAAGAGTTGTTGAGTGCTGACGCTGAAGCATCAGAGAGTTGTGAAGACGACGATGGTTCGGACTTCGATGACGATGATAGTGTAGTGATGTTAATGGTACGCTTTTTTGGGAAGAAGAGACTGTTGCGTTAAACAACCAAAATCAACGACGACAGTGATGGACTTTGGCCAACAAATCGATTAGGAAGAAGCGAAGAAAAAGTCAAAATTTCGATCAATTCTTCATGGTTTGAAAAGGATGGATGGGATCGATTTTGGAAGCTGGTTTTGAGCCGTATAACCTTATTTTCCTTGTTTTCTCGATATATAAAGGGTATATTTCAGACTTCGACACAAATCAGAGGGTTAGTGGAGCGAAGAAATAGAAGAACAGTCAAAATTTCGACCAATTCTTCATAGTTAGGAAAAGGAATGGATGTGACCGAATTTGGAAGCTGGACTAGAACCGTAAAACTTTATTTTCCTTGTTTTTCAGAGAAAAATGTACTTTTCAGAATTATTCATGCGAATGGCAGAGTTTGAACTGGATTGGACGAGCTGAATTCCAATGATCTGAATACAAACGACAATTGGATAGGAAAATATGGACGTTTAAATTCGACTACAAATGGGCAATGAAGAGTTGCCGAGCAACGAGAAATAACAAGATCGGTGAAATGTTGGCCGTTATAATAAGTAAGGCTTTAAATTATAATATTTATTCATCAATTAAAAAATCCTTGATTTCCAGGCGTCATCGTCCATTTGCCACATCTTGGATTGCAAATACAGTGGAACAATGCCAAGAAATAATGGACGAAGAGCAGCGAAAGCATTGAAGAGCATCACAACACGGAATTATCGATTGTCCTCAACAACTTCTGAAGCGCGTTAAGGAACGAAGAAGAACAGTTAAATCAATATTTCACGCTGGAAATGGAGGAGAGTTAACACTAGACAGCGTAAATTTGGATAAACGTCATTCAAATCAGAAAAATATTTATTTCAGCAATCTGCTCGTGGATCTTTTGAAACCTCTTCAGCGACGCGACGTTTGAGTACATCAGGGCCAGATTATGATTATGTTCAATCGAAAATGTGATAGTTCTGCTAAACGAAGAGCTAGAATTTGAAAAAAGACGCCAGATGGATGTTACTAGGAAGAATGGCTTCAGGACTTCAATAATCAAGGTTTTATTAAAAGACTTGAAATATTGAAAATTTTAATTTTCAGATATTGCATTGCCAATAAATAAGTGATTCGGAATTGAAAAATCGATTGGACAATTGGACACAACATGCTGGGTTATATTTTAGATTTGACGACGGATTTGAAAACTTTTAACAGTAAGTTATTATTTCAAAATCCAATTTTTAACTGTTCAATGTAACTCATTTTGACATTTTCAGACCATCACGTCCAACAAGCCAACGACACGGATTGAAACGCAATGAAATCACATCCAGGTAACTATTTATTTTGAAAAAATAGGAATTTTTGGGCTTTTCCAGAAGAAATCACACTTTTACAGCTAAATTTTTGTAATAGGCGGCCGAAGGCTATCGCCAATTTTTCATTTTGTTCAAAACTTGTGATTTTTTCAAAGATTCCAATTTTCAATTTAAAATTAAAGAAAAACTGTTCATTTTTTAACATTTTCAGACCTCCACTGCCATCAAATCAACTTCACGGATGGAACCGCAGTCAAAATACATCCAGGTAACTATTTATTTTGAAAAAATTGGAGTTTTTGGGCTTTTCCAGAAGAAATCACACTTTTACAGCTAAATTTTTGTAATAGGCGGCCGAAGGCTATCGCCAATTTTTCATTTTGTTCAAAACTTGTGATTTTTTCAAAGATTCCAATTTTTAAATTAAAATTTAAAAAAAAATGGTTCAATTTAATTAATTTTGACATTTTCAGACCATCACGTCCAACAAGCCAACGACACGGATGGAACCGCAATCAAATCACATCCAGGTAACTATTTATTTTGAAAAAATAGGAATTTTTGGGCTTTTCCAGAAGAAATCACACTTTTACAGCTAAATTTTTGTAATAGGCGGCCGAAGGCTATCGCCAATTTTTCATTTTGTTCAAAACTTGTGATTTTTTCAAAGATACCAATTTTTAAATTAAAATTTAAAAAAAAACGGTTCAATTTAATTAATTTTGACATTTTCAGACCATCACGTCCAACAAGCCAACGACACGGATGGAACCGCAGTCAACATACATCCAGGTAACTATTTATTTTGAAAAAATTGGAATTTTTGGGCTTTTCCAGAAGAAATCACACTTTTACAGCTAAATTTTTGTAATAGGCGGCCGAAGGCTATCGCCAATTTTTCATTTTGTTCAAAACTTGTGATTTTTTCAAAGATTCCAATTTTTAAATTAAAATTTAAAAAAAAATGGTTCAATTTAATTAATTTTGACATTTTCAGACCATCACGTCCAACAAGCCAACGACACGGATGGAACCGCAATCAAATCACATCCAGGTAACTATTTATTTTGAAAAAATAGGAATTTTTGGGCTTTTCCAGAAGAAATCACACTTTTACAGCTAAATTTTTGTAATAGGCGGCCGAAGGCTATCGCCAATTTTTCATTTTGTTCAAAACTTGTGATTTTTTCAAAGATTCCAATTTTCAATTTAAAATTAAAGAAAAACTGTTCATTTTTTAACATTTTGACATTTTCAGACCTCCACGTCCAACAAGCCAACGACACGGATTGAAACGCAATCAAATCACATCCAGGTAACTATTTATTTTGAAAAAATAGGAATTTTTGGGCTTTTCCAGAAGAAATCACACTTTTACAGCTAAATTTTTGTAATAGGCGGCCGAAGGCTATCGCCAATTTTTCATTTTGTTCAAAACTTGTGATTTTTTCAAAGATTCCAATTTTTAAATTAAAATTTAAAAAAAAATGGTTCAATTTAATTAATTTTGACATTTTCAGACCATCACGCCCAACAAGCCAACGACACGGATGGAACCGCAATCAAATCACATCCAGGTAATTTGTTTGCTAATAGTGTGATTTCAGAACGACAAATTTCATCAAAAAGGACGATAATTGATAATTCTTAAAATCCGTCGGCGCCAACCAGTTTTTATCGGCCGGAAAAAAAAAGTAGCGAGCAGAAGCCTGGAACCGAACATTGGAACCCCACTTTTGTGACTTTTGCGTAATTGCGGTCAGCTGGTTTCAGAAAAGTCCCAATTGCAAAATCCCTAACCCAGCACCCAACAAAATTAAAACAAGTTACACTGGAAGGCTTTCTGAGACCACTTTCCTTTGCGTCTGGGATTAGTCAGTTCCGGACCTGGCCAACTTTCTGACGGACTGGAATGGTTACATGTGTTGAGAAGCTCCCTTTCTCAACTTTATTATGGTTTTAAATATAGGATGATTCTAGTATAATGGGTATTGGAACATCAGTTGGAATTATTCAGAAAATGAGCATGGCCGTTCCAATACACAAGCCTCTAGAACACCGACTATCGGGAGCATCTCAACACTAAAAAAGAAAAACGTGAAATTAATTATATCGTCCTATCAATCGTCCAACAACAACATCTGCACCTTCATCACATTGTCAAATCTCATCATATTCCTCCATCCTCTATTATCGGGAATTCAAATGGGGATGCAGATCGGTCGGTTCTGGAAAACTTATATATAATGAACATTCCCGTTTGTTTTTGAGATGAAAATTGCTGGCCGCTCGTCAAAAATTCCAATTTTTTGAAAATAAATAGTTACCTGGATGTGATTTGATTGCGGTTCCATCCGTGTCGTTGATTTGATGGCAGTGGAGGTCTGAAAATGTTAAAAAATGAACAGTTTTTCTTTAATTTTAAATTGAAAATTGGAATCTTTGAAAAAATCACAAGTTTTGAACAAAATGAAAAATTGGCGATAGCCTTCGGCCGCCTATTACAAAAATTTAGCTGTAAAAGTGTGATTTCTTCTGGAAAAGCCCAAAAACTCCAATTTTTGAAAATAAATAGTTACCTGGATGTGATTTGATTGCGGTTCCATCCGTGTCGTTGGCTTGTTGGACGTGATGGTCTGAAAATGTCAAAATTAATTAAATTGAACCATTTTTTTTTAAATTTTAATTTAAAAATTGGAATCTTTGAAAAAATCACAAGTTTTGAACAAAATGAAAAATTGGCGATAGCCTTCGGCCGCCTATTACAAAAATTTAGCTGTAAAAGTGTGATTTCTTCTGGAAAAGCCCAAAAATTCCAATTTTTTCAAAATAAATAGTTACCTGGATGTATGTTGACTGCGGTTCCATCCGTGTCGTTGGCTTGTTGGACGTGATGGTCTGAAAATGTCAAAATTAATTAAATTGAACCGTTTTTTTTTTAATTTTAATTTAAAAATTGGAATCTTTGAAAAAATCACAAGTTTTGAACAAAATGAAAAATTGGCGATAGCCTTCGGCCGCCTATTACAAAAATTTAGCTGTAAAAGTGTGATTTCTTCTGGAAAAGCCCAAAAATTCCAATTTTTTCAAAATAAATAGTTACCTGGATGTATGTTGACTGCGGTTCCATCCGTGAAGTTGGCTTGTTGGACGTGATGGTCTGAAAATGTCAAAATTAATTAAATTGAACCATTTTTTTTTAAATTTTAATTTAAAAATTGGAATCTTTGAAAAAATCACAAGTTTTGAACAAAATGAAAAATTGGCGATAGCCTTCGGCCGCCTATTACAAAAATTTAGCTGTAAAAGTGTGATTTCTTCTGGAAAAGCCCAAAAACTCCAATTTTTTCAAAATAAATAGTTACCTGGATGTGATTTGATTGCGGTTCCATCCGTGTCGTTGGCTTGTTGGACGTGATGGTCTGAAAATGTCAAAATTAATTAAATTGAACCATTTTTTTTTAAATTTTAATTTAAAAATTGGAATCTTTGAAAAAATCACAAGTTTTGAACAAAATGAAAAATTGGCGATAGCCTTCGGCCGCCTATTACAAAAATTTAGCTGTAAAAGTGTGATTTCTTCTGGAAAAGCCCAAAAACTCCAATTTTTTCAAAATAAATAGTTACCTGGATGTATTTTGACTGCGGTTCCATCCGTGAAGTTGATTTGATGGCAGTGGAGGTCTGAAAATGTTAAAAAATGAACAGTTTTTCTTTAATTTTAAATTGAAAATTGGAATCTTTGAAAAAATCACAAGTTTTGAACAAAATGAAAAATTGGCGATAGCCTTCGGCCGCCTATTACAAAAATTTAGCTGTAAAAGTGTGATTTCTTCTGGAAAAGCCCAAAAACTCCAATTTTTTCAAAATAAATAGTTACCTGGATGTGATTTGATTGCGGTTCCATCCGTGTCGTTGGCTTGTTGGACGTGATGGTCTGAAAATGTCAAAATTAATTAAATTGAACCGTTTTTTTTTAAATTTTAATTTAAAAATTGGAATCTTTGAAAAAATCACAAGTTTTGAACAAAATGAAAAATTGGCGATAGCCTTCGGCCGCCTATTACAAAAATTTAGCTGTAAAAGTGTGATTTCTTCTGGAAAAGCCCAAAAACTCCAATTTTTTCAAAATAAATAGTTACCTGGATGTGATTTGATTGCGTTTCAATCCGTGTCGTTGGCTTGTTGGACGTGGAGGTCTGAAAATGTCAAAATGTTAAAAAATGAACAGTTTTTCTTTAATTTTAAATTGAAAATTGGAATCTTTGAAAAAATCACAAGTTTTGAACAAAATGAAAAATTGGCGATAGCCTTCGGCCGCCTATTACAAAAATTTAGCTGTAAAAGTGTGATTTCTTCTGGAAAAGCCCAAAAATTCCAATTTTTTCAAAATAAATAGTTACCTGGATGTGATTTGATTGCGGTTCCATCCGTGTCGTTGGCTTGTTGGACGTGATGGTCTGAAAATGTCAAAATTAATTAAATTGAACCGTTTTTTTTTAAATTTTAATTTAAAAATTGGAATCTTTGAAAAAATCACAAGTTTTGAACAAAATGAAAAATTGGCGATAGCCTTCGGCCGCCTATTACAAAAATTTAGCTGTAAAAGTGTGATTTCTTCTGGAAAAGCCCAAAAATTCCAATTTTTTCAAAATAAATAGTTACCTGGATGTATGTTGACTGCGGTTCCATCCGTGTCGTTGGCTTGTTGGACGTGATGGTCTGAAAATGTCAAAATTAATTAAATTGAACCGTTTTTTTTTAAATTTTAATTTAAAAATTGGTATCTTTGAAAAAATCACAAGTTTTGAACAAAATGAAAAATTGGCGATAGCCTTCGGCCGCCTATTACAAAAATTTAGCTGTAAAAGTGTGATTTCTTCTGGAAAAGCCCAAAAATTCCAATTTTTTCAAAATAAATAGTTACCTGGATGTATGTTGACTGCGGTTCCATCCGTGAAGTTGGCTTGTTGGACGTGATGGTCTGAAAATGTCAAAATTAATTAAATTGAACCATTTTTCTTTAATTTTAAATTGAAAATTGGAATCTTTGAAAAAATCACAAGTTTTGAACAAAATGAAAAATTGGCGATAGCCTTCGGCCGCCTATTACAAAAATTTAGCTGTAAAAGTGTGATTTCTTCTGGAAAAGCCCAAAAATTCCAATTTTTTCAAAATAAATAGTTACCTGGATGTGATTTGATTGCGGTTCCATCCGTGTCGTTGGCTTGTTGGACGTGATGGTCTGAAAATGTCAAAATTAATTAAATTGAACCATTTTTTTTTAAATTTTAATTTAAAAATTGGAATCTTTGAAAAAATCACAAGTTTTGAACAAAATGAAAAATTGGCGATAGCCTTCGGCCGCCTATTACAAAAATTTAGCTGTAAAAGTGTGATTTCTTCTGGAAAAGCCCAAAAATTCCAATTTTTTCAAAATAAATAGTTACCTGGATGTGATTTGATTGCGTTTCAATCCGTGTCGTTGGCTTGTTGGACGTGGAGGTCTGAAAATGTCAAAATGTTAAAAAATGAACAGTTTTTCTTTAATTTTAAATTGAAAATTGGAATCTTTGAAAAAATCACAAGTTTTGAACAAAATGAAAAATTGGCGATAGCCTTCGGCCGCCTATTACAAAAATTTAGCTGTAAAAGTGTGATTTCTTCTGGAAAAGCCCAAAAATTCCAATTTTTTCAAAATAAATAGTTACCTGGATGTGATTTGATTGCGGTTCCATCCGTGTCGTTGGCTTGTTGGACGTGATGGTCTGAAAATGTCAAAATTAATTAAATTGAACCGTTTTTTTTTAAATTTTAATTTAAAAATTGGAATCTTTGAAAAAATCACAAGCTTTGAACAAAATTAAAAATTGGCGATAGCCTTCGGCCGCCTATTACAAAAATTTAGCTGTAAAAGTGTGATTTCTTCTGGAAAAGCCCAAAAACTCCAATTTTTTCAAAATAAATAGTTACCTGGATGTGATTTGATTGCGGTTCCATCCGTGTCGTTGGCTTGTTGGACGTGATGGTCTGAAAATGTCAAAATTAATTAAATTGAACCATTTTTTTTTAAATTTTAATTTAAAAATTGGAATCTTTGAAAAAATCACAAGTTTTGAACAAAATGAAAAATTGGCGATAGCCTTCGGCCGCCTATTACAAAAATTTAGCTGTAAAAGTGTGATTTCTTCTGGAAAAGCCCAAAAATTCCAATTTTTTCAAAATAAATAGTTACCTGGATGTATGTTGACTGCGGTTCCATCCGTGTCGTTGGCTTGTTGGACGTGATGGTCTGAAAATGTCAAAATTAATTAAATTGAACCGTTTTTTTTTAAATTTTAATTTAAAAATTGGAATCTTTGAAAAAATCACAAGCTTTGAACAAAATTAAAAATTGGCGATAGCCTTCGGCCGCCTATTACAAAAATTTAGCTGTAAAAGTGTGATTTCTTCTGGAAAAGCCCAAAAACTCCAATTTTTTCAAAATAAATAGTTACCTGGATGTGATTTGATTGCGGTTCCATCCGTGTCGTTGGCTTGTTGGACGTGATGGTCTGAAAATGTCAAAATTAATTAAATTGAACCATTTTTTTTTAAATTTTAATTTAAAAATTGGAATCTTTGAAAAAATCACAAGTTTTGAACAAAATGAAAAATTGGCGATAGCCTTCGGCCGCCTATTACAAAAATTTAGCTGTAAAAGTGTGATTTCTTCTGGAAAAGCCCAAAAATTCCAATTTTTTCAAAATAAATAGTTACCTGGATGTGATTTGATTGCGGTTCCATCCGTGTCGTTGGCTTGTTGGACGTGATGGTCTGAAAATGTCAAAATTAATTAAATTGAACCATTTTTTTTTAAATTTTAATTTAAAAATTGGAATCTTTGAAAAAATCACAAGTTTTGAACAAAATGAAAAATTGGCGATAGCCTTCGGCCGCCTATTACAAAAATTTAGCTGTAAAAGTGTGATTTCTTCTGGAAAAGCCCAAAAACTCCAATTTTTTCAAAATAAATAGTTACCTGGATGTGATTTGATTGCGGTTCCATCCGTGTCGTTGGCTTGTTGGACGTGATGGTCTGAAAATGTCAAAATTAATTAAATTGAACCATTTTTTTTTAAATTTTAATTTAAAAATTGGAATCTTTGAAAAAATCACAAGTTTTGAACAAAATGAAAAATTGGCGATAGCCTTCGGCCGCCTATTACAAAAATTTAGCTGTAAAAGTGTGATTTCTTCTGGAAAAGCCCAAAAATTCCAATTTTTTCAAAATAAATAGTTACCTGGATGTGATTTGATTGCGTTTCAATCCGTGTCGTTGGCTTGTTGGACGTGATGGTCTGAAAATGTCAAAATGTTAAAAAATGAACAGTTTTTCTTTAATTTTAAATTGAAAATTGGAATCTTTGAAAAAATCACAAGTTTTGAACAAAATGAAAAATTGGCGATAGCCTTCGGCCGCCTATTACAAAAATTTAGCTGTAAAAGTGTGATTTCTTCTGGAAAAGCCCAAAAATTCCAATTTTTTCAAAATAAATAGTTACCTGGATGTATGTTGACTGCGGTTCCATCCGTGAAGTTGGCTTGTTGGACGTGATGGTCTGAAAATGTCAAAATTAATTAAATTGAACCATTTTTCTTTAATTTTAAATTGAAAATTGGAATCTTTGAAAAAATCACAAGTTTTGAACAAAATGAAAAATTGGCGATAGCCTTCGGCCGCCTATTACAAAAATTTAGCTGTAAAAGTGTGATTTCTTCTGGAAAAGCCCAAAAATTCCAATTTTTTCAAAATAAATAGTTACCTGGATGTGATTTGATTGCGGTTCCATCCGTGTCGTTGGCTTGTTGGACGTGATGGTCTGAAAATGTCAAAATTAATTAAATTGAACCATTTTTTTTTAAATTTTAATTTAAAAATTGGAATCTTTGAAAAAATCACAAGTTTTGAACAAAATGAAAAATTGGCGATAGCCTTCGGCCGCCTATTACAAAAATTTAGCTGTAAAAGTGTGATTTCTTCTGGAAAAGCCCAAAAATTCCAATTTTTTCAAAATAAATAGTTACCTGGATGTGATTTGATTGCGTTTCAATCCGTGTCGTTGGCTTGTTGGACGTGGAGGTCTGAAAATGTCAAAATGTTAAAAAATGAACAGTTTTTCTTTAATTTTAAATTGAAAATTGGAATCTTTGAAAAAATCACAAGTTTTGAACAAAATGAAAAATTGGCGATAGCCTTCGGCCGCCTATTACAAAAATTTAGCTGTAAAAGTGTGATTTCTTCTGGAAAAGCCCAAAAATTCCAATTTTTTCAAAATAAATAGTTACCTGGATGTGATTTGATTGCGGTTCCATCCGTGTCGTTGGCTTGTTGGACGTGATGGTCTGAAAATGTCAAAATTAATTAAATTGAACCGTTTTTTTTTAAATTTTAATTTAAAAATTGGAATCTTTGAAAAAATCACAAGCTTTGAACAAAATTAAAAATTGGCGATAGCCTTCGGCCGCCTATTACAAAAATTTAGCTGTAAAAGTGTGATTTCTTCTGGAAAAGCCCAAAAACTCCAATTTTTTCAAAATAAATAGTTACCTGGATGTGATTTGATTGCGGTTCCATCCGTGTCGTTGGCTTGTTGGACGTGATGGTCTGAAAATGTCAAAATTAATTAAATTGAACCATTTTTTTTTTAATTTTAATTTAAAAATTGGAATCTTTGAAAAAATCACAAGTTTTGAACAAAATGAAAAATTGGCGATAGCCTTCGGCCGCCTATTACAAAAATTTAGCTGTAAAAGTGTGATTTCTTCTGGAAAAGCCCAAAAATTCCAATTTTTTCAAAATAAATAGTTACCTGGATGTATGTTGACTGCGGTTCCATCCGTGTCGTTGGCTTGTTGGACGTGATGGTCTGAAAATGTCAAAATTAATTAAATTGAACCGTTTTTTTTTAAATTTTAATTTAAAAATTGGAATCTTTGAAAAAATCACAAGCTTTGAACAAAATTAAAAATTGGCGATAGCCTTCGGCCGCCTATTACAAAAATTTAGCTGTAAAAGTGTGATTTCTTCTGGAAAAGCCCAAAAACTCCAATTTTTTCAAAATAAATAGTTACCTGGATGTGATTTGATTGCGGTTCCATCCGTGTCGTTGGCTTGTTGGACGTGATGGTCTGAAAATGTCAAAATTAATTAAATTGAACCATTTTTTTTTAAATTTTAATTTAAAAATTGGAATCTTTGAAAAAATCACAAGTTTTGAACAAAATGAAAAATTGGCGATAGCCTTCGGCCGCCTATTACAAAAATTTAGCTGTAAAAGTGTGATTTCTTCTGGAAAAGCCCAAAAATTCCAATTTTTTCAAAATAAATAGTTACCTGGATGTGATTTGATTGCGGTTCCATCCGTGTCGTTGGCTTGTTGGACGTGATGGTCTGAAAATGTCAAAATTAATTAAATTGAACCATTTTTTTTTAAATTTTAATTTAAAAATTGGAATCTTTGAAAAAATCACAAGTTTTGAACAAAATGAAAAATTGGCGATAGCCTTCGGCCGCCTATTACAAAAATTTAGCTGTAAAAGTGTGATTTCTTCTGGAAAAGCCCAAAAACTCCAATTTTTTCAAAATAAATAGTTACCTGGATGTGATTTGATTGCGGTTCCATCCGTGTCGTTGGCTTGTTGGACGTGATGGTCTGAAAATGTCAAAATTAATTAAATTGAACCATTTTTTTTTAAATTTTAATTTAAAAATTGGAATCTTTGAAAAAATCACAAGTTTTGAACAAAATGAAAAATTGGCGATAGCCTTCGGCCGCCTATTACAAAAATTTAGCTGTAAAAGTGTGATTTCTTCTGGAAAAGCCCAAAAATTCCAATTTTTTCAAAATAAATAGTTACCTGGATGTGATTTGATTGCGTTTCAATCCGTGTCGTTGGCTTGTTGGACGTGATGGTCTGAAAATGTCAAAATGTTAAAAAATGAACAGTTTTTCTTTAATTTTAAATTGAAAATTGGAATCTTTGAAAAAATCACAAGTTTTGAACAAAATGAAAAATTGGCGATAGCCTTCGGCCGCCTATTACAAAAATTTAGCTGTAAAAGTGTGATTTCTTCTGGAAAAGCCCAAAAACTCCAATTTTTTCAAAATAAATAGTTACCTGGATGTATTTTGACTGCGGTTCCATCCGTGAAGTTGATTTGATGGCAGTGGAGGTCTGAAAATGTTAAAAAATGAACAGTTTTTCTTTAATTTTAAATTGAAAATTGGAATCTTTGAAAAAATCACAAGTTTTGAACAAAATGAAAAATTGGCGATAGCCTTCGGCCGCCTATTACAAAAATTTAGCTGTAAAAGTGTGATTTCTTCTGGAAAAGCCCAAAAATTCCAATTTTTTCAAAATAAATAGTTACCTGGATGTGATTTGATTGCGGTTCCATCCGTGTCGTTGGCTTGTTGGACGTGATGGTCTGAAAATGTCAAAATTAATTAAATTGAACCGTTTTTTTTTAAATTTTAATTTAAAAATTGGAATCTTTGAAAAAATCACAAGTTTTGAACAAAATGAAAAATTGGCGATAGCCTTCGGCCGCCTATTACAAAAATTTAGCTGTAAAAGTGTGATTTCTTCTGGAAAAGCCCAAAAATTCCAATTTTTTCAAAATAAATAGTTACCTGGATGTGATTTGATTGCGTTTCAATCCGTGTCGTTGGCTTGTTGGACGTGATGGTCTGAAAATGTCAAAATGTTAAAAAATGAACAGTTTTTCTTTAATTTTAAATTGAAAATTGGAATCTTTGAAAAAATCACAAGTTTTGAACAAAATGAAAAATTGGCGATAGCCTTCGGCCGCCTATTACAAAAATTTAGCTGTAAAAGTGTGATTTCTTCTGGAAAAGCCCAAAAACTCCAATTTTTTCAAAATAAATAGTTACCTGGATGTATTTTGACTGCGGTTCCATCCGTGAAGTTGATTTGATGGCAGTGGAGGTCTGAAAATGTTAAAAAATGAACAGTTTTTCTTTAATTTTAAATTGAAAATTGGAATCTTTGAAAAAATCACAAGTTTTGAACAAAATGAAAAATTGGCGATAGCCTTCGGCCGCCTATTACAAAAATTTAGCTGTAAAAGTGTGATTTCTTCTGGAAAAGCCCAAAAATTCCAATTTTTTCAAAATAAATAGTTACCTGGATGTGATTTGATTGCGGTTCCATCCGTGTCGTTGGCTTGTTGGACGTGATGGACTGAAAATGGCAAAATGAGTTACATTGAACAGTTAAAAATTGGATTTTGAAATAATAACTTACTGTTCAAAGTTTTCAAATCCGTAATCCGTCGTCAAATCTAAAATATAACCCAGCATGTTGTGTCCAATTGTCCAATCGATTTTTCAATTCCGAATCACTTATTTATTGGCAATGCAATATCTGAAAATTAGAATTTTCAATATTTCAAGCCTTTTAATAAAACCTTGATTATTGAAGTCCTGAAGCCATTCTTCCCAGTAACATTCATCTGGCGCCTTTTTTCAAATTCTAGCTCTTCGTTTAGCAGAACTATCACATTTTCGATTGAACATAATCATAATCTGGCCCTGATGTACTCAAACGTCGCGTCGCTGAAGAGGTTTCAAAAGATCCACGAGCAGATTGCTGAAATAAATATTTTTCTGATTTGAATGACGTTTATCCAAATTTACGCTGTCTAGTGTTAACTCTCCTCCATTTCCAGCGTGAAATATTGATTTAACTGTTCTTCTTCGTTCCTTAACGCGCTTCAGAAGTTGTTGAGGACAATCGATAATTCCGTGTTGTGATGCTCTTCAATGCTTTCGCTGCTCTTCGTCCATTATTTCTTGGCATTGTTCCACTGTATTTGCAATCCAAGATGTGGCAAATGGACGATGACGCCTGGAAATCAAGGATTTTTTAATTGATGAATAAATATTATAATTTAAAGCCTTACTTATTATAACGGCCAACATTTCACCGATCTTGTTATTTCTCGTTGCTCGGCAACTCTTCATTGCCCATTTGTAGTCGAATTTAAACGTCCATATTTTCCTATCCAATTGTCGTTTGTATTCAGATCCTTCGAACTCAGCTCGTCCAATCCAGTTCAAACTCTGCCATTCGCATGAATAATTCTGAAAAGTACATTTTTCTCTGGAAAACAAGGAAAATAAAGTTTTACGGTTCTAGTCCAGCTTCCAAATTCGATCCCATTCATTCTTTTCCTAACTATGAAGAATTTTTCGAAATTTTGACTGTTCTTCTATTTCTTCGCTCCACTAACCCTCTGATTTGTGTCGAAGTCTGAAATATACCCTTTATATATCGAGAAAACAAGGAAAATAAGGTTATACGGCTCAAAACCAGCTTCCAAAATCGATCCCATCCATCCTTTTCAAACCATGAAGCATTGATCGAAATTTTGACTTTTTCTTCGCTTCTTCCTAATCGATTTGTTGGCCAAAGTCCATCACTGTCGTCGTTGATTTTGGTTGTTTAACGCAACAGTCTCTTCTTCCTTCTCCTCTTCGTCGCTATCATGGAACAAATCTGCAATTGCAGTCGTAGTCTTTTCCAATTGCTTTTGCCGGCTTAGAGCATCTTCTTCTTCAAGTTCCGCATTCTAAAATCGACAATTTCTTTTTCGAAATGACGAAAAAGCTCTCCTTCGTCAGTGATATCTGTAAAATGAATTTTCAGATTACTGGTTCGAAAAATTCAGCCCAAAAAAGCTTACCATTAACATCACTACACTTATCATCGTCATCGAAGTCCGAACCATCGTCGTCTTCACAACTCTCTGATGCTTCAGCCTCAGCAACTCTTCAAGCCGGTCGAATATCTGAAATTCTTGTTTATTCGAATGTCGAATACAACAACAATGATTAAAAAAACCCACATTCTTCCTATAAATAGCATCCTTTGCAAATTTCCTGTCATCTGCATGAAATTCATTGACCTCATCAACCAAATCCTCGCTCTAATCTTCATAGGTGATGTTCGACGATCTGTAACTGATTAATTTTCGTGGAAATAACATTTCTAATAGGTACTTACGCGTTTCCTTCTTTTTTGTAGCCATTTCTCTGTCCAGCTTCAGAACCGATTTCATATTTCTATCAGCACGGAAATCGACAGCTGCTAAATTGATTCCTAATCGATTTGTTGTCCAAACTCCGTCCTTGTAGTCGTCGTAATTGGTTGTTGAAAGCTGTAAAATCAAATTTGTACCGTCTTTAGTGCTAGAAACATGATTCAAAGCCTATGATCCATCCTGGCGACTTGTTGATCGTTGTTGCAATTGTATGGTGTTGGTATCCTTTGTATGGTGTTGGTCGTTTGCATCCAAATTCTGTAATAATGAATATTTTCAAGTTTCAGAGGAAGATTTAAATTCGGTTTTCGGTTTCAAAACAAAACAACAAAATTGGTCAAATCTTTGAAATTATAATACTCACCTTGGCAAAAATTGATCCTATTCCAGCGAAACATCCAATGTGTCGCCTCCTGAACAACTTGGAATCCGGTGTTCTGAAAAATTATAGATTTTAAAACTTTCCAAGTGTTATTATTTTAAGACAAACCTCAAGTGTTCATAATTCAGCCCATATGAGCAACGTTTGACTTGTGCTGCTCAGAATGCCATTCCCGTGGTCGTTAGCAGTTGCAGTTTTCGTTGTTGCAATGCTGGGTGGCGTAACAAATAAACAGGGCTGGTCAAATGGAAAAAATGGATTTAGTCCTAGGACTAGAGAATTTCTTTAAAATATTTTTCTAATCTAATCTAACTTAATATTAATGGTTCGAAAATTTTCAAAAGTATTAAAATTGAGAGAAAACGCAATTTGTAAACGCCCTGAGCACTTCTCAACAATCTTGACAGCCTCTGTGCCACATAAACTGCTTGCCTCCCAACCTCGTCAGTCCAAAGGGTCTCCCAACCCCGCATCTTTCGATGCGCGTCACCTAGCTCACGTGGTATGACGAGGCTCAGCAACAGTACAGAACTGACTGCCGAGACTGCTAAGGTTACTCAGGATTTAGGTTAAGGTTAAATTTTGTTTTTAAAGGCGTGCGCGGGCTTAAAATGAAAAAAGTAACTAAATAATGATATTATTCGTAAAAATACTACTTAAATTCCGGACCAGCCCCGAAATTTTTACTACATTTGACCCCAAGTACTGAAAAAATAAAAATTGTGAATTCGTTGAAGCAAGATAAGATACGAGAATAAAGAAAGAACGGTACTAAATCTACTAAGAAACTAAATTTGTTTCCATAATCTCTATCCCTGATAATTATTGATACACCAATCGAAAAATAATGAAACTCCCATAATTTTAGCTTCAAACCCCAGAGTTTCGCGCCTAGTTTATAAACCAATGTTACACGTTTACACACTTTCTTGATCTGAATCCTTTGGAAACAAGACTGCAATTTCTGAAGTGAACAAAGATCACTGACAGGAATCGAGGAAACTATCCAATGCGCAAAAACGAGGTTATGATATATTTTCTTAATATCCGTCTTTGTCGTTATTGCGCACTAGTATCCTAATACTCAAATCGTCAATATCGACTAAAACTGACGTTCAATTCCTTTTTTTCCCATCTCATTCCAGTTGAACAATCTAATTGCTCCAGCTGATATTTGCCGATAACTTCTTGCTCATGTCATTCTTCTAATTTGTTGCTTTCTTAATTCCCGAAACAAAAAAGGAATATCCAGATAATCTTAATCTCGTCGCACTTTCCTTTAGAAAATACTGTTTGCTGTTGCATAATGAGAGCTTACAGTGCTAGGATTCAGAATCCTACGAACTGAAAGTATTCAAATACACTTAGACTGACGTTTTGCAGCATCAAAAATACATGTATTCTTATTCTTTCCCGGTTCCATTGCATTTTATCATGTATCATTTTATTTTTTTGTTGGTTTATTTAATAAAGAAAGTACTAATTTTAAAAAAAATAAAAAAAACGCTGTAATAAATATAATATAAAGTGTTTAATTGTTTAATATTGAATTGTATTGCTTTGCCCACACAATATAAAATGTTACAGATTCATTTGAACCGTTCTTTTCTTTTTTTATTTCTTTGTTTCTTATTCTTTTTTATCTTAATTCACAATATGAGCTGAATGGAGACAACTACGAGTCATCGAAAATCATCAAAAAAAGTACAACAATTCATCATCGAGCTGACAAACAAACATCGGAAGGAAATAAGTAGAAGTTCTAATTTGGACGATCAAGAAAATATAGATGTGCTCTGATAGTGGATCAGCTGAGAACATACAAGCAGGATGCGCATTCTCAAATGAACAAGATCTCAAAGTTTGAAGTGTGGATTCAAAGAGAGATCTTGGAACGTCAAGCAAAGTTGACAAGCCTGGAAGAATGGACAATGGAAGTACTGATAAGTAATATTGATGCAGTTATATATGTGTGCAGATCTCAGAACGTTTGCAAAAATTTGATCATCGCAGAAAATAGGCTCTGCCGAAAACGCCGAAGATTCAAATGAAATTCAATTAAAACCCACAGAACAAGTCTGCTTGCCATTTTTGCCGCAACAATGGTCATGTCGTTGAAAAGTGCACAGTGCACAAAACGCCGAAAGAATGAAAAGATGCCGTCGACGCAAGAAAGAATCAGCGTCGTAGATGCCTACGTATGTTTCATACAACTAAGGAATGCATATCGGAAATCACTGTGATCATTGCATGAACAGCATTCGCTTCTCTGCTTGAAAAAATATTCATCATAATACGAGCTGTAAATATGCGAAGACACTTGAAATCAAAAAAGAAACAGATCCCCTACATCAACCCAAAAAAAAAAGATGATAAAAAATTAAAGCCACAAAAAACGCATTGCGCCCGCCACGCGCACATCACCAAAACAAAAAGGGGGGGGGGGGGGGGAGACGAACAGTCCACACACACGCAAAAAAAAAAAAACAAAAACTAGGTCAACTCGCGATCAAACTACAAAAAAACGTGCGTGTCTTCCCTCTTTCCCCCCTTTCTTTGGTTTATTGAAACTATCAATAATATATAACTGGGTAAGGAGGCGGGGCGTGTGTCTGAAGCCTTTTACATAGTAAAATTCAAAAGTTACTTAGTGGAATTGAACTCGCATCGGTTCACGTAAAGAAATGATTACTTAACCGGTAGACCATAGGGCTCACCGAAAGTTGGGGAATTTTTCGAAACCTAATAATTGCGGATTTTCATTTCTTCATTTTTTTGTTGTCATTTCTGAGTTGAGATTCATTCTTTAAAAAATTATTCAAAGAGAATGTTCGTCCTATTGTGATGGTTACTTTTAATGGAAACGGTGAGGTGAGCTAGAGTAAAGAACTCTTTTCAGATTCATTTTTTTTATTTAAGCAGCTAATTATAACCGTTCGATATATAATCAAGTGTGACCATTATGATTGGTTTTTTGAGAATATTCCAGTGAAATTTTTAAAACTTAGATTAGGAGCGTTTCGGCGCGCAGCGGCGTTGGAACACCGATCAAAAGTATTGGAATGCGTGCCGAAGGCACGGAAGAAGCGAGCCGCAGGCGAGCTTCTTCTGTGCCTTCGGCTCGCATTCCAATACTTTTCGATCAAGAAATTTCGGTCCCCACAATTAAATTCAGAAGGTGTGAAATCGCTAAATAATTGAAAGTGACGCCGGAGGCGTGTAAGAGGCGAAGCCGGAGGCGAGCCGTAGAAAAAGTCGTTGTTATGATTGTAGATAATAAAAGCGAAATCCAAATATATGATAAACGATCAACTAACTCCGGATTTCAAAGAAAAATTAGGTCACCATGTTTGGAATCTCATAATAAGTAATCTTTATTTGAAACGAATGTAACAAAAGGGGCACGCCGGATGCATGTTGGGAAGCGAAGCCGAAGGCGAGGCGTCGTCCAGGAGTTTTGCCGCGTAGCGGCACGCAACTCCTGGTCAATAATATCAGGTCTAGGATGGGGAAATGGTTATTTTCGGGAAAAAAACAATGTAATTAAGCTTTAAAAAATCGACGGCAAAAAATATTTAGAAAGTTTAACCAACAAGGAATGAAAAACATGCAGAACGCCGAAGCTTCAAATGCAAATCAATCAATACCGACAGAATAAGTCCATTTGCCATTTTTGCCGCAACAATGGTCATTTCGCTGAAAAGTTCGCAGTGCACAAAACAAAACGCCGAAAGAACGTGCCGTCGACGGAAGAAATAACCAGTATTCTAGATGCGTACGTCTGTATCATACTACTAAGGAATGCACATCGGAAATTCACTATTATTGTCTCACAAATTCGGCTTCATAAACGTGAACTTCCTTAATTTCCGAAATAGCGTATGGGAGGAATAATAAGACAACGCAACGCAACCCTTCCCATTGCCCTCACGCGTGGCGTGTCGATTTTTTGACACAGGTTTTTTCACGTTTATATAACAGAATTTGTAAACAACTAATATGATCATTGAAACGTTGAACATCATACGCTTCTCTTCTTGAAAAAAAAATCAATGGTGCCAGCTCAACAAAATCCGAAGGTTGGACCACGAGATGATTCGGAGAAAGCGAAAGATCATCTCCAGAAAAATGTTCAATCATGTTCAATCAGCAGAAAAAGAAAAATGTAAAGGTTGCGACGATAAGAGGGGTATTCTGAATACTACGAGCGGTAAATATGCAAATAATCAAAAAAAAAAGAAACGAATCCCCAACAACGCAAAAAAGAGAAAAAAATAATGACAAAAAATGAAGGCGTCCCCACAAAACCCGCATTGCGACCGCCACGCTCACGTCACCAAAAAAAAGGGGGAGACGAACAGTCCACACAAAAAAACACAAAAACTAGGTCAACTCGCGATCAAACTACAAGAAAACAAGCGTGTCTTACCTCTTCCCCTTTTCTTTGAATTATCAAAAAGATCAATAATATAAAATTGCACGTCTAGGATGGGGAAATGTCATTTTCGGAAAAAAACATACGTAATTGAGCTTGAAAATACCGACGGCAAGAAAAATCAAAATAATTTTAACTAAAAAATGAATTAAAACACGCAGAAAGGCTTTTTCGAAATGGAAAAACAAATTTTCCCGCAAAAAAAACAAAAATCTACAGTAAACAATTTAAATGGACACATAGAAAATCATAAATTCGCTTGCTAAACTCAACGAATTTTATTCGCATGTCCCTTTAAATTAGTGGGGTTACTGTAGTTTTTTTTTAAACTGAAAAACTATTTTTTTCTGCAATTTGTTGAGATTTCATTTGTGCTTTGAGGATTGACCTCTGCAATCAGATTATCACAAAACAAACCATAAATTAAATGTCAAAAAAATACAATAAAAGAAAAATAGTGTGATCTACACATAAAAATTCATTTAAACCGTTATAACGTATTCCTGTAAATATTCACGAGCAAGAAAATGGAAAAAAAACATAATATTGTAATATAACAATAAATATCTAACAAAAACAATTATTTTAAACTACAAAACAGAAAAAAAAGAAACTTCAAAACTTCAACTTAGTTTCCGCTCTTTCGAAAATCGGTTTCAATTTCTTCAATTCCGTCTTCTTCTCATATTTCTGCATCAATTTGAATGTACCCGCTCCAACTGTCATAGGTGTTCCCATAATGATAAATTCGGAGACTCTAAAAAATAACAAAATTTGGAAAATATTAGAATTTCAAAAAAAAATAGACTTACCACATCTTTTTGCGAGAAAAATGCAGCTTCAAACAAATGGTCCATTGTTTTATATCAAAAGAAGTATCGAATCTTTCATTATCACCAATCCGTTCCTCGTAATTCCTAACACTTCTCCACGATAAGTCTTCAAATCAGCCAGAAGCATCACATGTCGACGATCCAATCCAATTCCTGGAAAATTGGTTTTTTTAAAATCACATTTTGGAAAAAAGGGAAATAAATAAGTCGTAAGAATGTTTGAAAGAGGGGGGAGGGCTCCGTAGAGCAGAAATGGGTTTCAGATGAATAAGAAGACAATTATCGACAAATTGATAACAAAAAACTATTTTGACGTCGATAAAATATTTAAAAAAAACCGATTTAAATCATTAAAAAATTGAATACAGAAATTTCCGAATAAATTAAATTTGGGTTTCTAAGCCATATAAGGAAAAATAATGAAAAAATGCAAAGAACCTAGAAATCGAAATTGCATCTCTTAGGAAATGTATATATTCGATTTTTTATCGACTTGAAATTTCTTTGCAGTAAATTTTCTTACTATTCAGCTTAAGCCCATTTCTGAGCTCTTCGGAGCCCCTCTCTTTCAAATTATTGAGAAAAAGCTCATTTTAAAGTGAATGTTTCATTAAAGTTTTTTTCACCGATTTTCAATTGTTGTAAACTATTAGGTTATTTAAAAATTAAAATTAATACTAGTCTCAATAGCTCCAACAAAACCGAAAATTCAAAAAACCCGTTTTTTTTCAATTTTTTCAAAAAAATCAATATTTACCAATACTAGTAGTCGCAATAGCTCCAACAGCACTTCCCGGCTCCGTCACCGCTCTCGCCGCCTAATAAGCGCACAATTGCACAAAACAAGCCATCTGCTCCTTCGTTACACAACAATTCCTCTCCATCACTTCCCAATGAGCTTTCAACTTCTTACAATCAATACAATTCTTCTCCATTTTCTGATGATTTCCACAATGTCCCGGCGACCCGAGCCACTTCTTACTTCTCATCAGCTCCTCACTCAAAAACTGCTGCAGACTCATCGCAAAATGCTCATGTTTTCCGCGTTTTCACCACTTTCACCAATTCCACACTTTTCCATCTCATCAATAATCATCGGCTTTCCAGACTTTTTCGTATTCTTCGCGTGCTCCAAAATCCAAAGTCGATCCATCTTTTGCTTCCATCATTGCCGGATCAAGACAATATTCACCGAATACAAACTCAATGACGTCACCAGTTGAGGTGCGAACCGTTCCGTCATAACTTGCACAAAGATCCTGCAAAAAACGTTAGATTGTGTCGGATTTTGTTTTCAAAAAAAGTATTTTAATAATTGTTGTGTCCGTGTGCTTGTGTGTAACAACGATTGTGGTATAAAACCTTTATTATAGAATACGGGAAATAGATCTTGGGTGATAACCAAGAATGGTACAACTCATTTCTCCTGCAGGGGGTATTTATACCCTTGATTCGGTTCACGTTGACTGATTAGGATCATAATTACTAGTTGGCAAATCATCTTCTTGTATACACAACAATAATCAATAAAAATAGGTAAATATCGACCTTTTTTTCGGCTTCCGGGACTAATATTGAGATTTGAAACAAAATACATGATAATTATGGTTTTCTTCCAATATTTTACCCATTTTTTTAATTTTAAAAATTAGTCCCATTTGATTCTGAAAATAGGACGCAAAAATCAATGTCTGAATTTTAAAAATTAGTTTTTTTTTTAATTTTTAAGGTTCCATATGCCCTTTCCGTTTCGATTTGGGCATTTTCGGACTTTTAGCATCATCGTTAAACCTTTTCATACAAAAAAAGTTATTTTTATTGTGAAAAATGCTCAAAAAGGCCTACCTCCAAACATTTAACCAATCTTCTCTTCATATAACCAGTCTCCGCAGTTCTGACAGCTGTATCAACCAATCCTTCTCGACCAGTTTTCGTTGATGTTCCCATTTTCAGGTTCAATGGCTGAAAAATATTGTTATTCCGCAAATTGAAGAAAAATATATAGCTACTTACACTTTTAGGGCCATATCGACCTCTCTGAATTGTTCTTTACCCATTTTTGCATGTAATTCTGAAAATATGTCGTTTTAAATTAAGAAATAATAAAGTTAAGTAAATAAAAAAGATTTACAAAATGAAAATCGTAGAAAAATTATTATACTTCATTTTTTCCCATAAATAAACATATCTAAACTTGTTTTAAAAACGCAAGAATAAACAAAGCTTATTTTTTTTCAAAATTTAAGGTTTTAATCAACTTTTGATATATTTTCTCATTTTTCAAAGCTTCTAAAATATATCTTGAATCTTTCAAAATTAAAACTGGGAGAAAAAACGTACTAAAACAGCAAAAAATAACAAAAAACGCACAAAAAACTCGAAAAATAAAAAGAAATTAACGACACTCCGCATTTACACACCCCCGCTAAATAGTGGTTTTTGTGGTTTTTCAAATAAGTAAAACGAGAAATTTTAAATTAAGCGTTAAAAAAGCATTTAATACGGTCTGCCTTTTATTTTTGTGCGTAAAATCTCATTTGAAAGATTTTGTTGTTTCCTATGTGTCCAATTTCTGCTTAGAAATTTTCAAAAATTTTTTTATTGAGCACTGGGTTCTGAAACAATGGCTAAAAATCACCGTAGGAATATAAAAGAATTCAAAAAAAAAAACAATATACATCAAGTTATATAAAATTAATATATCAGCTCTTCGCGTGTCTGCGTCTCTTGCCGTCTTCTAGGATCCAAGAAATGTGGATCGTGGCTTCCTGAAAGTGTTGGTGACGCCATGGATGTTGGCGCTAATCGGGCGCGTGGGACTGAAAAATTAATTCTTCATTAAAAACAAGCGAAATAAATAATCTTACTTGTTCCATAAGTCGCATCCAAGGCTGGAAGAGGCGAATAGACGGTATGTGGTCCAATTCCACCAATTCTTGGATCGTCAATTGGTAGCTGTCCCATGGACCCACCCATGTCTCCACCATCTCTTGGCAGCGTTCTGCTCTTTGTGTCAATCTTGTAACGATAAGTAGAATTCGGTGTATGTGGTACTGTAGTTCCTGGTGGTGGTGGGTACGGTAGTGGGCTTCCAGAATATGGTGTTGAGTAGATGGCGTCATGGGTGCGCGGGTTCAAAGTTCTGGAATTTTTTAATTTTCAGATTTTAAGATCAAAATTCGAGGTTCTTACGATGGTGGTGTGATGACGTAAAGCGGCTCGATAGATTTGTAGGTCGCCGGTTTGGTGACTTCATATTTTTCCTAAAAATTAAAAATATATTTTTGAGAAAATTTTAAAATGGGCCTGCTTAGCCTACAAACTACAAACAATGGGCCTGCTTAGCTATCGAGCATGGGCCTGCTTAGACTACAAACTACAAAATGTGGGCCTGCTTAGACTACAAACTACAAAATATGGGCCTGCTTAGAAATCGAGCATGGGCCTGCTTAGACTACAAACTACAAAATATGAGCCTGCTTAGACTACAAACTACAAAATAACTCTTATACTAAAATGAAGGATATTTTTTAGAGAAGATGTTAAAAGCTCATGATTCCAAAAGAATTTCAAATCAATTCAATAAGTCCCTAAAAGTTATAAAATGGTCAATATCTAGAAAATGTCGCATGAAATGAATTCATTTACATAATGCTAATCAGATCAAAAGTAGAATAAAAAAGTAAGGAAAATCAACTAATTACACAAAATACACATGCATATACATACAAAAACAGTAGTCATTTCACTTTACGATTCTTGTACGCAAAAAAGAATTAGAACAATTTCGTTTACTACTTTTCGACACCATCAATAGGAAAAAAACGATGTCCTATTGTTGTCATCGTAATAAAACAGTTCGAGAGGAGAATTAAGGAAATAATAAAAAAAGAAAACTAACCTTTTTATTCCTTTTACAACAACAGAAACATTTGGCGCAGAGCATTGAGAGAAGAATTGAGACGAGGCAAAGGACCAGGAGAACTGCCACAATTAGTCCGATCACTGGCTGAAAATTAAGGAATTCCGTATGATCAGGATTTGAATAATGTATTTTACCAGCCATCCTGCATACCAATTATCAATTGGAGCTTCTGAAACTTGTTTGTAGTTTGCCAAAAGATATTGAACAGCAAGGGTGTCTGATTCCGATCCTTGGGCTGCTAATTTGTGAAGTTTTTGCATATCATCGTCTCCGAGAAGCACAAATGAGTCTCCTCCGCGGAAAGTGGCGAGCTGAAAAATATAATTTTAGTTAAGCAGGCCCATTTTTTGTAGTTTGTAGTCTAAGCAGGCCCATTTTTTGTAGTTTGTAGTCTAAGCAGGCCCATGCTCCATTGCTAAGCAGGCCCATTTTTTTGTAGTTTGTAGTCTAAGCAGGCCCATGCTCTATAGCTAAGCAGGCCCATATTTTGTAGTTTGTAGTCTAAGCAGGCCCACACTTTTAAATCATTTAATTTTCAATTTTTTTGTCTCAAATCTCTAAATTCTTATTTAATTTCGATCTTTCTTTTCGGTCAATGCCTGCCCTAATCCTAATTTTTCAAATGACGAAAAACTTCACCCTTTTCTCTTTCGCCACAAAACTAATTATTCCAATTCAAAAAGATGTCCACTTCCCTTCTTAACCACTCGAGGTCACTTATACTTTCAAAACGGTAAAAAGAACGAGTAAAATTAAATGGAAAAGAACACGAAAACCCTCGAGGAACGGAGGTAGATACACACTAATGAGGCAAAAAGATTTATGATCGCCGTGATTTTTGGGCGAAGGTGTTCCATCAAATGTTGGGGGAGGTCATGTTTTATTTCCCCTCTGATTCATTTATTTGATTCAAATTGCTCATTAAGGAGATATCTTATGTCATTTTTCTTTATTTCGTTACCTGTTGGGTATCTTTCAGGTAGACCAAAACAAGGCCATGATCGCAGGTGGTGTTGCCAAGTTGCGCATTATCGTATTCCGATTGCATGTCACGTTTGAGATCATCGGTCTGGAAGAAAATTGGGATTTTTCGAGTAATACAAGATCTAAGCAGGCCCAAGTTTTGTAGTTTGTAGCCTAAGCAGGCCCACCCAAAATCAACCTTGTAAATAAATCTTATTCAAAAAAATGTTGACCTAATTTTAAATTACGTTTTTATTGCAACAGATTTTTTGGGTGTGGTCTGATAATAACAAAAACCTTACATTTTTCGAAGTTGTCACATGCAGCAATCCAATAAACGAATCGGTTCCATCAGCTCGTGTACATCCATCGGCACATTCGCATCTGAAAAAGTAGTCAGCATTATTTTTTTTTCATCTCCCGATAACTTTTTTTCCTTTTGAGGTAAAACCCGAGTCTCCAAGCGATTAGGATCTTTTTGAGCGTGGCGCCAAACTGTCGCTCCGTATGAACATTAAAGAAGTGGGCAAGTTTTGAGAAACCGAAAAAATTGTATAATCGCATGAAAATCTCGAAGAGTCCTCAATTTTAGCCGTCTCGAAACACCTTTTGGAGGGGTATCGCTTCTTTTTCGTCGATTGATTGATTGGGATCTTGATTTTGAAGAGGAAAAAGAGTTTTGTATGTGTACTTGCGAAAGGACATACATCTTGATGATTCACACCGCTAAAAGTGCGAACAATTCTAGATTATGCTAAGCAGGCCCATGCTCTATAGCTAAGCAGGCCCATGATTTGTAGTTTGTATTCTAAGCAGGTCCATGCTCTATAGCTAAGCAGGCCCATGATTTGTAGTTTGTATTCTAAGCAGGCCCATGCTCTATAGCTAAGCAGGCCCATGCTTTGTAGTTTGTAGTCTAAGCAGGCCCATGCTCTACAGCTAAGCAGGCTCATGCTTTGTAGTTTGTAGTCTAAGCAGGCCCATATTTTAGAAAATCATAATCCTCAAAATTTTGACCTCCTTTTCTCGGTTTTTTCGCTATTGTTAGTGATATCACTATTAATTCAAATAAATGTGGTTCATTGTATTATTATGACCCGCCTAATAGCTTGAATATGTCGACAGTATCTCAAGGTCTTTTCATCAAATAATGATTTTTTGCTTCGTATGGTTCTTCTTCAGTTGTTGTTATACATACATATCTGCAGTTTTTTTGTTGTCCAATTACATATATAAATACATATAGGAAGAGAAGACAAAAAGTGACACTATAAAATTTATGTCATCCCCCTTTTATATAATTCTACTGCTTTTTTCATGTTCTTTGGGGAAAGTTGAAAATGGCATGAAAAATGGGTTCCAATAAATGTGTAAGACCTACCCAATTCGATCCTTCAATCCTGCCAAAATATCGGTCAGCTTCTTTCGTGTCGTTGATGCCAATCGTCCATGTACGTCACAAATGAAAGAGTTTCGACCATAGCCCGTCTCATTTTTGCATTGTTCTGATTCTTCGAGAAATACTGATGCTGTTACCTGAAAAAAAATGGGGTCAGCATTTTCCGGGACTACAAAAAAACGTTCATTTTTCATCAACCCTTCAATTTTGCTTATTTTCTCCCATTACAATCGAAAAAATCACAATTGAAAAATTGTACCGAAATCGAAAGTTTTTTTGTGACTTTTTGTCAATTGCGGATGGGTAAAAATGAAACTGCAAAAAAAAGAGTACTATTGTCTCCAAACAAGTTCAAACTGGTGGAAAAACGAACAGTTTTTACTTTTTTTTTTCTTCTCGTTATTCAATTGTTGGTTTCGTCTATGGCTTCTGATACTGAATAGAAATTGAAAGATTATGTGAGAAATTTGATTTAAAGAAGTTTTTTTCTAAGCAGGCCCATGGCTTGTAGTTTATAGTCTAAGCAGGCCCATGCTCTACAGCTAAGCAGGCCCATGGCTTGTAGTTTGTAGTCTAAGCAGGCCCATGCTCTACAGCTAAGCAGGCCCATGACTTGTAGTTTGTAGTCTAAGCAGGCCCAAAAATGAAAGTTTGAAATTTTGGTTTACTTTCGAAATTTAAAAGACGTTTTTTTTAGAAATCCCATATGTAATTCCACCTAGTCACATGTCCACAAAAAGTGAGTCATCGTTTCTCTCCTCTACTTCAAAATTTCTTCCCAATATTCAACGAAGACGTTAAAAATAAAAATAAAAAAATAATTTCCAAACTAGATCCTTGAACCATTACTGTCTACATTAATTTTTCTCAATTCGTCACGTTTTAGAAGTTTGAAAAACACTTGAAAAATAAAACCATCAAAAAGATCTTGAAAGTTCAGAGGAATTTCAAATATTATTGGGAATTGGTGTGACATGTGTTTTTTGGCAGATAAGATTAGATTAGATTAGAAAAAATGCAACTTAAAACATGCCACAATCATTTTCCTCTAAGCAGGCCCATGAATTGTAGTTTGTAGTCTAAGCAGGCCCATGCTCTATAGCTAAGCAGGCCCATGCTTTGTAGTTTGTAGTCTAAGCAGGCCCACCTTGAATTAAATTTTTGCGCACTTCAAAATTACTTATCTCACAAATTTCAATTATTTTTCAAGTGTTTTTCGAATAAAAAGTGTTTCTCAATTGCCAAAAAATCGAAAAAACATTTCAAAATAGAACGAAAACAAGCTTTCTTGATCCCAAATCGCGGTTATTATATTTTTTGGCAATATGTGTACTAAATAGGATCAAAATCATTCAATCATCACCGAATCTCTTCCTCCTATTGTAATAATAAATACATGTGTTGTATATAGATATTATTGACATGTATAGTATCTGTATTTTTGATACAGATAAATCTTGTTTTGTCGACACGAGACATGGGAGATGAAATCGAAAGTCATTGTTAAATTTTGGTGAATTTTTGGTTAACCAAATGTGATTTACAATATTGAAAAAATGTGAAAATTTCAAGAAAAAACAAACAAACCTCATGATAGTTCAAAAATAACACCAACAAAATAAATGGGAAGTAATACATGAAGTTTTTTTTTTGGTTTTTCAAAATAAAAACCAAAGAAAAATAATTTAAAAATTACAAAAAGTCTATTCCTATCTGTGTATTGTTGTCAGAACAGCAAAAACAGTAGAAGACCGAAGAATTAGGAGAAGAGAAAGACTGATGGTTTTTTTTCTGTGGCGGTACAAACACACTCTTTCACCTACACACACACACACACACACATTGACGGTGAAGATCCGCCCATATTTTTTGAAATCAACATGATGTGGGGGGAGAATGAAAAAAGGTAACCTTGTGGCAAGATAGTCGAATGGGGAGTGAACAGAAGGAATTGAAATATTTCTCGTATTTTTTTTTGAAAAAGAAAGAAGGCAGTGGAAATAAATCGGCGAAGATGGTTAAACACGACGGAATTCTGGAAAAAAATCTGAAGGCAAAATTTGCAGTTGAATTCGTTTCGCTTTAAAAAAAAATTTCTAAGCAGGCGCCTTGTAGTTTGTAGTCTAAGCAGGCCCATGCCTTGTAGTTTGTAGTCTAAGCAGGCCCATGCATTGTAGTTTGTAGTCTAAGCAGGCCCATATTATAAATTACCCTCAGAATGTTAAATTTTACTAGATTTTTTTGTAATTTCGCGCAAAAGCAGCTTTGAGAAATTTTGCCACATCTTCATTGGTGATTTATGAGTTCTGTAATGATAGCCGTGTTGGTGAAGTCACAAAAAGATTTTGAAAAATCTTTCAATAGGAAATAAATTAAAAAAAATACTGCGCCCCAAAAGCCCCTAATTCTTTAAAAAATTTTAAAGTTCAAAATTTTCCTTCATTAAAAAAATGCACCAAAATTTTGAGTCAGCAGACTATATCCGATTATCAGGAATAAATCTCTTTAAGTCTGACCACGTTGACATGATTCATAGGCCACCTTCTTCCGATAAGAAAAACATGCATGTTTGTTTTTAGCGAGAATTTTTATGAACACATCTTGCTCCTTCCATAAACATTTTGATTTTGCGAGAAATTCAAGTTTGATTCATTTTTTTTTGAAATTTCTTGAATATTTTCATAATTATTATTTGTTTATTGTATTTTCTAATTATAAAAAACCTGGTTTTCGAGACTTTGAAAATGACTTCCTATTTTAAAAAATTAATACTATTTTTAAAAATTACTGTTTCTAATATTATGTCAAATACGAGCCAAGTACTACTACAATGTTTTTTTTAGGAATTTATATATCATTATTAAGTACTAAGCTCGAAAATAATTAAAAATATATAAAAAATAAATTGCATTCCCAATTTTTGTAGTTTGTAGTCTAAGCAGGCCCATTATTTGTAGTTTGTAGTCTAAGCAGGCCCATGACTTGTAGTTTGTAGTCTATGCAGGCCCATAGTGATTTACATGTTTTTTTTAAATGTTTTAGAAATTTTTTAAATATCTCAATACGTCGCTTATTTTTTAATCCAACACCCTCATAATCCAATTAGCATTTCTTCACTCCCCTTCCTCCTCTATTCATTAACTCAATTTCATTGAAAAAAAAAGAAATGTTCAGCGTGAAGATGGCGGAAAAAAATGAGAACGAGAAAGAGAAGTGAGATCCAACTCATTCAAACGAAAATTATTATTACATAACAGCGTTTTTTTTTCTTTTTTCACCTCCCCACGTTTTTTTTGGTGTCTTTCGACACGGAAATGGGCCAGCTTTCGGCTAACACATGTATAATATAACAGCATTTGTGAAAAAAAAGACAATAATTCAAAATTAATGGGCTTTTTTGTTGTTATTATTGAACACTACTTTTCTTTACCTCGTTTGGTTTGTTACCTCTTTTTTCTCGCCCCGCGACACATAAAAAAGGCTTGTTTTTTTTTCTAAGAAAAAGCTAAAAGGTGTGTATACATATATGTTTTCACCGCCCATTTCTCAATTGTAAATTTTTTTTCTTTAAAAAAAAATTCCGCGACTTTTTCTCTCCGAAAAAATTTCCGGGGAGTGAACTCATACATTTTTAACAACATCCCGAATAAGGAAACAGCGATGACAAAGAAGAGAAACAAAAAATGAGGCCTTCTTCAACTATTTCTTTAAAAATCGCTTTTATTTTTCTTAATCACCATTTTTCCTTATATCCTTTCCAAAGGTTCAATGTCCAGGTTTATTATTTTATTTCATTTTATTTACTTTTTTGTTTTTTTTTTCTTCCGATAGTCTTATTTGCAAATTTTAACACATATAATTGCAAAAAAATGTTACACTTTTGATTTTTGAATTTTTTAAGCAGGCCCACGCTTTGTAGTTTGTAGTCTAAGCAGGCCCATGCATTGTAGTTTGTAGTCTAAGCAGGCCCATGCTTTGTAGTTTGTAGCCTAAGCAGGCCCATATTTTTATTTCACTCAAAAATTCAAAATTTGCTTTATTTTTTTTTGTAATTACGTACAAAATCTGCTTTCGACATTTAATGCCAAACAGATTCATTTTGTAGTAGCCTTTTTCCGATATTTTCGTAATTTTCACTATTTTTCTGAAAATTCTTGAATTTCAGATATCGGCTATTTTTTGAAGCCCTAAATGAATCCAAAAATTTATACACAACTAATATTTTCAGAATTGTTCCTTATTTTTCACAAAAAATCCTAAGCAGGCCCATTTTTTGTAGTTTGTGGTTTTAGGAAAATATTCATATTCATTCGCCTTCAATCTCAGCGTTCAATCTCGTTTTCAATTTTCAGTATAATCCGAACTAATCCAACCTTTCTCCTACTACTCGCTCGCTGTTTCTACTACAACTACTATTACTTCTTTTGTTCGCGTTTTTTTCTTTCTTTTTTTAATTTTAATTTCACTTGCTCATTGAGCAGCCGCAAACCACCGTCAATGACGGAGCGCTCACACGCGAAACCTCCATTTTGCAGAAATAAAAGGAAAGAAGGAAAAAAAATGGCACAGCATAATTAGAAAACATGTCTTCGTCCTCCCGCCAACACACCGTCGATATATATATATATATGTAGGAAAAAAAAACGAACTGAAATTAGTAGTCGTCAAAAGACCGGTGAAAAAACGAAGAAAAACGGAAAGAAAATTTCAATTACATCATTTTTTTTGTTCACTCTTGTTTGGTTCTTGATTTTTTTAAGAGATGTTTTTCTCATTTTCAAGGCATTTAGAATTCCAGACATTTTCATCCAGACGACTTCTCACGCTTAAAAAATTTTAATATCTAAAATTCTGACATTTTTAGAAAAAAAGGAATAGAAAACCCTAAATTTTCGATGCAATAGAGAATGGGCCTGCTTAGACTACAAACTACAAAAAATGGGCCTGCTTAGCTATCGAGCATGGGCCTGCTTAGACTACAAACTACAAAAAATGGGCCTGCTTAGCTATAGAGCATGAACCTGCTTAGACTACAAACTACATCGATTGGGCCTGCTTAAGGATCGCTGTTCAAACCACACGTTTTAGAGCTTCCTAAATTGGTTCGGATTATACTACGAACCTCAGCATGGCACTGACTAATAATAAATCGCATCATAACAAAACTTTTTTCATCTTGTTCCTAATTTCCCAAAGCTGATCATCGACCGAAAGTTCACCTACTTCTTCTGTGTATTTCTTAAATGTTATTTTTCTGTTTCCCCCCATCTTCTTTCTTCTAGTTCTTAAAAAGCGTCTTTTTTTTACATAATTTGG
The DNA here is from genome assembly GCA_964036255.1 of Caenorhabditis virilis. Taxonomy (NCBI): domain Eukaryota; kingdom Metazoa; phylum Nematoda; class Chromadorea; order Rhabditida; family Rhabditidae; genus Caenorhabditis; species Caenorhabditis virilis. The sequence continues at coordinate 16,589,974 of OZ038415.1, read as the reverse complement.
GCAATTTACGGCGCCCCGGAATTATATACTCCCCGACCGACCGACCGATCGAGCCGTAAGAGGGAGTAGGAGGAGTGTTTTGAGAGAGAGAAAATGTTGTATTTGTAGTGACAATTGTATTTTTAAGACGAAAATTGAACAAGAAGAAATCGGATTTTCTTTTCTAAAATGCAAATTTTTGTACGATTCAAAGCCAATTTTTGTCCTCCTCTATTCATTTTTTGCGTGTCGTTAAATGGATTTTAGTCTCTATTAGTCCAAAAACCACGTCACCGAACGTTCAGGCCTTTTCCCCCACATTTTTTCCCATGTAAATTTTCTATTTGTCAGAAAAACGAAAAAAAATCGTTTTTGTCATGTCTAATTTAAGAATTTTTTCGTCTTCAACATTTTCGTTTTATTTTCTTTTCAATATTCCTTTTTTTTGACGAATGTGTAAGAAAAACCAAATTTATGCATGTAGGACGAGCCCACCCGAGTGCACTAATTTTTCAGATGTAAATTGTTCTTTTTTGTTCGGGAAAAAACCACATGTCGTCACCGGAATGAGAATTTTGAACTTGGGAATTCAACAATTTTTTTTCGTTCTGAAAACTTTTGCGGAAAATTGGAAATTTTCAATGATGGGCCTGCTTAGACTACAAACTACAAAGCATGGGCCTGCTTAGGCTACAAACTACAAAGCATGGGCCTGCTTAGACTACAAACTACAAGGCATGGGCCTGCTTAGGAAAACATTTTCAATAAACATCTCAGGGAAAGCAATGCACCGGAGCATTCCCATTTTTTCCATGGAGAAGTCCCGGACCGTCCCGGACATTTACAGTTTTGCTCTAACATGTTCGATTTTCAAAAACTTTACTGCAAATGAAAGCTGGAGCATTACTGACCTCCTTAGTGAAATGTTGAAGCTCTAGCTGAAATCTTTGATGCTGAAACATGCATTTCATTTTCATTTTTCGATCAGCTTTCATTTGCAGTAAAGTGTTTGAAAAGCGGACAAATCTATAAATGTCCGGGACGGTCCGGGACGGTCCGGGACTTGTCCACGAACAAAATGTGAATGTTCCGGCGCATTGCTTTCCATGAGATCGGAAATTTAATTTTTTTAGATACAGAAATTTCACAATATCATTTTTACTAACTAGACTGGATGTTTTTGATTTTTTCCTTAATTTTATCACGAATTTTGACACAAAAAACTAGTTCTTTGTTCATTTTCAAAAATTAAAGTCGTTATGATGATTTTGGAATGATCTGATGAAACAAATGAACATGAAACAATCTTATTCGGATTAAACTTTAAAATCGAATAAAAGTCATTTTGTGACTTGTTAGAAGTAGAAACTTTTTCGAATTTTCAGTTTCAAGAATATTAGCAGATGTTTCCTAAAAGCCCAAAACGTATATTTTTCTCGTATCACATCATAACCAGAGCGTATTTCGTTAGACGCTTCTGAGAAAACGTTGTTATTTTTGAACCAGTCCTTTGTTTCACTTCTCAGAAGGTGATATCAATAATTATCACGTTTTTTTTGTATGTTTAGAGCTCCGATGTTCGATTTAAGAAATTATCAGAAGAAAAACGACGCAAGAAAATTAGTCACATTATGTTTCAAGAGTATGGGCCTGCTTAGACTACAAACTACAAAATATGGGCCTGCTTAGCTATAGAGCATGGGCCTGCTTAGACTACAAACTACAGAGCATGGGCCTGCTTAGCAAATTTCCAACCCATCTTTTTCCAACTTTTTCATTTTCTCATCTCTGAAAATATTCTCCACAACAAAACAACAAGAAATGATGATGTTTCCTTAGATAAAGCGTTTTCCAATTAGCCGTATACTCCTGTCTCTCCGTTTTTTTTTCAATTTTTCTTTCCATTCACTGATCATTCACATTCTCAATTTTCACATTATGTGCTCAATGCAACAATGATAAAAAAAGCACCTGAATCAGAAAAAATTTTGCTTTTCGCTGCACACAATAGATCTCGGAGAGCATAAAATTCTCCAACAATCTTCGAAACAGGTGGAATTTCAGCATTTTCCGGTCGTAATTCTTGTGGGCGGAGATTTTGCTTTTTTTTTATTCTTGTGTTTCTCCTGAAAATGCACCGCCTTTTCGGTTTTTCAATGTTTTTTTTGCTTTTGTGTCTCGAATTTGCATGATACACACACATTCATCTGGATTAGTGCTGCTGGTTTCTTTTTGACCGTGTATGAGGTTGTTTTCCAGATTTTTTCCCGAAATTTCAGCTTTTATTTTTTAGCTTCAAAATAGAATTTAGGCCGACTGAATGGTTACTGTAGTGATTTTCTGGTTAAGGATTACTGTAACATTATAGTTTGATCCTAACATCGAAATTGACGACAAATATTTTCTGATTACTGTAACCTCAAATGTCCTTACAAGAAACTGAAAATTCTAAATTTCAGATTTACAGAATTTAAAAAGCATTTTTGACGTTAACATTATTTTTTGAAGCGACAAATAAAAAAGAATGAAAAAATTATTTATGTATATATTATATATGTGTCGCATGTCTGCCAAAACTTAATCAATTTCCATACTGGTGGCTGGTTTTTTTGTTTCGACTTCATCTCGAAAACGACTGAGAAAAATTTCAAAAATGCCGTATAATTTTTCAATTTCACATAGATATATACGTCAAAAAGTTAATTAAATGCTTCTTCTTCTTCTTTTCCTTCGTTTCCACATCCTAACTTAATTAATTCTAATAACCGCGCTGGACCAGCCGTTTCTGGCTCATTATACATTCAAGTTTGAACTTAGTCATCAAACACAAAACATATTCGTTTCACTTTATTCTTTAAGCCGAAATTTCGTTTTTTTTGGTATTCCTCTCACAACTCGTCCTCGTTTGCTCTTCTTGAACATTTCACTACAAGATCACTAAGAAAACATCATTCTCATCATTTTCAGTCGAATGTCCAGGACACCATCGCCTACACCGTCGACACGACAGTCGACGTTGTTGCAGAGTGCCAAGACATCGTTGGCGTCGTCGAAAGGTTCCGAATCAGAAGCAGCACAAGGCGATGAGAAAGGACATCACACATTTGCTAGAGGGCTCGGCAGATTTTTCTTCAAATCAAATAGTAGTAGTAGTAAAAGAGGTTGGTTGTTGTTTTTTTTTTTGCTAAGCAGGGCCACGCTTTGTAGTTTGTAGTCTAAGCAGGCCCATGCTCGATAGCTAAGCAGGCCCATATTTTGTAGTTTGTAGTCTAAGCAGGCCCATATTTTGTAGTTTAAGCAATCTTCATGCCTTCTCCACTTAATCTCTATTCAGACTCAATCGACTCGGGGCGTTCAGACGACGGAGGTCGATCACCAAACTGCAGTCGACCCACATCACCAATGGGTCGTCCCAAAAGCCCACAACAAGTAGTCATCGACCCTCCGGACAGTAGAATAACACGTCGATCGATACGAAAGTCGCAGTGGCGGTTTTTCAAGCATCGAACGCTGTTCGGCTCACAACGGAGTACGAAAAAGAAAAATAATCAATTGTGAGATATGACCCCAGTTTTTAATTTTTGGATCACTCATTACAGACAACTACCGAAACTCACGCTCCGTCATCCGTCGATTGACAGCGCCGCAATGATGCCGTTGCCATTGGACGACGTCGAGGGGACAAGTTATGAGGGTACCAGCGGGTCGATGCCAAGTGGTTCTAGGCTTCGAGGACTTTCTGCCACTTCAGAAGGGAGCTTCTTGCAAATTAGGAGGTCTTCACAGCGAAGGTGGACAGATTCTGACACTTCGGTACGTTTCAAGGATTTTTATGCAGAACGACGAGCGCTTAATGGGCCAATTTTTGGTATTTTGTAGTCTAAGCAAGCCCATATTTTGTAGTTTGTAGTCTAAGCAGGCCCATGTTTTGCAGTTTGTAGTCTAAACAGCCTCTATCTATTTCCCACGGATTAAAAAACTCTCACGAACTTCACTATAACACCGAAAACAAAAAAAAAATAGAAAAACTCAACGAACTTGAAAGTTTCCGGTTAAGCTGTTTTCTTCTCTCCTACTCCTGCCTCTATCAATTTCATGTTCCAAAAAGGAGTCAGCCCCTTTTCTTTTATTTTTTGTTCTGTGCGGAAGTAGGTATTCAACCTGAACACACCGGCGGGTTACTGGAGAATTAACAACAGAACGACGGGGAAAAAATAAACTGAACGACACGAAAAAAAGAGAAGCTGAAAAAATTGGAACGAATATCTACTCTGTATATATCCAGTCCTCCCTGTCTGGTCTTCTTTTTTTTATTTATTTTCATTCATTCATTCATTTTTTGTTGTTCTTCCTTTTCCTCATCTTCTAATCAATCTCCGCTCCATTCCGCCGAAGGAAAATTTTCTTTTATTTCGCTTTTTTTACTTCTTTTCAAAAAAAAAGAGACCTCTCAAGTATGTGGACTTCTTCATATTCTTTGCCTAATGCTTCAAAAAATCTTCTTTTTTGAGAAGATGCCAAAAAAGCACAATTTTTAATGAGCGACAAAAATGTCAAACAGACATGAAAAACCACTGAAAAACAAGGAATATTGAAGGGTTCAAAATGTGCCAAAAATAATAACACGGACGGTCTCGCTCATATTTCGAATTGAATCCCTCTTATTCTTTATTTTTCCGCTCTCATTCATTTTCAGCCAAAAAATAATAAAAATTGTATATAATATGTATCTTTCTCACTGGATATATCCTTTCGCGGGCATTGGAGCATGTTAGCTTCCAGTTTTTCTGTCGCCACTTTTGACTATTTTAAGCTATTTTCCGGAAATTTGAGTGTTTTTATTATTTTCATATCATTTTTGTACTTATCTTTAATAATCTACATATTTTTAAAAATTGAGTAGTCTGTAGTGTGAATAGCTGTTTATTATGCTAAGCAGGCCCATATTTTGTAGTTTGTAGTCTAAGCAGGCCCATGCTTTGTAGTTTGTAGTCTAAGCAGGCCCACGCGCTAAGCAGGCCATGTTGTGTAGTTTGTAGTCTAAGCAGGCCCATATTTTTATATTTTCGTTCTTTAGCTTTTTGTGTTGTTTTTCACGTTCCAACCCAAAAAATAGGTATCAATTTTCAGGTTAATGCATTTGTTCAATTCTTTCAACAGAAAAAGATGGTCCCAAAAGCAATTCTCTTTCCTTGTTTGCGGCGAAAAAAAAAACTAGTAGTTTTCAGGAAATGTACATCACCTAAAGTGAATGTAACCTGATACATTTTTTTGTGCGAGTGAGGACCCATTTTTCTTTCTTTGGTTTTGTTCATCCTTTGGCAGTCCATCGAAAACAAAAAATTTCGGAATTGGGTTTTTTTTCCTCTCTAGAGCGATTTGTAGTTTGTATTGTGAGCTTTTTTCCACACTACAACCTCACCTCATAATTCCATTCGTAGTTTTAAGCCACCAATAATCCTCAACCAATGATTGACATACAATTTCCGTTTCCAATTCTGAAAAAAATTAAGTAATATCAGAAGCAAGAAAAAAATCGTATAAATAAATATAATAGGTATAATTGTCCTTCTCAAAAAGCACCCCCAATTCTCATTTCCCTCCCTACTCTTTTTTTTCCTTATTTAGAACTGCTGTTGATTTGTTTTTCCCATTCTCGGTTGTTACTGACCAATGTTCAGTTATTCTTTTCTTATTCATTTTCTTGATTTAGTGACTTGAAACAAAAAACCACATCATCATGATCTTTGTGTCACCCTTTTTTCTTTAATCAGAACCATTCAAAATTTGAAGAATGATCAAAATTATCCGCTTGATTGTTTTCATTCAGTTACTGCACTTTTTCATAGCATCATTGAATTAGGAAAAAAACGATTAAAATGAAGCATCGGATTTCTGAATTTATTAAGCAGGCCCATGTTTGTAGTCTAAGCAGGCCCCTGTGTTGTAGTTTGTAGTCTAAGCAGGCCCATGCTCTAAAGCTAAGCAGGCCCATGTGTTGTAGTTTGTAGCCTAAGCAGGCCCATACTCTAAAGCTAAGCAGGCCCATATTTTGTAGTTTGTAGTCTAAGCAGGCCCAAAGTGTATTTTGAAAAATAACACTTCAAAATTGCACTTTCCTGCGCAACTCAATCGAACGGGGGAAAACACGATACAACCACATTCCAATTAAAAAATTGTTCTCATCAACTATAAACACCTACGAGTCGAAAAAATAATAATTTTAATCCACCAGTTATTCACAATTTTTTATATTTATATTATTATGGTTACTTATACCAATTATCTATAATAACTCCACTTCTCCTTTGCGTCATTTTCTCGCCCTGGCCTTCTTCTTTTTATATTTTCTTTCACAGAAAGCACATTTCATTCCATATTTTTTTTCGTTGAACTGAAATAAATGGGGCGGAGCACCCCTTTTTAATCAAACGAAGCCATTAGTTTTTTCGACGGCTCTGATATCACAAAGCTAAATAGGCAGCTGATTATCACTAGATTTGTTTCTTCATCGTCCATTTCTTCAACTCCTTATTTTTTTGTTAACCTGACTTGTTATTCAACTGATTGTTCGAAAAAAAATTTCTATACTCTATTCCAATGAGATGAAAATGTTTATGTTCCGTAGGAAAAAGGTATGAAAATGAAAATTGTAGCGTTTCACACAAAAAATAATAGAGCTATTGAAATTCATTAATTTTTTTTTAAATTCGTAATCTAACAATGTCTACACTAAGCAGGCTCATTTTTGTAGTTTGTAGTCTAAGCAGACCCATGCTCGATAGCTAAGCAGGCCCATTTTTTTGTAGTTTGTAGTCTAAGCTATATCCATGCTCGGTAGCTAAGCAGGCCCATGCCTTGTAGTTTGTAGTCTAAGCAGGCCCATGCTAGACAGCTAAGCAGGCCCATTTTTTGTAGTTTGTAGTCTAAGCAGGCCCATACTCGATAGCTAAGCAGGCCCATTTTTTTGTAGTTTGTAGTCTAAGCAGGCCGAAATCATCTTTTCGGTGTTTTCGAAAAAATTTCCTCTTATAAAACAATTATTTCAAAAAGCAGAAACCTTTCAATTTTTGTTTACTAAAAAAAAGTAGAGAGCATAATCTTATAATCACTACAGTTCAAAAATTTCCGAAAACGAAAAGATCGGTGTCAATATTTTCAGGGTCGATTAAACGATTCGCGAGACTCATCTGATTTCAACGACTCATCGCATGACACACTGGACGTCGTGGTCGGAAGCAGTGGATCGACGAATTTAGGCGCCGGTGGAGTTCCTTCGGGCACTAGCGGCGCCTCGGATCAACACCAGCACCATCATCATCGGCACCATCATCAACAGCATCATCAGAGTTTGCATTCAATGACGGCGCCTGTTTCACCAAGTGTTCCACTTTCAGCGAGCAGGTAAATATATGAGTTTTGACCTTTTGTTTTCCAATTTTCCCACAAAAACGTTTTTTTTTCCTTATTTTGCTCCCTCGTGAATGCTTTTTAAGATATGACGTTACCTTTTTCTTTTTTTCAAACTAATAACTCTAATAATGACAAAAAAGGTTGTAGTAAACAAAACAAGAGAAGTAGAAGAGAGCATCATTAAATTAGAGTGTCTATTTTTCTGAAATTTATTTCATTCCCCCCTATTAGTCATACTTCATTCCTTTTCAGCTGTGAATCTATTTTTTAAGAAAAACAATAAATTCACCTGTATTCTTCAAAAAAACCCACATCAACCCTTCGTTTTTTTCAGCAGTCACTCAGAAGGTTGGAAATATTCGTCTCAGAAATTGCTCTGGAAACTCAAACCGAGATATATCAATTTTTCGCACGCTTCGTCGACGTCATCGTCGACTGATTCTGCGTGGAAATCGTTGGATAGTATGACGTGGCGATCGGTTGATGGTGCAGAAGTGGTGTTGCGGGGTGCACGATTAGAAACGTTGTCGGAGATTGAGAGATCTGCGTTGCTTGTGTTGGCAACGCAGAGATTAGCTAGAATGCTGCCTGGTGTTAACCTCGGAAAACCAAAAGGTCGGTAGGAAGACAATTTGAGCTGATCTAAGCAGGGCCATGTATTGTAGTTTGTAGTCTAAGCAGGCCCATGCTCTACTGCTAAGCAGGCCCATGCCTTGTAGTTTGTAGTCTAAGCAGGCCCATTCTCTATAGCTAAGCAGGCCCATGCTCTATAGCTAAGCAGGCCCATGTATTGTAGTTTGTAGTCTAAGCAGGTCCACGCTATATAGCTAAGCAGGCCCATGCATTGTGGTTTGTAGTCTAAGCAGGCCCACGCGTTTTAAGTAAAACGAAAAAAATCTTGTTGTTTAATACTAACCAAAAAATCAAAAATTGCAAAAATTGCAAAACAAAACTCCAGACAAAAAAGGTTTTCTGAGAAAATGTAATGCAAAAAATCCAAATCCGCGTTTAGGAGGATAATGTGAACTGATACAAAAAATCTTGGAAAACAAGAAATAATGTTCAAATAGTGAAAGAAGTTTTTTTTCTAGATTCGGCTGGAAAGCATGAATTTCTATGTTTGTAGTTTGTAGTCTAAGAAGGCCCAAAATTTTGAAATTTACAGATCCTCTCTCAGTGATCCGCCAAAAACGCCAAAAACTCGTGAAATCCAACAGAACGCCGTCAGTTGCCGATGTTCAGCGTCGAGCTTCAGCCACACCGCTGCAACCAGATGAAAAGCGTGTTTTTGGTGTCTCATTAGCAATGTGCATGTTAAATGAGAAACGATTGGATCAAGAGAGTCGTTGTCGTTCTCTAGATGATTCCACGGTTTGTATGATGCAATCTGGAAGGAAACCAGTGGCGAAACCGGTGAAGTCAGAGCCTGAGATTCAGCATCAGCCAACACCGGATGATAGGAAATGGCTGTACCCTAGTACACAGAATTTGTATCCTACTTGTTCCTCAAATCCAGCATCACCTTCACCATTGGCTGGTTCGGCACCGCCAATTATGTCACCAAGCCATCATTTGCTCAGTGCTGAGCCTGAAGTTCAAACGATTACGGTAATAATTTACAGAATGAAATCAAATGTGTTTTTAAAAACTTCAAATTTTTAGGGTAGATTCGCCAAGAAAACGCGTCCATCCTCTGCATCTTTCTCACTATCATTAGACGTTTCCGTGGCTGATGACGTGGATCCGCATGCTCTCCAAGTTCCTCGAATAGTTGAAAACTGCACCCAATACCTTATGACCTACGGCCTAAACCAAGTCGGTCTTTTTCGAGTGGCCGGAAATAATAAACGTTGTCGTCAACTGAGAAACGCTCTGGAAAAGGTTGGCGGCGGAACTGCCATCAATGACAACATGGTCGAAAATACGACGGCACATGACGTGGCAACTCTTCTGAAGGAATATTTTCGCGATTTGCCACAAAGTCTTCTACCAAAAGAGCATTATCAGGCTTATATTGCAGCTGCTAGTAAGACTTCCTCCTCCAATTTCCAAAAATTTGAAAAATAAAGGAATTTAATTTTTCAGAACTGAACATCGAGGAACGAATCGAAGCCATTCGACTACTTTTTGCACTTTTGGTTTCGCCAAATTTGGACACTCTTTTTGTGTTGTTGAAATTTTTACACGAAGTTTCTCTCCATTGTCACGATAGACCTAGTCCGATCGGAGATGATGAGGAAATCATACAGGGAAACAAGATGGATGCTCGAAATTTGGCCACCATTTTTGCTCCGTCGATTCTTCGGCCGGATCATGACAAACTTCAGGATAGTCTAGCGGAAAACGATCAGCAGATTACCGTGGTCGAAACGATGATCATTAATGTTGAGGAAATTTTCAAAATTCCGAAAGAACTTCAATGCAAAATCTATACAAAGTTGAGGGAGACTGAACCAGATCGCTTGGATCGGATTTTGAACTATCTTTCCAAAATGGACAGTCATGATCATACTTGTCTTCTTTCACCTTTATCAGCAACGATGGAGGAAGATTCTGGATCTCCACGATCTCATCATCGTAATTCGGATCATTCACATATCGGTAGACAGTCCCCATTGGCGATGGAACCTACTCCTAATGGAAAAGGTAAAGATTTCAGTTAGCAGGCCCATACTATTGTTGTTTGTATTCTTAGCAGGCCCACATTTTGTAGTTTGTATTCTAAGCAGGCCCACATTCTGTAGTTTGTAGTCTAAGCAGGCCCATGCCTTGTAGTTTGTAGTCTAAGCAGGCCCATATTTTTGATTCACTCAAAATTTTCAATTTTGCTTTTTTTGTAATTACGTGCAAATCTGCTTTCGACATTTAATGCAAAGAATATTCTAGATAATTTTTAAAAATGATAGTTTATCAAACAAATGTTTTTTCATACTAACCATCCATCCTTATCTTAAAGTTTATAATCAGTTAGTGAAAGGTGGCAATTGGCAATTTTATCGCAATTTGCAAGTTATCAGCTTCACTTTCCTTTATTAGTTGTTTACAAAATCTGTTATATAAACGTGAAAAAACTTGTGTCAAAAAAATCGACACGCCACGCGTGAGGGCAATGGGAAGGGATGCGTTGCGTTGTCTTATTATCCCTCACCATACACTATTTCGCAAAATAGGGAAGTTCACGTTTATGAAACCGAATTTGTGAGACAATAATAGCAAATATTAATTGTCTTTAATTGATGAACAAGAAGTTAGTAGTTTTCCTAATTTTTTCTTGAAAATCGGTGAATTTAGGAAATGTTAAGCAGGCCCATTTTTTGTAGTTTGTAGTCTAAGCAGGCCCATACTGTGTAGTTTGTAGCTTAAGCAGGCCCATATTTTTGTAGTTTGTAGCCTAAGCAGGCCTACATGAAAAAATATAAAATTTCCAGTCAAAGTTCAATCACAACGTTCCGGTTCTTGGCCCTTCTCTCTCACCCGTACACAAACAAGTCCAAATCGTCAAGAAAGTTCACAACACTTTTTCCCATCCGATGACCCAGTCGAAACTACTGAACCACACGCGGAAAAAGTCACAAAATCCGCGACCACGACGCCAGCTCAAGCGAGAAGGTCGGTGGCAGACTATCAGCAGTCTCTACGCGTGAGCTGCCCAATTGATGGGGATTCCGGTCGCGAATCTGCTGAGTACTGCTCCGAAGATTTGGTGGACACTGTTCGTAGTCGTGCTGAGACCGTGTGCGGTAGTGAGGCTACAACTTCGGCAAATAACAATAATAAAAGAAACCCGAACATTGGAAATCTTGCAGGTAAAATTCGAAAAAGGTTGAAACCACCCAGAAAACGATGGATTCCAGGAACCGTCACCTCAAAATCCGTCGATGCTCGCAGCCCTTCTCGCGAAAGAGTAGACACCTTTCGTACCGCCGCTCGGAGTTCCGCAGCGGCTGCCCGTCGTCGTCTTCGCAATGTTGTTCGAGCGCTTCGTTGGACGTCACATGCCCGTAGTTCTCCGGATATTGCTCAAACTTCTTAGCTTTATTTGATTCTTACTTCCTTTTTTCTGTGATTATTATCTTTTTTTATATTTTTGTCATTCTAGTCATGTTTCTAACCGTTTTACGTGATATCTCCTTTTACGGATCTCTTTAACAAAAAATTCCATAATCCTAAATTAGGAACAAAAACATGCAGTCAGCATGAAGCACAATGTAAATGAAAAGTTTCAAAATGTTTATGTTCTCTAATAAAATAAGTTTGTCTTCTTTTAAAACATAGAATCCTAAGTATCACATAGTACAAAAACAGATTTCTGGAACAAATAAATACGAAAAATTATGCTATTTTACAAATTGGAATTTCGATCGGAGGTGGTTTATAACTTTTTTTTCTTCAGACATTTTACAGCTGCTCGACATGAATATTGTCAAAGTTCGACGGCCAAAGAATGTCTTTTCTTGATTGAATGAGTTGTAGTTCGCACATTGCACGAGAGTTCTTGTCTACTTGTCCTGCAGAAATGTATTTTTATGGATCTGTTTGTGCTGAAAGCCACAAGGGAACATGACTCTGCCGCAAGAAAATAGGGGTCTGCTTAGGCTAGAAACTACAAGAAAATATGGGCCTGCTTAAGCTACAAACTACAAAGCATGGGACTGCTTAGACTACAAACTACAAAATTTTGGTCTGCTTAGTCTACAAACTACAAAAAATCACAGCGAAATCTGTTAAAACCACAACAAACCTTGTGCAAAATCACTAGTCTTCTTGATCAAAAGCTGCATCGATCCAAGTACTCTTTTCACCGCTGCCGCCACATCACCATCCAGCTCATCCAACCAAACAACGAGCAAAGACGTGAAAACGTCACCAGTTCCTACAAATTGTCCCCGTAATCTTGGAAAAGTGAATCGATGCAAAATTGTCTTTTCATTTTTTCGAATAGATGCGTAACATCTCAAGGATTCTTGGGTTTGCGCGCCAGTCACACCACTTGTCACAACAATTGTTCTAACGCCTAAAAATTGAATATCGATAAAATTTCATAAAAACTAAAAAGTACCTTTATTGTGCAAATCATTTATCGATTTGATACAATCCTCTTCACTTTCTATTACTCTTCCCGTCAGCTCTCCAAGCTCAAAAGCATTCGGTGTCAAAACATCAGCCAATGGAAGGATCAAATCCCGATAAACTGGCATCAACTCCTTCGGCGTGTAATATCTTCCATTATCCCCCATCACCGGATCACAAACAAATCGAGTCTTCGCATCTTTTTCCTTCAAATCCCTAACAACATCAGCAATTTTTTGCAGAAACGTCACATTCCCACAATATCCCGTCAATACATGCGTATAATTGTTGATCTTATTCAATTTCAGTCCTTCATAAAGCTCATCCAAATCTTTATCCGTTAATTTTTGTCCTTTCACTTGTTCGTATCCTGCAATTTTCAGTTTCATTCGTTTTCTTTTTATTTTCCTCTAAATTTCTAAAAATAAATAAAAATCCACACAAGTTACGGAAAGTTACTTGTAGGAAGGCTCATATATTCGATGTTACCCGCATGGTTTGAAAATTGAACGCTGTTGATGAAATCCACCTCAAAACCATGGAGCTGAAAACGTATTTCATTAATTCTTGCACACTTTAAAGCTTTATAAAGCAATTTTTCACCTGCAACGGAAAAACCGAACATTTATTGCCCGCATATCCATGAACTACATGACTTTGAATCGATAGAACCCTTCGATTACGATCCCGTTCCAATTCTTTCACAATTTCTGATGCTACCGATGCTGGTACTGAGCTGGATGTTGATGACATCTGTAACATTGATAATTTTTTTAAAAATCAATATCTTAATGAAAAATTAAATACTCGAAAAGCAAAAAATCTCGCGGTCGTCCACATTTTCATGGCAAAATTGAAGAATATAATAAAGACGTGTTTTCTAAAGTGGGGTGGAAAATGCTAAAATGAAAAATATAAGACGAGAGGGTCATTTTAATCCTCAAGCACGTTTATGACATTCAACTTGTCATTTCCTGTTTTATTTCTGGTGCATTCGTATATATTTAACAGATTGGAAAAGTAAAAGGAATTTTCTTACTTAATTTATGAGCATTTTTAGACGATAAACCGAAAGTGACTACAAAATAATTGAATTTTAAATGTGGGCCTGCTTAGACTACAAACTACAAAATGTGGGCCTGCTTAGAATACAAACTACAAAATGTGGGCCTGCTTAGACTACAAACTACGAAATATGGGCCTGCTTAGACTACAAACTACAAATTGTGGGTGCTTAAAACTTGAACCTTTCGAATTTTCCAATAATTCAAAAAAAAAAAAGATATTTTTAACATGCTGAAAACTTCTAGCTCTAAGTTATTTTCTTTTACAAAAAAAATATAATCATAATTTTATTATACACGTCATACATTTTCATGCCTACATTATTTGAATAATACAAGAAAGGAAATAATCGTAATTTTAAGTAGTAAATACACAAAAAAACACCGTAATCACAAGAAAAACAAATTGTGGAACAATTTCAATAAAAGAAATGACAACCAGGGAGGAAAATAATAAGACAAAAAAAAAACAATATAAAGCATAGAGAAAGGGAAAAATAAAAATATTCGATGTTTGCGTATCGTTTAAATATTACTACTGCCCCAGAAGAAAAGAATATAAAAAGAGAACGAAACAATTTTTGATGATAAGCGAGTGGGAAAAAAGCAAAAAGAGATACTATTTGTTGAAAAATGATGATTTCCATCGCTATGAAACTGGAATTATTTATTTATTTTTCATTTTTCAACAAAATATCGCCGCTATTGTGATGATGATCAGAATAACAATAAGCGATGAAGGAAAGGATCGGAGTCCGTCACTGGTTTTTAAACTGTGATTATGGTGATGTCTGCCGCGAGGCGTTTTCTCTTTTTCATGCGTCCTTCTCGTTGATGGTGTAGGCCTCAGTGTCGTTATTTTGGTCGTTTTCTATATAAAGTAATAAGTTAATTTTCAAAAACAACGCCTTAGATTACCATATTATCAGTTATCCCATCAATCGGACAATCGCCGGGAAAATCATTTTGACATTCGTCATCGCTACAAACACATCGATGAACTGATGAATTATGCGGCAGTGTGTGATAATCGCAACCTGAAAAACGTGTTGACCAATGTGGGAAATTTTCAAAATCAAAATATTCCTACCTGCAAGATTGTCCTCTTTTGGATGACACCCGGATAGGAAAAAATTTCCATAGGGTGAATACACCAATGCTCGAAGACATACTTGATCATGTTGACATAGAATAGGTGTGGCATTACAACATTTGTCTCGGGAAAGTCTGAAATTAAAGATGAAGTATTTATTTCATGTTTTTCTGCGCTGCAATTTAATTTAATATCTTGTGAAAAATATAAGTCTAGGCATTCAAATTTTGCTTTGCTAAGCAGGCACAAGTTTTGTAGTTTGTAGTCTAAGCAGGCCCACGCTTCTCGCTAAGCAGGCCCACTTCTTGTAGTAGAAGCCTAAGCAGGCCCATAGTTTCAACCATGAATTTCTAAAAAAAAAGTTTATAAAAACTAACCTAACCATCCCTTCGTACTTATTCCCACCACAATACTGACACATCACTCCTTCCTTATTCTCAACGACAAAAACCGTCAAACAGCAAAAAATCAGCGAAAATCGTGGCAAATTGAACATTTGGTCCTAACAAATTTTGTGCAAAAACAAAGCAAAAAATTGGAAACCTTCTCTCCTTTCCAGCTCCTTCCGCTTCAATTGAAAACCGAGAATAAATTCGAAAAATAGGTTTTTAAAGCGGTCCCGTCCGGCAGGGGGCTTTGAAGGTAAATGTGAATATATATGGATGTGTATAAATATAATTGCAGGTACAATGAGTGACGATGAAAAATATGGTGAAAGAAGTGCGTCGTAAATCTTCTTTTTTCTTCTTCTTTCTTCTCGTTTTCCGTTTATTATTTTTCCTGGTTATTGGTTGCGGCTCCGCGAGTGGTTAATGATGATGAATCTGGAAAAAATGGAGAATTTATTATTTGCATTTGATACTTATTTTTTTTTTGCAGAAGGATAAAAGTACAAAAAATTGGTTTAGGATGTTGAGCCTGAAGGCTTTTTTTGAAGCTAATACCCCCAAAAAAACCAATTTCAACGTTAATTTGATTGCTAGAAAAAAAACATGGAAAATGTTCGCCAAAACCTTCAAATTTTGAAGTCACCAGGAATGTCTACGAAAAAAAAAAGAATATGGGAAAAATTCAAGGGACCACAAGTTCGTCTCAATCTACTAAAATAAATAAAATAATAATAATAAAAGAACAAGGTTTATGAGATATGGTGCTTCGTTTGAGGTTTATTTTATAATTTTTTTCATTATTTTTCTGTTTGAACATATGGTATTTATTTGCTATCGGTTTCTAATTTCAAAAGTTTTAACAATTGCAAAAAAAATGAGTTTTGGGCAAAATAACAAAAAGTGGGCCTGCTTAGACTACAAACTACAGAAGGTGGGCCTGCTTAGACTACAAACTACAAAATGTGTGGGCCTACTTAGGCTACAAACTACAAAAAAGTTCATGTACCTTTAAAATTTGCTAAAAAAAACCACCCTTCTTGTAAAACCTGAAGAAAATAGCTAACAAAGTATTGAGCTCAACAATAAAGGCGACGCCTCGAGAATACTAAATAGCTTCAGATACATATCGCCGGAAAATAAATTACTGAAGACTTGAAAACAACCAAAAAAAAACACGGAGGCGGTGGGAAAAATTACTGAAAATTATCCAAGTCCCTGGGAAACTCGAGACAAAAATGAAACGAGCATATTTTGATTCGAAAATAACAATGTTTCGAAAAACAAGAAGCAAATAACTAAATGTTGCTTCGTCGTCATCCATCTCCAGTTATTACGTTCGTTCGTTCCGGCACGAAAACCCCCCCATTTCATATTCTTTAATTTACAACAAAAACATATTTCAATTTTCTTAACGACGTGTTGCGAGTGACATATATATTACATCGAACCTCATAAACCACCCCCCGTTAACATGATGAAAAAGTAAAACAAGAGTGAACGAAAAGTACATTTAAAAACACGGAGGTTTTTTCGTTCTATTTTATTTCCGAATAAAAAAAAAAAAGGTTTGAAAAAAATAAAACAAAACGAAAAACACAGTCTTTGGCCGATAAAGTGAATTGAAAAAAAAGCGAATAGGGCAATGAAGCATCGAGCTAAGACGATGGATTCGCGTTTCGGTTCAGTTAATTTCGTTACAGATAAGTAAGATGAATTTGGAAGATCGGCCGGCTAAGACTACAAACTACAATACATGGGCCTGCTTAGCATAGCCGCATGGGCCTGCTTAGACTACAAACTACACACCATGGGCCTGCTTAGACTACAAACTACACAAAATGGGCCTGCTTAGCAAAAAAGTTCAACTTCCTTTCGAGTAAAAATATTTTTAAAAATAAGAAAATAACGATGCACACATAAGCTAGAAACGACAGTTGTTTTCTGTTCCTCTCTCAATCCATCGCGCTTGCCCCCAGAAGTTTTTCTACAATTTATGTTTACACGCGGTTTTGACACCTGTTCTAGTATTTTTAGTCTTTTGTTCGAATTTTAACTAGAAATAAATCATTCATAATCGAGTTGAAAAGAAAACTCACTTGTTCCGGTGGTTGTCTCAATGTCTAGGTTCAGATTTTTTATACGTCTTTTCAAATTCTCAGTCCGTTCGCAAACTTCCTGCATATCCTTTGGTAGACGATTCAGAATTGGCACATATGCTTGCGCTCGGGATACCTGGAAATTCCAAAAGGATTTTTAAAAAGCATTTAGAAAATTATATTTATCACAAATTGATTTCATTGGACTACTCCTATTTAAACCGCGTAAAATTTGACAGCTTTAATTTCTCGTTAGCCTCTCAATATTTCGCACTCTATCAATTTCGATTCGTAAGAAAATAAACAAATGAGTAAGCGAACGAACGAAGACAATGGACAAATAAAAACCCGAAAAATGAAGAAAATTATGATGTATTTCGAATAATTCCGTGTTAATTCTTAATATATTCACCCTTAACTATGCATAGAATACATAATGAGTATTTTAAAGAACGAAAATATCCAAACCAAGAATGTATATAGATTTCAAAATGTCAAAACCGGGTAGTAACCCGACACTGACTCCAAAGCGGATTTCGGACTCTCATAAAACGGTCGATGGTCACATGCTGGATTAGAGAGCATGAACTTCCAATGGAAATTTGATATACATGTTCCAGTGGAACAGAAGAAAGTGACAAAAATTTATTTTCTGAAGCACACACACTCGAAAAGGTTACCCTGCTTCGCAATTGAATCAACTAAGACGCCACACAACTTGAAAAGAATGTGGAAAAAATAGGGTTTTCTCTTCTTTTCTATCAGAGGGCCCCACATTTCCGCCCGCCAACATCACATTTACATAATTTTTTCATTTCTTACAAAATCTCCGATGTTCTCGAACCTTGATTCCAGCTTGGCGTTTGATGCGGACATTCTTTCGCGGATCTCTTCTTGGAGTTTTCTGAAAAAAAAATTGAATTTCTTTCCAAAAAAAGGAAATGGGCTACATTAGTTCATCTAGTACGACGCTCACTGCTTTTGGATCTTCTTCTGGTGTCATGATTGACTGCAAAAAAAAAGGATTCTGAATTTTTCGATTAAAAATTCGTTTATTACATACAACAATTGGGCATGCTAAATTAAAACTATGTCCATAAATCGTTTTCTCTTCCTTTTTGGTTAGTTTTTATATAGCAAATAATTTAGACGGAAAATAGTCCTTGTTGTTGCAGTTTATCCAAAAAAATGGAATAGTTAGGAAATTTTAAAAATTTTGACTAAAATTGAAATGGGCCTGCTTAGACTACAAATTACAAAATATGGGCCTGCTTAACTTTATCGCATCGGCCTGCTTAAACCACAAACTACAAACCATGGGCCTGCTTAGACTACAAACTACAAAATATGGGCCTGCTTAGACTACAAACTACATTACAAGTATCTGGTATCAAACCATTATTTAAAAAATCAAATATTTTCAATTAATACTTTTATAAAAAAACAACATTTATAGAAAACGCATTCCAGTGCAAGTGTAAACTAAAATCAAAGTGAAAGAAAATACCCATACCTTTTTCAAAAACATTTACATATTTATAATAATAAATTATATCATCCAATTAGCGCTATAGATTAATTCCATGACTTCGAATGTGCACTTTGACGTTGTCTTTTCTGGCGATCGCTCTTCCACAAACCGGACATTGATACTTCTTCTCACCGGTATGGACCAGACGATGTCTTCGAAGGGTTGATGGGTCGGTGAATGATCGGGAGCATGTATCACACTGAAAAAAAAGTGGTTTGAAGATAAATTGAAAAATAAATTACGCTATATGGTCTCTCTCCTGTATGGGTTCGAATATGTGACCTCAGATAATTTTTTCGTCCTCGTTTTCCACAATGTTTACATGCGTAGACGCTGAAACCCGTTTGTTTACAGAAAAATTTCATTATTTCTTAAAAATAACCTGTTGGTATGGATTCTCATATGCTGCGCCAAATTATTAGACTGAAACTGATCCGTCGGACACGCTTCACACTGTTTCTTTTCCTTATCAACATGTTTTTCCAACAAATGCGCTTCCATTTCCTCTAAATTCGTCAGTTCCATAGATTTCTGCTCTTCTTCCGGACACAACTGACAAATTACATACTGCACAACTCCGACAACTACTTCCTTCTGTTTCGAAGCTGTCATTCCCTTCTGAGCTTTATCCAAAATCAATGGTCCGGATTTTTCAAGCCCATCCTCTATTTTGATACTACTCTTCAGGTTTGGAGTTGATGGGGCTCTCATTATAACACCCAACTGGGTCATCAGATCAGAACTGTTATTTTTCTGTTTCTCCGAGGTGCTGCTCGATTCGCCATTGAGACTAACTTCCTCCTCGTCATCGTCATCCTCCATCATTTCCTCATCTCTTCTAGAATTCTCTCCTTCACAATCCGATCCGCATGATTCATCCCCATCCCCACAACCACACATCCTTCTCATCTTCTTGTTATCATTCTCGATTTTAATTGTAGTCTTCTGATTTTCAGTTATCTGTCGTAGAAGCTGGATTTCTTTGTCTTGAAAATCACACCGAAGTTTTAGCTGAAATTCGATACATATAATTTATTTTTTTAGTTTCAAAACACTTACTGCATCTAGCTCATATTGTTTAGCCTGAAGAGACTTTGCCAATTCGTCAACACGGGCGGTTTGCACAATAGCCAGCGACTTTTCACGTGCATAGGCCTGTAGAAGATAAGAATTGTATTCTTCCAATGACGCAGTTGATAGTGGAATTATCAATGGTTCAGGGTTTTGATTCACCGGGTCCACATTTAGTGCAAATGGGAACTTTTGATTATTTGTCACGTTGTCGACGTGAATTCCAAGAATACTTAAAATCATTTTTTAAAAATTTAAACTAACGAAAAAACAAAAAAAAACCTCGGATCTTGCGTCCTGGAGCTTAAAACTTGTTTCAGCCGCTCTGCCAATTCTTTTGCTTCTTCTTCTGAAACCACTGTCGTCAGAAAAATTGAAACATCTGTTGAAGATGTAACACGAATCTAAAAATTTTGAAAAAGTGCAAATAATTACAAAAAATTATTTTTCTTTACTTTTACACCATTTTCCGGATTTTTCAGTGATGAAATGGTCAAAGCGCACAATCTTCCTCCATAAATTGCGAATTTCGTTTCGTATAATAATTTCCAATCTACAGGTTGTGTCATTAAACTGAAAAAAAAAATAAATTGCAAAACTCCGGAAAAACACCGGATAAATAAACAAAGATAAATACGCTAAACACACACCTCTTGTTATTGCGTTGCATCGTTGCGTGGAATGAAAAAAAAGATTTCTTTGTTTTTATTCTTGGTGTTTGGTGATTCAAACCAGAGTTAAAAATAAATATATTTAATTACGGATGACAAATGATCGTCAGAACACAAACTAAAAGTACAAACGTTGTTCTTTATCACTGGAATTCCACAGAAAAAAATGACAAAATTTCACATTATACAAACATCAGAAAACGTTAAAATCATCACAATAAAAATGTTGTAAATATTATCAAGTCAAATATCAGTTGGTTGACACGATGGTCGTTTGAATCCTTCGGTGGATAGCAAAACTTCTCGTTTGAAACATGGAAGAATTGTTCTGAAAATTGATGTTTTCGGGGGGTTACTGTAGCTAGCTACAGTAATACCGTTTCAAAATATTCCGGAACTCCCGCATTCTCATAAAACATAATGGTTGAAGTAATGAATGAAATGATATAAACAAATAACAAATGTACTTTGTGAATATATAATCTGATCGTGTATGCATCGGTGAAGCTGATCTTCTGAAAATACGATTTTAAAAATAATTCTCCCACCCCCCAATTATTTGGCAGTTATCAAAAATATTGTTCGTTTTTTCTTACCTTGTGATATTTATAAGTTGCATTCCTTGAATAACCGCATAAGTTGTCAAATATATCGAATATACGATAATTACACTTCCAATCATAATTACATACTTTCGGCGGCGAGCAATCGATTTATGGTGAGTGTGATCTGAAAGAAATACGAATGATTATAGCCGCATGGGCCTGCTTAGACTACAAACTACAAAATATGGGCCTGCTTAATATAGCCACATGGGCCTGCTTAGACTACAAACTACACAACGTGGGCCTGCTTAGACTATAAACTACAAAATATGGGCCTGCTTAGACTACAAACTACAAAACGTGGGCCTGCTTAGAATACAAGCTGCAAAATATAGGCATTCTTACCTTCTTTGAGCAAATCAACTTCCGCTTGAAACTTTGCATCAGACTTCATCAATTTTGAAATTATTCTAAAAACTCAGAATTAAAAAAAAAACTTCTCATTTAAAATAACCTGAACAAAATAACATAGCATCCAGCAGTGACAGCCAAACAAATCAGACAAAACGCAATTAAGGAGAGATGAAGTATGAGATAATGAGTCAGCGGTGTCTCCTGATGTCTAATACAGAAAGAAACTCCCGAGTCAACATTGTCACAATCAGTGTCGATCATCACACTTCGATGCTTCACATTTGTCAACATGTTGACAACGGTGAGCAATGAGGCTAATATCCATGAGGTGAGAATTGCCCAGAGCACTTTTCTTCTGAAAATAATTTTTAAGGGTTTTGAGAATGAAAATAAAAACAGGGTACCTTGTGACAATTGCCGAATACCTCAGTGGGTAGCAAATGAAGATGAATTCATTCATAGTTATCAAAAGCACATTCATAATCGTTGTCAAATTTGTAAATCTCAGGAGAACCCCACTATATTGATCCACTTTTATAGTCCATGATGACCCATCAATCGACATATTTGACGTAAGAAGCTTCAGAGCGAATAATATGGACGATATTCCTTTTATAGTGTCGATTATAGTGAAATTGAGAATAATTATATAAAACACATGTGAAAAAGTGGTCCGCCTTCGAAGCACGATACAAACAAAAATGACAATATTCACAACAATTGCCAAAATTCCAATCGCCACATAGGAAATCCCAAACCTCCTGGCAATCGTCTCAAAATCCCAATACCTCTCCGGAACGTCCCCGTCCGCCGACAAATTCTGCATTTTCGATTTCACCGCATTCATCTGGGAACGAAACCATTCTCTCATCGCTTCCTCATCTGACATTGTGCTGTTGATAGAAGTTGTTGAATTCGACATCTTCTGCGTCCGGCTGTGAACAAAAAATGATTGAGTGTTTCATAAAAAACGAAGCAAAAAAACAGTTGAAGTTTGACAAATTTTTAAAAAAGAAAGTGCAATGAGCCGCGAAAATAAAACGTTTTTCTATGGAAACAACAGAAAAACTTAAAAATTGAAATGCTTTTTCTTTCAGGGCTTGCTTAAAAATGGGCCTGCTTAGACTACAAACTACACAGCATGGGCCTGCTTAGACTACAAACTACAGAAGATGGGCCTGCTTAGTAAATATAACGAAAAAATAAGCAAAAACAGAAAATGCCCTCCCGTTTAACCCGGATCTTGTAAACACAACTTTTCCTTCCAAGAATCCACCACCAGAAACCCAAATTTCTTCAAGTACAATATTTTCCGATTGATGTTCACAAATTCAATTTGAAAAAATTTACTAGACTTGAAAAATCTGAAAATCATAAGCACTTCCTATTCCAAAATAGAAGCGAGGGTGAGAGAATTGAAAAATAGAAAATTCTAAAAATGGAAAACGAGCAAAAAAATTAGACAAAAACTATTGACTAACAAATATTTTCGCTTAATAAAATTCTGTTTTTATGATGATGTTTAGCACGAGGCAAGACCTTTTTGATGATTGGATAAATTTTTTTAGATTAGTGCAATATAGTACAAAATTTGGGCCTGTTTAAGCTACAAACTACACAATATGGGCCTGCTTAGACTACAAACTACAACACATGGGCCTGCTTAGACTACAAACTACAACACATGGGCCTGCTTAGACTAAAAATGCCGATAATTTTAAAGCTAATTGAAAAAATGAAAGTCCTTGAAGTAAACACATAAAACCACATAAAAGGAAAATAATGACCATTCTCCAAAAACTACACATTCTCAAACGAAAAGGCGAAAAATAACTTCATAAAAATTCTAACCAAAAATAGCCGAATGTGCCCACTCCACAACATGCTATTTATTTAAACTTTATTTTTCAGCTAACTTTAAAAAGAAGAAAAGAAACACAAGACAGCCCTATTCAAGAATAAAAATATAATCAAGGTTTCGGAGCCAAAAACTACTTTTTTCACACCACATTCATTTTCTTATTTCTCATTTTCAGAGGGTGGTATGGGGGTCGCCGCCGCCGGAAATGGGAAAAAGTGACACCCATGAGATTGAACTACTTTTCTCATTCTTTCGAAGAATCCTTCCTTCGGACCAAACACTTCAAGAGAAGACGTGTACAACAACCTATTATTAAATACGGGGCGGAGGGGAGGAATTGAAAATGGGAGAAAATTGAAGAAAAAATGTGTGTTAAAAACGTTGTGAATAACAAAAATTGAAGATATACTCTATATGAAAATGAAGGAGTCGAAGAGCAAAGGGGGGAGGAAATGTATGTTTGTGCAATATTCTGAATTTTAGATGAACTTCAAACTTAATTCTTCATTTTATGAAACATTTCTGTGCTCGGAATTGTAATGAAAGTGGAGAGGGGAAAAAAGTATGTTCTTCTAAAATGTCAAGACCTAAAGGGGGGGGGGGGACGTACTTTCGAAAACCAACATCCAAATTCAAGAAAATCCTTGTCCAACTAAATTAAAACATTTTGAAGTGAAATAGCACGGATGTTTTGCTATTCTCCTTCTCTTTTTCGCTTCATCTACTTTTCAACATTAATTAATTGAAAAATTGCGCTCGGTGTGAGCAACCGAGGTTAGAAATTTAGAAATGTAATTCAGTAGGCAGACAACAAAACGGGGGGCAACCTCCCCCTTTCGAACAGTATATATATATAAGGGTCTTTTTTGTTTTAGTTTAATCCTTGTCATCATCATCATCATCGTCATTCTAAAAAAAGAATTGATGGGACCTAATTGGATTCGTTGAATCAACAAAAAAAGGCATCGCCAAATCTTGTTGAACACGCTTTTCTGAAGAACGTCCTTTATGGGTTAGAGCTGAATAACAACACATCAAAAAGATATGCCAGAATTAGGCACTTGGGGCCAGTACGGAGAAAAAAAACAATGTTGGACCTGCTTAGCTATTAAGGAGACTGCAAACTATACAAAAAAATTAGCCTGCTTAGGCTACAAACTACAAAACTTGGGCCTGCTTAGCATTGCCGCATGGGCCTGCTTAGGCTACAAACTACAAAACGTGGGCCTGCTTAGCATTGCCGCACGGGCCTGCTTAGGCTACAAACTACAAAACGTGGGTCTGCTTAGCATTACCGCATGGGCCTGCTTAGACTACAAACTACAAAGAATGGGCCTGCTTAGCTATCAAGGTGACTGTTTTCATTTTCTAGACCTGTTCATTAGGAAAAATGAGGAAATAAACATTAATCTCAATTTTCAGTACTTTTCGCACTTTCTTCATAATACGCCATTCGTGTAATTACGAAGAAAACTTGAATATTTTTCCATAAGTTCAAATTTTAGCAGCTGAAAATATATGAATTCAAGAACGTCATTTTTTTCAGAAGTTTTTTGAGAACATTCGCAAAAAAGTCGTTCATAAATGTTCCCCCAAAAAAAATGAAATAAAGAACAGAGAAGGATTAATGTTTCGGCAAGACAATAGTGAGAGCAAAAATGAGAAATCCTTGAAAGACTATCAACCAACAATTGAAATTTTTTTTTTCATCGATAAAATCTGACAATTATTAATTTTTTTTCTCAATTGAGAAAAAAATTATTCTAAAGGAGTTTGAAAAACAAGTCAGAACGAGAAGTAAAATTACTATTTTCGAGAACTAGGTAAAGTGGTGTCCGCGCACGAAACGTTAGAAACTGGAGGAATTATGCTGTGAAAATAAGTATTTTTGACACTTTCAAATGAATAAATAATCATATTCCAGAACTTCGAACTATGGTCCTGCTTAGACTACAAAAATGAGAACCTGTGCTTTTTAAAAAATGGGCCTGCTTAAACTACAAACTACAAAATGTGGGCCTGCTTAGACTACAAACTACAAAATGTGGGCCTGCTTAGACTACAAACTACAAAATATGGGCCTGCTTAGCACATTGATTTAACGAAATAAACTTAAAAGGAAACAAAATTTTTGCATGAATACCAACCGAAGCAATTAAAAAACGATAATGTTGTTTTTACTATTCACCACTCTTCAAAAAAAAACATTAATTCGTGAAAACTTTTTTTTAGTTTATTCTCGTCAACCATAGAAAAAGAAGAGTGTTCTTGAGATGAATTCCAAGAGCGGGGGGTCCAAATCGAACACGAATGAACCAAACCAATAAAAATTAACTCGAATAATAATAATTCGAAAAACAAAAATAATATTCCATATATTTTTTGGCACGAAGTATTACTAAACAAGTCCGTTTGTGAAGCGTGAGAAAAAGAGAAAACGAGAAACGGCAATCAAAACTAAATATCAAAAAAACTTATTCTTTTCCGAAACTTCGTGTCTTCGTCACTTTTTCTCAAAAGACGCATATTTCCAAAACGAAAAATTGTGTAAGTGCTCCCAGACCACACTCATTTTCCGCCAAAGAGCATCTTCCACTTACTTAAATCATGAAGAATGAACGCTCCCCAGTCTTTAACGTCATTCCGCTTCAAATTATAATTATATACCAACCATATTATTTTGGGGGTAGGGCCGAAGATTAGAAATTTTACTTATACACAGATATTTGCACTCAAAACTCACATTTTCCTATGAAATATGATACTGGAGCTTTTTATTTATGCTTCTGATGAAAAGCTGTATTCGAATAAGACATTTCCGAAACATACTAGAAAATTTAGAAATTGGGCCTGCTTAGACTACAAACTACAACGCATGGGCCTGCTTAGACTACAAACTACACGACATGGGCCTGCTTAGACTACAAACTACACGACATGGGCCTGCTTAGACTACAAACTACACGACATGGGCCTGCTTAGACTACAAACTACACGACATGGGCCTGCTTAACATATACGAAACAAATTTTAGAGCAAAAAGCACTTTATTAAAAGAAATAAGGCAATTCAAAACATTTTTTTTAAAAGACCTTATTAGTCAGACGGTAAAAGACTCTTTGAGCCAAATTAAGTAGAATCGCATAAAAAATTATTAATAGGCGAAAAGAAATGAATGGAAGGAAAGCATGCACAGATTTCTCGTAGAAGCATAAATTGTTCACTTTGAGCGATTCTTCAAGTAGGACACATCAAATGCATAAATTTTAAAGTGGCGGCATAGTTGACGTACCTAGAAAAAATAAATAAAAAAGTGTTCATTTTTCAAATAAAAAGTGAAAAAAACGTTCATTTCTAGTTCTTTTTCTTTCTTCGTTGTGTGCCTCTCAGATGATTCAAAACTGAGATAAAACAGAATCAAAAAACCGAAATTTATCTTCAAAAAAGCTGTGCAAAAAGTAGTTCGTCAAAAATGACAACAACCAACGGGGAATTGGATGACGACTGTTGGCTTCTTATAATTTCAATACTTTTGATCGTTGTGATTATGATCGTTGTTTCACTATTATGTGCTTGGGCGTTGGTAAAATGTCGACGTTGGCGAAAAAAGGTTCGATTTTCGAATAGGTATTTATAAACATGGAAAATTTCCAGCAGCACATCTATGACGCTTCAAAAGCTATCAGACGCCTTAGTAATGAAAAAGAAAGAACAGCATCGGCCGAAGTTGTTTGACACTTATTGATTTTTTTAAAAAATAATAAAACTCACAACACAAATTCCATAATGTACATGAAGTCCCGTGATAACAAGAGTTGATACCCGCAGAAGTAGGAGTTCAGACGATGGCAAGTAGAATGACAAGCCTGAAGTCCGGTAAATTAGATATTTTAAAAGAAAAAGGATTTTTTTACCAATTGTTGACAAATAAATAGCCAGTGTCAGATTGTAGATGTCGACAACGGTGTTGGACATTTGTGCAATAATTAATCGGCACTGAAAAAAACATTGAAATTGTGTTTTTTGCAAAGTGGGCCTGCTTAGACTACAAACTATAAAGAATGGGCCTGCTTAGACTACAAACTACAAGGAATGGGCCTGCTTAGCTAGAAACAATTTTTTACTGATTTCAAGAAAATTTCATTTTTTTCAAGCTTTTCAAAATTTTAAATTACAAAAACTCACAGTTATATTACTGAAAACAGTTCCCATACAGAAAAAGAACATTCTTGGGTCTCTATCAATAACATCTGTTGGTGAACGGGCGGCCCAATAGACTGAAGAGCTGAAAAGGAGCACAACTGGCAATGCTGGTCGAACGCCTTCGAATAGATTCGGCTGTTTCAGCTTTTCGGCATTTAGAACGTTGTAAGCCGATGCGACGAGTGACAGCAGACAGCATACTGAACATTTTTCAGATTTTAAAGGAATATCTCTTCGAAAATTCTTACGATAAAATCCAAGCTCAAAAACTGTGGCGAAATTCATTCCCAACAAGTAGAAATGGAACCATTTGTATCCTGTGAAAAATGTCCAGATGTATACGAAGACTAGACCCTAAAAAATTATTTTCTTTTTTTTTAAATTTCGACTTTTTAGACTCACGAATTGACTGACATCATATCCCCATGAAAGGAACATAACTCCGGTATTATACTTTTCCCAATGAGTGGTGAAAAACACAATTTGGGTGCTGATCAGCACACAAAGGAGCTCAACATTTGAAATACTGAAAATTCCGCGCCCGAAGATTGAGAAAATTGTAATGGTGAATGGGACCGTTGACCAGGAGTCCAAACCATGATCGACTAAATTTTTTAGATAAATTGAAGGTATAAATCAAAAATTCTTACAAAGCTCTCCAGTCGGTCCACTTGCGCCAATTCTTCTTGACTGTTTTCCATCGGTTCCATCTAAGGTATGACCCAAAAATGTGAAAAGTGCTGCGACGAGCCAGAACCTTTAAAAAATCAATATTTTGCAAGTACTACGCTCATAAATACCAGTTAGGTATTGGATTTGTGGATCCATCGGAATTCCTCGAAATATCATAATCAAAATATGATTCGATAAAAAATCCGGCCATCACAAAAGCCCATCCAACAAGTGTCAGCACATTTGGAACCCATGTTCTTGGATAAAATTCTACAAGCCAATTCCAGAATGGATGAGAAACGTAGACTGAAAGGGGTGAGTTGTCGATGCAGTTATACTGAAAGTAATTAAACATTAATTTTAATTAAAATTTTCAAATTTGAGAAAAAACTAACCTTATAGCTGTCAAAACCTTGTAAATGCTGCTCTGTTAGATACTCATGATCGAAAATTGCGTCTTTTTCTGCTTTCTCATCTGTTTTCCCCATTTTCTTTCTGAAAAAAAAAGAAACAATGATTATTAAATACAAAAACGAGGAAAACAAAAAAAAAAAGAAAACAGCGTGTGGCCTAGAAAACACGCATTTTATAAAGTTAGGCCATATGGTAAAAACTAGGTCACTTATAGAAAATAAAAGTAAGTAATTTAATTTGCGGGTTTTTTGAAATGAATCCAAGAAAAGTGCTGCAAAAGTACACTGTTTTATGCAAGAAAAGATTTTCCGTATTTTTTTTCATCGTCAACTGATAAAATGTCAGACCACATTATGATAGTGTATGCGGAAAATATTAGAAGAAAAAGAAACAAAGGCGAGCGAAATGTTCTCTAATGATGAGACTAAAATCGATCAAATGCGAAAAAACCCCATGATCATATTCAATTCATCAAATGTCCTGGATTTATAAATATGTTTTTCCGCCTTTTAAACGTAAAGGAGTAAACATTTCCTTTTCAAAGTGACTGATTGGCTTATCAAAACGGAAACAATTGGAATTTTTTTTGAAATGAAACAGGAAAATGCATAGTTGGTTCAAAGTCTAAATAGTGACTGTCAGAGAAAAAAACGCTGCTAAATTGAGCTTGATAAGAAAAGTGTTTTATTGTTTGAGGGAAAAATTAATATCAGAAAGAGAAAATAAAAAATACTGTTCTCTAAATTATATTCCAAGTTGATTTTAAAGATCACGTTTACTGCTTGATGCCAACACACTTTCCAAAAAACAAAATGCCAACGATTCCTCACGTGAATAACGTGAATCGTTAGCATTTTGTTTTTTAGAAGGTGTGTTGGCAAACTGCCAGTATATGGAGCGCGTTTGGAATAGATGTGAGGCAACAGTGGTTTTTTTCAGTTTGGAGGAAATAAATATTTTCACAAGTTTGGACAAAAGAAAAAAAACCATTTACAGCCATTGATTAGACTTAGCAGATCCAATTGTTGTAGTTTGTAGTCTAAGCAGGCCCACTTTTTGTAGTTTGTAGTCTAAGCAGGCCCACTTTTTGTAGTTTGTAGTCTAAGCAGCCCCATTTCAATTTACGTGAAAAATTTTCAAACTTCCAAACAATTTCTTAATATTTTTTCAGATAACCTCCAACAACAAGGATTGTTGATATTTTTCATCAAGATTATTTACGATATCAAAACTTTTCCAACCTTTTATGCCTTTCTCGTCTAATTGGTACGTAACACATAACGGATCAAATTCCACAAACGGACTAATGAGTTTCGAATTCGATACCATCCACAATTTCTTTTTTTTTCACTCTTTTCCCCTTTTTCTTTCATCTGCAGAAGAAAAATGTTGGGAAAAAAATACAATTTTTAGTGTTCTTTTGCTTGAGAAAAAATCTTGTTGACATTCAGTGTCTGATTTGTATCCAATTGTATTTCGAAATGTGTTCACGGGTACAAAAAAATCAGTTTACTACTGTAAGAGCGACCTTTTCGAATATTTGCAAATGCTTCTGCTGGATTATCCTTTTTTCACTTTGAATGTGTGTTTTTTAAGCTTCATCTTTGTTTTTTAACAGTAGTGTTATTCCTTTTGAAGTTTATTCCTTTTGGGACTGCTTAGACTACCAACTACACACCGTGGGCCTGCTTAGACTACAAACTACACTCCGTGGGCCTGCTTAGCGCGTGGGCCTGCTTAGACTACAAACTACAAACCATGGGCCTGCTTAGCGCGTGGGCCTGCTTAGACTATAAACTACACACCATGGGCCTGCTTAGCAGAATTCAAAGCTTTTTGCACCCATCCAAGAATCTCTCTCGTCCTTGGCCAAATGAATTAGAAGAAATACGATACCTCGTTAACCACCCCTAATGATCAAATCCATTCCATTCCTTCTTCGCCATTTTTTCATTCATTTTCCTCAAATTTCCGTCAAAAATCGAAGAAATCTGATTACTTGTCGCGTTAAGTTATAACATGCTTCAACATATGTAAAAACAAGGTCATCAAACAACTGCACCCCGCAATTTTGTTCCCCGCACATTTACGTAATTGTCAAATATGAAATGCGATTTTTGAAGGCGAAAGAGTAAACTTAATCAAAATTATAGGGTTTGCGTCGGAGAAGGGGTGAGATTTTGCGGTTAAAGGTTCTCATTTTCGAAAAGTTCGTGTCGGTGTCTGACACGGAATTCGGTGTTGTCTTTTTGCTCCTTTCGATAGAATTTAAGTTAGAGAAGGGGGGAGCGTTGTAAATAGTTATAAGCAGAGGACTTTCTCATCTGATATTCGCCTAATTGTTTTGTTTTTATTTCGGTTAGCTCCTTTTTTTTGTCTTCTTCTCGTTTCGTCCGATATGCGTATTTATACACACAACAACTAATATATTTTATTTTCCCCCAAGACCAAATTCATTATCCAATTAAAGCTAGGGGACGAATAGATTTCGCCATAATCATGTTACATCGCCGTCGATTCTATTTTTTTTTCGCATGACCATTGTTTCTTTTATTTTCCCATTTTAAATTTGATGAAACTATATAGGTTCATAATGCTGATTTTTTAAAAAGTAATTAGTGTTATTGGCTCTGGAATCAAATTTGATCCTCAAAAAAAAACACTAGAACACCTCCAATTGGAAAAAAAAAGTTTATTCTGTTAAGCGTGTAGTTTGTAGTCTAAGCAGGCCCACGCGCTAAGCAGGCCCATGCTGTGTAGTTTGTAGTTTAAGCAGGCCCATGCTGTGTAGTTTGTAGTTTAAGCAGGCCCACAAACTTAGTTTAAAGAAAAATAATTTTTTAAAGGATGAATTCTTGAATTTTTGAACTCGTAATTCTCACACTTTTGGGAAAACCATATAACTTCAAAAAATTCGGAGTCAAAAAACAAGAAAAAAGAACAAAAAGTTTCGAGTCAAAGAATTTTCGTTTAATGTATGCAATGTTGTTGTCCAAATTGAACCCTGCACACCTTCAGGAAAAAAATCGCCCTCTCTCATTTATGTATTTTTTTCGCAATTTCTTCTCAAAAAAGTCTCACAAAAACGCATATCTCGATTGAAAGACAAAACGACTAGAAAATATGATTATTTCATACATACATGTCGTCTTCAGAGCTTTTATGATTTTGTTCTTTACTACTGGTTTCCATTTTTTTCACCTTTTTACAAAAAAATACCTTTATTTCCAATTCTAAAATTAAATCTGTACATACCTTGAATTTCAGCTGCTTTTTTTCCACAAAACACGTCAATGGGACACATTTTGATGCTACAAAAATATTTGTTCCTTTATAGCCCTCTTTCTCATAATATAAACCATTTAAAAAATGTTTTTGATAAAAATAGCAAATTTTTGGATACAATTCTTGTTGAAATTCCACAAAAAAACGTCACCATTAGCAACTCTCTCGTCCCTTTTTCATGTCATCAAATAAAAACTTCACCACCCCTTTTATTCCGTTTTCATGTCATTTTCAGATGCTGCATGTAAAAAAATACATAACAAATTTTCCCACAAATTGGAAACATTTTTCAAAAAAAAAGAAAAGAATGGAGAACCACCCACAATTTCTTATTTTCTCTGTTGTACCTTCCATAACCTCTCCGGATGTTACCGATGGATATTATATCTATGTTATATGTTCTGTTTTCTTATTCTGGATGACCTAACCCCTCCTTTAGCTTTATGTAGTGTGTGGACAATCATGGAATTTTTTGGGGAGTAAGAAGTACTACATTATGTTTTCTGTTTGTTTGGTGTAATGTGAACTTATTACTTTTTTGGTTGCTTGATGACGAAAAGCTATAAATAGTGCTAGTTCTATACTCCTTTTGAGCAGTAGCTAAGCAGGCCCATAATTTGTAGTTTGTAGTCTAAGCAGGCCCATGCGGTTCTGCTAAGCAGGCCCATATTTTGTAGTTTGTAGTCTAAGCAGGCCCACTTTATGCTTTTTTTTCACATCTCAAACCACAATTTCTCCTGGTTTTTTTCTCTTCTTACTATAAAATTTCTTACCATTCCAATTTTTCCAGAATGACTACTAACTGTAGCCTCTCCCTACCGCCAGATGTCTCGATCAACAGCTCAATGATCTCAATCGTCCTCACCTACCTGATCGTGTTTATACTGGCGTTCGTCGGCAATTTCACCATGTTTCTGATTCTTTGCCGAAATCAGCTGGTCAAAGTGCGGCGTGTTCATTCGCTGCTTCTACACATGAACATTGCTCATCTTATTGTCACTCTGGTCGTGATGCCGAAGGAGATTTTGCATAATTATATGGTGGCATGGTACGCTGGAGATGTACTTTGTCGCGTCTGCAAGTTTTTTGACGTGTTTGGGGTTTCGTTGTCGATGAATGTTTTGATTTGTATAACTCTAGATCGGTTTTACTCCATATTTTTCCCATTGTATGCAATGCGAGCGCGGAAATCTGTTCAAAGAATGGTTTTTATCGCATGGGCTGCAAGTTTAGTCACTTCGGCACCTCAATTTTATTTATTCAAAACTGCCGCTCATCCCTGCCATTCTTGGTACACTCAATGTGTTTCAAAGAATTTCATTGGCGAATTATCAAACGAGGTATATTTCACGTTTCAAATACAGTTTAAAAAATTCAAAAACTTTAAAGGCTGTCTTCTATTTTTCAATTCTCAACATCGCCCAGGTCTACTTCGTTCCACTCATTGTCACCGTTCTCTGCTATTCTCTGATTCTTTGGAAAATCTCCAGAAAAAGTAAGACTGCTGAAAAAAGTGAGCTTTACCCATTTTCAAACTTTAAAATTCCGATTTTCAGCCGAAAAATCATCTGAAATGCTGCTGCGGCGGAATGGCCAGAACAATCTAGAACGTGCAAGAAGCAGAACGTTAAGAATGACATTTGTCATAGTGTTGGCGTTCATTTTCTGCTGGACACCTTATTCGATATTGATGTTTTTGCATTTCTTGACAAGGACCGATTGGTAAGAAGGAGCAAAAACTGTAATTTGTAACCTAAGCAGGCCCATATTTTGTAGTTTGTAGCCTAAGCAGTCCCATGCGGAAATGCTAAGCAGGCCCATATTTTGTAGTTTGTAGTCTAAGCAGGCCTACTTTTAGTTTGAGTTTATAAAAACATAAAAAATGTCCAGTTTGAAAAATGTTTCTTTTAGGATTCCCAAAGATGTCCGAAAATTCATCTACGCATTCGCAGTGCTCAATTCCGCCGTCTCACCATACCTCTACGGTTACTTCTCATTCGATATCCGCAAAGAACTTCAACTTTTGATCATTTGCTCAAAAACCACCTCATCTGACAGACACTTGTCGTGTTCGGCGAATGTCAGCAGGTAATTTAAATTATCACCTTAATAATAGACCAAATAGTTACTTTTTAGAAATCAAGCCAGCGAGCGAATGCGTAAACGAAGTGCTTCGGCATGTAATTTCGATAATGCCAACAATCAACTGACACCAAGACCACCACGTGGACAAAGTTTACGACACAAGACTTTGCATACTGATATGGCAATGATTCATCATATCCAAGACGGTTCTAATAATGATTCGAAAAATTGACTTGAAATTTGTATAGATTTTTTGTAAATATATGAATTTTATGTGAAAAAATAAATTGTTTGATTTTGTAGTTTGTTGTCCAACCAAGCACATTGTTATTAGGAATTGCGGCTAATGTGCAAAAGAACAAATAGGTTTCAGATAGCAAAAACAATTCTGATTCATCTATGCAATTTTTTGATGATGATAATGATGATGATTGCTGCTCTCATTAAATTAAGAATTCTCAACAAAAATTGTAATCGTGAAAATTTTTTTTTTGGAATTCAATTTTTTCTCCTGCCAATTTTCAGAGAATCGGGTTTTCTTGATACTGATCTTGTTTTTATAATGCACGTTTGTTTCTTTTTTTTTTAAATAAATCCTTTACTTAACAAAATATGAACTTGCTTGGCACTATCGCATGGGCCTGCTTAGACTACAAACTACAAAATATGGGCCTGCTTCGCATTACCACATGGGCCTGCTTAGACTACAAACTACAAAATATGGGCCTGCTTAGCAAATTAACAAAAAAACTACATTTTAAAGATTTTAAAACTATGTCTAACAATTATTTCTCCAAAAAACTTATTTTACAATACATCTTTGTTCAAAAAAGATTTTGAAAGACCCCAATTGTTTGCTATCTTTTTTTGGTCGTGGATTTTGTTATTGAAAGGTTGCATCGAATGGTACACCAGAGCGAACCGTGGTCTTTTCCATTTTGCCTCCTCTTCTTCCTCTTTTTTTGAACACTTCGTTTTATTTTTCTGGTAGACAGATGGTGTGTTCTTTTTTTTCTCGTTTATTTTCGTTAAAAAAACTCCTATACTTTTATCTCATTTTTATGGTTTACAGAGAGTAATGGCAACTATTGAATGTCCAGTGTGTTATGAGAATTATGGTATTTTGTGAAATTTGAGAAAAATTAAAATATTTTTTATAATTTCAGACATCCACAATATCAAGCCAAAAGTTCTTGCTTGTGGCCACTCTGTTTGCGAAGTATGTTCGCAACATATGCTCAGAAATCATCCACGTGATGAAAATCGCGAAATACTTCGTTGTCCCGTTTGTCGCCGGGGAGTTGTTGTCAGACGAAATTATGGGTATACAGGAAATTATAATCTTTCGATAATTGGTGAGTCATTCTTTTCTTTTTTGGAGGAGTTAGTTTTTTAAGTGCTTCTACACGAAATTGAAGATGTTAAGTCCGAGTCTTTCAATTGTATTTCTTGTAAGGAGAGTTCGAGTATTTATAGGTAATAAATTTCAGTAACATAAAGTAGCCTCAAGGTTTTTCAGATCGTACATTTGTGATACATGCACGAAAACAAACTGGAGTTATGAAAATGAACTAGAATGTTGGACACGATACGCAGAAATTAAAAATTATCAAAATTTTGTGAACTACTTTTCCAATTTGAAAGGAATTTGTGCAAATTGTGCCCTCCATCAGCATATTCGTCAAAATCATGTGTGCAAGGATTTTTCGCAAATTTTTGTGAGTTATAATAATAATGCACTGAAAATTTGAATGTTTATTATTATTGTAGGAAAGATTCGTCTCAGATGAAACCACAATTGAAGTTGTTCAGAAGAAAAAATCATTATTTTCTCGGCTTTTTGAATTTTTTAAGAAATAAAATATTTGGGCCTGCTTAGACTACAAACTACAACATTTTGGCCTGCTTAGTAACAACACTGAAAACGAACTAACTTCTAATTTTGTGAAAAATATTTTTCTGTGTCAAACGTGGAATAAACACGAATTTACACGAAACGTTAAATTCAAAACATTTCTTCGAACACCTTCTGTCGAAACTAATTTTTCTCAAAAACCAAATGTCAACAAGTTCAAATTTTTCGCAAAGGGAAAATAATTCAAGTGAATCGGAAGGACCGGGAAGATGCGAATGTGGGACGTCAGTGGAGGTAGGTTTATTCGTTTTTCTTTGTTTTTGTCTTTTTTTTTCAATATTCGAATTTTCAGACATTACTTTTCTTGTACGCCATTTGGAGCATTCTGATGGGAGTGTTGTTGTTTTTTACAACCTATTTTCTGAAGTATGTTTTTTTTAATCTTTAAAATTCTCATATTTTGATATTTATTCAAATTTATCAAATTCTAGGGACGATTCATCCGCTTCCGCGGTTTTCAGAGCATTTGGGATTGCTTATGTTTTGGCGGGAGCATTTGCGGTGTTCATAGTTCTTACCAATTATAAATGGGCGGTTTTCCTGCTGGTGGTTTTCAATGTGAGTGGTCTAATACAAAAAAAACAGCAAAAGAGTGTCTAAAAAGAGAGTAGCTATCTGCATAATATGGGCCTGCTTAGGATACAAACTACAAAATGTGGGCCTGCTTAGCAAAAACTCAAATTTTGCAGATATTCACCACAATTTCAACAACGCTCACCTTCATGGCAGCAATTTACATGTTAACAGGACGAGTCGAGAAAAACGAGCTGCTCAGAGATCACCCAGTTTTGGCAGTGTTCAATATTTTTATATTAGTACCCCACCTTTTCATATCAACTGGAGCGATTGCTGTCTTTGGGAATGTTTGTTGGTAAATTAGAATGGTTTTCAAAATTAAATTAAAAACAAAAATTTACAGTATATCTTCAGTAGACGACGATTCTGAGAAAGAGGATAAGAAACAGTATTCATCGAATGAGACCACACAATCGAAAGTTGGGATCGATATTGCGGATGTTTAAAATCGATTTTTTGCGAAAATGAATAAACACATTTAGACGGTCACCTTTTTTCTGCCAAACGCACTCTCCTTATCAATACGAAACTCTGTTTATTTGTACTAGCCTCACAACGAAGTAATAAATACTACTAATCGCGAGAAAATTTTCCTCTGATTTTCTGACGCCACCATTCTCGCCCATTTTGTCCCGTGCTGAGTCAATAATATAACCACCCATTTCACTTGATTGTTTGATTGAAATTTTTATCGATAAGTTCTTTATTGATACACATAGTTAGAGGCTTATTTGGTCTCTGCCAGGAATAAAACATGTTTGTTGACGATTTACAAACATCGAGGAAAATTGCTGTTTCTATTCTGTTGGCTGTTGTTCAGCTTATTGTCATTATTACCTTTGGTGGAGGTATTTATTCCGTTTGTTTCTCAAATTTTATTGAAATATGATTATTTACAGGTTGGACATCATTTAAATATGCTAACACCGTTAGAGCATATCTACCTTATTCTACACTGGTTCCTTATCCGGGGGTAACTTTTTTTAAATTCTCAACAAAAAAGCTAAGCAGGCCCATTTTGTGTAGTTTGTAGTCTAAGCAGGCCCATTTTTTGTAGTTTGTAGTCTAAGCAGGCCCACACGCTAAGCAGGCCCATGCTGTGTAGTTTGTAGTCTAAGCAGGCCCATCTATAGTTTTTTTTATTTTTCAGGGTTCCGCATGGTGGTGTGAACTCACTGCAATCGTCATGTACCTCTCGTTGATTCTTTCAATTCTATATGTCGCTTGGACTGTCGCACAAGTGTAAATTTCGCAAAATTCGAAATTCCAACATTCTAATTTTACTTTTTTTCAAGTTCCATTCCTGATCGCATCCCATTCGAAACGAACCTCAAATTTCTTGTGTTCATCGACGCATTAGTGTCCGGAATTTTGACACTTCTTCTCATTTTCGCATTTTCATTCTTCGCTGGTGGTTTCTCGGGAACATATCAAAATCCGATATTCAACAAATGGGTAAGTTATTGACCCCTTCTTTTCAAAAAAAATGTTTTAATTTCAGAGTCTTGGATACTGTTTCTGGCTGTGCGTCGTCGCTTCGATTGGTTCGCTTTCAGCACTTCTTATATCTGGAATTTCATGGTTCAGAAATTGAGTACAACCCTTGTTATTCTTTCAAATTTTATTGTTTTGTTATTTGTTTCTCCAATTATTTTATTTTATTAAAAAAAAGAAAACATTTTCAGAATGTATTAATTGAAAATATTTTTTTAACAAAAAAACAGCCAAGTAATAAATACTGCGTGAAA
This sequence comes from Caenorhabditis virilis, assembly GCA_964036255.1. Taxonomy (NCBI): domain Eukaryota; kingdom Metazoa; phylum Nematoda; class Chromadorea; order Rhabditida; family Rhabditidae; genus Caenorhabditis; species Caenorhabditis virilis. The sequence goes on along the minus strand of OZ038415.1, from coordinate 16,551,879 downwards.
ATTTTCCCAATGACTCCATCATTTTCTTCTTCTCACCAACTTTTCTTATGAATTTTTTCTTCTTTACTGTTACATTTAATTAGAGGACTATTTGATCTCTGAGATGGAAAAATGACTTCACACAATTTTGCTTCAAACAATGCAAATGCCAACATTTTACAAAATATAAGAAACCCGCCTGGCGACAGATTACAAACCGCCAGGAAGTTCACTGTTCCCATTCTGCTGGTCGTTAATCAGCTTGTTGTGATTATTACTTTTGGTGGAGGTATTTTATAATCTGTTCGAAAAATCGTTAAACTTTTCAGGATGGACCAGATATTCAGGTTGGGGAACCATCGGTTACGGATCAGCGCCGTATTATGCCTTACTTGTGCCTTTTCCAAGCGTGAGTACATTTATTTTAACGTTCTAAAATTAGGCCTACAGGAAAATTCTAAGCAGGCCTACATTTTGTAGTTTGTAGTCTAAGCAGGCCCATGCTCTATAGCTAAGCAGGCCCATATTTTATAGTTTGTAGTCTAAGCAGGCCCATATTATTTGTGCTATTTTAGGGTGTCGAATGGTGGTGTCAAATCAGTGCAGTCGCCATGTACATTGCTTTGGCTATTTCAATACTCTACGTCTTTTGGAATATCGCACAAGTGTAAGATTTCGAACATTTATACTCTCTCAGTTTTGGATTTTAAGTACGGTTCCTGAGCGTACTCCCGCCCAGTCTAATCTCAAACAGAAAGTACTAATCGACATGGTAGTATCCCTGATTTTGACAATACTCCTCATTAGTGCATTTGCGTTCTTTGCTAGTGGTTACTCTTCAAGTGATCGTGTCGTGATAGGAAGAATTGTTATTTTTGTAGAAAACACGGTTTGAGAATTTACATTTTATTTTTATTTTTTCTCATTTTCAGTCGTACGGCTACTGTTTTTGGCTTTGTGTTGTCGCTGCCGTCGGATCCTTCGTAGCCTTACTCATATCCGCTATCACCTGGCTGAAAAGTTAACAACCGTTGTTTTGATTTTTCGTCCAAGTTCTTTTTTGTTGTCGTTCATTTTTTTCAACTAAATAATAAATATGCATATTTCACCTCATCGATTGATTTTCTGTCATACGCTGATAGTAAAATATTTGTGTACAAATATTGAAAGTTTGAAATCAGTGAATCATAAATTTCCAACACTGATAAAATGCCTAACTACATTTTAAATTTTTTCAGAAACAAAAATGGGATTTGATAGTTTAAAAGCTTCTCGTAAAATTAGTCTCACTTTGATTCTATTTGTCACTCAGCTGATAATTATCATTACTTTTGGCGCAGGTTGGTGAACTGAAAAATATATATTAATTTTCTGAATAATAAGTTGCAGGTTGGAGCACTGGTTACAATAGTTCTGCTCTTTTTGGCACGTCTCCTTATTCAACGCTTATTCCATATTCGAATGTGAGTAGAAATTAGGAATGCTAAGCAGGCCCATTTTTTGTAGTTTGTTGCCTAAGCAGGCCCATGCGGTAATGCTAAGCAGGCCCATTTTTTGTAGTTTGTAGTCTAAGCAGGCCCACTTTACACTTTTATTCATTTTTTTCAGTCTGCGCCTTGGTGGTTCTCACTCACCTCTATTACAATGTACATTAATTTAGTTTTTGCATTTTTGTACTTACTATGGACAGCTTTACAAATGTGAGTTATTTTCGGTACTTGCAGTCTAAACTCAGATTTTTTCCAGAGTTATTCCAGACAGTATCCCATTTGAGCTCACATTTATTGTACTGGTTGACACAATTTGGTCCGCAATTTATACCATTTTGTTACTGATTGCATATTGCTTTTTTGTTGGTGGATTTAATACGACAAGAGGGGTAAATATTACATTTTGAAATTTTTAGATTTTTCCATTTTTCAGTACCTTGGCTATTGTTTCTGGCTGGCGGTTGTCGCTTCAATTTTGTCGTTTGTTTCACTAATTGTTTCTGGATATTCTTGGTTAAAAAATTGAAGATAAAAACATTATTCATTTATTTCACCAAAAACCATCACATTTCCGAAGCATCATCATATTTTACAATATCTCTAGGCCAGGGAACAAACAAAACTCTCAAAAAAGATTCAGAGTTACGGACTAAGAAATATTCTCTCCATCTTCTTCGTACCAACAGACAGGTCCATTTCTTTCCTATTTTATTTGAATCCGTCATTTGATAGGCTCTTTCCATCATTGTTTCACCGCTACTAATCAAAAAACAATAAAAACCCAAAAATGACATCATCAGAATATTGAGAACTAGAAAAATCACAGGCGCCAAATTGACAATAACTCCATGTTCAACTCTCTTCTTCGAAACGTCTGCTATCATTCGTACCACACATCCTAGTGGTGATGAAAATCCTGCATCTTTACAATTCACTGGCGTTTCCATCGCGTCGCCTAGAAGAGATAACCAAAAGTTTGGTGCCAACAGAAATCCCAGATATGTTCCAATCCACAAATTGAATAAAAATAGGAAAAAGTGCGCCTGATTGTGTGCTCCAACACATTGACCAATATGCGGGCAATGGTGATCCATACGGAAAATGCATCTGAAACAAAGCCGATTAAAATGTTTTTGGCTTCATTTTGTTTACCTATCACATCCTTTGCAATGAAATGTTCTAGGCCCTTTCCAATTGTTGCATCTCATACAAAATGAATCGTTTGGTTTCTGAGAATTATTTGTTTTTTAATTAAATTTTCTAAAAATCTTCTTACTCCTGGATTTTTGACAGGTTCCAGCGTTCTTGATTTGTAATAATGGAAAAATACACTGTAGTAGCTCCAAGTGGCAAGAAAAAAGCGGATTGCAAAAATAACACTGGTTGAATGTCTGAAAAAAAGTAAGTGTTGAGCTAAGCAGGCCCACAATTTGTAGTTTGTAGTCTAAGCAGGCCCATACTCAATAGCTAAGCAGGCCCATGGTTTGTAGTTTGTAGTCTAAGCAGGCCCATGGTTTGTAGTTTGTAGCCTAAGCAGGCCCATTTTTCACAACTTACTTGTATTCATAAGGAAGTAGAACAAAATATGCGGCGTATCCGACGACAGAGAACATAATGATAAAAACCAAGAGGCAAACCTGAAAACAAGGAAGCTTGATTTATTTCCATTGATTTTTTATTTGGTGTTCGCTTACTTTTCCGGTTATTGTGGCTGTCTTTCGAAGTGAATCTTGACCATGATTTGAATCGACAAAATTAGCAATGTAATCTATTCCAGAATCTACTGAAAATGTATAAAATTATTTTTTTCAGAAAGATAACCTTATATTTACAGCGTTTATTGAGGAATCGACAGCAATTCATTGTTTTAATAAAAACGATTTGAAAAAATAATGAGTAGTTTGTCATTGTTTATTTTTAATTCCAGCTTTTCGAAACGTGAAAAACACGCTCGTCATTTTTTTCAAACAATATTACTTTTTGAACTCTTTTCATTTTCGTTAATGAATTTCAGATGTGTTCCACCATTGTGTCTATCTCTCACACGCACATAAAATTCATATGTTTTCCTTCCCCCCAGAACTAAAAAAATATTGTTGTATGTCATATATACCACCCCAATTCTTTTTTTTTTCGTCGGCTGTGGTCCTAATTGAAGCTACCACCAAGTTTGTTGGAAAAAAAAAGAGAAAAAAAACATAAATTTGGAGACGACGCCCGGATTCTTATTCTACTACAAATATACTGATTGTGCCATATTTTCCGAGTCTCTTCCGCTTTTTTCTTTCGAAAAGAAAAAAGAAAGCCAAAGTTTATGGTTGATTGTGTGTGAATTGTTGAAGAAGTTTGGTGAGCTTCGGTTTTGTGTATTGCTGTAATTCGGACGGTTTGGTGTCTAACTGTCTTGAATAATGGTAAATATTTGAAACTGAAACTTAAAGTCCAAAAAAATAAAAAATCCAACTTTTGCCTAGTCCAATAACACTTCCCAAAAAATTATCCCGCCTGCAGACGGGTCATTCATCAGTTTGTGCCATTTATATTATATCGTCATGGTTTTTTTCCTTTTAGTCTTTTCTTTTTATCTCTATTCATATTAGTTTTTTTTGAGAAATGGGCCTGCTTAGACTACAAACTACAAATCATGGGCCTGCTTAGACTACAAACTACAAGGCATGGGCCTGCTTAGCTCTACAGCATGGGATTGCTTAGGCTACAAACTACAAGGCATGGGCCTGCTTAGCTATACAGCATGGGCCTGCTTAGACTACAAACTACAAGGCATGGGCCTGCTTAGCTCTACAGCGTGGGCCTGCTTAGGCTACAAACTACAAGGCATGGGCCTGCTTAGACTACAAACTACAACACGTGGGCCTGCTTAGCTATAGAGCACGGGCCTTCTTAGCTCCTAACAAGTCTTTTTCGGATTTTTCAGCAGCCTATTTTCTTCCGTCAGACAATCTGATAAAGTGTTAATATGAGTGATAAACGAGTCGACAGGTCGAATCAAAACTATGAAGAAGAATGAGTGAAGTGTAAATGAGCCACTATTTTTTTGTTCTTCTCTTCTTTCTTCTCTCAAAAAATTTGTGTTTTATTTTTTTGTTGTTGGTGCATTTCTGCATTTCTGCGGTTTCAAACTTTTTCTCTTTGACGATGATGCGGGGGTGCAAGGCCTAAGTTTGTTTTTTTCGCTTGGAGGCGAAAGAATGTTTTATGGAGATTTTTTTTTGGTTGTTTCCCAAAAACCATATTTTTTCCTTTGGTTTGGTTCTTTTTAAATTTTTGTTCCAAGACATAATTTCCTGTAAATTCTCGGATTTCGTCCTTGTTGCGTTGCAGGCAGACATCATCTTTTATTCTGACTTTTTGCTCCATCTCTCTTAGTTTCTTCTAGGTTTTCTGGATGATGATGGTCATATTGAATTTCAAAAAGAGCATCCCAAAATCTTTTTGCTATTGCAGAAACGAAATATTCAGTACAAAAAAATGCAGCACACCTGTTTCCACTTCCAAAAAGTCACATAAAAACCCAAGTTTTCTCGCTCGAGTTTTCTTATTCATATTTCTTTAGCAAATGTACATATATAAAATTTGTTCCGGTTCATCAAATTTTGTATCTATATGTTATATACTACATCAAAAGTAGGGGCGCCACCACTCTTTCCTCTTTCCAATTGTGAAAGAGGGGGAGAAAGAAAGAAAAAATAGCAACGAACAAAAAAAAAACTTTTTACGACCCTAAAAAGAGGTCCCTCTACAATTTTCCCTTTATTTCTGCAGACGACTCTTGAAGAGATCTCAATTGTTTAGTTTTTTTTAATAAATATAACTACCAGCCGCCCTCTTAAGAGGAAAAAAATGTTTCATTTGTGTCGGTAGCACCACCCCCCCCCCCCCAAACTTATTTTATAAACATTTTCTTACTTCTTCTTTGTTCTATTTCGGGTCCTTTGTTTTGTATGTATATATATATATATACTTCGTTGTAAGTTAGAAGGGGGGAGCTCCCCCCGGGGGACTCATGCAAGTTTTCGAACCGAGTGGTGGTGGTGGTTGCGCCACTCGTCGAAATCACATACACATGCATGTTGCTTTCCAAACCACACCATCGAATTATTCATATTGCCCAATTTTTGGTTTTATGTGGTTCGGGAAAAGAGTAAGAGTACTGTAGTTTTAGGTGATGAGATGCAAAAAATATACGCGAGGGTGGATTTAAAAGTTGGCCCTTTTTTTTAATTTTGAGAAACCACTCGTTTTGAACCTTTTTCAGAAAACTCAGTTTTGTGTAATTTATTGTCTAAGCAGGCCCATGTTGTGTAGTTTGTAGTCTAAGCAGGCCCAACCCGCCTAACTTGTTAAAATATAACATTTCGCGTTTTTTTTCAATTCTTGTACCTATTTTAAATTTTTTTCTTTTTACATATTGACCCGTTCCTTTCTTCACCTTTCTATTCTCACCACGCCCTTCAATATGTATGTATTTTTTCAAGCAAGCGCAGAAACATAAATTTTCGAGAAGGTAAAATTTATGTGCAAAAAAAACCAATTCTTTTAATGTTAATCGGTGCCCGACCAGTGGTTGAGCCTTTTCTGAGCTTTGACATGACATACTTTACTTCACTTTGCTAAGCAGGCCCATGGGTTGTAGTTTGTAGTCTAAGCAGGCCCATGGGTTGTAGTTTGTAGTGTGAGTCATAGCTAAGCAGGCCCATGTTTTGACCTTTAATTTTTCAAGTTTTTTTTCGTGCCAATGTGTCTCTTTCTTTTTCAATTGTTCGGCTTTCCCTTTTTTGTCCCTCTAACCGCAAAAAGAGGGGGGAATACAAAGGACTTGGCTAAAATACATAATGGACATAGAGAGACACCCAAATTTTCACCACCAGCACCCACCCGAACTTCACCAATTTTTCGCGTGTTTGTCGCTAGTTTCGTCTCTTTTCTCCACTGGTCTGACCGACTACTTTTTCCCATCATTTTTGGTCTCCCCCCCCCTTCCTCCTCCATTCTCATCCAAAAACACCAAACAAACCCCCCTCCTCCCAATTTTTCCGAAAGTCCCAAGTCGCTTGCTTTTTCCTATTCTTCCTCCCGTTTTTTGCCTTTGCTTTCCGTCCACATCTTCTGTGGTGCCACACAACCAATTTCGGAGCTTCACTTTTTTTTTTGCTTTTTCTCAACTCATTTTTTGCTTTCTTTTCTTTTTCCTAACGGGAGACTTATTTTTTTAATGAGGCTGTGCTGTCATGGTCCCCCCTACGAACAAAGACTTTCATTTTTTCTTCCGATTTGACAGTTGGTTGAGACCAAATATGTATAATAAACATTTTTTGTTTTGTTTGCTTTTTCTTTCTTCATAGTTTTCTGTTTTTTTTCCTGGAAAGACGCTAACCAACATCGTCATCATCTTCGCTTTCTTCCTTTTTTGCTCAGTAATCCACTCATTTCCGCCATTTTTTGTACCACACTTTTCTTCTCCCCAATTTTTTTCCACGCCGTTTTCCTCATTTTTGATGAGTTTGATGAAAAGACTCGTTCCTCTTGAAAACAAGTAAGACTCAAAAATAGTTGTATTAGACTAATGCTAAGCAGGCCCACTTTTTGTAGTTTGTAGTCTAAGCAGACCCATGTTGCAATGCTAAGCAGGCCCATTTTTTGTAGTTTGTAGTCTAAGCAGGCCCATGCTGATGTGCTAAGCAGGCCCATTTTTTGTAGTTTGTAGTCTAAGCAGGCCCATTTTGCAAAACCTTTTCGCCCGTTTCCCAAATTTCAAAATTTAAACTCACTCATTCCGCAATCTATATCAAAATTGATGTTTTCTCAATATATACATTTTCGTTTATTTTTTCTTGTTTTCTAGTCTTTTGCTTTTTACGCGCACCGCCGGCCGAGCCAAGCGTAAAAAGGAGCCAAAAAGTCGCGAGTGGAGCAAAAAAATTCTCTAGGGAATGTTGTTTCCCTCTCGGTTTTCTTCAATATATCGTTTTTCTCCACTTTGATTTTTTATTTTAGCTATTACTTCTTTTTGCTAACCAAGAAGCTCTGATTTTTTTCAACTATGGTCCTTGAATATGTATTACTTATTTTTTTCGGTGAAAAAAAAGGATTTTTCACAGATTTTCCCCCTATAATCCATGCATAAAATATTAGATGTGCTTCCTATAAAAAAAAGTTCTCAAAAACAATTATTTGTGTCCACCACATATTTTTTGAAAAGTCCGCTTGCTTATTCCAGCTGGTCTTTTCGGCTGAACGCAGTGGAAAAGAGAAGAGGGTGGTAAAGACAATTAAATTTTTTGATTGATGTCTTCTAATTTCATTTTCGCAAATGCTAAACGACATGATGGCGACGAACTGAGGAACATTTATAATAAATATCTCTCGTTCTCTCGTTTTCTATTTTTATTTGTGAATATATCAGTTTTATTGAAACGTTCGTAGTTTGTACCCTGAAAATGCTCCTTTTTTTGTAGTTTGTAGTTTAAGCAGGCCCATGTTTTGTAGTTTGTAGTCTAAGCAGGCCCATATCGGTTTTTTTCGGGGAAAAAAACAATTTCCCATTTTTTTTCTTGAAATTTTTCTATTTTATACTTGTGCCAAGTGAAAAAAATAAACCAGCATCGAGATAGTTGGAGTTTTAGGCAACGTAGGGATTTTTCTCAGTTTTACACACACAAGAACGTCGAACGGCGAAAAAAAGATGAAGCACATAAAGAAAAAAGAAATGATTTAGTTATTTTTTTGTCACCTTGATATTTTTTGAGCTTTGGTTTTGTTTTTTTATTTATTTCGCTCTTTTTTTTCGTAGATGGAAAGTCTGAGTTTTTTTTTGTTTTTCTAAGCAGGCCCATTTTTTGTAGTTTGTAGTCTTAGCAGGCCCATTTTGCAAAATCTTTTCCTCTTTTTCCCAAATTTCAAAATTTAAACTCATTCATTCCGCAATCTATATCAAAATTGATGTTTTCTCAATATATACATTTTTGTTTAATATTTTGTAAACTGGTCAAATTATCGATTTTCCAGCACACCACCACCAGTCAGCGCCGCCCGCCACCACTCTCACCGGGAAGATCGCCAAACAGGCATGCACCACGATGGACTGTGGCATGTGGTGTGTGTTCAGCGAACGGCGGCGGCACGTCGAACGTCTGTGGCGTCGACGTCTACTCGTCACGTCAGACGAACGACGCGCCAGACGCCGATTTTTGCGGTTAATGCGCGGGTTCGATGCGGAAGATGTCGAGGTGATCAGGAAGGCTGTTGAGACGGATGGCGTTGATTCAAAGGTATGTGATTCAGATTTTTAATTTAGTGTGAGGCTAAGCAGGTCCACAAGAGTGTAGTTTGTAGTCTAAGCAGGCCCAAAGTTATTCGAAACTTTAAAATATTTTAATAATTTACTTACAACACTTGGAAGCCTAAATCATAAGTTGTTTCCCAACAATCACGACTATTTCCTTTTTTTTAATTTAATTTTATTTGAAATCTGAAAATTTTCAAACATTTAGTCAAATTAAAATTTCAGACTCAATTTTGTAGTGTTTAGCCTAAGCAGGCCAATGTGGATATGCTAAGCAGGCCCATATTTTGTAGTTTGTAGTCTAAGCAGGCCCATTTCTCATTTTTACAGGCTTGCGCACCAGGACCACCAATGGACGAGCGAGTCGAAGAAGATCCTCCAGATGAAGATTCTGGATTAATACCTCAGATTGATAGACCAATGAGTATGCCATATTTATGTTGTAAGCTGTGGAGGTGGAAGGATCTTCAGGTACTACCTTTCTAGCAAAAACCTTTTTAAAAATTGTTTTTTTTTAGGTCGATGCAGCCCTTCATAGACTTGAAGCCTTACCATGGTGTAGATTCGGAAGAGTGACGATAAACAACGCAACGGTTTCATGTTGTAATCCGTATCATTATGCACTTTGGATCAGGCCGGAGACTAGTGGAACAGATGATGATGGAGGATCAGATGATCGGCGGAATTCTTATCAAACTGCTGCTAGACATTCGTTGGTTGGAAATGGACATATTACTTATAGGAATCGAGAACGTAAGTATTCTTAATTGTACTTTTTCATTTTCAATTTATTTGAATTTCAGACCTTCATGACGCTGAAATGAGCCGTCTTCCAAAAGTGTTAGCATCAGAACTTCCCGACCGACCTCCACCGTCATTACCATCTGGGACACCCCCGTTACCTGATGAGTCTCCTCCAGGCACGTCCAGGAGCTCGACGGAACCAGATTTGATACATTTTCATCATACACCGAGTAGATGTAATTTAAAAATATCTCATGGTGAAGTAATCCTAACATTATTTTTTTCAGCATGGGCAAAAATGACGAGATACGAAAGAAAAGAGCAAATTGATGACACCGTATTCCTCCACGGAGCCTTTGCTGCCGTTGGTGTATTATCAAAATCCGTCCACGACGCTCAACCCGAATGCACACCTTGGGACCTGAAAAATGAGGTCTCGTTTGCCCTAATCAGGCAATCCGATCCAATCGGTTCTGAAAATCCGGAAGATGTTTGGCTTTACAACAGGTACTGTATTTTATTCGAAAAATTTGTTAATTTCTAAAATCAAGAATTTTTCAGCGGAAATCGGCCGCTATTTCTCTCAATGTCTCCTTCTACCTCGTCGACAAAAGACACACTTCGTAGATTATCGCCCGGTTATTGTATACGTGTTCATCGCGGTGAAGCAAGTGCTTCGGCGCCGGCTAGTGAACGAACAAGGGTCCGAAGGCCTAGTAGGGTGAGTTGATTTTTTGTCCATCTAGAAATATAGCAGGATGTTAAGCAGGCCCACTTTTTGTAGTTTGTAGTCTAAGCAGGCCCATATTCTATTGCAAAGCAGGCCCATTTTTTGTAGTTTGTAGTCTAAGCAAGCCCAACATAACAAAAAATAACCAATCAGCATTTTTTGGCGAATACCTCACATTTTAAAATAATTAAAAATATTTTTATTTCAAAGACATTCTGTATTCTGACAATAAAAAATCCCATTGTATTTATCAACTTAAAACACAAAAACAGCTGAAATTTTTATTCCAATGACGTTTAACATAACCTTTCAACAAAAAATTTAATTCCAAAAATTGTAGAATTCAAGAAAATCTTTTTTATCTTCCTCAAAATGTATTGTTTTTTTTCTGTTGCTAAGCAGTCCCATGCGCTGTAGTTTGTAGTCTAAGCAGGCCCATGCGTTGTAATTTGTAGTCTAAGCAGGCCCATGCGTTGTAGTTTGTAGTCTAAGCAGGCCCATGCTTTGTAGTTTGTAGTCTAAGCAGGTCCATGCGTTGTAGTTTGTAGTATAAGCAGGCCCAAATTTAAAATCGTTGATTTTTTCAGGATCCTGCACTACTCCAATCAAACCTTGTCATATCGGTTGGTAAAGGATGGGGACCAAATTATTCTCGACTCTACCTGACGGACATACCATGTCGTTATGAAGTGTCTTTCGTTTAGGATATTTTACTTTTCTTCACAAACTGCTCATTTCTTTGCAATTTTCTTTGAAACCTTTTCGCTTATGCTCCGAATTATTTTTTTCTAGGTTATTTCAATGATTATGATAATAATGATCCTTTGTAAATTTACGGGTTACCGCTTTTTCTTTACCCTTTGAAATCTTCTTTGGTTGTTGCCTGTTTTTTTTTAAAGATTCTATTTTACTGCCCTTTTCTAAGTACTTTTCCTTCTCGAACATTCTTACCAAACGTTTTCACTATGATCTTTCATTTTCCTTTTTTTTCGGAATTTTTTTGTTCTTGTCGCTTTTTCACAAAAAAACTCATGAAGCTGACTATTTTCTAAAAAAAAAAGTTGACTCCGGTATTTTTTCGGAACAGAGGAAGAAAAAATTGAACAATTGATCCCCTGAGGGCGGGAAAAAGATCCTAGTCGTGAGGGAAAAAAAGGACTGGAAGACTCATTTTTCAGATGTCATGATTTTGGGCTGTTTCGAGATTTATTATCGAGGGGGAACAGAACACAATGGAAGACACAAGTTTTGGGTTTTACAATAAAAAAAATACGCCAAATTTTCAAAAAATTGACATTAAATCAGTGCTGAACGTAAATCGATCACGAAGATAAGTGTTGAGAATCGATTGCTCTAATGCGCCAATTTGAACGTTCATTTTTTGAATTTCCTCTTCCATTTTGGTGACCGCTTGCTTGATTTTTACCAATGGTGCACCGTCGTTTGATTTGGCACCTTGTTCTTCAATTTGTATTTTCAGTTGTTCTATGTCTTCGCTGATTCGGTCAATGGTTTCAGTCCGGGAGCTGACGCCGACAGATGCCGTTCTGAAATTTGAAAAAATTCAAATTTTTAGAATTGGGAATGCTTAAAATACAAACTACAGAATATGGGCCTGCTTAGACTACAAACTACATCGCATGGGCCTGCTTAGACTACAAACTACAAAGCATGGGCCTGCTTAACTTTATCGCATGGGCCTGCTTAAACTACAAACTAAAAAGCATGGGCCTGCTTAGACCAAAAACTACCTACTTGTATTTCTCCCGCAATTCAGCCCTCTTATCCTGTGCACCACGAAACCTGCTCATCATCCCAGCCAATTGTCCATTCAACGTCTTTTCCCTCGTGGAAATCCTTTCCAACGCCTTGAAAATATCCTTTCCCATCGAATCCAAATACGGCTCAATCTCCGAAACTTTATCCTCGACAACTTTGTGCAAATTATTCATTTGCTCCAAATGAAGGCGCCAATCTTTGGCGTCTTGCTTGATGGTAATTTTAAGCATAGGCGCGACACGATCGACTTCCTGTTTCCAGGCGTGTGCGTCGGTGTTGCTTTGAAGGACAGCTTGGAGAGGGGTTTTCTAAAAAAAAAATAAAAAATCATGTGAAGAGGGAAAATATGGGAAATATACCGATTCTGTTGTGAGACCCTGTGCCTTTAAATCAACTTCAATCACGTTTTCATCATCATCGTCATCGATGAATCCATTTTCTTGCTCTTCAATTTCCTCATTGTCACTTTCTTGATCTTCTTCATCAACTTGAACATCCTCATCCTCTTCCTTCGGTGGTATAAGTCTTAAAAATTAAATTTCGATAATTATCTTAAGCCTCGCATCTCACGTCTTCCAAGTGAATCCAACATTAATCAATGCCTGATCCGCCAACGCATCCAGCAAATAGATTGCGTTTTCACCAGCGCCAGACTTTAATTTATTCGCTGCAAAATCTACGGCAATTCCCTGTAATGAAAAAAATAAGCGATTCATACAAAAAAAAGGAAAACTAATACGTCATTAGTGTTGTCTACACAATGTTTCAAACAGCGGAGAAGATCTCCATAGATCTTAGAGATAAGCATTCCTCATCAATCCAAAACCTTTTCAATTTTACGGGAATATTTCATTTTAAATCGATTTTTCTGATTCAAATTATGTGTCTTGGTGACTTGCGACTCATTTACAGAGGTAAACGTTTGTATTTTCAGACCATTGAAAATGAAGACAAGTTTTCAGGTAAACGCTATGTGAGATTATTTTTGTTCATATTTTTCTGTTTTCTGTTCATTCTGGCATTTGCACTTTTGGCAGGTAAGAAAATTGATTTAGCTAAGCAGGCCCGTTTTTTGTAGTTTGTAGTCTAAGCAGGCCCATGCTCGATAGCTAAGCAGGCCCATCTTTTGTAGTTTGTAGTCTAAGCAGGCCAAAACTTTAAAAAATGCGCCTTGCTGCTTTTTTTGCAAAAAAACTTTAACTACATTTTAATATTCAGGATTATATCAATTTTGAAATAATGTTAAAAATAAAGACATTATCCATCAAATGTAAAACAGAAAATTTGCTTAACTCACCAACCATCCTTTTACGAATTTTGTAGACTAACCAAATCATCCAGAAATCCAAATAGAATTATTCTTATAAAAAAACCATGCCATTCTTTTTATGATAAAATCATTCCACAATGGAATAAAGTCTCTCATCTTATTGATCTTAGTCTCCCCTACCCTATTGTAAAAAAATGTATATTCTCAATCTCTAAAAACATTGTATAAATCTCATGTTACTCACTTCTTTTTCTGATGGCCTTATACTCTTGCGGGTATATGGGTCTTTGTAACATTCAATTGATCATAAATTATTCATCCGGTTTCTTCATTTTTTTTGTTTGTTCATTTTTTGTTATGATTATATGTTTCAGTTGAATTTAAATAAATAAATAGTTAAATGTGTAATTACTCCAAAAAATTTTTGAAGAAAACGTAAAAACCAACAAATTTTGACTTTCCATGTTTTTTGGTCACTTTTAGTCTTCTCTGGAGACATTTTTAGAAAAATTGAGTTGTTTACTAACTTCCGAAATATAAAATTTAGTCAAAAGAATTGAGAAAAACTTTGCTAAGCAGGCCCATGCGTTGTAGTTTGTAGTCTAAGCAGGCCCATGTGTTGTAGTTTGTAGTCTAAGCAGGCCCACGCTTTGTAGTTTGTAGTCTAAGCAGGCCCACATCTCCTAATTCAAGAATTTTTACTTTTTTCTCATTTTAGGACTAACAATTTTCGATCGTCAACACAACCACATCATTCACGACTATGTAGCACGAAACGATGACCTCGTCGTTCTATCAACCACATTTTTTGGTGATTCTAAAAGTTTCCCGCCAAACACCGCGGTGATATTGTTCAACTCGGTACAGGTTTTCCATCTAAAACACCTGAACTTGAATGTTGTCGCGGAGACAATTGATGGGAATGTGGATGTGAAATTCAAAATTGAGCCAGTAATCAATCAATTGCCATTTTTCTGCAAATGGGTGCCTTATTTGGCGATTGGACAGGTTCCAGAGGATCATGTTCTCCTGAAGCTTTCAACTAATCAAATCGACGGAATGGAGTTGGCTCTTCGAAATCCTTTTTATACACCAAGAAAAGTTGTCGCATGCTTCTCACCGCTATTTTTGAATGAAAGATGGCAATTATTACTGTCAACAGTTGAAATTTATAGCCACTATGGAGCATTTTTACATTTCTATGTGAGAAGTATGATCACCGATTTGTTTACATTGATAAATTCTAACAAGAATGTAACGTTTTGTTTTATTTTCAAAAACATGTTTGCAACTATAAATTGCAGACCAGAGTCAGCCCTTGGCCTTCTTTGAACTTCGGACAAGACCGTGCTGCTGCCCGCGACTTCAACCCTAATAAAGAACTAGAATTCCGTAATCAGGCCTCAGCAATGACTGATTGTTTACTTCTCTACAAGGAATCCGCCAGATTTATAATATTCCCAGATCCAGATGATATCCTAATCCCTGGCATGGGTCCAACATACGAAGAGGAATTTATAAAAGCTTTTAAGATGTTCGCAAACGCCGGAGTGATTGCTTATAACATGACTCAGACCTCGATACAGTCTAGTAAGTTAAAACTGATCCCCCTCTCTATATCAAGTTATGATTTTTCAGCGAATATGAACTCTAGATACTCTCCCCTATCCCTTCTTAATTCTGTGAAGTTTAAAGGAGAACACCGCTGGGGGAAACTCGTGGTCCGGCCCGAAAGAGTGAACAGTGTTTGGATCCATAAATCCTACGGTGTTCGGGAAGGATTTGAGCATCGGATCATGCCTATAAATCTTAATGCATTTCTTCATTTTCGTTTTTGGACCTTTGCTGAGTACCTAGGATTTAGGAAAGCTGGTGGTAGGTCTCTGGGACCATCTGCTAATACAGTATACTTATTTAAAGGTGCTTTACCAATTTACAATCCTTCATTGGGAAATTTTACTGGAAGACCGCTTTATAAAAGGGATGATGGCTTGAAAATTGAGAAAAATTTCAAAAGTCGAATTTTCTCAGATCCAGAAATGCTCAAAATATATTCAAGACTTCCTACAGTCTCCCTTTACTATCCTTTAATCGAATCTTGCTACAATCGTATCTTCTACGATGTCAGTAATGTTGGCACTTGCAAGGGTAAGGCTGCACCTCGAGATTATTTAAAATATCACAATTTCAGGCCCCGAATACTGTAACATCCCATCGTTCACTGGCTTACGGTGCACAAATGTGGCCGGCGAATTTGTGACTTATAAAAGCTATAAAAATGTGTATATTCATCAATTGATTTCGTCGGATTTCGAGGAGAGTGAAAATGGGTGTACTTTATAGTTTCAATTGGATTGATTTTATTACCACAATACGGGTTTTCGTGTCTTTGAAATAAAAATTCTTTAAATTTTTGAAAAATGTGACTTTTTTAAACATGGGCCTGCTTAGACTACAAACTACACAACTTGGGCCTGCTTAGACTACAAACTACAAACCATGGGCCTGCTTAGACTACAAACTACACAACTTGGGCCTGCTTAGGCTACAAACTACAAACCATGGGCCTGCTTATTAATTTTCCAGTTTTTATTAAAAATTAATTATTTCTGTTTATATTCCCCACCTTATTTTTTGTCGCTGAAATAATATTTGAAAGTGTTGAATTTGGATCGTCGAACTGAAAAAAACGTTTTTGTTGTTCATCCCTCAAAAATCCTTATTTTTCACCTCCTGGGGCATTGGATACTCCTCATTGCCGCATTTTCGTATCAACCATGCAGCTAACGAAGTGAAAAGAAAAAATTGTTCACCAACGTTGGTAGATTTGACGAAATAGTGTCTAAAAATTTTTATTTTATTTTTAAAAGATATGCAGAAGCAAACTTTGTAATTGGTTTCAGAGCAGTATTCAGCTTTAGGAATCCTGCCTCGTAGTCCAAAAGCTTCAATTTGTCGACTACTTCTTCGTTCTGAAAGTGTTTAGGCTCTGAAATTGAAAAAAATTGATAAACATACCTTTAAATAAATTTCGTACGCTTTTCCGGGTCCTTCATCAGAATTTTGAGTCGTTGTGGTTTCTTCAAGTTCCGGAGTTTCAGTTTCTTCAGCCATTTTAGAAGAAAAATGAGGGAAATATTTCGAAATGAAGAATAAAGCATAAGAATAAAGCAATTTGCTTCAAAAATGGTTACCATGGAGACTACTTTCACACATCCGGAGAAAATAAGAAATTCCATTGATTTTGTGATTATTTTTGACGTTTTTGTGTTCTTTTATTTTTCGTTATTTTTGATATTGTCATAACTTATATTTCCAGCCCTTTTTTAAGCGTTTTCAACAACGCTAATTTTATTTTTATTGCTGGGTACGGTAGCAAGTTCCACCATGCTGCCTAGTCTGCGGTTCACCACGGCGCAATAATGCAGACATTGATCGCCCGTTTTTATTTTATTTATATTTTTACGTTGTTTTTCACGTTTTTCTGGCAGAAAACTGTTCTTTTGACATTTTTAATATTTTGTGGCATGCTTGGCTATATTTAAAAACTATATTACGACCATTTACCCTTCAAAAAATCCTTGAAAAACTAAAATAAAGAAAAATTTTCAATTTCAGGTCAATAAAATGGCAGTTTATCTACCCGGCGACCAAATCGACTTCCCATCATCTAGTGAAAGCTCGATAATTGGATATGGAATTAATTTAAACGATGAAAAATTGATCGCCAATCAGCCAGGGGCTTTAAGAAGTGGGAAAGATAAATGCTGGCTGAATGTGCATAGTAGAAGGTATTTATTTTCACAAAATTCTTTAAATAGTAAATAGTTTTAGGTATATTCCGAATGAAGGTGATAGGGTGATCGGAATCGTGACCGCAAAGGCTGGAGATTTCTTCAGAGTTGATATAGGAACCGCAGAGTTCGCAATGGTAACCAAAATCACAAAATTTTTTCTACAATCCCAACATTTATTCAATTTTAGGTAAATTTCACCAATTTCGAAGGAGCTACTAAACGAAACAGGCCAAACCTGAGAACTGGAGATATTATTTATGCCCAAGTTTTTGATACAACTCCAAGAACCGAAGCAGAGCTAACATGTGTGGATGATGAGAATAAAGCTCGAGGAATGGGTCAATTGTCAGGAGGGTTCATGTTCAAAGTTCCTCTTAATCATGCCAGGAGACTGATCCATCCATCGTGTAAGATTCTACAGACTATTGGGAAGTTCTTCAAGTTTGAAATCGCTGCTGGAATGAATGGAAGGATTTGGGTCAATGCTGGATCTAACATCGAAATTATCAGGATTTATAATATTATAATAGCTTCTGAGAATGTTGTAGAAGATGATGATATTATCACTTTAGTTCAGCGACTCTATAATTCCACCTAAAAATTGTTATTGATTCGTTTTGTTGATTTTTTCTGTTAATTGAATTATTTGTATCAAAAATATGTATTTTTCTGATTTCCTAGCGTTCTCCAATCGCTTTAATACCTTCTAATGCTCTGATCGGAAAATTCAGAATCCAAAAATTTTCAGAATGACCGGGGATAGCTTGGTGCAACAACGCCAAGCTGACGATAAAGCCGCATGGGATGCCTACTGGAAGGTTAGGGACATCGACTCTAAAGGCTCAATCTACCCAAGAATTCGATATTTCGCCCATAAGGCTTTTGACGCCCCGGCTACTTGGTTTAGAGGTATTTTAATATTATATTTATTTGGAGGTCTAAATTTAGAAATTTTGCAGAAAGAATTGTGGAACCATTGAACAACAAGAACCGCCTTCCATACTATCATCGGCAACTTAACCGCGTTCCGGAGATTGATGAATGTGGAGTTAATGATAAGGTAAGTCTCAACATTATCAAAAATAGAGAAATACATTTTTAGGCTTGTTTCTATGAGGCTAATGAACAATACCGTTTGGATAAGATGGTCGATGGGTTCATTCTTCAGGTAAATATTATATTTTTGATCGAAAATTTGAGAATTTTTATATTAAAAAATCAATTTTCAAAAAAATTACAGTTTCAGAAAATTTGTAAATTTATAAAGCTCGAAAACTTGTCTAGTAGAGGCCATGGAGGTGTAAATGGGATTAGAAACCTTGAAATTCCAAAGATAATATTCTAGATTTAAAAACAGATATATTCGAAAAATAGAAGCTTTCCTCGAAATTACGAACCGCTTCAGTTTTGAAATTGTCAACACTTAAAATCAAGGTTTCTCATTTCGTTCTTGAAAAAATGATAGAAAAACAATGTTTTCTGAATGAAAACATCCTAGAGTTTTGATTCGAAGGTACCTAAAATTGTGGCGAAAAAGATGCCGGCATTTTTTAAATTTCAGAAATTCGTTCGGGTTACTGAATTAAATTGAAAAATATGTATTTTTCTTTGATATTCGAAAACATTCCAATTATAGTTAATTTACTATAATAGAGGTTCGGATTTTTTGGGCCTGCTTAGCACGCTTTCTTTAAAACATTGTTTTTTTTACAGACTCTTCGCCAACGTGTCGACCGTTGTATGCTCTACAACAATCCGGACCATTCACCATGTGTGAAACAAATCGAAGACATGGAAGAAAACGAGTTGAACTTTTTCATCAAATACGGAGAGTTGGGAGGAGAATCCGACGTTCGTGACGCTTATATGAAGCAAAAACATCGTTTGATCTGGGAGAGACGTCATCCGGAGATTATTGAGGAACGCGCCGCGAAATTGGCCGAACATAAAGAGAAGCTGGCGAACGGAGAATTTGATTATTCGTTCTGGAAGAAGGGAATGTTCTACCAGGATAAGAAGAACTACGAGCCGCCATATGAGTTCTATTTGTCGAAGGCTCCAATGGAAGGTGATAAGCCGTTGTCGAAAGATTGGCAATATTATAAGAATGTTGCACAAGATCCAGAATTTGATAAGGAACAAGGAAAGAAATCGAGTTTCAGACTTTTCTAGATGTCTTGTTTTTTTTATTCATTTATTTTGGTATTTCGAAAAAGTATAGATTATGTAATGTTGAATGTTTCTTTTTGTATTTTTTAAACACTTTTATCGATAAATTTAGTTTTTATGGTTTTTGCTTTGATATTTGGCTTGTTGTCATCAAAATTTCTCATATTTTTTGCAAGGATTCTTGGAATTTAAAAACAAATCTCGAATTCAATTAGAGATGCATCAATTGGGAACGAGTGCTTATAAGCAGGGACAGTATGTTGGAAAAATCAGGGAAATATTATTTGTTTTGAGTTTTGAGTATTGTCAAGATAATAATTTCTGGCCGCTCGTTTTGCGGAGTGTCGTTGGGGATTTACTCGCAGCGCGACCGCAACGCACTCAAATTCAAATTTCTCAGTTGGTCTTGCGCGCAGCGGTCGCGTTGCGAGTAAATTCCCAACAACACTCCGCAAAACGAGCGGCCAGAAATGTTTATCTTGACAATAGAAATTAGCAAAAAAATAAGATTTTGATTCAAAAATTAAAATTTTAGGGAATTTTTTGTGATTTTCAGATAAGTTCTAGAATTTAACCAAATTTTGCTGAAATTTAACCTTTTTCTTGTTGCTGATGATTTTCATTTTTGGCCGGAAGTTGGATTTTTTCTAAATTTTTGCTAGCTTTTAGATAGTTTTGTTAATTTTCGTGCAAATTTTGAGAAATTAAGTTGTAACTTCAAAAATACTGCGAAATAAAGCTCATTGGAGTGAAATTTGAGTTTTTAAATTGAAATTCTTGAAATTAATATGTTGTTTCAAATTTTTTTAGTTTCAATAGGCGATATTTAAAATATGATCTGAAATTGTGTTTTTAAAAAATGAATTTTGACATTTTGAAGAATTGCAGTTCGAATTTTTTTTGCTGGAATTCGTTTTGCAGAATAAATCATATATTTTTAATTTTTCTCGGCATTTCTTCAAAAAATTCAGTTTTTTAGAAATCACAGAAATTCCCCTTTTCCCAAAACCACCAACTAAAAAGAGGTCTTTTGTGTAAAACCGTAGTCTTCTCCCAAAACCGTCGATTTTGGCGGGAAATTGGATTTTTTGAAATTTCGTCTCAAAACCAAGGTTTTCTGAAATAAAATTATGTTTCAGGGAATATTTCTACTATGTTAATCATCAAGGATTCCTATTTTTGGATGATTCGCGGATGAAAAATTTCACAGCGGCGTATAAGGGTAAAAATTATTTTTTTTTTATTGAAAAATGAGAATTTCATAATTTTCAGATGTTCAGTTTTTGAATTTTTTCTACAAAATGCTGAAAATTAACAAGACTGAAAGGTACAAGGTATATTTCAGAAAATTATTAGATTTTTCAAAAAAAAAAGAGGGTTTTTTAGGAATTTCCATTTATTTCACCTTGTGGAATAGAGAGGAACTATTTGAGATGTGATGATACTCCAATAGTGTACACGGAATTGGATGATAAGCAGGATTTGCTGAAAATTGGGCAATCGACACTTTTTCACAATTTTGAGGTATTCTAACCTCTGAAAATCTGAAATTTTCAGCCAAATTTACACATTTTTACAGCCAAAACACCTGTGGATGACTGAAAATGGACGGGTTTATCATAAATGCAGCGACGGGACGAAATATGGACAAAGAGTGTTGATCGCCGACAAGTTAACCGACAGGATTTATAATAAATTTGAATTTGGAAATGATGGGAAATTTCCGATCGCTTTTTTGTGGAAAGGGGAACGCGTTTTGTTGGAGAATGAATTTTTGAAATAAATCGTTTATTTTGTTGTTTCATTTCTTATTTTCGCAATTCAACATTTTAGGTACAAGTCCACAGAAATTACCTACAAAAAATAGAATCGAGGAGTTATGGAAAAATTGCAGAAAGGGAAAAAATGAGCAATAATATGCCGCCGGCGCCGAAAAAGGCGCGAAGAAGTGAGGTGAATAAGTTTTTTTTGGATTTTTTTGAACAATTTTTAAAAATACTGTTTTAGAAAATTGTTATGAAAAGTATTTTGAAAATGACTTTGTTAGGATTGGACGATTTTAAAAAATACACTAAAAATTACAAGGAAAATTCGGTTTTTAGGTTCTTAATTGAAATTTTAATAAAAATTTGCAAAAAAAGGACATTTTCAAATTATTTCTTTTTGAATTTGGAAAGAACAATATCTGTTTTTTTTAAATAAAAACAAATTTTTTAATTTTATGAAAATCGAGCCTTAAAAATAGGTTTTATTTTGAAATTTGTATTTTCTTAAAATGTTCATTTTTTCTAAACCTCCCTAGCCTTTTTTCGAAAAAAAAACCGTTTAAACTGAAAAAAAATGAATTTCAGAGAATTGTGCATCTATTTACGAACAATTTAATTTGAGTAGAAATCTGAATTTTGAGAAAATTCCAAATTTGTTAGAAACAATTGAAAATCTTAATTTTTTTCATTTGATTATTTAGAAAATCTGAACTTTTAAAGTTATTTTTTGAATAAATTTAGATTTTGAAAAATTTGAAATACTGATTAGATATGCTGAATAAAATATTTATATTTCTTTAAATTTCGGAAAAAATCTAAAAAACGATTTTTGTCCAGAAATTAAACTAAAATTGTAATTTGCCTGTTCTTGTAAAAATTCAATAAAAATTCGGAAAATAAAAGAAATAATTTATTGCTATTTTTATCGAAGTGTTTCACAAAGGTCACTAGAAAAATTAATTCTTAGTTTATGAAAAAAAGTTGTGAAAATTCAAAATTTTTCCAGATGTCACGCATACCAGATTTTCAGCGTTTGTCTCAGTTTTCGTAGATCTAGAAACAATATTTTTAGTTTCAGGAATTCCCGCATTTTTGATCCGACAATAAAAAAAAATTAAGCAGGCCCATGTTGTGTAGTTTGTAGTCTAAGCAGGCCCATGCTTTGTAGTTTGTAGTCTAAGCAGGCCCATGCATTTTAGTTTGTAGTCTAAGCAGCTCTAAACGACCAAAATTGATTTTATCTTTCTGAAAAATTGCTATTGTTATTTTTATCGAAGTTTCTGACAAAGGTCACTAGAAAATTAATTCTTAATTTATGAAAAAGTTGCGCAAAATTCAAAATTTAGAAATTTCAAAAAATTTTCATTTTTTACAGATGTCACGACTACCCGAAGAATCAGTATACTGCGAAGATGACGACGATTCACCCTTCTCCCTATTTTTTCTAAAATTTGAAGAACCTGATGAAGAAAATTTAAATCGGCAAGAATTACAAATGCATCAAGAAGTTTTTGAGGTTTTTCTGAATTTTTAAATTCAATTTTTTTCTAAGTTTCATGTTACAGCTTGCCGAGAGGAATGGGGTACTTCCACAATGGATAGAATTTGCGGAAATTGAGGCGCTTGCGAGAAAAGAGGACTATTTTATTGTGCCAGCGTTTAGGGGACCGATTTTTGAGACATTGACTTCAGAAGGATATCGGATTTTTGGAGGGCCGATACTTGCGGAATGCTTAATTGATCAAAAACCACTTCCACTTTGGGAACATCCAGTTTATTCGAATATATTTGAGAATGTGAAATTAACATTTACATCAGTGAACCTAGAGAAAAGGAAAGAATTGAAAAATCAAGTGAAATGGATGAATGGAACGGTTTCCGAGAATTTTTATGAAGAAATTGGGTATTTGGTGGTTGGGAATGCTGCTATGAAATCGGAGAAGTATAAGATTGCGACGAGGAATAAGGTGAAGCTTATGAAAGTGGAATGGATAGAGGAATTGTGGCGAAAGACGCAGATGGTGTTGACGAGGGATGTTAGGGCGAGCTCGGAGGATGTGGTTAATTCTTATCAGTTGCCGGTGTTCTTGGGAACGGTACGGAGGGTTTTTAGAACATTTGAAAAATTAAAATTTTTTAAATTACTAGAAATAATTAATGAATGTTTAAAATTATCATCTGAAACGGGTAATTTTTAAATTTTAGAAATTAATTTTGAAATTTAACACTTTCAGCTTCTTTTATTTTGCGTTTCCAGTTAAATTTAAGCTTCAGCGGTTTCTAGCTGAATTTCAAAAGCTTTTTTGAACTATTCTAAAGTTATATTATAAAAATTCCCAGATTTTCAAATTTGGAAATGCGAAAATTACTAAAAATCTTTTCTTAGAAATTTTGAAACCCAACAATTTTCAGAATTATGACCGATTATCGGTATTTTTTCGTTATTCTAACTGAAATTTATAATTTTCGTCTTTTTTTTTTCAGTTTCAGGTATTCCTGCATTTTGAAATCGGAAATTAAAATTTTTTTTTAAATTAAGCAGGCCCATGCTTTGTAGTTTGTAGTCTAAGCAGGCCCATGCGTTGTAGTTTGTAGTCTAAGCAGGCCCATGCGTTGTAGTTTGTAGTCTAAGCAGGCCCATGCGTTGTAGTTTGTAGTCTAAGCAGGCCCATGCGTTGTAGTTTGTAGTCTAAGCAGGCCCATGCGTTGTAGTTTGTAGTCTAAGCAGGCCCAAACAAATAGAACGCAAAATTTCATATGAAATGAAGAATCAATTATTTTTGCAGAACATGAGCGTCACGAACATAAACGTTGAGGATCGAGGAAATATAATGAAGCTGGTCGAACAAAATGGTGGACAGATTTCGGTGGAAATGCGAAAAACCACTTGTACACATTTGGTAACGGATACGATGAGTGGACGGAAGTTCAGAAAGGCCGAAGAGTGGGGAACAGTTCGAATTGTGCAGTTGAGATGGGTTAGAAAGTGTGCAGAGTTGGGATATATGATTGATGAGAGGTAATAGGGATGGGGGGAACAGATTAGGTACTCAGACCAAGTAATTCCAGGTTTTGGAGTCCAGAAGCATTTGAAATGAATCTGGATTTGTTTTTAATTTTCAAAACAATTTCAAGATTTGAATAATTAATTTCTAGATTTGAAAATTAGAAAATTAGCTTAAAATTCGAGGTTTTTTGAGAATTGCATCAAATTTTTGATTTTTTAATGGATGCAAGTATTTTTTCGAATATTAGAGTATCTAAATTGCAAAAAATTCTTCAAAAATAACAAATGCTCGTTTTCAGCAAATATCATCCGAAATATCTGGTAGCCGAGCAGGCGAAGTCATCAACACCGCTGAAACAATCGGAAGCAGTGAATGTGACACATTTCGAGTCGGCACCAGATGTCTCATCGATTATGGGCCCTGGAGGGAAACTGAACACCTCAGCGAATACTTCATCGATTTTGACACCGGTTCAGAATCAGGCAGCGATTCAAGGCGGAAGGATTTTCTCGAGAACTTCGTCTTTTGTTGGAGTTTCTTATACGGATAATTTGGAAAAAACGATAGTGAAGAAAAATGCGCCGAAAGATCCGATCGATGAGATTGAGATTGCGGAGAATGAGGACTCGGATATATTTGAAGGATGCATGATTTGGATTTGTGGAGTGGAGGATCAAGGAAGGAAGGATAAATGGAGAAAGTTGCTCGATCGGACGGGCGCCACAAGGGTGCAGAGAATTGAGCTGGCGACGCATGTTGTGGTGGTGGCGGCGAGTAAGCAGGAACAAGCGGTTATTCGGAAGAATGAGCGGAGTGATATTTGTGTTGTCACGGCCCAGTGGGTTGTTGAATGTTTGAGGAGCAAGGATTTGGTGTCGGTCGATGGTTAGTTCTTCAAAAATTTCCAAAATCTCGGTGTTGAAAAAAATTGAACAAGAACTTTTGGGTTATGTTGGAAATTTCTAGATGTATCCTACATTTTTTTCAGAATACTTATGGTCTGAAGCGAACATGGACGAGACGATGACCCAACAAACACCTTCAACATCATCAGCAGCCCCGAAATCTCAAATTCAACGCCAAAGTACGGATAGTTCGACGAAAACCACGTGGACAACACTGACGAAGCTTTCAGAAGCGTCGACGAAGAAGTTGTCGGGAATTTTTGCGTGAGTTTCTAGCTGTTTTAATGGAATTTAAGTTGTTTTGCTCTGTCGCGCGCGTTGCGGTTGCGAAGCGTATAGCAATAGAGTACTGACAATGTGATACTGATTTGTTTTACTTCGATGAGCAAAATTAGATTTTTTTTTGAAACGTAAAATATCCGGAAAATGGAAAAAAAGGAAGAAAATTGCATTCTGACGAAGAGGCCCTTTAAATTAACATTTTCAGACCGCTGAAATTCGCCATTCATCCAAGTATAGAAGAAGCTGAAATTCGAGAAAAGCTGCGCAAACTTATCTCGGAAAATGGAGGGGAAATTGAGGGAAATCTGGAGAAAAAAGTGGATTATGTGATTTTTGGACACTCGGCACCGATTGATCTACTGATTTCGTTTGATGCGATCGTTACATATTTGTATATTGAGTCTTGTGCATCGAAAAAACAGTTGATGGAGATTTCAGCACATTCGTTGTTTGTACCGCTGCCGCAGCCGCCAGGAAGGATTTTTTGGCAGAATACGTTTGCACTGTGTTCGAGGAATTTGAATTTGAATGTATGGGTTTTATTTAACTGGGGTTTCAGGCCATTTATACTTGATCTGGTTTTTTAGGCCATATTTATTAAATATGGTTTTCTAGGTAATTTATAATGAAATTGGTTTTTCTAGACAATTTTTATTAAACTTGATTTTCTAGGCCATATCTATCAAATTTGGCCTTCTAGGCCATATCTATTGAATTTGGTTTTCTAGGCCACATCAATCTGAAAATCTGAAATTATTTTCTTACAGAATTATGTCCGAAGATTGATTGAAACGAATGGTGGAACGGTTGTCGAGACGGAGAATGTGCAGCCGGTAGGAATAACCGAAATTTTTGAAAAATCACATTTGCAGCATGATAAGACGTACGTGGTGACAATGTCAAGAATCGATGTTTCTAAGATGGATGAGGTTCAGAGGAATAGGGTAAGGATTTTTTGGGAATTTCAGACAAATATTGAAATTCGCTGAAAAATCAATAGTTTTCAGAATTTTATAAAATTTAACATACTGACAAAGGATTTGGATCACTTACTGATTTTTTGTTATTAAAATTTCGCAGGAAGATCTGAAAAAGCTATTTTTCCAGTTATTTCAGAACTAATTGAAAATAAATCGATAAAATTCATTAAAGGGACTCTTTACTGTTTTTGGATTTCAATTCCATTTTCATCTTCTTCACAGTATTTGAAAACCTATAGAAGCAAAAAGATTTATCGAAATTTCCTTTTCTAGTACACGAAAAAAGCTCATTTACAGGGTAAGGCGGCGAATGGCCTAACCGCTCGAGAGAGCATGCGAATGTGAGAGTGTTTGCAATTGTTAGGCCATTCGCCGCCTTACCCTGTAAATGTGTTTTTTCGTTTTCTACAAAAGGAAATTTCGCAAAAATATTTCTATTGTATAGGTTTTCAAATATCGCGAAGAAGATGAAAATGGAATAGAAAGCCAAAAACAGTAAAGAATCCCTTTCAATTTTTCAATTTCAATGAAAAATTGTGAATTTTCTAGAAATCTATGAACATTTGGAAAAAAATGGAACATTCAGAATTTTTGAAAATTAAAAAACAATCTAAAATTCATATTTTTTTTCTGGACAAAATTCGAGTTTTTGAATCTGGTGAGAATCGTAAATTTAGGAAAAAATCGACATTTCACTGAATTTTTTGAAAATCACAGATTTTCAGTTTTTTTTCCAAATTTGTACATAGAGTTACAGATTTTCAATTTTTTTTTCGTCAAATTACAAATTGATGATGATTTTCATATTTAATACAATTTTCATGAATTTGTGAATGTTGTAGTTTTTTTTTCCAAAAA
Source organism: Caenorhabditis virilis (assembly GCA_964036255.1). NCBI lineage: Eukaryota > Metazoa > Nematoda > Chromadorea > Rhabditida > Rhabditidae > Caenorhabditis > Caenorhabditis virilis. The sequence continues at coordinate 16,524,819 of OZ038415.1, read as the reverse complement.
TCCTCAATTTGTTGCAGATGGTGGATCTATCGTGGATTGTTTCGAGCATTTCGAAATGTCGACTTCAACCGGTGAAAGAACACTTATTTGGTGGAGAACCGTTGAAAGGATTCATTAGAGAGGATGATATTTGGGACAAGTATACAAGCGGAAAAGAGTTGACACAGGAAATGCAACAACAGTGTCAGATTGATAGAAGTGATTTGACGATGGCACAACAAGCGGCTGGCGGTGGTGGTGGTGGTGCCGGGAAGAAGAGTGATATGACGAAGGATTTTAAGATGAGGTTGGTTAGGAGGTTTTAAGCAGAAGTTTTGATTAACAAGGGAAGTACTTGAAATTTTACTATTTACAGACTAAATCTGAAAGGAGCACATGAAATAATCGACAACATCCCATCGCCATGTCGAGACGGAGATGATACACTGGTAAACCGTCCCATTGATTATCAGCATTAGAATTAATCGTTTTCAGACTACATCCAAAATAGGAAGAATTCTGGAGAAGGCTGTCGTAAATACTGGGAGATATGGAGCACAATCGGCGGCTGAAAAAGAGCCGGAGAGGTTTGAGGTGACGCAGAGAAAGGCGGTGTCGAGTGTAAGTTGAAGCTGAAGTTGCAGAATGAATCGATTCTTGCAGATGGGTCGAATATTTCCGAAAGAGATGACACAGCCGCCGATGCAAGAACAACAAGCGAGATTCGAAATTCAGCGGAAATTTGTGCTAAGCGTGTCGAATTTGACGGCGCAAGAGAGGGAACGAATGCGTGAGGATATAATAGGACTTGGAGGATCGGTGTTGGAGGATTACACATGGGAGGCGACGCATTTGATTTGTCCGAAAATGAGTAGGACGCCGAAGACGTTGAGCGCGATTGCGGCCGGCAAATGGTGTCTGCCGTTGAATTATGTGATTGATAGTGTGAGGGAAGGAAGGTGGATTGAGGTAAAGAAGAGGGTTTCGGAAATATGATCTCGACTGAAAATTGATGAAAATTGACAGAAATTTCGGGAAAAGTTGATTTTCTGATGTTCAAAGACCGATTTTCCAGATGAAACCTATATTAAAATGTGATCCGCATAAAACCAAGAAAACTAGAAAATAAAGCCTATGAGAAGGAAGTTTTGTACGAAAATTTCAAAAAATACGATTTTTGAAGTCTGGAGCTTGATTTTTGCGTTTATACCTAATTAATCAATGTTTTCCTAAAGGATTGCGCCATTTTTTGACTATTAAAACAATATTTTTGAATTTAAATACGATTTGGCACATTTTGAAATGCAAAACGAATAAAAAGGACCTCCTGGATTATCAGAAAATGGATATTTTGCGTTTCTCGAAAGTTTTGGGGGTTTTTTCATTTTTTTTTCTCTAAACCAATTTTTCACTGAAAAAAATTATCTTACAAATTTATAAATATTTTGTAAGATAATTAAAAATGGTGAACAACTAATTTTTAGCTCAAAAAGTTCTGATTTACGCATTTTTTCATCTGGAATTGAGAAAAAGCTGAAATTGTGAAATGTTTAAGGAAAATTTTAAGAATTAGCCTAGAATGACTGAAAAGTCGTGAAATTCGACAATTTTGAGATTTTTACAAAATTTTGAAAAATTCAAAGTTATTTTTACAGGAAGATGAGTACGAATGGACACTTGACAAACTGGATCCAAGTGCAAAAGCAATTGAGAAAAATCTGACGAAAGTTTGTAGTATTTGGAGGAAACGAATTGCTAAGATGCCGATTACTTGCTCAATTGCATCGGTAATAGCAAAAAATTCCATTGATTTTTAAGTAAAATCCCTTTTCTTTTTAGGAATCCCGACACAATGGTGCATACACTGGTTGGCGATGCGTTTTCCATTCTGGTGATGATAAAGCGCTGGCTGTGATTTCGATCCTTGAAGCTGGCGGCGCATCGGTATCAACTGTTGGCGATTATATTGAAATTTTGGAAAAGCGGCCGACAATTGTGTTCGTTTCGCAGAAATTTGCGTGGAATCCACAAAGTGCGGCGATTTTGAAACGGGAACAAATTCCACTGTTGACTTTTGATTATGTTTATGAGTATTTGATTGATGATTCTGTTGATATGAGAAAGTTTTTGCATTCTACTTTTGAGAAATGTTGAGGTTTTAAAAAGTTTATTTATTATTTATAAATTTTGCTTGTAAAATTATGCATTTTTATGTGAAATTAGTATTTTTTTAAATTTAATTTTTATGCTGGTTACGGTACACAAAATACGCAATTGGTCGTCATTTGTGGTGTATTGGTGTAAACACGGTGACGCGGAAATGCGGAGGGGGGAATTTCGAAAATTTTGGCGTCAATTTTTTCTTTGGTTTTTTTTTGTCTAAGTTATCGTTTTTGCCCGGGAAAAGAGTTTGATATAGGAAATAAATGTTTTAGAACCGTTTTTTGCATACTAGAACTCTCAAAAAATTGGTTAAATCCAGGAAATATGAAGAAATAGGATATTTTTAAAAAATTTCTGAAAATCGTTATTTTTGTCATTTGTAGGATTTTGAGGCTGAATTATTAGGTTTTGTTATTATTTCCTTATTCGTTTATTCATCATTCTTGTTTTAATTGCTTTAAAAATGATGTTTTTTATGGAAATTGTTAATTTTTCATGAAATCTTGTCAAATGCTAATTATTTTTGGTGTTTTCTAGGCATTAGAGCGTATTGAATCTTTATTTCAAAAATTATGAATAATATTATCCTCGAAATATGAAGCCAACATCGCGAAATTTGTATTTTCCCCTCATTTTCCTTTATTTTCTCCAAAACATTTCATAAAACCAAAATTCTTGCAGAAAATGAGTAAGACGCATCCACCAGAGCTCAGGAAATACATGGACAAGGAATTGGACTTAAAATTGAATGGAAATCGCAAAATTTCCGGAATTTTGCGCGGTTTCGATCCGTTCATGAACATGGTTGTCGATGTGAGCCTTTTTTCCTCCGACATTTTAATCAATATCCTCATTTCAGGAAGCCGTCGAATACCCGAAAACCGGCGAACCAATCAATCTCGGTATGACAGTAATCCGCGGAAATTCCGTTCTTGTCATGGAACCCAAGGAGCGGGTGTGATTATGATGATCTCTCTTGTGCTATTTTGTCAACATCCTGTTTCGTATTTATTTCGTTGTTCCAAAATAAAACAATTGAAGAAATTTTGGTATTGAATGAATTTTTGATTGTTGGTCGAAAAAATCCAATTTTATTTATTTGTTTTTTTTCAGTTTCACATGCTTTATCGATTTTTTGTTTAGAGGGGGGGGGGGCGTTGTTTTCAGCTCTCTCCTCCGCTCAAGGAAATTGGAAATTTCCACTTCAAATGCACGAGCTGGGTGATGTTTCATTTATGCGATTAGTTGGGTTGGGTGACTCGAGTAGGCTAGTATAATTTTAATTTTATGCTTTTTTGTGGGGAATTGAGGAGTTTAGTTGTATTTTTCGTTTTTTAATGCTTCTGATGCGATTTCATTGATATAATAGGAAATTTTTTATAAGGCCAATTCTGGGTGCTTTTTTTAAAACAATGTATTTTCAATAATTTTATGTCATTTTTAAAAAAATGTTCTGTGGGTAAATTTTGTTCACACAAGGAACTTGCTTTCGGTGGAAGCATGTTTTGTTGATATACGGGGACTGGTTTCGTTTTCTGCTAATTTTGACATTGAACATGTTTTTTCGAGCTCGAATTCTGAAAATTTGCAAAAAAATTGAACTAAATGTGAGCAGTTGTAACTAGGCTCAAACAATATTTATGGATAAAAATTTGAGAAGTTAATGTTGCGAAAATTTTACAGTTGTGAATCTTCCCAATGTAAATTGATCAAATTTTTATCTATCGACTTCGAGTCTGGGTCAAATAGCTCTTGAAAGTTCGATTTTTTTGCTAAATTGCAGAATCTGAGTTTGAAAGAAAACCATTTCCACTGTCAGCACTTTCTGCTATTTATCAAATTTGCCGAATAATCGTACCTTGTGAGAAATTTGCGCTGTTGCATTCAATTTGAGGTTCAAAAATCGGTGTTTTCGAAATGTAGAAATTGTTCCATTTCGCATTTTGTTTGTAGTCCTACTCCATGTGAACTTCAAATGATAAAGATGAGAGATTGGAGTGTCTTGTGTCATTTGTATTTTATATTTCTCGTTGCTTGTGTGAGTGCGTTGTCTCTCGTGCACATGTACCTTTTCTTGGCAAGCATTCGACAGAGTTATGGAACAGCCGTTCGTATGGATAGAAAAATTGGAATTTGACACTTGGAGAGGACAAAATTGTTAAATTGGAAAAAAACAGTGGTGCACTTTTAGTGTTAGAGGGATAAATTTGACTTTGAAGTTGATTTTCCTGTTGAGACCTGAATATACTAGCTTCTCTGACACACCGAAGCTTTGAACACCCTATGTGAAAACAAAAAATCATTCCCACGGTTTACCAGAAAACCGGAAAACTGTTGCTTTTATGGAACTTTCTGTTTGCGCAAAAATCGCTCGTTTAATTTGTTTTCTAACATTTTGCGCTCTTCCGCAGAAAATATCTGGAAATTTGTCGCTTTCTGTAATAAAAACAACAACAAGCATGCAAAAAATAGGCTGGACGCAGAGAAAACGAAGGGATTTTTGTTGCCTTTTTTCTTTCTCTGTTCTTCAACCTCATCATAGTCATCGCGTCAATCCAACTCAATTGTGGCGAGAAAAAAAGAAGGGAGTCTCGTTCGGTTTTTGTTATCTTTCTCGTCTCCCAGATAGAAAATATACACTTTGCTCTATATTTTCTCTATTTTTTTCCGTCGCTTGTTTTGTTGTCTCATATCTTCATCTTCTTTTATTCTTCGTTCTGCTGTTTAGCTGCTTACTACTGCAATACAACACAAGCCGCAACAGAAGATGAGAAAAGCTGTGTGATATTGTCGACTTTTTTTTTGAGTTTTTCATGCTTTTCTTTCGTTTTTACGATGGTTTGGAGGCTTGAAGTCATTTTTCATAGCTACGTTTTGATTTTTTTCGCCGGGAGTTTTATTGGAAATCAGCAATTCGTTCTTATTTGTTGAAATTTGAAATTTAAAATAAGAATTGGGGGAAATTTTGAACTTTCGTTCTCATGAAATTTGAATGTGCTCGAAATTTCCACCACGAAACGATGATTAGAAAAGGTTTTTCTTGGTTTTCCTTTTGAAATGTTGGATTTAAGACGATTTATTCATTACATGGAGGTGGAAATAAACAATTTTATATAGAAATTTCGTTTTTGTTCGATTTTTAACTTATAAAGCTTACGAAATTGAGAAGTTTTCAAACTTTTTTTCAGCAACTTCTTCACTTTCTTTTGTTTTTCAACGCTTTAGTGTCAATCAAGTCTCTTTTTACGTTGAAATATATGTCCTAATCTAATTTCGAATGACATTTTTTTAAATAACAAAAAAACCACTTCGTTATCAAATTTCCCCCAAACATAACCGTGTTTCGTTATTCTTTCGCTGTTTACATTTTGAAGTTCCAAAAAATGGATGTTAAATATTTAGATAACATTGTAGCGTCTCAAATGGTCTTTTTTTTCAACTTCAAAAATATCAGACCTCAATATATTTAAAATTGCCGTTTTTTTGTTGTGTTGTATGTATGATTCAGTCTACGGGAGAGGGAAAGTGCCCGCGCGCGCGCTCGCGTTCTTTCAACAAATGGGAAAAGAACGGCAGAAATGATAGCGAGAATGGGTGTTTTGCTCCTCCATTTTCACTTTTTTTCGGAATAGTTGGTTTTTCATTTCGTAGCTCGATTTTGTCATCATCATTTGACACTTTCTATTGATTTTGTTGTTAGGTGTTTCGAATAGGAATAGTCATTTTTGTTCGAAACAATCGCTGAAGAAATGTAAATAATTTTTGAGAGTTTGTCATTGTTTTGGAATTTTTCGAAAATTTCAACATACATGAAGTCATTTAATTCTATCGACGTCAAACAATGTTTAGTTTTTTGTTTGAAATATAATCATTCTTGTTCTACATTTTTCAGTTTCAGTTTAGATTCAGAGGAAACGGTGATTTTGGACCGATTGTAGTTTATTTTCCAGCAATATGAGTTCTAGTTGTTTTCGGCTTTTAAAGATAATGCTATGGCCATTAGAACCGCTGCACGACCTTCTACGTTTGGTGTTCGAAAAGAGTTCATTTTGTCCAAAATTGATGCAATCTTCGATTCCGCCAGTATTCTATTCTAATTTTCAAAATGAGAAATAATAGTATTTTTTTCTTCTTCATCCAGAACTCCAAAGATTCCCATAAATCAGGCTCTCTTTCACTACGAGATCTCCTATTTTTTCTTTTTCTTACATCAAGATGAACAGAAAAAAATCGACGAAAACCCGGTCAACTGTTCCACTGGTCATTAATTCAAAAATCATCAACATCATAGCGGGTTGATTTGAAGATTTTGAAGGTTACAACATTTTTTGCCCGCCATTTTTCACAATGATTTCATCATCCTTTTTGTGCGTTCTTCTGTTGTTGACTTAATAGTACGCGTAAGAATACGTAGGTTTGTGGGCGGATAGTGTTCATTGAGTTATTTCCCGATTATTTTCGTTCCGCAAAGTTTTGTGAATATTGAACTATTCTCGCATATTTTCCCCATTTTTATTGTTCATAAAATCGTTTTTTTTTTCATATTTTGTTCTCTTTTAACTCTCCTCTCGCTCGAAACTTTCAATTTCATCAAAATCGCATTTTTGCAGGGAAAAATCAATAATGCCAGTGCCACCACAAGTTCAAAAAGTGTTGGACGACGTCGACAAGCAGCTCCACGAGCAAGGGCCAGTCACCAATGTGCTCGCCACAATTGAATCGAAAACCAATGTGAAGAGACTTCATCTGGTCCTCGGTGTCCTCGGACTTCAAGCCCTTTACCTCATCTTCGGACATTCCGCTGAATTGGTTTGCAACTTTGCCGGATTCGTCTATCCAGCTTATATGAGTGTGAAAGCGATCGAATCAAGCTCGAAAGAAGATGATACTCAATGGTTGACCTACTGGGTTGTGTTTGCGGTTCTTTCGGTTCTTGAATTCTTCTCCACTCAAATTGTCGCCGTGTTCCCGGTGTATTGGTTGTTCAAATCGTTGTTCTTGCTCTATTTGTACTTGCCAGCAACTTTGGGAGCCGCCAAGCTTTACCACAGGTTTGTTATTTTTTTAAACTTAAATTTAGAAAATACTTCTGAGCTCTTCTGAAAATATAGGCTCCATTGATTTTTATTAATTTACTGTGGAAGTCTAAAAATTGTGCACCACTCAAAAATGAACAACGATTCACTCTTTTTCAGATTCATCCAACCATTCGTCTCCAAGCACAGCGCTTCAATTGACTCGAGAATCAGTGGAGCCGCCGACAAGCTTAACAGCGGTAATAATTTCTAAATGTTTCGATTTTTACCCTCATTCTTTAATTTTCAGCCGCCAGAAACTTGGTCCACGAAGCTCAAACCCATTTGGAATAAATCAACCGACAATTGCCAATTCGTTTTCCCCGTTTTCATTTTTTGTAATTTTTCCCTGGTGTTTTAAGAGTACCTCTTCTATTCCCCCTTCTTTAGCATATTTTGATTTTCTGCATATTTCTCTATTGTCACAGCCCCCTCCTTAAGATTTCCTAAATTTATTTTTTATAGTTACTTTGACAACGATATAAAAAATATTTGAAAACTTAGCAAATTGAGATTTTGGTTGGAGTAGGGAAGTCCATTTTGGTATATTTATTTTTCTTTGAAAAAAATTTTGGAATTCGCAAAAAAAAATGGAAATGGAGCTTTTAAAGGAGCATGAGTGGTCTCGAGGAGTGTAGGGAATTGATTGGCGTTCTGCCGCTGGAGACGATTGAGTTTGCGTTCGCTTATGGATCAGGTGAATTTTGGGGAATTTACAGATTTACGATGATTATGGAAAAATGCTGAAAAAACGGAAATCTTGAGAAATGCTGGCAAAAGTCTCGAATTCTTGAAATAGATCGAAAAAAATTGGAATCAGAAATTTCTGAAATAATAAATTGCCGTTGAAACCCAGAGAATCAATCAATAATTCCCTCACAACGTCTTTTAAAAGAATTTCAGTTCAAAAATCTGAATTTAGAAAAAATCCTGAAATTTCAATAACGAACAATCAATCAATAATTTCCTTGAAATGATTTTTCTTTGATTTTACAGAATTTTAAGAAAATTTCTGAAATTTTGAATTCCACGAAAAAAAGTAATTTTCAAGAATTTCGAATTTTTATTTATTTCAGGAGAAAAAGGCTGTAAACCTGATTTCTTATGAATTTTCTAAAAATCGAGAAAGCCAATTATTTATAGAGTTTTTCAGATTTTTAAAAAATACTTCAACGATTTGAAAAAATCAATAAATCTGAAATTTTCTTTAGGAGCAATACAACAAAAGGATGAGAACAAATCGGAGAAAATGGTTGATTTCATAGTGGTGACAAAAGACGCTCATCAGTTTCATCAGCAGAATATCGAGCGGAATCCGTCACATTATAGCTTGTTGAGGTTTTTTTCTAAGATTTTAATTTTTTTAAAACGAAAATTTCAAAAAATTTAGGCTAATCGGACCTTCAATGCTTGAAAAAGTCCAGTGTAATTTTGCGGCACGTGTTTATTATAATACACATGTAAATGTTGGAAAAAGGAAGATAAAGTATGGAATAATTTCGCATGAGAATGCGAAACAGGATCTTTTGGATTGGAGGTGGATTTATGTGGCTGGAAGGTTACATAAACCAGTTTTGGAGGTAATTACTGATTTTTAAAGGAATATGCCTCTCAATTGCCAAAAAGATAACCCTAGAAAATTGTGGAAAGCGTTGAAATTTGAACATTTGCAAAACTTGATAACTTCTCTTGACATTTTTGCTGCTTTTTTGATTTTTAGACTATTGGAACGTTAACAATCTGGAAATTCAAGATTTTGGCTTTATTTTAAGCGAAAAATTGTACAAATCCGAAAATTTCTCGAAAAGTTATAGTGTTTTGAAAATTCTTAGTTTTTTCAAAATAATTTTTAATTTCAATGAGTTTTCAATGTTTCTAAACGCTGAAAATCTTAAAATTCAATATTTTGGCAAAAAAAAATTGAAAAACTCTAAATTTCAGCTTTTATTTTAGTTTTTTAATGTGGAAATGTATTAATTTTTCGAATTTTCCAAAAATTTCACCATGTTCTGAATGAATTACAGGTGATCAAACCAAGTGACGAAATTCAAAACCTAGTGACGGAAAATCGGAGAGCCGCCCTACATGCCTCTCTGCTCCTTCTCCCGGACACTTTCACCCTGCGACAGTTGTTTCATAAAATTGTTGGATTGTCATATACGGGAGATTTTCGAATGGTTGTCGGGGAGGATAAGAATAAGGTATATATCACTTTCAATTAACGCCTCACTTAAACTGGCCCTAATTTCAGATCAATAAAATTGTTGATGGAAATTATGAAGGACTTCTGAAAACCTATGAACCACTTATGAATGATGACGCGAGATTGTCGGTTATGACACCGGAGAAGGTGATTCAAGATGGATCGACGACGGCGATCTATCATAGGTTGAATTTGTTGCCGTCGGAGGTTTTGAATCGAATGCAGAAAGCGATGAATCGAGCACAGAAGAGGCAAAGGGATACGGAAGAGGTGGGCGGTTTTTTTTTCTTAAAAAATGGAAAATCAAGCTTTCATTTGAATTTTAAAAAACGCAATAGTGACTAATAATTAATTTTAAAAATATATAAGTGAACGAATTTTTTAAAGCGGTTCTAAAATTCCAGGTGATCTTTTCATTGGCTCATCGTCACGACGTCGCTGCGACCGTCGAAACCGCCATCGGAGACATCATTAGACCCGTCTCATTTTCACAAACTGCAAAAAATGCATTCTCCGCCGGGATCACGCGCTCTCTTCTCTACAGCATGGCAAAGATGAGCAAATTCTTGAAGAGCAAATAAATAGTTGATAATTATACGGTGATTTATTTTGTAATTAAAATAGTCAATAAAACATGTTAATTATTTACCAATTGTTTTCAGTAATTAAAGCGGAATTTAAATATCGATTGTTTTTGAGAGATATGGCACGACGTAGTTAGAGTAACCTAAAGTTAGCGTTTCTTTTCTGTTTCTCTTCATTTTACACACTATTTCTTTCATTACCGCCGCGAAGCGGCGTTCAACGGCTGGTATGTGATAAACAAAGATGATGTGCGCCTTATACGCAATTGCACAAATACATGCGCTTGCACGCAACTAAACGCGGGAACTTAGGTGTTATTGATGGAATTCAGCGTCTTTCAGTTATTCTACACTATTTTAGTTTTGCTAACCTCTAGTTTTCGAAAATTGGTACTGAAATTGGAGATGTTATTGTCAAGATAATAATTTCTGGCCGCTCGTTTTGCGGAGTGTCGTTGGGGATTTACTCGCAACGCGCTCATATTCAAATTTCTCTGTTGGTCTTGCGTGTAGCGGTCGCGTTGCGAGTAAATTCCCAACGACACTCCGCAAAACGAGCGGCCAGAAATTTTTATCTTGACAATAAAATGAAAAGGAAGTGAGTTTTAATTAATTTACATTTTATTTTATTTTTAAATAATATTATTTATTTTAATAATTACATATAGTTATTATAGAATCCCAAGTATGTTTCTTTGCATATCTAGTGAAAATATCCTTTTTTCGGAATGACATTACTGGTTTATTAATTTGAATATTTTATTTTCGCGCGTGTGCGGTCGAGCGCGAATTCCCTTTTTTCATTACCTCTGTGTATTTTCCAAATATGTAGCTTCAGTATTCACACTTCAAACTTGATGAAAACAAATTATTTTTTTGAGAGCATGTACAAAACAAATCAAGCTTTCGAATGAAAGTTTAATATATCAAAAAAATTAGAATTTTTTTAAATTTCAGCATTTTAAGCTTAATTTTGAGTATTCCAAAATTAGAAAAGCTTAGCGATTCTTTGATAACATTGAAGAGAAACTTATTAGGATACGAATAAACTGTGAAGCCATATGTTTTTAGAACGAATTCACAAAGAAAACGCCAAAATACGAATATCATACACATTTTCAAAAAACCACCAATTTGTGCGGTTTTTTGTTTGTGTCACAAGACGAATTGAAGACGAATTAAAGATTCGTGCTGAAAATATTTCCACAAATGTGAATATTTTCAGTCAAAATTGTTCTTGAATTTTTAACAGATACAGCTTTATTTTCAACCTAGTGATGGTGGCCTAGAAACCAAAAAATTGAAGGTGGCCTAGAAATAAAAAAAAATTAACACACGCTAAGTGGTGCTACCGTAACTCTCGTGTCGAGACCTCATTTTGTCGCGTTTTGAAAGTAAATAGCTTTCCTCTTTTTTTCAGGTTTTGCTCCTAAATCTCAGTTGTATTGAAGGCAGGATAACATTGTCAAGGAGAACATGAACAAGGAAACTGTTGCTGAAACCTCCAATGTCACCATCGTCGCCGCGGATAATGATTCCGCATTTGTTGCGGGATCAATTTCATTGACAAAAACCGACGAGTTGGTAAATTCGTAGAAAACTTGAAATTTTTAACAGAACATGTTTTTTCAGATCGTTCATCCACAGAACCCCGGTTTGCCGCAGATGCCAATCAAGGAAACGGTTGCTGAAACCTCCAATGTCACCATCGTCGCCGCGGATAATGATTCCGCATTTGTTGCGGGATCAATTTCATTGACAAAAACCGACGAGTTGGTAAATTCGTAGAAAACTTGAAATTTTTAACAGAACATGTTTTTTCAGATCGTTCATCCACAGAACCCCGGTTTGCCGCAGATGCCAATCAAGGAAACGGTTGCTGAAACCTCCAATGTCACCATCGTCGCCGCGGATAATGATTCCGCATTTGTTGCGGGATCAATTTCATTGACAAAAACCGACGAGTTGGTAAATTCGTAGAAAACTTGAAATTTTTAACAGAACATGTTTTTTCAGATCGTTCATCCACAGAACCCCGGTTTGCCGCAGATGCCAATCAAGGAAACGGTTGCTGAAACCTCCAATGTCACCATCGCCGCCGCGGATAATGATTCCGCATTTGTTGCGGGATCAATTTCATTGACAAAAACCGACGAGTTGGTAAATTCGTAGAAAACTTGAAATTTTTAACAGAACATGTTTTTTCAGATCGTTCATCCACAGAACCCCGGTTTGCCGCAGATGCCAATCAAGGAAACGGTTGCTGAAACCTCCAATGTCACCATCGTCGCCGCGGATAATGATTCCGCATTTGTTGCGGGATCAATTTCATTGACAAAAACCGACGAGTTGGTAAATTCGTAGAAAACTTGAAATTTTTAACAGAACATGTTTTTTCAGATCGTTCATCCACAGAACCCCGGTTTGCCGCAGATGCCAATCAAGGAAACGGTTGCTGAAACCTCCAATGTCACCATCGTCGCCGCGGATAATGATTCCGCATTTGTTGCGGGATCAATTTCATTGACAAAAACCGACGAGTTGGTAAATTCGTAGAAAACTTGAAATTTTTAACAGAACATGTTTTTTCAGATCGTTCATCCACAGAACCCCGGTTTGCCGCAGATGCCAATCAAGGAAACGGTTGCTGAAACCTCCAATGTCACCATCGCCGCCGCGGATAATGATTCCGCATTTGTTGCGGGATCAATTTCATTGACAAAAACCGACGAGTTGGTAAATTCGTAGAAAACTTGAAATTTTTAACAGAACATGTTTTTTCAGATCGTTCATCCACAGAACCCCGGTTTGCCGCAGATGCCAATCAAGGAAACGGTTGCTGAAACCTCCAATGTCACCATCGCCGCCGCGGATAATGATTCCGCATTTGTTGCGGGATCAATTTCATTGACAAAAACCGACGAGTTGGTAAATTCGTAGAAAACTTGAAATTTTTAACAGAACATGTTTTTTCAGATCGTTCATCCACAGAACCCCGGTTTGCCGCAGATGCCAATCAAGGAAACGGTTGCTGAAACCTCCAATGTCACCATCGTCGCCGCGGATAATGATTCCGCATTTGTTGCGGGATCAATTTCATTGACAAAAACCGACGAGTTGGTAAATTCGTAGAAAACTTGAAATTTTTAACAGAACATGTTTTTTCAGATCGTTCATCCACAGAACCCCGGTTTGCCGCAGATGCCAATCAAGGAAACGGTTGCTGAAACCTCCAATGTCACCATCGTCGCCGCGGATAATGATTCCGCATTTGTTGCGGGATCAATTTCATTGACAAAAACCGACGAGTTGGTAAATTCGTAGAAAACTTGAAATTTTTAACAGAACATGTTTTTTCAGATCGTTCATCCACAGAACCCCGGTTTGCCGCAGATGCCAATCAAGGAAACGGTTGCTGAAACCTCCAATGTCACCATCGCCGCCGCGGATAATGATTCCGCATTTGTTGCGGGATCAATTTCATTGACAAAAACCGACGAGTTGGTAAATTCGTAGAAAACTTGAAATTTTTAACAGAACATGTTTTTTCAGATCGTTCATCCACAGAACCCCGGTTTGCCGCAGATGCCAATCAAGGAAACGGTTGCTGAAACCTCCAATGTCACCATCGTCGCCGCGGATAATGATTCCGCATTTGTTGCGGGATCAATTTCATTGACAAAAACCGACGAGTTGGTAAATTCGTAGAAAACTTGAAATTTTTAACAGAACATGTTTTTTCAGATCGTTCATCCACAGAACCCCGGTTTGCCGCAGATGCCAATCAAGGAAACGGTTGCTGAAACCTCCAATGTCACCATCGTCGCCGCGGATAATGATTCCGCATTTGTTGCGGGATCAAAGTCGGCGATTCGCAAGACAGGCTCATCGAACTCAGCTAAAGACTACAAAAGGCGCTTGAGGAACGAAAGAGCAAAAGCTAGGTACCGCTTAGAGCGCGAACAATGGCAGTTGGTGAAGGTACATTTGCCCGTTCTTAAGAGAAAGAACAATGTTAGTGACATGAAAAATTTAAACGATTTGTGAGTTTTCATAAATATAGGTTTTCAATTGTCTTCTTCTGTTTCAGATTGAACAAATACAATAAGTCGACCAAAGAATTCGAGGCAAAAATAGGTGAATTGATGTTGGAGAATCAGAAACTCAAAGGTCAATTGGCAAAGATAGTGGAGAACAAAAATGATTGAGCGATTACAATTGTATTCTTTGCATTCTTCCCCACTGAAATTTTCCCTTTTCCAATTGGAATAAATCGACAATTGCCAATTCGTTTTCCCCTTTTTCATTTTTTTGTAATTTTTCCCTGGTGTTTTAAGAGTACCTCTTCTATTCCCCCTTTTTTAGCATATTTTGATTTTCTGCATATTTCTCTATTGTCACAGCCCCCTCCTTAAGATTTCCTAAAATTATTTTTATAGTTACTTTGACAACGATATAAAAATTCTTTGAAGGCTTAGCAAATTGAGATTTTGTTTGGAGTAGGGAAGTCCATTTTGGTATATTTATTCTTCTTTGAAAAATTTTGGAATTCGCAAAAAAATGGAAATGGAGCTTTTAAAGGCGCATGAGTGGTCTCGAGGAGTGTAGGGAATTGATTGGCGTTCTGCAGCTGGAGACGATTGAGTTTGCGTTTGCTTATGGACCTATTCAGTTTGAAAAAAAAATACAAAAAATGTCGAGAAATTCAATGCAGAAATTGCAGAGAAATGTCGAGAAATGCAGAGAAATAGCAATTTCTCTGCATTTCTCGACATGTCTTTTTTTCGACCCAGACAGTATTTTTGGGTCTAAATCAGATATTTTGGGCCTCTAATGGCCATTGGGACTCACTACTGAATTTTTGGTAAAATTTCCACAATCATAGACACGAAAACAAACATTTTCCATAAAATTGTTTAAAGGGACACAGATTAAATCGTTTGGGTCTCGAAGAAAACCAGTTCAAAAAATGCAGAGAAATAGAAATTTCTCTGCATTTCTCGGCATTTCTCTGCAATTTCTGCATTGAATTTCTCGACATTTTTTGTATTTTTTTTTCAAACTGAATAGGTCCATTATGGATCAGGTGAATTTTGAATTTGTGATGATTATGGACCTATTCAAGTTGAAAAAAAAAATACAAAAAATGTCGAGAAATTGAAATTTCACTGCATTTCTCGACATTTCTCTGCAATTTCTGCATTGAATTTCTCGACATTTTTTGTATTTTTTTTTCAAACTGAATAGGTCCATTATTCGTGAAAATGCCAAAAAACCTTGAGAGATTCTGCTAAAATCTAGAAAAAATAAATTGCTGAAAACGAAAAATGATCTGAAAATTTATGAATATCTCGACAATAAATCAATCACTATCTTGCTAATTTTTCTTTGAACATATTCCCTTAAAATGTTCAAAGTATTATATCACGTATTCTTAAAATTTCGGATTTTCCCAGTCTTTATAAATTTTCTTTAAAAAAATATATATTACAGTGTTTTTTGACTTATTTTTTTCATGAAAAAACTCAGAAATTGTTAGAAGGAAATGTTTCAAAAAACTTTTTTTTTTCTCATTCCTGAAAGTTTTGAAAACTCGAGAAACGCTCAAAAATCACTATATGGCCTCAAATATCTAGAATTTTCAAAAAAAAAAACAACTATTGTTCTTATATTTAAACAAGTGTTTTCTCTTGAAACCATAAAAACATTTGAAAAACTGAAAAGTATGCTACATTTCAGCGTACAATTCGAAATGATATTTTAAATAATCGGAAAAAAATGACTAAACGTTCTGTGAAAAATAAGTATTTTTTGAAAACTTGGTCGAAAAATAATTTTTTACAACAACATGTATTTTCCTGTTTTTTACTCTTAAAATGTCGAAGATTTGTTTTTTATAAACTTTTCATGAAGACAAAGCATTTGAAAAATGAACAATTCAGAATTTCAGTATTACTGTCATGAAATTTGAAAAAAACCCGTTTTTTAAAGGTAAACTACAACAATTTGAAAACACAATTAGATTATTTTGAAGAAAATCAGGAAATTCAGAATTTCACCAGAACTATTGAAACATTTTTTTCAGCGATTTTGAGAATTATTAAAATTAGAAAACAAAACTCTGAAAAAATCAATGAATCTACAATTTTCTTCAGAAGCAGTTCAACAAAAATATGAGAACAAATCGGAGAAAATGGTTGATTTCATAGTGGTGACAAAAGACGCTCATCAGTTTCATCAGCAGAATATCGAGCGGAATCCGTCACATTATAGCTTGTTGAGGTTTTTTTTCCAAGATTTTAATTTTTTTAAACGAAAATTTCAAAAAATTTAGGCTAATCGGACCTTCAATGCTCGAAAAAGTGCAGTGTAATTTTGCGGCACGTGTTTATTATAATACACATGTAAATGTTGGAAAAAGGAAGATAAAGTCTTGAATAATTTCACATGAGAATGCGAAACAGGATCTTTTGGATTGGAGGTGGATTTATGTGGCTGGAAGGTTACATAAACCGGTTTTGGAGGTAATTACAGATTTTTAAAAGCATATGCCTCTCAATTGCCAAAAGCTACGCCTATTTATCAAAGTTCAGGCTTTATGGACCTATGAAATTGCTAAAAAAATGGAAAAAATGCAATGCAGAAACTTTCTAAAAATAGCAAGAGATTGCAATTTTTTGCAGCAGATTTACGGGAAATATACGGTATTCGTTGCGAGACAATGTTCTTACTCTTTGCTGCGGGACCCGGCATACATTTCATCGGTGTGCGTTCATTATTACGGAAAATACGGTCAAGAGCCATTTTTTTTATGGTCCCGCAACGATTACCGTAGATTTCCCCGTAAATCGTCTGCTAAAAATTGCAATTTCTTTCATTTCTTGCAATTTTTTGCAAGTTTCCGCATTGAATTTTTTGCATCATTTTTAGTTTCTGCATAGGTCCATTAGTGATTTGCGAAAATCGAAAAGTTTTAAAATTAAAGGGGGGGGGGGGGGCCGAGGGGGCGAAATAAATGGTTGAAAATGATGAAAATATGATTGTTGATATATAAATGAAAAAATAAATCCAAAGAAAACTCGAAAATGGCGAAAAAAAATTCCGAAAAAAAAACCATAACCCAGGTATTCGCCCTAATGGCCGAAGAAATGCTTTTTGGTTTTCTAGGCTGTTTCTTTTTTCTCGGCCGCCTAATTTTATTTTTTGAAAAAATATTTTTTAATACTCTTTTATAAAAAATTTTCTCGGAAAAAAATTGGAAAGAAAAGAAAAATAATTTTTCAAAAAAAAAAAAAAAATTCGGCGGCCCATAAAAAAACAAATGGCCTAGAAAACCAAAAAGCGTTTCTTCCATTAGGGCGAACACCTGGGCTATGGTTTTTTTTTCGCCATTTTCGAGTTTTTCTTTGGATTGTTTTTTCATTTATATATCAACAATCATATTTTCATCATTTTTCAACCATTTATTTCGTCCCCTCAGCCCCCCCCCCCCCCCCTTTAAACTTTTTCAAACGTCTATAACTTTTCTCAATAATTTTTAATTTCAATGAGCTCCATATTTTTCTAAAGCTGAAAATCTAAAAATTCAACACTTTAACTTTTATTTGAGAAAAAAATAATGAAAATCGATTAATTTTTTGAAACGTTTTAGTGCTGATGTAATGGTATCACTATCACAAGCCTCGCCTCCCCTATAAAAGCCCGCACTCCGACTGATAAGGGGTCTTTCCATGGAGGTGTTTCCATGGTCTTTTCCATGACGATTCTGCGAAGGCTTTTTGCCAGTAATAAACCTATTATGATATCGAACTATGTTAACACATAACACTGAGAAATTTTTTTGACATTTCAATTTTCAAAATTTGAAAATTCAAGATAAAAATTGATTGAAATTAGGAAAAGTTACAAGTTACTATTTTGCTCTCTTTTATTGTCAACTCAAATATTCTTGATCATGCAATTTGGTTTTGATCTACCTAAAAAATCTAAGTCTCTCATATAGTCATGCTATTTTTACCTGCGAGCGGTTGCGCTGCGGTCTTTTAGTAGAAAATGGATGATCCAAAATTTTTAAGTTGACAATAACTCTCCTCTCTCTCGAAACTTTCAATTTCAACGAAATCACATTTTTTGCAGGAAAAAATCAATAATGCCAGTGCCGAAAAACCAATGTGAAGAGACTTCATCTGGTCCTCGGTGTCCTCGGACTTCAAGCCCTTTATCTCATCTTCGGACATTCCGCTGAATTGGTTTGCAACTTTGCCGGATTCGTCTATCCAGCTTATATGAGTGTGAAAGCGATCGAATCAAGCTCGAAAGAAGATGATACTCAATGGTTGACCTACTGGGTTGTGTTTGCTGTTCTTTCGGTTCTTGAATTCTTCTCCACTCAAATTGTCGCCGTGTTCCCGGTGTATTGGTTGTTCAAATCGTTGTTCTTGCTCTATTTGTACTTGCCAGCAACTTTGGGAGCCGCCAAGCTTTATCACAGGTTTGTTATTTTTTTAAACTTAAATTTAGAATATGCTTATGAGCTCTTCTGAAAATTGATTTTTATTAATTTACTGTGGAATTCTAAAAATTGTGCACCACTCAAAAATGAACACCGATTCACTCTTTTTCAGATTCATCCAACCATTCGTCTCCAAGCACATCGCTTCAATCGACTCGAGAATCAGTGGAGCCGCCGACAAGCTTAACAGCGGTAATAATATCTACATTTTTCGATTTTTACTCTCATCCTTTAATTTTCAGAAACTTGGTCCACGAAGGAAAAGCGCGTGGAAGCCCAGAAAAAGTGCTCAATTGGGACATTTAAAAATTATCAACGCAAAAAAAAAAACAACACTGTGTAAAAAAAACACCATAAAAAAGTGACGGCAGCAAATAGCAAATACTTAACAAAAACCAAAACAAAAGCTATATACGACCAAAAAAAATGAATGGTGGCCTAGAAACCCAAAAATTAGGTTTTGAGCTTCGTGGACCAAGTTTCTGGCGGCTGAAAATGAAAAACTAATACTTATATACTCGCGATTTCAAAGAACTGATTCGCTTTCTTAGCCACGTTGTGTAAATCTGAACCGAACTCATTCGCTTCTAAAAAAAATCTGTGCATACACCAAATTGACTTGCTGTTTCCTCTTTCTTCGGTTTCTTTTTACAAACCGATTAAACATTCGAAATCCAAAAAATGATAAACGAACAACAAACTCCGGATTTCAAAGAAAAATTAGGTCATTGTTGGAATCGCATAACAAGTAATCTTTATTTGAGACGAATGTAACAAAATGGGCATGCTGGTGGCGTGTTGGAAAGCGAAGCCGAAGGCAAGCCGTTTCGCCGCGTAGCGACACGCAACTCCTGGTTATTAAAAATAGAAAATAAATGAATTTTAAAAAGAAGGGTGCGATAAAAATGTAGGGATAGAACATTAAGTTACACTTAAAAATTAATATGAAACAACGAGGTTTCCATTGATTCCGACTAATCGCTCTCTCGTAACTTCATCGAGACCGCTTCTGCTGTTAGAGGACCCGCTTTCTTAATTTTAATACTTCGAGATAGCTTCTTAACCTCCTCTTTTGTGAGCTTATCTAATACTTCTGTCTAAAAAAAACAATATTTCACATACGTGTCTAAAAATTAGGTGAAACCTGCAGCTTTGAAAGTTGATAAAATTCAGCAATTCGAAGTTTTTCAGCAGTTCCAACTTTTTCTGCCAAAATAAGAAATGTTTCACATTCATCTGTTATAAACTGTACTTCACAACATTTGGCCAAGCACAATAGGTCTTGTACGTTTTCAGCTGAAATAGTAAGTTGTGCAATAAAAAAGAAGAAATGTACTTGCTTGTTATTTGGACTCTATGCTGATACAATAAACGCATAAAATTCTCAACCTCGTCTAGATTGAACCCTTCGAATGTGATTTCATCTTTATTGAATTGTGACAACATTTCACGAATAAGGGGGGAAACACTCATCAGAACCTGGAAATAAAAGTTGAATTTTATTTTTCATGTAAAATCCCACGTATTTATCAACATATAATCGATGTTCTCCAACATGTAACTCAATTTCCGAATTGATTTTCAGTGGTATCGAAAAATCAGTCCTTATTAGTTCTTGAACCCCGACAAGTGACTTGATCCGAATAGAAATCTCGCGTCTCCCAACAATCAATTCTCTCCTTTTTTTGTCAAAATCTTCCTTATTTAAAGAAGAAGTAAAAATTTGCCATAAAGGACTGTCGAAAACACAATGCATTGTTTCCGTAATTTTGTTACCATCCTTATCAAACGAATGGAACTCGATTTCAGTATGGCATGCCCATAAATTGGATTCTTTAATATCGTATGAGCATAAAATTTCGATCACGAGATACCTCTTAGGATCACCTTTGATTCTTTTTCGATATGCTCCGATTTTCCTGCAAAAAATGTGTGCATTCCAAATGAGAGATTTGATTTACTGTTATTGTTAGAGAAAAAGAATAAAAGAAAAAACTTACGAACCAGTGTAAATTCAATAGTTTGGTTTTTAAAACAATAGCTCTGTTTAGAAAAATAGGAGTGTTCAGTTTTTCGCCATAAACCAGAGATGTCATTCTGAAAAAATGATATTTTCACTAGATGTAAATACAAAAAAGCTAAGCACGATTGTAAAAATTATGATATGCGATGGAACTCGCTAAATTACATAAAGTTTCAAAAATTAAAAAAAAAACATTTATCTAGAAATGAGAAGTTACAATCAAAAACGGGGGCCAGATCTGGGATAAAGTTTATTATAAAAAAGATTATTGTATTAATATTTTATGAAGGCTAACTGTGCACAGGACGCCGAGATAAGCAGTCGTGCCAATTTCTATGTCTCCTGTTTTAGCATTGTTCTCTCACAAAATCCCACACCCAACGAATAACTAGTTGCTCGCTTAGACTACAAACTACAAAATATGGGCCTGCTTAGCAATAGAGCATGGGCCTGCTTAGACTACAAACTACAAAATATGGGCCTGCTTAGCTTTTGAGCATGGGCCTGCTTAGACTACAAACTACAAAATATGGGCCTGCTTAGCTTTAGAGCATGGGCCTGCTTAGACTACAAACTACAAAATATGGGCCTGCTTAACAAAAAACTAATAGGAGCAGAATTTACTAAAATTCAAATTGTTCAATAACCTCTTCGATTACTATGAATTTTTATTAAATATTCAAGATAAAAAATAACGGCGCAATGGAAATAAAAGTTAGGAAAAAAATACATCTCACAATGTTGTAACTGGCCTGCTTAGCAAAAAATCTAGTCATCCTGTGATAGAAGCAGAATTGACTAAAATCGCCGTTTTTAAAAATCCATTATTAAAATGCTGTAAATTTTCGAAATATCAATAGATTCTCGCATTTTCTGGCTTGAAGAATACTTGCGCAACAAGGACGCGTTGATAGGTAACATACCAAAATGCCCAAGTTTCTCTGCGTCTCCTTTCTCGCACACTCTTTCATCGCTATATATATATTTATATGTATGCCTCGCTGATGAGATAAATTGTTTGGGACCTTTATTGTCGGAGGATTATACAAAATTAGGTTTTTTTTCTTATATTTATATTAATTTTTGGTCGTGTCAAATTTTTTCAGAATGACAGTAAACATTTATGCCGAAGCACCGAAAGATGATATTATTTTATACAAGCAGATTGTTTTGCCAACAAAACTATGGAATTTAAACTGGTTCGCGAATTTTGTTTTTTTCGAGTGAGTAAGTTTGTTTTTGCATGAAAATCGTGCCAGTTATAGGAAGTGTCAAGGGCAATAGTACATATATAAGAATTGAAGTGGAATTGTTGCACGAAAACCAGAAACCTAATTCCTGGAGGTGTGACGCTTTAATCACGACTCATCACATTGATGAGAATGGAAGAGAATACACGACGTCGACTCATCGGCTTTTCGATAGTTTCGTGAGTCGCCATTGTATTGTGAGACTATTGAATGAAGCAGATATTGACAATTCGGTAAAGGAGACACAATTGATTGTTGGCAGGAATCAGATTTCTGTGCAGATAATGAGATTGTCTGGATTTAATCAGTCAGTTTGGGAATTCACAATTTCGAAAAATATCGATTCTGAAGTTGAGTTGCATGTTGGACGACATATTTTATATGTTGATAGATATGTGAGCCTTTTTATAAAAATTCACACATTAATACTAACAATTTCAGCTTCTCATGAGCTTTTCGTCTACTTTCCGTGAACAATTGTCACAAAACAATGAAGATACAATTATTTTCAATAATTCCAACCTCTCAACCGTTGTCACTTTTCTTCAGTTAATGTATTATCCGCAGGGTGTGGAAATAACAAGTAAGTATGTCTCTAAAAATGTATCCAAGTATAAGATTGATTTCAGAAGAAAACGTGAACCCACTTCTAAAATTGGCCAAAATTTACCAAGTACACTTTATAACCGAAGAATGTGTGGATTTCCTGATTTCAACAAACAAATTCACAATTGCTAAAAAACTTCGATTTGCTGAAAAATACCAACTTTCGAAGCTCCAGGTTTAATCAAATTTTTCATTTTTTTTGTCATTTATAAAACAATTAATGTTTCAGGTCGAAGTGTTGAAAAGCCTGACAAATGAGGAACTAATGAGGCTTTCGCGAAGTATTACAGTTAAAAAACTGTGCGAGCAGTACAATTTTTCTATTTTTTGAATAAGTTACAACAGTGTGAGATGTGTTTCTTTTCCTAACTTTTATTTCCATTGCGCCGTTATTTTTTATCTTGAATGTTTAATAAAAATTATAGAGAAAAATTAGATTTAGTCAATTCTTAGATTTTTTGTTAAGCAGGCCCATATTTTGTAGTTTGTAGTCTAAGCAGGCCCATGGCATAAAGCTAAGCAGGCCCATGTTTTGTAGTTTGTAGTCTAAGCAGGCCCATGCTCTAAAGCTAAGCAGGCCCATGTTTTGTAGTTTGTAGTCTTAGCAGGCCCATGCTCTAAAGCTAAGCAGGCCCATATTTTGTAGTTTGCAGTCTAAGCAGGCCCTCATGTAAGAGTCGCAGTAACGCACTTTATTTTTTGAAAAAGTCAACGATTCTTGTAAATATCGATTGTTTCGAGGGGGCTTCTAAACTTTCCTCACAACGCCGACGCGACCAGAATTTCTCCTGAAAAAATCACAAACTTCCGAAATGTTAGGTTATAATTCACTCACAACTGTGGATGGCCAATCCTGAACTATGTGATCTTGCCTTATGTGTTGATGAAGTGCGCAATTAGCGCACATGACTTTGTTTCTTGCAAAGTGTTCCAGAAAAATTTGAGGTGTTATTATTTCTGGGTTTCGAAGCCATTGTTCTCCTTCATAGTGACTGCTCTTTATACTACACGTCGAGCAGTTGTATGAGCTGAAAGTATTGAAGTAATGTAATTATGAGGTGCACTGAACGTTATTACCGCGAAAAATCAGTGCTCTCTCTACACATGGAACAATTGAGAGCTTTCGATTTCTTATTCTCGATTTCTTTCAAAAGTTCTGAAAAAAATACAACTTTAAAAAAATGAAGTATGACTCACCAATAATTGTTTGATTATAAGATCCTCGAAAATTCGAACTTTGATTGATAGTATACATCTGGCGACATATTGGGCAGGCAATTGCAAAGGATTCCTCACTCTGTTCATTCAAAATTTGTTCCCAACATTGTTCACAAAGTGAGTGGCCACAAAACAGAACCTTTGGCTTGATTATTTCGATATCTGAAATTTTTTTTGAAAAACATTCAATTTTCACGAATACTTACCATAATTCTCAAAGCAAATTTGGCATAAAAACACATTTTCGGACGACATCACTCCCTGTAAAACATAAAAATGAAATAAAATACAAGAGTTTTTTCCCGAATAAAAACGAGAAAAAAGGGAGCACACCATCTGCCTACCACAAAAATGCGAATGAGTGACGAAAAAAAAAGAACATTTATTGGGGAGACGAGAATAAAAATGATCACTGTTCGCTCTGGTTTACCATTTGAATAGGAAAATCCACAATGATAACATTTTCGAAACAATAGGGGTCTTTTAAAGTCTTTGAATGTAATTTTATTGTTCAATCAGTCTTTATTGAAAATATGGGTTCAACAGAAATATACATATTTAGTTGAAAAAAGGAAAAAAAAAGAAGTTCCCTTTCAATATTTGTGAATATGGGCCTGCTTAGACTACAAACTACAAAGCATGGGCCTGCTTAGACTACAAACTACAAAAAATGGGCCTGCTTAGCAGTAGAGCGTGGGCCTGCTTAGACTACAAACTACAAAGCATGGGCCTGCTTAGCATTAGAGCATGGACCTGCTTAGACTACAAACTACATAAGATGGGCCTGCTTAGCAAAAAAATTAATACTTATTGTCAAGATAAAAATTTCTGGCCGCTCGTTTTGCGGAGTGTCGTTGGGAATTTCCTCGCAACGCGACCGCTACTCGCAAGACCAACTGAGAAATTTGAATTTGAGCGCGTTGCGGTCGCGCTGCGAGTAAATTCCCAACGACACTCCGCAAAACGAGCGGCCAGAAATTATTATCTTGACAATATATGAAATGTATTTTTTAGGGAGTTTTTCAAAAATAAATGAAAAAATATTTTTAAACAGATAAATGAATCCTGTGAATTCTAAAATACTTATTACAAAAGTTGAATGTTCGACTGAAATTTTCAAAAATCTGAATTTTGTGATGCATTTTTCGAATCCCTTTTTTTAAAATTTTCCATTGACTTTAAATTTAAGATCATAGGATATATATATATTCTCTGAAACTTGTTCTACAATTTGATGTAGAAAATTCGAAGTAATTCCATGTTTTACCTAGTTTTGGAAAATTATGTTTTTTTTTCTTAAAATGAAGATAATTTGAAAGTTGAAATTTCAGCCTATTGGGAATCGATTTTGCTGAAATTTGACAACAATATTCTCTGAAATCGGTACTATATTGTGATATAAAGAAAATGGGTATATTTCTATCTTAAGGTGTTTTTTTGTGTGTTTGAAGGTTGTTATCTTCAGAGCATGTAGAGGGTCATTTGAGGGGTTATATTTAAGCCAATTTAGAATCAGTTAAGCTAAAATTTATTTTATTTTATTCACTGCAAAGTGCTCTTTAATATGATATAAATAATTTACAATATCTCTACGATTATCACCTTCTACTGGAACGTCGAAATAGCAATAAACGTGATATTTCAACAGAAAAGGGGGACCCCATTTTTAAGTCAATTTTAGACCTATTTGGTTGAAATTTAGAATGAACAATCCCAACTGATTGCTACAAAAACACCTTCAAATTTTAAATTTCCGGGATCTCCCGCTTTCAAAGAATCCACAAGTTATGATATTCTTGCCGTTATGATATTCAGCGTTGAATTCGTCGGATTCACTTCAAATTGTACTACTAGTGGAATATTCTGACCTCTGTTTGTGATTATGAATGTTATATGCAATATTAACTTTATTATTCCGTTTTCTTGTTATATGTGTTTAAAAAGAACATTTAAAGTTAAACAGATCGACTGAATTCAAAGATCTTGTCGGTTTTTACTGTGTTCCACCGCAGCACCGATTCGCTCTCATACTTTCATCGATAAAATTTTTCTGAATGTTTTTGTTATTATTTTTAGCTAAAAATACAGTCAGACCTTTAATAAAACTAAAAAATATGGTTTTACATGAAAACTCTGTGACAAATTAAAAAAAAATCATAAAATTCATATTTACCGGTTTTCGGTATTTTTAAGATATCGTTATTTTTCACCGGTTCTTTTAATTTCTCGGGGATATAGTTGTTAAAACAATGTATTTTACCGTTTTACACTATATCTGAAAGTTTCAGATCGATCGGTTAACTTTGAAAAAAGTTATAGTCAAAAAACCATTTGTGACAATCTTTATGACCACTACTGTATATACATATAATATATTGAATTGAAAGAGATGGGTACAATAATGATTAATTTTGACAATATTTCCATTGCTTCAAACAAATAATTTTAATAAATTTCAGCTCCATCAATAATTTCAGGAGATCGAATATTAAGTTACACATAAAAATTAATAACGAGGTTTCCATTGATTAATCGCTCTCTCGTAACTTCATCGAAACCGCTTCGGCTGTTAGACCACCCGCTTTCTTAATTTTAATACTTCGAGATAGCTTCTTAACCTCCTCTTTTGTGAGCTTATCTAATACTTCTGTCTGAAAAAAAATCAATATTTCACATATGCGTCTAAAAATTAGGTGAAACCTGCAGCTTTGAAAGTTGATAAAATTCAGCAATTCGAAGTTTTTCAGCAGTTCCAACTTTTTCTGCCAAATAAAAATGTTTCACACTCATCTGTTATAAACTGTACTTCACAACTTTTGGCCAAGCTCAATAGTTGTTCTACATTTTTAGCTGAAACAGTAATTTGAGCAATGAAAAATAAGAAATGTACTTGCTTGTTATTTGGACTCTATGCTGATACAATAAACTCATAAAATTCTCAACGTCTTCTAGATTGAACCCATTGAATGTGATTTCATTGAATTGTGACAACATTTCACGAAGAACGGGCGAAAAACTCATCAGAACCTGGAAAGAAAATTTGAATTTTATTTTTCAAGTAAAATCCCACATATTTATCAACATATAATCGATTTTCTCCAACATGCAACTCAATTTCCGAATTGATATTCAGTGGAATCGAAAAATCAGTCCTTATTAGTTCTTGAACCCCAACAAGTGACTTGATCCGAATAGAAATCTCGCGTCTACCAACAATCAATTCTCTCCTTTTTTTGTCAAAATCTTCCTTATTTAAAGAAGTAGTAAAAATATGGCATAAAGGACTGTCGAAAACACAATGCATTTTTTCCGTAATTTTGTTACCATCCTTATCAAAAAAATGGAATTCGATTTCGGTATGGCAAGACCATAAATTGGATTCTTTAATATCGTATGAGCATAAAATTTCGATCACGAGATACCTCTTATGATCACCTTTGATTCTTTTTCGATATGCTCCGATTTTCCTGCAAAAAATGTGTGCATTCCAAATGAGAGATTTGATTTACTGTTATTGTTAGAAAAAAAGAAAAATATCGTAAACTTACGAACCAATGTAAATTCGATAGTTTGGTTTTTAAAACAATAACTCTGTTTAGAAAAATATAAGTGTTCAGTTTTTCGCCATAAACCAGAGATGTCATTCTGAAAAAATGATATTTTCACTAGATGTAAATACAAAAAAGCTAAGCACGATTGTAAAAATTATGATATGCGATGGAACTCGCTAAATTACATAAAGTTTCAAAAATTAAAAAAAAAATCATTTATCTAGAAATGAGAAGTTACAATCAAAAACGGGGGCCAGATCTGGGATAAAGTTTATTATAAAAAAGATTATTGTATTAATATTTTATGAAGGCTAACTGTGCAACAGGACGCCGAGATAAGCAGTCGTGCCAATTTCTATGTCTCCTGTTTTAGCATTGTTCTATCACAAAATCCCACACCCAACGAATAACTAGTTGCTCGCTTAGACTACAAACTACAAAATATGGGCCTGCTTAGCAATAGAGCATGGGCCTGCTTAGACTACAAACTACAAAATATGGGCCTGCTTAGCTTTTGAGCATGGGCCTGCTTAGACTACAAACTACAAAATATGGGCCTGCTTAGCTTTAGAGCATGGGCCTGCTTAGACTACAAACTACAAAATATGGGCCTGCTTAACAAAAAACTAATAGGAGCAGAATTTACTAAAATTCAAATTGTTCAATAACCTCTTCGATTACTATGAATTTTTATTAAATATTCAAGATAAAAAATAACGGCGCAATGGAAATAAAAGTTAGGAAAAAAATACATCTCACAATGTTGTAACTGGCCTACTTAGGAAAAAATCTAATCAGCCTGTGATAGAAGCAGAATTGACTAAAATCGCTGTTTTTAAAAATCTATTATTAAAATTGGTGTAAATTTTCAAAATATCAATAGATTCTCGCATTTTCTGGCTTGAAGAATACTTGCGCAACAAGGACGCGTTGATAGGTAACATACCAAAATGCCCAAGTTTCTCTGCGTCTCCTTTCTCGCACACTCTTTCATCGCTATATATATATTTATATGTATGCCTCGCTGATGAGATAAATTGTTTGGGACCTTTATTGTCGGAGGATTATACAAAATTAGGTTTTTTTTCTTATATTTATATTAATTTTTGGTCGTGTCAAATTTTTTCAGAATGACAGTAAACATTTATGCCGAAGCACCGAAAGATGATATTATTTTATACAAGCAGATTGTTTTGCCAACAAAACTATGGAATTTAAACTGGTTCGCGAATTTTGTTTTTTTTTCGAGTGAGTAAGTTTGTTTTTGCAGGAAAATCGTGCCAGTTATAGGAAGTGTCAAGGGCAATAATACATATATAAGAATTGAAGTGGAATTGTTGCACGAAAACCAGAAACCTAATTCCTGGAGGTGTGACGCTTTAATCACGACTCATCACATTGATGAGAATGGAAGAGAATACACGACGTCGACTCATCGGCTTTTTGATAGTTTCGTGAGTCGCCATTGTATTGTGAGACTATTGAATGAAGCAGATATTGACAATTCGGTAAAGGAGACACAATTGATTGTTGGCAGGAATCAGATTTCTGTGCAGATAATGAGACTGTCTGGATTTAATCAGTCAGTTTGGGAATTCACAATTTCGAAAAATATCGATTCTGAAGTTGAGTTGCATGTTGGACGACATATTTTATATGTTGATAGATATGTGAGCCTTTTTATAAAAATTCACACATTAATACTAACAATTTCAGCTTCTCATGAGCTTTTCGTCTACTTTCCGTGAACAATTGTCACAAAACAATGAAGATACAATTATTTTCAATAATTCCAACCTCTCAACCGTTGTCACTTTTCTTCAGTTAATGTATTATCCGCAGGGTGTGGAAATAACAAGTAAGTATGTCTCTAAAAATGTATCCAAGTATAAGATTGATTTCAGAAGAAAACGTGAACCCACTTCTAAAATTGGCCAAAATTTACCAAGTACACTTTATAACCGAAGAATGTGTGGATTTCCTGATTTCAACACACAAATTCACAATTGCTAAAAAACTTCGATTTGCTGAAAAATACCAACTTTCGAAGCTTCAGGTTTAATCAAATTTTTAATTTTTTTTTGTCATTTATAAAACAATTAATGTTTCAGGTCGAAGTGTTGAAAAGCCTGACAAATGAGGAACTAATGAGGCTTTCGCGAAGTATTACAGTTAAAAAATGGGGTGGTCCAACTGTGCGAGCAGTACAATTTTTCTATTTTTTGAATAAGTTACAACAGTGTGAGATGTGTTTCTTTTCCTAGCTTTTATTTCCATTGCGCCGTTATTTTTTATCTTGAATGTTTAATAAAAATTATAGAGAAAATTTAGATTTAGTCAATTCTTAGATTTTTTGTTAAGCAGGCCCATATTTTGTAGTTTGTAGTCTAAGCAGGCCCATGGCATAAAGCTAAGCAGGCCCATGCTTTGTAGTTTGTAGTCTAAGCAGGCCCATGCTCTAATGCTAAGCAGGCCCATCATTTGTAGTTTGTAGTTTAAGCAGGCCCATATTATGTAGTTTGTAGTCTAAGCAGGCCCATCATTTTTAGTTTGCAGTTTAAGCAGACCCATGCTCTAAAGCTAAGCAGGCCCATATTTTGTACTTTGCAGTCTAAGCAAGCCCTCACATTAAAGTCGCAATCAACACTTTATTTTATTTTTTGAAAAAGTCAACGATTCTTGTAAATATCGATTGTTTCGAGGGGGCTTCTAAACCTTCCTCACAACGCCGACGCGACCAGAATTTTTCCTGGAAAAATCACAAACTTCCGAAATTTTAGGTTATAATTCACTCACAACTGTGGATGGCCAATCCTGAACTATGTGATCTTGCCGTATGTGTTGATGAAGTGCGCAATTAGCGCACATGACTTTGTTTCTTGCAAAGTGTTCCAGAAAAATTTGAGGTGTTATTATTTCTGGGTTTCGAAGCCATTGTTCTCCTTCATAGTGTCTGCTCTTTATACTACACGTCGAGCAGTTGTATGAGCTGAAAGTATTGAAGTAATGTAATTATGAGGTGCACTGAACGTTATTACCGCGAAAAATCAGTGCTCTCTCTACACATGGAACAATTGAGAGCTTTCGATTTCTTATTCTCGATTTCTTTCAAAAGTTCTGAAAAAAATACAACTTTAAAAAAATGAAGTATGACTCACCAATAATTGTTTGATTATAAGATCCTCGAAAATTCGAACTTTGATTGATAGTATACATCTGGCGACATATTGGGCAGGCAATTGCAAAGGATTCCTCACTCTGTTCATTCAAAATTTGTTCCCAACATTGTTCACAAAGTGAGTGGCCACAAAACAGAACCTTTGGCTTGATTATTTCGATATCTGAAATTTTTTTTGAAAAACATTCAATTTTCACAAATACTTACCATAATTCTCAAAGCAAATTTGGCATAAAAACACATTTTCGGACGACATCACTCCCTGTAAAACATAAAAATGAAATAAAATACAAGAGTTTTTTCCCGAATAAAAACGAGAAAAAAGGGAGCACACCATCTGCCTACCACAAAAATGCGAATGAGTGACGAAAAAAAAGAACATTTATTGGGGAGACGAAAATAAAAATGATCACTGTTCGCTCTGGTTTACCATTTGAATAGGAAAATCCACAATGATAACATTTTCGAAACAATAGGGGTCTTTTAAAGTCTTTGAATGTAATTTTAGACTACAAACTACAAAACATGGGCCTGCTTAGACTACAAACTACATAAGATGGGCCTGCTTAGCAAAAAATGAAATTTATTTTAGGGGGGTTTTCCAGAAATAAATGAAAAAATATTTTTAAACAGAAAAATGAATCCTGTGAATTCTAAAATACTTATTACAAAAGTTGAATGTTCGACTGAAATTTTCAAAAATCTGAATTTTGTGATGCATTTTTCGAATTACTTTTTTTAAAATTTTCCATTTACTTTAAATTTAAGATCATAGGATATATATATATTCTCTGAAACTTGTTCTACAATTTGATGTAGAAAATTCGAAGTAATTCCATATTTTACCTAGTTTGGGAAAATTATGTTTTTTTTTTCTTAAAATGAAGATAATTTGAAAGTTGAAATTTCAGCCTATTGGGAATCGATTTTGCTGAAATTTGACAACAATATTCTCTGAAATCGGTACTATATTGTGATATAAAGAAAATGGGTATATTTCTATCTTAAGGTGTTTTTTTGTGTGTTTGAAGGTTGTTATCTTCAGAGCATGTGGAGGGTCATTTGAGGGGTTATATTTAAGCCAATTTAGAATCAGTTAAGCTAAAATTTATTTTATTTTATTCACTGCAAAGTGCTCTTTAATATGATATAAATAATTTACAATATCTCTACGATTATCACCTTCTACTGGAACGTCGAAATCGCGATAAACTTGATATTTCAACAGAAAAGGGGGACCCCATTTTTAAGTCAATTTTAGACATATTTGGTTGAAATTTAGAATGAACAATCCCAACCGATTGCTACAAAAACACCTTCAACTTTCAAATTACCGGGATCTCCCGCTTTCAAAGAATCCACAATTTCATAAAAATCCTTTATTATTTAACAAAAAAACGTATTTACACAACCTGAACAACGGATAACCTCGTATTGAATAGTACCAAACATAAATGGCAAGAATATAAGCTATTTAAAGAAAAACAAAAAAATTGAGCACCAGTTTGCGGGGGGACCGAGAAAAAGAGCAAAAAACTAAAATTAATAAAAAAAATCGATAAAATTTAGAGCCTGGTTATAGGAACATGCGAATTAGGGATCAGGTAAGGATCATTCTGGGGGCAATTCTTTAAAAGTGATGGTACAACAGGCGACGGTACATTAATTGGTGAATATGCTGATGGACGTGGGAGGGTGAGCCTTGGTGGTGGCGGACATGGTAAGCGTGGCATAAGCGCGGATGTCGGGCTTTCGTAGGCGGAATCGCGCGAGTCCTCGGAGCTCATTGTATAGGGAGACGAGCAGTGATAGGAGTATTCCTTTTGGGAGTTCAAGGCGGCGATTAGGTCGTCATTGTAGAAGGAACGCGGAGACTTCTTGGCAGGCTTCTTGCAGGAAAGGATCAGGATAATTAGTGCAAGGATCAAGACAAGGAAGGCGAGGACCAGTGGGATGAAGTAGCCACCGAGAAGAGAGCAGGATGAAACGTCAGAGATTGGGACATCTGAAAGAAAAATGGTTTTGATTATGTTAAGATCAAATTTCGGATACCTTTCAAATTTTCAGGTCCGCTACAGCGAGCATCATCAAGGGGTTTCAAGTTAAGAGCACGCAATTCACAAGCACACTGCCAGTCATTATTCGAAAGGTATAAGTGACGGATCAAATGCCAGTGAAGCATTCCATCGGCCAGGGTTCTTAATTCATTGTTCGAAACATCCAAGTGACTCAAAGGAGGGGCTGGATTAAACGCCGATGGGTGAATGTGTTGCAACACTGAGGACTCGAAAGAGAGCCAGTGAAGCGAGGAGAGCTGCACGAATGAAGCCATTTGGATGGTTTTGAGGTTCCGTGACATGGACATATTAAGATACTGTAGGTTGGGAAGTCCATCGAAGGAAGCGGTCTCCAAAGAAACGAAAAGATTTGAGCTCAAGTCAAGAACCTTCAACGATGGAAGGGACCACGTGTTGCCAGGTAGTCTGACCAATTGATTGCTCGTCAGGTTCAGCACCTCCAACACTTCCAATCCATAAAGAGCTCCTTCCTCAATATCACCTATCAAATTTTCGCTAACATCCAGTTCTTTAAGATCCTTCTGCGCTAGGAACATGCCAGTGTCGAGCTGAAAAAAAGTGAAATAATTAATTTTTTTAACGTTTCATATTTCTCACATTTGACAACAAATTCTGACGAAGTCTCAGCGAGTACAACCCCGGTAAACTTGACAAAACCGACGCTGGCATTGAGAGCAACTTGTTGGCTGATAAATCAAGATGTCTTAGGGATTTCAATGGTCGAAGGACCGATGGCGGAAGGAACGAAAGTCGGTTGTCGGCGATGTTCAGGGTTTCGAGATTGGCGAGTCCGGCGAAACATTCGGGACCGAGTTGAACGTCGTTCGAGGCAATGATGAGAGTCTGAAAATTTTGATTTAATTTGGAAGTTATTTTAAAAATATATCGTTTTTAAAACTTTTTGTCAGAATCATTATATTTTTAAAATTCAGACTAGAAATGGTTTTTATTTAATTATTTGGGACATCATTTTGAAATTCATTAAAAATCTCTTAAAGACAGTGTACTAGTGAAAATATTTTCAAATTTTAAAAAGTTGAAAAGATACCCAAAAAACACGTGTAACCATCCCTTTAATGACAATTTGCAATCCTAATGTTTTTTAAAGGTAAGGTGTCACTAGTTTTCTTTTGAATTCCCACTAGTTTTAATTATTTCGAATATCAATAGACATTTTTTGAAAATTTTAAATGATTGGTTTTATAAATAATATTCAGGGCGTAAAAGTGGAGCATCGTACCAATTTCTTATTATTCGAAAAAAGGCATAAAATATAATAAAAATTTGGTTTTTTTTTTGAAAAATGAATTGAAAAAATCTGATATTATTGCGAAGCTACGCGCTTACGCTTTAAATGGACTTTAAATGAGCGTTAGCGCGTAGCTTTGTACTAAAATCTAAATTTAGGGGGGGGGGGGGGGTTATTTGAAACTTTTGTGGAAAAAATAATATTAAAAATTTGAACATCACAAAAATTCGAATCTTTGTCAGATTTCCTCCGTTGTTAAATAAACTGTCTAGTTAGGCGTAACTACGTAGCATCGTACTGAAATTTGAAATTTTTTTCTTGACTTTTCTAAGCTCTAAAAAAGGTACGTCTTCCGTAAATTCCAAACAGTATTCTATAGTGTAATTGCGTAGCTTCGTACTGAAATAATTTTCAAAAAAAACAATAACCCCCTCTACTAACGAACATCTGCGAAATGTTACATTGTCATCAACCCAAAAATGGAATAAAACGACGCAGATGTGCTTTCATTACCTATCCCCCCTTCCTCATTAGCATTTCTCACATGTCAATCAACTTGTCGCCATCATGCTGAGGGGAAGCCATGCATAAGAGATTAATTAAATGAACATTAAAAAGGTTAATTCAAACAAAAACCATAAATTTTGGATTGGATTCAATAAAAATCAATAAATTCACACCTTCAAATTCTTCAATTTCTCAAAAACATTATTCGGCAGCGAGAGCAGACTATTCGATGAGAGATCCAGGGTTTTCAGCTTGTGCAATGAGCTGAACACGTCCGCTGATAGATGCGTAATCGAGTTGTTTCGTAGGATCAATTGTTCGAGGTCTGGAAAATTTTTTTTGAAAAATTATTTTGCATGAATGACAGGTGTATTCTAATCCCTCCTGATCCATAAATTACAGTCTTTTCTCTCTTTTTTTCCAGGGATTACTGTAGACAGGGTCATATTCATCAAGATGAACAATAATTAGGGGATGGGGGAGTATTCCACGGTATGTATTGCGTCATCAGACCATGTCAGATTCTATAGAAAAATTGAAATTTGAGGAGTCATATATAATCTTAAAATTGGGCGGAGAGGGTCCCTTCTCTTTCGAGCTAGGTAATTAAAGGATAAGCCTAGGATCTCGGCCCTAGCCTAAAAAGGGGATCCTTTTTGTGCACACCTGTTGTTTTATCGCGTGGTGTCAGATTCGCGATTCAAAAAAAAAAGAAGAAACACACGCTGGTGTGGAAAATGGCAACGTGGTACCAACTTTGCACATATATGTATGTATTTAGTTGGATATTTAAAAAAAAATCCAAATTAAAAAAAAATCCAAATTTTAAGGATTGTACCGCTACATCGGTTTTTCATTAGTTTTTGAGAAACTTTCAAAAATTTTTGAAACTGTGATTTTTTTTCTGAAATTTAGAAAATTTTTTAAATTTTAAAAATAGTTTTCGAAAATTTATTTTTAGTTAAAATATCACAAAATTTGGAATTTTTTCAAAAAATTCGGTTTTTGTTATTTATCTGGAAAATTTTTTTTAGGAATATTTCGAAAATTTTGAAAATTCAAAAATTTTTTTAAAATTTTGATTTTTTGAAATTTTTTTTCGAAAAAATACAAAATTTATACATTTTTAAAAACAGTGAATTTTGTAAACTATTTCTAAAAAATTAAGAAAAATTTTGAAATTGAAAAAAATTAATTTTTAATATTTAAAAAAAATGATTAATTTTTTCAATTGTTTAAAACGAAAAACTTTTTTTAAATTACAAATTTCGAGGGTTTTTAACCTAAACTGCAAGAAAATTCGAAAAAAATTCGAATTTCCACCGTAACACCACCACCACTAAATAATAATCTATACGTAATTGCGTAGTGTCGTAAACATATTGATATGTGCAAAAAAAGTGATTTTTCGTCAATTTTTGGCATTTTTCGTGGATTTTTATAAAATAATTAATTTTTCTGTATTCGTGAAAGTGGCTTACATTTTTTAATAATTGAATTTTTAAAAAAATATTTTCAGACTCGTGAAAAAGCTATTTTTAAAAATTTAATTTTGAAAAATTTTCCAGAAAATTAATTTTCAAAAAAAATCACCCTTTTTTCTATAACTCTATTTTATTACCCTGGATTAGGTAGTGAAACCCTGCCAATCCAATCCAATCCATCCCCACTCCCCAAAACAGTCCGTAAATAAAAAAATAAATCTTCCATCCAGAAGGACAATAGGTGATTAAATTTCCTCCAATTCCTTCTCATTTTTATTTTCATAGGATCGTCACTAGGTACCAAGTATAGTGAGATGGATGGATCAACTCGAAGACACAATAGATCCTTATCCCCCCTCTATTTAATATGTAGATTTATATCTTTGGTGGTGCTAACACCCCAAACATAGTAGGATCCTATGATTAATCCAATAAACAAAGTCGTAAATTTTTTTTGCGCCCACGAAAAACAAAAAAGAAAAGAAAAATTAGAAAACGTCCCCCCTCAAAATCCCTGCGGGTCCTTAAAATGGATTGTCAAAAAATGGATCTCTATGTTTTTGGTTCGGATGAGCGACATGTGACATGTTCGGGGGTGGGGGGTCGGTTAAACATTAGAACTACCCTTTTATTAATTGAAAACAATAGACAGCGTATTATTTGACATCAGGTGGAACACTGTCTTTAAGAGACGGGGGGGGGGGGAGGGCTGGTTGCGCAATACGACTAATTCCCTCTTTCGGAAGGCGGTATTTTTTCTAAGAAGCGTTTAGCACCTTCTTAACCGCTCTCCTCATTACTATACTATTATAATTATATTGTTTTGAGGATTTTGGTGGTTTTTTTTATCCAACGAGTAGTATCGTGCAAAAAGCTTTAAAAAATCGGGTATTTTAACCCAAAAAATGGCCTCGGCTAAAGATTGCGTAATTGCGTAGTGTCGTATGAAACTTTTTAAAAAAATTTTCACGAAAAATATTGAAGTTTTAGCTTATTTCAACAGTAAATGTAAGAAAATTCGAAAAAATTCGAATTTCCGCCGAAACACCGCCACCGCTAAACTATTATCAATGCGTAATTGCGTAGTGTCGTAAAACATATTTATATTTGCAAAAAAAGTGTTTTTTCGTCTTTTTGTCGTCAATTTTCGTCATTTTTCGTATATTTTTAGAAAATATCTAATTTTTCTACAAATTTTAACTATTTTTTACCTTATTTTTAATGATATTTGATAGAAAAATCGGTTTTTAAAACTAAAATTCGTAAATTTCCAATTTTATTGTTAATTTCATCTAAACTGACCTTCCCGTCAAAAAAATTTACCACGATTTGAAAAAGAGATGACGAATAACCACTTTTTGCAAAAAAGAAATTTAAAATTACCGCCACACACCCCTAGAGGCTTTGCGTAATAACGTAGCATCGTACAAACACTAAAATATTAAAAAAAAACAGATTTTGGCGATTTTTTTGCAAAAATTAAGTTTTAGAGAGGTTCGGATAGGGTTTCTCATGAAACGTATTTAGAAAAAAGTTAGGATTTTGCATTTTTTCATAAAAAATAGGTATTTTTTATATTTCGTCTGTTTTACCGCTATAAACCCCATAAAATACGTATGTAATTCCCTTCTAATCACCATCATTTCCCCCTTCGTCCGTCCGTTCCCGACGGCGTTATAATCCGTAAAATGAGTGAATGATGATGTCCTTGACCATTTTATTGTACTTTTTTCCCTTTTTCTTCTTGGCTGAGGAGTGGGGAGGGGATAAGAAGTCAAGTGGTTGTGACAGTTCCATCTTTTCATTACTTTATGTATATAAATTAGAATAATAATAGAGTTCTGTGTTCTTGATTTATTTTCAAAGTCAAACATAGGATGGGGGCCATTAAGCGGAACAAAGAAAGTTTTAGGGAACATCTGGATAAAGGTCCATTCAAAAAAATATTCGCCTTGATTTTTTCATCTCTAAAAAGATCCTAGGATCCTTTAAGCTCCAAGGATCCACCACTAACTAGGGAGGAGATGTTCCCTTTCCTTAAACCCCCTCCCCCCACTTATCCATGCTCTCTCGAGTGGATAATGGAATTTTTGAATGGGATGGGAGAATTTAAATTTCAATTGTCCAAAGGGTTCCAATATACATATACATAATTCAATTGAAGTGACCGCTTGTTGAGAAGGAGGACCTCCCCACCCCAAATTCTTTAAGAAAATTAATCGGCTTTTTCTCTTTTTAAAATGGGACGATCCCATGGGGACGCCCCATTGAATAAATATGAAAAAGAGATTGTTATCATCTCAAATGAAGATTTATATATATATGAGAAGAGATACTTACTTGGATAGAGTCCCAATTCGTCCGCCGAAAGTCGGGAGATTCGGTTGTCGGAGAGGTCCAAGACAGTGGTTCTAGGATCCAGAAGGATTGGTATGGTTCGGAGGGAAGAGCCTGAAAGATGTGCTTTGAGTGCTAGGAAAATTTTTTCGGATTTTTGAATGGATCAACTAAGAGCCTAGAAAATGTACCAGAGAGTGAGATTTACAACCCTAGCCACGGTCAAAACACTTGTAATTCTTCTTTGAGGTCTTGCCGCGAAAATATTGATTTATGATAACTTTATGACTCTGGGAAGGCTTCTCCCTCTTACCTCTACACACCGCTGTCGTCTTCGTCGGACACTGGCATCCATTTTGGCAGGCTTCCGAAATTGAAATCGAAATCCCAACCAGGAAGATCAAAAGGATCAGGGGGTTAAAACTTCCCATATCTGCAAAAAAAAAAGAAGAATCCAACTTTTAAAGTTTGGTGCAAAAAGGCATCAAAAAGGCGACTAATACGAGTCAAGATTGATATGTTTCCAAAGTTTCAAGGGGGCGGAGCTTTAGGAGAACAAACTTGTTGGATTCAGAAGGATCTCAAGAGATTTGAGGGGGGGGGGGGCATGATGTTGGTGATTTTTTTTTTGAAGTTCTCTTTTCTTTTTCGGGGAGGACACACAAAAAATCGGGACAGAAATAGAGAGAGGGTCGAGTAGGGGCAAATTTTTGACGAATTTTTAAAGAAACTTTTTAAAAAATTGACAAGGTTTCAAAAATCTTGAACTTGAGGATTTTTGAGCGGTTAGGAATTTCGAGAAGATTTGAGATTTTCAGGTTTTTGAAATTTTTCAAATTTTGTGCGGAAAATGTGGAATTATTGGAAAATTTCCACTGAAATTAGGCATTTCAGCAAAAAAATGGGTTTTCTTCAGAATTCCCCTCAATTTTTTCCTGAAATTTAAAAATATCTGGAAATTTTAAAATCTAAGCATGTTTTTTTTTAAATTGTGAAAATCGGAAAAAAATTACCTGAAATGGAGAAAATCGCGGAAAATGTGGAAATATGCGAAAATTTCAGAATTTCTACAGAAAATTTTAAAAATCTTAAAAATTAAAATTTGGAATAATTTTTATGTAGAAATCAGAAAATGCACCAATTTTGACGTGGCAAGTGCCAAAATTCTGATTTCAAAAATTCCCATTTTTGCTCTCGGAAAATGTGGAATTTGAGAAAAAATCCAGAATTTTGAAAATTTAAAGTTTTTCCCGGAAAATGTTTAAAAAAAAGAAATTTAGGTCAAAAATTCAGAAAATATGAAAAATGACGTGGCAAGATCTTAAAATTTTTCTGGAATTTCTGGAATTGTAAAAAATTCCAGAAATTCAAAGAATCAGATTTTCTAGGAATTTTGAAAATTTCAGTGAATTTTAAGGAAACGTAAGATCGAGAGAATAACACTGAAAAACATCTAGGGCTTCAAAAATTCAGAAAAATAATTTTTTAAAAATATATAAAAATAAATTCAACAAAAATGAGATAAATACATATATATATATTCATAAAAAATAATAAATTCACAATAAATCCTTAATTAAATTAGCATAAAACAAATAAATATCCAAAAAAAGGGATCAAACAAACAAGTTTACAATTGCAATCATCGAAAATCAGTAGTAGTAAAATAAA
Source organism: Caenorhabditis virilis (assembly GCA_964036255.1). Taxonomy (NCBI): domain Eukaryota; kingdom Metazoa; phylum Nematoda; class Chromadorea; order Rhabditida; family Rhabditidae; genus Caenorhabditis; species Caenorhabditis virilis. The sequence continues at coordinate 16,485,151 of OZ038415.1, read as the reverse complement.
AACACACAAATGAGTAAATAAGAAGAAGATGATGAGGATGTGCGATAAAAGGGGATATTCGGGAGGCCCCCCTTCTCTCTCCACAATAAGACCCGCCCCTTTTATCGCGTCCCCCCCCCCTTGTTGTGTTCTTCTTGTTGTGCAACATGGTTGACACCTGCCCCCATCATCAACAACAGTAGAAAGTCTCGAAAACTGTCAAATTTGACAAGTTTTTGTTGTTTGGGTATGGGAAATTAGGAGATAGAATATTTTCATTGTAATAGAGGTACAAATGTTAACACCTTGTGTTTTGTAATTTTGGAATTTGACGTGGCAACAGAAGAACTGTGAAATGAAAAAATTTTCAGAAAATTCAAAGCAGAAACTTGCAAAAATAGGATTTTTGAATTTTTTAGGTTGGGCCTGCTTAGACTACAAACTACAAAAAATGGGCCTGCTTAGACTACAAACTACAAAATGTGGGCCTGCTTAGACTACAAACTACAACAAGTGGGCCTGCTTAGCTTTAGAGATGGGCCCGCTTAGACTACAAACTACAAAAAATGGGCTTGCTTAGCTTTAGAGCATGGGCCTGCTTAGACTACAAACTACAAAATATGACTACAATAAATGAATTTTATCATTTTTGAACAAACACCCAAATTTACTATGGAAAGTTTGAAACAGCATTTTTTCCTGAAAATTTGGTTTTTAAATTTTTCACCGAAATTTATTTTTGGAAAAATTCTACTGTATTGAATTCGGTTTAATGGACTCCCAAAAAATGAAAAATTTTGATACAGTAATTTTTTATCTGAAAATTCAGATTTTTTGAAAAATAATTGGATTAAGTTTCATTTTTAAAAAGTTTTAAAAAGCATTTGTGCACACGACTTCAATAATTGTAGAAATTAAATCCGAAAATTAAGCAAAAAAATTTGAAACAGTAATTTTTACCTTTTTTAAATTTCATCTAATTTTTTAAAAAACTCGACTAGATAACTGAGGTCGTAATCGAATCCCAAAAAAATTTTGAAAATTTGAAACAGTGATTTTTTCTGAAATTTTAAAACTAAAATTTTTCAAAAAAACAAAATTTAGGATTAGGAAAATTTTAAAATTCAGGAAAATTCGTTTTTTTCACAAAATTAAAATTTTTTGAATTTTAATTTTGAAATTGTAATTTTTATAATTAACAATTTTTTTGTTTTCAAATTTTTTAGAAAATTCGGCAAACTCAGTTTTCATAGCAATTGGAATAGTTTTCGAGAAGCATCCAAATTTTTTAACTTCAATTTCTGAAACGGTGAATTTTTTCATAAATTTTCTGAAAATTAGAGAATTTACTAAAATTTTTGTTTAAAAAATTGTTTTACAATATTGTTGTCCTTCATTCAAAAAACCCAAAACTTTTTCTAAAACTGTATTTTTTTCATAAAAGGTTTTGAAACGTCAATTTCAAAATTGAAGTCTTAAAATTTTCAGATTTAAAAAAATCCTTTTTTTCTTTTCTTATTTTCAGTACCTCAAAAATCCAGTTTCAAGTACACTTTTTCACAAAATACACATGATACAAAAAGCTGGTAAACCAGATAATATCAATGTTGAATGGTGTGAGAATTCTGACCCGTGGCGGATGCACTTCAAAGGCCGGTACCGACCATCCGGCGGGGAACAAAAACTAACGGAAAGGAGGTGCCAGTGGGAAAACCCCGGGAATTAAAAATAAGGACACGTGGTGGTGATAATCTGGGAAAAATCGAAAAAAAAAATAGAGATGGGAAAAAGTGATAAAAATAGAATAATAAAATTAGTGTTTCAAAAAAAATTAATTATTGATTTTTTAATAAAAATCAATAATTTTTGATGTGTTGTAAACAGCTTCAAATTTTCAAAAATTCAAACAGATTTTGATTTTTTCTCTCGAATTTTAATTGAAATTTCAAAAATGTATTTTTTCACAATTTTTAGTAGTGTTTCAAAAACAAATTTTTTAAATCGCATAATTTTCAAGACAATTTCCGCATATATATTTGGAATTTAAAACAATTTCTGAGAATTTTGAAAAAAATATCACTTTTTCAAAATTTTATCAAATTGCTGAAAAATTATTAAAACTCTGAAAGTTTAAATTTTTTAGAAAGAAGAAGATAATCTTCTCGTTTTGGCGTGATTTTTAGAACCTTTATATTTCAATTAGAAATCCTGAAAATTGAGAAAAAGAGTGATTTCTCGAAAATAGGTTCCTTAAGGAATTCCAAGTTAAATTTTATTGACATTTCCAGATTTTTAAGCTCTAATATGTCGAAAATTAGGTTCCAGGTTTTGACAGAAGTCTATAGAAAACTGAATTTAATAAAAAAATAAAAATTTTCTGAAAATATTTTTAAAAAATTAGCTTTTTTTTTTAGAAAATTTTAAAATTGTTTAATTCGCAGCTTCTAAATATAATTAACAAAATGTAAATTTTAAAAAGGTATAAATTTTCTATTTTTCGAGAAAAAAATTGTCAAAAATTTAAAATGCAATATTTTATTGTCAACTCAATTATTCTTGAACATTGCGTTCGGAAGGCTGTTCAACCTCACAGCCGCTCCGCACGCACGCGACGTGGCTGCCGACACTCAACAAACTGGAACATTTGAAAAATTAATTTTCCCGCCAATATTTCAGTATTGAGTGGAAGGTCACCGCGTCGCGTGCGTGCGGAGCGGCTGTGAGGTTGAGCAACCTTCCGAACACAATGATCAAGAATAATTGAGTTGACAATAAAGATAAATAACAAAACCCTATTTTTTAAAATTTTAAGTAATATTTTCAATAAAAATAAAGTTTCGAAAACATTTATTGTTCAATTCAAAATTTTCGAAAATTCAAAAAAAATCACAGTTTCAAAATTTCTTTCAAGGTTTTTGAAATTTTCAAAGAAAAATGATTCCTCTTGTCTTTTTCCTAATTTTTTCACAGAAAAACGAAAATGTTCAAGGTTTTCAGAAAATTATAATTTTTCAAGTTTTTCGGAAAACAAAAATATACTGTTTCAAAATTAAAAAAAAATGAAATCAAAATTTTCAAGTCTTCAAAATTGCCCAAATAGGGTCAAATTAACCGACACACTGTCTTTAAGGTCATAAAATTCAATTTTTCAGAAAATCCAAAGAAATTACATTTAATACCAAAATTCTTCAATATAAACATAATAATATTAATAAAAGTGTCAAGCGTCTCAATTTTGTATATAAATAATAAGTTTTATACAGAATATATATATATATGGAATAAATTTATGATGGCTGACGCCTAATATGTAAATTATTTTTTGACTCTCCCTAAATAAACATTGACCACCCGTCCCATAGGATATTGTGGAAAAGGAGCAAAAGGAAGCCTATCACAAAAGATCCTAGGATTTCTCGCCATGCTCCCCCCGGCTCCTCCCGTGCATCATGAGCTCATGAGCTCTCCTCCCGAATTGAGCAGCAGCACCCGTGAAGTGCGATGTGCAAACAGAAAACAATACGTAGGCATCTCGCAATTGTATGTGGGGGGAGGGGGAGGCAAGAACAAAAAAATAATAATGTACATACATACATAATTTTTTTTTGTAGGCTTCCTTCTCTTTCATTTTGATGTGACGCCGATGCTTTTCCGGCCGCCGTCGCCGCCGCCGCCGCCGCGTTGACGGTGACGGTAGCTGTCAAAAAATTTGGTGAATGAATAGATGGCTTTTTTGCATTGAATTCAAAAATTTCGAATTTCCGGTTAAAAAAATATAAACAAAATTTTTGAAGGGAAATGGAAATTGAAATGACGTCACCGATGAGAACTGGATCTTGTAAAATAAAAAAAAGCTGAATATAGTACTTAAATGTAAAATTTGAGAAGTTACCGTAATCTCAGAGGTGTTGAGACTACCGTAATCCTAGAGCTCTGAGAAGTTGCAGTAATCCTGAAGAAATGAGAAGCTGCGGTAATCTTTTAAAGATCGTTAAATTACAGTAATCCTAGAGAAGCTACAGTAACCACAGAGATTTCGAAGAACAAACAATCTTCCGTGTAAACATTTTGGAAGCTACCGTAACCCTTATTATTCAGAAAGCTACCGTAATTCTTATTATTCAGAAAGCAACCACAATCTTTAATATTCAGAAAGTTACCGTAATCCCTAATATTTAGAAAGCTACAGTAATCCTTATTATTCAGAAAGCTACCGTAATCCTTATTATTCAGAAAGCAACCGTAATCCGTAATATTCAAAAAGATACCGTAATCCTTAATATTAAGAAAGCTACAGTAACCATCCCATTTCTATACAGCTACAGTAACCCTATGAAGCTTAAAATGAAAATACATTAAATACTACATTAAGCACATTAAGTACGTAAAAATCGAGGAAATAAAAATTTTGAAACAGTGAAAAAATTTTTTTTTGAAAAAAGGTTAATTTACAAACTTTAAGATGTCATAACTTGTCTCATAAATATCTGAAAAATGTGCCGAAAGTTTAGAAAAATTAGAAATTTAATTTTCTATCAAAATTTCTGAAATTCAGGACGCTGAAAAATGCTGAAAATTTGAAAATTTCCTTATGGATCGCTTCAAAACTATTTTTCATAAATTTCAAAAATTTTTGAAACTGGAATTTTTTTTGAAAAAAGTTAATTTACGAACTTTGAAAATCAGACCTTGTTTGAAAAAAATTTGTTTTTAAATTTTAATTCGTCAAAATTCCAAATTTCCGGATCCACTACTGAAATTGCTGGAAATGCCCCGAATTTCCAGAATTCACTAATTTTGGCCCAATTATCTCCTGACATAAGATTCAGAAATTTATTAACTGCTAATTTTTTCGATGATTACTGAATTGATACCCCAAGCATGATCAGAAATAGTTCTTAATTTTTTCTAAAAATTTTGAAACAGTAATTTTTATCAAAAAAAAAACAACGATTTTTTGAAAAAGCCATACTTATACTTACTTAATTGGTCTCTAAATTATCAAAGAAATACCGTAAAACGTTAGAAAAATTGGGAATTTAACGGTCTATCAAAAATTACAATAAATGTCTAATCATTTTTTTGAAATCAAAAATTTTTGAAACGGAAATATTTTTTTCGAAAATTTTTTGAAAGCATTATTTAGAATTCTTTGAGAAGTTCTAACTTGTCCAAGAAAAAAAAATGAAAATTTACAAAAATTCCTAAAAATTCAAAATTGACGAATCCTAAAAAAATTCTTACTTATTTCTCAAAAATTGTAAACAATTAAGAGACCCAGCAATTCCAGAACTTTTTAAAATGTTTTTTTTTCCAAAATTTTGAAACAGTACTTTTTTTTCAAAAAATAAAAATTAATTTAAAATTTTTAAAAAAACTGTAACCCGTCTTAAAATTGACCTAAAAATGTATCGAAAATCGTTCTTCGTGTATTTTCATTATTTAAGTAAAAAAAAAGTGTTAACAGAAAGAATCTTGAGCTTTCTTTGAAACAGTAAACAACATTTTTTTGGAAAAAAAATTTATTTTTAAAATTTAGATAAAATTCTGAAATTATTTTTAAATTTTTGAGAAGACCTAACTTGTCTGAAAATTAGTTATCCAATGGTAAAACGCTTCGAAAAATAGCAATTATTGATTTTTTTGTTTCAAAACCTTTTAATTCTCAATTGACCTCATCTCTCCCTCCCAATTTCCTAATTAATAATTAACCCCCTCTAATTCTTAAGAAAAAGAAAAACTGGTGGTACAAAAAAATTGTAATACTAGTATAATAATTGATCCTACATGTGTGTGTGAGTCCATAATAGGATCTACTCCCCTATTCATAGAATAATAATAATAACAACAAAAAAACGAGAGAGGACTCATTAGAAAAAGTGGCAAGGATGAGCCAATTATTATTATTTTTTATAATTGTGATCACCCTACCACTCCCAACTGAAAAAAGGAGGCGACACATGTACATACGTCTCGCACAAATTAATCAACTTTAGGTTTCATTTTGTACCCCTTTTCTTGGACAGTAGGGGGATTGTAAATTATCATCATTCTTCTTGTGTCCTTGAAAAATCATTGAAAAAAAATGACAGGTGATTTGTTTCGAAATTGAGGTTGTTAACAAGATTTGGGGGCTAATTTTTAGGCTAAACTCGGTGTTTCTTTTGGTCCGCAAAATGTCGTCAGTTAGGGTGCATTGCGAGCAGCGACGTTTTGCGGACTGAATACAGCATATTTTACGACATTTTGCGGACCAAATTCGTCATAATTGGTAATCCTTATTGGTCCGCAAAATGTCGTCAGATAAGGTGAATTGAGAGCCTCGACATTTTGCGGACCAAATTCGTCATAAATGGCAATCCCAATTGGTCCGTAAAATGTCGTCAGATAGGGCGGATTGAGAGCCGCGGCATTTTGCGAACGGATGAACATCATATTTTGCGACATTTTGCGGACCTAATTCGCCATAAATGGCAATTCCAATTGGTCCGCAAAATATCGTCAGATGGGTGCATTGAGAGCGACATTTTTCGGGCTGAATACATCATATTTTACGACATTTTGCGAATAAAAAACAACTATAACTCACCACATCTTTTGTCTGCAAATTGTCGTATAATGGGACGCATCACGTGTTTAGAATTTCGTGACACTTAAAGAGTATATTACGCAATTTTCGGTCAGACATAAAGTACCATAATTGACGAAATTTTGCGGACTTTGTAATATAATTTGTATAACGGATCAATTACGTAAAATCCTACGTTATTTTACGGACTCATACACAATATTTCATTTTTTTAAATGTCGTCAAATATGATGTATCTGTAAAGTGTCGTTAAAAATCGTAAATACTTGTTCAAATGTTTTCCAAAGAGTACAGTAGTCGACAGTATTACTAATCAAAAAACAAGACAACAAACAACCGAAAATGTCACCGTTTTTTTGCTTTAAAAAAATGGTAAGAAGGACAAATATAAATAAGGAAATGTTGCGGGAGAGGAAAACGAAATTAGTCACAAACGTAGAGGAAGTCAAGTTGAAACAAAAGGAAGGCATCTTTTGGGGGGACTCTCCTTGTGCCTTTAACACCGTAAATTCACTTGAAAATACACCATTTAGTGAAAACAACCTACAAAGAAAACGTAGTAGGCGACCGCAATATATATAAAACACATAATAATAATAATAATAATCTAGGACTTCTTCTTCTTCCTTTTTTTTCGAAAAACCAAATTGTCATCGGAAGAAAAACGAACGACATGTGAATTAGTTCGCGGATATACTTTAATGTGACTTTATGTACATACTAACGGAAGAAATGAAAAAGAAATAATTACAGTTATAATCAGGAACAATAGGAATGACCCGGATTTGATAGAAATTGGTCTAGAAATTAAGAAAAATAAATCAATAGATCGATAAAGAAAATGTGTAGCTTTCGAATGAAATATGATTTATCAAATTTTATGCATTTTCAGGAAAGTTATTCCAATTTTTCTGAAAATTAGCCTTAAAATTTTGAAAAATAAATCAATAGATCGATAAAGAAAATGTTTAGCTTTAAAATAAGACAACTTTCAAAAAATTTGATGCATTTTCAGCAAACTTATTCCAGAATTAGCCCAAAAATTTTGAAAAACATTGAAATATCTGCAAAAATCGTGCACTTTCAGTAAAATCAATAAAATTTCAGCAAAATTGTAACCAAAATAAATAGAAACAAATCAATAACAAATTTTTGGGGAAGTCATCAATTATCTCCCTTTGAAATTCCTTTTTCTGCAGAAAAGAACCTTATCAATTGTTAATCACTCCCTTTTCTCTTAAAAACCCATTATGACAATTAACCGGTTTTTGTGGTCGGCGGAATTTTCCATCGCTTCAAAGTGTTTGTGGTGTGGTAAAGTTAAAATATGGCGTTTTTTTGAGTGCGAAGCTTTTAAAGTTACTGGTTTGAAATTTTTTTGAAAAAATCGAAAAACTTGAATAACTTTGCTGAAAATGCATCAAATTTTTTGAAATTTGGCTTATTTTAAAGCTAAACATTTTCTTTATCGATCTATTGATTTATTTTTCAAAAATTTTAGGCCAATTTCCAGAAAAATTGGAATAACTTTGCCGAAAATGCATTAAAAATTCTGAAATTTCACCTGATTGCAGCAAAACATTAAATTCATCGAACTATTGATTCATTTTTCAAAATTTATAGTCCGATATTCAGAAAAAAACCCAAGTAAAATTCTGAAAACTTTGGAAACAGAAAAAAACAATTAATGACACCATGTCTTTAAATTCCAAACGATTTTAGTCAGTTAGACCCCTTTAAGGCAGTTAACACTACTTCCAAATTGAAGATAGTCTCTTAAAAATTTAAAAATCATTGAAACAATCGGGCATGTGCCTTTAAATTTGGATACGATCCAAAAAATTGCCAAATAAGGTCAAAAATCAAATTTTTAGCAAAAAACAATTTTTTGAAACAGTAATTTTAAAAAATGAAATTTCCAGAAAAGAAGCAAAAAAAATGTTTTTTATAATCCGACAAAAAAAATGAACAAAAAAGGCCGGGTTGCGACACAATCACTAATGCAAACAAATATGGAGGGCATCATCAAACGAATGCCAAAAAAAAAACGAGCCAGGAAGAGGGGTGACAATAAGAATTACCTAAGAACCGTACACGGGGCACGCGTTGTGCAAATGCAACTATCAGGGAAATCACTGCGTCTCTCAGAATCTGGTACTATTTCGTTTTGGGGGTGTTCGTTCGCTGCATTACATTAAATATAATAAAATTTTATATGTTTTTCAAATTTTTAATGACCACGACGATGTCGTCCCTATCCCTAATATCAATAATTATTATTAGAGATGATGTTACATTCGTAATAAATTTATTATTATCGAATTATTTTTTAGAGGTAAAAATATTGGCGATAAAAATTTTATAGAGGGAAGGGGGTTGTAAATGTGTATACAAACAGTTGGGCACGCTTTTGAAAATTGAAGGCAATTATTATTATTATGTTATTAAGAGTAATGAGAAAGAATTAGGTGCCCATATTGGATGGATAAATAAAAGTATAGGATATCAGTGACAGAATGGATAGTGGGGGGCTTGTGTTTGTTTAATTTTTCCCAAGATGGGTGGTCCCAAGATGGATTAAATAGTTAGCAGGTGGTGTGAAGAGGAATAACTTTGGTGAAAATGCATCAAAATTTCTGAAAATTGGCTGAATTTTAGCTAAAAATTTTATGTATCGAATTATTGATTCCTTTTTCAAAATATATAAACGAAATTTCAGAAAAACGGGAATAACTCCGCTGAAAATGCATCAAATTTGATATAACTTATTTCATTCGAAAGCTAAATATTTTATTTATCGAATTGTTGATTCATTTTTCAAAATAATATTTCAAAATATAGAAAAAATCGAAACTAAGGGACAAAGTTTCAAAAAAACGGGAATAACTTTGCTGAAAATGGTTTAAAATTTCTGAAAATTAGCTGAATCGTAGTTAAGCAGTTTATTAATAGATCTGTTGATTAATTTTTCAAAATTTATAGGCAGATTTTCATAAAAACTGGAATAACTGACCTAAAAATTCTTTAAAGTTTCTGAAAATGGGCTGAATTGTAGCTAAACATTTAATTCATCGAACAGTTGGTTCATTTTTCAAAATATAGAGACCAATTTTCAGAAAAATGGGAATAACTTTGCTGAAAATGAATCAAAATTTCTGAAAATTGGCTGAAATGTAGCTAAACGTTTAATTCACCGAACTATTGATTCATTTTTCAAAATTTATTGACAGATTTTCAGAAAAACGGAAATAACTGTACTAAAAATTCTTTAAAATTTTTGAAATTTGGCTTACTTGTAGCTAAATATTTAATTCATCTAACTGCTGATTCATTTTTCAAAATAAATAGGTAAATTTTCAGAAAAACGGGAATAACTTTGCTGAAAATGTATCCAAATTTCTGAATATTGGCTGAATTGTAGCTTTCATCGAACTGTTGATTCATTTTTCAAAATTTATAGACTGGAATAAATTTCCAATCGCTTCAAAATCGGCAACTACTAAAAAATATTTTTAAAGGCACATAGCGTATGCTACAGTATCTTTAAAGGTGCACACCTAAGTCCTTACGCTAAATTTTTTGGAAATATTTAATTTTTCCAAAAAATTGAAAATTCTTTACATTAATTTACGAATATTGAAAATTCCCTATTTTACACATGACACGTATCTAACTGGTCTTGTTGTATATATGCATGGAGTCAATGGGTAGTAAATATTTAGGAAAAATCACAAAAAATTGAATTTTTGAAACAGCGAAAAATTTTCAAAAAATTTCCATTTTTACCAAAAAAACCCTAGAAAACTTATCAAGTCCTTGTGCAAACAACAAGTAACAGACACACAACATGAGGCTAAGAAGGGGGTATAAATTCAATTATGATTGATCATTGTTTGAACGGGAAAATAAAAACGAAAAGAAGAAGGAGGAGGAGGAGAATGAAGTATGTGGGTGGCCTTGTCAAAACCATCTGGCTTGCCATTTTTGGTTTAGCCAAATGTGTACAAAAAAAATGTCTTAAAGAGATGGGGTGAGAGAAAACAAAAACATCAAAATATACACTTTAAGCTCCAAAAAATGGAAATCGAAAATGTGCCTTAGGCTATGAAAAAAGGGTCCTTCGAGGGATTTCTTAGAATTTGTGTGTTTTTTTTTTCAAGGACATTTTTTTTAATCATGGGTAATAATTTGGAGGATCATATATATACCCAGGTGTCAATAATTATATGGTAATGTATAATAATCATAGTTAGGCGTTTTTTTTTTGAATTTTGGAAAGGTTCAAAAAATTAAGAGACTTACAGTTTTTACCCATTTTTAGTGGGATGTAACTTTTTACGAAGTTGACCAATTTTAATGTAATATAGCTCATTTTGTAGATAAAATTATGGGCTTTCGATTGATATATACCACATATCACTATTATTGGAATGAAAAAAGTTACACATGAGAGGATGGGAGCCTTTCATGTGAGAGACTCGAATCTTTTGAAAAATATGTAAATTTGACTCATTTTTCAGAGGGGTGTAACTTTTGAAATAATTGATCAATTTTGATGAATTTAAACTCATTTTGTAGAGAAAATTCTGGGCTTTCGAATGATGTATAACACACGTAAAAGTATTTGAAGCAAAACTCGGTTACTTTCGAAAATATGAGTGTGATAAGCTAATGTAAATTAAATTTGATCAAATTTTTCATTGGAATCTAACTTTTCTAAATCTCAACCAAATTTAATGAAACATAGCTTATTTTGTAGAGAAATTTTCAAATTTCCTAAATATATAAAATCCATTTAAGTAAATTTTTAATTTCTCGTAATAAATACCAAAAACTGGGATACCTTCCCCTTTTGCTCCGGCCCTGGCTCGTCAGTTTCCCCCATTAAATTTTTAAGTCTTAGTTCACGTTTTTGTGCCAAAAATCACACCAAACAAAAGCTTAACATTTTTCCTACAAAATAAAGTTCATTTCAAAAAAATTCTAGACTTGTTGAAATGTTACAGCCCATCAAAGACCCCCCTCCCTTACTTTTTGATATACTGCATTGAGACCATTTCAGTATACGTTTCAAAAAATTGCATTATTTTGCACTAATTTTTTCAAAATATTCATTTGTCTCCTGTGTGTTTAAAACGTTCTAAAACGGAAAAAACCAGATTTTAATATGGTAAGTAATTGTTTAATGACTACAGTAACCCTGGAAAGTAGGATTTAAGTAAACAACTGTTTTCTTTGTACTCTAACTTTTTGATAAATTGACCAATCTTGATAAGATATAGCTCATTTTATAGGAAATTTCATTATCTTTCTAATGGTATATATGTTTCCGTAACAATACAAAAAGAAAAATTAGAAAATTGGAAATTTTAAAACTACCGTAATCCAAAAAAATTCCCTCTAAAAAAATCAGCCTTTATTTATTTTTGCGATAACATTTTAACTAATTGGTCAATTTTCATAAAATTAAGCACATTTTGTAGAAAATTTCATAAGCTTTTAAATAGTATATATATTATGGTGGTAATATTAAACTAAAAGTTGGAAAATGTCAAAAATCGTTAGCACATTTTTTCAGGTAAGTTTTTTGAAAGCATTTGATTTTTCCATACTTTTTAGTATGATATTTTAGGTTTTTGAAATTATTTTTTATAACAAATTGAAGCTAAATATTTTTCCTACAAAATGAGCTAAAAATCATAAAAATTGCTCAATTTTTTGAAAAGTTACAAAACATCAAAAATGCAAATATTTTTTGTTGTTGGAAAATTCCAAAAAAATTCCAATTTTCCCAAAAACGGATCAAAGCCTTCAATTAGCTCTCCAAAAAAGAACATCTGTCCCATGCGCAATTTTTCTACAAAATCATGATGACATCCAGTGCCGACAAAAAAAGGGGGATCCTAATAACGTGCTCAGATTCATTCAAGTGCTCAGATTTCAAGGTTTTTGCCGCACACTTATTTTTTTCTTTTTTTTTCGGGAGGGGGGGATGCTCTTTAATTAATGTACAAATTCGAAGGAAACAATCATAATAAATAAGTGTGCACAATTTGTCATTGAATAAGTGGATGGAGAAAACTAGAAAGAGTGAACACCGTCTGTCAATTTTCTCTAATCCTCTCCATTTTGAATACTATTTCCAAAAATGAAGGTGATTTGGGGGAAAATAAGGAACTGTGCACATACTTGACAGCTATCCGTATGTCTTTTTTGGGGTTGTGAACAAAGTTGGAGGGAAGTGAAAATTTTAAATAATTTAAAAAAAAAAAGTTTTTAATGTCATTTTCGACACCCTGTAACTTTTCAAAAAATGAATCAATTTTTATGAATTATAGCTCATTTTGTTGGAAAAATCTTTGGCTTCCATTTGATATATTTATAAATCTTTAATTTTGAAGTAAATTATAAAAAATTAATAGAAAAAGAGAATGCGTGCAAAAATCCGCCCTGAAAAATATACCTATATACCCCTCCAGATATTTTTTTTTATTTTTCAATTTTTGTCACTAGATTTGTCATATCAAGAGACATTCACCAAATTTTTAGCTTCAATTTCATATAAAAATTATTTCAAAAATCGAAAAAATAATACTGAAAATATGGGAAAATCAAATGCTTTTCAAAAATCGTCTCTGAAAAAATATGCAATAGATTTTTGACATTTTTCAACTTTTAAAAACAAATCGCCACCACAATAAATTATAGCGAGACAACTGTTTGAATTTTTTTCAGAAAATTGTCCATAAAAAGTTAATTAACCATCTGGCATGGAAATTTTTGGCATTTTCCCGGTACAAAGTGTCCACCGGTTCTTATCGAAATTAGCAAAAAACTTTTTTACGAGTTTAAGAGGCAGTGGGGTTCGAACCCCGGTGTCAAAATCAAACCGATGTCCCGCTATACAATAAATATATTATTTGAAAGCTTATGAAATTTTCTACAAAATGAGCTTAATTTTATGAAAATTGGTCAATTAACGTCAAAGTTATCGCAAAAATGAGTTAGGGCAAGTTAGAGGGGATTTACGGATTACGGTAGTTTTTGAATTCCCATTTTTCTACCCTTTTCTTTCATATTTTCACAAAAATATATATACCATTAGAAAGATAATGACATTTTCTACAAAATGAGTTATATTTCATCAAAATTGGTCAATTTTTTGAAAAGTTACAGGCAAAAAATGTCAGTTTGCAAAAAATGTCAAACAATAAGAAAAAATGGTATCCCCAAAAATTATACTAGTTATGAAACCGACAAATTTTTTAAAATTTTCCAAAACCTATCAAAGCTCTAAAACTCGGTTCAAGGTGCTCCAAACTTATCGAGTACACCAGAAAACCTAAGAAATGATCACAATTTTGGACGCCTTGAAAAACTCAGAAATTTTAACCGATATCGGCCGGCCTCCTTTCAATTTTCAGAAATTTAGGCCCTTCAAAAAGTTTCCCTAAAAACCTGTACCAATAAATTTTCGGCGACAAAACCTCCAATTTTCAATGCGTACGGGCACGGAAAAGGCCATACAAACTTGTGAAAACATTGGTGCGCGTTTGGAATCGAGTAGTAATTAGTCTATAAATAAAAATTTTCTTTAAAAAACCAAAAATTTGTCATATTCCTGAAACAGTGAAATTTTTCGATATGCCAATTTTGACTTCAGAAAAGTTTCCATAACTTGGCTCAACATGCTCCAAAATTGCTGTAAGCACCACCAAAATGCTCAAAATTTTGTGCTCTTTCAAAAAAGTCTAAATTGAGCATAATTTTGAAAAGATGAAGCTTGTTACGTTTGTTTAAAAAATTTACCAAAATTTTTTGAAAAAAAAATATATTTCTCAATAAATTGTCGAAAACTCCGGTTCTGCTCAATGCGGTTCAAAATTATTAGTACTTGGAATTTTTAGCTCTTTCAGAATTTCTCAAAAATAATTTTATTTAAGAAAATACTTCAGAAAATTACAAGATTAATTACTACCTTCCGAATCCTCTGATTTTGAAACAGTGAATTTACGAAAAATTAAAAAAAAATTTCCAAAAACTCTCAAAGCTCCAAAACTCGGCTCAAGATGCTTCAAAACTATCGGGTACACCAGAAAACCAAAAAAAAAGATCACAATTTTGGGCGCTTTGAAAAAAATTCGGAAATTTTAACCGGGCTCCGAATTTTCCGAAATTTAGGCACATCAAAAAGTCGCCCCAAAAACCCGTACCAATAAATTTTCGGCGAAAGATCGAATATACCAATTTAAAAATTTAAAAAGCAACAAATTTGTCAAATTCTTGAAACAGTAAAATTTTTCGTTTTTCCAATTGTGACTTCAAAAAAGCTGCCATAACTTGGCTCAGCATGCTCCAAAATTATTGAAAATACCACCAAAATGCTCACAATTTTCTACTCTTTCAAAAAAGTCTAAATTCAGCATAATATTGAAAACCTGATGCTTCTTACATTTGTTTAAAATTAGACCCGAATTTTTTGAAAAAATTTAAAAAATTTCTCAATAAATTCTCGAAAACTGCAGTTTGGCTCAATGCTAAAAAAATTGAGCACAAACAAAGCAAACAAAAAATGATGTCAGTCTTCAAAAAGTTACCTTTTGTATCAAACTTCCATGAAATCCAATACCGTCCGATTCCCCCCTTGAAAAAAAAGAAGAGAATACAGTGTCAATCCAAGAAAAACATGGTTTTTCCTTCTCTTGTAAAGTAATCTAAATGGCTCAAATTTCATGAATATAGTAATATATATTTATAAATGCACTCGTAAAACTATTTTAAATGAACAAAAGATGACAAGATAATTTGAGAGCCTCACAAGCTCATTCGTCATTTTAATTCTTCCGCCGGGGGGTGGTCGTGGTCAAGAATGGACCACCCGGATTTAATTGTAGTGAGAATTTGGATCCAAAAAATAAGGGAGGGGGGCCCCTTGTATACATTTTCAAGAAGTGATTTTGTTTTTGGAACAAAAGGAAAAAGTTTGCACAATTACAAATCGGTCTCTTCTTCTTGTTTTAAGTACCTCCCCCCCTCCCTCCCCTTCCCTCCTACTTTTATTTGTAAATAGACAAATATGTATAAAGAACAATCAATTTTTATGTGTTTAGAACATCTTAATCTATGGGAAAGGGTATGAGAAAGTGGTGGTTTTGGTGAAGCTTTGAGCCTTGCGTTTAAAGGTGGATGGGACAAGCTTCAGCAGTCTGGAAACTTAGAAATATGCGAATATGTTAGTTGATTCAAGTTTTATATGAAAGCGCAGGAAATTTGGAGCATTTTGGATATGGTTTCAAGAATTTTGGAGCATTTTGAGCAAAGTTTGAAAATTTTGAAAATTTTTGACAAAATTTTTAACTTGACAATTTAAAAGCTTTAATTCAAATTTTTTAAAAGAGCACAAATTCAGGAGCATTTTAGATAACTTTGGCTCCACTTTGAGCCGAGTTACAGTACCTTTTCCATAGAATATTTGAAAATTCACAAAATTCACTGTTTCAAGTATTTTTTTTCAAAGTTTCGAAGTTTTATTCTTCTACTTATCTCATAAGATATAGAAAAGAAGGCACTTTCACAGTTTCATGAATTTTTTAAATAAATTTTTGAAAAATGAACCTTTGACAAAACCAACATCTTTTAAGAAACCTTTTTTTTACTGTTAAATCAGCATTATATAAAAATTTCAATATTTTTATAGAAATTTTTGAAACAGTACATTTTAAAATTGTATCCTTCAATTTTTGCAACGTCTGTTCAGAAGATTTAAAAATCCACATTAGGATATTTAGAAATTTTTGAAACAGTGTTTTTCTTTTCAAAAAAAAGTTAATTTTTGCAAAAAAATCTTTTTCAGCAATATATATAGAACCTTTCAAATCTTCTAATTTTTCTGAAACAGTAAATTTTTTAAAATTTTAATAACTTCAATTTTTCAAAAATTATATATTCCGAAGATTTATAAGAAAGTTAAATTATTTTCTAATAAATTTTTCTAAAATTTTTAAAACAGTGATTTTTTTGATTTTTCCAAAATTTGAGAAAAAATAAATAAAAACTTCAATATCTTCTAATTTTTCTGGAACAGTAAATTTTTAGATTTTCTCCTTTCAATTTTTCAAAAATGATACTTTTTTGAAGATCATAGTAAATTCCTTAAAATGCACCCGTTTATAAATGCTCTAAACCCACTATAAGAATAACGTAACTTCAAAATTTGATAAATTTCTTGAAACAGAGCATTGTGGATTATTCAAACAAAAATGGTTGTAATTTGGCTCAAACTGGTCCAAATTACTTGGAACATCGTGGAAAATGATCCAAATTGTGTGGACTTTATAAGAATTTTGCATAAAAGTTCTTATTTATATTCTCTGACTATCAAAATTTTCGAAAATTTTTCGATTTTTCAAGAATTTTTTGAAAATAAACCTATGGGGTTGCAATTTGTCTTAAAGCGCTCGAAAAGGAGCATTTTCGACACTGTGCCAATAATTTTGGAGCATTTTGAGCCATGTTATACACAACACATGAAAATGCACTCTCTGAAAGTCTGAAAATGGCAAACACCCTGAAAATGACGAATATTTAACTAAGCCAATAATTTTTGGGGATCATTTTAATGTGGTGCCCGACATTTTTGAGCGGTAAATTATAAATTTTACTTCACCTTTCTGTAAAGAGCACAAATTCAGCATCATTTTCGATGTCGTTCTAATAATTTTGGAGCATTTTGAGCCAAGTTATGCATCTTCAAACTGGGTGAGAAATTTCGTGTACTATAGATTTTGGACCACTTTTAGAGAGGATTCTGAACCCCCATACAATTATGTTTTTTAAAAATATTTTTTAAGAATGGTAAAAATAGTGCTCAAAATTCCGAATTTCATAATTTGGGTCCGTAATTCGTGGTAATTTTTATTGCAAATATATTAAAAATTGAATGTTTCAAGAATTTCAGAAAAACATTTTTTTGGTTAAAAAAAACTAAAAATTCTGAGTACATTATGAAATTTTGATAGTCAGAGATAATAAATAAGAAGTTTTATTCAAAATTCTTATAAAGTTTACAAAATTTGGATCATTTTCCAGGTTGCTCCAAATAATTTAGAGCAGTTCGGGCCAAATTACAAAATATTTTTTTTTGAATAATCCAGAAATGCTCTGTTTCAAGAATTTTGTAAAAATTTGAAGTTACGCCATATTTTAAGAATTTTTAATGTATTTTAAGAAAATTTTCTATAACTCTTCAAAATAATTCAAAAATTGAATGAGAAAATTTAAAAATGTACTGTTTCAGAAAAATGAGAAAATATAGTGTTGATATCTGAGCGAGTGTTGATGAAGCAATACAATAGGAATTAACAGAAATTTAAAAACATATCAAATTTTCGATTAAAAAAGAGATATTTACTGTTTCAAAAATGTATGCTCAATTTTTGTTGAAATAATTTTTTTTTTGAAAAAAACTGTTTCAAAAATTTCTAAATATCCGAATGTTGATTTTTAAATGTTCAACATAAAACAGGGCCAACCTAAAACCATTATTTAAAAATTTAAAATTTATCAAGGATATCGAAAAATAGCTCCAAGGTTCAAAATTTCAAAAATTCGAGCTTCTACTGGGCGTCATTTAAAAGATCATAAAATTCTGAACATTTTCGTTGCTGTCACATTAATTTTGAACTACTTTGAGCCAAGATATCAAATTTTGAAAGTTCTCAAATAAACATTTTAAAAAATCAATGTTTCAACAATTTTTGATAATTTTCGGAGTACCATTGTTTTCAATATGCTTTCAATATCATAACTTGAAAAAGCGTAAAAATTTCAAAACAATTTTCAATTTTAAAAAATCGAAAAATTACAGTTTCATGAAATTGATGTTCTTTTCTGAAATTCACTGCTAAACAGCAAAAAAAACTGAAAACCGTGTTTTTAACTGAAATTTGGGGACTAAAACTGTATGCCGTTGGTACGCAAATTGTCGTCAAATAAAGTGCCGTAGGGTGCGTGAAATTCAGCCAAAAATTAGTATATTTGATTTCCTTTTTTTTTATTGTCAAGTTAAAAATTTTGCATCATCCATTTTCTATTGAAAGACTGCAGCGCAACCGCTCGCAGGTAAAAATAGCATGACTTTGTGAGAGACTTAGATTTTCTGGGTATGTCAAAAGCAGCTTGCATGATCAAGAATATTTGAGCTGTCAATACTTTGAGTGATTTTTGACTTTTTTTCTATAAAACGATTTTTTGGTTTTTATTTTGTGAAAATTGCGGTTTTAAGTGGTTATAACTCTGGAACCAATTTTCAGAGAACTCTGATTTTTTGCTATAAATATTCAGCTCAAAATCTAGTTTCAGAAAATGCTAAGAATGTATGTATTTTCAGCTGAAAAACGCAAAATTTAACAATTAATTTTAAACTCCGAAAAATAATTACAGTAGTAATTTAAAGGCGCATGCCATAACTTGCCCAACTTTTTAAGTCTGAAAAATCGAAATTATTTAGGTTTTTTCCACTTTTTTTTGGCAATTTTGAAGTAGAAATTAATTTAACGGCAACTATAGGTTCTAAAATAATTATAATGTTCAAAAAAATATGATTTTTGGTTGAGAAATCGATATTTTTTGATTTTTAAAAAATTACAGGTTACGGTAGAAATTTAAAGGCGCATACCAGCATATGTGAAAATTTGCAAGTCTGAAATAATTATTTTTTTTTGCAATTTTAATAATGAATCGATTGGTAAATAATTATTGGTTTCAAAATTACGCAATCTGTCATCAGACCCTAAATATTTGAACACTTGACGACGTTTTGCGTACCAGCCAAATTCCGAAAATTCTAGCGAAAAATCACAAAATGTACGAAAATAGCTTCCTAGAAAAAAATGAAATAAAATTCGAAACTTTACATTTCTTCGTTTTTCAAAAAGGCATGAAAAAAGGTTGAATTCAATCCTCTCACACCAATCCCGGAAATCTGGACACAGTAGGCATCACGAAGATTGGCGAGATTTAGAGAAAGAAGAACTTGATATGATTTACGGGAGGAAACGGAGTAGTACTACTATTACTACTAACACGTTTCGTATAGAAGGTTCATGATTAAGATTTCTGAGGGAGGGTTATAATTGGATTATTTTATTTATTTCAAGGGCGGGATGGGAGCTCCCCAAAATCTAATGAAGGGAAAGAATAACAAAACCAACGAAATGAGCCTAAGCTAGAGGAACAATTGGATTAGGGGGTTCTCAAGAAGAACGGAGGGGGAGATGGCTCATGGATTGATGAACATGGAACATGATTAAGTTTGTTATTCTTGTTGTTGTCATAGGGTTCCAAAAATAGAAGATGAGGGTTTTTTAGAGTTTTCTGAAAATTGTCGTCAAATATAGTGTTTTCCGGCCCGCAAAATGTCGTCAAAGACTTTTGGAAATTTTAAGACCTCAAGGTCTGAGAGAAGCACTGAAAAAGAAAATAATTTCTACATTTCAAAATTTATTGAAACGTACAAACACAGGTTCATTTTTCGTTTTTTATATGTTTTTAAAAAACTGACAGTTAAAATGTATACAAGAATCTAAATGGGAGGATTTTCTGCGATTTTTCATTGAAGAAAAATATTTTTTAAAAAATAAGTTCAAGACCCTCCCAGGTACCAAACCTTGTCAAAACATACCTCATCGTGTTCCCCGTCCTCGATTACATACTCCTTGAAAATTAGAAGATAAACTTGTGGAAAGTATTCGAAAAAATTGAATAAGCAAACATCGCAAAAAAGGCGGTAAATAATTGTACTACAACGCTACGTAATTACGCAGCAGTCCCCCACGCTGTGTTTTATTGGATTTCTCTAATCAAAAATTGTTCATTTTTTATTTTGTCGAAAATATGCAAAAAATAAAAATTTATGCTTTCAGACTTACAAATTTTCACATATTCTGTTATGCGCCTTTAATTCCTACCGTAACCTGTAATTTCTTAAAAATCTGAAAATTATCGATTTCTCATTCGAAAAACAGTTTTTTCTGAAAGTTAAAATTATTTTGAATCCAATAATTGACGAAAACTCAATTTTTTCCTTCAAAATTGCGAAAAAATGCTGAAAAACTCAATTTCTAGGAATCCAAAAAGTGGCATGCGCCTTTAAATTTCCTACTGTAGCTATTTTTCTAGAAATTTCAAATTTAACGTTAAAACTTGCGTTTTTCGCCCTAACTATAGACATGCTTACCATTTTCTGAAACCAAATTTTGAGCTGAATATTTCTAGCCATAAATCAAAATTCTCTTTCAGAGAAATAACCCCCAAAAAAGCCAAAAATTCGTTTTATCCAAAAAAAACTGTCAAAAATCTCTCAAAGTAAAGAAAAAAAAGTAAATCACAACCCGTTTTCAACAAATAAAGAGAGGATGAAGAAACAAAGTCAAAAACCAAAGAAAAAAATAATTACAATGAAAAACCATCGGTGTCAAAAAGAAAAATTCTAAATTTCGTTCAAGTCATGGACAATTAAATGAGTATCGGTATATTAGACAGAATATTATAATCAACAAAAAGAACAGAAAAAATATTGATTAATTATTTAATTCCCAGATAATTAAACAACTTTACTCGGCATCCAAACTTGCTGCTGTTGTTGTTGTTGCTGCGGTGTCGTCGACATTGGCATGTAGACTGGCGGTTGTGGTGGTGGTGCAGTTGGTGGTTCGAGCAATGGGCGGGCTGATGGCTCCATTTGGTTCTGAAATATCGATTTTTGTTCGAATTTCGAGTTTGGGCTTATTTTAATGATCAAACCGGTACCGAATTTGGCCCATTTTACAGAGTACGGCCTAGGAACCCAAATTTTCGAATTTTCTAGGACATGCAAGATTCTAAAAGACTGGGGAAAGTCTCTGGATGTCCGAAATGGATCAAATAAAAATTTCAGGCCAAAAAAAGCTGAAAACAGCAATGACGTGGCCTAGAAACCGAACGTGACCTAGAAATCCTGGATTCGGCCTAGAAATCCAAATTTCCAATTTTCTAGGATATATAAAAGCCTGACAACTGAAATAAAATCTCCGGATCTCTTTGAATGCTTTTTAAAATATAGTTACAGCTAAAAACGCGGCGAAAAACAGTAATTTTAAGTATTTCTGAAAAAAATGGCCTAGAAACCAAAATTTCCATTTTTCTAGGCCACGCAAAATTCTAAGAGGCTGCAGAAAGTCTCCAGATGGCCGAAAGGGATCAAATGAAAATTTCAGACCTAAAAAAGCTGAAAAACAGCAAATTACATCCACTTTTGAGGACGTGGCCTAGAAACCCAAATTTCAAATTTTCTAGGCCATGCTTGAATCTGGTGCTAGGTTAAAAGCTTGGGTAAAACCCCTGGATGTCTGAGAATTGCCAATTAAACATTTTTTGAGAAAAAAGCTTAAAGTTTTCATTATTTGATCAATATTCTGACAATGGCCTAGAAACCAAAATTTCGAATTTTCTAGGCCATACTGAAAATTATCAGAATTTTGGCTTTGCGCACATCTTCCTGCAGACTTTTTCAGACCGAACATGAATTTCCAATCAAATTTAAAGATAATGGCCTAGAAATCCAAATTTCGAATTTTCTAGGACATACTGAAAATGATCCGAATAACAAACCTTTACCGGCGCCTTGGTGCACATTCCACAAAACACAAAATCCCGCCACGAGTGAATCGTCTTCGCCGACATCACCCAAATCAGGCACGAGATGCCGCACGTCAATTCCGCCAGAATCGCGAGAATATAAATCTCAGCTTGCGGGATGGCGGCCGGACGAATACACGGACCGCCCATCTGTTTGCACTGAATTGTGGCACGTGTCCATTGCGACAAGATAAGGAAATTATACGATTGACAGACGATTTCGACAACGTTTGGAATGATGAAAAGCGCACAGAATGCTCCCATCTTTATCATCAGTTTCTCCAGTTTTGATGTGTCGGTACCCTTAACAAAATATCGATTTTTTGATGATTTTCAAATTTCTCCTCTCTTACTCTAGTCCTAAAACTGATCCTCTCTCGACACATGCTCGAAAATCCGCCAATGATAAAACAGGTGCCGAGTACGATGCAGAATGTGCGTGGCACGATTACAAACCATAACAGTGCCATCGCGTTCAAATTTCCCACCGAACATTGGGCGGTCAGCTCGCTGGCGTCCACCTGGAAAATTGTGTGTGGAGAATTTAAGATTTAAATGCATATGACCATTTTTTTCAAAATTTAAAGGCACGTGACCCTTTTTTCAACATTTAAAGGCTCATGACCATTTTTTTCAAAATTTAAAGGCACATGACCGTTTTTTCAATCTTTAAAGGTACATGACCATTTTTTTTTCAAAATTTAAAGGCACATGACCGTTTTTTTCATAAATTTAAAGGTAAATGACAGTTTTTTCATAAATTTACAGGTACACGACAGTTTTTTTCAAAATTTAAAGGCACGTGACCATTTTTTTTTTCAAAATTTAAAGGCACATGACTATTTTTCCCAAAATTTAAAGGCACATGACCATTTTTTCAAAATTTAAAGGTACATGACCGTTTTTTTCAAAATTTAAAGGCACATGACCATTTTTTTCCAAAATTTAAAGGCACATGACCATTTTTTCAAAATTTAAGGGCACATTATCGTTGTTTCAAAATGTAAAGGCACATGACCTTTTTTTTTAATTTAAAGGCACATGACCATTTTTTTTTCAAAATTTAAAGGCACATGACCGTTTTTTTCATAAATTTAAAGGTAAATGACAGTTTTTTTCAAAATTTAAAGGCACGTGACCATTTTTTTTCAAAATTTAAAGGCACATGACTATTTTTCCCAAAATTTAAAGGCACATGACCATTTTTTCAAAATTTAAAGGTACATGACCGTTTTTTTCAAAATTTAAAGGCACATGACCATTTTTTTCCAAAATTTAAAGGCACATGACCATTTTTTTCAAAATTTAAAGGCACATGACCATTTTTTCAAAATTTAAGGGCACATTATCGTTGTTTCAAAATTTAAAGGCACATGACCTTTTTTTTTAATTTAAAGGCACATGACCATTTTTTTTCAATCTTAAATCTCCTACCTTATCAGAAATCAGCACCGCACACGTCGCCAACGATGCGCATCCCCATGCAACAAAATGCACATAACTGCTACACGCTTCAATCCCTTCGGGTACCCATTTACGTCCACCGCTGAGGTATCTGCGAAAAATATAATCTTATCAAAGATGCAGAAAAAATTGCATTTTTCATATTTTTATTTGAAGCGGAAAATTTTTAGAAAAAATTCAAAATTCACTTCTTTTTTGAAATTTTTATGATTTTTTTGAAGCGGTAAAATTATTAGAAAAATTCGAAATACACGTTTTTGGCAATTTTTATGATTTTTTTTTTGAAACAGAAAATTTTTAGAAAAAATTCAAAATGCACTTTTTTAAAAATTTTAATGATTCCAAAAATAGAAGCATTAATTTTTAAAATCAAATAACTTCAAATTACGCTTTTTTTTTCGAAACAGCAATTTTTTTCAAAAAAATCCCCCCACCCTACCCATTTTTCGGATCCCTTCAAATCTTGATCAAATCCAATATGCCCAAATTTCCCAGGATCGGATTAATAAGATTACGAGGCAACAAAAAAGGAAATAAGGTACTTACAGCGTAAAGGAGAACATTAACCACCATAAGGCGGCGGCGGTTGTGAAAAAGTAATTGAGAGCGAACGATGAAAGACAGATCACATTGTTATTCACACCAATTGAGAGGTATGATCGGGTTTGGTGCGTGTTGTGGCAAGATCTGCAAAAATATATTTTCATTTCAAAAAAATCGATATTATTTAAAAAAAAATAGTTACCGTAATCCTGGCTCGATAAAAAGTGGCGAGATGTATGGTAGAGATGAGAGGAACAGACACAACGATAGGTAGAATACGCATCTGAAAAATTTAATGCAATTTTCGACCAAACGCAATTTTTGAAAAAGAATGTGCTAATTCTCAAAAATAATAGAAAAAATCCCGATTTTCAGAATTTTCCAGTCAAAAAAATGTGCATTTTCAAAAAAAAAAGTTTTTTTTCCAAATTTTCCCGGTTTCAGAATTTTTCGACCGAAAAAAATTCAAAAATATTATTTTTCCAAATTTTCCCGGTTTCAAAATATTTTTAAAAATTTGAAAAATGGTTACAAAATAATTTCAGTGGTAGATGTGCATAAAAAATAATGGATCTATTCAGAAATTTAAAAAAAAACGATAAAAATTAATTTTTTCCTCTTAAATTAAATTTTTCAAACATATTTCTGCATTGATTTTTTTTCGTCGTTTTTATTTTATGAATAGGTCCATAAAAATAAATGAAAAATTCACAAATTCGGCTTTTCAGATTTTTTTTTCAATTTTAAAGCTAATTTTCAACATTTAAAGCTCATTTTCAATTTTAAAGCACATTTTCTTCAATTAACACTCTCTCTAAAACGCAATTTTTTGAAAAAATCGATAATTCACTAGAAACCATTGAAAATATCCTGATTTTATGCATTTTTCAGCTCAAGAAACCTTTTTTTTTGTCAAAACCTTTCCGTTTCAAAATTTTTATATTAATTTTTATAATTTTGTGCAAACAGTAAACACCTA
This sequence comes from Caenorhabditis virilis, assembly GCA_964036255.1. Taxonomy (NCBI): domain Eukaryota; kingdom Metazoa; phylum Nematoda; class Chromadorea; order Rhabditida; family Rhabditidae; genus Caenorhabditis; species Caenorhabditis virilis. The sequence continues at coordinate 16,459,922 of OZ038415.1, read as the reverse complement.
CTTATATTTAAAAAAAATGAAAAATTTAAGAATTTGGCTTTTTTTCAGTTTTTCTAAAAAAGTGTAACAATTCCATATTTTCAACTCAATTATTCTTGATCATTGCGTTCGGAAGGCTGCTCAACCTCACAGCGGCTCCGCACGCACGCGACGCGGCTGCCGACACTCACACACACTGAAATATCGGCGGGAAAATGAATTTTTCAAATTTTCCAGTGTGTGTGTGAGTGTCGGCAGCCGCGTCGCGTGCGTGCAGAGCGGCTGTGATGTTGAGCAGCCTTCCGAACGCAATGATCAAGAATAATTGAGTTGACAATATTACAATTTAAAGTTTCTTTGAAATCAAAATTTTCTAAATACAATTTCGAATTTAAAAAGCATCGAAAAACCCCCCATTTTCCGAATTTTTGCCAACCAAAAATATTTTTAAATTTTCAAAAACAAATTTTCCGTTTCAAAATTTTTTAAAACCAATTCGAAAAACTAATACTGTTAATATAGCGGCTTTTTAGTATCTGGGGATTTTTAAAAAATTTCTAAAAATATATATATAATATATTTATATTCAATTTTAAAGTTCAAAACTCTAGCCCTTCAAAACTCTTATTTTCAAAATTTCCCAAAAAAAAAATTGAATAAAATTTCCAGTTTCTCATCCATATTCAATAATTTGTTTAAATTACATTTCGAAAAATTTCCTAGGCCAGAAAAAACCCCTCAATTTTCTCCATCCAAAAATTTTTTTTTTAATTTCCGTTTCAAAACAATGTATATCACTTTCGCGAAAATTGATGACACTACTTAAGTTAGTGTATAGTTTTGCTATTATTGTCTCACAAAATCGGCTTCATAAACGTGAACTTCCCTATTTTGCGAAATAGTGTATGGTGAGGGATAATACGACAACGCAACGCAACCCTCCCCATTGCCGTCACGCGTGGCGTGTCGATTTTTTGACACAGGTTTTTTCACGTTTATATAACAGATTTTGTAAACAACTAATAAAAAAACGCGAATTTCAGCTAAAAATTTCCAATTTTTAAAAATCTAAAATTAAATCCTTCAAATTTCAATTTTTCAATTAAAAATCCTCAATTTTCCAGTAAAAATATTTTTTTAATAAAAATTTGTTCCAAAATTTCCCCGTTTCAAAATATTCCTATAAATATGACAAATCTTGAGAAAACCATTGTGAAATTCATCCTTATTTAAAAAATTTCATTTTTTTTCTAATTTTTCCACGATTTATAATTTTTTCTCTTAAGAAGAACATAAAAATTCGCAATTTCTTGAAAAATCGTGATTTTCAGAATTTTCCAGCCTAGAAAAATGTATTTTTTTAGATTTCTCTTTTTAAAAAATTTCCCCGTTTCAAAATATTTTAAAAAATTGCGAAAAACGCTATGCGACGTCATTACGGATAATTTAAATTCCAAAATTTTGTTATTTTTCAAAAAAAAAATTCAATTTTATCCAAAATAAACCCAATTTTCAGACTTTTCTTGCCAAAAATTGTTTTTTATTCCTATTTTCCTATTTAATCATTATTTCATCGATTAAAAAATTCGCTTAAAACTTTAAAAAAAATTACAAATTCAACAAAAAGTCAATTTTTCATATAATTTTTCAATAATTTCAAAATTTCTCGAAAATAATTCATTTTTGGCCATTTTTTTCAAATAATCTGTATACTCCCTTCCCCTTTTAAAAAGTGCTGTCACCGAAAATGTACATCGTCCCCCATCACATAAACATAACTCATAACGTCTCCCCAGTGACTCATTTTTGGGAGAAAACCTACACATAGCAAACTAGAACTAGTACTAGACAAACACATTTCAAATATATATATGCATTTACTTTTAAATAAAATAAAAATCGTACGTTTTTAACAAAAAAAATCAAAAAAATAGTGAAAAAATCGATTTTCAATGACTTTACACCTTAATTCGCTAATTTTTGTCAAAAAACAAATCAAAACCAACCTTTCTGGGAATCGAAACCTTTTCCGATCAATAATAAACGTCAAAAATGCAAAGAGCGAAACGGCAGCGTTGATGATGGCAAACCAAACTGACCACGAACGGGCGGTACGCTGAAAATTTCAAAATTTTTGATAATTTTTCTCAAAAACTAGAAATTTCAGGAATTTTTTCAAAGATTACGGTAGACGTTTAAAGGCACATGCCTAAAATTTATTTTTTGAAATAAAATATTGGCGAAAATTGTTTTTTTTTGTGAAAATTCAAAATTTTGGATAATTTTCCTCAAAAACCAGAAATTTCAGGTATTTTTTCAAAGAACACGGTAGAAGTTTAAAGGCACATGCAAAAATTCATTTTTTAAACATTACATTTAAAGACAGCTGTTCAGATAAAAAAATCCGATATGCAGGGGTGCAAATTTGAATGTGCGCGCTTTTCAGTAAACATCTGCGCTCCACGGACAATCAGTCATGTGGGTGTGCGCGGGAAAGAACTATTTTTGAATTTTTCACTATTTTTAATTATTTTTTTCCGATTCCCTTGAATTTTCGATGGTTTTACTTGATTTTTTTGGTTATTTATGGTGAATATTGGTTCTTTAATTTATTTTAGTTTCAGCAAACAAACAAAAATGGCAGGAAGAGTTAGGTAAACCACGAATTCCGTGCAAAAGTGAAAAAATTCTTCAATCAATGCGTTAAGACTACGTCGATGACAATTTTAACGACTTCAAGTGGTAAGGGATTATTTTAAGTTTTATTTATCGAAATAAAATGTTTTTAAGAATATGGAAGATCATCGAAGGATACGAAAATTCAATATTGTTAGAATTTCACATCGCCTTTACTTCAATTTCGAAAATGATGCCTAAAAATGGAGGCTATGAACGTTAGAGATTTTGGTTAGTTGGGATTTTATGAAAAATATCTAATTTATCGTTTTCAGTTAGTCTATTTCGGTCCCGTTTCAAATGATCAAATCTATCACGCCACCGACATCAACTTCAGCTAATCGTCTGCTAGATGCCGTTCAAATGATACATTTCAATAAATTAGGCAAATAAATTAACTTTCTTCGATGATAATTAAAAGAAAATTATTATTTACCTAATAAAAGGGCCTCAATGATAAATAATGTGTTTGAAATGTGTTTTATTTGTGATTTTTTATATTTTTTTATAATTTGAATAAAATTTACTACTTAATAATGCCAGAGCTATATCCATTTCACAAGATCTTACAGAATCGGTGCATTTTCTGACGAAATTGTTAATCTGATTAAAAAAATGTTTTTAATTTATAACTATTTTTGTCAATTTCATGTTGAAAAATTTTCCTAATCAAAAAATTATTATTATAAACTGTTTCCATTCAGAAAATTACAATTTTCACCAAAAAAATCGAAAAATAATTAATTTCTGAAAAATCATCATTTTTTGAATTTTTTTGCTTCGCGCCATTTGTCGACCGCGTTGCACGGACCACGACCGCGCCGCACGGACCCGCGGCAATTCAAAATTTTATTTTTCCGACTTTGACCGGCTGCTGTAAATCGGTTTTTTGACAAAAAAAATTTTTAATAGTCGTATCAGATTGCTGAAAGAAAGTACTAATTTTTGGTATATTGTGCATATGGGGTAAAATTAACTGAACAGCTGTCTTTAAGTGAAAATCGAATTTTAAAAAATAAAAACCAAAAAAAATTAATTTCTAGTCAACTTCAATTTTTTAAAGCAAAAAATGCTTTATTTTCACTTTTAATATTTTATAAAGATTACTGTAGCATTTTAAAGGAACATGTCGAGTTTCCATGGATTTTTAAAAATTCACATTTTTATAAATTTCTGTTTCAAAAAACATGAAAATTCAAAATTTTTCAATTTAAAAAATATTTATGATACGGTAGTGATTTAAAGGCACAAGCATCAATTAATTAAAACTTTCCGGACTAAAAGCTTCAAAATGCTGTATTCTCCATTTTTTCTTAAAGTTTTTATAGTAAAAATTCGAAATTTTCACAAATGAGTATCATCGGTCCCAAATATGGCCCATTTTTCAGAAAAAGCTCGAATTACAGCATAAATAATATTTTTCATTTACTAATTTCTGAAAAATTCGAATTTTCGCTTCATTGTTATTATAAAAACTTTTTAAAAACGGATAATATAGCATTTTGAAGCTTTTCGCCCTTAAATGTCAATAAATCGGTGCATGTGCCTTTAAACGTCTACCGTAATCTTAATTAATTGTTTTTTATTGAAAAATGTTGAATTTTTCATATTTTTTTGTACAAAACAGGAAATTTTTTAAAAATTCATGCAAATTGGTGCGTGTCCCTTTAAATGACTACCGTAATCTTGATAATTTTTTTTGAAATTCAAAAAAATTGAATTTTCTTATATTTCGTTCAAAAATAAATTTCAATTTCAATTTTTAAAACCCCTCCTTCAACAAAAAAACTCACCTTATTCTCCGTATTAAACATCACATTCGAATGACACCCAAAAGCACAATATCCATTCGGTTCCAACGGATCAACATCCACCAAATCACTTGGACACCCTATCGATGATTTCGCAGAGCTCTTTCGATTTCCCGAACTTCCACCCGATGGCATATATCCCCCGGAAATCTCATCCTCTGTCGGTTTCATACAAAGCTCCGGTGATTCGGGAAACTTCTCACAGTTTAGCGGCTCTGGCCATCCCATTCCGAATTCGGTGAGGATTGAGACACAGTCTGCTTTCACCTGAAAAAACACATATATTTTATCTCTCAAAAATTATTATTATCGATTTTCTCAAAAAAATCACTGTTTCACCTAAATACGTGTAATTCGAAAAATACAAATTTTAAATAATTCCATTGACCTTTCCAAAAAACCTAATTTTTAGCCCCCTCCCCTCCTTATTTCAGGCTACAAATTTTTCGGAAAAATCTAGATTTTTCCGAAAATTTTGATATCATCCTGTAGCTCTTGAAAATCTCTATCGATTGATAGTAAAACCTCAATTTTCAGTAAATCGATGAAAAAGTTACACCTCTTTAAAACCAGATGTTCAATTAAAGAAACTTCTTCTAAACCAAGCTTTAAGAAAATTGATGAAATTTTAAGAAAATTGATGTTGTTTGTCTGCCTACAGAAAATTGATTGATTTCAGAAAAATGTGATTTTCAAATTATCTTTTAAAGACAATTTTAAAATTAAAAAAATACATCTTTCAATGAAAACTCCCCTTAATTCTAAAATTCGCGGTTTTTCTAAAAAAAAAATTTCAGAATACGTTTCAAAGTATTTTTATGAATTTGAAAAAATTTGTCAAAATGTTCCAGGGTTGTAAGTACTTTCATCCATAATCCAAATTCAAGAAATTCAATTAAAATAAACTAAACAGGAAATTATAAATTTTTAAATTTTTATGAAAAACTAATCCTGATTCTCAGAATTTTCTATTCAAAAATTTTCCCGTTTCAATTCATTTTTATAAATTTTAAAAATCTTCGAGAAAAACACATTCCAAATTCATTTAAAATTAGAGTTTCAGATAAAAAACAAAATTTTCAATAAAACTTAAAAGTTCAAGAAAAAACCCTTAATTTTCAGAATATTCTAGCCAAAAATTACAACAAAAAAATTCCCGTTTCATATTATTTTTATGAATTTAAAAAATTTTTGAGAAAATGGTAATATAGTCAAGTAAGTAAGTTGATTTTCAGAATTCTCACCTTAAAATTGTTTTTTCAAAATTTTCCCGTTTCAGAATATTTTCATAAATTCAAATCATTTTGAAAAAAAAAACATTGTAGAACGTATAGTATTGTTTTTGTTCCACGTAGATTTAAAAATTAAGATTCCGTTATATTTTTTCATATTACCAAAAAGTTTTAACAACATTTAAAATTCCCAGAAAACCCCTTAATTTTCAGAATTACAAAAAAACTGTTTATTTTTCAAAATTTTCCCGTTTCACGTCATTTTTATGTGTTTAAAATTTTTTTAATTAATAAAATTTAGTCCCGAAATACTTGAAAATATATTTTCTTTTCTAGATTTTCAAAATTTTTACAACAAAAAAATGTAATCCTTGATTTTCAGTCCTGAAAAAAATTTTTAAAATTAAAATTTTTTTCGAAATTTCATCGTTTCATAATTTTTCTGAAATCCGATATATGCTGGAAAATTTTATATCATTTTGTAGCTCTTGAAATTCTCTATCGATTGGTTCTAAAACCAGAATTTTCTGTAAACCGACTAAAAAGTTAGACCTTTCCAAAAAACCCGATTTTTAGACCACGCCCCCGTTTTTGAGGCTGAAAATTGATCTATGTTTTTCAAGTTAAAAAAAATTATCAACAACATTTAAAATTCCTATAAAACCCCTTAATTTTCAAATTATTCTAGCAAAAATTACAAAAAAATGGGGGTTTTTTTCAAAATTTTACCGTTTCGAAATATTCTTACAAGTTTTAGAAAAATACTGAAAACTCTGTTTTTTCTTTTGTAATCATGAAAAGTATTTTTTCTTCTTTAGATTCAAAATTTAACAATAAAGAAACAATCCGTGGTTTTCAAAATGTTTCCGTTTCAGAATATTTTCATTAAATCGCAAAATTTTGAAAAAATTTAAAAAAAATTTAAATTTTTTTTTCAAAATTTCACCGTTTCATAATTTTTCTAAAAACCAATTTATGCTGGAAAATTTGATAGCATTTTCGCAGCACATGAAATTCTCTATCCATTGGTTCTAAAACCACAATTTTCAGTAAATCGATTTAAAAGTTCGATCTTTTCAAAAAAGCCCTAATTTTTAGACCCCGTCCACTGTTTTAGAGTCAGCTTTTTTGAGGCTACAAATTTTTCTTAAAAATCTAGATTTTTCCAACACTTTTGATATCATTTTGTAGCTCTTGAAATTCTCTATCGATTGGTACTAAAATCACAATTTTCTGTAAATCGACTAAAAAGTTAGACCTATCCAAAAATCCTAATTTTTAGACCCCGCCCACTGCTTTAGGGTCAATTTCAGACTACAAATTCCCCAACAAAAATCTGGCTTTTTCCAAAAAAATGTATATCATTTTGTAGCTCTTGAAATTCTCTACCAATTGGTACCAAAACCATTCTTTTCTGTAATCTGGTTCAAAAGTTACACCTCTTCAAAATCAGGTTCTCATTTCCAGAAGCTTCTTCTGAAAATCCCCCCTTTTCTGAAACTTGCATCCAGAAATTCATCAAATTCAATACCTCTTGAAATTCCTCCCCCCCCCCCCCCCCCCCATCAATTAAATCCCTTTTCAAAATCTTTTCCAAAATAAGAGAAAGCTTACAATGCAACATTTTCCCCCAATCATTTTCCCAATCATTAATTTTACACCTTTTTAGCTTCAAATTCATTTTTATAATACTTTTCCACCCAATTAAGCTTTCCCCCCTCCGTTTCCCCTATAGTGTTAAGCCTCCATGTAAACAATGTACATTCCTTATTGCCCCCCATTCCTCCCTCCACCTGCCTCTTCTTCCAGCTGTTTACCTTCTACAGTATTAGTTGTTTACAAAATCTGTTATATAAACGTGAAAAACCTCTGTCAAAAAAATCGACACGCCACGCGTGAGGGCAATGGGAAGGGTTGCGTTGCGTTGTCTTATTATCCCTCACCATACACTATTTCGCAAAATAGGGAAGTTCACATTTATGAAGCCGATTTTGTGAGACAATAATACCACAGTAATCGATCATTATTATTCCTCTATTTAAAACAAACAATAATCCATCCGTGATCAACTTTTCGGAGGGTAAAATAAAGAAGAAGAAGCTTACACCTGCTCTCTCCTAATTACCAAAGGTCCCCCCCCCCTTCCCAAGAAAGGCAACAGCTGTGTCTGTCGGGAGCCAAGACAACAACAGGTGGAAAAAGCCAATTTCCCTTTTTTTCAAAAAAAAGTCCCAAAAACTCTTACCTGCTCGCAAACCGATTTGCAACTCGTCACCGCTTGCGGCATTGTCGTCGGACACATTGGCGCGAACACCGAGCAGATGAAGAATTTGATATGTGGATGGCATTTGGTTTTGATCAGTGGTTTGAAGTGTTCCGTATGGGTTTGGAGCTGGAAACAAAAATCGATATTTTGGAAAAGAGCACCTGTTTTTTTGGCTAGATGCCAAAAATTTTCAAATTTGAGAAAAAACCCGAAAATATCAATTTCAGATTGAAAAAATGAGAACGTTTTCCAAATTTTCCAAAAAAAAATCTTCAAAATTCTATTTTTTTGATAAATTTTCGCAAATTTCCGAGTGATGATTACGGTAGGCGTTTAAAGGCACATTCCACAATTTGTAGAGATTCTAACATCAATTTTATTTTGAAAGTCTATTTTTTTCCAAAAATACCGGCGCAATGATGCCAAATTACGATAAAAAACGTTTTATTGCCAATTTTCCAAAAAAAATTGAAAAAAAACTCAAATTTCTTCGAATTTAACAAATTTTCAGGATTACGGTAGTTTAAAGGCACTTGGCAGTATATTTTTAAAGGTGCATACCAATGTTTTGTTTCCAAATCGCAATTTTGCACTTTTTTGTCCAATTTTAGACAAAAATTACAATTTCTCAATTTTTCGAAAAAAAAACTCAAATTTCTTTAATCTTAAAAATTCACAGGATTACGGTAGGCGTTTAAAGGCGCATACCAATTTTCGTTTAAAAATCGCAAATTTTTCACTTCTTTGTTCAATTAAAAAAAACCCAATTTATCAATTTTCGGAAAAAAATCGAATTTCTTTTAATTTTAACATTTTCCAGGATTACGGTAGTTTAAAGGCACGTGGTAATTTAATATTAAAGGCGCATACCAATTTTTTGTTTCAAAATGTCTTTTTTTTGCTCAATGTTCGAAAAAAACCCGGTTTCTCAATTTTTCGAAAAAAATACTGTAGCAACAAACCGATTCCAAACGCGCTCTACTGACAAACCTCGATTTTTTGGGGTGTTCCGGTGCACGGACCAAAAAAATTTTTTTCATAATTGGTCCAATAGATACAAAAAATGCATTTATGACTCAAAAATAATATTTTCAATACGTACGGACACGGAAAAGACAATACAAACTTGCGAAAACAGTGGTGCGCGTTTGGAATCGAGTTGAACGAACAGTACTAAAATTTCTTCAATCCAAAAATTTCACAGGTTTACGGTAGGCGTTTAAAGGCGCATACCAATTTTTTGTTTGAAAATCGCAAATTTTTCACTTTTTCGTCCAATTTTCGAGAAAAAAAACTATTTCTCAACTTTTGCAAACTTCGAAAATTCCGCCCAAAATAAAAAAAAGCAAAAATGTTTTAATTGACACGGAATCGATCCCCCGACCTTCAGCTTCCCATCAAAATGAGTGTCCAACCCCTCAAATTTTTGTAAAAATCGCTAAATTTTTCGTAGCTAAGAAAAAACAACAAAAAGTGCATCAATTATCCAATCCCTGGGCCTCCCCCCAAAAAATAACAAAAAGCCTTTCGACAAAATCCAATTAGTCCAACCAGCCGACCCATTGGATCCCCCCCCAGAAAATGCAAATGTCTTCCAGTATTTAGTATCATCATGTGCAACAACAAAAGCTCTCTTTTCCCTCATCATCTTCTTCTTCTTCGTTTTCCTCAACAACAACACTGAAGAACAGCAAAAAAAGTCGTAAAATATTTGGCGGAAAATTGGAAACATCCCCCCTCCCCTCCCCTCTTTTTCCCCGTTTCCTTTGATCTTTTTGCCGCCTTTTTGAACAAAATCTACAAAATAACACACACATACTAAATACTAATAATTTGGTGGGTTTGGTACAGAACGAGAAACAAAAAAAAGTGTTTTAATGGCTATTTTTAATGGGGCGGTATCCTATCTTTTTATGGCTCCGTGAGTCCCATTTTTGGTTATCAATATTTACACATTTTAACGATCAAAAAACTACGAAAATTTTCTATTTTTGGGGCTTAAATTTTTTGGTGCGGAAAAATGGGCATTTTGGGACAAAAATCTATATTTTCTGACAAAATGGGTACGATTGGTTTAAATTTTTGTGAAGTTTTGGCATTAATACCAAAAAATATATGAAATTCGAATTATTTCCAATTTTTGAATGGAAAAAAGCGATAAATTGTAAAAAAAAAATCGGGAATTTTCCAATTTTTTTAAAAATTAAAGAATTACGGTAGAAATTTAAAGGCGCATACTGTAGAAGCAAACCAATTCCAAACGCGCTCTACTGACAAACCTCGATTTTTTGGGGTGGTCCGGTGAACGGACAAAAAAATTTATTTTTCATAATTCGTCCAATAGATACTAAAAATGCAATTATAACTCAAAAATAATATTTTAAACACGTACGGAAACGGAAAAGGCAAGAGAAGCTTGCGAAAACAGTGGTGCGCGTTTGGAATCGAATTGAACGAACAGTACCATAATTAAAAAAAAAAAAATTCTATTAATTTCCTATTTTGTAACGAAAAAAAAAAGATGACTTGTACGAAAAAATCAATAATTATCCGAAATTCAAAAAAAATAAAGATTACGGTAGTAATTTAAAGGCACATACCACAATTTTTAAAAACTTTCGATCGAAATTTTAATTTTCTATTTCTGAACAAAAAATCTGTAATTTTAAAAATTTGAGGATTACGGTAGTACTTTAAAGGCGCATGCCACAATCGGTACAAAAATTTTTGTCTAAAATCCTGAAATTGAACATTTTATTAATTTCTTATGTGAAAAAGTTCAAAACTTGGATTTCTTCGATTTTTAAAAACTAAAAGGATTACTGTAGAAATTTAAAGGCGCATGTCATTATTTAACAAAACTTTCAAGTCTAAGTTTTGTCCAAATTTTTTTTTCAAAATTCCATTTTCTGGTCAATTTTCATAAATTATGAAGCTAAAATTCAGTGTTTTCGAATTTTTCAAAAATTCCTAGTTAAAAACCCCCATTTTTGAATTTTCTAACAAAAAAAATCGTACTTTTCACATTTCTTCCCCTCAAAAAACCATATTCTCCCCGCCAAATTTCCCGTCCCGAATGCCTAAAACCTTTGTCTCATTTTCCTCATTCCCCCCCCCTTTTTCCTCTTCTGTGTTTTTGAATGAATGAATGTATATGTGTGTTTTTGAGAAGACCACTACCACCATTGACGAGATAGCGCCGCCGGGTCGTCGAGAAGACATACACTCACACAACAATTTCACATTGAACCACGAAGAAAAATAGTGCTCTTTGAAGTCGGTGTGCGGTGCCGCCGCCAAAAAATACTTTTTTTTTCTTCTCTCTTCTTTTTTTTCAAAAAAAATAGGAATCGGTCACTTTTTCCCCTTTTCAAAATAGATTTGAGGTAATTTCGTGTCCGTGGACAGGAAAATGCAAATTTTCAACGTTTCCAAAACCGACACAACAATTTGCATAATTTTTATGGATTCTACAGGCAAAATAACATATGCAAAAAAATTTTGCAAGCATGGGGAATCGAACCCCCGGCCTTCGGAATGGTAGACTAAAATGCTAACCATAACGCCATCGGTGCACATAAGTAAGAAAGTGTGAGAAGCGCTTATATACTCGGCTCCGCTCGCTTTTTTGAAATTGAAATTTTTGGAAGTCTTTTTTCGAAAAAAAATCAATAAATCAAAAAAGATCCCCTCCACTCACCATATGTTGATCATTCTGAAGAATCGTGTTCGGATAATGTGTGTAATTGTAGGGCAAGTCTTTGCAAAGTTCAATATCGATTGGAATGCATTTTCCTTTGCCGGTCTGCAAAAAAACTGGGATTTCTCTTATAGACCCTCGAATTTTTCAATTTAGTAAATGACGGTCATCCAAAAGAGGCCATCCAAAACCCCAATTTCCGGGATTACTCTATTTTTCGCAAATCTGGGGGCCTAGAGACGCCTAGAGTTAAAAAATGATGGAAATTCAAAAAAAGCCTCCTTACCTGATCAAAAATCGACGCCTGCGTGATGCCGAATAATAGAATAAATAGGTATAAAATAGGCATCTGAAAAAAGTTGGAATGTTTTTTGAAAATAATTAAAAATGAATGATAAAACGTGTAAAAAATAGGCTCCGCCCATTTTTAACGCGTTTTGAGATAAATAATAGGAAAAGTAGGTCAAAGAGAGTATAAAATGAGAAAAATAGGTGCGTGCGATATTTGCAAAATAGGCTCCGCCTATTTTTCTGTGCCTTGCTTTTGGATTTCAATTTAAAATACATTTTTGAGACAAATTTGAAAAAAGATTCAAATTTTTTCGAAAAAAAAGGTTTTGAAGAATAGAAAGATAACGTGCTCTTTTTGCAATGTAAGCTCCGCCCATTTTTCTGTGCGGAGTTTAAAATCTACTGGAAAAGTGGAAATTTAACTATTAAAACCTGATTTTTTTGGAAAAGTAGGGATTAGAAGGTTTGAAAATGGAAAAATAAAAATAACGTGCACCTTTTGCAATATAGGCTCCGCCCATATTTATGTGCCTTTTGGGGGAAGTATCAGAAATGTGCTAGGATTTTTAAAAAATGGCAAAAAATAAAAAAAATGATGTAAATGAACTAGTTAAATTGATAAAAATCAGATTTTATGGAAAATAGTGAACACTAGAGATCCTAGGATTTCAAAGGTACAAAAATAATAAAAAATATCATGAAAATTCGAAAAAAACCACTCTCAACCACAACACACGCCAAAAACACACCCCTTTAGCACTCTCTCCCTTCCAATTTCCTTCTCAATCTCTGCGTCTCTCTTCTCTATCGCCGTCCCCAACAAGAGGCCACGCCCCCTTTTCTTTTTCCCGTAAATTGGTGATATATGTATGAAGGGAGAGGAAAGGGGGGAAAGATATAATGTTTTGATTTATAGCCCTATTTTTTCTGTTCTTAAATACTTACGTTCTCTTTTTATTAAAAAAAAAGTAGAAGAAGGAAAAAAGGGCAACACACATTTTTTTTCGGGGGGTGACAATTTATGATGGGTCAATGGAAGGGGGGAAGAGAAGAAACAAGAAAAGTTTGTTCCAAATTTAGATGGACGTTTTTTGGATCATATGAATGGAACGATGGGGCTTGGAACATTGGGATATGGTTTATTGAATTAGACTTTGAATTTCGTTTCAGAAAATAGTAAACATGACTGTTGTAGCAGTAGGAAGGTTCAATGACCCATATCTTAGGAACCATGGGACATAGAAAATTGAGGTATGGTTCATTGAAAAGTGCTTGAAATCTAGTTTTAGAAAATAGTAAACATGCCTAGATTTAAGGTTTTCTTACCTACTGAAAAAGCTGAAAAAAAACTTTCTTCAAAAAAATAGAGCCCTAACTTTAAAATCTCATATCTCACGAACCACCAGGCTTGGAACATTGGGGCATGGTTCAAAATGTTCGTCAGAACTTTAGGAATCCGAAAATAGTGAACATGACTATAATTTCAGCTATAAATACAGCATTATAATTTCAGCTATAAATACAACCGAGCAATAAACTAAAAGAAATACCAAAAAATTAGAATTTTCTTTGAAACAGTGATTTTTTCGTTCAAAAATTTTTTTTTATTGGTTCTCTTATTTAACAAGAATCATTGAACGGTTCGTTTTAAAAAATTAAGCGCTTGAAAAATACAAAAAAAAATTTAAAAATGCATTTTTTTCCGTGTTTATGATTTTATTACATCCCTTTTATCAATATTTTCCCATTTCAGAGCTCATTTTACCGATAAGCCTGTTTTTAAAAAATTACCAGTGAAAAAAACGAGAAAAATAGCTTGAAATGAAAAAAAAATGGGAAAAATTAAAAAATAAAGAAAAATAACTACAGTATGAATTTAAAGGCGCATGCCGGAATATCTGAAACATTTGTAAGTCTGAAAAATCGATTCAAAATTTTTTCCCAATTCTTTGAAGAAAAAATTGATTTTAAAATAATTATTGGTTTATAAAATTAAAAAATTTCATAAAAATTAGATTTATTGATGAAAAAAGAAGAAAATGAAAGAAAATTCCGATTTTTTCAAAAAAAGATTACGGTAGAAATTTAAAGGCGCATTTTACAATCTGTCGAACATTTGTGAGTCTAAAATATTTAAAATCCACTGTTTTCGGGTTTTTAGCGACAACTTTGGCTCAATTTGACTCATTTAAAGCTCATTTAAATTGTCATTATTTTCCCATACGTCCAGAATCCTTATCAAGAATTTCGGGCGACTCTCCAATAAATTATAAACCCCAAAATTTTACGGATCTCCATCTCTCTCTCTTTTCTTTTTCGGCCCATCCCTTTTAACAAAATCGTTTACCCCTAGCCCGAAAATTAGGAGAGGGGGAAAGATTTTAGATTATTTGGGAAGATTAGGTTAGGAATGGATCTAGAAAAATTTATTTTTGAGAAAAAAACTTAAAGGGAACTTTTGAAACTGTAAAATTATAACTTTAAAACTAAAATTTGAACTTGGCTAGTTTGGATCGTCAATATTTCTAGAACTATAAGACATTTAATTTCCGAACATAGCTTAAAAAATTCCGCTTAAAATCTAGTTTCAGAAAATAGTAAACACGACTATATTTAGTGCTAAATAAAAACCGAAAATTTTAAATTTTTAAAAAATTCAGAAAAAAAGAGCCCTAACTTTGAGGGCTCATATCTCCCGAACCACGTGTCTTGAGACATTGGGACATGGTTCACAAAATTCATCAAAATCACAGGATTCAGAAAAAATCAAAGATGGAAACATTCAGAACATGAAAAGCACATGTTTGGAAGATTTAAAACGATAAAAGCCAACGTTTATCGAAAACCATGTTTTTCACAAAAATTAATAAAATATTTTTGAAACAGAAATCTTTTTTCAGAAATTAGCTAAAAATCCAATAATCAGAAAAGTATATACAGAAAAGTAAAGTACACGCGGATGACAATGAAATGATTTTAAAATAAAAAAAAAACAAATGTTTTTCTTGAAACAGTAAAGTAAGCCAACTTTGGCCCTCAATATCTCGGTAACAAATGCAAATAGAGTTTTGAAATATGGCTCATTAAATTCCGCTTAAAATTTAGTTTCAGAAAATAGTAAACACGGTCAGAAAATCTTGAAATGCTATAAAACTTTGAGAAATTCAAAAAAACATCGAATTCTAGAAATTTCATAACTTTTCAGCAATTTGTCTTGAAATGTCGAAATTTTGACCAAAAAAAGGGCTTGAATTCTAGATTCCGAAAAAATAAAATGAGTTGGGATTTTATGTACGACAAAAAACATATTTTTAATTCTGAAGAAATAATGGGACAAAAAAATGGAAAATCTTTAAAAATATCACGAAACCGTAAATTTTTCGAAATGAAAAAGCCACTTTCGGCAGGAAAAGAAACTCAATTTAAAAAAAATTCAAAAAAAAAAACAAATTGGAAAAACTGAAAATTGGCTGATTTTGAGTTAGATTTTCGTGCTGAAAATCTGAAATTCACAAAATTTTGAAAATAAAAAATTTTAAATTTTTTTAAAGGAATAAAAAAATTTTAAACCGTAAAAGATGCAACCAATCTCTGCACCTTTTTCGAAAAAAATACTTCTAAAATTCGTGAAACAGTAAAAAAACTTTAAATTTCAGTATTCACTTTTTAAATTTTTTCTGACAGAGCCTTTTAAAATGTATGCAGGTACTTGTACTAAGAATTTAATTATTTCATAGTAAGACATTTTTTGAAACCGTAATTCAAAATTTTCAGAAATTTTGATTTCCTCGTTTAGAAGTATTTGTACTAAAAATGTTAATTACGTCCCAATTTGAAACAATTTTGACTTTTTTTTAGTTGAAAAATTTGTTTTCAATAATTGATTCCAATTATTTTGTGAATCTGAAAATATAATCGGCAACTATTATGATAATAAAGATTCAAAATTCTTTAATGATTTTTGAAACCGTAATTTTATACAACAAAAAAAAGATTTTTCAGATTTTTATGAGTTTGAAAATGATTACGATAAACAAAAGAATGCAAGTGGCGGGGGGCTTAATTTCAGAATTTTAGACATTTTTTGAAACCGTAATTTTAAAAGTGAAATTTTCACGGTTTTTAGAGTAAATTTCTATAATTTCAGCGAATTTTATGATTCTTAAATTATATTCTTACAATTATAAAAAAAATGGATTTCGGTCGCCGATAATCATTTCCTCAACAAAAATCGAAAACCTTAAGAATTCTATAAATTTTTTGAAACCGTAATTTTAAAAATGAAATTTTCTGATTTTCAGATTTCAACATGTTTATGATTCTGAAAATAAAATTTTAAGAGTAGTAATTGCCGATTGAAATTCAATCATAAACTCAAATTTTTTCAAAATTCTTTGAAACCCCAATTTTTCGAACGATTTTGGGCAATTTTTATGTAAATTAGAAGTAATTTGGAAATATCAAAAAATTTGAAATTTCATAGCATTCTCCAAAAAAGCGGAATTCAAGCTTATTATTGGAAAATTGTTGAAAAACCGTAATTTTATAAAATTACAGTAAAAAATAATAAAAAATTGCTTAAATTTTTAAAATCCAAAAAAAAAAAGCGAACCTAAATAAAATGGTCAAGTTGAGTTGAGTTGTGGTGTCAACCTCTCTTGCCCTCTTCCTCCCCCAAAACACCACACCATAAGACACCTGAAATCAGAGAGACCATCAGACGACGAAAAGCAATAAAAAATTGCTTTGGCTTTGGCTTCCCACTGTTCTCTAAACCTCTTCTCTCTCTGCCTGTTACTCGAATGGCTATAAATCGTTCGTTCTCCTTCCCAGTGTCATATGTATTACCAGTGAAATGGCGCGCGCGCGTGTGTGTGTCTGTCTATGTGTCTCATTGAGACGACAACATTCTATTTTGCACCATTTGAAAATTTTTGGAACAAAAGATTCAATTCTCAACAATATATAATGGTTTCTGAATGGCTCTGAAAACAATAGGTATCATCAAAGACTTTTCAATAAAATTTTGTTAATTTAAAGGGTTATTGTACGTAATTTCAAATTTTATCAGGGTTACGGTAGTTTCAGATCATTCAGGCTAAGTACTTAATCCCGGATATTCTCGAAATTTAGAGCGATCTAGAAAAAATTTAAAAATCCACAGTAATCCCTAATATTATGGAAATCTACAGTAATCCGGAAATTTTTAAAAATCTACAGTAATCCGGAAAAATGTTAAAATCTACAGTAGTCCAGAAAAATATAAATATCTGCAGTAATCCTTTAAATCTACAGTAATCCAGAAAATTAAAAAAAATACAGTAGTCCAGAAAAATATGCGAATCTACAGTAATCCTTAAAATCTACCGTATTCCAGAGAAAATTAAAAATATCTACATTAACACAGAAAATTAAAAAAATCTACAGTAATTCTGAAAAATTTTTAAGACCTACAGTAATCCAGAAAATATTAATATCTACAGTCAGGGCTGGGGGGCGGCCGGCTTCGACCGCCGCGGCATTTGAAAATCGAGACAAGCCGCAGCCGCGGCCGGCCGCAGTGCAATGCACACCAGCACAAAATTGCGGAATGCACACAATTTGACGAGCAAAATTTTTTATTTATCGAGATTTTCGAAACTAGTTTTTAATGAATAAGGCACAGAAAATAAAGTAAACACATTGAAAACTATTCAACATTACGCAAAATATCATTTTCAACATTGAAAATTTTTTAATAAATCATTTTTCGAAGATTTCTCATCCCAACTCCCTGAAAAAAGGGTTAAATCAGTACAATGTGTGCATTTATTAAAAAAATTTCGTGTTTTACAACGCATTTTCTTAAAAATACATTCTCCTATCGAAAAAAAGAATAACCACTTTCAAAAATGCGGCTGCCGCGGCTTTGGGCCGCGAACGCGACGCAACCGCTCCGCAGGCCGCGGCTGCCGCGGCCGCCGGCTGCGGCGGCTTTCAGCCGGATTGGCCGTCGTTTCCCCAGCCCTGCTACAGTGATCCTTAAAATCTACAGTAACCCAGAGAAAATTTTAAAAAAAATCTACAGTAACCCAGAAAATATAAAAATCTGCAGTGATTCGGAAAATATTATAATAAACAGTAATCCGAAAAAAATATACGAATCTACTGTAATCCAGAGAAAATAAAAAATATATACTGTAACCCAGTAAATTATGGAAATCTAATCCGGAAAATTTTAAAAATCTACAATGACCCAGAAAATTTTAAAATCTATAGAAAAATATAAAAATCTACAGTAACCCTTAAAATTATGGAAATCTACAGTAATACCGAGAGAAATATAAAATCTACAGTAATCCTGAAAAATAGTTAAATCTACAGTAGTCCGGATAAGTATAAAAATCTACAGTAATCCAGAGAAATTAAAATATCTACTTTTTTTTAGGATTACTGTAGTTCTTGATTTCCGGAATTTTGCCAACGCAAAACCTACCGCCCCCCGATTTTCAATTCAATTTCGAAAAACCGCGCCTCGTTTGGAAATTGCATTTTATTCTAATGTTTATGGGTATAAAAACAAATCGAAAATAGGTGTGATGTAAAATAACAAAAAGAAAATCGAATAAATATTCATGGAAGACGATGTCAATGGAGGCATGAATGGACAATCATCAACATCGGCGATTTTCGAACAAACCACGTATCGGGAAACAGCGGGGGTGATTAGCTGAAAGTTGGATTATTTGTTGGTGGCCTAGAATTCCAAAAATTTCCAAAAACTAGGCCAAGGCATACCTGTGCACATATCTCATGATCCCCGGGCACCCTTTTCAACGGGATCCGAAATTGTTTCCAATTCTCAATGTCAAAGGTTCCGATATGTTCGGCATGAATCTTCATCGTACCATCAAATATCCGATAGATCAGTTGGATGGTGTTCGAACGAAGTGTCCAACCTTCGGCGAAATGGACGAGAATGTCAGAAGTGTCACATCCGTCGAGTCTGGGAAATAATATTTCGTTTTTTACGTGCAACAACCGTGAAATCAATTTTTGAAAAAATGAAAAATATAAACTGAAACGGTAAAAATTTGAAAAATTTGCTTCAAGTACTGAAATATGTATGCAATTTTCAAAAATTCACAACTTTTCCAAAAATCGCTCAATTTTTCCAATCTTTGTCTTATTTTGAAGCTGAAGTTCTGAATTTTCAGATATTCTCAATAAAAATAGTGACTTTATGCAAAAATGTAAACTTCTTCTTAAAAGTATTGGGTGCCTTCATATTGATTAATTTTTCGAAAAACTCGTTTTCAACTTAACATATCTTTTCTCACGGTCTATCAATTTGATCGATTTTTGGCTTATTTTGAAGCTGAAATTCGATATTTTCAGAAAATGCAACTAAAGTATCATTTTTTTGTAAACTTGGCTTTCAATTAAAAAAATAGGGTGTGCCTAAATTTTTGTCACTTTTTGAAAAACTCCCGTTATCAACTTATCACATCTCTTCTCAGCTTCTATCAATTTTATTAATTTTTGGCTTATTTTGAAGCTGAAAATCTGTATTTTCAGAAATGCTGTATAAAAATATCAAGTTATCTAAAAATCTAAGTTTCTGCTTAAAGATAATGAGTACTTATATTTTTAGGTCATTTTTTGAAAACTTCCGTTTTCAACACATCATAACTTTTCTGAATTTTCATCAATTTGATTTATTTTTAGCTTATCTTGAAGCTGAAACGTTATGTTTTCCGAAAATATCAATTAATCAATATATTTTCAGTTAAAAATTTAAAAATTTCTTAAAATTCTGTAACACCTTTTTCAGGCCACAATTTCACTACCCCTTATTTAAATTACCCACAATTTTTCTAAAAATCATTCAATTTTTAAAAATTTTAGCTCATTTCAAAGCTTAAAATCTGCTTTTCAACACAAACCTAGTCTCCAACTTCAACAACCTCCTCATCCACTGCTGCTCCGTCCCATTCCTCTTCAACTCCTCACTCATCCGAATCACAAAAGTCTGCGTATCATTCGCCCAATATGCTCCATATTCCCCATTTCGGAACGTTTCGTACCTTATGGAACTCTTCCATTCAACTAGGTACCATTCATTAGACGTGAATTTGCAGGCAACGTATTCCTGAAAAATTTCTGGATATTCTTAAAATGTCTGAAAATCTGAAACTCACCGGATACGCGGCCGGCACATTGGTTATCGGGCATTCCTGATTTGTAGAGTTGAATTCAACTTTTTTCGCATTTTCAACACCCAAATTCATGCCCTAAATATTTTTGAGTTTGATAAATACTTTCTAAATAAAAACCCACCTGTGACAATTTAAACAAATGCCTTGAAATCGAGTTCTGACATGTCTCGTAACCTCCCAAGTCTGGCGAGATTCGGTACTCTGTTTGATAACCCTGAAATAAATAAATTGGATTTTTGAATTGTTGAGATTCTCAGCTTCAAAATGAGCCAAAAATCAATAAAATTGAGTAATTTTAAGAAAAGTTATGAAAAATTTTAAAAATTGATTTTTCGAAACGGGACCCAAAATGATAGGTTCAGCTTAAATATGTTCCATTGCATAAAATTGTAGTTCCGGCTATTTTATTTTAATTTTTCTAAAAATATAGTTTTTCAGCTTCAAAATGAGCCAAAAATCAATAACATTGAGTAATTTTACGAAAAGTTATGATGAGTTGAAAAATTGAGTTTTTATAAAGTGACCAAAAATATAGACACACCCTATTTTTTTAATTGAAAGCCAAATTTGCAAAATGAAATGATACTTTAGTTGCATTTTCTGAAAATATAGTTTTTCAGCTTCAAAATGAGCCCAAAATCAATAAAATTGCAGATTTTAAAGAAAAGTTATGTAAACTTTAAAAACATTAATTTTGGTGACTCAAAATGTTAGATACAGCTTAAATATGCCACATTTTCACATTTTTGTAAGTTTTGGCCATTGTAGTTTGACTTTTCTAAAAGTCTTTATTTTCAGCTTCAATATGAGCCAAAAATCATTAAAATAGTGGAATCTTAAGAAAAGTTATGATAATTTGAAAATTGAGAAATTTTAAAAATGTTCATTTTCACAAAAAATTCCCATTTCATAGTAGTAATTGCTACTTCAACACTCTTTTTTTGTTTAACACCATGAAATTTTGCAATTGACAAAATCAATATTGAAATTTTAAGAGATAAGAAGTGCTCATTATAATTTTTTGTGTCCACTCCTACTACTCGTCTTTCAAAATTGGACAAAGCTTAGTTTTTAGTTATATATTTTGAAAACTTGGACAAGAAACTCTGCCAATAATTCCAAAAGGTATTTTTAGTTTTAAATTTCTAAAAACCGATTAAAAAGTCTTTCTGAATTCTGAAAAAGGGCCATTTTTTGAAAAAAAAACCACAAATTTTTTAAAAATTTTTAACTTTTCTCAAAATCAGCCAATTTTATTGATTTTTAGATTATTTTGAAGCTGAAAATTCATATTTTCAGATAAAAATAAATGAAATATTTGATAATATCGAAATCCTGAATTTATGACAAAAATAAAGAGCACCTATATTTTTGGGTCATGAAAAATTCGATTTTTCAACATCTTATAACTTTTCTCAATGTTCATCAATTTTCTTAAAGTTACATTCTTTAGAAGCTGAAAATTGGAGTTTTCAAAATATAATTTAGGTTTTAGATAATTTGCAACCGAATTTTCAGAGGGAAGCCCAAAAATAGTGGTGTACTCATATTTTTGGACCCGAAATTCGATTTTTTAAAACTCTTGTATTTTTCTAAATTTTTTAAAAAATTTCTAAAATTTTAGCTTATTTTAAAACCTACATTTTCAGAAATTATTAGAACCCTTCAAAAATGTTCATAAAATTGTACACTTTGAGCAAAAATAGTAGGTAACTATATTTTTGGGGTCACTCCTTGAAAAACTCCAATTTTCAATGAATCATAACTTTTCTCAAAATCAATCAATTTTATTGATTTTACCCTTATTTTAAAGCTAAAAACCTATATTTTCAGAAAATAATCTGAACTACACACCTACCTTAAAAGTAAGATGGCAAGAGTTGGCGGTAGCCAACTGTCGCCATGAAATCGTGACACGTGGCTGTAGTGAGGTAGTAGACTGAAGATCTCGGATTTCTTCCCTAAAAATTCGAGTTTTGAAACTTTTATTTAATTAAAAAATATGTCTTTAAATACCTTATACCCTTATTAGAGTGCAACGTGACACAAAATTGTATAGGATGTTGGAAAAACTGAAAAAAAATTTTTCGAGTCACAAAAAATTTTCATTAAAAATGCTCACATTCATATTAGCATGAGAATACGTGGGAACATGTGAACAAACATAAACCGACAAATCCTTGGCAATCTCTGGATTTATAAGCCTGGCGGCCCATGTCGGCCCACCAATCAATAGAAATAAGGCCAAGCTCCAATGGGTCATATTTCTAGGTCATTTTATCAAGGGGAAGCTGAAAAAATAAGATTTTTTTGCTTTTCAAAGAAATCGTAATTTTTAAGAGAGGGAGAGAGAGAGAGAGAGAGAGAGAGAGAGAGAGAGAGAGAGAGAGAGAGAGAGAGAGAGAGAGAGAGAGAGAGAGCGAGAGAGAGAGAGAGAGAGCGAGAGAGAGAGAGAGAAGCAATTTTTTAAGCCATTTTTTAAAAAGGAAGTGTGATAAATAAATAAATATCCGAAATGAATTAAAATATATAATAAATTTTAATAAATAAATTATGGAAACGGATGGAATGTATATTTTCATATTTTTAGAATTCTCATAGAGAAATTATTCATAACTAAAAATCCATGTCTAATGTGTGAAACCCTCTCCCCCCTCCCAAAGTTCCATTTTTGAACCCTTAAAAATTTAGAAAAAGTTTGACTTTTTTAAAAAATTTGAAAAGTACAATTTTATAGCTTTAAAATGAGCCAAAGTTGTAGAAAAATGAACAATTTTGAGAATTGCAATAGCCCCTCCTCTTTTTTGCCGAAAATCTCGATTTTTTTCAAATTTTTGATGGTTTCTTGACATTTTTGAAAAATAAAGAATTTCAGCTTTAAAATAAACTAAACATTCGGAAATTAAAAAAAAACATTTAGAAAAATACAAAAGTTTTAAAAATTGAATTTTTTGTCCGAATATATAGGTACACATTTTTTGTGGGCTTACTTCTGAAAACCTGGTGCACAAATGCTCCAAAATAGTTAACATTTAAGAAGTACAGATTTTCAACTTTTAAACAAATTTAATTTTAAGAAAATTGACAAACTTTGAGAAAAGTTATGAGATGTTGAAAAATCGAGTTTTCCATGATCTAAAAATATAGGCACACACTATTTTTTGTCATAAAATCAGGTTTTCGAAGCTAACCACAACTTTATCTATTTTTTTCGAAAAATATGATCTTTTAGCTTCATAATAAGCTAAAAATCAATAAAATTGATTGATTTTGAGAAAGTTATGATATGTTTAAAATCAAGTTTTTTTAAAAGTGACACATAATAACATTATTTTTTTGTCATAAAATCAAGTTTTCGAAGCTAACCACAATTTTATCTATTTGTTTCTAAAAATATGAATTTTCAGCTTCAATTTTTAGCTAAAAACCAATAAAATTGAGCTATTTTGAGAAAAATTAGAATAAATTTAACACGGTGTGTTTTTTAAAATTGTGATCCAAAATATTGATTGGTTTTTTTGCCTGAAAATCTATTTGATAATATATCCAAAAATTGTTTTTGGAAAAACTAGAATTTTCAGGTTTTTAGCTTATGAAAAAAATAAAGAAAGTCGATAAATCTTTAGAAAAATTAAATGAAATTGAAAAAAAATGGTGAAATGACCCAAAAATATATGTACACACTATTTTGTCTGATAATAAGCTTTTCGAGGTTAGCTACAGTGTTATTTATAAATTTCTAAAACGGGAAATTTTCCGCTTCAAAATGAGCTAAAATCAATAAAATTGATGAATATTGAGAAAAGTTATGATTTGTTGAAATATAGAGTTTTCATAAAGTGACCCAAAAATATTGGTACTCACTATTTTTGTCTGAAACTACGATTTTCGAAGCTAAATATAATTTAACCTCTTTTATTCTGAAAATATGAATTTTCAGCTTCAAAATGAGCTATCAATCAATAAAATTGATTGATTTTGAAAACAGTTATGAGAAATTCAAAAAAAGGGGTTTTCGTTAGGTGCTCCAAAAAAGGCACATTTTTGACAAGCCTTAAAACAATGCCTGAAATTGGGACAAGCCTAAAAATTAGGCCCACACTTGAGAAAAGTCATATTATTACGGTGAAATTATGAAAATCAGAAAAATTAAATCATGACCTATAAAAAGATAGGCCTGAAAATTGAACAAGTCTAAAAACCGGGCCTAAATTTCTAACAGACCTAAAAACCGGGCCTAAATTTCTAACAGACCTAAAAACCGGGCCTAAATTTCTAACAGACCTAAAAACCGGGCCTAAATTTGTAACAGGCCTGAAAACAAGGCCTCAAAATTTGACAGACCTTCAAAACCAAAAACAAACATTGAAAATGCGCATCATAGTTTGTAAAGGAGCCGTCCGTCAGGGATGCCCCCCCCCTTCCACTGCTCCTCCTTTTTCTAACGAACAAATAAATAAATGCAATTAAGCGGTTTTCTTGTCTTTTTCTGGTTAGAATACATATGTACATATACACACCAATAGAAGACAGACGAAACAATACTGAATTAAGAAACTTCGCCCTCGCCTCGGCCGTCGGGAAGGAGAGAAGAGCACATCATTTCATTATTCTCAATTTCTTTACTAACAACAAAATGTGATGGTGTAATGAAGTTAAAGACGTCGGAAATTTTCGTACACCAAGTTTTGAAATTTTGAATTTTTAGGTGAAAAATTCGAGTTTTGGGGGATGGGTTGATTTGGCTTAAAATCCAAAATTTTATTTTCTAGTCCATTTCAAAATATTTTGGTTTTCTAGGCCAGGCCGTAAATATTTGGATTTCTAGGCCATTTGGGAATTATTTGGTTTTCGAGGCAATTTGGGAATATTTCGGTTTTCTAGATTTTTTGGGTTTCTAGGCCATTTGGGAATATTTTGGTTTCCTAGGCCATCTAGGACTAATTTGGTTTTCTAGGCCATATAGGAATATTTTTTGTTTTCTTGGCCATTTTAAAATAATTTGGTTTTCTAGGCTATTTGGGAATATTTTGGTTTTCTAGGCCATTTGAGAATTATTTGGTTTTCTAGGTAATCTGGTAATTATTTGGGTTTCTAGGCCAGGCCAGGCCAAAATTACTTGGTTTTCTAGGCCATTTAAAAATTATTTGGTTTTCCAGGACAGCCAGGAATAATTTGGTTTTTAAGCAGTTCGGGAATAGTTCGGTTTTCTAGGCCATTTGGAAATTGTTTGGTTTTCTAGGCCGCCTAGGAATATTTTGGTTTTCTAGGAAATTTGGTAATTATTTGGTTTTCTAGGCCAGACCAAAATATTTAGATTTCTAGGCTATTTTAAAAATAATGGTGCGCAAGTCAAAAATTATTCCGTTTTTAGGCCATTTAGGCCATTTAGGAATTTTTTGGTTTTCTAGGTCATCTAGTAATTATTTGGTTTTCTAGGCCAAAATCTCTAGAAACCCAATATTAACGAAAAAAGGTTTCTAACTAGTAAAATCTACAGTAATCTGAAAAAAAACCATGAAAAAAGTCCTAACCCCATTGCAACAAAGCCCAGAATCCCAACACCTCGTAACCCAATTAAAAGCGCACTTTCATTGGACACCCAGCATCAGAAAAAAGGAGAAGAAGAAGCGGAAACCTTTCAAAGTTTCTCGCAGTATCGAGAAGCTGCAGAACAATCAGATAAAAAGCGCATCTAGGAGTATTTAGCTGGTTTTGTCTGGTTGGGGGGGGGGGGGGGGGGGGGGGGAGAAAGTTTTGATTGGAGACTTGCAAAAGTCATACACCACAATCTGTTTTGGTCATCTGGGTTTTGGTGGAGTTTTGTCAGAAATATTGGTGGGGGCAGAATTGTGGAACATTGTCTTTAAGGGCGGTAATTCGAAGAAGCTCTAGAAACCTTGAATTTTGAAAATTCTGAGAAACTGGTCTGAAATTTTTAAATTAAAATTTTTCAGAAAATAACTCCATTTTTTCGAAGTTCTAGAAATTTGTGAATTCTCATTTGGTTTCGAAAAACGAGAAAAACTGACCCACTGTCTTTAAAGGAATTATTGACCGAATTTTGATTTTTACTTAGAATTTCGAAAAAAAAGATGAACATCAGTGTATATTCTTGATTATTGCGTTTTGATGGACGCTGCGCACACACGCGACGCGGCTGCCGACACTCAAGACACTGGAAATTGCGCGAGAACATTAATTTTCAAATTTTCCAGTTTTTTGAGTGTCGGCCATTCGTCACTTTTTTATTGATATTCTTGAAAAGTGAATGTCGTCATTTTATAGATGAGAAATCATCATTTTTTAAAACTTTTCTGTCGTCATATTTCTCATCACCAAATATTTTCTAGAAATTTCTCATTTTTCCAAACAAAATTTGACGATTTCATATGAAAAACTAATTTTTTAGATCATTCCATAAAAAGTGACATATTATCTTTAACGTAATTTTTTACAAAAGTCATTGTAATGTGAGCGATAATTCAATGATTTAAAAAAAATCTGAAATTCTTGAAAAATCTGAAATTTCTAACATTTTCTAAATGTACAAAATTTCGAGTGAATCGTTTCAAAAAACGATAAAACTGACCGAATTTTGATTTTTATTCCAAATTTTTAAAAAATTGATGAAAATAAGTACAAAATCAAAAAAAGCGGCAAATAATATCATTGGTAACCACAACCCTGTTAAAGACAGGGTGCCAGTTAGATAAAACGCGGTAATTTAAAATATTGGCGAAAAAATTTTCAACTGGCACCCTGTCTTTAAAATCTTCTTGGAAATGTTGTTGTTTTTTTTGGGGGTTTTTTTCACAAACAAAAATGTATTTTTTTTTGTATATAATTTCGTTCGGATGATATATTAACAATGACCAGAGTTTGCCATCATTATTAGAGCCGACAAAAATTCACAAATGAAGATTTTGAGATCGGTTTCAAGAAACGACCCCCTAGTTTATTTATTTTCGGTAATTTACTTTAAAAATGTCAGAATTCGATTTATCGATTAATTTCAGGAGCAGATTTGAGTTGATCAAAAGGTCCCCAAGAACATTCTGATGAACGATTTGTAGGAGTCTTAAAAATCGTTAAATGAACCCAGGTAGGTACTTTTCTTATTTTCTCTGCGTCTCTAACTGATGACACATTTTTTTGTGCAAAATCGAATTTTAACCAATTCATACAATTCGTTTCGTTTTCTGTGTTTCTAACGAATTCGCATCACTTTACTGATAAGACCGATGTTCATTTAAAAGTAGCCATTCGTGATGAATTTTCATTCATTCTTGTTACTCATATGAGGTACTTTAGTTATAGTCATGATGAAAATTCCTTGCTCCTTCCAACGCGTTGCGGTTGCGTTGCGGTCGCGTTGCAAGGGAATTCCCTACGATGCTCCGTAAAACGAGCGGCCAGGGAATTTTCATCTTGACAATATAGAGACATTTTGTCACATTTTCTAGAGGCTACTTCAGAAGAGAGAAGCCCCCTTTTTCTTTAAATTTATTTTAAAAAAATGTCAAATTTTGTTGAAAATTGAATTTTTTTGTGAAAATTGCTTAGCATCATTTTTAAACATTTTTTTTGAATTTTATGTTTTATGACAAGCCCCAAGATATGCTCAAAAAGCGTCGATTTGATAGGAAGTTCACATATTGTTTACAATTTAAAAATTAGTCATGATGACACTTTCAACCCTTTTCAACTCTCTACAACGCTCTATATTTAAAAAATGATAAGAAAATATTGATGATGACACACTTGCAGAGTTACTTATAATTTTTTTTAACAGCTCTTCTTTTTCTTTGGACGAAAAAGAAGTTTTACCCTTCCGAGGGAGGTATTTACTCCAAAAATTAGTCAGCACTTGCTCAAATTTTGTACAGAAGTTCAGAGGGAGCCTCTTATTAAATCCTCAAATTTTGACCCGCGAAAGTTGGGTTTGAGCCGAGTTTTGACCCCCAAAAACCTATTATGCACATTTGAGAGCCATAACTTGGCTCAAACTTGATATTTTTCTCTGAAAATTTGAAAAATTCAGAAATCGAACGTTATTTATCGATAGATAACATTTTGGCAAATTTTTTTGTGAGAAAATTTTTAAAATCCCGGAGAACTAAAAGGTAAATTTTAAAATGAAAACAGAAATTTTGAAAAATCATAACTCATCACAAACTTTTCACAATTTGATAAAATTTTGATATTTTAATATTGTGACATATTTTAACTGATCTTTGTAATATGAGCAAGTTTCATCCAATTTTCAGCAAGTTGTGGTTCTTGAAAATTCATCAGTTTTTTTATTGAAAAATTTGGACGTAAAATTTGAAATTTGAGCATTTTAAACAGCGTTTTTCTCAGTTTTTAATGAGACACAGCACATTTGAAAAATAATTTTACGCTGGTAAAGGAACTGCTTTCAAAAACTGCTAGGAAACGTTTGAGCACGCTTTTTTCGGGCTCGATGTTTGAAAAATGAAAAAAAAATCATGGAACTTTGAAGAGCTGTAACTTGGCTCAAGCACAATATCGCTGAGTAAGATTTTTAGGTTATAACAATGAAACCATTCTTAGTTTATATGCCAAATTTCAGCAAATTTGGTTGAAATTTTAAAAAATGCCAGCCCAAAGTGGTATTTTTAACATTTCAACCAAATTTGCTGAACTTTGGCACATAAACTAAGTATCGTTTCTTCATGATAACCTGAAAGTTTCACCGAGTGATACTAATCTTAAGCCAAGAGACAGCTCTTCAAAGTTTCATTATTTTTTGTGCAAATTTTCAGACTTTGAGCTTGCAAAAATCATGCTTCAACTGACGCTTAGCAGCTTTTGAAAGCATTTCATTTATCAGCGTGAAAGTCTCTTTCAAATGAGCTATTTCTCATTAAAAACTGAGAAAAAAAGATGTTTAAAAAGTTGAAATTTCGAATTTTAAGTTAAAATTTTTCAAAAAACGTTTCCCTTGAATTAGTTATCCCAATTTGATGAATGTGCAAAAAATTAGTCAATCATACTAATTCTCTGCTTTGTCTATTGATTATATGTTTCATTTTGATGATAGATAACGAACCGAATTTTTGCAAATATAAGCAAATATGTTCCATTGCCTCTTTCATTTTTTCTATCGATAATTTGGCACGCTTCCTCCCTCTCTGGTACACTTTTGTCACTTTTTTGTCGAAATCACACTTTTATCAGTGAATAAATGTTCACTTAGTAACCGAAAATTGATAATTATACCTAATTATTGATTTTTTGTGAGGCGGTTTGCATTTCAAAAACTAGTTTCACTTCAACTTGATTAAAAATCGGTTAGAGACTTGTTGCGGTGCATCGCTTTTCCTGAGCAAGGTGAAATGAAGCATTATCTTCCCTGATGACAAGAATCGTAACCAAATTCAAGTGTTCCGATCCGATCGGTTCGGCTCAGCGAAATATCTGACAGGCAACCACTTTCTAAACTTCTAAATAGCCGAGCCGAGCCGAACCTATCCGAAATCCAATCAGGATCGGAATACTACTTCAAAAGTTGTTTTCAGATGCTGATCATATGTGATAATTGTGGCACCAATTACGAAGGAGCGGGGAATCAGTCCACTTCATGTAATTTACGCTGAAAATATGTACTTTACTAAAAAAATATAGCATTTTCAGCTGGACCTCAATTATGCTTAAATTGTAGCGGAATTATGTCGACATCTGGAGTAAGTGGTATAAATTTATCTGCTGATGAAATATGGACAATTCCATCCGAGGGAGATGGGGAAATTCGGCATGAAGAGAGAAGAGTTTCAGGTGAGAACAACTAACAACTTCCTACATAAAACACTTTTCAGATGAGAATGGTGAAGGACTTCAGTCGGCCGAGACAGAACCCACCGAAAACCAGAATGCCTACGTTACCGAGCAACAAATAGAATATGAGAGATACAAGAAAACGGCGGAAAATTGTAGAGTCAGAATTTTGAAGAGACTAAGAGAAGTGCGTTCGAATATTTACAATTTCGAAAAGTCGACATCAACATACAGTAGTGAAAATGCCATCGACTTTGTAAACATGGAAAGAGAGGTAAGGGGTTTCCAGTGTGCTAACTTTTAAAAGAAGAATCTCGGCTTCTAGGTGATTTTAGAAAATTTTAAAAACAGATTTAAAATACGCATGACGCCTATTTTTATAACATATACATTCATTTGGCTCTGTAACGTCCTCCTTTAACTATCAATCAATTAAATAAAGTGAGTTGATGAGTGATTCCTTGTGCATTGTAAGTAATTGGGCAATTTGACGAACTCGTCTTGGTAGACCCTTGGTAAATTGGAACAAATTGATAAAAATGAATTTATTCCAACGTTTCGGCACTAAAGGTCATCATCAGGGAATAGGTTAATTACCTATAATACAGAGAAAAATTATATTGTAAGAGAAATTGTTTAAGTTTGAGATAAAACCCGAAAAATATGAAAAAACCCCGGAAATTAAATAAATTATTTACAAAAATGGGAGGGTATATGGGGGATTGTGAGGGTGTAAACATCTAGACGGAAAAAGAGGGAAAGTGGAATTTTGGGAGGGTGAGAGACACAGAAATGGCGGTAGTTCAAATTGAAGTTTCCGCCGCTCGTTAATAAGATTTCAAACATTAATCAAAATTCCCAGGTTTTCAAAATTTCCAGATGGAGGAACATTTTAAAGATGCGCCAAATGAAGTCAAGGGAAACGCATGGGAAGTATTCGAACGTTTTAAAGGAAATACAATTCAAGAATGCGCAAGAGAAATGAAACACTTTACGGATATTCTTGATAAACTGCTGAAGTTGAAAATGACGAATGACGACAATTTAGCAATTACTTTTGGCAATTTCTTAAACAATGGAAATTTCATCGAATTGACAGCGCTTACGCAATTGAGTGAATTGGAGGGTGAAGTGGCAACGTTTGAAACAAAATTATTTGAATTAAAATTCGACAATGAAGGTGTTGAGATCGTTTCAAGAAATATTCCCTGGAATCTTGTGGTTGTCTTCGGTAATTCATATTGAAAATCTCAGAATATGAAATCAATATCAGGTCCATATTTTAATGAATATATCGAGCAAAACGCGCACAAGAGACAACTTTCTGAAAATCGTTTTGAAACAACCAATGGCGTTACGGTTTATTGGAAAGGAAAGGATTTCGAGGCATATTCAGAGAGCACGTATCATGGAATACGTTGGTATGAAATTCTTGAAAACAGTGAGTTGAGGTGTACTTCTGAAGTAAGCTTTTCTTACAGCTCAATTGATTTTTACAATCCCCAACAATTTTTCAAGTACTGAAATTGAGAAAATACAAAAGCTAATGAAAGATAATGCCAACATCAATATTAAAATAGGAATCAAAGCTGAAATGTAAGAATAGCTATTGTTAAGATGAAAATTCTTGGGGCCGCTCATTTCGAACAAGCTTCTGTGGTGTACTTCTCGAGGAGTACTAGCATTTTAGCTTGCAATTCTTCAAAAATCGTTTTTTTAACGTTTCCGTAAATTCAGATGTCACTACAATGCTACGCTGTGACGAGGGTCGTTGTTTAGCGTTAATATTTTAAAACAAAATTTGGACTATTTTCTATGCATTTTTTTTGAAGAAAAACGTAATAAATAATTGCTTAAAGACCCTCAGAAAGTTGCGGGAATTTTCGTTGCATATTTTCCAGGTTTCATTTTTTTTTAACGTTTTGTAGCCGTTTTTGTGTTTTCATTTCATATTCATCTTATTCGTAACATTTGAAAACCTATAAAAGATCTATTTTTTTCAAAAAATGCGTAAAAAATATTCCAATTTTTTGTTTTAAAATATTTACGCTAAACAACGATCCTCGTCACTGCGTAGCATCGTAGTGAAGCGCTAAATAATTCTGAAAAAACGTATTTTTTAATCGTTTTCTTCTGTTTTTTTTTTGCATTTTATTTTAAATTTTATACATCTTAACGATTAGCTAAAAAATGTTGTTTTGCCTGAAAAGAAGGCAAAAAAAAACCACTAAAAATATTTTTTTTATAAAAAAAAATGTTTTTTCAAAAATGTTCTTCTTTTTAAATCAAAACTCATATTTTCCTCGTTCATAAAAAATAACATCACATGCTAAAAAAAACGAAGAAAAACGATTAAAAACAACGTTTTTTCGTCAAAAAATGCTTTTAAAATATTACAATTTTTGTTGTAAGATATTTACGCTAAAAAGCGACCCACGTCACTGCGTAGCATTGTAGTGACGCGCAAAAGTGGTTCCGAAAACGTTAAAAAAACACGATTTCTAAAGAATTGCAAATTAAAAGTACTCCACGAGAAGCTAGTACTCCACGAGAATTACGGAATGAACTACGGAAATGGGTGGAGCGGCCAAGAATCTCTCATCTTGACAATGAGGTTTTGTACAAATCGATAATATCTTACATGTTTAGGAATGAAGCAATCAACGCAGAACTGGAAGCTTGGTTGAAGGGCAACAATAAGGAATATTTTCGTATTCATAACAAGCTCGCTAAAGATATTAATAGAATTGATGCTGAAAATGAGAAGGTGAAAAATAGAGTGGAAGAGTTTCTCAGAGATTTGGAACAACGATTAGCAACATATACAAATGATTACTTTATTGACTTGGAAAAGCAGGTGAGATATATTGTTTATCAAATAATATCGATTAATATTTTTGCAGATAAAT
Source organism: Caenorhabditis virilis (assembly GCA_964036255.1). Taxonomy (NCBI): domain Eukaryota; kingdom Metazoa; phylum Nematoda; class Chromadorea; order Rhabditida; family Rhabditidae; genus Caenorhabditis; species Caenorhabditis virilis. The sequence continues at coordinate 16,427,059 of OZ038415.1, read as the reverse complement.
AGACATTATAGAGAATCGTTTGTTATGGAAGAGCAAAACGAGGGGATTGTAAAAAGGACTCTTGAAGAATTCAAGCAAAAAATAGTTCAAGAATGCGAAGAAGAGCGTGAAAAATATGAAAAATTGCTGAAAATGACAGAGGAAATTGCTGAAAAATGCAAAAAAATTTTGGCGGGTGATGTCGACAACATTCCGGAGGCTTATAGACAATTGGAAGAATTGGTGAAATCGCGGCAGCAGTTAATGCAAGAGTTGCAAAATTTGGATAGAAGGTGGAAAACATTTGAGGTTCATTTTGGATCTTACGAAATACCCGATTATAAAATCGTCGAGAAATATGGAAATTGATTATTGATTTGTAGTTTAGAACCTAGTCATTGTGTTTTCTAGATCATCTTTCATTATTTTTCAATATATTGGCCTAGAAACAGGCCTAGAAACCCAAATTGCAGTTCTTAGGCCTTTTATAGATTTTTTCGACTTTGTCTCTATTGTAGATAATCATGTTCTAATTCACCTGAAACTCATTGATGAGCTCTCCGGAGCCCACCCCTTTCACTCATGCAATAACTGAGAAAAATAGTTTTGAATGGTATTCATAATCGTATTTTTTGCTGTATCTCTTTTCATATTTTATCTTTGTTTTTGTCTCGATGTATTTCAATAATAAATTATGTATACATTTTTTGTGAAATCTGTTAATTTTTTAATTGCGGTGTAATTTTTCACTTTGTTTACTTTATCTTAGATTTTTTGAAGAAATCGAATTTTTTTCAAAATTTTCACAGTTCTAGAAATGTTGCTCTTGCATAGAAAATCGATATTGAAACAAATTTTTTTTAAAAAATAAGAGCAGTCCGCAAATCAATCGGATTACAAAATTGTGCATTTTTACTGCAAATAGTCTGCTATAAATCAAAAAAGAAATTGAAAATCTGAAAATTCAGAGTTTTAGCTTTAATATAATGTAAAAATCAAAAAATTGCGTAAATTTTTCGAAATATTATATTTTTGTTAATTCTTCGTTACCTATTTTCACATTTTTATCGATTGGTCAACAATTAATTAGCTTAGAAAAATTAATTAAACATAATACAATCTGAAATTTTGTAATTATTTTGAAGATGATTGCGAAATTTGGAAATAATATAAACTCATCATTAATTAGTCTCATTCTTAAAGAGATCTAGTTTATTTCAAACATATCTAGGCATAATTTGAGTCTTCAGTTTTTATAATTTAATTTAATTTAATTGTTTTGAAAAGAAAAGAAAATGAAAATATGCATGATCGATCGAACAATTGTTTTCTCTCTCTCTCTCTTTCTCTGTTCGCACAGGCGCGTCGCGTATTGCCATTGATTTTTTGATGTTTACAGTTTTACTACCTTCCATTTCTTAATATTTCTCATATTCAAGACACACCCCTGTTGCTACATTTCCAATTTTCAGTGTTGGTTTCTCACTTTTTCCCATTCAGGTATTTTGAAAAGAAAATGAAAAATGGATGATCGATCGAAACATTGCGCGCCGCTCTCTCTCTCTCTCTCTCTCTCGCTCTCTCTAGGAGACTGGTATGTTTATTAACGTTTCTTAACTATTTCGCAATATATATTAGGTTGTCCGGAAAGTAATCGCAATTTTTTCGATTTTTTTCAAACAAAAATTTATTAATTGAAAACAATTATCAATGAGTGATATATTAGCCATGTTGTTGGATGGCCTCGTGCCAACGCAGCGGAAGTTGTTCGATTCCCTTTCCGTAGAATTCCTTGGGCTGGCAGGCGAAAAAGTCATCAAGGTACGATTCAAGGTGCTCTCGGTCGTCGAACTTGAAATCTTTGAGAGAGTTTTGAAGTGAGCGGAACAAATGATAATCAGATGGGGCAAGGTCGGGACTATACAGTGGATGTGGCAGAACTTCGATATCCAGCGCCTGCAGTCTGTACTTGGTCGCTAAAGCGACATGTGGTCTTGCATTGTCATGAAGTAAGAGAATCCGTGACGCTCCTGGATGAAAGAGGTGGTGTTCATCGTACATTTTTTTGTATTTGGAGAGAGTATAGGTCCGCATTGACATTGGCTCGATCTGGAAGAAGTTCAAGCTAGATAACGCCTTCCTTGTCCCACCAAATCGAAAGCATCACTTTTTTCCTTTGACGTCTGTTTTTGGAGTTTCTCAAGCTGCTACCCATTGAAACTTTCTACTATGATTGAAAAAAGCTCATCACTTTTAATCTCCAATGAAAATATTTTGAATTCACTCCGTGTTCCGTTTTCGGCAGAGCAAAGACAAGGCAATGGTGCAACGCATGTTCTCAGTCAAATCGTGAGGAACAAGTTGACCAAACTTTGGCTCTTTTCACTTGCTCGGAGATGGCGGTGTACTGTTGTTTTGTGTAGCCCAAGTGCCGAAGACACTTCACGAACATTTGATCTGGGCTCTTCCTAGAGCTCCTTCTGGAAACGCTCGTCTGATGGCGGGCGTGTAGTGGTTTGTTCGAGAGATCGTCGTCACCTTCTTTGAAGCGATGGAAGCAGAAGTTCACCATTTCGTATTTGAGGGTGTCCGTGCCTGTCGCATCGCACAAATTTCGATGAGCAACAGAGGCTGAATGTCCCAACAGGAACTCGTAAAGGAAACAGCCCCTGAGGGCATGTTTATCTTTCAAGAGAAATTCCGCCATAATAAGGATTCCCTGAAATACGGAAACACTTTTTCATTGTGAAAGACTTAATGCATAAAATAAAAATGTAAAAACGGAAAAAAAACTCCTCGAGAAATGAACGAGGTGAAACAAAAAAAATTGCGATTACTTCCCGGACGACCTAATATAACGGTAAGATCAAACCACAACCCCTGTTTTTTGCATATTTAAATTCTGTTTTTATCAATATTCTCTCATTTTTTGTTGCATTTCGAATTGTTATTTTCAACATGAAATGTTGCATCATCCATTTTCTACTAAAAGACCGCAGCGCAACCGCTCGCTGGTAAAAATAGCACGACTGCGTGAGAGTCTTAGCTTTTCTGAGTAGGTCAAAACCAACTTGCATGATCAAGAATAGTTGAGTTGACAATAACATAACAATTTTTGTATCACGTTTTGATCTAACCAGAAAATGTTATTCTCGCGTACAGTCATGCTATTTTTATTTGTGAGCGGTTGCGGTTACGCCTTCGAAATTTGAAATTTGAATTAATTATAACCCTTTCAACAATTGAAAGACAAGCGGTCAGTTTTTTTTTCTGTACTGAGCTAATTAATGTATCTGGAATGAAAATAAACTTCAGACTCTTTCCAAATCTGTTTTAAAAATTTTCTAAAACCAACAAGAAGCCGAGAAAACGGGCCTCAAACAATGATCTTGAAAAAGGGGCCATATGCGAAAATCAAGAATTAACAAAAAGTCCGCAGGCATCAAAAATTCAGCAAAAATAAAAAAAAAATATAAATTAAAATGAAAAACATAAAAAAGGACTAATATAAGCATGAAACACGAAAAAAAAGCTCATAGGGAAAAGTTCGGCCAGGTGACCACTTTTTCAAGGCCATTGTTTTGAGGCATGTTTTCTCGGCTTCTAGGTGGTTTTAGAAAATTTTGAAAACAGATTTGGAATTAGAATGAAGTCTATTTTCATTTCAGACGCACTCGCCATCTCCGTAAAGACTTCCTTTAAAAAATCCACTTAAAATTCCAACGAAAATACTAAGTTTGAAAAAAAGTTCCAAAAAATAGGTATCTAACTATAAGATACACAAGTGAAACATGTTTTTCAGGTTTTAATGATACATATCTCATTTGAAAGAGAATTTCCCGCTGGTGAAGGAACTGCTTTCAAAAACTGCTTAGCATCAGTTTGAGCATAATTTTTTGAAGCTCAAAGTCTGGAAATTTGAAGAAGAAAACATTTGAAGAGTTGTAACTGGGATCAAAATTAATATCGCTGGGTAGACCTTTTAGTTTATCATAAGGAATCCATTCTTAGTTTAGGTGTCAAATTTCAGCGAATTTCGTTGACATTTTTTTGAAAACGCCATTTTTAAGCTCGAACCATTGAAAGAAGGCTGCTTCAGAAAAGTGGCATTTTCAAAAAAGGGAACCAGTTTTTTAAGCTGCTAATCCTATTCGGATTTGATCCGAAATTGAACGTCAATTATTCTCAAATTGCAACCGAAATATGTTGACGTCTGGAACAGGTGGTATAAATTTATCTGCTGATAAAATATGTACAATTCAAGCTGACGGAGGCGGGGAAATTCAGAAAGAAGAGAAAGAAGAGTCCGGAAAAAGAAGAGTTTCTGGTGAGAACAATGACGAAAATCAACTTTTTTGTATAAAACACTTTTCAGATGAGGGGATTCTTCTGCCGGCTGGACCACAATCCACAGAAAGCATAAATTACCACCTACCACCAAAATATATTGAAGCCAGGAAAGCTGCTGAAAATTGGAGATTCAAAATTTTGAAGAGAAAAAGAGAAGTGTGTTCGATTATTTACAATTTCCGAAAGTCGGCATCAACATACAGTAGTGAAAATGCCATCGACTTTGTAAACTTGGAAAAAGAGGTAAGGGGTTTCAAGTGTGCAGGTTTTTGACTATCAAATATTTTTCCAGATAAATAATCATTTTCGACACGCCTCAAATCAAGTAAAAAGAAACGCAAGGGAAGTATTCGAACGTTTTAAAGGAAATACAATTCAAAAATACGAGAGAGAAATGAACAAATTTACGGATATTCTTGAGAAACTGATGGAGTTGAAAAAGAAGAATGACGCTAATTTAGCGATTACTTTGGACAATTTCATAAACAATGGAAATTTCGATTTGACATCCGAATTGAGTGAATTGGAGGGTGAAGTGCCAGCGTTCGAAACAAAATTATTTGAATTAAAATTCGATAATGAAGTCGTTGAGATCGTTTCAAGAAATGTTCCCTGGAATCTAGTGATTGTCTTTGGTAATTCACTTTGAAAATATCAGAAAATGAAATCAACATTTTCAGGTCCATATTTTAATGAATATATCGAGCAAAATGCAAATGCGCACAACAAACAACTTTCTGAAAATCGTTTTGAAACATCCGATGGTGTGGCAGTTTATTGGAAAGAGGAGGATTTCGAGGCATATTACGAGAGAACGTATCATGGAATAGGGTATAAAATTCTTGAAAATAGTGAATTGAGTTTCTGTGAGGATTTTTCGAATCGGTTTCTTTCAGCTCAGTTGGTTTTTACAATCCCCAACAATTGGTCAAGATCTGAAATTGATAAAATACAAGAGCTAATGAAAGAGAATGAAAACAACGATATTAAAATAGGAATCAAAGCTGAAATGTAAGATTTGTTTCAAAAACTGATCTGTTTCATGTTTTTTGTTTTAGAAACGATGCGATCAACCCAGAATTGAATGCTTGGCTCGAAGACAACCACATGCAATATTTCCGTATTTATGATAAACTGATAGAAGATATTAAGAAATGGCACAATCAAAATAAAGCCATCACTGATAAAAACAATGAATATATCGGAAATTGGGAACAGCGATTCACAACATATGCAAAAGAAATTGATCGTTTGGAAAATGAAGTTGGTTAAAATTGCGTCTAAAAATAATGCTATGAATATTTTTGCAGGTACTTAAACATTTTAAAGACGCGTGTTGTTCGACGGAAATTCGATTATCTATATCTGAGAAGTTTGAAAGTTTGACGACAAAGTTAATTGCTGAATACGAAGCAGAGAGAAGCAAATACAAGACGTTGGAGGAAATTTCAGAGGATATTGAGAGAAAATGTGCGGAGATGTTAAATGGGAATCACGAGAACATTCCGAAGGCTTTTCAAAAATTGAACGATTTGCTTGAATTGCAGCAACAATCAATGAAAGAGGTTCAAACAATCGATAGACGAGATAAAAATTTTGAACTACATTTTGGAAATAATGAGTTTGAATTTGCAATCCGACAATATGTAAATTTAACTGATTATCGGTTATCTTAAGGATAGAAACGGTATTTTACATTGGAAATTACTCTCAAAATTAATTGTACTGTAAGACAACTATTTTTAAATTTAATGCATTTTTATTGTGATCTAATTATTTCATTTGTTTGTTTTTTTTCCGCTGTGTTTTGTTCAAAAACAAATTTATTTTTTTGTATTTGTTTATTTCTAAAAATTGTCTCCCATATTTTCGATTTTGTAGCAATATTGCATGATAAGCAACTCGTCAACTTGTTGGCAATTTGCTGACATGACATTATTTCGAAAAACAGAAAAATAGTACATGTTTCATGAGAGGTATTTAGTTTTACCCCTTATCGATATTAATGTTGAAGCAGAATAGAAAGTCTTGTCATTTTTCGGGAGCCGATAACTAAATGCACATTTTTCGAAAAAGCTAAAAAAATGCGACGTGGAATTCTGATACGCATAAAATATTGCCCCTAAATCACAATTCACCAACGAAACTTTCGAACTTTAAATTTTTCAACTTTTGACCTCATTTTACTGTTTTTTCATCATTTTTGGTGGCTTTTGCGTCATTTTTTATAGAAAAAATCGTTGAACCAAAATCACACTTGAGTCGAGCTTCTGAGCCGAACCTATCCGATCCGATCAGGATAGGAATACTGGTTCAAAAGTTTATTATATATTCGTTTTATTCAGCTAACTTCTGGAATTTTCCAGAACTTTCTGGAAGCTTCTAGAATTTTCTAGAACACTCTGGAACTTTCTGGAATTTTCTGGAACATTCTGGAAGGCTCTGGAAGTTCTGGAAGTTTCTGGAAGCTTCTGGAATTTTCTGAAAGCTTCTGGAGCCTTCTGGAATTTTCTGGAAGCTTCTAGAATTCTTTTGAAATTTTTCGGAAGTTTCTGGAATTTTTTTAAAAATTTTCTGGAATTTTCTAGACCATTTTGGAATTTTTTTGCATCTTCTCGACTTTTCTGGAATGTTCTAGAATGCGGACACACGCACGCCCAACGTTTTATTATAAGTATGTTGATGATGATTGAACGAAAAATGGGAGAAATAGTGTGTAAAATAAAGAGATATAGAGAAAAACGCCGTAATACTACCGTAATCCGCACCAAATTTTCACAGTGACCTTACAATATTATAAAGATGTTACCACGAAAGTTTGGTCTCGATCCGACATTCTGAAAAAATGTGAAAATTATTGGTGTACTGTAACTACAGTAATCCTACAGTAACCCGAGATCCTAACAGTATCTTTGTGAAGCGTTCCGAGAAGCATGACAATATCCCAAGTATGGGACAGATCGGTCGAGGGGTCAAAAAGTTATTCATGAGAAATGTTTGTACACACAGAACTATTCGTTTAGTAAGAAGACATATTATGAAATCCTCAATGTTGGCAACGTTCCAGTTTATAGAGAGCGTTTGGAATAGAAATGAGTTGAACGTATTGATTGATTTTCAATATTTCTCATGATAAGAAACCGTATATAACAGCCTGTTGTCAGACGTTTTTCATTCGTTTTTTTCTACCTTTCTCGACATTTTGGCCGTTTCGTCTAATATTTTGACAAGCTTCTGAGCCGAACCTATCCGATCCGATCAGGATAGGAATACTGGTTCAAACGTTTATTCGTTTTATTTAAAACATAGCTAGACATAATTTGAGTTTTAACTTAATTTATTTTATTTTTGAAAAGAAAATGAAAAAATGTCTCTCTCTCTCTCTCTCTTTCTGTTTCTCTCCGTTCGCACAGACGGCGCGTCGCATATGACATATTGTCATTGATTTTTTGATGTTTACAGTTTGTCTCCCTACTTGTTCTTAATATTGCTCATATTTAAATTTACGATTCACCCCTTTTCAGACAAAAATGTTATTTTTTGATGTTTACAGTTTTCCTACCTACCATTTCTTAATATGTCTCATATTCAGGACACACCCCTTTTACTGATCTCTCTCTCTCTCTCTCTCTCTCTCTCTCTGTTCGCACAGGCGCGTCGCGTATTGCCATTGATTTTTTGATGTTTACAGTTTTCCTACCTACCATTTCTTAATATTTCTCATATTCAAGACACACCCCTTTCGTTGATCTTTCCAGTTTTTGTTTTTGGTTTCTCACTTTTTTCCATTCAAGTATTTAATTTCAGATGAGTCTTATATGTGATCGCTGTTCTCGAACTTATGACGCAAGTTCCACAGGTAACATTTCAGTAACACATTTTCTTTAACAATAAAATTTTCGTAGATAATGCTGTCCAAATATGTGAAAATTGTGCAACAAACGTCCCAATTGCGGATAGTACACAAGGTCTTCTGTCAGTTGTTACACAAGGTCTTCTGTCAGTTGATTCAAATTGTGAAGAACGTGTGGTTGAATCTGATGATTTCGAAGAAAATTCTGAAAGTGATGAGGAGCTTATTGAAAGCGTCGTGAAGAACACGATGGATATTATCAGAACAGAAGGAATATTGAAACATACTATCATTCAAAGAACATCTGCTATGTTTTTTCCTGAGATGAAAAACCAGGTAATGTACTCAACTTTGGATTACTGTAACTTCATATAAACTAATCTATTTATATTATAATTTATCAAGTTTTGAAGAGAATTTATAGAAGAATCTAATGGTATATAATTAAATACTTGAATCTTTGATGAGGTTTCTGAAAGCGCGGCTCAAATGAGACCTTCCAAAAACTGTTGGAAAAAAACAAGTTTTTAGTTTTAGAAGCGGCATAATTTTTCTGAAAATTGACTGATTTTTATGGTTTTTACACCAATTTGAGGCTGAAATATCGAATTTTCAGAATTTCGTAGTTTGAGTTAAAAAGAAAATAAAAATATTAGATTTTAAGAAAAATCATTAGAGTTTCAAAATTTAGAAAAAAAAGTCTACATTTTTTGACGTAGCATAACTATTCGCGAACTTTACGCATTTTTATGCTTTTTACACTTTTTTAAAGCTGAAATTTCAAATTTTAAGAATTTTATAGTTTGCAAAGAAAAATCTCATGAAAATAATAGATTTTAAGAAAAATTATGAAAGTTTCAAAATTTGAGAAAAAAATTTCCTAATTTTTTGACGTGGCATAACTTTTCTGAAAATTGATTGATTTTCACAGTTTTTACATTCAAGTATTTAATTTCAGATGAGTCGTATATGTGATCGCTGTCTTGGAACTTATGACGGGAGAGATCAGCAGGGAAGTTCTAAAAGTAAAATTTAAAAAGAAAATGATATTGTCTATTTGAAAAAATTAAGAATCGAGACAATGGTGTGAATATTGTGAATTGGAAGAAATTGGAATTTCATTAAAGCGAAGGTCAAACATTCCAACTGACGAATTTGGAGTACCATGCTGTTTGGATCCGAATCATACTGCTGACTTATTTTGCAAACAATGTAACGTATCCCTCTGTGCGTCGTGCGGCATAACGCATATGAAGAATCCCGGCCATAAATTGATCCAAATTGCATATGTTAAGCCGGATTTTCTTGGGCTTCTTCCTTACATTGACGTAAACTATGATGCAACCCAAGGTGAAAATAGTGATTTAGACGGGAATAATCATAGTTACGAGCAAGTTGTGACATGTGCTCTTAACAACAAGCAGGAGATCGAAAAAAATAAAAGCATGCAGATTTTTATGATACTCAAAGTGGAAGCGGCATCTGCCACTTATAATACTGAAGATGCAATCGATATTGTTGAGATTGAACAAAAGGTATGTACTTAAAGACAGCTGTTCAGTTAATTTGACTCTACTTGATTTCAATTTCAAAAATTGGAACGTTCACTCATTAGTACAATGCAGTTTATGCGAAATCACACCGATAAGTACACGCGTCATAGCAGCGGTCCAAAGTTGAAAAAATCAAAATTTGAATGCGCGCCGGTTCGTGCGGCGCGGTCGTGGATCGTGCAACGCGGTCGGTATTGGCGCGAAACACAATTATTTGAATTTGGCTGCATATTGGTATTATTCCTTGGACCACCTGGACACCCATTCGAATTTTTATTTTTTGCCTTGAATTTTGATGGTATTAACTGACAAGATGTCTTTAAAGACAGTTTGTCAGTTAATTTGACCACACCTGATTTTAATTTCAAAAATTAAAGCTTTCTATCATTAGTAAAATGCAATTTATACGAAAAAATATCGATAAAAACACGCCTCAAACGGTTCAAAGTTGCAAAAATCAAAACTATAATTGTGTGCTCGCTCCAACTAATTCCGGTAAATTTTCAGATAACAAATCATTTCAAGTATTATTCAGAGGAATCGCAGAGAAGAGCCATGAAAGTATGGCACACTTTGAAAAGGGGTATAATAGAAGAATATAAACGAGAACGTGATGGATATTTGAAAATTGATGAAATCCACCGATTGGAACAAGATAATGATAAATTATCGATGATATCAAGAGAAGTTCTTTCCAATAATGAATTTGACAACAATTTGACTGCACGAATTAGAGAACAAAGGATTGAAGATCATATCATTAAAACAAAAATATTTGAGCATCATATTCGAGGGGAAAATATCGAAATCATGGTAAAATCAGTCAATTGGAACCCAGTAATTGTATTCGGTAAATTTAATCAATAAATTACAATAAGTTCACATTTTCAGGCGAATATTATTGGTCGTATACGGTTCCCAAATCACAAAAGAAACAATATTCTGGAAACCGTGTTGAAACCTCCAATGGTGTAGTGACTTATTGGAAAGGGAAACAGTTCAAACAATGGTTAGACGAGATGTTTCGAGGATTGCCATGGTTTGAACTTCTTGAAAAAAGTGAGCCGAGGTTTATAAGAATTTTTGAAATTGGTATCTTTCAGCTCAGCTCGTTTTCACAATGCCTAACAATTTTCCAAATGACGAATTTGCTAAAATAAACATGTTTAAGGAACGAAATATCAACGCCCATTTTAAAATTGGCGTCTTGGTTGAAAAGTAAGTGTTGTTCAACTCGTCATAAAAGTGATATATTGCTCTTGATTTTTTAGGAACGACATAGTTGATAAAGAATTGAGGGATTGGCTATTGGCGAACGACATGCGATTTTTTATTTTCAATCATGATAAACTCAAAGCAGTTGCTAAAGGATACTACAACAAAATTCATATAGCATTTTACCGCGATACACACCTCTATGATAAATTTTCTTTCCGAGTTAATTTCGCCTAAAAATAACTCCATTAATATTTTTTTTCAGATCAGAAAACATGAAGATCCGATTGTGTCTAAAATTATTATCACATTATTATCTTATAAATTTAAAAAGCTATCGGAAGAAAGGAGACAAAAATTGGAGAAGATAAAATATCAGATTTCGCATCTTTATTACTATATCGAAGAACCGACATTTACAAAAGACCGACAAAGTACAGACATTGATAACGCCTATGAAGAAATGATGAATTTGTATGAACAATTTCGAAATTCATATAAAGAGCAAAAATTCTTATTGCCTAATTTAAGGGTGATTTTTTCTTCAATAGATTTGTTAAATTTTTTTAATGCTTTTTGGAATTTCGCATTAAATTTACTGAAGTTTGAGAACTCTAACGACCCATTTGTTCTTACTGCTTGCCTCCAAAGTGATTCTTTATGCTTTAAAGACAGTGTGTCAGTTAATTTGACCACACCTGATTTTAATTTCAAAAATTAAAGCTTTCTATCATTAGTAAAACTCAATTTATACGAAAAAATATCGATAAATACACGAAGCCAAAAGGGTATGTGTAGAACAAGATATTTGGTTCGATTATCTGGGAGAAAGTGTTAGGTTTTTTGATAATCTAGAATTTTTTTATTTAAAATAATCAAGAAAATAAGACCAAAATAAATTCAAAACGTTTTCATTATTTTTCAATATAACGTCTCGACAATATTCTCTCAAAAAAGGAATACCATCCTTGAAGAACTCGGCATTATATAAAATATTTGCAGGAATATGAAGATCACAGTCGGATGTCCTTGTATATGCATGCATATGAAAGTCACAGAAGGAAGTGCTTGCGTATGCAAAAAAGGATTTTATCGACGCTTTAATTATTCATTTTTCCCTGTGTTTTTTTTTCAAAAATAAATTTGTTTTATTATTTTTTTTCTTTCTAAAAATTCTCCCCCCATAAATTCGAGTTTGAAGCAATGAATTGCATGATAAGACAACCCTTAAAATTTGTTTGTCATTTTCTGACATGAAACCATTTCGAAAAATAGTACATGTTTCATTGGAGGTATTTAGTTTTACCCCTTATCGATATTAATGTTGCCATTTAAAATAAACTCTTGTAAATTTTCGGGAGTCTGATAACTAAATGCCAACTTTTCGGAAAAGCTCAAAAATTCGACGTTGGATTGTGATGAGCATTAAAATGCTCCCTATAAAGATGTGTACCCCGAATTTTGGAGCAAACCTAAAATCAGCGATCCCACGATTTCAACTTTGAAAATTTAGAAAATTATTAGTTGAAAAAAAAAATTTTCAGCATTTTCGAAAAATTGACCAAAAATTTTTTTCCGATTTTTTTGACAAAGAGGGCGCAAAATGGAAGAAGAAATAAAAATTACCATTTAAGTTCAAATTTGACACAAATAGCTAACTTCAGAGGTATTTACAGCTCATTTGACTCTGCATATTTGACCAAAAATTGTCATTTTTTCGCATATTTGGCTATTTTTTGGAACTATGGTCCTTTCAATTTTTGATGTTCCATACATCGTTCGATAGTAAAAATTATTGTCTACGGAACTTCGTTAAATTTACTTACATAAAATGTGTTTTTTGATTTGAAAATCAAGAAAAACTAAAACTAGTTTTCTATCTTCAACATTTTCATAATCAAAAAAATTTTTTTGCGTGTTGTTGCCAACAATAAAGTTGTAGAACTTGATGAGAGCTTTCTAATAATATACATATCTGTTCGTAATTCAGAAAATGAGCAAAGTTATAGCCCGTCAAAGTTTTAAGACAAAAGGGGGAGCTCCCCACGAACGCCGGGACACTTCACGGGTTTTGTTATACGAAATTAAACTTTGACACCTACCACACTGTTCGTCCTCTACCCAGAATTGAATTGAGAGCCATGGGATCAACGAAAATTACCGAAATTAAGGAGCGCGTCTTAAATGTGCCTAACAAAATCCTGATCAGTTTTGTTGGATTCTTAAAAGCCTACAAGTACTCAGACAAATCTGATCAATCATCTTCAAACGCTGATCAATTGGAAACAAGATTTTTTTATCAGTTTCATTTTTTAAAGACATGATGTCACTTATTTTCTACCTAGACATAATTTCAGATAGTATTTCAATTTTAAAATAAAAAAGAAAAACTAAGTTGTGAAGAAGAAGTGACACATTGCATGATCATTTGATTATGTGATCGACATGTTTACTGTTTCTTAATATTGCTCATTTTTAAATTTAAGACACACCCCGTTTGCCCTTCTTTCCAATTTTCATTGTTGGTTTCTCACTTTTTTCCATTCAGGTATTTAATTTCAGATGAGTCTTATATGTGATCGCTGTTCTCGAACTTATGATGAAGGAGATCAGCAGGGAAGTTCTTCAGGTAATATTTCAGTAAAATTACTATTTAAAAAAAAAACGAAATTTTCCTAGCAAATTCTGACCAATTATGTGAATATTGTGCAACACACAATATTGGAATAATAGAGCAACCTATGCGTAAAAATTCAGTAGATGAATTTGAAAATGACAGAGAATTTGGGGTAAGATGTCTCTTCGATTTGAATCATATCGCTGTTGTCTTCTGCAAAGACTGTGGAGAGTATTTCTGTGTGATTTGTGCCACAATTGCACATTCTTCCAAGCTTACATTTGATCATATATTGGTCCGCATTGCGGATAGTCCCGCTAATACTCAAGGGCTTCTGCCAGTTGATTCAAATTATGAAGAAAATGTAGTTGGATCTAATGATTTTGAAGAAAATGCTGAAAGTTATGAGGAAATTATCGGACGCGCTGAGAAGATCGAGAAGGAGATTAGCAAAATGGAAAGAATATTGCATTCTATTATCATTCGATTGGAAGGAGCATCTGTTACTTATAATACTGAAGATGCTATCGATTTTGTTGAGATGGAAAAACAGGTAATGTACTCAACTTTGGATTACTATAACTTCATTCAAACTAATCTATTTTTATTGTAATTTATCACGTTTTGAAGAGAATTTTCTGATGAATCGAATGATATATAATTTAATACTTGAAGTTTTGATGAGGTTTCTGAAAGAGCGGCTCAAATGAGACCTTCCAAACATTTTTGAAAAAAAAAACAATTTTTTTGACGTGGCATAACTTTTCTGCAAATTGGTTGATTTTCATGGTTTTGACATCAATTTGAGGCTAAAATATCGAATTTTCAGAATTTCATAGTGTCATTGTCAAAAATCGAATAAAAATATTAGATTTTAAGAAAAATTAAGAGAGTTTCAAAATTTTGAGAAAAAAAATTTCCACATTTTTTGACGTGGCATAACTTTTCTGCAAATTGGTCTATTCTCATGGTTTTTTCACCAGTTTGAAGCTGAAGTTATATATTTTAAGAATTTTGTAATTTGCACACAAAAAATGTCATAAAAGTTAGTAAATTTTGAGAAAAATAATGAGAGTTTCAACATTGTGAAGAAAAAAATTTTCCACATTTTTTGACGTGGCATAACTTTTCTCAAGATTGATGAATTGTTGTGATTTTCACACTTTTTTGAACCTGAAATTTCAAAATTTCAGAATTTTATAATTTGAGTACGAAAATCTCTGAAAAATCGGCAGATTTTGAGAAAAATAATGAAATTTTCAAACATTTTGTAAAATGTACTTTTTTGACATGGCATAACTTTTCGTGAACTTAACGGATTTTAAAGCTTTTTACATTTTTTTGAAGCTGAAATCTCAAATTTTCGGAATTTTCAAGTTGGAGCATAAAATAACATACATTTTCAGATAGACAATCACTTTAACGAAGATGTCGAAGAATCTAAGAGAAAAGCCATGCAAGAATTACAAGCCTTCAAAACAAGAACAATCGAAGAATTTGAAAAAGGAATTCAAATATACACCAACAAATATGAAGAGCTAAAAAAATTGAAAAAAGAGAATAATCGAGTATTGATGCTAACAAGGGGCGATTTTTTAAACAATTCAAATACTTGCATCGATTTGGGGGAACGGTTAAATTCCCAAAAAATTGAGGAACCTGGTTTTGAAACAAAAATATTCGAAATGAAATTTCGACAAGAACACCTGGAAATAATCGAAAAACGAGTCAACTGGAATTTAGAACTAGTTTTTGGTAAAATTCGAAAAAAAATTTCAGAAACATCCCTCAAAACTGGCACATTTTCAGGCCCATATTTTGATGAATATATTATATATAGTGCTCAAAAATACCAAAACAAACTCTATTCCGGAAATCGTTTTGAAACTTCCAATGGTGTGATGGCGTTGTGGAATGAGAAGGAATTCAAAAAATATTCAAAAATTGCATTTATCGGCAAAAATTGGAATGAACTTGTTGAAAATAGTGAGTTTGAAAAATTTGTCAAAAATTTCTGAACTTTGAAATTCAGCAAATTTGATTTTTACAATGCCCAACAAACTCGCGAATGCTGAAATTGAGAAAATAAAAATATTAATGAAAGATAATGCGAAAAATGATATTAAAATAGGAATCAATGCTGAAATGTAAGAATTGCTCACCAATTGTCTTAAAGGAGGGCTTTATGCAGATATTGAGATGTCTGGAAATGTCTGGAAATGTCTGGAATGAAAATAAATGAAAATAGTCTTCATGCTCATTCCAAATCAGTTTTTAAAATTTTCTAAAACCTCCTAGAAGCCGAGAAAATGAGCTTCAAAACAATGGCCTAGAAAAAAGGGCCACCGGCGAAAACTAGTCCGCGGGCATGAAAACTAGTCCGCGGGCATGAAAAATTTAAAAAAAAAAGGAAAAAAGCATTCTGCATAACGATTTATTAACGAAAAAAGCTAATAGGAAAAAGTTCGGCCAGGTGGACACGTTTTCTAGGTCATTGTTTTTAAAGGCCATTTTCTCGGCTTCTAGGTGGTTTTAGAAAATTTTAAAAACTGATTTGGAATGAGAATGAAGTCTATTTTCATTTAAGATACATTTATTATCTCCGTAAAGTCCTCCTATAAAACGGATTCTGCTTTCAGAGACGACGAAATTGATGAAAAATTGGAGGAATGGTTGATCGCCAACAATAAGGAATATTTTCGTATTCCTGACAAAAAATTGGAGAAAAATTTACTAATTGCCCCTAATTGCCCGGCAAAAGAAATCAAAAGAACTCCCTGCGATGAGGATGCGCATCATGACGCGGTTCTGTATTGCACAATATGTCGTGCTCATTTCTGTGAGCCGTGTTCAAGGAAGTCGCATGCTTCGAAAGTTCTGGAGACACATTATATGATCCGATTTTAGAAGGAATGATAATGAAAAATTGATTATTTTTATTGATTTGATAAAAAACTAGAAAATTTTCATATCGTTTTAAAAATTGTAAATTTCAGTGAAAAAACACTTAATAGTCGATGTCTGAGATTTTCGACATCAGGCCTATTGGCTATGGCACAGTTGCACCAACGTGAAGCTAGGATCTTGATATTTTACATGGAGGGTACCTAGGCCCCCGTTAGAAAAAAAATACATAATTTATTTGGCCACGCCCCCTTTGACCAAGTGAAAAAAATCCGGGTGGTCCCAAAATCGAAATTTTTAGTTTTACAGATAAAGTCAAAATCTCTTCGGTAATCGATTAGCCGCACATTTTTGAGTATTTTTCATGTTGACACCTAATTTCGAGCTTGTCGGCATCATGCCGAAAATTTGATTTTTCTCAAAAAGTGGTCCAAATTTTCCAGTTTTTCCCATTTTTCGATATGATGAAGTACTTGGCCCCGAATGGAAATATGGAAATTTTTAATCCTTATGATGTTGCTCATCAAATTCCATGTTGATTTAGCGGAATCTCTGTAACCTTTTTGGGGTTTCAGGGCAAAATAGGCGAGATTTTAGAAAAATTCCAAAGGGTCCCCCCTATGGAAAAAGTTTGCAAAAAAATTTTAAAATTTTAAAATTTGCCCATATTATCAGAGGGACTCTTACTAATAAATATTCAGTGTTTCCCAAAATATGAACCATCTTGTGGACCTATGGGCCGCGTGGCAACAGCTAAAATACCTTCAGTCCCCGAACACAGAAAACTGTCGCATGTATTGGAAATCGCGATATTGAATGAAGGTTCTTTGAGCTGTTGCCACGCGGCCCATAGGTCCACATGATGGCTAATATTTTGGGAAAAAGTAGATATTTATTAGTAAGAGTACCTCTGATAATATGGGGAGATTTTAAAATTTTCGATTTTTTATTCCATGGGGGGATTAAAAATTTCCATATTTCCATTCGGGGCCAAGTACTTCATCATATCGAAAAATGGGAAAAACTGGAAAAAAGGGACCACTTTTTCAGAAAAATAAAAATTTCGGCATGATGCCGACGATCTGGAAATTAGGTGTCAACATGAAAAATACTCAAAAATGTGCGGGTAATCCATTTCCGAAGAGATTTTGATTTTATCTTTAAAACTAAAAATTTCTATTTAGGGACCACCCGGATTTTTTTCACTAGGTCAAAATAAATTATGTATTTTTTTTTCTAAGGGGGGCCTAGGTACTCTCCATGCAAAATATCAAGATCCTAGCTTCACGTTGTTGCAACTGTGCCACAGTATGCTCGACTTTCTGAGACATCGACTCTCAAAGGAGGCCTCTGAGGTGGACGAAAAAATTTGTTTAAATTGATAAAAATATAATTATTTATCAATAAATGAAAAAAATCGAAAATGGCGAAAAAAATTCAAAATGGTGAAAAAATAACGATAAAACCTTAGATGGCCGAAGAATCGCGTTTGGTTTTCTAGGCCATTTGTTATCAATTTTCTTGAAAACAACATTTTTTCTATTTTTCAATAATTTTTCATTTTTTTCTTCATTTTTCAGCAATTTGAATTCCCAATAATTCCCAAAAATGTTGGATTTTTCACCTACTCGTAAAAAAATGGTAAAAAAACTCGATGTCGCATAAAAAATGAATCATAACTTGGCTCTAAATGAACATTTGAAGTGGAAATTTTTAGGTGTTCATATTCTAACCCTTTTCCATCGTTTTCCACAATTTTATCCCATTTCATACATTTTTCGGTAAGTTATGAACCTTCAAACAGGGGGGTTTTTCAGAACATTGTTTTTTTTTTTGATTGACTCAACGGATACCACAATCCTCAAGTATTTCTACAATTTCAGGAAAATGGGACATGGGGTAGGGGCTGATTACAAACAAAGAAAGTGGTGTACAATGTCTCCACTTCCCACACACTCTCTCTTTCCATCGAAAGGACCACCTCTCCTAGAATCCTCCTGTCTGCGTCCTCTGCAGTGCGCACATGTGTTCCTTCTCACCAAAGAATGGCCGTGACCTGGTAAATACCATTTTTTGCTCACTTCGTCCGCGCGTCGTCGTCGCATTGATTTCTGAGTAAAGTGTTGGGTTATCTTTCTTTTTCTAAAAAAAGCCTTTAAAGACAAGGTGCCACTAATGTTTGTAAAGACTTTTCTGTTTCGAAATTATTCGAAACACTTGTTTACTTATTCACTTTCTCACATGTGCGCTTTCTATATTCGTATTTCTTTTTCTCGTTTTTTCGTGTCAAGTTTTAAAAAAGGCTCAATTTCAGATGAGTCAAACCTGTTTTACAACTGCAGCTCAGGCGTCAAGTTCATCAGGTAAAAATTTTAAAAATTCCTATTTTTGGGATTTTTTAAAAATAGTTTTATTAAAAATTTTTTTGTATATTTTTGAAATTTCGAACACTTTTTGGAGTTTTTCTAAAAAAAAATGTTTGCTATTAAAAAGTTTCTAAATTTGAATAAAAATTAGAAATATTTGAGAAATTCAAGTTTTTTTCAAATTTTTTGCTAAAATTCAGAAAATTGCATTTTTCGGGTTTTAAGGATTTTTAAAAATTTATTTGAGTTTAAGAGAAATTCTTTAAAGGTTCCAATTTTTGTAGTTTTCAATTTTCCAATTTTTTTCTGAAAATTTCTATTTTTGGGATTTTTTAAAAATTTATTTTATTTTAACAACTTTTATAAATTTGTTAAATTTCGGAAAATTTCAAATAAACATTTATATTCGAATTTTTTCAACTAAAATATATTTTTAAAAATTCTGAAAATTTCAGTTTTCCGGTTTTAAGCATTTTTAAAAATTGATTTTATTTTGAATTTTTTGTAAACTTTTGAAATTTCGAAAAAATTGCAAATGAAAGTTTTTTTTGCTGTTTAAAATTCAGAAAATAGATAAAAAATCAATTTCTAAATTTAAAAAAAGCTGGAAATATTTTAGAAAATCGAAATTTTTAAAAATTCTGAAAATTTCAGACAAAAAAATTTAAAAATTTCAGTTTTCGGTTTTTAGGTATTTTTAAAATTGAATTTCATTTTTCGAAAATTTCATAAATTTTAAAAATTTTCTAAATTTGAAAAAAAAGCTGGAAATATTTGAGAAATTCAATTTTTTTCGAAATTTTTACTAAAATATATTTTAAAGCAAATTTTCAGACAAAAAAATATTTTTGAAAAATTTAGCAAATTTCGATTTTTTAAAATTGATTTTTAAAAGTTTTGTAAATTTTAGAAATTTTAGAAATTTCGGAAAAAATCCTCAAAATTTCAGCTATATCGAGTAGACGACGTGCCGCATCTCGTCGCCGATCCTTGGTTGAAGAAACTAGTGTGTTCGAAAAAGTGCGACACGTTGATAATAAATGTCTCTTGAATCCGGATCACAATCCTTTGGTGTTTTGCATCGAATGTGTTTCACATTTTTGTGAGACATGTTTCCCGATCACCCATTGTTCAGACATTGGATTGACCCATGAAATAGTTAACGTTTCCGTCAAATTCAAAGTCCCATGTCTGGGGGGCTCCAATTCAAGGGACGTCGATCCGGGAGATGATCTGGCGATTGCGAAACTTTGGACGAATACTAGGAATCAGATGACGGACATTCAAATAATCGAAGATGCGGTGAACTGTATTATCGTCAAATTGGAAGCGGCATCAGTTACCTATTGTAATGAAAGTGCTATCGATTTTATTGACATCAGACAAGAGGTATGTGCTTTAAATTTTGATCCACTTTTGTGGTGGCTATAACTTTTTTTAGGCTTTACCGATTTTATTAATTTTTAGTTAGAAATGAAGAGAATAACATGACGAATCGTTTAGTATATTTTTTAAAATATAAATTCATATGTCCCGGCCCCTAGCTAGGGCCCTCAGAAGGGAGTTGCTTTTCCCCTATCAAAATGCCACTTCACGAATTTCGCTCAAATTTAGCAAATCGATTAGAAATTATTCAAAAATCATTTTTTTATAGAATCTAGTTAGAATTATTTCAAGCTTTGAAAGAAGCTGAACGTCATTCAAAAATATAAGGATTCAAGAAAGTTATGCCCCGCAAACGAAGCCCTTAGGCGCTTACAAAGCCGTTGAGAAGACCCCCCCCCCAATGAAATGCGTCCAACTTTAAAAACACATAAGTCTTTTGGTTTTAATCAAAATACATTGATTTTACTACTGTTTTGTAGATAATTTCAAGGGCTTTAATTTGTTATGTCATACTTTATGAATCCATGAGGGTTCAACGAAGTTATGCACCCCTGAAACATCGCGTCAGGTTAAGTTGTGTGCATGAAATTCACCCACTTTAAAGGCACATAACTTTTTTCGATTCAAACAAAATACATTGATTTTACAACTATTTTGTAGATAATTTCAAGGGCTTCAATTTGATATATCACACTTTATGGATCCTTAAGAGTTCAACAAAGTTATGCGCCTGTGAAACAACACGTCTCGTTGAGAGGGTGTATGAAATGCACCCAACTTTAAAGGCACATAACTTTTCTGAATTTCATCGACATCTATTTATTTTACCAACGTTTTGTAGAAAATTTCAAGGGCTTTAATTTGATATAATAAACTTGCGATAAAAATGAGCTACAAAAAGTTATATATCAAAATTTCAACGCAGTCTGAAAATTTCAAGCAGAACCACCACAGCAGCTCCTTTAAATACATTCAACACACTTTTACAGATAGAAGATCACTTCAAGGATGCTCCAAAAGAAACCAGGGAACTTGCTATGAACAAATTTGAAGCATTCAGACAAAGAGTACTCAAAGAATTGGAAGCGGAAATGAAACCATTCGCGGAAATCAAATCAAAATTGAATCAATGGGAGGCGAAAAATATGGAGATATTGTTTTCGAGAGGGCGTTTCGATGAGGATTTCAGTATTATTTTCCAGCTGGCGGAACAATTGAAACAACTTGTGATAACACAACCAAAGTTTGAAACGAAACTTTTCGAACTCAAATTTAAATCCGAAGACGTTGAAATCATCGAAACGAAAGTCGACTTCTTTTTAGAGATTGTGTTCGGTAAGTTAACGGGAGACGACGTGTCATAACTTTTCTCAAAATTTATGGATTTCCATGATTTCTAGATTAATTTAAAGCTGAAATTATAAATTTCAAGAATTTAGCAGTTGGTGCACAAAAAATCTCGTAGAAATTGGGAGATTTTGAGAAAATTTAGAAGATTTTCAAAAAAAATTTTTTTGAAAAAAATTCAAATTTTTTGACGTGGCATAACTTTTCTCAAAATTGATGGATTTCTATAGTTTCTAGATTAATTTGAAGCTGAAATTATAAGTGTTAAGAATTTTATAGTTTCTATGCAAAAAAGTACTTGAAAATTGAAAACTGTTGAGAAAATTAGAAGATTTTCAAAAAAAACTTTTGAAAAAAATTCAAATATTTTGACGTGGCATAATTTTTCGCAAAATTGATGGATTTTGCTGAAAGTTGGCAAATTGCTTGAATATGCTCTTATTATGCTAATCTCGAAATTTTGTGCAGAAATATTGAGTTTGAGCAAAGTTAGAGCCTCAAACTTTTTTTCAGCCTTTGAGCTCGAATTTTCAGCCTTTGAGCTCCAAAAAACCATGAACAAATCCTTATTTAGCAGGTTTTGAAAACAGCTCCTTTCTTGCGGCAGCCTTTATGGAGGCGGGATTTGAAAGCACAAACAGTGCACAGTTCTTGACTCCGCCCACTTCATTATTTTTTTGTTTTTCATATAAAAAAAGACAATTTTTTGGCATTTTTAGGTGAGAACTTGAATAAAATCGATTTCACCCTGATTATCGTGATAAAACGGTGGGCGGAGTCGAGAACTGTGCACTGTTTGCGTTCAAATCCCGCCTCAACTCAAAAAAGCCTTCTCTAGCCAGAAATCGAAATTATTTTCATTAAATTCGCATTATTTTAGGTCCATATTTTGATGAATACAAGATGACAAAACGTCACTTTAAATATCATTCGGGAAGTCGTTTCGAATATTCAAGAGGAGTGATTGTATTTCGGGAAGGAGAGGAGTTTAAAAAATCCTCCGAGTTCACATTTGTTGGCAAACGTTGGTACGATCTTATAGAACATTGTAAGTGACGAAAATTTCAATTCAACCCCGATTCCTTTTTCAGTCCTAGTAATTTTTACAATGGCTAACAATTTCGCAAACGCGGAAGCTGAAATGATCAGATGTGTGTTGAATGAGCATATCGATTTGCATGCGGTAATTGCGGTAAGAATTGAGACGTGAGTTGTTGTTTTTTGTTATTATTTGGATTATTATTGATTTTTTTTTCTAGACTTGAACCAGTTGACAAAATTTTGAGCACTTTTGCGCACGACAATAGTATACAAATTGGATTTTGTTAGAATAGTCGATTATCGATTTTTTATGTAAGATCCGATTTCCTAGAACTTTACATGTAGGTCGATACGGTAGGGATATTTTTATCCTTTTTTTTATCCTTTTTTATGAAATGGTCCATATTTCATTCGAAAGAGCATTGTTATTTTACTAACCGAGCTCTTTCGAATGAGCTACAATTGCCCATGTAAATCAGGTATCCGAACCTTATAGACCACCCTTGTAAAAATTATTTATAATATTTATTACCTCTATTTTTTTTTGTCATCATTTTATGTTAATGATTTTTCATTTTCGACCCCCCTAACTTATTATTTTTATTGATTACTGTTCGATAAAAAAAAATAAAACGATGATGAAGTCATCAAAAATCTTCATGTCTTTTTAAAAATTTGCAAATTTTCAAAATTTCTGACAAAAGACACTTAAAGGGGTGATGAAATAAGTGGATTAGTATTGATAAAAGTGTGATTGTTATAAATAAATGAAAAAAAAATTGAAAACTAATAAAAACGGGGAAAAAATAGGTAAAAAGTGCAAAAAAAAGTTGTTTTCGAAAATTTTTAAATTTTTAAAATGAAAATCAAGATAAGTATAGAAATGTTTTTTCAATTCAAAATTGTTGAAATGTCAAGATTTTCTAACGAAATTCCGGAAATCTTATTTCAAAAATTTAATTTTGAAAATCAATTAAAAAAAATCAAAAATTCTGAAATCGCCTTGGAGGACTTTACGGAGATTATAAATGTACCTTAAATGAAAATAGACTTCATTCTCATTCCAAATCTGTTTTTTAAATTTTCTAAAACCACCTAGAAGCCGAGCAAATAACCTTTAAAAACAATGGCCTAGAAAACGTGTCCACCTGGCCGAACTTTTTCCGATTAGCTTTTTTTTCGTGTTTCGTTAATAAATAGTTATGCAGAATGATTATATTAGTCCTTTTTTAAATGTTTTTTCATTTTTTTTTTGGGGTTTTCATGCCTGCGGACTAGTTTTCGCCGGTGACCACTTTTTCTAGGCCATTATTCTGAGGCGCGTTTTCTCGGCTTCTAGGAGGTTTTAGAAAATTCTAAAAACAGATTTGGAATGAGAATGAAGTATATTTTCATCCCACGCGATTCATTAGCTCCGTAAAGCCCTCCTTTAACTGAAATTCATCGCTTCAATGTTGGAGAAGCTTTTGGAGATTTCGGAATCTTCAAAAAAAGTTAGCACATTTTTAGAAGTAGTATTTTCGAAACCAGAAGCTCAAATTTTCAAAATTTTGGTAAAACAAATTTGGAAAATAGAAAATTAAAAAGAAAAAATATAAAAATAAAATTGATCAAGAATATTTGAGTTGGCTATAACAATTAAAAAAACTGTTTATTGAAATTTTTTTTTTTACTTTTTCACACCCCATTTTTCGAGATTCTTCGGAATTTTTTTCAAAACTGAAATATGTTTAAATTATTGAAATATTATATATATATACGGACCATGATCATTTTCGAAATTTTTCTGTTCGAATTTCAAGAAATTCTGAAACGTATTTAATACTAGTTTTGGATCTGTATGATTAAGGGGTCCCAAAAACAAATAAAGTAAATTTTAATTATATATTTTTAAAAAGTCCGAAATTTTAAAAAACTTTTCAAAACACTGTAGCTCAAATTGAAGCCAAAATTTTTTAAATTTAATTTAAAAAATGCCTTGAAAATTTTGAAATTCCGATGTTTTTCAAAATTTTCAAATTTCTATAACTTTTCCAAAAATTGACCGATTTTTACGATCTTTGGCTCAAATTAAAGCCAGAATCTTAAATTTTTCAAAATCTTGAATATATCTAAATTTTCAGTCTTGATTCCACTTGAAATTTGGAAAAAATTGGAAAATTTGAACATTTTTTCGAAATCTTCAAATTTCTATAACTTTTCCAAAAATTGGCCGATTTCTACGATCTTTGGCTCAAATTAAAGCCAAAATCTGAAAATTTTCAAATTTTTTAAAATATTACCGTATCATTAATGTCATATAACCTGTCACGTCACATTTGCTGAAAAATTCTGAAATCTTCAAATTTTGCAAAAGTTTGCAAAATTTTCAATTGCTCTGCGCCAAAATTTAATTTTTAAAAACACAATGTAAAATTTAAAAAAAAAAAGAAGGGTATTTAGAAAAAAAAATGGCAACATGTGTTAAATACCCTTTAACAATGAATAGCGCCACTTACGTACTAATCCTTCGGGGCTCTGGAGAAAAAAATGAGTACTCAAAAATGTGATGCATTTTTGATGAATAGGAGCGGAATAAAAAATAAAAAGCAACTTTATCTAAATCCTTACAGCTTCAAAATCTAGGGAGCCTTCGGAAACAACAAAATTCACATTTTTATACTCAACAACGTTTAATTTCCGTTCGCGCATTATCCAGTCGTAGAGTTTTCGGATGAGTTTCAAATAGTCCCATTCTTTGAAGTTTCCCAACTCGGCGAGCTCTTTCAAATAGTCCCATTGTTCTTCGACGAGTACGTGGAAGGTTTGAGGGTTGGCGAGAAGAGCTAGACGTCGCGCTTCGAAGTTTTGGATCGTTGAAGGATCTGGGAGACGGCCGGTTCCATTGAGAAGGGAGAGAGCGTATTTGGCCTGGATTTCGAAGAGTTGGAAGGTTATGGTGCCGAGGGGGAGGCCTGGAAAAAGGAAGCTGGATTTTCGGCTGAAATTCAAAAAAAATTTAGAACAGAAAAAATAAGCAGTGTTAAAGGAGGACTATATCCCATGTTATAAATGTTTCCAAATCGATCTTAAATTCAATTTTATATACCTAACTGAACAAATCTACAAAAATGCGAAAATAAGAGCACCCGGAATCGATTTTTGGACTGAAAAGCGTAAATTTTCCACAAAAGTTTTTTAGCAGCCAAGTTCGATTCCGGGTGCTCTTATTTTCGCATTTTTTCCAATTTTTTTCAGTTAGGTATTTAAAATTGAAGTTTTTCAAGATGCATCGGACTGAAAATAGTATATCACACCGGATTTGAAATTTGACGTAGATTCTAAAAACGTTTGAAATTTTGAAATTATGTTGATTTTGAAATTTTTAGGAGGCTCATTTTAAATTTTTTCAAGTTTCGGCAAAAATATTTTCTTTTCGGTTTCTTCGTCCTTTTTTTAATTGAAAACTGTCCTAAAATTAAAAAGAAAAAGAATAGAATTCGTACTCATTCCAAATCTGTTTTTAAAATTTTCAAAAACCACCTAGAAGCCGAGAAAATGAGCTTCAAAACAATGGCCTAGAAAAAGTTGGCCGAACTTTTTTCCATGAGCTTTTTGCATGTTATAATGACGAATAGTTATCATGAATACCTAAATTAGTTCATTTTAACTTTTATTTTTGAATTTTTCTCAACTCTTCATGTAAATATACCCACGGACTAGGGTTTGTAAACTTTTTCTAGGCCATTATTTTGAAGCTCATTTTCTCGGCTTCTATGTGGTTTTAGAAAATTTTAAAAAGAGATTTGGAATTAGCTTAAAGTCTATTTTTTCATAGTTGCATTCAGTAGCTCCGTAAAGACCTCGAAAAAATTAAAAAACAATTTTTAAAAATCATAACTGTGAAAAAACTTTAAAATTTTTTCGAACGAATTTGCATGATACTAAACACAGATCAACGCTTTCGATTATACCCCATCCATTTAAAGAATTCAGATTTTTTTTCCACATTTAAACATCAAGTGGGACGAAATATTAAAAACTATTCAGAAAATAACTATTTAGGCCAGTTCTTCATAGCTGTTTTCTTTACAGCTATATTCTATAGCTATTTTATTACATAGCTGTTTTTACCGCCCAGCTTTTTACTACTCGTCTATTCTTTTCTACACAGCTGTTTTTTAGTATACTGCTATTTTTCTATACAGCAATTTTTTTATTCTAAAGAAGTCAAGTGCTTCTCATTCTGAAAACAACGTTTTTAAAAATATTCTTAAATTGTATTTGAAACCGTGAATGTTTAGAAAAACTTTTAATTTTGAAATAGCAGAAAAATTCGAGAGTCAGCTCGAAATCAAAAAATTTCTTTTTTAAAAACTATGAAAAAATTTACAAATTTTTTGGGACCAATGGAATTTTTAAAAAAAATAGGCTTCATTCCAAATCTGATTTTTTTTTAATTTTTTCAACATTTTTTTGCCGCTTCTGGGCCCAAAATAGGTGTGAAGAATTGACCACCATTCAAATAAAAAAAAGCCCAACCGGATTATCATCCTAATTAATCAAAATCTACCAGGTTTCCTCCCCCCACTTTCTTATCATTCTTCATTATCACCACCCATGTTAGATGTTTTTTTAGAAAAAAAAATAAATTTCCAATTATCCTTCTTTACATCCGTCTACTACCCAATTTCTAACATCTCTAGGTCTCCACTCTTTCCATTCTATTTTCCAAGTTGCTCTAAAAAAATAGAGTGTGCTACATAAAGAGACGCAGGTTGTTGTTTTTTCTACACAGCTATACATTTACTTGAGCGTTTTTTTTATGTTCTTTTTCCTAGCTTTTAGTATTTTTCTTCAAAAAAAAATTGATTTTCAGATGTCTGACAGATTTTGTACAAACCAGGAGATTGAACGGATTCTTGGAATGTAATGGTTTTTAAAAAATCTAAATTTATTTTTAAAAAATCTGAATTTTAGGGAAATCGCACCCGAATCCTCACTATTTCGGGAGCCGGTATACTTGAAGACGGGAGAATCAAAGCTTCTAAGATTTCCGAGAACCCTGTTTGAAAACGAGAACTCATTTTGCTCGGATTATTATAAATGGTCGTGTAATAATCGTGAGTTTTTAAACGAATATTATATTTTCAAGGTAATTATTTTTAAATAACCGTAAAATTATTATAAATTGGTCGAAATAGGTTATTTTAGACACATTTTGATGCTGAAATTCTGAAAATTCTATAAATGCTTAAAATGACTACTAGATTTAAAAATAGGCTGTCCGAAGGGTTTGAAATTGTAATTTTAAAATTTTTTTGAATTTTTGAAAAAATGAGTCAAAGTTTATTTTTCAGTAGTACTAGAATTTAAGCTTCAAAGGGTTAATAACACATTTTGGTTTGAAAAATTTCTGAAAGTTTTAAATTTTTAGACAAAAACATAAAAAAAACCAAATTTCATAACAAATGATAAGTTTACTCCACTTCCAGGTTTAAAGAATATTCAACTGAAATTTTAATTTTGGCTCAAAATTTTTAAAATTAAGGAAATTTCAAAAATTCAAATTTTATTAAAATCTACATTGAAAAACTAATCGATTGATACCAAAATAATCTAAATCCTGTGTGTGAATCTTGAGATATGATAGTTCAGCCCTATATTCAGACAAGGTTTAAGGCATATTTTACTGAAATTTTAATCTTACTTCAAATTTTTTTAAATTGAGGTAAACTCAAAATTTCAAATATTTTTGGAATCTACATTGAAAAACGAATCTATTGATACCAAAATTATCAAAATCCTGTGTGTCAATCTTGAGATATGATTATTTTTCCCCATTTCAAGGCATGGTTTAAGTCACATTCCACTGAAATTTTAATTTTGGCTCAAAAATTTTAAAATTGAGGAAATTTCAAAATTCCAAATATTTTTAATATCTACGTTGAAAAACGAATCGATTGATACCAAAATTATCAAAATCCTGTGTGTCAATCTTAAGATATGATTTTTCGACCATATGCGGTTCTGGACACCACTCTGAAAATTTCAAAAAATTAAAATGAGTCTAAAAATTTTTTCAGTCGATGAAAATTCAAAATTTAAAGTGGTTTTAGAATCTACGTCGAATTCTCTTTCGATTGGTACTAAAATTACCAATTTCCTGTGTGCCAATCTCGAGATATGATAATTCGACCCCCCCCCCCCTCCCCCCCCATTTTCAAAAATTTCCAATTTTACCTCAGGAATAAACCGCCAACAAATCTCGCGAAGAAACACTACAATTAACAACCAAAATTTCACTGTATTATGCGGAAGATGTGTTGGAGCGCCAGGTTTAAGAAAATCGGTAATTCTTGAAATTTTGAAAAAAAAATCATTTTTGAAAAATTCAGGTAATCGCTGGACCAAATGACGTTTATGTTAAATATTTCTGCACTGAGGAATATGATCAACTATGGGCTCACAAGGCTAGGATTCGATTGAAAAGTAAGACGAAAATAAACGTGGCCTAGAAATCCAAACCCAACCGGGGACTGACTTTCTTGTCAACCTCCCCCCAAATTTTGTGTGTTTTTAGGTATATCTCGGTCATTTTTGATCAGAAAATTATTTTCTTGATATCATTCGATAGATAATTAAATTTTCTATCATATTGAATAAATACTTAAATACTTTCCTCATTTTCAGAAAACGAAACAACTGATCTTCGAGGAATGCTCCTAGTTATGACACCGAAACAAGTTATAAAATGCTGCGAGGATGCTGGGAAGAATATAGCGATTAAAAATGTGAATTTTCAGAATCTTAAGATTATAAAAATTCCCAAATTTTAGGTCTACAATTTGAAGAAAAATGCAAAAAGTTTGACAGTGCCAAGAAACCCGGTTGGAATTTCACAAGAGGTGCGGAAGAGATACCAGGCGGTGGTGAATTTGGAGACGATTGTGAAGAATTGTATTTCGAGGAAAAATGGGGATTAAATTAACCTACCAATGAAAAATAAAGAATCTGGGTAGTCCACATGACATAAGTGTTGATAGAGGGGTGAAACCATTAGATCATTGTGCTTCAGGGTG
This sequence comes from Caenorhabditis virilis, assembly GCA_964036255.1. Taxonomy (NCBI): domain Eukaryota; kingdom Metazoa; phylum Nematoda; class Chromadorea; order Rhabditida; family Rhabditidae; genus Caenorhabditis; species Caenorhabditis virilis. Next base: position 16,397,387 of record OZ038415.1, on the reverse strand, counting down.
ATAAGGGATGCTTCGAGGAATGGGAACTGAAATTTTGAGATTTAAAGGAGGGATGTGAGATAATAAATGTACCTTTAATGAAAATAGACTTCATTCTCATTCCAAATCTGTTTTTAAAATTTTCTAAAACCATCTAGCAGCCGAGAAAACGGGCTTCAAAACAATGACCTAGAAAAAGTGGCCAAAACTAGTCCGCAGGCATGCCGGTGGCCACTTTTTCTAGGCCATTGTTTTGAAGCTCATTTTCTCGGCTTCTATGTGGTTTTAGAAAATTTTAAAAACCGATTTGAAATGAGAATGACGTCTATTTTCATTTAAGGTACGTTTATGAGGCCAAAGTTCGATTCCGGGTGCCCTTATTTTAGCATTTTTCCAAATTTTTTCAAGTGGGTTTTTAAAATTGAATTTCAGATAGATTAATCAATATTTATAGCGTTCTTTTAAAAAATTGGAATTTCAAAAAATTGTAAATATTTGGAAATGAAATACGTTTCAACAGTGTTCCAAATTTTGAACCGAATACGATCGAGATTAGTAATGTTCCTGTTCGGCAGATTATTTGAAACAAAAGAGATTTTTAACACATTTTTTCAGAAATTTGGAATTTTTTCAAAAATTTTGTAACTTTCTTGAAAACGTCTTATAATTATTGAAACGGGTGGAATAATGAGAAGAGCTCTATTTTTTTTTAATTTAAAATATAATCTTAAGAATTGATTTTTTTTTAGAAATTGTGAATCTGGAAAAATATGAAGCCAGTATTTGATACGTTTCAGATTATTTTTAGAAATCTATAAAAAAGGGCAATTATTTTAATTTGTCAAAATGTTGTTTTTTCAGCAATTTTCGCGAAATTTCAAAATTCTATAACTTTCTTCAAAGTGATCCAAAATTAGTGACCCAATTACGTCAATATGCAGAATTTTATTTTTAATTTGAAAATTGGTAATATATCCGATTGATTTTTCAGAAACATTAAAATTTTATACTTATTTTGAGAAACAGTAATTTTTTCAAAAAATCTGTAGATGTCTGGTATTTTTAAAGTGATTTTAAATTTTTTGACCCTTTTTTGACCTCTCGTAATTTTGAAGCTGAATTTAAAATTTTGGCTTCAATTTAAGCCAAAAATCGCACAAATCGGCCAGTTTTTGGCAAATTTAAAGCCAGTTTAAGAATTTTCGAAAATTTTCAGAATTTATTTTGAATTTCAAATAATTCCAGTTTTGTTACATCTACGAAAATTAAGCTCAAAATTATCGATACATCACGGAAAAGGAACGCAATTTATATTTTTTTAAGATTCAAAGAAATCAGAATTTTCAACGACACTCCGCAAACCGATCGGCCAGAAATTTTTATCTTGACAATACAAGAAACACTATTTTTAAAATGTAGTTTCAATCGAATTATAAATTAATAATCCAGTTTTCAGATCAACTATGGATGGGATTGCTGTTCATCAAGTTGTGAAAATTGAAATTATACCGTGAAACAGAAATTTTTAATTTAAATTTAAACAATTCCTTAAGATTTCAGAAATCTTTTTAAATAAAATTTCAAAAGTTTTTTCCGTAAATTTTTCAAGTTTCGAAAAATTGAAATTTGAATTAATTAAAAAAAAAGTTCATAAATTGTAAATCTTGCAAAAATGAAAAAATGAATACGTTTCAGATTATTTTTATAATTCTATAAATAGCGACAATACTTTAATTCTCGTGTCTTAATGCCTCCAATATAAATGTTCAGTATTTTATTTATGAAATTCATTAAATTAAAAAAATATATTTGAAAAATTTAATTTCAAGGCAATCTTCAAACTTCCAGATTTTTAAAAAATTAAGACCCGAATAGTGTTATATACAGCTGGAAAAATTGAAATTATTGTAAATTATTTTTATAATTGAAAGCTTAAAATCTGAAATTTAAGAACTAAAATTTGTACATAATTTCAAACTTTTTAAAATTTCTAAAAAAAATTTACAATTTTTAATTTCAAGCATTTAATAAAAATCTTAAATTTTTAGAATTTTCTCGAAATTTCAAAATTCTATAACTTTCTTCAAAGTGGTCCAGTATTAGTGACACAATTATGTAAATATGCAGAATTTTATTTTAAATTTGAAAATCGTTAGTATTTCCGATCGATTTTTGAGAAAAATTAAAATTAGAAACATATTTTGAGAAACAGTAATATTTATTTTTTATTTTTCAAAAAAATCTGTAGCTCAAAGTGCCTGGTTTGATTTTAAATTTTTTGGATTTTTTGATCCTCTCATTATTTTTAAGCTGAAAATTTACAAATTTAAAATCTTGGCTTCAATTTAAGCCAAAGATCGTAGTAATCGATCACTTTTTGGGCAAAATTAAAGACATTTGAATATTTCGAAAAATATGAATTTCAAAATTTTCATAATTTTTTTGTGTTATCAGTAAATTTTTCAAATTTCAAAAAATTTAATTTTTAACAAATTCTAATCAATTATAAAATTGTTTCAGCTTTTAATAAAAACCTGAAATTCTGAAATTTTTCCCAAAATTTCAAAGCCAATATTTGATACGTTTCAGATTATTTTTAGAAATCTATAAATAATGGCAATTACTTTAATTCTCTTGTGTGCAAAAAACCCAAATTAACCCAAATTGCAGTATTTCTTTACAAACTCTACTCAATTTTTCAATTTTTAAAAATCAAAATTTATACAGGAATATTGGTTCTAATAAAATTCTGGAGACTTTTAATAAATTTCCTCGATTTCAGAAAAAAATCATTAAAAAATTGTTATTCAATAGAAAATTTAAAGTTTTGTATTAGGAGCTGCTTCAGCATTATAATTAGCAAAATTGTTTTCAAATTTTTAAATTAACACTATTTTTCCAAAAATTTACCTTTTTTTCAGTCAATTTCAATGAAAAAATGAAAAAATATTAATATTTTCATTGGTGAATCTGAAAAACGAATGAAACCAGTATTTGATAAGTTTCAGGTTATTTTCAGAAATCTAGAAAAAGGGCAATTTCTTTAATAATTCTAAAATTATTCCAAATTGCAGTTTCAATTACGTTTTCAATATTTTGTTTCTAAAATTTTTTACCTTCGAAGTATTTACTTGAAAATTTTAATTTCAACACAATCTTCAAATTTCCTAATTTAATCAAAATATTGGACCGAAAATAACATCTGTAAAATTTTAATTATTTCTAGAAACTGTAATTTTTCGATTTTTTCGCCAAAAAAAACTGCATACACATATTGAAATCCAAAAATTCGCGAAATTGATTTTAAAAAACTAAAAAAAAAAGTTTTTAATGAAATTTTTCAGGTTTCAAAATTTACTGAAATTTTTAATAAATATTTTCTTTTCCAAAAATCGCAAAAAAAGAATTTTTCAAAAATTTTGAAACTGAGAAAAAAGAAAAAAATGAAGCCAATATTTGATACGTTTCAGTATATTTTTAGAAATCTATAAATAATGGCAATTACTTTAATGCGCGAATTTTAGTTATTTTAAAAATTAAGAATCGAATAGTGTTTTATACAGCTGGAAAAAATTTAAATTTTTTATTAATTTAAAGGCTTAAAATCTGAAATTTAAGAACTAAAATTTGCACATAATTTCGAAAATTTTTAAATTTCTAAAAAAAATTAAAAATTTTTAATTTCAATTTTTTGCATAGTTCTAATCAAAATGCAATTTTTTCAGATTTTATTTAAAAAATCAGAAATTTTCAAAATTTTCTCAAAAATTTCAAAATTCTATAACTCTCTTCAAAGTGGTCCAAAATTAGTGACAAAATTACGTAAACATGCAGAATTTTATTTGGAATTTGAAAGTTTCAAGAAGTAACACTGATGCATCCAACAATTGGTATAAATTTATCAAGTTTTGAAATTATCTCGAGAAACAGTAATTTTTCAATTTTTTTCATTGAATTTCAATATATACCATTTTTGTTTAAAATGATATGTTGGCTTCAATTTAAGCTGAATATTTTCAGAAAATCCACAAATTTTTGAAAATTTCCTACTTTTTAAAAATATTCAAAAAATATTCGAAATTTTTAGCCATTTTGAATCAAAACTAAAAATAAATCAATTTTTGAAAAGTTTGTAAAATATATTTTTTTACTTACTTTTCAAAAGAATAGCCTTGTGAGTCCATTCTTGCTCATATTTCTCAGTGCAGAAATTATTTTGAGAAAAAGTATTTGTTTCAAATTCATGTAAAAATGTCCTAGGGTAAAAAAACGTTACTTTTTTTAAAATTTGCTCAAAAATTAATTATTTTTAATATTTTTCCAAAAATTTAGTTTTTCGGTGTGTCTTTGACAGGTTTCCAATTGGTACGCAATTGTGCGTCATTGTGTATACTGTGGTTTTTTCAAAAATTTTCCGAAACGCCCAATTTTTTGATTTTCGAATTCTCAAAAAATTCGGTTACCTTAAAAACATATCCGGTACATATAATAATAGCATCTGCTGCTATCCGCTCCCCGCTTTCGGTAGCAACCCCATTTTCCCGAATTTCAGCGACATGATCCTCAATTTGGGTCACATTTTCTGGCAAATATGGGTATTTTGCTTTTTTGCTAATTAGGATCACCTGAAAATTGTTGTTTAAAAAATAAAATATGAGCATTCCTTTAAAAAAGTACCTTTTCAGCGGTTTCTGCCAATTGCAACGTGATATCAATTCCAGACGGTCCGGCGCCTACCACAACAACCCGCTGGTTCTTAAAATCCGAGGATTTTCGGTAATCATGACTATGGATCAATTTTCCTTGGAAACGGCTCAGGTCCAAGTTTAAGCATTGTGGTGCAAAAAAGTGACCATTGCAGACAAAAACGGAGTCGTAAAATTTGGTGGATTTTTGATTTTTGGATAAAAAATCCAGTCTCCAGGAGCCATTTTCTCGTACTACCGACGTTACAGTAGTGTTGAAGGAAATGCTAAGGGATTTTGAAAATTCCTCCAGATATTTTAGGACTTCCTCATGGGACATGAAGGATGGAAGATTTTCGGAAAATGGAACATCTTGGAACATCATCGCTTCTTTGGGAAGGTTTGTTCTGGAAATGGGCTAATTATTAATTTTTTGAGGCTACTTATGAGGATTAAAATATTATTTTTGAAAATTTTAAAAATCGTAGTTATTTTTGAAAAATTTTACTAAAATTTTTGGAAAAAAATATTTTTTGAAAAATAATTTTTGAAAAAAAGATTGAAAGTGGGCTCCGGAGAGCTCAGAAATGGGTTTCAGATGAATAAGCATATGATTATCTACCATTTGATACTAAAAAATATTTTTTAAGTCGAAAAAATAAGAAAAATCGATAAAAATGTCAAAAAAAAATCGATGGCCGAAGAAATGCAATTTGGGTTTCTAGGCCATATTTGCGTTTTTTTTCTAATCAGGATTATTTCTTAAACTTCTTTATGAAAAATCGAATGTAGGCATTTCCACGTTTAAATTAAGAACCACTTTTGCGCGTCACTACAATGCTACGCAGTGACGAGGGTCGTTGTTTAGCGTTAATATTTTACGACAAAAATCGGAAAGTTTTAAACGAATTTTTTGAAAAAAAAACACATATTTCAATAATGGGAAAAAGGGAAAAAAATAATTAGAGCATTTGAAAACCTATAAAAATTGTATTTTTCGAAATTTGCGGAAAAACTATTCCAATTTTTGTTGTAAGATATTTACGCTAAAAAATGACCGTCGTCACTGCGTAGCATCGTAGTGACGCGTAGCGACGAAAATTTTTTAATAGTTTTTTAAATTTTTTAATAATTTTTGAATAAAAAATTTTTTTTTCTAAAAACCAACCACATTTTTTGGGGATTTTTCAAAATCATATTGAAATTCTGAATATACTGGAAATGACAACGAACCTCATCTTTTAAAATTTCAAAAATATACAAACACTTTAAAAAAATTTACATATAATAAATTATTATAAGGAGAACCCTCAAAAAATGAAAAAATTTTGAAACAGTGATTTTTTTTCGAATAAAAATCAATTTCCAGAGAAATTCGATTTTTTTCATGATTATCACTAAATATGTCTTTCAACAAAGAGCCAAAAGTACCAAAATGAGCATAATTTATAATATCCAATTTTTTAAAAATGATTTTAAAAACCAAAGTTTTCTACGTTTCAGAATTTTTTGAAATTAAAGAGGCTAACATGGAAACTGATATTGTATTCACTATTTAAATATGTTGTAAAAATGGCGTGGCAATTCCAAATTTTCACAAATTTTGGCACGGTAAGCTCAAAATTTGAAAAAAAGTGGTTCAAAATTTGGATTTTCAAATTTTTTAAATTCCAAATCTCACTTCATAACCTTATACATACTCGAATGACAATTGACCTCCTCTGAATACACCCAAGTGCCACCAACCTGCCCGGTTTGCTCGAAAATGTCCACCTTGAAAAAAAGCACATATCTAGGATCCTAGGATCCTTGTAATCCTTACCTGATGCCCATCATTAATGGCATGTTTCGCAGAAATCAATCCAGCCGCTCCAGCTCCAATGACACAAATTTTCTTGGGCATTTTATGTCAACACGAAACAAATTGTACTTCTTGTTTCAAAGTTCTTATCAATATTGCCGTTTTTGTTATCATTTCTTCTCTACTGCCCCGTTTCAAAAAATTAGAAGAAAAGATGAAAAAAACGGAATGGTGATGAAAATGCTAACAAGAATTACGAGACCGACGTTTGATAATTTATCTCTTGTTGTAAAAAATCTGAATTTTCTGAAAAAATCCGATTTTTGTCTCGATATTAAAAGGTTTCTTAACAATCCTTATGTCTTATCAGATCGACGCTTATATAGCAGCCCACACCTACAACAAAAAAATCAAAAAAAAATTGTGCAGGAGGGACTAACTTTGGGAAGTTAATAGTGAAAAATTCAATGAAGTCTATCAGTTCATTTTTCTCAACATTTTATATATTCACGTTCAATTTCAAAATTCCAATCATAAAAATGAGCAATGCAGAAAAAGAAACGACAAAAAAGACATTGAAAAAGTTTAAATTACAGCGCCTCGAAAAATGGATCTTCCATATAATCGCGTTCCAATACATGATCAATGAACCTTTCATCGCAAATATCTGCACAGAATATTGGAACATCCAATCCGTTTCCCTTTCTCAGCTCTGTGAAGCTATAAGAAAAATCGATTTTCCGAGAAACAACAATTCCTAAATTAATGACACAGTGTCTTTAAGAACCTGAAACTTACAATTTCATTGACCCCTCATTTTTATTGATTATTATTTTTGAACTGACGGGAAATTTCGAGAATTGATTAATCGTTCCGATCATTTCACCTAAGAAAACGAATACTGAAAACATGTTTTTTTTTGAAAATTTAGCATTTCATGATTTCTGACCAGTGTTATTTAGCTTCTGTGCGCTAACTGTGAACAGTTGTCCGAAATTCCAAAAGGAGAGCGGTACTACCACATTTTGATTTTCATAAACTGGTGTACCTAGATCTGTAATTAGAGTTCGAGAAAAGATGCCTTAAAAACTAACTGCTCCAACGGTAACCGTTCAAAATGTCATCTCGAATTCCACCTAACTCTTGTATACGTTCTCGACATTTCAGTTCTTCTTCTTCATTCAAACCTGCAACTTTTTCAATTTTTTTAAACTGGATTTTCTTGCAGAACATACCGCGACTAATAAATACAATATTATCAATTGCTTTCGGTATTTCACGTAAAAATTCTATGGGCGACCGAATCAATGATATAAAATTAATCCGTTTTCTTGGATTCTTTGCCGACACATATGTCATCTCTTCTCCCAATTTTTCAATGTCTCTCAATTCCGCGAAGAACACGGGTTTTTCGTGTTTAATTGCATTCGAGCATCTTTCTTTAAGAATCCCCAACTTCTCAAATTTCGCATATTGAAGTTCCCGCTCTTTTTGTTGTTCCTCGTGTTTCTCGGTTGCTGTTTCTTCTAACTTTCCTAATTCTGACTGCTTCCAATTGTTCAACAATGCCTCATATTTTTTGAAGGCTCGATGAATCTGCAAAACAAATGTGTTGCCTAATTCAAATAATTGTGTTTCCGACCGCGCATGCGCGCATTTCAAATTTTGATTACTTTTTCAACTTTGTACTACCATTACAGGGCACGTCAATTTTCGATGTGATTTCGCATAAATTGCATTGTACTAATAAGATTACAGCTCTGATTTTTGAAGTTAATTGTGCCTTTCATCTACGCGGCATAGATTCGATAAGCGTCTTGATCACTGCCGTGATCTTCTTTCATACGTCCATCAATTGCTCAAACTTCTGGTTGGCATTTCGTGCTCGAATTCCTTTTAGTTGATGTTCACAATGTTCCAAAAGGTGCTCAATAGGATTCAGGTCCTGACTATAACTTGGCCAAGTCAGGATACGGGTTTTTTTTCCGACTGAACCAATCGTTGAAGGAACGGCCGGCATATTTCGGATCATTGTCCTGTTGGAATGTATAGCCGCTGCCGAACTTCTAATGTGCAAATGGAAGCATATGATTCTCCAGAATCGCTAAATTGTCTTTAGCTTTCATTGTGCTTTCAACACGGACGAGAGGACCAACGAAATCCAATGAGAATCATCCCCAAATCATGACGTTGCCATCTCCATACTTGACAGTATGCTGTTAGCATCACATATCGGGTACCACCTGGACGTCGAACATACGTGAGACCATCCGAACTGCTCTTCTGCGAATTTCAGACGTATTCGTCGCTTTTTCTGGAGAGGAATGTTTTCGTGACTGGATTTCGGGCAAAAAGTCCTGCAGAACGTAGACGACGTCTAACAGTCTCAAGTGACACCACTTTGTTCCGATTTTCCGGCGATTGCAGCCAGCAATTATTTTATGTTCATCGGACTTCTCATTCGATTTTACATTTTCGAAATTTCATGAAAAAATATTAATTTGTAACACAGTTCTCAAGATAATTTCGGCTTGAAAACGTCTCGGGTGCCTTCAAAACGCGGCTCGCAAGCTGCGGCGTGCTTCGACGAGCCGTTGGGTGACACGCGTGCCGTTTCGGAGCCTTTTCGGCGTGCTATCGGCTTGCGTTCCGAATTGGGAGGCACGCGTGCCAATTACAAGCCACCATGACACGCGCGCGGCACGCGAGCCGTTTAATTCCCTGAGTGATGTCAAAAAACTAACGGGGTGTTTCTTTTTGACCGTTACTGTATGTTTCTGTGCTGATCGCACCTTGATCATCTACAAATGCTACAAAGACAAAGAATTTAATATAAATTGTTTTGTTACGATTGTTCAATATTGAATTGTAATGCTCTGCCCACACACCGATGCACAATATAAAAGTGGCTGAGCAGATTGAGACAATCATTTTGAAACAATATTTTTCTTATTTATTTATTAATTTTATTGTTATGTTCTTATTATTTTTATCTTAATTTATATTTAATAAAGGTTTAATTACCCAAGTTTGAGGTAATTAACCGAGGCGGCCCCAACACAACAACAACAATGCTCTACCACGATCGACAATGAATTTAAATTAACAACGAATTTCAATTTGGAACTAATGACACCTCAAACTTGGGATGGTTTTTTGCCACAACACCTACTCAAGAGAAATGGATACAATTTATTTTTGATGCATCTTCAAGATTTCTAATGTATGGACATGAACTACAGAAAGTCATGGACATGGAATACAGCTGCGATCGACCTACGGACCAGGAAGACCAGCAAATTTGGCAGAATTTGGCCAGTGTATGCTCTATGGGTGAGCAATTGAATTTTTTCCTAAGCGTGCTAGATGTGGAAGGCGCTAGGAATTTTATGCTGCAAGATGCAGATGACCATCTGATTCACGGAATGGATGGATTGAAATAATGGAAATCACCGATGAAGACACGAACATCATCAAATTTTCGCAAGGATTACGGATCGAGGCATCGACCGGTCGTATCTCAAAAGTGTCGTCGGACAATGAGGAACGATGACGATTGAACGTCAAATGTGTTACGATGCAATTTTCAAATGTGGTTAGAGTACGAAAACAAAGCTGTAAACGAATTTTTCAAAGGGGGAGGGATCGGAATTTGTCGAATCCGATCTTGAACATTTTAAGCCGCCGACAAATGCTGACAACGTCAAACGAGAAAAGTCACGATTTCCAAAACTCAACTGGAAGCTTCTCGATCATATGTGGATATGCACTTCACGAAATTTCAACGGAAGTCAGAAAATCTACATTTACGATTTTACGAATTTAAACTAATTTATGATGCCAATAATGGAATCAACCAAATTTCTTCTTTTTTGCCCGGAATGTGCTGATCGCACCTTGATCATCTACAAATGCTACAAAGACAAAGAATTTAATATAAATTGTTTTGTTACGATTGTTCAATATTGAATTGTAATGCTCTGCCCACACACCGATGCACAATATAAAAGTGGCTGAGCAGATTGAGACAATCATTTTGAAACAATATTTTTCTTATTTATTTATTAATTTTATTGTTATGTTCTTATTATTTTTATCTTAATTTATATTTAATAAAGGTTTAATTACCCAAGTTTGAGGTATAACAAGAACCACACAATACAAGTGAATAACACTCAACGAGCAACACTGCAGTTAACAAAGTTTCGTCAAAAAAGTTTCTGTACAGTATAAATACTTAATTTGTTAAACCGAACTCAAGAATCCTATAACTTATATAAATAATGTCAAAATAGAAAAAAAAGACCTACATTTTGTTTCCCTTCTGAATAGTCTTGATCGTTCTCTAAACAATCTGGCAATTGTCTAATAGTCTCAATATGATCCCCGAGATAAGTTATTTTAGCATCTGTTTTATTCAATAATCCAAGCAAACGTTCTTTCTTATTTTGAAAAGCATCGTTTATGTCTATCCATTGATGCCCCTGAAATTATGACCTTTAAAACCCGATACTTGGATCACGTTACCTTATGAATCCCATACGATTGGCAATTTCCACACATTACTTTGACATCAATCTCACATCTTTCGTCTTCACAATATAATTCGGCAACATTATCGTGTTTCGGACAGAACAACACTTTTTCTGCTTTTTCTGTCACTTTCACCATTCTGTGAGAAGACAATGATTTCAAAGAATGACTGTACTTTGCACATTTTTGACAATAGTGAGCTCCACATTTGGTACAATAAAAAACAGCAATATGATGATTATTCTCATCACATGGTATTCCAAGTTTTATTTCGGCAAGATATTTCTCGTCATAACCTTCTTTTTTTATTTCTTTAAAATACATTCCCTCGATAATTGAGTGATCTTTCCTGAGAGATTTAATGTTTCCATCCAGAACATGACTCTCTTTTCGATCGAGTGGGCATTTAACCACTGTACCTTTCAACATTTGAAGTGTACACTTTTCACAAAATGTATGTCCACACACTGAAAGATATCACTATTTGTTTCGTTAAAATAGATAGAGAGAAAATTACCTGAAAGAATTCTGGGTATACGCACATCTAAATCATACAACTCTAAGCATATGCTACACGTTAAGTAATCGATTGCTTCAATGCCAGTGCGCTGCAAAATATCGATTATTTTTAAATCATTTTTCGAACTCGCAAAGATTATTTTAAGTCATATTTTCAGCTATTGTCAAGATAAAAACTTCTGGCCGCTCGTATTGCGGAGTGTCGTTGGGAATTTCCTCGCACCGCGCTCACATACAATTTCGCAGTTGGTCTTGCGCGTTACGGTCGCTTTGCGAGGAAATTCCCAACGACACTCCGCAAAACGAGCGGCCAGAAATTTTTATCTTGACAATACAATGAGGCGACAACGACGCTCCACCGATACGGGCTGTCACCAAAACAATGATCAAATCAACCCGAAATTTTGTGGGGATAATTTCAATAATCTAATTGAAATTCAACACATTTTAGGAGACCCAATTCATTATGTGACTCAAACAATGACCAAGTTGTAAGAAAACATCAATGAGTTTTGGAATGTGGCAAAAAATAAGTGTGGAGAATTTGTTTTTGGTAAGTTTTAATTCCTAGATAATGTTAATTCGCACTTTAGTTCCAGAACTACAACTTCAATGTAAGGTTTTTTGATGGTTGCTTGCTTAGATTTTTTTAAACATTTTTCCTTGAAACGTGCTCATTTCTCATCCATTCTCTTGGTCTTATTTCGAAATTTTTTCAAAGCATTCATAAAAAAAATGTATTTTTATAGCGAACTTTTTTTTTAATTCACAAATTTATGTTTCCCGCCAACACCGCTGTGGAATTTGTATCCACACGCGAATTCCATACTTACCTCAAGCTTGTGATTTTTCGCCGAGATTTTTTATTTTCCGTTAGTTTTGAATATTTACTCACCTCGTTCGTTTTGTCACTACAATTTTGAATGCAACCTTCTTGCTTTTGAGAAGCTTTAATCATTGTATGGTTCGATAAGGTTCTGTGTGTAACTTTGGAGCACGTGTGACAATAATGCAATTCACATTCGGTGCAAAATAAAACTGCGATATGGTTGTTATTTTCAGCACAAGGTATTTTGAGCTTTCTTTCAGCTTCATAATATTCGTCAGAAGTTGTGCTCTGGCTTCTGGCATCGCTTTCAGGATCATTATTAATCACGTCACTATTATAATTTTTGAGTAAACGTCTAAAAATGTGATCCACGTAAGCGGAGTTCTTGTCAAGATTCTCAACATTTCCATCAATAACGGGAGTGACTATTCTATCGATTGGACATCGAACTCCTCCACTTGTGAAATATTTCCGAGCACATATTTGACAAATTGTATGATCGCAACCTGAAACATTTCATGTTTTGTTTGTCAGAAAATTTCAATTTGAAATTAAAAAGTTTACCTTTTAGAATTCTCGGCACACGATTGTCCAAATCAAAAAACTTTCCGCAAGACCCACAAGTTGCATTCATTTTTCAAGCTAAAATTCTCAAGTTTATTTTTTTTTAGGAAAAACTAATGTATTACAGACGAAAAAGTAAATATTACAGCATTACTGTTTTTATTACATTGATGAGACAGGAAAATCGAAATCAATATTTTGGAATTTTTCAATTTGATGAACGGAGAAAAATTTAGTTTTTATTTTTATTTTAGAATCCGTGCCGCAATTGAAAAAGGAGCGGGCCGCTTAAAAACGACTATGTTTCAATTCTAGACGCTGGTGCTATCCATTTTTAGAAAATCAAGAAGGTTGAAGACAAACGTTCGAATTTCGCAAAAAGTGCTCATAGGAAAATTAGGAAGAAGAACAAATATTGACGGAATTTTGATAATACAGGGTACACTGAAGCATTAAACAAACTTTAAAAGTAATAAAAAAGTGATCAGTTTCAGACGATGTAATTAAAGCTGTAAAAATATTTAAAAAAACATTTTTTTTGAATTTTTTGTTACATGTTTTTTACAAGCACAGAGGGATGCAGCGAGAAGTGGAAATTGAAACAAATAATGTTTTAAAAAGCATGTTTAAATGTTTGAATAACAAAAAACTTATTTTAAATCAAAACACTCTGACCCAAGGCTTACATATTTTACATGTAATGGTCTGTACCCGAGTTTTTCTTTTCGAAATATCTCTCATTTTTAAAAAAGCGATAAGAAACGCAATCGATCGATGTTTCATGAATGACGTTCCATTTCCCTCGTATACTTGTATCGATTAAATTAAAAGAAAACTCATAAAAAAATCTCAAATATCGCCTCAAATTATATCATAACTCCTTAGTTCGTTCCCCCTCCCATAATAAAGTATAAAAAGTATTTTCTTACTTCTAACTCAGGGAATTGTCGGCATCAAAATGGCTCGCGTGCAGGTGGCGGCTTCTAATCGGCACGAAAACCGATTGCACGCCGGAGAGCCTCCGAAACGGCACGCGCGCAGCCTTATTCGGAACGCGTGCTTCGACGTGCCATTTTACAGTTTTCAAAAAATTTCTCATTTTAAAAAAAGCCGATAAAACACTCACTCGGTCTTGTGGTGTTTCATTTCCCTAACAGTCCGTCACCATTATTTCCATTAATAAAGATTTTAATTTCAGATGGTTTTAACATGCAAACAATGCGATCTACAACTTGACGTAACTAATCAACAGTCAAATTGCGCTGGTAAACATAAACTTAAGTTAGTTCTAATTTTAAATAATACCATTTTAAAGATCAAAGCCCCCAATTGTGTGAACAATGTATAATACGAAATGATCTGCAATCGCCGAATTCAAAGGACGAATTCGAAAATGAAAGAGAAATCGGGATTAAATGCTACGGTGATCCAATGGGACATATTTCTGTTGTATTTTGCCGTGAGTGTGAATATTACCTTTGCAAAAAATGTGCACTCACTTCACACTTTTCTCATAAAATGGTTCGAGTATCGGATACTCCTGGAAATGTCAATAATAAACTTCTTCCTCCTGCTGCTGAAATTTCAAACACGGTTGAGTCAATCAATAGAGCTCATTCAACGGAAAGTAATGAAAACCATGACACTATCATTGAAAATCTGAAAGCGAAAAGTTTGGAAATTGATCGAATTGTAAGAAAGTTGAGTTTGCATATTGTCAAGTTGGAAGTTTGTTCTTCAACATATAATCACAAGGATGCAACAATGTTCACAGAGATGAGACAAAAGGTGAGAAAAAGGTGTTTATTGTGATGTACTGTAGATTTTTTAGCTTTACGAACATTTTAAAGATTTTCCTAACGAGGTAAAAGAAAATGAGTCTAAAAAATTGGAGACATTTGTGGACGAAACTATACACAAATGTAAAAAGGAAAAAAATGATTATGAGACCGATATAAATATATTACAAGGATTGAAAGGTAGCCAATTATTCTCATTGTGAAACCAAACTGAAAATTTGCAGAAAAGATAAAGCAAGTGATAGACGAGCCTGGGAATAATTGCAACAATCCGTGCAAAGATTTGGCTGGACAATTGAGATTGATTGATGGGAAAATCGGGAGCTATCGAACGAAAATATTTGAATTGAAGGTTATTGACGACAACAGCACGAGGATAGACATTATCGAAGAAAACTGTGATCTCGAAATTGTATTAGGTAGATTTTAAAATGTTGTTTACATTCGAAAGTATAGGACCAAAGTAACTTGTAAAATGTCCTTGGAATAAAATTCAACGCTGGAATTTTGCAAAACAATGCGACTTTAGAACTCCATTACTAGGCGAAAAATTGTTGAACTTACTATTAGATAAAAATTTGTCAGTTAAAAATTTGTCGCGATTCGGAGGCTGTAGTTTGAAAGGAAACCAGAAGGTGATAATGGAGGGAAAAATCCGCTTATTAAAAGAAATAAAGTGACAAAAACATATTTTTTGTGATGAATTAATGCTTATTGTTATTTAGGTCTTTTCAGACCGTTATCCTCGATAAATCATACAAATATCATTAAAAATAAATAAAAATAAACGGGTAGAACATTTGGGTTGGGAAAAAAGGCTAAAAACTTAGGAAAAAACTCATGAAATAGATTCTCTCCTAAAATCTCACAAAATCATCGAATTTTCTAGAACCTGTGCAACTTGCGCGTCAATTCGGGTGTTTGCGTACAATGCTCACATAAGTTGTATACCGTAACCACATAATTAAAGAATTAAGAAATTCCATATTTTTTGCGCTCACACTGTCTTCGACAGATATTCCCCGAAAAAAGTGTTTGCAAAAAAACCTCTATATTTTCAGGACCATTTTTCGATGCTTATATAAGTCAAGAAACAAATCACAAAGCCCGAAAATACTCTGGCCAGCGTTTCAAATATCCCAACTCTGTGAAGCTTTTTCAAGACGAGGAATCATTTAAACTATGCACAGAAAGAGTACTTCCTGGCAAAGATTTCTACGAAATTGTGGAAAATAGTTAGTTCAAGTTTTATTTTTGAATTCAGAACACGACTGTTTTTTCAGCACCGTTGGTTTTCACAATGCCTAACATTTTTCGAAATGATGAGATTTGCAAGGTTGAGCGCATGACAAGCAATAATCCAGATATCAAGATTCGGATCATGGCTGAACCGTTAGTCCCCCCCCCCTCTAAATAATCGATTTATTGATTGATTTCTTTTTTGAAGGAACGAGGAAATTAACGAAGAATTGAAAAGTTGGCTGGAAACTAAGCGACTTCATTGCTTTTCTATCATTTGAAATATTCTTCAAAAAAAATGAGCTGATAAATATTTTCCAAACGTTCACAAAAATCCAGTCAAATTTAGATTCATATGCGGTGCGTACAATAGTTCTATAAAACCAATATCATTACTTTTAAAAATCATTCTAAAATTCTTTAAAAACCATTTTAAATATATATGTAGAGTTACCGAGCATAGAACAAACATCTCTTTATATTGGTCAATAGATAATAACGAAAATATACTACAGTTTTTAAAAAATGAAACAAAAGGCTATAAAAATATTGAAATATATAGCGGTGATTTTTCTTCACTTTTTACTAACCTTCCACACAATATTGTTAAAGAAAAAATGAGTAAATTTTATAATAAGTGTTTCAATAATGCTGGTAAAAAATATATTTCTATTGATAATAAAGGTTATGTAAAATATGAAGAAGATAACTACTCTAAAGCACATACTCATCTTATGTTTGACATCACAGAAATAGAAAAACTCACAGAAATAATTCTTGCGGAAACCTACAGTACCGGTCAAAAGGTTGTTGACTTTTGTGTCGCGGCCAACAATGACCGCGATTTGTTGAAAGGAAACTAAACATCAGGTTGTCTTTTATTTCAAATAACCGCGCGTTCACGGCTGAGAGCGAGAATGTGCGCTCCATTGAGACACGCTCGCCTCGACCGCGACGCGCGACGAGGCTGTCGCTGAACTTGTATTTTTTAGGAGAACTCGAGTTTTTTGGTGCAAGAAGATGTGATTTCGACCGAAGAAGGATGGACTGTACGTTTTGAGATGAGCCAACGGACCACCAATGCCAGAAGGACCATTTCCATGCCAACAACCTCCACAATCATCTTCACTCGCCGCCCGACTTCCTCAACAGCCGTTGAAGGCGAAAACTTCATTCAAACGCCTAGTTTTGTCCGTGGCTAGTGCGCTCCCACATTTTGGTTTTTTCCCCATAATTTTTTTTGAGAATAGATATCGACTTGAAAATTTTAGGAGAGAATTGGATGTTCTAGAGCAAACTGGACCTGTTGCTACATTTTTATAAATAATTTATTACTCATAATCAAAAAAATGAAGTAGTTTTATCCTCTGTGAGCTTAAAGAAATCATAATTTAAAGTTTTTTATTATTTTAAAACAAATGAAAAAAAAATTATAATTTCCTACAAATCTCATGATAAATATGCCGCACTTTTTCAAGACCATGAAACGTCAAATGATTCATCGAACTCATGTAAGTTACTCCTTTGTCGTCAAAATATTGAAAAGTGTTTGTAGTGCTGTTATAAAACTCGTCGAAATAGTCAATACTTTCACATCTGTCGCCACAATCTTTCATCAATTGAGCATGTCGTTTTCGAGCGATTTTATAAGTTGATAAATCGACAAGCTTCTTCTGAAAATTATAGTTAGAATTATTGATTTTCTGAAAAGCGTCTGAAAATCACATTAATCTCGTCGAAAGTTGCGTTCGCTCTTATTCTCGCAACAATTTTCCCAACTTCAGAAACTTTCACTCTAGGCATCGCGTTCAAGACGAACAACTTCTTCTTTATATTTTTCAAATATTTCATCGTCTGTTTCTTCATGAATTGATAAATTGGATCATTTTCCACATTTGTGATACCTTTCGGAAATGGCGTGCCGACAGCAATGAACCTAAAAATCGAGCCATGATCTCTGGTACTTCGGCCTAGCGAAACCTAGTAAACACGAATCCATAATCTGGTCGGTATTTTTCAAGAAAATCTTCAAATTGTTTAATACCGGGCTCACACCAAGGTCTCGTTTTCGATGGATAAAGCGGTTCACAAACTGAAAGAGAATCGTTTGGTTTGAAACAGGCTTGGTCGGAATCGGAAAACGGAAAATTCCGAATTTTTCCGAAATTTTCAGCATTTTTGAAAATTTTCCGATTTTTCTCGTGTTCACCGCGCGGGGGCCTTCAAGCAGTTCTCGCGGTGAACACGAGAAATTTCAATAATTTTCAAACTGTTGTAACTTTACTCAAAATTGCTTAATTTGAGCGAAAAAACTTGGACTAAGTGGAATTTTTCATGAAAAATTCAAAAATTTAAATTAAATCCACTAAAAATAAAGGTATCTGCGCGAAAAAGGAGTTTTCGGAAACCTCCTTAAAATTTTCTCGTGTTCATCGCGAGGCCTTCAAGCAGTTCTCGCGGTGAACACGAGAAATTTCAATAATTTTCAAATTGTTGTAACTTTACTCAAAATTGCTTAATTCGAGCGAAAAAACTTGGACGTAATGGGATTTTCATGAATATTTCAAAAATTTTAATTAAATCCACTAAAACTAAAGTTATCTGCGCGAAAAAGGGGTTTTCGGAAGCCTCCTTGAAATTTTCTCGCTAGACGTTATAACTTGGCTTAAAATTGCTGAAATTAAGCGAATAGGTAGAATTTTTCAAATAAATTTCGGAAAAAATTGTATTTTCCAATTTTCCAAAAAAATTTTCCCGACCAAGCCTGGTTTGAATGAACTGTTTTTTATACTTACGGGGAAACGATAATTGCTGCATAGAGTAGGCTTTGGATTTACATTCTTGATACATTAAATCCCCATGGTTTAGTGTCCAACTGTTTCCGAAAAGTGAAAAGCTGTATTTGTTTCTCTTTTCAAGATTCTGAAACCGAATTTATGTATATTTTTCGAACAAATTCATTTTTATGCGATTTACCTGGAAAATACATTCTCTTGCTGGTTCAATTGACTCCACACATTCGAACGACTTTGGAATAATATTAATTGTATCATCGATGTTCCATTGTTTATTGAGTTTTTCTGCATCGTCTTGAAAAAGGATCTCGATTACCTTAAAGGCCACGGACTTTAAAGGCAGTGTGCCAAAAACAAATCGATATTTTCAAATCTTCATAAATTTTTAAAAAATTATTCAATTTCGAAGATTTTTATATAGTTTTGTGTATTTTTTTCCAAATTTTCAGATTTTCAGCTTCAAAATAAACTCAAAATTATTGAAATTGAAAAATTTTGAGAAAAGTTGTGCCAGTTTAAAAATTTGAGAAAAAAATTTGAAATTTTCAATTCATCATAATTTTTCGATAAATAATCCGATTCTTGTGATTTTGTAATAAAATTGTGTAATTTTTTAGAATTTTCAGGTATTTTGCTAAAAACTAAGCTCAAAATTATTAAAATTGAAAAATTTTGAGAAAAGTTATGGAACTTTGAAACTGTGAATTTTTCAAAAAAAAATCACAATTTTCAAATCATCATCAATTTTTAAAAAATTATTCAATTTCTAGGATTGTAATATAATTTTCAGATTTTCAGCTTGAAAATAAGCATAAAATTATGAAAATTAAGTGATTTTGAGAAAAGTTATGAACTTTGAAAATAGTGAAATTTCAAAAAAAAATCGCAATTTTCAAATATACATAAATTTTTAAAAAATTACCCAATTTCTAAGAATTTTGTATCATTTAGTGTAATTTTTCCAATTTGTCAGATTTTCAGCTTGAAAATAAGCCTAAATTTATGAAAATTGAGTGATTTTGAGAAAAGTTATAGAACTTTGAAATTTGTCGATTTTTCGAAAAAAAAGCACAATTTTCAAATCATCATCAATTTTTAAAAAACTATTCAATTTTAGGATTTTTTTTAAAAATTATTTTTAGATGATAACCTACCTAACGTCAAGTTTTGTGTGTCAACATCGAATCTCGTAAAGTTATCGTTGTTAAAAACATTTTCAATCTCTCTTTTGTTTATCAAAAATACATTTGAAACCAGTAATAGAACGACGAGGAAACCAATGGCAGTGGAGGAAAGTTGGAGATACCATCTGAATTTTAAAAACGTTAGTGAATTCCACGAATCTAATACTAACATTTCAAATGTCTCAAAAGTAACGGCAGCTAAGAAAAACGATACGAAAAGTGCCAGAATCAACGCTAAAACTGTCAATATTTGGAATGTTCGAGAATTTCTAACTTACAGAAATTATTATTATTATTATCAGCGTCTATTAGCGTCAGTTTCCAAAATGAATAAATCGGCCAATGAATGAGATATAAAGAATATGAAATATCACCGAAATATGTTAAAAAATTTTTCGATAAAACATAATCATCCATTGAAAAATACATCAAAATTCCGGTTGAAATCGTGATGAATGGTCGAGCAAATGTTGCGCTGATTGATAACGGATTCATCGTGAATGCGATCGAGAGCAAAATTAGTACATGCTTTAAAAATTGAACGTTGATTTTTGTTTGTTCCGAACTGAAAATTGATTTGAATTTTGCTTTTTTTCGTCAAGAAAAATCTCAGCGAAAATCTACAATTTCCATTAATTCAGAGGATACGGTAGTCAACTGTGCAAACACCGACGGTGCATTCACTTGAGTTGACGCGCAAGTTGAAATATTCGAAGTTTTTAACGTTTTTCCCTACTTTTTTACGTTTCCGTCCCTTTTACAGACTTTATTTAATTTATTATACTTTAACCGAAAATTATGTACCTTTTAACTTTGCTTAATGTTATTTTCCTTAAATATTAAAGCGAAAAAATACTCACTTTTTTGTTTCCTTAGATTTTTCGATATCTGAATCGCTTTCGTTTCCGTTTTCGATTAATAGAACTTGTTCGCTTTGTTGTTTTAATGCTCCTTCTGATTTATTACTATTCGAATTTAAATAAACTAGCATTCCTGAATAAACGAAAAAATTGTGATGATTTGAAAATTGGGAAATTTTTTGAAACATTCCACATTTTCGAAGTTCTATAACTTTTCTCAAAATTTTTAAATTCTCATAAATTTAGGCTTATTTTGAAGCTTAAAATCTGAAAATTTGGAAAAATTACACAGAGTGATATAAAAAACTTAGAAACTGAATAATTTTTTTAAAATTTGTGATGGTTTGAAAATTGAGTTTTTTGAAAAATTCCAAAATTTTCGAAGTTCCATAACTTTTCTCAAAATCACTCAATTCTCATAAATTTAGGCTTATTTTGAAGCTAAAAATTTGAAAATTTGGAAAAGTATACAAAATGATATAAATGTCTTAGAAACTGAATAATTTTGAAAAAATTTGTGATGATTTGAAAATTGAGTTTTTTTTGAAAAATTCACAATTTTCAAAGTTCCATAACGTTTCTCAAAATTTTTTAATTTCAATAATTTTGAGATTATTTTTACCAACCTATTATGAACTGCCAACATCTTGCAAAAACGCTGTTAAAAGCTTGATTATCATCAGTAAGCGAGTGGAATAAATATGATGCGGTCGCTGAAAATTTTTTAGTTGTAAGTTTTTTGCAGCTTTTTTTTCTCATCTCACCAACGCTTACATAATACACCGTTTGATATTTTGATCGGAATAGTCGATTAGCGATCAGAAAAATAAGCGGTACGATAAAATAGAATTGAATTTCAACAGATAGAGACCATGTGTGTGTGAAAATATCAAGTGCAACGGAGAGCTGAAACGCGAGCAACTACATTTTAAAGAATGGCTTTACGAAGATAATGAAAACATCTGGGATGAAAATAGACTTCATTCTCACTCCAAATCTGTTTTTAAAATTTTCTAAAACCACCTAGAAGCCGAGAAAACGGGCTTCAAAACAATGGCCTAGAAAAAAGGGCTACCTGGCCGAACCTGACTAGTTTTCGCAGGTGGCCACTTTTTCTAGGCCATTGTTTTGAAGCTCATTTTCTCGGCTTCTAGGTGGTTTTAGAAAATTTTAAAATTACAGATTTGGAATGCGAATGAAGTCTATTTTCATTTAAGGTATTGTCAACTTAAAAATTTTGGATCATTCATTTTCTACTAAAAGACCGCGGCGCAGCCGCTAGCAGGTAAAAATAGCATGACTTTGTGAGAGACTTAGATTTTCTGGGTAGATCAAAAGCAACTTGAATGATCAGGAATATTTGAGTTCGTAATACATGTGTTAGCTCCGGAAAGCCCTCCTTTAAGATAAGATCGTAAAATTCACAAACCGCTTCGAAATAATCCTCTTCCTCGGTTTTTGGACGATTTGATAAAAATAGTAAAGCTTTTGATGCTGATTGAATATTTAACTGAAATGCGGTGTCCGGAAATACGGTATATAATGCAATTAATGAGAAAAAAATGATTAAAAAATATAATGGCAGAATTCTCTTGAATCGTTTTGAGTAGAATAGTGTTATTAATGAAAATATTGGCACGTTTTCGGATCTTTTTAACAGCATACACATAAGAAATCCAGATAATACAAAAAATCTGAAAATTTTTATTTAAAGGAGGGCTTTATGCAGATTATAAATGAAGTTAAAATGAAGAACTTGTGTTTCTAGTCCGCGAAAGTTTGGTTTCCTAGGCCACCTATTAAATTTGTGCTTTTTTATTCTTTTTTTTTGCATTTAAAATGAAAAACAGAGCAAAAAGTAAAATTTTGCGATTATTTTGTTTCTAAACAAATACAACACTTCCTAGTTTTTCCCATTCTCAAAAAAATTGTAGAAAACAACAAAAAGTACGGTAATAAGAGTCGATGTCTCAGAAAGTCGAACATACTGTGGCACAGTTGCACGAACGTGAAGCTAGGATCTTGATATTTTGCAAGGAGGGTACCTAGGTCCCTCTTAGAAAAAAAATACATAATTTATTTGGCCACGACCCCTGACCTAGTGAAAAAATCCGGGTGGTCCCAAAATCGAAATTTTTAGTTTTAACGATAAAGTCAAAATCTCTTCGGGATTGTATTCCGCGCACAATTTTGAGTATTTCTCCTATTGACACCAAATTTGTAGCTGGTCGACATCATGCCGAATTTTCTAGTTTTTCCCATTTTTCTTTTGAATTTTGTTAAAATCTCGTCTATTTTGCCATGAAACCCGAAAAAGGTTACAGAGATCCAGATAAATCAACATGTGATTTGATGACAAACATCAAAAGGATTCAAAATTTCCATATTTCCAGTCGGGCCCAAGTACTTCATCATATCGAAAAATGGGAAAAACTGGAAAATTCGGACCACTTTTTCAGAAAAATCAAATTTTCGGCATGATGCCGACAAGCTGAAAATTAGGTGTCAACATGAAAAATACTCAAAAATGTGCGGGTAATCCATTCCCGAAGAGATTTTGACTTTATCTTTAAAACTACAAATTTCGAATTTGGGACCACCCGGATTTTTTTCACTAGGTCAAAGAGGGCGTGGCCAAATAAAAAATGTATTTTTTTTTCTAAGAAGGACCTAGGTACCTTCCATGCAAAATATGAAGATCCTAGCTTCACGTTGGTGCAAGTGTGCCATAGCCCATAGGCCTGATGTCGAGAATCTCAGACATCGACTATTAACTTCATTTATAATCTGCATAAAGCCCTCCTTTAATATTTTTTTCTGCGGCGAATTCAAAAATCAAAAACTCACTGATCAACACCGAGATATCCATTTGGAAAAAATTGCGGATAAAAATGAAATCCAATAACTGCTAAAATAGCGAGTCCACGAATTCCTTGGAGATCTGGACGCTTGGATTTTTTGGATTGGGGTTTCATAGGAAGTGCTGAATGATCCTTACAAAGAACACGAACTCATATTTATATGGATCAGACAACATCTAAGTTTTGGGGTGAAAAAATCGATCGGTAGATAAAATCGAAGGTGATCTTTTGGAACATCAGGATTTTTGTTGTTGTTTTTTTTTTAATTTTCGGCGTAACGAAAGATGGAGAAAATCATATTGGTTATCTCCGAAATGTTTTTGGCAGCCTCCAGATGTGAAAATCCAATGGAAAGTGTTCCGGAATGTTATTTTTTCCAGTTTTTCATTGGTCTTCATAGTTTCTATACCCGGCGATCTCAATTCTGTCAGTTCAGAGGGAAACTGAGCTGAAAATCTGAAAATTTAGAAAACATTAAACAAATTGATGGAAACATTTTAAAAATTGGATGATTTATCGAAAAGTTATGACGATTTGAAAATTTTGATTTTTTGAAAAATTCACTATTTTCAAAGTTCCTTAACTTTTCTCAAAATTACTGTATTTTCATAATCTCAGGCTTATTTAAAAGCTGAAAATCTGAAAATTCGGAAAAAATACACAAAATGACATAACAATCTTAAAAATTGAATAATTTTTTAAAATTTATGATGACTTGAAAATTGTGATTTTTGAAAAATTTCCAATTTTCAAAGTTCCATAACTTTTCTCAAAATTACTGTATTTTCATAATCTCAGGCTTATTTAAAAGCTGAAAATCTGAAAATTTGGAAAAATCACAAAAATCGAAAGAGAAATCATAAAAAGGGGATGATTTATCGAAAAGATATGATGATTCGAAAATGTTGAATTTTTAGAATTTCTCCATTTTGTGATGCAGCATAACTTTTCTCAAAATTGTTCAATTTTCATGATTTCTGGCTTATTTTAAAGCTGAAAATCTGAAAAATTGGAAAAAATCGATAGAAAAATCATAACATTCGGATGATTTATCGAAAAGTTATTATGATTCGAAAATTTTGAATTTTTCGAATTTTCTCCATTTTTTGATGCAGCATAACTTTCCTCAAAATTGTTCAATTTTCATTATTTTAAAGCTAAAAATTGAAAATTTTGGAAAAAAGTACACAAAATTATGAAAAAATTTGAAAATTGGATAATTTATCGAAAAGTTATGACGAATTGAAAATTTTATTTTTTTGAAAAATAGTTTTCAAAATTCAATAACTTTTCTTAAAATCACTCAATTTTCATAATTTTAGGATTATTTTAAAGCTGAAAATCTGAAAATTTGGAAAAACACGCAAATTTGTACAAAAATTATAACATTCTGATGATTTATCGAAAAGTTATGATGATTCGAAAATTTTGATTTTTCGAATTTTCTCCCATTTTTGATGCAGCATAACTTTTCTCAAAATTGCTCAATTTTCATAATTTCAGGCTTATTTTAAAGCTGAAAATCTGAAAATTTGGAAAAAAATCGATTGAAAAATCATAAAAATTGGATAATTTATCGAAAAGTTATGATGAATTGAAAATGGTGCTTTTTTTTGAAATTTCAATATTTTCAGGAACCGATGGACTGCTAACAAGTCCTCTACGGGCACATTGTTTCATAATTTTATTTTTTTAAATAAAATATGTTTTAAAAGAAAAAACCCCCATTTTTTACATTTGTGACAATTTAGAATAAACCCTCTCCATTTTCCACACTCTCTCATCCCTCTCTTTTGCGAGGACCACATCGATCGACTGTCTGCGTCCTCCTAAAGTTTCCCGCACTAGATTAAAAACGGCCGTGGCTTGGCAAATAACACTATACACTTATAGTTAGTCCTCGCATCATTTGTTTTTACATTTTTCTAGAAAATAAATTAAATATAATACCATTTTTAAAAAATCGAAATAATTCCTTAAAGACAGGGTGAAACTAAGCTATAATTTTTGTTTTTCTCGTTTTTTCAATGAATTTATCAAAAAATTTCAGATGGTTGAAAGGTGTGCAAGATGTGATGCAGTTATACCTGAACAATCCGGTGCAATAGGTAATTTTTTTGGGTTTTTAAAATTGATCCATTTTTTCTAAGTTTCAATATTTCGAAGTAATCGAATTTTTCGATTAATTCAAAAAAAAATCATAACTTTTCTCAAAATTACTTAATTTTCAAAATCTCAAGCTTATTTTAAAGCTGAAAATCTGAAAATTTCAAAAAAATTACACAAAATGATGGAAAAATTTGAGAAATTGAATTTTTTTCATTAAATTTATGACGATGTGAAAATTTTTGATTTTTTTGAAATTTTCACAATTTTCAAAGTTTCATAACTTTTTTCAGAATCACTCAATTTTCATGAATTTAGACTTATTTTGAAGCTGAAAATCTGAAAATGTGGAAAAAATTACAAAGAATGACATTAAAAATTTTATAAATGGAATAATTTTTAAAAATCTATGACAATTTGAAAATTTTGATTTTTTTGAAAAATTCAAAATGTCCCAATTTCTAAATTTTTTATGTTACTCTGTGTAATTTTTTCCAAATTTTCAGCTTTCTAGCTTCGAAATAAGCCTAAGTTAATGATAATTAAGCGATTTTGAGAAAAGTTATGGAACTTTGAAAATAGTGAAAATTTCAAAAAAAAAATCAAAATTTTCAAATCGTCGTAAATTTTAAAAAATTATTCAATTTCTAATATTTTTCCATCATTTTGTGTTATTTTTCCAGATTTTCAGATTTTTAGCTTGAAAATAAGTCTGAGATTATAAAAATTGAGTAATTTTGAAAAAAGCTATGATGATTTGAAAATTGTGATTTTTTGAAAAATTCACAATTTTCAACGTACCATAACTTTTCTCAAAATTACTCAATTCTCATAAATTTAGGCTTATTTTGAAGCTGAAAATCAGGAAATTTGGTTACAATTACTTAGAAATTCCTTTTTTTTAAATTTTAAATTATTTTCGAGATTTCTAGAAAGTTCTATTACAACCAGTCCAATTAGGACGATTTGCATTAGGGCGCACTTACTAGCACCAGGTTGAGGATTTTCGCGACATCATGCCTTTAAGAACGAAAAAAAAACCAAATTTCTTTTCAGCTGGTATTCGGTGTCCAAGATGTGCGGAATCACTGCAAATGTGGGTGAACGAAACGCCAAATGACCCAATGCCACCTGTGCGGTATGACAGACCTGTTTTGCAGTTACAACGAAGTAGTATTCAAAACATCGAAAAGGAGGTGAATTCGATTATGATCAGATTGGAAGCGGCATCAGTTACCTATTGTAATGAAGGTGCTATCGATTTTATTGACATTAGAAGAGAGGTATGGGGGTGTCTTGGATTTTATACTATAATTTCACTCAAACTCAGCTGATTTTATTGATTTTTTTGCTATAATTAAAGACGAAAAAATTACGAGTATTTTGGTATATTTCTTAAAACATAGGGTTTTGGATAAGTCTATCAAACGTTGCCATGAAAGTTTTAGTGCAGAATAGGTATCAGCCACTTTTGAATTACTATAACTTTCCTCAATATTTATGGATTTCTGTGGATTTTACATTTATTTGAAGCTGAAAATACAATTTTTAAGAATTTTGCAGTTTTTACACAAAAAATTTCGTAGAAATTGGCAGATTTTGAGAAAAGTTAGAGATTTCTAAAAAATTTTTGAAAAAAAAATTCAAATAGTTTGACGTGGCATATCTTTTCTCAAAATTGATGGATTTCTCTAGTTTTTAGATCATTTTGAAGCTGAAATTCCATATTTTAAGAATTTTATAATATGTATGCAAAAAAATGAATGAAAATTGGGAAATTTTGAGAGAAGTTAGAGATTCTTAAAATTTTTGAAAAAAAAATTAAAATATTTTGACGTGGCATAACTTTTCTCAAAATTGATGGATTTCCGTAGTTTCTAGATTAATTTGAAGCTGAAATTCCAGTTTTTGAAAATTTTATAATACGTGTGCAAAAAATGAATGAAAATTGGGAAATTTTGAGAGAAGTTAGAGATTCTTAAAATTTTTGAAAAAAAAATTAAAATATTTTGACGTGGCATAACTTTTCCCAACATTGATGGATTTCCGTAGTTTCTAGATTAATTTGAAGCTGAAATTCCAGATTTTGAGAATTTTATAATCTGTATGCCAAAAATTAAATGAAAATTGGAAAATTTTGAGAAAAGTTAGAGATTTTTAAAAAATTTTGAAAAAAATTCAAAAATTTTGACGTGGCATAACTTTTCTCAAAATTGATGGATTTTCGTAGTTTTTAGATCATTTTGAAGCTGAAAATATATATTTTGAGAATTTTGAAGGTTGGATGCAAAAAACTTGATAAAAACTGGTAGATTTTGAAAAAAGTTGAAATTCATTTTTTTTCACAATATTGAACATTTACAATTTTTGAAAGCGTATAACTTTTCTCAAAATTTATGAATTTTTGTGGTTTTTGCGTCAATTGTAAGTAAAAATCAGAAATTTTCAGAATTTTTAATATATGATGATAATAGTACATTTGAAACAAAGTTATAGTTAAAATAAACCAGCACACTTTTACAGATAGAAGATCACTTCAAGAATTCTCCAAAAGACGTCCGCGAAGTTTCCATTATCACATTTGAAGCCTTCAGACAACGAGTACTCAAAGAATTGGAAGCAGAAATGAAACCATACGCAGAAATCAAATCAAAATTGAATCAATTGGAAGCGAAAAGAGCGGAGATGTCGTCCCTGAAAGGGAATGCTGATACCAATTTGCAATTGACTATCCACAAATTGGATGCAGAAATAAGACAACTTCCGATACTAGTACCAAAGTTTCAAACAAAACTTTTCGAACTCAAATTTAAAACCGGAGAAGTTGAAATCATCGAAACGAAAGTTGACTTCTTGTTAGAGATTGTGTTCGGTAAGTTAGAGGGAGCCGACGTGGCACAACTTTTCTCAAAATTGATGGATTTCTCTAGTATCTAGATTAATTTGAAGCTGAAATTTCAAATTTTAAGGATTTTTTAATTCGTATGCAAAAAATTAAATTAAAATTGGAAGATTTTGAGAAAATTAAAAGATTTTCAAAAAAACATTTTTTTTAATTCATAGAGTTTGACGTGGCATAACTTTTCTTAAAATTGATGGATTTTTGTGATTTTTATATTTATTTAAAGCTGAAATTATAAATTTTAAGAAATTTGTAATTTGTACGCAAAATATCTCATGAAAATGGGTAAATTTTGAGAAAAGTTAGAGATATTTAAACCTTTTTGAAAAAATTCAAATATTTTGACGTGGCACAACTTTTCTCAAACGTGATGGATTTTTGTGGTTTTTACATTAATTTAAAGCTGAAATTATAAATTTTAAGAATTTTGCAGTTGGTGCACAAAAAATCTCGTAGAAATTGGTAGAATTTGAGAAAAGTTAGAAGATTTTCAAAAAAAATTCAATTATTCTGACGAGTCATAACTTTTCTCAAAATTGATGGATTTATGTGGATTCTAGACTGATTAGAAGCTAAAATTGTAAATTTTAAGAAATTTGTAATTCGTATGCAAAAAGGCCCTTGAAAATGGGTAGATTTTGAAAAAAGTTAGAACATTTTCAAAAATGAAAAAAAAAATGCAAAATTATTTTCAGGCCCATATATTGGAGACTACAGGAAGAAGGAAAAACTCAAATACCATTCCGGAGGGCGTTTCCAATATCCAGACGGTATTCGACTTTTTCGCAGCGAGGAAGAATTCAGGAAATCTTCCGAATTCACATTCATTGGCAAACATTGGTTCGATCTTATTGAGTATAGTGAGTAGTGAAAATTTAAAGGAGGGCTTTACGGTGATAATGAATGCATCTGAGATAAAAATAGACTTCATTCTCATTCCAAATCTGTTTTTAAAATTTTCTAAAACCACCTAGAAGCCGAGAAAATGAGCTTCAAAACAATGGCCTAGAAAAAGTGGCTGAACTTTTTCCTATGAGCGAAAACTAGTCCGCAGACATGAAAAATCCAAAAAATATAAAAAAAAGGACTAATATAAGCATTCTACATAAATAGCTATTTATTAAAAAAACACGAAAAAATGCTCATTGGAAAAAGTTCGGCCAGGTGGACACTTTTTCTAGGCCATTGTTTTGAAGCTCATTTTCTCGGCTTCTAGGTGGTTTTAGAAAATTTTAAAAACAGATTTGGAATGAGAATGAAGTCTATTTTCATTTAAGAAACATTTATTATCTCCGTAAAGCCGTCCTTTAATATTTTAATCACTCTGAAATCCTGATTTTCCAGCAACATTGGTTTTCACAATGCCCAACAATTTCGGAAATACGGAAAGGGATATGCTTGTCGCGTTGAAGACACAGCGTGCGCATTTCAACGCGGTCGTTGCGGTCAAACTTGATGGGTACGTTTGGGTTTTTTTTTCGGGTTTTTTCCTGACTATTGATTTTTTATTCTAGGTCTAAAAAAATTGACGAAAAGTTGGATAGCTGGGTACTCGAAAACCGTCTAACGCCTATTAAGAAAATTTAAGATTTTCTGTAAATTCGAAATTTTTGTAATATATGTTTTATGTACTTATATTCTTTTTCATGAATGGAAAAAAATAATAAATTCAATTTTTTTCGGATATTTTTTCCATTCATGAATATTTTTCTATTTTTTCTATTATTCCCTACACTACCTCTATTGTTTATTGTGATTAAAAATATCATATCACTGCCATACATTTTTTTAAACGAAAAAATAAGTTTTTTTGAGATTTATGGCCGAAGAAACCGAGAGGGACTAGTTCTCCACGACTTGTGTTTTCTAGGCCACGGCTAGTTACCTTTGAATTGGGAAAAAGGCGGGGAAACCCGTTTTTAGTCCAGTTTAGGCTGTTTTTTGTGTTTCTAGTGCTTCTAGAATTTTGCCTAGTTGCGGATAGTATTTTATTGTGTCCTTTGAATTCAAATAACCATTTCCTTTTTATTCTCTGCTACCTCTCTTCTTTCCACACTCTCTCGTCTCCTCTATTCGCATGCGTCTCATTTTCTCTGCCTCTTCATTGAATTTTACGCAATTTTGCGTCATGATGTACACTTTTTTATTTTTTAAATGTTATTTTTTTTAATAAATCGATATTGTTGTTTGGAAGGCGTTAAGGTTACAAAATCACAAGAATTGGAGAATTTATCGAAAAGTTATGAAGATTCGAAAATTTTGAATTTTTCGAATTTTCCCCATTTCTCGATGCAGCATAACTTTCCTCAAAATTCTTCAATTTTCATTATTTTTGGCTTATTTCAAAGCTGAAAATCTGCAAATTTGCAAAAAATCACACAATATGGCAGAAAAACCATTAAAATCGGAGAATTTATCGAGAAGATGTGATGATTCGAAAATTTTGAATTTTTCGAATTTCCTCCATTTTCGATGCGGTATAACTTTCCTCAAAATTGGTCAATTTTCATTATTTTTAGCTTATTAGAAAGCTGAAAATCTGATCATTTGGGAAAAATCACACAATATGGTAGAAAAACCCAAAAAAATAGGATGATTTGTCGAAAAGTTGTGATGAATCGAAAATCTTGATTTTTTTCCGATTTTTCGATACGGTATAACTTTCCTTAAAATTTTTCAATTTTCACGATTTTTAGCTCATTTTGAAGCTGAAAATCTGAAAATTTGGGAAAAATTAATTTCTATCACTCTAAATACATTTATCTCCCCAAAAACAATAAAATCAATAAAGTGCATTCCTTCCAGCTCCCGGTTTGATCAACTCCAGCGACGCTTGCTCACCCTCCTCCATCTTATATCGCATAATTTTCACCTTTTCTCCATCGATTTTCAATACAGCCGCATAATTTCGAAAATTGTCCAAATATGCGACAGCCGAGAGCAATGTGATCATTTCAGCCGGTTTGTTGAGATACCCTTCTTCGACCATTTGTCGACCGCGTATCAGGCACGTAATATTGTTCGCTTTACAGAATTCTGACGCTTCTTCCTGGAAAATTGTGTGCAATTTCTCGTCGTAGTGAACATTAGACAAAAAAAAGAGAGTACCGCTGAAAAACATGGCATTCCGTGTGTATTTCTGTGACTTTCTTTCGTTATCATCACCGACCATGCTGATTCCTGGGATTATTGAAGTTTGTGCAATTTCGCGTCATGGTGAACACAAAAATTCAAATTTTGTGCAATTTTTCGTCATAGTGAACACAAAAATTCAAATTTTGTGCAATTTTTCGTCATAGTGAACACAAAAATTCAAATTTTTTTCAATTTTGCGTCATGGTGAACATAAAAATTAAATTTTGTGCAATTTTGCGTCATGGTGAACATAAAAATTAAATTTTGTGCAATTTTGCGTCATGGTGAACGCAAAAATTAAATTGTGTGCAATTTCGCGTCATGGTGAACTCAAAAATTATATTTTGTGCAATTTTGCGTCATGGTGAACACAAAAAACATAGCAAATGACGCAAAAATACACAAAATTCGGAATACATCAT
The DNA here is from genome assembly GCA_964036255.1 of Caenorhabditis virilis. NCBI lineage: Eukaryota > Metazoa > Nematoda > Chromadorea > Rhabditida > Rhabditidae > Caenorhabditis > Caenorhabditis virilis. The sequence goes on along the minus strand of OZ038415.1, from coordinate 16,365,174 downwards.
AAATGACGCAAAAATGCACATTTTCCATAAAAATAAAACGTTGTAAATGACGTCAGAATGCACACGTTTTTTTAAATACACCATAAATGACGCAAATTTGCACATTTTTCAAGAAATTTTAAAAAATACAAAAAACCAACCATAAACAGCTTCCTAGCATCGGAATTCTTTGGCGGACGCTTCATCTTAAACATTGGTGTGACTCCATGTTGTCGAAGCATTGGGCCGGGACCACCCGGCATGCAAAGGGTTCGCGGATTGAGAAATACCATTGGTAGAAGTAGAGAGCAAGATTTTTTGATCTCCGTGTAAATGATGTCGACCTCGATAGTGTCCAAAATTCCGCGATTTTGGAGCCATTTTTTGGATTTCATCATTTCGATGGCGATGGATTCTTCGAGGTGGCCTTTTAGGAGAATAACCTGCAAAAATTTAAAAAATTTATTCTTATTTTAAAGCTGAAAATCTGAAAATTTAGAAAAAAAATTGTACTCATTTATTAAAAAATAAAATAAATTGGATAATTTCTCAAACCCTGATTTTTTTTTTGAAATTTCAAGGTTTCATAACTTTTTCCGAAATTGGCCGATTTTCATGATTTTTAGCTTATTTTAAAGCTGAAAATCTGAAAATTTATAAAAAGTAACATTGATTGTTGAAAAAATAAAGAAAATTGAAAAATTGATCAAAATGCTATGAAGATTTAAAATTTTGATTTTATTCTCTGAAAATTTCGAGGTGTTATAACTTTTTCCAAAATTGGTCGATTTTCATGATTTTTAGCTTATTTTAAAGCTGAAAATTTGAAAATTCTGAAAAAATAACACAAATTGGTGAAAAAATAAAGCAAAATGGATAATTGAACGAAAAAGGCTATAAAGATTTAAAATATTGATTTTTTTTGAAATTTCAATGTTATATAACTTTTTCCAAAATTGGTGGATTTTCTTGATTTTTAGCTTATTTTAAAGCTAAAATCTGAAAATTCCGAAAAAAATAACAGAATTTGGTGAAAAAATAATTCAAAATGGAAAATTGATGAAAAAACTGTGAAGATTTAAAATTTTGATTTTTTTTTCTGAAAATTTCGATTTGGCACAACTTTTTCCAACATTTTTCGATTTTCATGATTTTTAGCTTATTTTAAAGCTGAAAATCTGAAAATTCAGAAAAAAAATACAAAAATTGGTGAAAAATAAAGCAAAACGGAAAATTGATCAAAATTTGACCAGATTTTTTTTTTCTGAAATTTCAAGGTTTCATAACTTTTTCGAAAATTGGCCGATTTTCATGATTTTTAGCTTATTTTAAAGCTGAAATTTTAAAAATTCAGAAAAAATAACACAAAAAGGTGAAAACTTAAAGAAAAATGGAAAATTTATCAAAAAAAAAATTTTATGCAAATTTTTATTTTTTTTTCCTGCAATTTCGAAGTGTCATAACTTTTTCAAAAATTGGTCGATTTTCATGATTTTTAGCTTATTTTAAAGCTGAGAATCAGAATTGTTCAATTAAAAAAATATATAAATACCTTCTGAGGATATAGGATCTTCAAAGCGAAGACAAACATGAGGCATTCAATTGGAGCGAACCCATTTCCTGTATAACATCCAAGCATCACATAGCACACATCAGGGGGTGCTCCCGCAATTGCCATCAAATTCACAAGACTATCACCTTCGCCATAAATCGGGCCAAAGACGACGAGTGGATTCGTTAATTGCGGGCTAATTGTGTCGGTTTCGAGCTTCTTCTGCACATCGTTAAGGATTTTTAGTATGATTTTTGGGCTCCATTTCGCTTTCGGACCATCTGGGAGGTAGTTTTTCATGTAGAGATGAAGATTTGCGCATAGTTTTGGATATTCAATTTGTTCTGATTTTATATTTTCACAAATGTCGACGAATTGAGGATAGGCCTGGAAAAATGGGGGTTTTCGGAACTTTCGAGAGCTTTCCACTCACCAGAAATTCCTCTGGTTGGGTCATTTTTTGTTTTATTTGTGGAAATTTATAAGAAGTGAGTTTAGGTATTTTTAAATAAGGTTTTCGAATAAACAATGTATCACGTTTTTTTAAAAATTTGTGTTTCATCATTTTTTTTTGATAGAAAAAATGTACTGTAGTTTTTTTTTTGAAATTTTCACTATTTTCAAAGCTCTATTACTTTTCTCGAAATTGCTCAATTTTCATAAATTACGGCTTATTTTAAAGCTGAAAATTTGGAAATTTGGAAAAAAATATACAAAATGATGTAAAAATCATAAAAATCGTTAAATTTTTGAGAAAGTTATGAAGATTTGAAAATTGATTTTTTTTTTTGAAATTTTCACTATTTTCAAAGTTCTATAACTTTTCTCAAAATCGCCCAATTTTCATAATCAGTCTTATTTTAAAGCTAAAAATCTGAAAATTTGGAAAAAATCAAACAAATACATATAAAAATCTTAGAAATTGGGTAATTTTTTTTAAAATTATGAAGAATTGAAAATTGTGGTTTTTTAAAATTTTCACTATTTTCAAAGTTCCATATCTTTTCTCGATAGTGCTCAATTTTCATAAATTATGGCTTATTTTAAAGCAGAAATTCTGAAAATTTGGAAAAAATTACACAGAGTGACATAAAACCTTAGAAGTTGGGTAATTATTAAAAAAGTTATGAAGAGTTGAAAATTGTGATTTTTTAAAAATTTTCCCCTATTTTCAAAGTTCCATATCTTTTCTCGATAGTGCTCAATTTACATAAATTAAGGCTTATTTTAAAGCTGAAATTCTGAAAATTTCGAAAAAGATATACAAAATGATATAAAAATTACATAAATTGGGTAATTATTAAAACATTTATGAAGAGTTGAAAATTGCGATTTTTTGAAATTTTCGCTATTTTCTAAGTTCAATAACTTTTCACTAAACTTCTCAATTTTCATAAATTATAGCTTGTTTTAAAGCTGACAATCTGAAATTTTGGAAAAAAACATTTAAAAAAATATAAAAATATTAGAAATTGGATAATTTTCGAAAAATATGAGGTGATTTGAAAATGGTGAAATTCTCACTATTTTTTTACTATTTTACATTATTTTTTGTAAATGTTCTCAAAAGAAAAAGAGACAAATACAAAGTGAATAAATCACTATTACAATTCTAGTGTCCTTGGCATCTAACCTAACCTTTTGTGTAAAAAATGGAAAAAAGATGCAGCTTCATTTTTTTAAAAGAATTTTTTAACTATATTTTTTCCCCACCATTTTTTTTCTTATCATGTTATTTTGATGTTATCCGTTTGTATCTCATCAAAATCTTGTTAACGCAATTCGTTATCAAACCTTCTAAATAACGAAAAATCGGTCGGGTTGAACACCCAATTTTACAAAAAAAAAATATTTAATCGATTTTTTAACATCATTCTCGTGATTTTTTGTTGTTTTCAGATGTCGTCTCGAACAATTTATGTCGTATTATTATTATTTGGCGTGAGTTTCGCGGCTCCATCGCCGCGGATGTGCGCATCTTTTGCGAAATTTGCGGAAAGGTCTGAACTAATTTCAAAATCCCGAAAATTTGTTGATTTTCAGATGGAATCCGTTACCAGAAACCCTTCTAACATGGTCCAGAAGCAATTGCGATAAAATCCAGCCAAGACCGGCGGACATGTCATGCGAAGATGTGGTGCAATTCGTCTCGGATTGTAATTTCAGCGCGGGTGGTCCTGGAGGCAAACTTTCGGACGCTACGAATCGACAAGTCGCTGACACGTTCTACCAGCGTACCTATGAGAATTCGCCGCGGGTTCTACCGAAATATATTTATTATAATGAAAATACGGCTAGAGACTATGGACAATTTGGAAATTGGTACTATCCTAATTATTATCCACCAACGTATTTGGGGTTCTTTGATGGGAGACCGGCGAGTATGGCACAGTTGGAGAATGATTATAAATTTGCCAGAAGTGGGCATTATCCTTTTAATCGGTTGGTTTTAATATATTTTTTAAAATTTATAACATGATTTTTAAAAATTGTAAAATTTCTGAGAAGCGCAAACACCTATATATAAATTTGTCCACTTCACGAAAGTGCGTTGGTGGCGTTTTGGTTAGCATTCTTGCCTGTCATTTGAGTCGTTTTGTAAACCATTGGTTCAATTCCTTTCGACTTTTTTGATTTTTTTCTTTTTCTCCAAGCATTTGGAAATTGAATAATTCTCAATGTCCCCCAAAAAACATTTTTTCAGAGCGGATAACATTGTCAATCAAAGTCTTCAGCAAACAATGCTTCCAACCTGCCTTCACGATTTATTTTATTGCGTCCGCGCTTCTGCTGGTCAACGTCCACAGTCTTATTTGGTAGGTTATCAACAGCTTTAAGTTTTTTTTTTCAAAAATCCCTACAAAAAATGGTTTTTTCTAGAACTACAGCGATTATCGTCGTGATCGTGACTTAGAAGCGGCTCGAATGGCTGAAAGAGACAGAAAATATCAAACTTCTTCGAAAAGACGTCGTCATCGTAAGAAGCAAGAGGATGATGAGGAATAAATTTTGAAAAAACGAATATTTTAATTTTTTTAATCGAAAAATCTATTTTTTACGGGATTTTTCTCTGAAAACAAACAATTATACATAATTATCTCATTGCTTGTATCTATAATAAATATATATTCCTTTTTTCATATTAAAATACATTTAAAAGTGTAAAAAACTACCTTATTTTGCAAAAAAAGTCCAAGAAAAGAAATATTGAAAAACTAAAATTCAAACTCCCTCCTTTTTGCTAAACACAGACGCGCGTAATAGCGTAGCGTCGTAAAACAGCGTTTGTTTTTGTTTTCTTTCATTTCTCGATTAAAATGTCGTTTATTCGTAAAATTCTTTGTTTTTTTCGCATTTCTTTAATTTCAAATTTTCAGGTGAATATTCCTAAGGCACCGAATCAAGATGCTGGTCGCCGAGCCACAGGAAAATGAGATCAATCTCGAAAAAATTGATGCCGAGATCCGAATGGAAAAAATCCGGCAAAATGCGAGCAAACTGTCGTGGGATGGGTTTGGGCAGGCGGTGCGAAGAAACCTATTGGTAAGGAATTTTAATATTTTGTTGATTTATCGATTTGTTTTGAGAAATGTGAAAAATTCACTTTTTTTAAAATTTTTACAATTTTTCGTGATTTTTTTCTAATTTAATGGTAATTTCATGATTTGTAAAGAGCTGAATCTGAAAATAAAGAATTGTAGGTTTTATTTGAATCGAAATTCGTAAAATTCGGCTAATTTCTAGAAAAATATTGACATTTTTAGATTTTCGAAGTTTTTTAGAGCTAGTATGTATTTTTTCAAACTTTTCTCAATGTTCATATCATTTCAAAGGTACAAACAATGTATACTCGCATTTTTAACTCCAATTTGATTTAAAAATCCTTAAAATCCAGGGATTTATCGGCAATTTTCAGAACTTTCGAATTTTTCAACTTTTTTACAGCTTTTTAAAACCCAGAGCCTGAAAATTAACACCAGTAGCTTTAATTCAGTCATATATATATTATTTTTTTCTAGGAAAAGCGCCTGGTGTTCGATGCTGACACAAGAATAGACGTAATCAATGCAATTTCGATTATGAGGAAAAAAATGCCGGTAGATGAGAATGCGAGCTTCCCGCAGAAAGTGAAGCAGTTGGCGGATAGCTTAGAGTAAGCCAAATTTGAAGAAAAAACCAAAAAATCCAATATTTTATTTCAGATGCACGTTGACGTCGGACCCTGAGAAGCTCTTCCTGAAAAACAACGAAGTCTCCATCGAAATCGGTTACACCAATGACAAATTAACCGGTTGTCGAATTGCGTACTGGGGTGGACCGCTCGTTGTCAGTGAAGAGGCTTCGAAAATGCTGGAGAATGGCGAATTTGCGGATTTTCGAAATTGCATCTTCAACATCTTGTCGATGTTGCCATCAAGCCTTCCAGCGTAAGTTATTTATTGAAAATATCGTGTAGAATAGATCAAAGAGATGACAGAAACCAATAAAAATGCGAAAAGTATAAGTGTTCGAAGATTTTTAACAAATTTCCCGGTTTCTGGTCGACTTCCACTTGAAATCCCGATAACATTGGAGAGAATGGCAGCGAGTGAGACCTGAAAAACATATTTCACATTATTTTCACTCTTCGCTTTAAAATACCGGTAATAAAGCCTTTCCTTCGCTAAAATCAGCACCATCCAAATTAACAAATGTCCATAAAAGAAAAGCGGTGAAAATTCCGCCAAAAATAGAAGAGACGGATGATAAAACGCGCCAAATTTTGTTCTCCGGAAACTTGACCAATGACACAATTGCTGCCAAGATGCACAGAGGGGTGTAGAGGTACCAGGATGGATTGGTTTGATAGGAAATTGCAGAGTTGGCGAGAAGAACGCCACTGAGAGCGATTTCGGTTAGCCGGAGCGCGGATGACATAATCTGAAATTATGTGAATATAGTGAAGTATTCACAATACTATTCAGAATCCTTATAGGGGGCTTAGAAATGGCTAACAGATCAATAAGAATAAGATTCTCCACCAATTGTTAGCAAAAAATAAGAAAACCCGATAAAAAATTTAATAATTTGGGTCTCTAGGCCATATTTCGGCTTTTTTCCGTATATGGCCTAGAAACCCAAATTGCATTTCTTAGGCCAATTCGGTTTTTCTTATTTTTTGGACTCGGGAGAGCTTAGAAATATGAAATCACTACGGGATGTAGAAAAATAGAGAAAATCGATTTAGAAACGGGTTTTCACAATTTTCTAAACATTTTTGGTCTATTAGAATATTGATTGATTCAACAAAAAAGATTTGAAGTAAACATAATTCAGAAAATTTTATTTTTTTGCAAGAAAAAACCAGTTTAAATGGCAAGAAGTACAAAAGAGAACAAGAGATACTTGAGGAAATGAAAACAGAACGTAGGGGGGGACGAAAAAAAGATAGAAAAGAAGTAGGTAATAGAAAATACATTTGTATGTTGTAGATTGATAAGAATAAGACGAGAAGATGATGATTATATTCGATTAGGTTAAAAAAAAAGGGGGAAGTGACCGTTTTTTTGGAATTGGGGGAGAAATTGGTAAAACCGAGCACCCGGAATTGAATGTGCCTTAAAATTCAAAAAATCATTCCCCAAAACCTTTCAAAAAGAATTTTTAATTTGCAGAAATGACCGAAACGCTTGCAAAAATGTGCTTCAAGAGATTGAAACGAATTTGTTAGAAGAAGCGGGAGAGCTCAGCGTCAAGGGGATTAATTCCGGAAAGGGGTAGGTTTTTTAAAAATTGGCTTCCAGAAGATTTGAAGCGAAATTTGCTTCAAATCAATAAAAGTTTGAACGTTTTTTGAAGAAATTATGTATTCGCTTTTTTCTATTCAAAAAATGGCGGATTTGTCTGAATTTTAAGCAAAAACTTTCAAAATTACTTGAAACTGTATTTTTTTTCGAAATAAACTTGGAAATTTGCAGTAAAATTTTGAAAATCCAACTTTTTTTTATAAAAATTGGGAAATTTTTTAAAAATTACTTTTAATTTCAAAAAAAGCGCACATTTTTTATGTTTTTAAAAAATGTCTCTTCTAAATCCCTGAATTCCAGATTCTTCCTGCCGCCATCATCGCTCCAACCAGGAAGGTTGTATTTTTTCGCGGATCGATTGTTTGAAAAGCATTACGGTACGCCAACAGTGGATGAAAATGATCTGGATGTGCTGCCCTATTTGGAATTGTCGCTAGTTTCGAACGACAAACCAAACGCGGCTGGAATTGAAGCATGTATATGCCTGAAATTTTCCGATGCCAATCTGTTTTCGAGCAACACGTTGAGACGATTGGAGAAATTTATCGCGAAAGCACCGCTCGTCCGTCATTATACCAATCAATATCGATATATGGGTGGAAGAGAGAAATTGGTGGGTTTTTGGAGATGATTATTTAGATTTTAGTTGAAAAAGCGATTTTTTCTTCGAAAAACCCATAAAAATTTGTAATTTCAGACTGGAAATATGCACCTTCTCACGAATTTCCCGGCGGAATACACCCAACACCATTACGAAATTGATGTGAGAAGTTTGACGGCGGAAAATGATCCAGTCCTTGTCGAGATTTATATAAAGGAGTTTGGAATGTTGTCGGAAGTGGTGTCGATTATCCGAAGTGAATGGGTTCATAACAACCTCTGGGAGTCGATTTTGGCGTTTTGTGTGAAAACGAAGAGAGCGGAAGGCGCGCAAGGGGTTATACATGTGAAGACGATTCTGGAAAGGAGGAGATTTGAATTCATCTTCTCGACGAATGTTGGATTGATTAATGGTTGGTGTTTTTTTAATTGGGAATTTGAAAATATGAATTTGGTGTGGCACGCTGTCTTTAACTAACAAGAGAAGAAGGCGGTTTTTAAAGATGTAGTGGTAAAAAATGGAAATTCAACGAAATTCGCTCACATTCGGCAGAAGAATGGTCTCAATATGAGAAACTCAAAATTTTATTTCGTAATTTTGATTTTGAGCCAATTTAGCTTACCGCTTCTTCAAGGTTTGATTTTTTTTTGCAAATTTTCAGGCTTTTGAGCTCGAAAAAATCATGCTCAAACTGCTTTTTGAAATCAGCTTAAAATTCACTTTCAAATGAGATATATCTCATTAAAAAGAGCCAGAAACGGTTCTTGAAAAAGAAAATAAAAGTTTTGCATTTTTTAATTTGTTTAAAACATGAATTTTCCAGCTGAAATGCAAGAACAGAAGGATGGCACATGGGCGGTTCGAACGGTTTTGGCGTCGACTGGGAGTTCGGTCAGTGAGGAGTTGGATCGGAGAATGACCGAGAAGCTGAATAGGTTGGTTTTTTGTTGTTGAGAATTTCGAAGCGTTAGAATGCAAATTTCAGCACTTGGAGCGTCCCACGAGCTCTTCTGCTGCTCTCCGCTCATCTCAACTGCCGAATCTCACCAATGGACCCACACCATTTTCATGAAGCGACCGCAGCGACAAATGACAGCGAAAAGGATGATAAATCTGCGATAAATGCCGCTTCTTCTTCTACTTCTTCTGTTTTTAAAACTGATAAAGTTGGATTCGCTTGGTTGACTAGAACACAGCAATTGAAAGAATTGAAAAATCAGCCAGAAAAATCAGAGGAAGAGGGAAATTGTGGGAAAAAGGCTGAAAAGGAAGGAGGTTAGTGAATTCTTGTTTTTTTTTTCGGACATGTGTTTTTATGAGAATTCACTCAACCTCTTTTTTTTTTTGAAGATCTGGAAAATTTTGGATTTTTTCAAAAAACGAACATTTTTACGGTTTCGGAAAATTTTTAAATTCGGTCATTTTTCCTTAATTTCAGTATGGATTTGGTTTTTTTTTCAATTTTTCATACATTTTGCTGAAAATTTGAAAAATACTGAAAATTTACTGTTTCGGAAAATTTTGAAAATTGGGAATCTTTTTCCATTGATGCTTACGTCCATTATAACTTGAAAATTTTGCAATTTCAATTTTTTTCTGAATTTTTGGAGCAGTTTTCATTGGAAATTTGAAAAATCTGAAAAATTTACTGTTTCGGGGTATTTTGAAATTTTTAAAATTCGGCCATTTTTCCTTTATATATTGCCAACTCAATTATTCTTGATCATTGCGTTCGGAAGGCTGCTCAACCTCACAGCCGCTCCGCACGCACGCGACGCGATTGACGACACTCAACACACTGGAAAATTTGAAAAATTCATTTTCCCGCCAATATTTCAGTGTGTTGAGTGGAGGTCACCGCGTCGCGTGCGTGCGGAGCGGCTGCGAGGTTGAGCAGCCTTTCGAACACAATGATCAAGAATGACAATATTGATTTGGGATTATCAAAATTTTTAGACATTTTGATGATATTTTTAAAAATGCTGAAAAAAAGTATATTATCTGAAAAATGTACTCGTTTCAGAAAATTTTGGACTTCACACTTTTAAATTCGGTCATTGTTCCATAAGTTACCTATTACGTCCCTATTAATTTGGTATTCTTGAAATTTCAAATGTTTTCTGAACTTTTGGATCAGATTTCATTGGAGATTTGAAAAATTTACTGTTTCGGAACATTTTGACATTTTCTAAATTTTTAAAATTCGGTAATTTTTCCTTAATTTCCCTATTTATTTGGCATTTTCGAAATTTTTCGGCATCTTGCTGAAATTTTTAAAAATGCTGAAATAGGTATATTGTCCGAAAAAATTTACTGTTTCAGAAACTTTTGAAATTAATTTTTTTTTTAATTCAGTCATTGTTCAATTTTAAAGTTTCGGAACATTTTGAAAATGTTTAAATTTCGGACATTTTTCCCTATTGATTTGGCATTTTTGAAATATCAATTTTTTCCGAATTTTATTGTCAACTCAATTATTCCTGATCATTGCGTTCGGTAGGCTGCTCAACCTCACAGCCGCTCCGCACGCACGCGACGCGGTGACCTCCTACTTAACACACTGAAATATTGGCGGGAAAATGGATTTTTAAAATTTTCCAGTGTGTTGAGTGTCGGTAGCCGCGTGAGGTTGAGCAGCCTTCTGAACGCAATGATCAAGAATAATTGAGTTGACAACATATTTTGTGAAAAAATCTGAAAAATTTACTGTTTCAGAACATTTTGAAAATTCTGACATTTTTTTCCATTAGTACTCACTTTCCATATAATTGAAATTTTTGCAATTTGAAGTTTAAATTCGGTAATTTTTCCTTAATTTTTCTATTGATTTGGCATTTTCGTAATTTTTAGACATCTTGCTGACGTTTTACTGAAAAAGGTATATTATCCGAAAAAAATTTGCTTTTTTATGAAAATTTTTTGAAATTTCAATTTTTTTCTGAAATTGGAACAGTTTTTATTGAAAAATCTAAAAAATTTACTGTTTCGGAAAATTTTGATATTTTTTAAATTCAGTCATTGCTCCATTGGTCGTTACTTTTATTTCTTAAACTAATTAAATCGAAAATTGCTCTACAAAATTACAGTTTCAAAATTTCTAAAATTTCAGAGTTGTTTTGCTCAAATTAGCCGCATAATCTTAATTTCCGCTGTGAGACCGAAATTTAGAAAATTTGGAAATATTTTTTTAAAAACCGTTTCAAAAATGCGCTGCCTTTCTATTTTCGTTGTGAGACCGTTTACACAAAAATTCGAATTTTCAGCGAAACCGAAAAAGCTGGTGATTGATTTGTCGAAGAAGGTGAAGAATTACGAGCGTCAGAAGGATGGGGAGCTTCGAGGAGGGCTGTTGGCCATGTTTGCGGAGGTAATTTGGCATTTTTTGAGAAAAATTTGAATTTTTTCCGTTTTTTCAGCCAGACGAGTCGTTAAGACCACTTCCGGTGCCGAAACCAGCAGATAGGTTGAGAAGAATGGAGTCCGCGAATTCTGCGGCATTTATGGAATTGGATAAGATTCGAATGATGACGAATAGCTCGTATGATGGGATTGGGAATCAGGCGTTGAGTCACTATAATCATAATTCGTTGGAACAGCATCATATGATGATGCAGCAACAAATGATGAGGCCCACACAATTGGGTGGACCGATGGGAGGACCGATGGGCGGTCCACAGATGCCTCAAATGAGCCCGCTCGATTCGGCGAGAATGCAGATGAAGCAGTCGATGGGCGCGGCGCAGGCGGTCGCATTGGCGGCGCATACACCGTCACCAACGGCGAATAATCAAATGGCGAAGGAGTTGTTCGAGTTTCCGGATGATATGTACATGGGTGGATCGCCGACAGCGTCCGCTTCGTCGTCGTCACCGCAGCATTATCCGATGGCGAGAGGTGGCGGGAAGACGAGACGGCCGAGGGCGAGGAAAACGGGCAATATGGGGGATCGGATGCCGTCGATGGATCAGTTTGGACAGATTATACCGTCGCCGCCGACGGGAAGGGGAAGAGGAAGGGGCAGAGGAAGAGGAGCGGGAACGAGGAAGAATCCGGTCATGCCGCCGCAGATGGAGATGATGAATGTGATGGAACAGCAGAATAATATGATGATGAGACCGCAGATACAAAGGAGTTTTAGTGATTATCGTGAGTTTTGTTTAAATCGCTTAAAGACAGGGTGCCAGTTACTAAGAATGGTTTCGATATGATTGCCTCAAAATATGATATAGAAATATTGAGTTTGAGCCAAGTTACAGACAAAGTTAGGTAAAATTCACATTAAAGACATGGTGTCAATTAATTTAACCCTACGTGAATTCATTTCAATTTTAACAATTAGAGCTTTCCCTCATTATTACAATTCAAAAAATTTATAAATTTTATCAAAAATACCCAATTTTCAAAATATCTAGCTCATTTTGAAGCAATAAGCCTGAATTTTCAATATTTTCAGCTTAAAAACACTATAAAAATCATGAAAATCTGAAATTCACTCAAAAATCTGTGCTCTAGCTCATTTTGAAGCTGAAAACCTAAAATTTTCGGAATTTTAGCTTCAAAATGCTATAAAAATCATGAAAATCTGAAAATCTCCCGAAAAAATGTGGCCTTTTGAAATTTACTTCAGATTTTTCAAAAATTCATAACTTTTCTCAAAAAAATCTGGTTTTTTAAACTTCTAGCTCATTTTGAAGCTAAAAATAGGAATTTTCCGATTTTTAGCATTTATTTAAAAAAAATCATAACTTAAAATGTTATATTTGGGTTATCCAAAACAAGTTTTTAAAAAAACGGGTGCTCCCGCAAATTGATGCAACGAAAATTTAAGAAGTCACTTTTCCAGCTCACCCACCACCATCACCGATGTCAATGCAACCTCATTCGATGCAAATGCCGCCTCCAATGTCACCGATGCATCAGATGCAGATGCAGATGCAACAACAACAACATCAACAGCATCAGATGCAACAGTTTCAGCAAATGCAGCAACAACAACAACATCATCCAATGCAACACTCCATGCCACCAATGATGCCGAGTAATCAGTCGATGGGACAACAACCACAACAACAACAGCAGCAGCCGGACGAAGAATCAGACGATGAGTGTGATCCTCCACCACCGCCGAAAATGATGGGACCACCTGCGACACCAAACACGATGCCACTTCAGAGTCCGAATAATCAACCGTTGACACCGTCGCCATTGGCGCATCCACAGAAGCCGTGGAATCAGAATCCGATGGAACAGGTGCCGATGAATGTGGATTTGAAGCCAGAACTGTCGGTTTTGAATAAAATGCTGATGAAGGATGACTCGCCACCAATGTCCGGTAGAGTTGAAGAGAAGCCCGTCACGATGCCGCCACCAACGACACCGACGAAACGAAAAGGACTTGGATTAGAAGCGGCGATATCGAAAATCAAGGGACAACAGCAAGCGAGAGCGGAAGTGCTGGCGGATTTGTTCGACGATGGAGTTGGCGGAAAGACGCCGAGTTCGGTGCCGACGACGCCGACGACCCCGGGGCCAATGGTGGAGAGGAAGCCGTTTGAAGGGATGGGCACCTCGGGTAGTTCGAAGAGGGAGGAGAGTTTGGAAGGATCGAGTGGATCAGGGGCAGAGGTTAGCAAGGTTACGATCGTTGAACCGACGAAGCTTACTATAAAGGTGAGAATTTTTTATAAAATCTTGGAATTAGGTTTATAGAATTTATATATTAGGTAAATTTGGGAAATAATAGGAAGTGACACCCTGTCTTTAAGGAAGTTTATACGTTTTTAATTGAATTCAAATTCGAAATTAATTATTTCAAAAAAAAGTGACACCCTGTCTTTAAGAACCCAACAATGAGCTCGCAGTATTTTTTAAATTAAAATCTAGATGTTTTGAAAGAGGGAAGCGTAATGAATTGTTTTCGAAAAATGCTCATTGAGCTGAAAATCTGGAAATTTAAGAAAAAACGTAAATTTTTTTAAAAGTTCACATTTTTTGAGATATATTCAGATTTTCATGATTTTATAGTGTTTTTTAGCTGAAAATATGAAAATTCTGGTTTTTCGCTTCGAAATGAGCTAGAAATACTGAAAATCAAATTTTTTTGAGAAAAGTTATGATTTTTTGAAAATACTGAAGCAAATTTTTATAAGGGTACATTTTTTCGACATATTTTCGTATTACCATGATTTTCATAACATTTTAAAGCTAAAAATCTGAAAATTCAGGTTTTTCGCTTTAAAATGAGCTAGAAATTTTGAAAATCAGATTTTTTTGAGAAAAGTTATGATTTTTTGAAAATTCTGAAGTAAATTTTAGAAAGGGCATATTTTTTGAAATATTTTCAGATTTCCATGATTTTTATAGCATTTTGAAGCAAAAAATCTGAAAATTCAGGCTTTTAGCTTCAAAATAAGCTGAGAATTTTGAAAATTAAATTTTTTTGAGAAAAATTGTGAATTTTTGAAAATTACTGAAATGAATTTAAAGAAGGGGCATCATTTCGAGTGAATTTCAGATTTCCGTGATATTTATAGCATTTTGAAGCTAAAAATCTGAAATTTCAGGTTTTCAGCTTCAAAATGAGCTACAACCAGATTTTTTTGAGAAAAGTTATGATTTTTTGAAAATTACTAGTTTCAGCTCCCGAAATTGTCTCGAAATTCGCCATCAGTCGATCAACAGAAAGCGAAACAACAACAACAAGCACCATACGCCGGATTATCATCATCATCGGTTTCAGCGATGCCAAAACTGGAAAAGGAGAAAATTCGGGAAAATAGTAAGGAAAAGGAACGATCGGAGAAGAAAAAGAAGGAAAAGGAACGCGGTGAGAAGGATGCGGTTTCAATGGAGAAGGTGAAAAAAGAAAAGAAGAGGAAGTACGAGAAGAAGGAGAAGGATCCGAAAGAGCCGAAAGAGAAGAAGAGCAAAATTGAGGGGATGCCATCGACATCGAGCAGTAAATCGACAAAGGACGTTTTGAATATTTTGCCGTTGAGGCAGAATTTGAAAAATTTTAAGATTCCGAAGGTGAGGGGGGAATTTAGTCATATTTTTCTGATAATTTTAGAAAAATTGTTTTTTTGGTGAAAGTACTGAATTATTTTAAGATTTTTAAAACATTTTGAAACTGAAATTTTATTTTGAAAAATTCAAATTTTCAATTTTTTTAGGACTGAAAATCTGTTCAAAAACGGTTTTTTTCAGAAAAATCGTCAAATTTTCGCTGAAAATCTGAAATTTAATAATTAGGGTAAAACTATTTACTAAGTTATTCTCGGATTTTAAGAAAATTATAAAAATGCTGAAACTGTATTTTTTTTTTTGAAAAAAAATCAAATTTTCGAAAATATTTGGTTTTTGAGTGAAAATCTGGAATTCACAAGAAAAGGGAAGCACGCTCACTAAGTTATTCTCAGATTTCAAGAAAATTATAAAAATTCTGAAACTGTGTTTTTTTTAATTGAAAAATGTAAAATTTGCTATTTTATTTGGTTTTTGGCTGAAAATCTGGAATTCAAAAAAAAGCACCGTTTCAGAATTTTTATAATTTTCTTAAAATCTGAGAATAACTTAGTAAATATCATGTTTTTTATTCTTTTTTTTTTGAATTCCAGATTTTCAAGTAAAGAATATTCGAAAATTTGATGATATTTCGGAAATAAAAATAAGGCTACAGAGTTTTTTGAAAAAAAAACTATCTAGAGATAAAAAAGTACGTTTTTTTTTGAATTCCAGATTTTCAGTCGTCAAAAACCAAATAAAATCGAAAATTGGGCGATTTTTCAAAATAAAAACACATTTTCAGAATTTTTATAATTTTCTTAAAGTATGACAGCATTGAACTGTTTTATGATTTTAAGAAAATTGGAAAAATTCTGAAACTGTAGTTTTTTTTGAAAATTTTTTAAATTTTCGAATATATTCGGTTTTTGACTGAAAATCTGGAATTCAGAAAAAAGCACAGTTTCAGAATTTTTATAATTTTCTTAAAATCTGAGAATAACTTAGTAAATATCATGTTTTTTATTCTTTTTTTTTGAATTCCAGATTTTCAGTCAAAAACAAAATATATTCGAAAAATGGACGATTTTTCAAAATAAAAACACATTTTCAGAATTTTTAAAATTTTCTTAAAGTATGACAGCATTGAACTGTTTTATGATTTTAAGAAAATTGGAAAAATTCTGAAACTGTAGTTTTTTTTGAAAATTTTTTAAATTTTCGAATATATTCGGTTTTTGACTGAAAATCTGGAATTCAGAAAAAAGCACAGTTTCAGAATTTTTATAATTTTCTTAAAATCTGAGAATAACTTAGTAAATATCATGTTTTTTATTCTTTTTTTTTGAATTCCAGATTTTCAGTCAAAAACAAAATATATTCGAAAAATGGACGATTTTTCAAAATAAAAACACATTTTCAGAATTTTTAAAATTTTCTTAAAGTATGACAGCATTGAACTGTTTTATGATTTTAAGAAAATTGGAAAAATTCTGAAACTGTAGTTTTTTTTGAAAATTTTTTAAATTTTCGAATATATTCGGTTTTTGACTGAAAATCTGGAATTCAGAAAAAAGCACAGTTTCAGAATTTTTATAATTTTCTTAAAATCTGAGAATAACTTAGTAAATATCATGTTTTTTATTCTTTTTTTTTGAATTCCAGATTTTCAGTCAAAAACAAAATATATTCGAAAAATGGACGATTTTTCAAAATAAAAACACATTTTCAGAATTTTTAAAATTTTCTTAAAGTATGACAGCATTGAACTTTTTTATTATTTTAAGAAAATTTTAAAAATTTTGAAACTGTAGTTTTTTTTTTTGAAAAACTTCAAATTTTCGAATATATTTGGTTTTTGGCTGAAAATTTTTTAAATAATCGAAAATATTTGGTTTTTGAGTGAAAATCTGGAATTCAAAAAAAAGGCGACCTTATTATTACTAGATAGCTTTTTTTTAAAGTTCTGAAACTTTATTTTTATTGCTCAAAAATCAAATTTTCGAATATTCTGGGTTTTTTCTCTGAAAATCTGGAATTCAGAAGAAATGGGAAAACACTACTCACTAAGTTGTTATTCTCAGATTTCAAGAAAATTATTAAAATGCTAAAACTGTGTTTTTTTTTTGTTGAAAAATGTAAAATTTGCGATTTTATTTGGTTTTTGGCTGAAAATCTGGAATTCAAAAAAAAGCACAGTTTCAGAATTTTTATAATTTTCTTAAAATCTGAGAATAACTTAGTAAATATCATGTTTTTTATTCTTTTTTTTTGAATTCCAGATTTTCAGTCAAAAACAAAATATATTCGAAAAATGGACGATTTTTCAAAATAAAAACACATTTTCAGAATTTTTAAAATTTTCTTAAAGTATGACAGCATTGAACTGTTTTATGATTTTAAGAAAATTGGAAAAATTCTGAAACTGTAGTTTTTTTTGAAAATTTTTTAAATTTTCGAATATATTCGGTTTTTGACTGAAAATCTGGAATTCAGAAAAAAGCACAGTTTCAGAATTTTTATAATTTTCTTAAAATCTGAGAATAACTTAGTAAATATCATGTTTTTTATTCTTTTTTTTTGAATTCCAGATTTTCAGTCAAAAACAAAATATATTCGAAAAATGGACGATTTTTCAAAATAAAAACACATTTTCAGAATTTTTAAAATTTTCTTAAAGTATGACAGCATTGAACTGTTTTATGATTTTAAGAAAATTGGAAAAATTCTGAAACTGTAGTTTTTTTTGAAAATTTTTTAAATTTTCGAATATATTCGGTTTTTGACTGAAAATCTGGAATTCAGAAAAAAGCACAGTTTCAGAATTTTTATAATTTTCTTAAAATCTGAGAATAACTTAGTAAATATCATGTTTTTTATTCTTTTTTTTTGAATTCCAGATTTTCAGTCAAAAACAAAATATATTCGAAAAATGGACGATTTTTCAAAATAAAAACACATTTTCAGAATTTTTAAAATTTTCTTAAAGTATGACAGCATTGAACTTTTTTATTATTTTAAGAAAATTTTAAAAATTTTGAAACTGTAGTTTTTTTTTTTGAAAAACTTCAAATTTTCGAATATATTTGGTTTTTGGCTGAAAATTTTTTAAATAATCGAAAATATTTGGTTTTTGAGTGAAAATCTGGAATTCAAAAAAAAGGCGACCTTATTATTACTAGATAGCTTTTTTTTAAAGTTCTGAAACTTTATTTTTATTGCTCAAAAATCAAATTTTCGAATATTCTGGGTTTTTTCTCTGAAAATCTGGAATTCAGAAGAAATGGGAAAACACTACTCACTAAGTTGTTATTCTCAGATTTCAAGAAAATTATTAAAATGCTAAAACTGTGTTTTTTTTTTGTTGAAAAATGTAAAATTTGCGATTTTATTTGGTTTTTGGCTGAAAATCTGGAATTCAAAAAAAAGCACAGTTTCAGAATTTTTATAATTTTCTTAAAATCTGAGAATAACTTAGTAAATATCATGTTTTTTATTCTTTTTTTTTGAATTCCAGATTTTCAGTCAAAAACCAAATAAAATCGAAAATTTGACGTTTTTCAAAAAAAACACCGTTTCAGAATTTTTATAATTTTTTAAAAGTCTGAGTACATTTATTAAGTTTTTATGATTTTAAGAAAATTGTAAAAATTCTGAAACTAATTTTTTTTGAAAATTTTTTAAATTTTCGAATGTATTCGGTTTTTGACTGAAAATCTGGAATTCAAAAAAAAAGGCGACTTTTTTTAAAGTTCTGAAACTTTATTTTTATTTCCCAAAAATCATCAAATTTTCGAATATTCTGAGTTTTTTCTCTGAAAATCTGGAATTCAGAAGAAATGGGAAAACACTACTCACTAAGTTGTTATTCTCAGATTTCAAGAAAATTATTAAAATGCTAAAACTGTGTTTTTTTTTTGTTGAAAAATGTAAAATTTGCGATTTTATTTGGTTTTTGGCTGAAAATCTGGAATTCAAAAAAAAGCACAGTTTCAGAATTTTTATAATTTTCTTAAAATCTGAGAATAACTTAGTAAATATCATGTTTTTTATTCTTTTTTTTTGAATTCCAGATTTTCAGTCAAAAACCAAATAAAATCGAAAATTTGACGTTTTTCAAAAAAAACACCGTTTCAGAATTTTTATAATTTTTTAAAAGTCTGAGTACATTTATTAAGTTTTTATGATTTTAAGAAAATTGTAAAAATTCTGAAACTAATTTTTTTTGAAAATTTTTTAAATTTTCGAATGTATTCGGTTTTTGACTGAAAATCTGGAATTCAAAAAAAAAGGCGACTTTTTTTAAAGTTCTGAAACTTTATTTTTATTTCCCAAAAATCATCAAATTTTCGAATATTCTGAGTTTTTTCTCTGAAAATCTGGAATTCAGAAGAAATGGGAAAACACTACTCACTAAGTTGTTATTCTCAGATTTCAAGAAAATTATTAAAATGCTAAAACTGTGTTTTTTTTTTGTTGAAAAATGTAAAATTTGCGATTTTATTTGGTTTTTGGCTGAAAATCTGGAATTCAAAAAAAAGCACAGTTTCAGAATTTTTATAATTTTCTTAAAATCTGAGAATAACTTAGTAAATATCATGTTTTTTATTCTTTTTTTTTGAATTCCAGATTTTCAGTCAAAAACCAAATAAAATCGAAAATTTGACGTTTTTCAAAAAAAACACCGTTTCAGAATTTTTATAATTTTTTAAAAGTCTGAGTACATTTATTAAGTTTTTATGATTTTAAGAAAATTGTAAAAATTCTGAAACTAATTTTTTTTGAAAATTTTTTAAATTTTCGAATGTATTCGGTTTTTGACTGAAAATCTGGAATTCAAAAAAAAAGGCGACTTTTTTTAAAGTTCTGAAACTTTATTTTTATTTCCCAAAAATCATCAAATTTTCGAATATTCTGAGTTTTTTCTCTGAAAATCTGGAATTCAGAAGAAATGGGAAAACACTACTCACTAAGTTGTTATTCTCAGATTTCAAGAAAATTATTAAAATGCTAAAACTGTGTTTTTTTTTTGTTGAAAAATGTAAAATTTGCGATTTTATTTGGTTTTTGGCTGAAAATCTGGAATTCAAAAAAAAGCACAGTTTCAGAATTTTTATAATTTTCTTAAAATCTGAGAATAACTTAGTAAATATCATGTTTTTTATTCTTTTTTTTTGAATTCCAGATTTTCAGTCAAAAACCAAATAAAATCGAAAATTTGACGTTTTTCAAAAAAAACACCGTTTCAGAATTTTTATAATTTTTTAAAAGTCTGAGTACATTTATTAAGTTTTTATGATTTTAAGAAAATTGTAAAAATTCTGAAACTAATTTTTTTTGAAAATTTTTTAAATTTTCGAATGTATTCGGTTTTTGACTGAAAATCTGGAATTCAAAAAAAAAGGCGACTTTTTTTAAAGTTCTGAAACTTTATTTTTATTTCCCAAAAATCATCAAATTTTCGAATATTCTGAGTTTTTTCTCTGAAAATCTGGAATTCTATTAAAGCCGACTTTAGTGATGGCATTGAACTATTCTAAGATTTTTTAAAAATTGTAAAAATTCTGAAGCAGTAAATTTTTTTTTTAATTTTTAAAATTTTTGATTTTGTTTTGTTTTTGACTGAAAATCTGGAATTCAAAAAAAAAGACACTTCTTTAATTTCTAGACAGTTTTTTTTAATTCTGAAAACTTTCGAATATTTTGGGTTTTTCCACTGAACATCTGAAATTTCGGAAAAACTGCATATAATATATTTATTGTGAAATTTACAGAAAATTCTGAAACTGTGGTTTTTTTTTTGAAACAATTCAAAATTTCGATTTTATTTGGGTATTGACTGAAAATCTGAAATTCGAAAAAAGGATAATCACGGTGACTAAGTTATTCTAAGATTTTTTTAAAATTATAAAAATTCTGAAACTGTAATTTTATTTTTGAAAAATTGTCAAATAATCGAAAATATTTAGTTTTTGGCTGAAAATCTGAAAATTAAAAAAAGGGACTTTTTTGGCGTCGAAATACGAAATGAATAATTATCTCAAAAATTTCAGAAAGAATCCAACGAAGACATGATCGGATCCACAGCACCGCCAAAAGAGGAGCCGACAACAAGTGCGACGTCGTCGTCAACCACCCCGATCTCATCGATTCCATTACCATCGGCGTCTTCGGCGCCACCGCAACGGAAAGATTCGGCACCATTGATTTCACCGAGCCTGCCACCGTCATCACAAGAAGCTGGCTATCGGGAACCACCGCATTTCTTTAGAGATGGACCGCCAAAGAAGAAATCGTCGAGCTCGTTGTTGTCGGGTGGAGTAGGTGGAGGTGGCGGAACGCCAACCTATGGATCTAGTGGATCGAGTGGGAGAAGGAAGCAGGGTTCGGTGCCACCGCCATTGCCGAGGGGGAATATACCGGGTTATGGTGGTGGAGGAGGAGGAGGATCTGGGAGAGAATCGGGAGGAACGAGAGGATATCCGGGAGGACCGGCAAGAGGTGGCGGATATGATCAGAAGCAGGTAGCGTCGTATGCACAAGGACTTCCGCCAGGGATGGGACCGCCAGCCGTTGGAAGTGGGGGATGGGGAAGACCACCGTCGCATAGGGATTATCAGTGAGTTTTCATGGATTTAGACTAGAAGGCTTAAAAGGGGGGGGGGGGGGGGGGTTCTCGAACACACGGTTTACGATTTAAAGCAACGGCAAAATATCGATTGAATTTTGGAAATTTTTCAAAAAAAGGAACATTTCAAAGATTCGATTTTGAAAAGTGTTTTTTCTAAAGAGAATATCTGCAGTTTGGAATTTCAGACAAATTTCAGAAGAATCTGGAAGGGAGCTGTATTTTTCCGAAGATTTATATATTTTTTAATTGAATTCAATAATTGAACCGTCTGAAATTCGAATCGGGTGGCAAATTGATTTGAAAAATGCTGAAAATTGAGATTTTTTGAATTTTTTGTTGGCTAAAAATGCATTTTCTACCTTTAAGAGGATTTTAAGAAGTTTTGCGATTTTTAGAACAATCTGGAAGAAGGTTAATTTTGAAAATACTTAAAATTTTGATTGAAAACGGTAAAAACAATTTTATTTCTTGAAAAATTGTACCAGAAATGTCCCCCTTCCCCGAAAAAACAAGTGGAATCAAAGATTCGTTTTATTATTAGGCGAAGAACAAATATTTGGTGTACAATTGTGTTTTTTAAAGATAAGGGGTAAGATAGAAATTGCCATCAAACATCATCAATTACGCGTTTCCCTTTTTGTCGATTTTGAATTGATTTTAACAACAAAGTTCAAAATTTTGCCCCCCTAAGAAAAAAAAGAGATTAGAGTAAAAATCAACGAAACACACGATGTTCAGCGCTCCGACTGGTTCGTCGTCATCATCGTCGCATCAAAGTTCAGTGGGGCATTTGAAGGAGAAGGATCAGAAGGATCATCATAAGGAGAGAGGAGGAGCAGGAGGAAGTGAGGATAGAGGACCGGACAGTCCGGAAGAGATGCTGAAAATTGCGGATGAATAGAGGCCGCGATTTATTGATTTTTTTGTGGAATTTAATGGAATTTTTATATATTTTTTTTGAGATTTGAATATTGATTTTTTAAGCAGGCCTTGAAATGAGCACTTTTTGTCAAAAATGCATTTTTTGAAGCACATGTTGTGCTATTTTTCCCATATTTTTTCTTGTGATGATGAGCCATAATTTTTGTTCAAAATATTTAAGTATTCAATTGCCATTTTGTTTGAATTTGAAGATTTTAATTTTTTGTTGCGTGATATTCAAAATTTTGTGAATTTTGAAGAGGTTTTTGGACATTTTTCATGTAGACACCTTTAAAATGTGTGATTTATTATGATGTAATTATTTTTTGCAATTTACTTTATATATGAAATTTTCTGTCAAAAAAATGTGGTTTGGGGGATTTTTTCTGTAATTTTTTTTTGTGGAATTTGAGAATTTTCATTTTTAGAGTTTGCATTTTTTGTGAAATGTGAATTTTGAAATTTTAGAAAAATTTCAGATCATTTTTTTGAGAATTGTAGTTGACTGGAATTTTAGAAATTCGAAAAACAAAATTTATTTTCATCAAAAAAGTCGATTTGGCCTAGAAAAACATACCGCGGACTAGAAATCTACCGGCGAAAACTAGTCCACTGTCTAAGGTGAACATTTTTTCGACGTTTTTTTATAATCTCAAAATCTGAAACTTTTGAGCATAATTTTTTCGGGCTCAAAACCTGAAAATTTCCAAAAAATCATGGAATTTTGAAGAGCTGTAATGTGGCTCAAACTCAATATTTTTGGATCAAAACAATGGCCTAGAAAAAGTGACCACCGGCGAAAACTAGTCCGCAGGCATGAAAAATCGAAAAAAGTATTAATTAAAATGAAAAATAAAAAAAGGACTGATATAAGCAGCATAACTATTTATTAACGAAACACGAAAAAAGCTCATTGGAAAAAGTTAGGCCAACTTTTTCTAGGCCATTGTTTTGAGGGTTGTTTTCTCGGCTTCTAGGTGGTTTTAGAAAATTTTAAAAACAGATTTGGAATGAGAATAAAGTCTATTTTCATCCCAGACACATTCATTAGCTCCGTAAAGCCCTCCTTAAGGAAAATTCTGAAAGTTTCGCAGATTTTAAAATGTCGAAGAATTTTCTTAAAATTTAGGGAAAACCTTCGAATTTTTTAATTGGCTTTTCCAAAAATCAAAGATTTCCGCTTTAAAATCTCTAATTGTGACAACAATAAAAAAATGTTTTTGAAATTCTGAAAAATTTGAATTTATTGATGAAATTTTAGAATTTTCAGATTCTAAAGTATTTCAAAAAAAATCTAGAGAGGAATACTGTTTTTTAAAACATCGCCGAGATTAAAAAAACAATTTTTACAGTTTCAAAAGAAGGATTTTTTTGTGATTTCTTCATTTTTGGGATTTCAAAAGCCGAGAAAATAAGCTTCAAAACAATGGCCTAGAAAAAGTCGGCCACCGGCTTGAAAAAAAAACAATTAGTTTCGATTTTTTTGTAAGAAAATTCAAAACTTTTCAAAATTTCCTATGATTTCCAGAAATTCAAGTTTTTTTTCTGAATTTCACAAAATTTTCTGAAAATTAAGTAGATCCCGCCCCTTTTTTCTTAATTTCTAATCACGATTAGAAATAACGAAGCGAAAAAATACCAATTTCATAATTTTCACGAAGTTTTCAAAATTTTGAATAATGCCAAAATTCTGGAATTTAAGAATTTTCAGATTTTCAGATGAAAAATTTTTAAAATTTTTGAAAATGTTATTTTTTAAGAATTTTTCGAAGAATATAGATTTCAGCTTAATTATAATTACAATTTTAAAAATTTTTAATTTTCAGAAAATTTCCACAAAAAATGCGATTTCAAAAATCTCAACCAAATTTGCTGAAATTTGGCAATTCGGTTAACAATGGAACCATTATGTATATCTGAAAGTTTCATCCAGAAATATTGAGGTTGAGCCGAGCTATAGCTCTTCAAAGTTCAAAATTTGGCAAATTTTCAGATTTTGACGCGCCTTGTGCACATTAGCAGCTAAAATTAGAAGCATCCTAGCCATCACGCCGAGCTCTTTCTAATGAGCAAGGTCTCTTATAAAACTCTTAGACCGAGTTGGTCCCTTGTGAATAATATTAATATAATCAATATCACTCCGATCTTATATTTATCTCCATGTGATTGCTTTTTGACCATTGTCTCTTTTCTCTGCGTCTCTTATTTATTTATATCACGTTTTCTATTCTTTTTTTTTTATAAAAAAGCCTTTTGATAATAAGTGGGCGGAGCCTAAAATTGATAACGATATTCTTCTCCTTTTATCATAGATAGTGAAATACAAATATTCTGTATTGGGTCATTGTTATTCATTGAAAATGAAGGTAGCTATTGTTGGAAGGTGAGTGAGTCGTCTCTGAAAATATTATTCTTTGGCTGGAATTTTGAGAAATTTCTATTTAAAAAGGTTTTTTTCAGCGGACTTGTCGGTTCGAGTTGGGCGACGATTTTCGCCAGTGCCGGATATGACGTACAGATGTATGATATTTCGGAGAAGCAGCTGGAGATTGCCCGGAATAATGTGGCAACGAATTTGAGGAAGTTAGAGGTGGGGTGGTTTTTTTTCTCGCGGGTTTTTTGAGAAATTTGGGTTCTTTTCTTGAATTTCAGAATAATTTTTAAAAATTAAAGATGGTGGCGCAGTGTCTTTAAGAATTATAAGCACTTTTTTTGGTTCTTTTTTAGAAACATAGGATTTTTGTGAAGAAAAAATCAAGTTTTTCTTTTATTTTGGGAATTTTAGCATAAATGAATGTATTTTCCAAAATTTGAATTTATTAAAACATTTTTTGTGGGAAAAAATCAAATCTGATCGATTGAAAAATATAGTGACACCTTATCTTTAAGGATATTCACAAAAATATTGACAGTACGGAATTAGGAATTGGTGACTTTTTTTATTTTTCAAATAAGTGACACCTTGTCTTTAATTTAGACTGTAACGCTAAATAATTAAGTGACAGCTTGTCTTTAATAAAGTGATACCTTGTCTTTAATAAAGTGATACCTTGTCTTTAATTTAGACTGTAACGCTAAATAATTCTGAAAAAAATTAATAAAACATTTCAAAACCCCTATTTCAGTGTTTACTTTGATCAAATTTCAATTATGGGAAATTTTAGCGCAGAAGAAATAGTTGCAGTACCGAATGCGAATTTATTTATTCATAAAAGTTTATTTGAAACCGTGATTTTTAAAAAAATTTTAAAAATTAAAATTATTTTCCGAATTTTAGATTTTGTAACCGAGAAAAACATTTTTTAAAGAATTTTCCAAAGAATTTGTAACTTTCACCATTTTGGCTTAAAGACACAGTGCCATTGAATTGTCTAGGTTAAATGTATTCTGCAAATTTTCGTAAAAATTTAGGTTTCATCGTGAAATGGTGAAAAAAAGGTGGAAAAAATTCCATTCGTCTTCTACATCCTTTTTTTTAAATTCAAATTGTGAATTATCGACATTTCATTTCTTAAAGGCAAGGGTCTATCAAATTTTCAACAAAAAAAAACAACATTTAATAAAAATATGACTTCTGGAACTTTTTTTGATTATTTTTATTTGATACCTAATAATTTTAAAATTATTGAAAAATGTACTTCATTTAATGTACTTCATTTGAACCCCTAGCTCATTTTCAGAACTTTTCTAAAAATTAATTTAGAATCATTTTTTTCTGAAAATTTAAGATTCAAAATTAAAGTTTCAGAAAATCTCAAAAAATCGTCAAATTTTTCAGGAAAATGGCCTACAACGAGGCACAATTTCAGCAGAACAAGCGCTGGCCAATGTCTCAACCACTGTCTCTTTGGAAGAAGCGATGAACGGCGCTGGATATATGCAAGAATCGGCGGTAGAAAATCTGGAATTCAGACAGACGTTCTGGAAACAATTGGATCAGTTAGCAGGTCCGGAGACCATATTGGCTTGTAGTACGTCGACAATTCCGGCGTCGAAGTTTACGGAAGGGTTGAAGAATAGGTTAGTGAAAAATTGCTGAAATTTTTTAATTGAGTCATTTCGTTTAGTCTCTCAAATTGATATTTTTTTGGATTTCATTGATAAATGTATATTTTTTGAAACAGTAAAAAAAAGAACTTTTTTAAAAATCCAAGTGTTCAAAAAATTCAATGGGTTAAGTGTGGAAAATGTGGAATTTGTGCGGAAAATGTGGAATTAGAGAATTTTCACAAATTTATAAAAAAATTTTAAAACGAACATTTTAATTAACCGATTATTTGTAATTTATTTAAAACTTTTGAGAAAAAAATTTTTTTGAAACATTTTTCGGAATTTTTGAAAATTCGAAAAATTATATTGATTTTTATAATTAGCGAATTTTCTGGAAAAAAAAATAGACAGGCTCAAAATGAACTTAAAACTTTGAAAGAAACAAAAAAATGCGTGCAAAATTCAGTATGTGGAAAATGTGGAATTTGTGCGGAAAATGTGGAATTAGATGAATTTTGAAATTGTTGAAAAACGAAAATTTTTGATTAACCATCATTTGAATTCGACTTTCCCGTTATGATATTTATCCTATTTTCAATATTTCTGAACAAATTTCATGGATTTATGGTTAATTTTCACTTTTTAATTTATGCGCGAAAACTATGGAAATTAGTGTTTTTCGTTTTTAACTTTTAAAAAGATGACATTTTCAAAATAAACAAAATAAAACGTTAAATAACTGACAAAATGCCTTTAATTCCCCCTTCATTCCAGAGAACGCTGTCTGATCGTGCATCCAGTCAATCCGCCACTTTTCCTTCCACTCACTGAACTCGTACCAGCTCCATGGACCAGTCAGAGCACAGTTGATCGTGCCGCCGAGATTCTGGAGTCTGTTCGACAGAAACCAGTGAAATTGAGGAAAGAGGTCGACGGATTTGCAGTGAATCGTCTTCAATATGCACTTTTGGCTGAAACTTGGAGACTGGTCGCTGATGGTGTTCTTAGTGCAGAGGATGTGGATGCGGTTAGCTTTTTTTTTGGATTTCCGCATTTTGAAGATTCAAAAAATAATTCTAGGTCATGTCTCACGGGCTCGGACCACGTTACGCATTCCGCGGACCGCTTGCAACCACTCACTTGAACGCATTCGGTGTCAAAGACTACTTCCAACGTTACTCCGGTGCGATTCAAACAGTGACCGCCACATTCGGTCCGATGCCAACGTTCGACGATCCGGCGGTTATTGAGAGCATCGCCTCGGAATTGGATCAAACGATGCCGACGGAAAGAATTCGCGAGTTTCAGGCGGAAAGAGAACGACATTTGATTGAGATGGCGAAATTGAAAAGACAATTGGAATAAATTATATTTAGTTTGATTTTTTAAAATTTTTGAATTTGTAAATAAACAAATTTTTTTACAAATATTTGTAAATTATAAATTCGGCATGCTTTGAAGGTTGATAACTTGATGGAAATTGATCAGAATTACTTGAAATTTTAGTAAATTCATAGAAAGTGATTAAATAGGAAGTATTCAAAATTGCATGCACATCTGACGAGTTTGAACAGAGTTATGATTAATTTTTGATTTTTTTGTTTCCAAAATTTTTTTTTAAATAACATTTTTTTTAAAAATAACTTTGTAAATTTCATAGCTAACAGCATGTGAATACAGACAGTTCAAAATTGTCAAAGATTTAGAAATTTGAGAAAAAATTGATAAAATTCATCTAATTCCACATTTTCCGCACAAATGCCACATTTTCCGGAAATATTAAACGTTTCGAAATTTAGTTTCCATTTTTTTCTTTAAAAAGGAGTGAATTACAGAAAAAACTTCTATAATGTCGAAAAATAAATGTTAACGATTACTTTCCATTAAAAAGTCTAGAAAGTGGGAAATTTTCAAAACGTGTCATTTTTGCGGAAAATTTGGAATTTGAGCGGAAAATGTGGAATTAGATGAATTTAGAAAAATTGCATTTTTTGTCACTAACAATTTTTTGTGAAATTTCTAAATCACCTTTGATAATTTTGAACTTCTTTCCGAATTTTGAAATCTGCATTTAGAAAACTGATTTTTGTAAGTTATGAAATTGACAAAGCAATTTTTTAAAAAACGCGATTTTATTTTAAAAATTATTTTGAAACGGGAAAACTTTGAAAACCAAAAATTTAAAAAAATTAGCAAAAATTAAAATTTAATTTCTCGTATAAATTTCACGTGTTGGAATTGATTTTAAAAATGATTCTAGGCGTCTAACATAATCCTGAATATATTCACTTAATTTTTAAAAAGATAACTTTATTCAATTTTTTGGGTTTTTACTTCTAAAAAACTTTAAGATTTTCATAAATTTTCAGTTTCAAAAATATTTTTTTTAATTCAAAAATTTCAAGCGATATTCGATCAATATGGCTTTATTCTACAAGAATTTTTTGGAACTTTACAAAAAATTTCCGTTTCATAAAGTGTCAAAATCTGGGAAATTTTCGTTTTTTTCGGTAGTATATAACAGTTAGTAAAAAATATGAAAAGTTAGAAACCATTATGTTACTTCTATTATTTTCGATTTTTGGTAACTTTATCATGGAAAATGATTATTTGACACTGTAAACTTATGAAGACAATTAAAAAAATGTTTTTTATTGAAAACTCATCAATGAAATCGTCAAAATGTTGCTATGGTTCTAAAAATCAATTGAATATTATCATCTTGAAACTGTACAAATTTGAAAAGAGTAAAATGCATTTTTCCCACATTTTTTTCTATAAAACCTGAATTTCGTTCTGTGATCGAACAAAATTGACAATTATAAATCCAAAATATACGTATTGAGGCTTCAAAAACAATTTTATTTTGTATTCAATAAAATAATAAACAATTTTTATTATTATTGAATGCAAAACAAATTCTGCGTTCGGGGGAATCGAACCCCCGTCGAATGCTTGGAAGGCATCCATGCTGACCATTACACCACGAACGCTCATGTTAGAAACGATGGAAATAACGGGAATATCTATCCTGAACATGTTTTCACGCGCATTAGGATTTTTGTTTCAAAATGAAAATCAACCAATCTTCATTTTCTCCCCTATCGCATGAAGCTTAAAAGGATACATATTGTTTCCCGTTATTTCCATCTATTCTAACATGAGCGTTCGTGGTGTAATGGTCAGCATGGATGCCGTTCGATTCCCCCCGAACGCAGCATATTTTTTGCATTTATTAATAATATTTATTTCGAAATTCAAAATTATCGAAGATTTAGAAATTTCAGAAAAAAATATTGTGACGAAAAAAATGCAATTTTTAAATTAATCTAATTCCACATTTTCCGGACACATTCCAACCGGATACCTAATCTTTTTAATCGAAATTATTATTTTTTTTCAAACGTTTTTAACAGTCTCAAAAAGTTTCAGATGCATTTTCAAAAATAATCTTTTTTTCGAATGTGGTAAATTTCTTGAATTTTATTTTTGTGAATAATTTTCAATATTTTTTTTTGTTTAAAAAAATCCAGAAAATATTAGTTTCAATTTTTTTGAAAATTAAAATTACTAAATTTTAAATTTCTAAAAGATTGAATTACAAAAAAAATACGATGTCCATTAATATATGACATTGGATATTATCGATTTGTTGCGTTATAATGGAAAATGATTTTTTGAAACTGTAAAATATTGAAGAAAAATGTAATAATGAAATTTTATTGCAACTCATTAATGAATTTCAAAATATCTGAAGGTTATTGGAAAAAATTACAGAATTGCAAAGACGCCAAATCAAACAAATTAAATGGAATTTTCTGACAAAATTTTATGATTTAATTTCAGATTTTTTGATTTTTGAGCAATGAGAAATCAAAAATATGCGAATTGAGGTTTTAAAAACAATATTATTAATAAATGAAAAAAATATTCTGCGTTCGGGGGGAATCGAACCCCCGTCGAATGCTTGGAAGGCATCCATGCTGACCATTACACCACGAACGCTCATGTTAGCAGAGATGGAAATAACGGGAATATCTGTCCTGAATTTGTTTTCGCGAGCGCTTTTCTTATTCGGATTTTTATCCTTTTAAGCTTCATGCGATAGAAGAGAAAATGACGATTGGTTGATTTTCATTTTGAAACAAAAATTAAAATAGGAAGCGCGCGCACGAAAACAAGTTCAGGATAGATATTCCTGTTATTTCCATCTTTTCTAACATGAGCGTTCGTGGTGTCTCAGACAATGGGGGAACTAGTTATTGGGTGAGTTCTCGACTAGTTTTTCGGTCAGTCTCGACTAGTCGCTCGACTCTGGCAGGGCTAGTCGGAACTCCCGACAGGCTAGTCGAAACTCCCGAGGAACTAGTCAAAACTCTCGAGAGGCTAGTCGAAAATTGGTCGGCGGCAAATAAATTTTTCGCAGCCGCCACGGGATAGCATAGAAATTTCACGTGGCGGCGGCGTAGTGGGGGTGGTGTTAAGCGATGGCAGCGAGAAACCCTTCCTGGAACCGAACCTGCGACAACTTGACTTCCTGCAGGAAGTCAAGTTGTCGCAGGTTCGGTTCCAGGAAGGGTTTCTCGCTGCCATCGCTTAACACCACCCCCACTACGCAGCCGCCACGTGAAATTGCTATGATGCAATCCCGTGGTGGCTGCGAGAAATTTATTTGCCGCCGACCGATTTTCGACTAGCCTCTCGAGAGTTTTGACTAGTCTGTCGGCAGTTTCAACTAGTCTGTCGGCAGTTCCAACTAGTCACACCATAGTCGAGGAACTAGTCGGACTGACCGGAAAACTAGTCGGAAAACTGCCGCACGGCTAGTTCCCCAGTTGTCTGAGTGCTTGCTTGACGTGACGTTGAACCATTTGACTATACCTGAACATGTGGGGAAGGGGGGAAAGTGTGCTGATATGTGCGCTAGCGCCAGAGTTCTTTAAGAGTATATGTGGGACTTGGATAATCATAGCTATTGTTCTAGGAACACGATAGGACTCAAATTTTGAGAAATTATAGATTAAAACATGATTGTTAATAATAGAAGCTTTTTTTTTAGAAAAACACTGATTATCATTTTAGGTGACAAATAATGATTGTCGCATTCGATAACTGAAAATCGTTAGTTTCAAATAAAATATCTTGGATATTTACTAAATTGATGGGAATGAAAATATTGGTTACATTATTTCTCACACGGTGCTTGAATCTTTTCCGCGAGTCAATTTCGATAATCTCAATTGGTTGTGTGTTTCTGTGCTCAGTTTCTGATTTAAGAGAAAACCAAAGAGATTTTTAGAAAAAATTAATGAGTTTTGCTTCAAAATAAGACATTGCACACTCTTGAGAAAAAAACGTCTTCTGAAAATGTTTCGTGGAGGAAGTTATTTTTTCATAGTTGGCATTCATTTGTAAAAATGTCCTGAACTATGTTTTTCTTTGATTTAAACAGAGTTCTAGAAGTTGTAATTTTCATGAAAAACGAGTTTTAAAAAGATATTTAAGTTGACTTGTAACAAAGAAAATTGCATCTGCAATTTTTATTTTAGAAGGAAGGACTACAAAATGTATCACAGATAAATTTAGAATTAAATTAATTCGATTAGAATCATTAACTTCTGTTCTTCATTATTACATTAATAAAAGATTACAGGTTTTAAAATCATTAATATCAGTTTTCCATAATATTATAGAATATATTTTGGCTCAGGCTCAATATTTATGAATGAAACTTTCAGATGTACATTGTGGTTTCATTTTTCCCCAATTTTTCAAATTTGAGCTAATTTTGTTGAGATATAAACTTTTTTTTTAAAGTAACGGTCAAAAAATGTATTTTCAAAAAATTTCAACCAAATTTACTCAAATCTAAGAATGGAACCAATATGTACATCTAAAAGTTTCATCCAAAAATATTGAGATTCTGCCAAGCTGTTCAAAGTCACAGTTTCGACAAAATTTCAAATTTTGACGAGCTTTGTTCATTTGTCAGACCGTGTTCTTTGAGATAGGCATCATGTAATCAATCCCAATATGTGCCCCCGCATTGGGCGGGCGCTCTTTTTAACGAACCAGGTCTGATGTAAAAATATAAAACAGAGTCCTCACCCTTCCTCTTGTCAGAATATTATCACGCTGTTTAAGGATGACGGTCTAGAACTAGTGCAATTTTATTAAGGGACTATGTATGAGCCGCATTAAACAGCGGTGTCCTAGGCCGAATATCAGAGGTAAAGTTCTGCAACTTTACAGATAAGTAACACACACATCACTGAACACAACAATAACTAACCAACCCCAATACGTGTCCTCGCGTTGCGCGGGTGCACCCGATGTTTTCCGAAAAATTTAGCGCATCATAACTCAGCTTAAAATGAGAACTATAATATAACTTTTGTCTTTTTGGATAGCCCTCAACGCGTTTTATAACTTTGTAGTTGATATAAAAATTTAATGCACAAAACTTAACAACGAAAATTTAAAGAAAATAAACGGGTTTCAGTTTTTCCAAATTTTCTGGTGGGAAACCATATCAAACTGACACATTTTATTTTAAATTTTGAAAGAAGAAATGTTGTATTAGAATCAAAAATACTCAAAAAATGAGGGGCCCATTGTAATGAAAATAGACTTAAAATTTCGAAGAATTTTCTTGCAGAAAGGGTTGTTTAAGCTTGAATCTAGACCCTTAAGAATAGTTTATGTGCTTAAAAAATAAAACATGCGTCTCAATTATGCATGATTTACATTTTCCAAAAGTTTTTTGGTAAAAATCGAAAAAACATTTTTGACGATTATTTCATAAATTTTCCAAAAAAATAAATTTTTTTTGTTTGATTTTCACCAAAAAACTTTTTGAAAATGTTAATTCTGCATAATTGAAACTTATGTTTATCTTTTCAAACACCGAAACTGTTATTAAAGGTCTAAATTCGGGGTTAAAAACCATTTCTGCGAAGAAATCAACATTTTACGTATTTCGTCTGTTTTCAGCACAATGGGCCTCTTCATTTTACGAATTTATTTATGATTCTATTACAGAATTTCAACTTCTTTCGGAAATGAACTAAAACTTCTTGGGTTGATATGATTTTCCACTTGAAAATTCTGAAAAACTGGAACCGATTTTCTTTTCTTCAAATTTTCGTTTTTAAGTTTTATGTTTTGCATTTTGATATTAACGACGAAGTTGTAGAGTTTGTAAAGACCTATCCAAAAATATAAAGAATACTTTCCAGTTCTCATTTTGAGCTGAGTTATGCAGTGCCAAAATTTTCACCATACAGCGGGTGCACCCGCACAACGCGGGGACACATATTTGAGTTGGTTAGTTTTTTGTGTTCACTGATTTGTGTGTTACATCTATAAAGTTGCAGAACATTATCGGTATAAATATTATATTCGACCCAGGGCACCCATTATCGTTTTTTTTCATCCAGAAATGTTGAGGATGTGCCAAGGTATCGCTCAAATTTGACATATTACAGACTTTGAGATACTATTACTTTCTAGTGCACATTAGAACCTAAAACTTTAGTTTCTTAGTTCTCAGATCTGATGTAAAACTGACCGAGTTCAACCCCTTCTCCTTACCAGAATTGTATTAAGATTTCTAATGATGACGGTCTAGAAAGGATATTTTATTTAGAGACGATGTCTGAGGCGCATTAAACAGCGGTGTCCTAGACCGAATATCAGTGGAAAAGTCTTGTAACTTTACAGATAAGTAACACACACATCAATGAACATAACAACAACTAACCAACCCCAATATATGTCCCGCGTTTCGTGAGTGCACCCGCTTTTTGCTGAAAACTTTAGCTCAGAATAACTCAGCTCAAAATGAGAAATATAAAGCAATTTTCATATTTCTGGATAGCTCTTAACGTGATCTATAACTTTGTAGTTGACATAAAAATGCAAAGAACAAATCTTAAAAACGAAAATTTGAAGAAAAGAAAAAGAATTTCAGTTTTCAAATTTTTCTGGTCGAAAGCCACACCAACCCGAGACATTTTACTTCATTTTCTAAAGAGGATGAAATTCTGTACCGGAATCAAAAATAAACTTTTTAAAAATTAGGGGGCTTATTGTGACGAAGGTAAAAAATAAAAACGTCAAATTTTGAAGCATTTTATTGCAGAAATGATTGTTTAAGCCTGAATTTAGACCCTTAAAATAGTTTATGTGCTTAAAACATTAATCGTAGGACTCAATTATGCATAACTAACATTTTCCAAAAGTTTTTGGTGAAAATCGATAGAAAAACAATATTTTTTTGAAAAAACGAATAAATAGAAAATTATTTTGTCGATTTTCACCAAAAAAACTTTTGGAGAATGTTAATTTTACATAATTGAGACGTATGTTTAACTTATTAGGCACATAAAATGTTCTTAAGGGTCTAAATTCAGGCTTAAATAACCATTTCTGCAATAAAATGCTTCAAAATTTGACGTTTTTATTTTTTATCTTTGGCTCAATAGGCCCCCTCATTTTTTTAAAAGTTTATTTTTGATTCCGGTACAGACTTTCATCCTCTTTTGAAAATCAAGTAAAAAGTTTTGGGTTGATGTGGTTTTCCACCAGAAAATTGTGAAAAACTGAAACCCATTTTCTTTTCTTCAAATTTTCGTTTTTAACATTTGTTCTTTGAATTTTTATATCAACTGCAAAGTTATAGATCATGTTAAGAGCTATACAAAAATATGAAAATTACGTTATAGTTCTCATTTTAAGCTGAGTTATGCTGTGTCAAAGTTTTCAGCTAAAAGCGGGTGCATCCGCGCAATGTGGGGACACATATTGCTGTTGGTTAACTACTGTTGTGTTCATTGATGTGGGTGTTACTTATCTGTAAAGTTGCAGGACTTTTCCTCTGATATTCGGTCTGGAACACCGCTGTTTAATACGCCTCAGACATCATCTCTAAATAAAATATAATTTCTAGACCGTTATCCTTATAAAGCTTGATAAAATTCTGACAAGGGGAAAGATGCGAACTCTGTCTTAGAGTTTTACACCAGATCTCATTCAGATCTATCCAAAATCTTGAACGATTGTCATAAACCCGACGAAAACAAAAAGCTGGGGCCTTACTGACCTTCTTACCAAAATTCTAAAGCTCTACCTTAAATCCTTGATACTCAAATATACATTATTTTGTGCTTTTCCCTTATTACAAAGTTTGGTGAACTTTAAAACCCGAAAAATACGATTTTCTTGAAAATAACGGTTTGGGATATCCTTTGGTTTTTTGAAACAATTTACTACTTCAGTATTGTAACCGTGAACACATCAGGAAATTTTTGACAAGATGGCTTTCAGTCAATTTAGGTGAAAAAACCTTTTACCCGAGATGTTATATCAAAACCATAATTTTTAAAGTTATTATTGCGAACAAGGCATCAAAGATGAAAATGTTTATGAAAATTTGAAAATTAAAAAATTTTGAAAAAACTCGAGAAAAAATTTAAAATTTCACTCATAGTTCATGATTTTTCAGAAAAGACATCTTTTCAACCATTTTCAATACTTTTCGCAGTTTGACAAAAATAAATTTTGATTCGACTAGTTCTTGGTCAGTTACGACTAGTTTTTGGGTGAGTTCGAGCAGTTTCGACTAGCCTGTCGGGAGTAACTGACCGACAGGCTAGTCGAACGCGCCCGAACTCACCCAATAACTAGTTCCCCCATTGTCTGAGGTAATGGTCAGCATGGATGCCTTCCAAGAATTCGACGGGGGTTCGATTCCCCCCGAACGCAGCATATTTTTTGCATTTATTAATAATATTCCTGATCTCTCTAAGTATGTAACCCTTACTAACAGCAAGCGCAGACCTATGAATCTCAAACTTATTTCAACGCACTGTAACAATTTCTTTGATTTTTACGTTCCTAAATGGAACCAACTAACTTCTAACATCAGCATATTCCTTTCTTTCAATGAATTCTCTAGTCATATGCATTCAACTAAATTATATGCCTTCTAATTTCTAATGTTTTTCTCGACTTATTTTACTTTTTTACTATTTTACATCTTTTGTTACGCTATGACTCTTGCGGGTCTTAGTTATTATATTTATTTACTTTTTTTTACTTTACTTTATTACATGTCCTTCTTTTATATTCCGGTGAATAAATCAATCAAGATAAGATAATGGTCAGCATGGATGCCTTCCAAGCATTCGACGGGGGTTCGATTCCCCCCGAACGCAGAATATTTTTTTTTTGCATTCAATAATAACATTGTGTTTTTAAAGCCTCAATTCGTATATTTTGGTTGTATTCATTGTCAATTCTAAATACCAAGTTATTAATGTCATCGCTTCCACCAATCGAAAGAGAATTCGACGTAGATTCTAATTCCACTTTAAATTTTGAATTTTCCTACACACAAAAGATTTTTAGACTCATTTAAAGTTTACAACATTAACAATGTAGTATCACGAACCGTATATTTCAGAAAATCATATATCAAGACTAACACACATGATTTCAGTCATTTTAGTACCAATCGAAAGCGAATTCGACGTAGATTCTAATTCCACTTTATTTGGTTCGTTCCAATTTATTTGGTTCGATTGGTACTAAAATGACTGAAATCGGGTGTGTCAATCTTGAGATATGATTTTCTGAAATGTATGGTTCGTGACACTACACTGTTAGTGGGGTAAACTTTAAATGAGTCTAAAAATCTTTTGAATCGATGAAAATTCAAAATTTAAAGTGGTTTTAGAATCTACGTCGAATTCTCTTCCGATTGGTACTAAAATGACTGAAATCGGGTGTGTTAGTCTTGAGATATGATTTTTCGAACAAAATCGGTTCTGGACACCATGTAAAATAATATATTTCGTTAATTTGTCCGCCCTACATCTTTTTTTGGGTTATTTAGGACTTCCTGGGTTCACTAGGGCTCATACCTAATCGTTTTCCGCAAAGAATGGCACAAAAACATTTGTTTTTCCATAAAATTGTTTAAAGGGACATATGTATATTTAACTGTTTGGGTCTTGAAGAAAACTTCAAAAAATACCGAGAAATTCCAATTTCTCTGCCATTTCTGCATTGACTTTTTCGTTTTTTGAATTTTTTTCGAACTGAGTAGATCCATAAAAACCAAAATTTCAAAAAAAAACGGCTGTTACAAAAAGTGTCAGAATCTGGGAAATTTCAATGTTTTGGTGGAAACGATGTAATTATGATAAATCCAAAATATACAAATTGAGGTTTTAAAAACAATATTATTAATGAATGCAAAAAAAATATTCTGCGTTCGGGGGGAATCGAACCCCCGTCGAATGCTTGGAAGGCATCCATGCTGACCATTACACCACGAACGCTCATTATGGAAGCGAAGGAAATAGCAGGAATATCTGTCCTGAACATGTTTTCACGCGCATTAGGATTTTTGTTTCAAAATGAAAATCAACCAATCTTCATTTTCTCCCCTATCGCATGAAGCTTAAAAGGATAACAATCCTAACGCGAAAACAAGTTCATGATAGATATTCCCGTTATTTCCATCGTTTCAAACATGAGCGTTCGTGGTGTAATGGTCAGCATGGATGCCTTCCAAGCATTCGACGGGGGTTCGATTCCCCCCGAACGCAGAATATTTTTTGCATTCATTAATAATATTGTTTTTAATCCTCAATTCGCATATTTTCGATTTCTCGTTGCTCAAAATGAGTAAAGGAATCTTAATTTCTCGAATTTTGAATAAATACAACATCTCCATAAACAATCCCTCTCCATCGTCGAAATCAGAACTTTAGAAATGTGCATCTGAGCCAGAAATACACACATTTTTACCGTTTTTTTTAGTTCTGAAATAAATCATTAAATTTTTAATTAAAAAATTTCCTTAAAACAATTGAATTCTATTCATTCTCAATATCATCAAAAAAAGTGAAGTAAAAATAAAATAAGTACAAATTTTCAACAAAAAACCCCGAATTAAAATTCCATATCATCCTCCTCCTCCTCATTTTCACTTCTATCATCATCCCTCTCCACAATCGGCCCCTTTTCAGACTCCTCTTCAATTTCCGTAAACGTTTCGTTCATCGACTCAATCAAGAACGAGTCCATTTCAAACAATTCCTGAAGTGTTGGCACTTTGAACTCTTCTCCATCTTTCGGTAGGAATAGGCAGATTGTTTCCCTGGAAAATTCGAAATTTTGCCAATTTCCGCAAAAAAATCACTTACTTCAAAATATTCTTAATATATCCAATTGATCGAACCGTTCTTCCCGGGTTATGATCATCAAATGGATCCTCAATGTACACTTCTTTATTCTTTTGTGCCAATACTCGTTGATCCGTCGTCGTTCTTCTGAAAATCCGGAGATTTTAAAGTTTCTGTGCATTTTCTCGTCATTGTGAACATTAGAATTTAACGAAAATTGAACCTTTTATAATATTTTCGATCTAACAATCTAAATTTCGACTTTCAAGGAAAAAAATAAATTCAAAAATCGAATTTTACATTTATTTTCAATTTCCGTGCATTTTCCCGTCATTGTGAACATTAGAATTTGACGAAAATTGAATATTTTATAATATTTTCGATCTAACAATCTAAATGTCGACTTTACAGAAAAAAATTAATTAAAAATAGAATTTTACATTTATTTTCAATTTCTGTGCATTTTCTCGTCATGGTGAACATTCGAAATTGACGAAAATAACGGAATTTTACACAATTTTCCATCTTTTTATGATTTTTTTTTCAATTTCTGTGCGTTTTCTCGTCATGGCCAAATTTTTCTAAATTAAAAATCCCAATTTCAAAAAAAATTGCCAATTTTCAAATTTTCTCACCGATTTTTAACCATCGCATCTCTGATCGAAATATAATTCCTATCAAAATTGAACTGAAGAATATAGTGGACGAATTGGAAGAACAATGATGCCAAATTTGCCGGATTCTTGCTGACATCTGCAAAAAAAAAAAGCAATTTTCCAGTTTATTCTGCACTTTCACGTCACCGTGAACATTAGACACCATATTCTACGACAAATCGCAGAAACCCTTACCTGGAAGTGGTGCCGGAAGCTCCGCTCCAAAATCCAATCGTGGCGGGACCTCATTATGGGCGAAGAAATTCGTTGCTAAAAATCAATAAATCAAATTATTCTGAAAAATCGCTCCTTACACTCATAAACCAGCGGAAAATGCGGCAAAATCGGCGGAGACGTTCCGCACTGCAGAAAATGTATGACAAGAAGGACCAAGGCGTAGCTGAACAAAAGGATCTTGGGATTTTTTTCAAAAAAAAAAAGCTTGAAATGCTTTATTACCTGTTAAAACCGCCATCTTTTGGATTTTTGATCTTCGTTCGATCCGCCCATTTTTTGACAACCGCGCAGAATGGCGCGAATCTGTGGTCGATGCTGAAAATTTCAGAAATTTGTGAAAAAATGAAGTTTTCAGTGAAAAAAATGTGTTTTTCATAATTTTCAAGAATTTTTTCTGTTTCATGAAAACAAGGAAACTCGCCAAAAATTACGATCTCATTCAAAAATTTTCAGATTTCAAAAAATGTCTTAAAAATTGCAACAAGAGGATTATTTTATCGATTTTTAAAATTTTTATCATAAATATTTTTGAAACAGTGATTTTCAAAATGATTTTCTTTCAAAAAAAAAAATCCAAAAATTCGTCGAATTTTTAGAAAGCCTAAAAATATCACGAACATTTGAAAAACGTTACTTTTCCGCTTTTAGGCCAATTTCGGAATTTTCAAGCCGCTTGGGTCCACTTATGCTCATCCCTGGTCGTTTTCCACGAACAGAGATACAAAAACTTTTTTTCCATGATAGCGTTCAAAGGGAGACATATTTAAGCGTTTGGGTCTTGAAGCGAATCGGGTAAAACATACAAATTCAAAAAATTCCAATTTCTCGTTGTGTTAAAAAATTCGCTTTTCACAATTAATAGATGGAAAAATTTTTAGATTTTAAAAAAGTGAAAAATTGAGGAAAAATAACTTTGAATTTTTAACTTTAACAAGATTCGCTTCAAGACCCAAACGATAAAATATGTGTCATTTTAAGAGTCGATGTCTCAGAAAGTCGAACATATTGTGGCACAGTTGCACCAACGTGAAGCTAGGATCTTGATATTTTGCATGGAGGGTACCTAGGTCCCTCTAAGAAAAAAAAAATACATAATTTATTTGGCCACGACCCCTATGACCTAGTGAAAAAAATCCGGGTGGTCCCAAATTGAAATTTTTAGTTTTAAAGATAAAGTCAAAATCTATTCGGGATTGGAGTCCGCGCACAATTTTGATTATTTTTCATGTTGACACCAAATTTGTAGCTGGTCGACATCAGGGGTGCCGCCGAAAAAGTTTTTGGCCGAAAAAAAATAAATTTTTTCGTCGGCCAGTAAAAAATGCCGAAAAAAAATAAATTTTTTCGTCAGCCAGGAAAAAATGACGAAAAAAAAAAATTTTTTTTTCGTTTTATTGGAAAAATACCGAAAAAAATTTTTTTCGGCGTTCCAAGTGATTAATGAATCATATTTCATCAGAAAAAAAAACGATTTTAAGGTTTTCTACCTTCATTCAGTTAAAAATTAGTAAAATAGTTGGAAATTTATGTTAAAAAATGGTATAGTTAAATTTAAAAATTTGTTTTCCGTAAGACGGAAACACCGAAAAAAATTGAAGATAGAAAACCGAAAAAAATAAAATAAAAATTTACGCGCTTCGCGCAACCCGAAATAAAAAAAACTTTTTCGGCGTAAAACACCCGAAAATCACGAAAACCGAAAAAAAATCGAAAAAAAACGGCAACCCTGGTCGACATCATGCCGAAATTTTGATTTTTCTGAAAAAGTGGTCCAAATTTTCCAGTTTTACCCAAGTACCCAAAATTCCAAAGGGTCCCCCTCATGGAAAAACTTTGAAAAAAAAATCTAAACATTTAAAATCTCCCCATATTATCAGAGGGACTCTTACTAATAAATATTTAGTGTTTCCCAAAATATGAGCCATCTTGTGGACCTATGGGCCGCGTGGCAACAGCTCAAACAACCTTCAGTCCCATACACAGCACACTGTTTCCTGTATTGGAAATCGCGATAAGGACTGAAGGTTCTTTGAGCTGTCGCTACGCGGCCCATAGGGCCACAAGTACTCATATTTTGGGAAACACTACATATTTATTAGTAAGACCCCCTCTGATAATATGGGGAGATTTTAAAATTTAAAATTTTTTTTCAAAGGGGAATTTTGTTAAAATCTCGCCTATTTTGCCATGAAACCCCAAAAGGGTTACAGAGATTCCACTAAGTAAACATGGAATTTGATGACAAACATCATAAGGATTAAAAATTTCCATATTTCAATTCGGGGCTAAGTACTTAATCATATCGAAAAATGGGAAAAACTGGAAAATTTGGACCACTTTTTCAGGAAAATCAAATGTTCGGCATGATGTCGACCAGCTGCAAATTTGGTGTCACCATGAAAAATACTCAAAAACGCACGGGTAATCCATTCCCGAAGAGATTTTGACTGTATCTTTAAAACTAAAAATTTCGATTTTGGGACCACTTTTCACTAGGTCAAAGGGGCGTGGCCAAATAAATTATGTATTTTTTTTCTAAGAGGGACCTAGGTACCCTCCAATATCAAGGTCCTAGCTTCACGTTGGTGCAACTGTGCCATAGCCAATAGGCGAGAATCTCAGACATCGACTATTAAACGCTATCATGGAAAAAGGGGGGTTTTTGTATCAATGTTCGTGGAAAACGACCAGTTGATAGTCACTCCGTTTGCTCATTCAGACTATCGTAACTTGATAAATAATCAAAAAAAAACCTAACAAATTTAATAAACTTGGACATCCGCCCCACACGCACGCGACGCGGCTGCCGACACTCAACAGACTGGAAAATTAAAAAAATATATTTTCCCGCCCATATTTCGGTGTGTTGAGTGGGAGGTCACCGCGTCGTGTTCGTGCGGAGCGGCTGAGAGGTTGAGCAGCCTTCCGAACGCAATGATCAAGAATAATTTAGTTGACAATACACCTCTCATAGGAATATTCTGACAACTATCGCATCTCCTTTACTTTTCAGCATTTATCTTATTCGAATCGTCTTCATTTTTCTCCCAAATTTGGATTTTTTAAGTCTCTCCTTTTCAAATATATTTATTCACCTTGAGCCTTGCATGACAACTTTCCCTCAATTCCTTGATCTTCGTTCCTCCGCGTCCAATCAGACCACCAGCATGCGATTGATGGAGTGCTTCGCTGAACCTAAAAAGTAGTTCTCTATTTTTAAAATTGAAACAATCTAGCTTACGTATCACCGCGTGGACGCTTATGACGTCCTGAACGCTCTTCATCAAATTCTTGCTCACGTTTCATCGTTTGTGTGGAAGAGAGTTGAAATTCCTGAAATTTGCATGAATTATTCAGAAATAAATAAACAAATAGATAAAATGTTGCAACATAAACCAGTTGAGTTAGAGATAGGGCGAAGAAGAGAAAGAAGAACACGCTACGCGCACGCGCGCACAAATTTAGAGAGCAGAGGCGCAGAGAACAATTGCGAGCCAGTTTAAATTGCGACGAACGGCCTGGGCAGGAGGTGGACGATATGGCAAAATGTTTGTGCGGGTAAACTTACACGTTTCACTCCTGGAAGCGAGTTGTCGTAGAATGGAATTGGATTTTCCACTGCGTTGGATAGTAGGCTGAAAATATGTTGGATTATTGAAGAATTTCGAATAGAAAAACATAGAAATGGTTTTTATCGGAAGCTATCGATGGAAGTGAAGATTTATAACAGAAAATCAAAATAAAAAAAATTAACTCACAAAATCATTTCCTAATGTGTTTATGAGCTAAAAATTAATCTCGGTGAGTTTTGACTCAAAAAATTTGAAGAAGGATTTTTTAAAAAACCCTCAAAGCTGTTGAAAATCCCAAAAAGGCTAAAAAAAGTAAAAAACAGATTTATTTCTATTTATCGTGAAAAATAATTAGGTTCCTGTTATTGTCAAGATAATAATTTCTGGCCGCTCGTTTTGCGGAGTGTCGTTGGGAATTTCCTCGCAGCGCGACCGCAACGCGCTCAAATTTAAATTTCTAAGCTGGCCTTGTGCGTTGCGGTCGCGCTGCGAGGAAATTCCCAAAGACACTCCGCAAGACGAGCGGGCAGAAAGTTTTATCTTG
Source organism: Caenorhabditis virilis (assembly GCA_964036255.1). NCBI lineage: Eukaryota > Metazoa > Nematoda > Chromadorea > Rhabditida > Rhabditidae > Caenorhabditis > Caenorhabditis virilis. Next base: position 16,321,509 of record OZ038415.1, on the reverse strand, counting down.
ACAATACTATAAATAGCAGAAACAAATTTATTGCATCTTTTTAAATGCGAAAAAAATAAAATTTTCCTCATCAAAAATCATAAAAAACGACAAAACATTAAAATTTCAAATCAAGCATCGCTTAAAGGCGCATCCTATTCTTCGCTAAGGTCTCGCCACGACCCACAGCCTACAGTAACCCCAGCCCGCAGATTTAATTTTTGAAGTTCGAAAAATCAATAATCGTTTTATTTTTTTCGTTCTTTTTTCAAATTTTGAGCTTAAAATTAAATTTAGTTAATTTTTTTTAATTTCAGTGACTAGAATGTTGTCGAGCGACACTCGTGAAGCTCGGAAATGTCAAGAAGACGGTGCTAATCGAGGTTCCGAGGATGGTAAATTTAAAAAAAAAATTTCAATTGAAAAATTGACAAAAATTGCAGTGCACGTCACCCAACCACGACTAAAATCGCCGGAAAAGCAGTTTAATTCCTTACATCGATCCGAAAATCAAGGTTGTTCAAACATCACTGGTGAAAAGCCAAAACTAAATAAAATGAATTCAGATGTGTCATTATTGGAAAAAGATGTAAGTGGTCAAAAACGTTATTATTTTCTTTCAAAATTCAATGGTTCATATTTTTCAGGAGCTTACTCGTTTGGAAGAATACGGAAAACACATTGAGTCAAGACTGAGATACTCGTTTAATGTGAGCGTAAAAATATTGATGTGAAAAAATAATCTGAATTTCAGGAGGATTTAGAAGGAAGTAGACGTTGGAATACAATCAAGAATGGTATGAAAAATTCAGAGTAAGTTTCCTAGACACTCATATTCCCATTATTTTTTATTTTTTTCAGCCTAAGTGGTTATCAAATCCTGATCCGCTTCGTGCAAAATGATGGAAATGTGCCAAAAATAAAACTCAATTTGCACAAAATGTATTCTCATATACACTATCGTTTAAGTGATTCCGTAAAACGTGTAAGTACCTTTTAAAATTCGAAATTTTGCTAGCCGTTGTACTATCGATTTAATAACTACAGTTTCTCAGTTTTTGGTTACGAAAATGATTATTTTGGCTTAAAAACATAAACATATATTCTTGCAGTCGCTCGACGAGATTGGATCAAGATGGAAGGAAGAGAAAACAATGACAAGGGTCCCTGGTGCTGTAAGCGGAACTGCTCATCCGGTATGATTTAAATGACGTTGAAATTTATAGAAAATTAAAAAAAAACACACATTTTGAAAATTGATTAAATTTAAGCTCTTATTTACTAGATGTTAAAAGGACCACTGTTTCAAAACAGTAGCTTGAGATTCAATCAGGCACCAATAGCACGACCACCACCAAATCTTGGATCCGGCGCAATGGTAACAGACAATGGATCGCAACCACAGTATTTTGGTAACCATGTTTATGGGGCTGGTGATGGAGTAACTGCTCATGCGGTATGGTTTAAATGACTTTGAAATTTATAGAAAAAAAACACACATTTTGAAAATTGATTAAATTTAAGCTCTTCTGAAACATACAATAGAAAATTGTAATTTTTCCAAAAGTTATTCGATTTTTTTTTCAAAAATATGAAAAATCGTATTTACTAGATGTTAAAAGAACCACTGTTTCAGAACAGTGGATTGGGATTCAATCAGGTACCAATAGCACGACCACCACCAAATCTTGGATCCGGCGCAATGGTAACAGACAATGGATCGCAACCACAGTATTTTGGTAACCATGTTTATGGGGCTGGTGATGGAGTAACTGCTCATGCGGTATGGTTTAAATGACTTTGAAATTTATAGAAAAAAAACACACATTTTGAAAATTGATTAAATTTAAGCTCTTCTGAAACATACAATAGAAAATTGTAATTTTTCCAAAAGTTATTCGATTTTTTTTTCAAAAATATGAAAAATCGTATTTACTAGATGTTAAAAGAACCACTGTTTCAGAACAGTGGATTGGGATTCAATCAGGTACCAATAGCACGACCACCACCAAATCTTGGATCCGGCGCAATGGTAACAGACAATGGATCGCAACCACAGTATTTTGGTAACCATGTTTATGGGGCTGGTGATGGAAGAGTAACTGCTCATGCGGTATGGTTTAAATGACTTTGAAATTTATAGAAAAAAAACACACATTTTGAAAATTGATTAAATTTAAGCTCTTCTGAAACATACAATAGAAAATTGTAATTTTTCCAAAAGTTATTCGATTTTTTTTTCAAAAATATGAAAAATCGTATTTACTAGATGTTAAAAGAACCACTGTTTCAGAACAGTGGATTGGGATTCAATCAGGTACCAATAGCACGACCACCACCAAATCTTGGATCCGGCGCAATGGTAACAGACAATGGATCGCAACCACAGTATTTTGGTAACCATGTTTATGGGGCTGGTGATGGAGTAACTGCTCATGCGGTATGGTTTAAATGACTTTGAAATTTATAGAAAAAAAACACACATTTTGAAAATTGATTAAATTTAAGCTCTTCTGAAACATACAATAGAAAATTGTAATTTTTCCAAAAGTTATTCGATTTTTTTTTCAAAAATATGAAAAATCGTATTTACTAGATGTTAAAAGAACCACTGTTTCAGAACAGTGGATTGGGATTCAATCAGGTACCAATAGCACGACCACCACCAAATCTTGGATCCGGCGCAATGGTAACAGACAATGGATCGCAACCACAGTATTTTGGTAACCATGTTTATGGGGCTGGTGATGGAAGAGTAACTGCTCATGCGGTATGGTTTAAATGACTTTGAAATTTATAGAAAAAAAACACACATTTTGAAAATTGATTAAATTTAAGCTCTTCTGAAACATACAATAGAAAATTGTAATTTTTCCAAAAGTTATTCGATTTTTTTTTCAAAAATATGAAAAATCGTATTTACTAGATGTTAAAAGAACCACTGTTTCAGAACAGTGGATTGGGATTCAATCAGGTACCAATAGCACGACCACCACCAAATCTTGGATCCGGCGCAATGGTAACAGACAATGGATCGCAACCACAGTATTTTGGTAACCATGTTTATGGGGCTGGTGATGGAAGAGTAACTGCTCATGCGGTATGGTTTAAATGACTTTGAAATTTATAGAAAAAAAACACACATTTTGAAAATTGATTAAATTTAAGCTCTTCTGAAACATACAATAGAAAATTGTAATTTTTCCAAAAGTTATTCGATTTTTTTTTCAAAAATATGAAAAATCGTATTTACTAGATGTTAAAAGAACCACTGTTTCAGAACAGTGGATTGGGATTCAATCAGGTACCAATAGCACGACCACCACCAAATCTTGGATCCGGCGCAATGGTAACAGACAATGGATCGCAACCACAGTATTTTGGTAACCATGTTTATGGGGCTGGTGATGGAAGAGTAACTGCTCATGCGGTATGGTTTAAATGACTTTGAAATTTATAGAAAAAAAACACACATTTTGAAAATTGATTAAATTTAAGCTCTTCTGAAACATACAATAGAAAATTGTAATTTTTCCAAAAGTTATTCGATTTTTTTTTCAAAAATATGAAAAATCGTATTTACTAGATGTTAAAAGAACCACTGTTTCAGAACAGTGGATTGGGATTCAATCAGGTACCAATAGCACGACCACCACCAAATCTTGGATCCGGCGCAATGGTAACAGACAATGGATCGCAACCACAGTATTTTGGTAACCATGTTTATGGGGCTGGTGATGGAAGAGTAACTGCTCATGCGGTATGGTTTAAATGACTTTGAAATTTATAGAAAAAAAACACACATTTTGAAAATTGATTAAATTTAAGCTCTTCTGAAACATACAATAGAAAATTGTAATTTTTCCAAAAGTTATTCGATTTTTTTTTCAAAAATATGAAAAATCGTATTTACTAGATGTTAAAAGAACCACTGTTTCAGAACAGTGGATTGGGATTCAATCAGGTACCAATAGCACGACCACCACCAAATCTTGGATCCGGCGCAATGGTAACAGACAATGGATCGCAACCACAGTATTTTGGTAACCATGTTTATGGGGCTGGTGATGGAAGAGTAACTGCTCATGCGGTATGGTTTAAATGACTTTGAAATTTATAGAAAAAAAACACACATTTTGAGAACTGGTTGAACTTACAATAGAAAATTTTACTTTTTTTTTAAAACTTTTTAATTTTTCGAATATTAATTCGATTTTTTTCAGGACACGTTCACAACCGATCTTTGAAACTTTAGATGCTACGAAATTGAAAACAAAGACGCGATGAATTAAACAAAAACCCCCTCAATATGATCTTGTTGTGAAGTATCTTATTTTTTGTTCATTTTGATAAATGTTGGGTTTAAAGAATTTGTGAATTTTCTACGAAATTTTAAAAATTAAAAGAAAATATTGATTTTTAAAAAAATCATTGATTTCTTGCTGGAAATGAATGTCAACGACTCACTTGCTACTACCGAAACGGGTTTGAGAGAATTCTGAAGCGGTGAAGGTTTGGCTGGAATGCGGCTTGTAGATGAATCGGTAGTGAGGGGCCTGGAAATCATAAGATGTTTTGGGACGATGGAAATATAAGAAAACCTGAAGGAGCTTCAGAGTAGAGTTCGATTCGTCGGATTCTTCGAGATACAATGGACAATAGGAGCCGCTGATGAGCTCGAGGACTGCTGAAAATGGTGGTAGATTTTAGAATTCAGACCCTTATCATCGACTGAAATGCTTTGCTGCTCCAACGAATGCATTGTTTTGCTCAATTTGTGAAAGGGTATTTAAAAATTTGTACACATTTTTCGAAGATTCTGGAACAGAAAATTAGTTTTCAGACAAAAATGTGATATTTTATGAATCTTAAAAATTTTCTGAATAAAATAGTCTAGCCGAGAAACAAGGGATGAATGTCGGCTAAATTTTTAACGTTTTTCGATTCCAATTTTTATTCTCAGAATCGCGGGAATTCAAAAAAAAAACTCACTCATCATCCGCATGCACACTTCCCCGGAACACGCATTCCATCTTCGTTGGCTTGAAGGAGCACCTCGCCGGGGTTGATGTAGATTTTGAGATTTTCTGGAAATTAGAGGGTTTTTCGGGAAATGTCTGAAATTAATGGATGATTTCAGACAAAATTATCCAAAATTATTGAGTTTAAAAAAATGACTTGAAAAAATGATCTTGAACTTCTGAGAAAATGGGATATTGCTGTATTTCAAAGTTGTATCGTAATTTTCGAGTTTTCTTGAAGTTTCATAGACATTTCTACAGTTCCGGCCGTTTTTTTTTCTTGAATTTCGATTAATTTCGGAAACTTTGAAAATTTTTGAACAAAACAAATCACATTTTATAAGAAATTGATAATTTTTAACAGATTTAGAAGGGCAGAAAGTGGGGGAGTGAAAGCAGTTTTATATTTTTGATCTGCCAACATTTTAATCCAGGTTTAAAGAAAATTGGAGAATTTTCAGATAAGATACATGGTCTGGAAATTTGGCACAATTTTTGAAAATGTTATTTTAAAATTTATACATATTTTTCGAGGATTCTGGAATTGAAAATTAGTTTTCAGACAAGTTTTTGATATTTTATGAATTTTAAAGGTTTTCTGAATAACATAATCTAAAATTTATGAAAATTGGAGGAGCCGAAGCCAAGATACAAGGGCTGAAAGTCGGGCGAAATTTTGAAAATTGAAAAAACCACCCAAGAAGATAACGTTTTTCGATTCAAATTTTTATTCTTAGAATCGCGGGGATTCAAAAAAACTCACTCATCATCCGCATTCACACTTCCCCGGAACACGCATTCCATTTTCGTTGGCTTGAAGGAGCACCTCGCCGGGGTTGATGTAGATTTTGAGGTTTTCTGGAAATTAGAGGGTTTTTCGGGAAATGTCTGAAATTAATGGGTAATTTCAGACAAAATTAGAAAATAAGAAGTTTTCCGCTACAATTGAGTTTAAAAATTTCCAGAATCTACAAGATTTTCTGACAAAACAAACTACATTTTATAGAAATCGGAGAATTTTCAGTCAAGAGGGATGTTCTGAAAGTTGGGTCCAATTTTAAAGAGTGAGGGTGACTAATGGCACATTCTTTTTTTCGAATATTCCTGCACAAAGAACCGGGTTTCAAGAAAAAATTTTATATTTTCTGACTCTTGAAGATTTTGCGAATAAAATCATCTAGATTTCATCAAAATTCGACAACTTTAAGCCTAGATGCATAATCTCAAACTGGGCCATAATTTTTAAGGCGACACATGATTATTGATACCTACAATTTTGAGAATTCTGGTTCCCGGAGATACGATTCTTAATTAGATTTTTATATTTTCAGAATCTATATGTTTTAAATAATAAATCCATAAAAGTTTTAGAGAAAAACATTAATTTTGGGCGGAGATACAATGCTTTAAAAATCTCTCATTTTTAATTTTGCATTTTTTGCAAATTTCAAATTTTCAGTTGAAAAAAAGTCAATTTCAGAATTAAAACTCACGTGGCAACAACTTCATCACTTCCACAACATCAAGCCCAGCTTCCTCGGCGGCAGTGTGCACAAAATTCGAAATCCCTTCACCGGCCCATCGAATCTTCAAAACCCTTTTATTTTCCCCATTTGTTGGCTCCTCAACGTCCCAGTTATTACTTCCCAGATGGTCCAATAAAGGGTTTGTGAGCTGGGCGGCGAAAACTCTAACCTGAAAATACGAAAAATTCGGGGAGAAAATTTGAATTTTTAAGCTTACCGGTCTTGTTGGAAGCTTGCCAAATAAATATATGGCAAGGAAATTGGCCACTTCCTTTGATTCGGTCAGAATTTTGTCTGAAAATTAAACTTTTTCAAAATTTTAATGAAAAAATCAAGAAAAATGACCAAATTCAAGCGGAAAGCCTGTAAACGTCGTGGGTGGTCCGCAGAAAAAGGGAAATGGGGAAAAATGTCTAGAAATTCAATGCAGAAATTGCAGAGAAATTCCTAGAAATGCAGAGAAATTGCAATTTCTCTGCATTTCTCGGCATGTCTTTTTTCGAACTAGACAGTCTTCTTGGGTCTAAATCAGATATTTTGGGTCTCTAAGGACCGTTGGGACACACTACTGATTTTTTGGTAAAATTTCCACAATCATAGACACAAATACAAACATTTTCCATAAAATTGTTTAAAGGGACACAGATTAAATCGTTTGGGTCTCGAAGAAAACCAGTTCAAACAATGCAGAAAAATTGAAGTTTCTGCATTGAATTTCTTGTCTTTTTTCAGAATCTACATGTTTTGAATAATAACTCCATAAAAGTTTTAGCGAAAAACATCAATTTTGGTCTGAGATTTAATTTTGCATTTATTTGCAAATTTCACATTTTCAGTTGAAAACAAAGTCAATTTCAGAATAAAAACTCACGTGGCAACAACTTCATCACCTCAACAACATCAAGCCCAGCTTCCTCAGCGGCCGTGTGCACAAAATTCGAAATCCCTTCACCGGCCCATCGAATCTTCAAAACCCTTTCATTCTCCCCATTTGTAGGCTCCTCAACGTCCCAGTTATTACTTCCCAGATGGTTCAATAAATGGTTTCCGAGCTGGGCGGCAAAATTCCAACCTGAAAAATACGAAAACAATTTTTTTTTAACTTTCGGGGAGAAATTTTGAATTTTTACGCTTACCGGTGTTTTTGGAAGCTTGCCAAAAAATATATGGCAAGAAAATTGGCCACTTCCTTTGATTCGGTCAGCATTTTGTCTGAAAATTGTGTTTTTTCAAAATTTTGATGAAAAAATTAAGAAAAATGACCAAATTCAAGCGGACAGTCTGTAAACGTCGTGGGTGGTCCGGAGAAAAGGGAAAAGGGGTACTGTAGATTTTGGTGGCGGGAATTTGAATATTCAGAATTTTCGAATTGGAATTTTTTATAAAATCTGGGTTTTTCGGGATTTTTCCAGGTATTCAAATATTTTCAAATGTTAAACCTTGTTCGTTTAAAGCCCTGGAAGAATTTCAAACATATTGAGCCACGGATTCTGGCCTTATAACAGGAAAATAAAATTTCTTCGTGGGTGGTCCAAACTCTTTCGTTTTATTATTTTGAAAAGTCAATTTCGGAATTAAAACTCACGTGGAAACAACTTCATCACTTCCACAACATCAAGCCCAGCTTCCTCGGCGGCCGTGTGCACAAAATTCGAAATCCCTTCACCGGCCCATCGAATCCTCAAAACCCTTTCATTTTCCCCATTTGTTGGCTCCTCAACGTCAGTTATTACTTCCCAGATGGTCCAATAAATGGTTTCCGAGCAGGGCAGCAAAAACTCCAACCTGAAAAAATACGAAAATTTAAAAAAATGAGAAAATTTGAATTTTTAAGCTTACCGGTCTTTTTGGAAGCTTTTTGGAAGATTTTTAAGCTTACCGGTCTTTTTGGAAGCTTGCCAAAAAGATATATGGCAAGAAAATTGGCCACTTCCTTTGATTCGGTCAGAATTTTGTCTGAAAATTGTGTTTTTTCAAAATTTTGATGAAAAAATTAAGAAAAATGACCAAATTCAAGCGGACAGTCTGTAAACGTCGTGGGTGGTCCGGAGAAAAGGGAAAAGGGGTACTGTAGATTTTGGTGGCGGGAATTTGAATATTCAGAATTTTCGAATTGGAATCTTTGATAAAATCTGGGGTTTTCTTGATTTTTCCACGTATGCAAATATTTTCAAATGTTAAACCTTGTTCGTTTAAAGCCCTGGAAGAATTTCAAACATATTGAGCCACGGATTCTGGCCTTATAACAGGAAAATAAAATTTCTTCGTGGGTGGTCCAAACTCTTTCGTTTTATTATTTTGAAAAGTCAATTTCGGAATTAAAACTCACGTGGAAACAACTTCATCACTTCCACAACATCAAGCCCAGCTTCCTCGGCGGCCGTGTGCACAAAATTCGAAATCCCTTCACCGGCCCATCGAATCCTCAAAACCCTTTCATTTTCCCCATTTGTTGGCTCCTCAACGTCACAGTTATTACTTCCCAGATGGTCCAATAAATGGTTTCCGAGCTGGGCGGCAAAATTCCAACCTGAAAAAATACGAAAATTTAAAAAAATGAGAAAATTTGAATTTTTAAGCTTACCGGTCTTTTTGGAAGCTTTTTGGAAGATTTTTAAGCTTACCGGTCTTTTTGGAAGCTTGCCAAAAAGATATATGGCAAGAAAATTGGCCACTTCCTTTGATTCGGTCAGAATTTTGTCTGAAAATTGCATTTTTCAAAATTTTGATGAAAATTTAGGAAAAATGACAAAATTCCATCGGGCAGTCTGTAAACGTCGTGGGTGGTCCGCAGAAAAAGGGAAAAGGGGTACTGTAGATTTTGGTGGCGGGAATTTGAATATTTAGAATTTTCGAATTGGAATCTTTGATAAAATCTGGGGTTTTCTTGATTTTTCCACGTATGCAAATATTTTAACATGTTAAACCTTGTTCGTTTAAAGCCCTGGAAGAATTTCCAACATATTGAGCCACGGATTCTGTCCTTATAACAGGAAAATGAATTTTCTTCATGGGTGGTCTAAACTTTTCCGTTTTATTATTTGAAAATGCGTAGATTTTCGTGAATGTTACACAGTTTTGAAGCAGACAATCTAAAAAATTGGGCTATCAACATTAAAATGAGCTAAAACTCATGAAAATCTGACAATTTTTCAAAAAGTTAAAACGATTTGAAAAGTCTATCGTTTCGGAAAGATTTTTGTTTTTCATGAATTCCACATCAGGTGCAAATTGCTGAAAACTGAAAATATAGAATTTCATCTTAAAATAAAAGTTAGCTGAGAATCATGGAAATCAGAATTATTTCCAAAAACTGGGACGTATTTTGACAAGGAAAACTGATCATTTTTGAATTTACTCTCGTAGATGATTCTTTTCATATATTATTTCAAGAATATAACCAGAATAATTCAGGAATATTTATTTGTCAATATCATATGAGTTTTGCTTTCAGCTGATATACTAAGCACAAACCGATATAATTTAATGGACCTATTCAGTTTGAAAAAAAAAATACAAAAAATGTCGAGAAATTCAATGCAGAAATTGCAGAGAAATTCCTAGAAATGCAGAGAAATTGCAATTTCTCTGCATTTCTCGGCACGGCATTTTTTTTCGACCCAGACAGTCTTTTTGGGTCTAAATCAGATATTTTGGGCATCGAAGGGTCATTGGGACTCGCTACTGACTTTTTGGTAAAATTTCCACAATCATAGACACAAAAACAAACATTTTCCATAAAATTGTTTAAAGGGACACAGATTAAATCGTTTGGGTCTTGAAGAAAACCAGTTCAAACAATGTGATGGAACAGTTGACATTTACTTCTTGGCTGGAGGCAGGATATTTGACGCCGGTGTCGATACGAGAAGGATCACACTGTATACATTGTATACAAATTCAAAAACGAATTGTATTTCAAAATGCCATTGATGGTTCTATCGCAAAAAAACATATCGGTTAATGCGGCTCCTTTCAGGCAATTGAAACATCCTTCTACAGTGCTCCACAAAAGTATTGCTCCATCTAAATGTTTATCGAAAATATTTTTTTCCGATAATTTTTGTTAAAAATGTTCAACTGATGAAATATGTCAAATTCAGTAATCAACTTCCACTAATAATTCAAACCTAAAGTTTCATCTTTTTTGTGGAAAATAAGTTTTTGCCGATCCACAAAGCTATTGCTGCACTTTGGAAATGTTGTTGTTTATTGACCGATGATGGCCCAATTTTCTTTAAATTCATTAATTATTTCAATAAGAAGTGTAAAACCGTTGTTTGACTTCAAAAAGTTGCAAGATGGGGCCAAAAAGTGTCGAAATTTCGAAAAATGTCAAATTTCATGTTAGAATGTTCTAGAACAGGTTTTATTGCATTCGTTTTAAACGAGTTCAATATTATGTGTTTATTTGAAAAAAGTGTGTGAAGTGAAACAAGTAAACTAATTTTATTAAACGTCGGAAAAGTTTATTTGTCACACCGAATCGGACGACCACAGCATTATTATTGATTAAGTTACGTTCTCTTTTTTTTCCCATGAATAGGTCTTCATTAAATTCTTCTTTATCATATTATCAATAACTTCTTTCTGTAAACAAAATGAAGAATCAAGGCTCGCTCTCAAAATCATATATTTTCTTACCGGTACTGTCGGAAACACGTTAATCACATAATTCAACTGTTTTTCAATCGACTTCAAGTCGTTGTTATTCTCATCAAATAGGTCGAGTTCTTTCAAGACTTTATCAATCTCCTCGATTGTTATATTTTCCATTATTGCAGTCTGATAACATATTATTCGTATTCCTAGAAAAATCAGAAACCAGCAAATTCTTACCTCGACTCTTGGCAACGCATATTCCATTGAAAGATATAATTTATAACTAATTGAAAATTCGTTTGTAGAAATGATGAAATCCTCACATTTCGAAATGTAGAATTCAACTTCAAACATTGATGCAGCTAACAAAAGACCGTGCACATCAGGAGCTAAATTCAGAAACTTTTTAAAAATGGCCAGTTTCATATCGAATAACAAACGTTCAATTGACTTCTTGCTTCCGTACAAAAATCGAAGGAAATTGACAAAATCCGCATATTCGATCGAATCGATTTCCAATACATCATCATCATTAATAAACGACAACTTTTGACGTAGAATTTTTGAAAAGCACATTAATGGCTGGAAAAAAGAATAATTAGTCATTCTTCAAAAAAACATTATTTTCAAAAATTATCAAAGCAAAAAAAATGTAAAATTCCAAGCTGCAATTTGTTTTCAAGGGTCTGAAAAAATTTTTCATAAAACATAGTGGATTTCAACCGAAAAATTGTTTTAAATAAAAATCATTAGGAAAGGCATCTTAAAGACAGTTGTTCAGTTAATTTGACCCCACCTGATCTTAGTTTCAAAAATTAGAGTGTTTTCTCATTAATACAATGCAATTTATGCGAAATCATACCGATAACTACACGCGTCATAACAGCGGTCCAAAGTTGAAAAAAAAAATTAAAATTTGAATGCGCGCCGGATCGTGCAACGCGGTCGTAATTGGCGCGAAACACAATTATTTGAATTTGGCTACATAGTAGTATTGTTTCCTCGACCTCATTTTAATTTTAATTTTTCGCTGTGGATTTAGATCGTATTAACTGACACGCTGCCTTTAAAATATTATTTTTTTGAACAATGACCAGAAAAGAACTTACATATTTATCGACGTACAACGTGTGACCACCAAGACGACAAACTATTTCCGAGGAAATATTCCGAGGAATCGAAAAATCAGATAAAAAAACGCCAAAATCTGATTTGATTCGAATTTTTATTTCTATTAAAAGCTCATAACCACTCGAGAGCTTCGTTCCCTCAAAATCTTTAACATACATAAAACCTCCCAAGTTTCTATTAATTGGGGGACCATTTTCAAAGCGGCGCATCACTGTTTTTGTTATTTTTCCTCGTTCATAATGAATTATGATCTCAAATTCAACATCCATGTGCCATTTAACATCACAATTAAAATAAAAACACCAGATACTAATTTGTAAGTTCCTCTCTTCCTTGGTGTAATTTAAATGTGGATCGACGCGCCTGTAAAAGTATTAATTGATGTCTGTCGCGTTAAATTTAACACGCTAGTACGTGCCCAGTCCGAATAATTGTGCTATCAACTTGAAACTTCGTACATGAGTGCGGTAGGGGTCAAAGATTAATTTCTTGACGCAAAAACTGTGAAGTGTCCCGGCGTTCGGAGGGAGCTCCCCGTTTTGACTTACATCTTTGACGGTGTATAACTTTGCCCATTTTCCGAATTACGAGAAGATATGTATATTATTAGAAAGCTCTCATTATGTTCTACAACTTTATTGTTAACAACAAAGCGCAAAAAATTTTTTTTGAGTATGAAAATGTTGAAGATAGAAAATTTGATTTAGTTTTTCATAATTTTCAACATTTTCATACTCAAAAAATTTTTTTTTGCGCTTTGTTGTTTACAATAAAGTTATAGAGCATAATGAGAGCTTTCTAATAATATACATATCTGCTTGTAGTTCGGAAAATGAGCAAAGTTATAGCCCGTCAAAGTTGTAAGACAAAACGGGGAGCTCCCCCGAAAGCGGGGACACTTCACAGGTTTTGTGTTAAGAAAATAATGTTTGACCTCTACCGCACTCATATACGAAGTTTCAAGTTGATAGCACAATTATTCGGCCTAGGGCACTATGATTCAACGCAACTCGGACATCGTCTCTTATGTAATAGCATAAATAAAGTAAAAATGATCCAAAACAGTTCGTGTCCCCTCTTAAAGACAGACCATCACTTTTTTTAAACGCTAAGCACCTTCAATTTCAAAAAAAGCCCCAAACAAGCAACAGACCAAAGTATTAAAAATCAAACTTTTAACCGATCCGTCTGTCTTCTTCAAAGAATACCTACCATGACAAACTTTCTGTTTGAATATTACAAAAGCCATGATCATCTAGCGACCAATTCATGCATCCTACGTACGATTCTTTCCAAGGATTCATTGTTTTCATCATTCTGACGATTTGAAACAAAAGCTGAAAATAAATTGGAAATATGTTCTTCCAAAGAAATGTGTTCTGGTGAAGATTACAGAAGAAAAAGGGGCGTGTCCTGTTTGGCACATCTCCACATTTTCTGGGAACTTTGCCAACAGCGAGTCATGGAATTTTTCCTCTTTGTTTCCTTACGATTACGTAATTATTATTATTATATATATATATATTTGTATTTATATTTAATCATAGTTACGTAAATTTTTGGCACATCACCTGGTTCTCATTTTTTTAAAAATAAAATTTTTTAAAGAAGGGGGTAGGCTCCGGTGGAAAAAAATGTAAAATTCCAAGCTGCAATTTGTTTTCAAGGGTCTGAAAAAATTTTTCATAAAACATAGTGGATTTCAACCGAAAAATTGTTTTAAATAAAAATCATTAGGAAAGGCATCTTAAAGACAGTGGGTCAGTTAATTTGACCCTACCTGATCTTAGTTTCAAAAATTAGAGCGTTCTCTCATTAGTACAATGCAATTTATGCGAAATCATACCGATAACTACACGCTTCATAGCAGCCTTCCAAAGTTGAAAAAATCAAAATTTGAATGCCCGCCGGTCCGAGGTCCATAAGAACCAAAATTTCAAGAAAACCAATGTTTCAAAAAGTGTCAGAATCTCTGGGAAAATGTCAATGTTTTGGTGGAAACGATGGCATCATGATAAATTCAAAATATAAGAATTGAGGTTTTAAAAACAATATTATTAATGAATGCAAAATATATTCTGCGTTCGGGGGGAATCGAACCCCCGTCGAATGCTTGGAAGGCATCCATGCTGACCATTACACGGCATGTTTTTGCTACCTCTTCAATAGAAACAAAATATACGAGTTGAAAGTTCTAATAAATGTTTTGAATGGGTTATCACACCTATTCAAAAAAATTTGAAGCCGTAAAAATTGAAATTTATAACTGGAAAAATTTCAAAAATTTTTACTTTAGATTGTTTTGACACAAAAATTAGTTGGGAACACGCGTTCTGTGATGCGTGATCTTCAAAGAAATATATTTTTTTGTTCAATATATGCTTTAAACCATTGAAAATACCTGCTTTTACTTTTAAATTTGCACGAGATAGGTGTGAGACACCATTCAAAACATTTATTTCAAGAATTACTTTAGTGTAACCCGGAAAACTGGGAATTAAAACGTTTTCCACAAGTGCGTCAGTCAAAAATTGTGTTGACGTGATTGATCGCAGCGGCGGGAAAAAATTAACTTCTATATCCCGCGCGTAGTGAACAACATGCCGTGAAAATCGACACGCCACGCGTGAGGGCAATGGGAAGGGATGCGTTGCGTTGTATTATTATCCCTCACCATACACTATTTCGCAAAATAATGAAGTTCACGTTTATGAAGCCGATTTTGTGAGACAATAATAGGATTTTTGTTTCAAAATGAAAATCAACCAATCGTCATTTTCTCTTCTATCGCATGAAGCTTAAAGGAGGGCTTTACGGAGATTATGAATGCGTCTGGGAAGAAAATATGCTTCAGGCTCATTCCAAATATGTATTTAAAATTTTCTAAAACCACCTAGAAGCCGAGAAAACACGCCTCAAAACAATGGCCTAGAAAAAAGGGCCACCTGGCCGAACTTTTTCCTATGCGCTTTTTCCGTGTTTCGTTAATAAATGGTTATACAGAATGCTTATAGTAGTCCTTTTTAATGTTTTTTCATCTTAATTTATGTTTTATTTTTCATTTTTATGGACTTTTCATGTCTGCGGACTAGTTTTCGCCGGTGGCCCTTTTTTCTAGGCCATTGTTTTGAAGCTAATTTTCTCGGCTTCTAGGTGGTTTTAGAAAATTTTAAATACAGATTTGGAATGAGCCTGAAGCCTATTTTCATCCCAGGTACATTCATAATCTCCGTAAAACCCTCCTTTAAAAGGATAAAAATCCTAATAGGAAAAGCGCTCGCGAAAACAAGTTCATGATAGATATTCCCGTTATTTCCATAGCTTCTAACATGAGCGTTCGTGGTGTAATGGTCAGCATGGATGCCTTCCAAGCATTCGACGGGGGTTCGATTCCCCCCGAACGCAGAATATTTTTTGCATTTAATGATAATATTGTGTTTTTAAAGCCTCAATTCGTATATTTTGGTTGTATTCATTGTCAATTCTAAATACCAAGTTATTAATGTCATCTCTTCCACCAATCGAAAGAGAATTCGACGTAGATTCTAATTCCACTTTAAATTTTGAATTTTCCTACACACAAAAGATTTTTAGACTCATTTAAAGTTTACAACATTAACAATGTAGTATCACGAACCGTATATTTCAGAAAATGATATCTCGAGATTGACACACAGGATTTCAGTCATTTTAGTACTAATCGAAAGCGAATTCGACGTAGATTCTAATTCCACTTTATTTGGTTCGTTCCAATTTATTTGGTTCGATTGGTACTAAAATGACTGAAATCGGGTGTGTCAATCTTGAGATATGGTTTTCTGAAATGTATGGTTCGTGACACTACACTATTAATGTGGTAAACTTTAAATGAGTCTAAAAATCTTTTGAATCTATGAAAATTCAAAATTTAAAGTGGTTTTAGAATCTACGTCGAATTCTCTTTCGATTGGTACTAAAATGACTGAAATCGGGTGTGTTAGTCTTGAGATATGATTTTTCGAACAAAATCGGTTCTGGACACCATGTAAAATAATATGTTTTGTTAATTTGTCCATCCTAAATCTTTTTTGGGTTATTTAGGACTTCCTGGGTTCACTAGGGCTCATACCTAATCGTTTTCCGCAAAGAATGCCACAAAAACGTTTGTTTTTCCATAAAATTGTTTAAAGGGACATATGTATATTTAACTGTTTGGGTCTTGAAGAAAACTTCAAAAAATACCGAGAAATTCCAATTTCTCTCCCATTTCTGCATTGACTTTTTCGTTTTTTGAATTTTTTTCGAACTAAGTAGATCCATAAAAACCACAATTTCAAAAAAAAAAAACGGCTGTTACAAAAAGTGTCAGAATCTGGGAAATTTCAATGTTTTGGTGGAAACGATGTAATTATGATAAATCCAAAATATACAAATTGAGGTTTTAAAAACAATATTATTAATGAACGCAAAAAAAATATTCTGCGTTCGGGGGGAATCGAACCCCCGTCGAATGCTTGGAAGGCATCCATGCTGACCATTACACCACGAACGCTCATGTTAGAAGCGTTGGAAATTAAGGGAATATCTATCCTGAACATGTTTTCACGCGCACGCTTCCCATTAGGATTTTTGTTTCAAAATGAAAATCAACCAATCTTCATTTTTCCCCTATCACATGAAGCTTAAAAGGATAAAAATCCTAACGCGAAAACAAGTTCATGATAGATATTCCCGTTATTTCCATAGCTTCTAACATGAGCGTTCGTGGTGTAATGGTCAGCATGGCTCAGACAATGGGGGAACTGCTTTTTTATCAGTTCGAAGCCATTTCGACTGGTTTTTTGGCAGTACTGGTAAAAAACCAGTCGAAATCGAAAGTAGAACTGCTTTTTTGGCAGTACTGGTAAAAAACCAGTCCAAATCAAAAGGAGAACTGCTTTTTTAGCAGTAACTGACAAAAAACCAGTCGATTTTTATTTAATATTTTTAAATTTTATTATTTTTTTACTTTTGGACTTTTATTATATAAATATATATTTAAACCTTTGCAGATGTTGTAAATCGCGATTAATTAGCTGAAACTGATGTTTTATTCAACAGGTAGTTTATTTTGCTTAAAAAGTATATTCAGGTAGCTATTATAGTATATTCAGGTTATCTCCAAACCCGAATGAAAGGCCCTACTCGTCGGTTGGAAACAACTATAACGATGATCTCATGAGTGATATTTTACGTCCTTAAACAGGTACATTTTTCGATTTTTCACTTGCCATCATCAAAATGAAACAAAACGTTGCGAAGTAATTCAAATTCCAGGGCTATTCGTCAAAAGTGCTCAAATATTTAAAATATCGAAAGGGGTTGAATGGAGGAGCAAGAGGCTTGACGACAATGAAGCCGGATGTTTTCGATTATTTAAAAAGGTTAATATTTAGAAACATGATATGAATCAGTATTGAAAAATTACAGAGTTGTCTTGGTCTGTTTTTGGATGTGACGATGTGACGATGGATTCACTGGAGTTGAACGTAGAGAATTAATCATTTCACCACAGCAAGTAAGTTTTCATATCTTTTCATTACATTTTTCATGTACTTAATTTTTTATGTTTAAGACCGAATCGAGAAGAATCGCGTTCGAAAGAACTGGAAAACAATGACCGAAACGCTGAGAATGAATCCCAGGACTACCTCGACATTTACTAAGTATTTAGTTTCGTTTTTTTTGTTATTTATTTTTATCTTTGAACCGTGTTCTTTTTTTTGTATTATTTAATAAATATTGTTATAATAAAGCTTCAATGGCGTTTTTACGATTTTTTGCGTGAATCGAATTTATGAAATTCGACTGCTTTTTTATCAGTTCCCGACTAGTTCATTATGAGTTCCCGACTAGTTCATTACTAGTTAGCCGACTAGTCGGAAAACTGATAAAAAACCAGTTCCCCCATTGTCTGAGGGATGCCTTCCAAGCATTCGACGGGGGTTCGATTCCCCCCGAACGCAGAATATTTTTTGCATTCATTAATAATATTGTTTTTAATCCTCAATTCGCATATTTTCGATTTCTCGTTGCTCAAAATGAGTAAAGGAATCTTAATTTCTCGAATTTTGAATAAATACAACATCTTCATAAACAATCCCTCTCCATCGTCGAAATCAGAACTTTAAAAATGTGCATCTGAGCCAGAAATACACACATTTTTACCGTTTTTTTAGTTCTGAAATAAATCATTAAATGTTTAATTAAAAAATTTCCTTAAAACAATTGAATTCTATTCATTCTCAATATCATCAAAAAAAGTGAAGTAAAAATAAAATAAGTACAAATTTTCAACAAAAAACCCCGAATTAAAATTCCATATCCTCCTCCTCCTCATTTTCACTCCTATCATCATCCCTCTCCACAATCGGCCCCTTTTCAGACTCCTCTTCAATTTCCGTAAACGTTTCGTTCATCGACTCAATCAAGAACGAGTCCATTTCAAACAATTCCTGAAGTGTTGGCACTTTGAACTCTTCTCCATCTTTCGGTAGGAATAGGCAGATTGTTTCCCTGGAAAATTTGAAATTTTGGCAATTTCCGCCAAAAAATCACTTACTTCAAAATATTCTTAATATATCCAATTGATCGAACCGTTCTTCCCGGGTTATGATCATCAAATGGATCCTCAATGTACACTTCTTTATTCTTTTGTGCCAATACTCGTTGATCTGTCGTCGTTCTTCTGAAAATCCGGAGAATTTTTAAATTTCTGTGCATTTTCTCGTCATTGTGAACATTAGAAATTGGCGAAAATTGAATCTTTTATAACAATTTCTATCTAACAATCTAAATTTCGACTTTACAGAAAAAAATTAATTAAAAAATCGAATTTTACATTTATTTTCCATTTCTGTGCATTTTCTCGTCATTGTGAACATTAGAATTAGACGAAAATTGAATATTTAATAATATTTCTATCTAACAATCTAAATTTAGACTTTCAGTAAAAAATAAAGTCAAAAATCGAATTTTACATTTATTTCCAATTTCTGTGCATTTTCTCGTCATTGTGAACATTAGAAACTGACGAAAATAACGGAATTTTACGCATTTTTCCTTTTTTTTAATGCAATTTCTCGTCATGATCAAATTTTTTTCAATTTCTCGAATTTTTCTAAATTAAAAATCCCAATTTCAAAAAAATTGCCAATTTTCAAATTTTCTCACCGATTTTTAACCATCGCATCTCTGATTGAAATATAATTCCTATCAAAATTGAACTGAAGAATATAGTGGACGAATTGGAAGAACAATGATGCCAAATTTGCCGGATTTTTGCTGACATCTGCAAAAAAAACAATTTTCCAGTTTATTCTGCACTTTCACGTCACCGTGAACATTAGACACCTTATTCCACGACAAATTGCACACATTTTCTAATTTAAGCCTGGCGTGAAGAAAAATACGTTTTATTCAATTTTTTCGTGAGTTTACTCGTCACGGTGAACATTAGACACCTTATTCTACGACAAATCGCAGAAACCCTCACCTGGAAGTGGTCCCGGAAGCTCCGCTCCAAAATCCAATCGTGGCGGGAACCTGTCCTCATTATGGGCGAAGAAATTCGTTGCTAAAAATCAATAAATCAAATTATTCTGAAAAATCGCTCCTTACACTCATAAACCAGCGGAAAATGCGGCAAAATCGGCGGAGACGTTCCGCACTGCAGAAAATGTATGACAAGAAGGACCAATGCGTAGCTGAACAAAAGGATCTTATGATTTTTTTTGAGAAAAAAAGCTTGAAATGCTTTATTACCTGTTAAAACCGCCATCTTTTGGATTTTTGATCTTCGTTCGATCCGCCCATTTTTTGACAACCGCGCAGAATGGCGCGAATCTGTCGTCGATGCTGAAAATTTCAGAAATTCTAAAAATTTGTGAAAAAATGAATTTTTCAGCGAAAAAAAAGTGTTTTTCAAGAATTTTCAATATTTTTCTGTTTCATGACACTCGCCAAAAATTACCACCTTACTCAACATTTCCAAATTTCTAAAATATTCATAAAACTTCAAGTAAGATTAACATTTTATCGATTTTTTAATTTTTATCATAAAATTTTTGAAACCGTGATTTTCAAAATGTTTTTCTTTCGTTCCGTTTTACCAAAAATCCAAATAATCCAAAAGTTCGTTGAATTTTTAAAAAGCCTGAAAAAAACCCCGAAATTTTGAAAAAAAACACAATTTTTCAGCTTTTTGGGGCCATTTCGGAATTTTCGAGCCTTTTGGGTCCACTTATACGCATCCCTGGTCGTTTTCCACAAACATGGATACAAAATCCCTTTTTTTCATGATAGCGGTTAAAGGGACATATATTTCATCGTTTGGGTCATGAAGCGAATCGCGTAAAAGCTTAAAATTCAAAAAAAATCCAATTCCTCGTTGTTTTAAAAATTTTCTTTTCAAATTTTAAAAAAAGTGAAAAATTGAGAAAAAAATCTCAATTTTTTAAACGAGAAATTGGATTATTTTGAATTTTTAGCTTTTACGCGATTCGCTTCAAGACCCAAACGATGAAATATATGTCCCTTTAAACGCTATCATGAAAAAAATGTGGTTTTTGTATTTATGTTCGTGGAAAACGACCAGGGATGAGCATAAGTGAGCCCAGGAGGCTCGAAAATCCGGAAATAACCACAAAAAAGCTGAAAAATTGTGTTTTTTCAAAATTTCGGGATATTTCAGGCTTTCTAAAACTTCGACGAAAGCTGAACCAAAGAAAAAAATTTTGAAAATCACTGTTTCAAAAATGTTTACGATAAAAATTAAAAAATCGATAAAATATTCATCTTGTTGGAATTTACAAAACTTTTTTGAAATCTGAAAATTTTGACTAGTATTGTCAACTCAATTATTCTTGATCATTGCGTTCGGAAGGCTGCTCAACCTCACAGCCGCTCCGCACGCACACGACGCGGCTGCCGACACTCACACACACTGGAATATTTGAAAAATTTATTTTCCCGCCGATTTCAGTGTGTGTTAGTGTCGGCAGCCGCGTCGTGTGCGTGCGGAGCGGCTGGGAGGTTGAGCAGCCTTCCGAACGCAATGATCAAGAATAATTGAGTTGACAATATCGCAATTTATCATACCATCAATTTTCACCGTTACATTATAATAGTCTCAAATTTTGGTAATTTTTAAAAAATTCCAGGTTGTCATAAAATTATGTAAAATTAGTCCCAGATTTTTAGAACATAGCCAAAAATTATAATATCTCTCAAAATATTCAGCAGGTTATAATTTTTCTCAATTTTTCACATTTTATCAAAAAATCTCTGAAACGGTGATTTTCAAAATGTTTTCAATTTTCAAGAAGAATTTGATTATCTACCAATTATTGGCAAAAACACATTTTTAAGTTTAAAAATAGGAAAAATCAATAAAAGTTCAAAAAAAAAATCGAATATGGCAGAATGAATGCAATTTGGGTTTCTAGGCCATCTTAGGAAAAAACCGAAATATGGCCTATAAACACAAATTTGCTTTTTTTCGGCCACATTCGATTTTTTCTTTATTTTTATCGGGTTTTCTTATTTTTTCGACTTAAAAAGGTATCAATTAGTATTGTCAACTCAAATATTCGTGATCATTGCGTTCGGAAGGCTGCTAAACTTTACAGCCGCTCCGCACGCATGCGACGCGGCTGCCAACACTCAACACCCAGGAAAATTTGAAAAATGGATTTTCCCGCCAATATTTCAGTGTGTTGAGTGGGAGGTCGCCGCGTCGCGTGCGTGCGGAGCGGCTGTGAGGTTGAGAAGCAATTTTATTCAAAAAATCAACCAACTCACTGCACAAAATGTCTCAACAAAAACGAATTATGCATCGATGACAAAAAATCAACCACCACCACACTCAATTCCGCTTCAATTTCGTCAACCGTTCGAATTTTCAGAATCTGCACCTGTGCTGGCACCAATTGCACATTATTCGGTCGTTCATGCACAATTTTCCACTTGATTTCGTCGTCATTTTCCAGAATTCGCCGGATAATTTGAAGGATTTTTAGTGATGCTCTGAAATTTTTGTTAAATTTTTGAAATCCTTACAAAAAGTATCCAAAAAACCTCCGAGTATCACACGTCACAATATGATGTGCGTCATCACCAATAAGCGGGAAAAACTCCCTTGCTTGCGGGATATGTATAGCTATATCCAGATCCGAGTCCCTTAGTGCTAGTCCTGTTACCGTTGATCCATTTGGGACAACGTCGAAGATCCATTTCTGGAAAAAAACGAATTTTGCTATTTTTTTAGGAATATTTTCAGAAATAGATGTATTCTTTTGTTTCCTATTAAAATGGATCTCATGCAACGAAAAATTCAGAAAATGCGATTTTTTAAAAATATTTTGAAACGGTAAATTAATTATTTTTAATTTTAAAAAAACTGAAAACACTAAAAATTGAAAAAAATCTGCAAATTAAATTTAAAAAATGCTTGAAACCGTATTTTTCAATAATTCAGTTTTTTCTAAAATTACAAACAATACGAAAAACGCTGAAACTTTAAGAAATCTGTAAATTAAAACTAAATGTTTTTTTTTTAGAAATTTCAAAAAATGAATTTTTAAAAAAATATTTTGAGACAGTAAATTTTTAAAAATTCTTTATAAATGGCCTAAAATTCCAAATAATTTTTAAATGGCCTAGAAATCCAAATAATTCCGAGATGATCTAGAAAATCCGAATAATTCAATAATGGCCTAGAAACCCAAAATCTTTAAGAATGGCCTAGGAACCCAAATAATCACAAGATGGCCTAGAAAACCGAGAAAAGTCTAGAAAACCAAATTATTCCTATATGGCTTAAAAACCTAATAATTTTTGACTTGCGTAGAATAATTTTTAAAATGGCCTAGCAATCTAAATATTTTCCGAAAGAATTCTGTAAATTAAATTAAAAATTTTCGATTTTTTTGAAAATAAGTTTTAAAAAATCAAAATTCGGTCAATAATCCCTTTAAATAAAATATGGAAATCTAAAAATTTGGATATGTTTTTATTATTTAAAATTTCACGTTTTCCCCCTTCATTTCCCCGAAAAACGAACCACCTACCGGACAATTCCTCTGAATCGCCGCCTTCAAATCCCGACAAAACTGCATTTTCCTCTCAAACTCCTCCGCCGGCTGTTTCATTCGATGAAAATACTCGTGCATCTCTACGGAAAGCTGCTCAAATTCCGAACGATGTTCATCAAGAATTCTGTAATTTTTTTCTTTTAAATCTAACAAAAATGTTTGTCTTAAAAATCACTTCGAATAAGCTCCTAGAAACTCATGAAATGGCTCTATATTCGAGTAAACTTGGTACTGAACTTGATCCAGATCTCGTTCCGTCTCCTCGAAGTTCATCTGCAAGAAAATTGCTCATTTCTTTCATTTTTTTTTGCATTGAAAATCGATTAAAAAAATTTTTTTTCAGCAACCGGATACCGTAGTTTAAAGGGACATTCGTTCTTCGGCTTCTTCACTGCGAAACCTACCAAACTTTTAGAGCGTGTGCCTTTAACTAATATTTTTATTTTTCTTCCTTTTCCACGTTTTTCTTCAATATTTTTCCAATTTCTCATACTCTGAGCAATATATTGCAATAAAATATCGAACATTTATATATTATCCAAAAACAAACCCAAAATATTATCTAAAATAAAGAAAAACTCACATTTTTAATTAAAACTCGTACCATATTTCGAAATAAGCAAATTTTAACGTACTGACCATATTTAAGAGCATTTTTCCTCACATTATCTATAAATTTAAGAACTGCACCAAAAACGCGCCAGTGCGCGATTCGCAAGACGCAGGTTTTGAAGAGAAATCGAAGAAAAATATCACTTTTTGGACTTTTTTTGATTTTTTATCGTTAAAAAAATGAATTTTCCAGAAACCATCCTTATTTTCAAATGTCGAATGATAGTTTTGAATTACCGCCACCGATAAATGACGAATTTGCGAATCCGTTTTGTAGACAGCCACAAATTGTGCCGGCAAGCTCGAAAAAATGGTAAAAATTGTTGAAATGAATATATTTTCACGCGAAAAACAAGGGAGAATTTTCAGGACTGAAACCATAACGCCTAATCAAATTATAACAACACTTGAGAAATTGGTATTGTACTCACCGGCTGATAAATCTTATAATAAAGCGGTGAGCGTTTTAAAAATGGGGTTTTTTGACAATTACAAGCTGAAAATGCTCATTTTCTGATCGAAAATTGAAAAAAAAACAAGAATTTGTGAAAATAAAACAGAAAATCAAATTAAAAATCGTAAGTTCTTAAAAAATGCTGAAAAAGTCGTAGTTTATAGCCATATTCCGAAAAATTTGTAGATTTTCATTTAAAAATCAATTTTTCCCATCTAATTTTTAAAATCTCAATTTCTCAAAACCAGAAGGGGGTGAACATAAAAAAAGTAAGTGGAAACACCTAGCAAAAATTAGATTTTCTACCCAAAAACTGATTTTTCTTAAAGTTCAGGACGTCCTTTTGCAAAATATGGGATTAAATTGTTGAATTTCACGTGAAATTCATGTGAAATTATTTTTTTCTGGAAAAATGAAGTTTCAGAGAATTTTCACATTTTTGGAAACTACTACTAAATTACAATATTAAGTTCTGGATTTGAAAAAAAGTTTTTAAAACAGGTAATCATGAAAATTTTCAGATTTTGTCTGAAAATGACGGATTTTCAGCTTTTTTTCGCAAAAATTTGATTTTTTTGCAATAATTTCAGCTTTTCAAAATTTGGACACCTATGCTGACATATATTGCATACCTTTGTGTCAAAAAATGCTAGAATTTTTTTGAAACGGAAATTTTTTCCAAAAAAATACTGGAATTAATGCACCTCTTCATTTTGAACAAAAAAAATTAAAAAATACCGGTTCAATGCGGAAATGACCTAGAAATTGCAATTTCTCGGGATTTTTTGAACTGTAGTTTTCTCTTCAAGACCCAAACGATTAAACATGTGTCCCTTTAAACAATTTTATTGAAAAAATTTGTTTTTATGTCTATCTTTGCGGAAATGCTACCAAAAAATCAGTAGAGAGTCCCAATGAGCCGTAGAGGCCCAAAATATCTGATTTAGGTTCAAAGAACAAAAGTCTGGGCCGAAAAAAAACATTTCGCTAGTTTTTTCGGCCTAAAACGGTTTTTTGAGTTATTTCTGGCTTTGCGGACCTCCTCGGTTCACTTGGGCTCATATCTGATAGTTTTCCGCAGAGATAGACACAGAAACAGATTTTTTTCATAAAATTATTTAAAGGGACACGCATTTAATCGTTTGGATCTTGAAGAAAGCTACAGTTCAAAAAATAACGAGAAATTACAATTTTTCTGCTATTTCTGCACTGAATTTCTCGGTATTTTTAGAATTTTTTGGTTAAAATGAATTTGTCCAAAAATCCCAGTATTTTCTGTTTTTTTATTGGAAAAAATTTCGTTTCAAAAAAAAATTCTAGTTTTATATGCATTATGGATGTGCTAATTTCGGAAAAGCTGAAGTAATTGTTAAAAAAATCAATTTTTGTGAAAAAAGTGAAATTTTTACAAAAAAAGCTGAAAAACTGGCATTTTCAGACAAAATCTGAAAAATTTCATAATTATCTTTTTTTAAAGGAGGGTTTTACGGAGATTATGAATGGGCTTGGGATGAAAATATGCTTCAGACTCATTCCAAATCTGTTTTTAAAATTTTCTAAAACCACCTAGAAGCCGAGAAAACACGCCTCAAAACAATGGCCTAGAAAAAAGGGCCACCGGCGAAAACTAGTCCGCAGGCATGAAAAGTCTAAAAAAATGAAAAACAAAACATAAATTAAGATGAAAATACATTAAAAAGGACTTCTATAAGCATTCTGCATAACTATTTATCAACGAAACACGAAAAAAGTTCATAGGAAACAGTTCGGCCAGGTGGCCCTTTTTTCTAGGCCATTGTTTTGATGCGCATTTTCTCGGCTTCTAGATGATTTTAGAAAATTTTAAATACAGATTTGGAATGAGTCTGAAGCCTATTTTCTTCCCAGACGCATTCATAATCTCCGTAAAGCCCTCCTTTAAAAGCTTTTTTCAAATCCAGAACTTAATATTGTAATTTAGTAGGATTTTCCAAAAATGTGAAAATTCTCTGAAACTGTTTTTTTCCAGAAAAACAGGATATTTCACATGAAATTCAACAATTTTACACATTTTCGAAATTTCTGTGAACATCTCATGATTTTGAAGAATGTAATATTGAAAAACGTGTTTTTAAAACAATTTAAAGGTATATTTTGCAAACGAACTTAATGAAATTTACGAAAAATCACCTTTTGAGAAGAAAAACACATTTTTTGGTAGGTTTTTTTCAAAAAATCTATATTTTCGAAGATTTTGTGTGAATATTTGGTAATTTCTGGGTGTTTAGAGATTATTTTCACTAAAAAATTGATTTTCTAATGAAAATGTTCTTAATTTAGCTGTAAACGATGCATTTATCATCATTTTCTAAGAATTTAGGGTTTTTAATTTGATTTTCTGTTTAATTTGAAATTTTCACTCGAATTAAAAAAAAAACGCATTTTTTCCAGGCTTCCGAAGGGATTTCAAGCAGTAAACGAACACTCGAATCGCTTTTGGCACGAAATGGAGGACAACAGAATTGTATGTCGTCTGAAAATGCTGAAATTGCGTATATTAACAAGAAGAATTATACACTGGATGCGAATGGACGAGTTTGTCTGGTGAAAAATGCGGATCAGCAGAAAAGTCGGAATCAGGAGGTGAGGATTTTATAGAAAAGGGCTTTTATTGATTTTTTGAGGTTGCTTAAAATTTGAAACAGTAAAAAATGTTTTTTAAATTGTATATTGATTGAAATTTAAAATTCTTAATTCAAAAAAAAATTTGAAATCTGAAACAGAAATTTTTTTTTTGAAATTTTTTAATCGATTTTTTGAAAAATTGAGATTTTGCAGGAATTAATCAAAATTTGCACAAAAAGCAAATTATGCTGAAAATTTCAGAAATTTAAAAATTGTCTATAAAAATCTGAAAATTTCAGAAATTTAAAAATTTATAAGTAGAAATAGAAAATCTGAAAATTATAGGTTTTCAGACGGAAAATTAGATAGAAAAATGTGAAAATTTATTTTTTTCCGGAAAATCTGAAAATTATAGGTTTTCAGACGGAAAACTATGTAGAAAATGTGAAAATTTATTTTTTTCCGGAAAATCTGAAAATTATAGGTTTTCAGACGGAAAAATAAGTAGAAAATGTGAAATTTTATTTTTTTTCCGGAAAATCTGAAAATTATAGGTTTTCAGACGGAAAAATAAGTAGAAAATGTGAAAATTTGTTTTTTTCCGGAAAATCTGAAAATTATAGGTTTTCAGACGGAAAATTATGTAGAAAATGTGAAAATTTATTTTTTTCCGGAAAATCTGAAAATTATAGGTTTTCAGACGGAAAATTAGGTAGAAAATGTGAAAATTTATTTTTTTCCGGAAAATCTGAAAATTATAGGTTTTCAGACGGAAAAATAAGTAGAAAATGTGAAAATTTGTTTTTTTCCGGAAAATCTGAAAATTATAGGTTTTCAGACGGAAAATTAGGTAGAAAATATGAAAATTTATTTTTTTCCGGAAAATCTGAAAATTATAGGTTTTCAGACGGAAAACTATGTAGAAAATGTGAAAATTTATTTTTTTCCGGAAAATCTGAAAATTATAGGTTTTCAGACGGAAAAATAAGTAGAAAATGTGAAAATTTGTTTTTTTCCGGAAAATCTGAAAATTATAGGTTTTCAGACGGAAAATTAGGTAGAAAATGTGAAAATTTATTTTTTTCCGGAAAATCTGAAAATTATAGGTTTTCAGACGGAAAAATAAGTAGAAAATGTGAAAATTTATTTTTTTCCGGAAAATCTGAAAATTATAGGTTTTCAGACGGAAAATTAGGTAGAAAATGTGAAAATTTATTTTTTTCCGGAAAATCTGAAAATTATAGGTTTTCAGACGGAAAATTAGGTAGAAAATGTGAAAATTTATTTTTTTCCGGAAAATCTGAAAATTATAGGTTTTCAGACGGAAAATTAGGTAGAAAAATGGGAAAATTTCATTTTTCCTAAAAATCTTAAAATTTCAGACATTTTTTATTCGAAAATAAATTTTTACGGTTTCAGTGAAAATTGAAAATTAAATTTTAAAGTTTTGAAAATTGCTAATAGCAACTTGCCACAATGTAATAAAAATTTGATTTTCAGCTAGAAATAAACAAATATATCTGAAATTTCTAAAAAACAATCGATAAAGGCAAAAATTAACAAAAATTAATTGTTTTCAAAGTTTTACAGTTTCAAAATAAATTTTTCGAAATTTTTGAAACTGTATTTTTCAATTAAAAAGACAGCAGGAAGTCTAGATTTTTTGTAAATTTAATTTTTTATTACTAAATCTGCAAATATGAATTATTTCTGTGAAAAATACATTTTTTTTTTCCAAAAAATCTTAAAATTTCAGACATTTTTCATACAAAAGCCAATTTTCGATTCAATTTCTTCAAAATCTGGAGTTATTTGAATCCATAATCACAAAACGTTAAAAAAATGTGATTCTCGGCTAGAAATATACCAAATTTATCTGAAATTTCTTAAAAATCAATAAAAAGTCAACAATGAAACTGATATCTGTAATTTTTTTTCCAGAAAATTAGAGGAATTCCTCAAAATGTCTAGATTTTTAAAAAATATATAGAAATTAATTGTTTTCCAATATTTTACAGTTTCAAAATATATATTTTTGTTAAATTTTGAAACCGAGTTTTTTTTCGAATATTCAAATAGCTAAATGAAGTCATGAAAACTGTTTTTTTCTGAAAAATCTGAAAATTCCAGACATTTTCCAACTAAAAATCAAATTTTCGCCATTTTTTCAGATGGCGCTGCTCCAAAAAGAGACCCGCGAACTTCGAAGCCTTCAGAAGAACGTGCTAAACTCGCTGGAAGTGGTGATGCAAGATCACCGAAAAATGATGACAAGTTTTGTAGACGATGAGAAGAATCGCAAACGGAATGATGAGCAATTTGAGAATGCGAAGGTTAGTGAGAGAGAGAGAGAGAGAGAGAGAGAGGTTTTGCTGAAAATGTGGAAATTTTCAGCGTGGCGGAAAAGCGCTAATGATGGCGGAATTTGCAATGGTCGCAAAAAGGTCTTGATATGGTGTTGGCGACGAAAGAGTTGAATTCGGAGAGGAGGAGAAAGGTATGTCGTTTTTTTTGAAAAATATTTTCAGATTTAAAAAAATGCTGAAATATTTTCAACTTCTGCCGAAAATTGAACTTTTGATGCAAACAATGTTGAATATGGATGATATTTTGGAGATTACACCGGAAAGGCTTTTTGAGAAATGGAGGAGTTTGAGCCGAAAGGTGAGGTTTGAGCCGAAATTTTAATTTTTGAAAAAGAAATTGAATTTTGAAATTTTGTCAAAATCAAAAAATACTGATAAATTCAATGCAGAAATGGCAGAGAAATTGAATTTTCTCGGTATTTTTTGAACTTCAGTTTTTTTCAAGACCCAAACGATTAAACATGTGTCCCTTTAAACAATTTATGCATAGGTGGGATTGGGTCATTTCGAAATATCAGAGTTAAGCTCGTTCCAAAAAAAAAAAGAAAAAAAAGTTAAGGCGACTACAAAACGTAAAATGCAGCAAAAACGCTGAAAACACTTAAAACCGAATATTTATGACCAATTTTTTCATCACTGTTCTTCGAATCCACCTCGAGTTAATGTCTTTACACCATTTCAAGTGAAAAAAAAGTTAAGGTCGATACTAGGCCAAATGCGCGGTATCTCACCTATGATTTTAGGGAAGAAATTGTTTTTGTGCCTATCTCTTCGGAAAACTATCAGGTATGAGCCGAAATGAGCCCAGCGCCGAAAAGCTCGAAATCACCCAAAAAGGCCGAGTTGGGGCGAAAAAATTAGATAAAAGCTATTTTTGACAGTCTTTTTGGGCCTAAATCAGATATTTTGGGTTTTTACTGGTCTTTGATCTTTGAAACACAAAAACAATGGACACATTTCATCGTTTGGGTCTTGAAAAGAACTAGTTCAAAAAATACCTAAAATTGCAATTTCTAGGTCATTTCCGCATTAAATTTCTCCGAATTTTTCAAAAAAAATTTCAAACTTAATAGGTCCATTAGAAATTATTGATTTTCAAGTTTGTTTTCCAATTTATAGAAAAATTGGCGTATAATTGTATCCGAAAACCTTTTAAAATTTAGTTTTTTCGAACAATCGTTGATAATTTTATTTTCAAAAATTTCCTGAAAATTCAGTGTTTCACATTTTTCTTTTCAAACCCCGAAGATTTTTTTGTAATTGCTCTGTAGTCTCATTTCTAAATTTTGGTTTTTAAATAAAATAATTACTGTTTCGGAAAATTATCGAATAAAAAATGTATCTTGAAGAGTTAGTACGTTGGTTCTCAAAATTATACGAGGAAACAAGACTTTTTCAACATGTTTCTGAAAACAATTTCAAAAAGTTTTTAAAAAGTCGAATTCTGTACCGATTTTTTAAAAAATTTTTACTGTTTCAAAATTTTGGCAAAAAAATTTAAAATTTTCAAGAAAAATATGTACTGTTTCAAATAAAAAAGTTTTTTGACATTTGTTCGATTTTTTTCAACAAAACTACGTTTTTCTGGATTTTTATTAGGTTGGGATCAGAATTCGAATTTTTTAGGAAAATTAAGAAAAAAATTGAAACAGTAAACATTTTTTAAAATATAAAATGAAATGGAAATCTAGAACATCATTTAAAGAACCTGAACTGGAATTTTATGAAAGTTATTCTGAAATTTAAAAAAAAACTACAATTGCTTTCCAGAAATCATCAAAAAACCATGACCGCTTCAAGTTATGTCGAAAAATCGAAACCAGCCACAATTTCGCCAATAAATCCGAACTTCCAAGCGACCGGTGATCATTATTAGACGAATCCACCGTTTGTCTGGAAAATATCTGGAAATTAACTGAAAGTCTCAAGTTTTAGCCATTTTATCTTATCTCATCTTTTTTTTCCTCCCTTACTTTTAACTCTAATCCTCCCATTTTTATGTCATTACTCATTGTCACAGAGCTTATTTTCTTTTTTATTTGAGAGAAAGGAAATACCAAAATTTTGGCATTTTTTGTACTGTATTATGTTCATTTTTTTTCTGCCAAAAAGTCTCAATTTTCTTCTGTTTTTTTTTGTGTTTTTCGTTGGTTGACAAGAACTGATTTATTGCACAGATGGAAAAAAAAGATATATATGTCCTTTCAAAATTTTAGTTCCACTCATTTCAGACATTGTTTCCATTGTTTGACAAGTCGCCGACCCTGAAATTAGA
The DNA here is from genome assembly GCA_964036255.1 of Caenorhabditis virilis. Lineage (NCBI taxonomy): Eukaryota > Metazoa > Nematoda > Chromadorea > Rhabditida > Rhabditidae > Caenorhabditis > Caenorhabditis virilis. The sequence continues at coordinate 16,289,828 of OZ038415.1, read as the reverse complement.
CAATATCTTTGTAATTTTTTTTTAATTCTCTTACAATTCTCTCACAAGAGTATGTGCCAAATATATTTGGTATCCTGTACCACTAATGCGAACATTTATCGTTGGTTCGTGATGACTTGCTCCTGCGGCTGCTTCGATCACCATTTCAGCTCCAGATCTCTGCCGAATGCGTTCCACTCCAGCTCCATCATATCCGGCAATTAGAGATTCAAAGTAAGCAGGAAACGATAACTGCAAAAAATCAAACTACTTTTGGAAAAATTCCACATTTCTTTAAAAATTTAAAATGTTTTATATTTTTTTAGAATAGCTTCAATTGAACCAATTCTCAAAATCTGTGTTTTTTTTTAATTTTCTGTAAATTTGAACATAATTAAAACCATACATTGATACTTCGATGTTGTCCGCGAGAAGTACCAACGGGCCCCCTTCCACCAACACCATTCATCTCAGTATTAGTATTTACAATTTGAAAATTTAACCCAGCCGGCATATTCACTCCATGAACCTGTTCATTTTGATTACTACTTTCAGAGCCAGCTGTTCTTTCAAGTGTCTTTCTGAACCGTTCGCCTATCAATCTTAGTTGCTGCAAGAATTTATGTTTATTTTTTGAAGCCCAATAAAGTCATTATAATCATTTTCGTAACCAATAACTCTGAGAAACTGCACTAATGATCCTTAGCGGCTTATAAAATTTCGAATATTAAGAAGTACTGACCTCTTTTTTCTTAATATTCACTCTCGACCAAATGCTGCTATTAATGGTATTCATGTTAATTTATTTTAATTTTTAATATTCATGTTAATTTTTAATTCACGACCGAACTTTAACAAGAATCGCCTAAAGACGGAGTAGTTCGAGTAACTGGAAGAAATAAAAAATGATGGCAATATGAGTTTCTAGGAAACTTACTCCGTTCTGTCAATGACCATTTTTTTTCTTATATCATTCCAGTGTCTAGAGCAAAGAGGTTGCTACAATTCAGATTATTTTTTCACTTTAATACTTTTATACTCACCTTCAACAGTATATTCAGCTTGTCTACCATATCCATTTCATATTTCTCCAACATGAATTTCTCCTGAAAATATGAACCATTTAATTTTGAAAGAAAATAATAAAGTTTTTGACCACTTACATGATCATTTAAATTTATCTTCAGTGTATTATTTCTTGACTTCTGCTTGGACGGATGTAATTCTTCTGGAAATTGTTGTGTTGGAATATTTGTTTGCCCAGCGGAAGATGCTGAAAAAATATTAATTCTTTCAAAATTCTTTTTAAAAAATACGAATTCCGTGTCCATATCTGCCGGATGAAGTCTCATTCACTTGTGGAAAACGAAAACCGTTGGAATTCCAGAAAACGCTGAAAAGTCAACGATTTAATTTTTCGTATATAAATGCGATGCTTACTTCGAACTCTGTGTCGAACTTCCATTATGTGTCAAATGAGGTGCTACAACATTCTCAGATGGTGTATTCATTGTTGTATGATTGAGTTGCACAGATCTGGAATTTTGAAATTGATGATGGGTATTTAATTTTTTTAAATACTACGACAAGACTGATAAATCAGGTTAATTTGAATAAGTTTTTAATATAATAGAAAAAGGGTATTTTATAGCCGAATAGTACGATTCAGGGTGTCCACCAAAAAAATTCTCAAAATCCATATTTTTTCAGTTCAAAGCGTTTCTCTGCTTTCGATGAAAAACAACTTGATTTCCATTATTAACCTGTTGATATCCTCCGAGGATTGGAATTCTGTTGATCTTGGAGGTGGTTGAGACGGCTGTGATCCTTGTGTAACATTGTTCAATGTGGCAAAATGCGATGAGCAACCGGATGATTCTGAAAAAATATTAATTCTTTCAAAATTCTTTTTAAAAAATACGAATACCGTGTCCATATCTGCCGGATGAAGTCTCATTCACTTGTGGAAAACGAAAACCGTTGGAATTCCAGAAAACGCTGAAAAGTCAACGATTTAATTTTTCGTATATAAATGCGATGCTTACTTCGAACTCTGTGTCGAACTTCCATTATGTGTCAAATGAGGTGCTACAACATTCTCAGATGGTGTATTCATTGTTGTATGATTGAGTTGCACAGATCTGGAATTTTGAAATTGATGATGGGTATTTAATTTTTTTAAATACTACGACAAGACTGATAAATCAGGTTAATTTGAATAAGTTTTTAATATAATAGAAAAAGGGTATTTTATAGCCGAATAGTACGATTCAGGGTGTCCACCAAAAAAATTCTCAAAATCCATATTTTTTCAGTTCAAAGCGTTTCTCTGCTTTCGATGAAAAACAACTTGATTTCCATTATTAACCTGTTGATATCCTCCGAGGATTGGAATTCTGTTGATCTTGGAGGTGGTTGAGACGGCTGTGATCCTTGTGTAACATTGTTCAATGTGGCAAAATGCGATGAGCAACCGGAAGATTCTGAAAAAATATTAATTCTTTCAAAATTCTTTTTAAACAATTTAAATTTACCGTCCTTGAAACCTCCATTGGCATCATTTTGATTTTGCGATTTGTGAGACGACATACGCTGAGCTGAAATTTAAAAAATTAACTATCTTTAATTTGAAGCTCAAAATTTAAAAAAAACGAACGAAAAAAATAAAACGATTATTGATTTTTTGATTTTCAAAAATTAAATCCGCGGGCTGGGGATACTGTAGGCTGTGGGCCGTGGCGAGACCTTAGCGTAGAATAGGGTGCGCCTTTAAGCGATATACGAATCGAAATTTAAATTTTTTAAGGTTTTCCACTAATTTTTTGAAATTTTAAATGTTTCCAGACATTTCTGAGTGTCAATTCTTGGTCTGTTAGTGGTTTTGCGGCTAAAACTCTGCCCTAAAACAAGTTTTAGGTTCTAATACTGGGGGAAAAATATTATTGATCTTTTTCGCATTTAAAACAAAATTGCAATCTATTTATTTCTGCCATTTCTAGTAACAGGAACTTTAGAAAATTATTTTTCACCCGAGAAATAGAAATAAATGTATTTCAAACACTTTTTTTGGTCTTTTTGGGATTTGCAATAGCTTTGATTTCTGCTATTTCAAAAGTTTTGAATGAAAAACAAATTTTCACGTGACAACAACACTAAAAAATCGTAATTTAATTTGTTATTGTGATTTCCTGTTATAAATCTTCACTTTAATCAATAACAATTCTTCAATAATCCAACATATTTTCAGGCTACTATCCAACGCAATGGAAAATCCAATTCCATTCTACGACAACTCGCTTCCAGGAGTGAAACGTGTAAGTTTACCCGCACAAACATTTTGCCATATCGTCCACCACCTGCCCAGGCCGTTCGTCGCAATTTAAACTGGCTCGCAATTGTTCTCTGCGCCTCTGCTCTCTAAATTTGTGCGCGCGTGCGCGTAGCGTGTTCTTCTTTCTCTTCTTCGCCCTATCGCTAACTCAACTGGTTTATGTTGCAACATTTTATCTATTTGTTTATTTATTTCTGAATAATTCATGAAAATTTCAGGAATTTCAACTCTCTTCCAAACAAACGATGAAACGTGAGCACGAATTTGATGAAGAGAGTTTCAGGACGTCATAAGCGTCCACGCGGTGATACGTAAGCTAGATTGTTTCAATTTTAAAAATAGAAATATACTTTCTAGGTTCAGCGAAGCACTTCAACAGGGAAAGTTCGAGCTGCGTCTCCTTGTCAGCAGCAAAACCGCCGGAGCTATCATCGGAAAAGGTGGCGAGAACATTAAACGTCTTAGCACGAAGGTGAGTTCTTTTTTCCGGGTGCTACAATCAGAATCACCATGAAACATGAGACGACTTTTTTCCGATTTTATCATTCGTTTGGAAGTGGAAAATTATTTTAAAAATGAATTTCCAACCAAATTGTGATGTTTTCACTTCATCAACGATAATGTTTTAGTTTGAGATATTGTCAAGATAAAAATTTCTGGCCGCTCGTCTTGCGGAGTGTCGTTGGGAATTTACTCGCAACGCGACCGCTACACGCAAGACCAACAGAGAAATTTGAATTTGAGCGCGTTGCGGTCGCGCTGCGAGTAAATCTCCAACGACACTCCGCAAAACGAGCGGCCAGAAATTATTATCTTGACAATAACCGAGTGGAATTACGATCAACTATAAATTTAGTCCAAAAATATACATTAGGATACAATTTTATTAATAAATAACTAAAAATACGCGAATGAATTACTCGAAGCTTTAGAATTGAATATAACAAATAATGCTCATAGGAAAGAAAGAGAAAAACAACAGAACGGGAATTTGGGCCTAAAAAAGAAACAACATAAAATGTCTGCAAAAGCTCGTCGCTGGGGTTTTTTTCAAAAGACATCGAACCTAATGATTGCGGATTTTCATTTCTTCATTTTTTTTCGAATTTTTGTCAAAATTTCACAGAAACAAGTAAAAAAAAGGAGTCACGAAACTAGGGAAAATTTCAAAATTTATTTGTTGTCATTTCTGAGTTGAGATTCATTCTTTAAGAAATTTACTCGAAGAAAATGATCGTTCTATAGTGATGGCTAGGTGAGGTGAGCTAGAGTTAAAGAAGAACCTATTTTCAGAAGAACTTCTTTTCGCATCAACCTCTTTTCAGATTCATTTCTTTAATTATACCGCTAATTATAACCATTTTAGAAGATTAAATAATTCGATAAATAATCAAATGTGACAATTATGGTTGGTTTTTTGAGAATGTTCCAGTCATAGGTGTTCTTTAAAAATTCAGAGTTAAGGGGGCACAACGTTTTCAGCGCCTGTTTCTTGCACAAAAACGGTTTTTAGTTCGAATCAAAAGCTTTTCTTAAAAAAGTTAAGCTTCCTACACCCTGACGTCTTGAAAAAAGTTAAGGGGTCGAAAAAGAGCACAAACGATCAAAAGTATTGGAATGCGTGCCGCAGGCACGGAAGAAGCGAGCCGCAGGCGAGCTTCTTCTCTGCCTTCGGCTCGCATTCCAATACTTTTCGATCAAAATATTTCGGTCCCGACAACTAATTTCAGAAGGCGTGAAATCGTCACTGTAATAATCCAGTGAAGCAGCACGCCGAAGGCGTGTAAAAGGCGAGCCGCAGCAAAAGTTATTATTAGGAAATTAGGATGAGTTTAGGTTAAAGAGCGAAATCCAAAGAAATGGTAAATTAATGTACTCTTGCGATTTCAAAGAATCGATGCTCTTTTCCGAACTGTTATGTAAGTGTAGATAATTATTTCTCTTTTTTCTGAAAAACCGATGAAATTTTAAAGGAATTTAAAAAAATTTGTGATTTATATTTTAACACCATGTTTCGAACCCCATAAAAAGGAACCTTTTTGAGAATAAGTTAACAAAAGCGACACGCCGCCGGCGTGTTGGAAAGCGAAGCCGAAGGCGAGCAGTAAACCAGGATTTTTGCTGCGTAGCGGCAGGCGACTCCTGGTCCTTATATATAAATGGATAAGGAGGCGGCGCTAATTTTTCTGTGAACGGGTAAAATTATGTGGTTTTTTCAAAAGACATTGAACAGAACTGAACTCGCATCGGTTCACGTGAAGACACAGGCAAATTAAATCCTACTCGATTCCCGCACGAATCGGGTGGCAACGAATCGTCCGACAACCGTACCAAATTCGTGTCATTTTCGGACCGAAATCGGATGGATAAAAACCCGTTTTTCGTACGATTTTCGGCCGAAAATTTCTGAAATAGAAAATGAGAAAACCAAATTCTGGCTCTCAGCGGAGGCAGCGGCGCAAACAGCGTCATGGAACCGAACCTGCGACAACCTTACCTACTGCTTGCTTGACGCGACGTTGAACCACTTGACTATACCTGAACATGTGGGGAGGGGGGGAAGGTCCGCTTATATGTTCGCCAGCGCCAGATATATTTAGGAGTAGATAGAGGAACATTTAGATAACTATAACAATTGTTCTAGAGACACAATTCGGCTGAAAATTAATAAAAATGTAGATTTAAGTATGCTTTTTTATTTATTTATTTATTCTGATCGACATTATATACATATATATATATTTATATTTTAGGCATTTTTATTCAATGAGGGAACTACTTTATTAAATAGCGAGTTACTTTTTAGGAACAGTAGTTTCAGTCGAAGTGGATATCGTTTGGTCTTATAAAAAGCCAACAATCTTTAGATCGTCGACAAAAGCTAGAATTTTTGTACTTTCTGTGGCAAAATCAAAAACATCATTTAAAAAAATTACGAATAGAATAGGGCCTGAGTTCCCTGAAGAACAGAACAGCAGATGGAATGTTGGCTTTTTCCGATTGTTATAGAATATAGCTGTGGTTTTATGCAATTTTTCGTATAATAAGGTGTCTAATGTTCACCGTGACGAGTAATCTCACGAAAAAATTGAATAAAACGTATTTTTCTTCACGCCAGGCTTAAATTTGAAACATAGGTGGGATTCCGCGGATTTGGCCTAGTAACGAGTTTAACGTTTTTTTTCACTTGACAAGGTGTAACGACCTTAACTTTTTTAATGAGTATCCAAAAATAGACGTTTGCCTTGACGCACTTTCGGATATTCGTTTTTAAGTGTTTTTCAGCGTTTTTGATGCTTTTTACGGTTTGTAGTCGCCTTAACTTTAAAAAAATTATTTTTGTATTGTCAACTCAATTATTCTTGATCATTGCGTTCGGAAGGCTGCTCAACCTCACAGCCGCTCCGCATGCACGCGACGCGGCTGCCGACACTCACACACACTGGAAAATTTGAAAAATGCATTTTCCCGCCGATATTTCAGTGTGTGAGTGTCGGCAGTCGCGTCGCGTGCGTGCGGAGCGGATGTGAGGTTGAGCAGCCTTCCGAATGCAATGATCAAGAATAATTGAGTTGACAATAACGAGCTTAACTTTGAGATTTCGAAATGACCTAATCCCACCTATGATTTGAAATTGAATATTAAGCTGTAAAAATGTTCCGACCGAACAGTACCGCAATACAAGACCGAACAGTGACATCTCAAAACCGCAAACTAGAAAAAAAACGTCAAACTTTGGCTCCCCATAACTTTTGAATCAGTAGACTATTTTGCTTGTTCCATAGCTCATTCGATAGGAAAAATGTTTTTCTTTATTATACTTTAAGCAAAATTTTAAAATTTGTACTAACATGTATAAAAAATTGGATGTAATGTCATAATACCGTTTTAAAGACAGTGGTTTAGTTAGTTTTATCATGCCTGATTTCAATTTCAAAAATCTTTATAAGAACAATGTCATTTATGCGAAAAAATATCGGTAAATTCACGCTTCATAACAAAGTTGCAAAAAATGAAAATTTGAATGCGCGTCGGATCATGCGGATGGTGCAACGCGGTCGAAATTGACGCGAAACACAATTATGTGAATTAAGTTACATGTTGGTATTGTTTTTACAACCACCTCGTCTCCCATTTGGATTTTTTTAATTTTTTGCTTAAAATTTAGGTAGTGTTAACTGAAACGCTGCCTTTTAAATCATTTTTCAGAGGTGATTATATGATTTTTAGTTATTGCAAGCTCGAAAACGTAGTAATATAAAAAATTATATTGGTTCCGCCTGAGATATAAATGAAGCAGAGTAAAATATACCGCAGTTTTTCAAACTAATTCTGAGCTACGTGCGCTGCAACAATTTCACACAGAAGAGCAACAGTTTTTGCTTTTCAGGCCTTTGAAACTCTATTGAAACATCATATATAGAATATTATTAATGAATTTTTTTATTTCTGCATTTTTATTCAATCGGATAAGCACAAAAAACTGTTACATCTTCGTGTAAAACTTTTGCAGCGCACATAGCTCCTAATTAGTTTGAAAACCCGCGGTTAGCGTGATATTTTGCTCTGTTTCATTAATGTCTCACAAGGGAAGTATACGAGCTAAGGATAATTGTTTTGAATGGGAGATAGCTCATCGGAAAGATCATATTCTTGTCTACAAGGAACCGTTTTCATTTTTTGTCGACGGACTCCTAGGAGCTTTTTATGGTCCCTCAAAGTTTTTGTCATAAATTTTACTTTATTTTCCCTCTCACATATATTTGGTATTTCACCTTTGTATTTCAACCGACTTGGTGGTGCAGCGCCAGTGTGTTTGACTAGTGAGCATGAGGTCGAGGGTTCGAACCTAGACAAAGTTTTCTATTTTTTTTTTTTTGCTGCTTTGTGATAAAAGCTGCTGATAATATGGGGACATTTTAAAATTTTTTTCAAATCTGCTAATTATTTTCATGGGGGGACCCTTTGGAATTTTGCGGCGCACTGTAAAATCTCGCCTATATTGCTCTGAAACCCCAAAAAGGTTACAGAGATCCAGCTAAATCAACATGGGATTTCAACGCAAATACAGAATTTCGCGTTTCGAAAAATTTGAAAACAGGAATGTAACACTCTTGAAACTTCACAAAAGCAGCAAAAAAAACAAAAACAAATTTTTCTGCATGAAGCCTACGAGTTAGAACTTTAATATCTCAACAAAAAATGATCAGTATCCAACGTTCTTTCATATTTCTTTTGAATTTTTGATTTCTATCCGCGGAGAAAAAAGTTAGCATTTCGAGTTTTTCACCGTGCCGCACTTGCAAAAGCGGGCCGAGCCTGTCAAAAATTCTCGGAATTGATCCTGGGCACATATACAACTTATATATGAAACATTATCGAAATCGGAAGCAAAAATTTTTTATTGTGACATCGGCTCCGCTAGTTGTGTGATACTCTCAGATAATGCGTGTTAAATATACTTATGTCCCTTTAAACAATTTTATGGAAAAAAAACATGTTTTTGTACCTTTCTTTGCGGAAAACGATTAGGTGTGTGCCCTAGTGAACCCAGAGTTATCGCATAAATTGTTGGAATGTCCAGTTATTGAAATCAGTAAGAAAATGTGTTCTTGTGAAGATTACATAAGAAAAGGGGGAGTGTCCTGTTTGGCACATCTCCATATTTTCTGGGAACTTTGCCAACAGCGAGTCATTGCATTTTTCCTCTTTGTTTCCTTACGATTACGTAACTATGGATGTATTTATATTTATTTATTAGGTGACACAATTTTTGGCACATTACCTGGTTTTCTCTATTTTTTTTAAATAAATAAAAATTTTTAAAGAAGGTGGGAGACTGCGTAGGAAAAAAAAACAATTTTTTTGTTATCAATTGTTAGATAATCATATACAAAATCCTATCTCTCATCTAGCGAGCAGAAAAAAAAAGCATATAACAGACAAATATTAAAAAATACTTTCTAACCGTAAATTTCCAATCTGAGATATATGTACCCTTCGATGTAAAGTGCGCTTTTAACGAGTCTGTCAAAATTTGATGTTTTTTTTTTCAAAAAATTATAACTTTTGAAGACATGAACCAAATTTTATGTATTATTGCTCATTTGATAGAGAAAATCATTGGCTATAAAAAAGTAATTGGCAACTATTTGTAAAAATGAGTTTTAAATGCATAAATATTGCAAAAACTGAAAATAGCGAAGTTGAGACATAATTTCTACATGGTGTTCAATAAATACTGTGGCATGCTAAATATATTTTTATACAATATAATGAGAATTTCCCAACTTCTTGCATTTGTTTTTGAACCGGAGCTTAGTATTGTGACGGAGTTGAAGCCCTCGTTGCTCGCGGGTTTCAGCTTACATTCTTCAGCATTACTGAGCACCCAGTTATCATTAAGAAACTGAAAATTGGGGAAATGAAAGTTCGAGTCTTACCTAAAACATATATTTAACTGAAAAGTTTGAAAAAACGTATAGTTTTTTTACAGGCTGTGTTTTGGGCACCTACTTTTTTTTTTTCAGTTTTAGAACCAACAAAAAAGTGCAAATTTAAAGACAGCTGTTCAGTTAATTTGACCCTACCTGGTTTTAGTTTCAAAAATTAGCGCGTACTCTAATTAGCACAATGCAATTTATGCGAAATCACACCGATAAATACACGCGTCACAGTAGCGGTTCAAAGTTGAAAAAATAAAATTTTGAATTGCCGCGTGTCCGTGCGACGCGGTCGGTGTCCGTGCAACGCGGTCGGCATTGGCGCGAAACACAATTATTTGAATTTGGCTACATATTGGCATTGTTCTTTGGACCACTTGGGCTCCCATTCGAATTTTGAATTTTTGCCTAGATTTTGGATCGTGTTAACTGACAAGCTGCCTTTAATAGTTTTTCATATGATGTCCAAAATCATGTAGTGAAGGATGATCCAAGTTCCCTAAAAATTATTTCTGCACGTTAATAAGATCCAAAAGGTTTTGAAAATGTAAATATAAAGTTGCTGAATAGTTTTTGGATCAGAGCTAAAAAATATGAGGCTCCCAATATGAACGAGCACTAAACTCATGAGCTGCGAGCATGCGTACACAAAATTGGGTCTGGTTTTTCCTTTTTAGTCAATATAACCAATTTGAAAAAGTTTAGTAAAACATTGTCCGTGGCGAACAACTTCTCCAAAAAAGGTTTTTCGAAAAATGTGTGTCAAAAATTTATTATTATATTTGATGTTATTACATATAGCCATCGTAAGGAAACAAAGAGGAAAAATTCCATGACTCGCTGTTGGCAAAGTTCCCAGAAAATGTGGAGATGTGCCAAACAGGACACGCCCCCTTTTCTTCTGTAATCTTCACCAGAACACATTTCTTAGGAAGGTTTTCAGTCGGTGTTGCTGCTTTTTTTATGTTCAATATTATTATTTAAAAAATTCAAATATCCAATTTATTTTCAGCTTTTGTTTCAAATCGTAAGAATGATGAAAACAATGAATCCTTGGAAAGAATCGTACGAAGGATGCATGCATTATTCGACAGGAGATCAAAGCTATTGTAGAATTCAAACAGAAACTTTTTCATGGTAAGTATTGTCTGAAGAAGACAGACGGTTAAAAAGTTTGATTTTTCAGACTTTGGTCTGTTGCTTTTTTGAAATTGAAGGTGTTTTAAAAATAATGATACCCTGTCTTTAGAGGGAACGAGAACTGTTTTGGATCATTTTCACTTTATCTATTTTATTGCTTAATTGTAAGACCAATCAATTAATACTTTTGCAGGTACATCATTCCACATCTTGGTTTCTTGCAGGATGAAATGGTGTTAGAAATTAGTGCCTGGTGTTTATATTTTAATAGTGATTTTAAATGGCACATGGATGTTGAATTTGAGACCATAATTCATGATGGACCAATAATAGCAACAGAGAGAGTGTTGCGCAGCGTTGACAATGGCACCCCAATTACTAGAAACTTGGGAGGTTTATTTGTTAAGACTTTCGCGGGAAATAAGAATTCGAGTGGTTATGAGCTTTTAATAGAAACAAAAATTCGAATCAAATCAGATTTTGGAGTTTTTTTATCTGATTTTTCGATTCCTCGGAGTATTTCGTCGGAAGTGGTTTGTCGTCTTGGTGGTCACACATTGTACGTCGATAAATATGTAAGTTTTTTTCTCGTCATTGTTCGAAAAGTGATGTGTTAAGCTTTTATAATTTTTGAAAATATATATTGGTCACAGTCGGGTTCCTTCAAAATTAAATGCCATATTCTCAGTATTAACTGAAATTATCGTCATTAGGCAAAAAAAAAAAACAACTAAAACAGTTTTCAAATTTCTAAAACCGTTTTAAAACATTTCTATTTTTCATTTTTTTGTGGGAGCATAATGCTGAGTGTACAAAAAGAAAATCAAAAATACCGAGAAATTGGCATTGATTGAATAGATTTACCCAAACTTGATGTGCTTTTCAAAACTTCTTCTTATTCAGAGGATTTTGACGACTAATGTTACCGCAATTTAAACAACTGATATTCTACCTTTAACTTTTGAATAATTACTAATTATTCTTTTTTCCAGCCATTAATGTGCTTTTCAAAAATTCTACGTCAAAAGTTGTCGTTTATTAATGATAATGATGTATTGGAAATCGATTCGATTGAATATGCGGATTTTGTCAATTTCCTTCGATTTTTGTACGGAAGTGAGAAGTCAATTGAACGTTTGTTATTCGGTGTGCAACTGGCCATTTTTAAAAGTTTCTGATTTTAGCTCATGATGTGCACGGTCTTTTGTTAGCTGCATCAATGTTTGAAGTTGAATTCTACATTTCGAAATGTGAGGATTTCATAATTTCTACAAACGAATTTTCAATTAGTTATAAATTATATCTTTCAATGGAATATGCATTGCCAAGAGTCGAGGTAAGAATTTGTTGGTTTCTGATTTTTCTAGGAATAAGAATAATTTGTTCTCAGACTGCAATAATGGAAAATATAACAATCGAGGAGATTGATCAAGTCTTGAAAGAACTCGACCTTTTTGATGAGAATAACAACGAGTTGAAGAAGATTGAGAAACAGTTGAATTATGTGATTAACATGTTTCCGACAGTACCGGTAAGAAAATATATGATTTTGAGAGCGAGCGTTGATTCTTCATTTTGTTTACAGAAAGAAGTTATTGATAATATGATAAAGAAGAATTTAATGAAGACCTATACATGGGTAACTTAATCAATAATAATGCTGTGGTCGTCCGGTTCCGTGCGACAAATAAACTTCTCCTGCATAAAAAAATTATTTTACTTGTTTCAAATCCTTTTTTCTATTTGCATTTTTTAAAAATTGTTTTCTTAAATAAATAAAACATTCAAAAATTCACCTTTGGAATTTTGTTAAAATCTCGCCTATTTTGCCATGAAACCCCAAAAAGGTTGCATAGAATCCGCTAAATCAACATGGAATTTGATGACAAACATCATAAGGATTAAACATTTCCATATTTCCCTTCGGCCCAAGTACTTCATCATATCGAAAAATGGGAAAAACTGGAAAATTTGGACCACCTTTTCAGAAAAATCAAATTTTCGGCATGATGTCGACCAGCTGGAAATTTGGTGTCAACATGAAAAATATTCAAAAAAGTGCGGGTAATCCATTCTCGAAGAGATTTTGACTTTATCTTTAAAACTGAAAGTTTCGATTTTTTGACCACCTGGGATTTTTTCTCTAGGTCTAAGTCGGCGTGGCCAAATAAAAAATGTAGAACAACATGATAAGTAACAATTTCAAAAGTGCAAAAATTTTTAAAATTATAACCCTACTTTTTTTTATCACGCTTAATCTTGGGGAGATCACGCTTCACTCCGCAAAAAAAACGTGTTTTTTTAAACAATATATTGTGAGAACTTCCTGAAATTTACGAAAAATCACCTTTTCAGAAGAAAAACACATCTTGGTATTGTCAACGCAATTATTCTTGATCATTGCGTTCGGAAGGCTGCTCAACCTCACAGCCGCTCCGCACGCACGCGACGCAGCTGCCGACACTCACACATACTGGAAAATTTGAAAAATTCATTTTCCCGCCGATTTCAGTGTGTGCGAGTGTCGGCAGCCGCGTCGCGTGCGTGCGGAGCGGCTGTGAGGTTGAGCAGCCTTCCGAACGCAATGATCAAGAATAATTGAGTTGACAATAGGTTTTTTCAAAAATGCGATATTTTCAAAAACAATTTTATGAATATTTGGGCATTTCTGGGTTTTTCGATATTATATTCACTAAAAAATTGATTTTCAAATGAAAATTGTCTTTATTTTGCTATAAACGATTCAAAAAAATTTTTAGTCTTCTTATATGCATTATGAGTGTGCTAATTTCGGAAAAGCTGAAGTAATTGTTGAAAAATAAATTGTTACAAAAAAGCTGAAAATCCGGCATTTTCAGACAAAATCTGAAAAAATTCATAATTATCGTTTTTTAAATAATTATTCTTTTTTTTTCAAATCCAGAACTTAATATTGTAATTTAGTAGGAGTTTCCAAAAATTTTAAAATTTTCTGAAACTGTATTTTTCCAGAAAAACAATAATTTCACATGAAATTCAAAAATTTTACCCTTTTTCGAAATTTTTGTGAACATTTCATGATTTTGACGAATGTTATATTGAAAAAAGTGTTTTTTAAACAAATTTAAGGTGTATTTTGCAAAATAACTTCCTGAAATTTAAGAAAAATCACTTTATGGGTAGAAAATCAGATTTTTGGTAGGGTTTTCCAAAAATGCGATATTTTTAAAAAATTTTGAAAGAATATATTTTTTTAATGACTGAAATCGGGTGTGTCAGTCTTGAGATATGATTTTCTGAAATATGAAAAAAAAAATGGCACTGCCATATTAACTCTTTGTGAGCGAACTTTTTTGATTTCGATGTGACCCTTGTTTTTAAAATAACAGCTAAATAATTTTAGAATAATTAGTATCTGGTAAATAACATTTTAATATTCTTTGGCACTTCACTCACTCGAATATAGCTTTTTTCAAAACATTTTTGACTGCGGAAAAAAGTAAATTGTTCAATCGTACTACACGGCTTGTAAAAATGAGCCTGTGTCATTCGCGCGTGAACAGGCTGGTTGCGTATTGTCCGCAAGCGCAAATCAGAGAAAAACCTCTTAAAACTGCACGCTATTTACTGTAAAATAGCGCGTGCCACAGTTGCGTTTTCTTTGCCACGCCCATTTCTGTGCAAAAATCCTGAATTGTCGAAAATTTTTCCTCTTTCCTTGGTTTTTTTTTACAAACCGTATAATAGAATAGCGTTTCATGCCAAAGATTGATAATGGGAACAATTGTCGGAATAAAACCTTAATTTAACGAAAAACACCAAATTTTTCAAAACTGGGAAAATCAAATCTTTAAAAATAATAGACGCGTTTATAAATTTTTCCAGAAAATGCATATTTTGTAAAACAGTTGAAAATAATGCAAAAAAAACAAAACATGAGCAGAAATTGGGAAAAGAGTCCCTAAAAAGTAAAATATTTAAACAAACAAAGTCGTGATCGATAGCGAAAAAAAGGCCTGCCTGCAAAATATATTCAGGCAGGTCCGATTCTTTTTATATCGATATTACGACTTTTGAAGCAAAAAACGAAGAATTTGCTTAAAACTCACCTTAATTATCAATAATAACCGTTAGAATTTGCAGAAATATAAGTCAAATAGGCCACGAATAATTTTCACAACAAAAACAGTGAAGTATACACAGAGAATAACGCAAACAAAGCAATTTAGGCCAAGAATGAAATATTTTTTCTTGGAAGGCACACAACAAGCCACTGCACACGCCACCTTGTGCTACAGTATCCGTGTGTGCGCCTTCGTAAATATACACACAAAATCAGAATTTTCACGGTGGGAAAAAAGCTACGCGCAACAGTTGAAATAGCGTCCTAACTGCGAAAAAAGGAGGGCGGGGCTTAATTCAAATTTTCGCAATCTTGCCGCGCACTTTTTTGGCTATTTCTTTTTTATCCGACAAAAAACCAATAAAAACAATAATTTTCGGATTTTTCGCAAAAACTAAATTTTTTTTCTTATTTTCAATCAATACACTTTTTTTGGCATGTCTTTTTACCCCTTTTCCAATCAGAATTCATTGAAAAAAACGAAAATCTGATTTTTCCATTGAAAAAAACGATCTTCACTGAAATTCTTTTTTGTAATTTAATCAAAGAACTTTCTTAAAAATTCAAACATGAATCGGTTATACATTAATTATAACTATATATGATATAACGAATGATATAAATACAATATAATGAATATACAATGAAGTTTTTTTTTTCAAAAAATTAATATAATTTTTTAAAAATACATTCACGGTTTGTAAAAGTGTACAACCCACACAGTGAATTCGTTGTTGCGGAGTTTACCCCTGCGCACAGTCGCTGTGGGTGAGGGATTTATCACTGCAGAGTACGCAGATAGTAAACAGTCAGCATGGTCCCAACAACGGGTGGAAAAGTGAAGAGACTTAGACACTAATAAGGAACCATGCACTGTTTGCAACCAAATCCCTCCCCGAAAGGGCCCTGCCGCAGAAAAGTCCGCAACGACGGTGTATGTTCACTTTTACAAACCGTGACATTAATCACATTCCTTCTTCGGCTGTTTTGCTATTTCAATCAATAGAAATCATTCAAATAATAAAAAATTGCAATTTATTGATTTCGCTGAGCTAGCGTCTATCGAACTTGAGTGGTGGACTAGAAATTTAAATTTCCGCGCTAACGTGTGGCCTAGGTTTCCACTTTTCTGTGCGCTGCAGAAAACTAGTCCAGGACAGTTCTGCGTAGCTTTTTTCGAGGGTAGGCCTTGTGTTTGGAGGCTCAAGTGTTTGGAGACACATGTGTTTGGAGGCACAATTGTTCGTTTTTGTAGCGTTTCAAGACCCGAACGATATTTCAGGCGCATGCGCCTTGAAATGCCTGCGTCTCTCAACGTCACATGATAAGGGCAGTTGGTTGCCGGCCCTGATCGTTGTCTGCATGTCCAAATATGTATATTTCGCGCCCAGGTGGGCGCCGCCGGTTCAATTTCCCAAGTTTGAGGTTAACCTGAGGTAGACTTAAAACTAGGGTAATTAAATCGGCCGCGCCCACTTGCGCGCGGAATATACATTTTTGGACATGCAGACAACGATCAGGGCCGGCAACCAACTGCCCTTATCATGTGACATTGAGAGCCGCAGACATTTCAAGGCGCATGCGCCTGAAATATCGTTCGGGTCTTGAAACGCTACAAAAACGAACACTTGTGCCTCCAAACACATGTGCTTCCAAAAACTTGAGCCTCCAAACACAAGGCCTACCCTCATCTAGAAAAGACGAATAATTCAATAATGGCCTAGAAAACCCAAATAATCACAAGATGGCCTAGAAAACCGAAAAAAGTCTAGAAAACCAAATTATTACTAGATGGCCTAGAAAACCGAACAATTCCTATATGGCTTAAAAACCTAATAATTTTTGACTTGCGTAGAATAATTTTTAAAATGGCCTAGCAATCCAAATATTTTCCGCCTGACCTAGAAACCCAAATAATCACAAGATGGCCTAGAAAACCAAAATATTCATAGATGGCCTAGAAATCCAAATAATTCCCAAATGAAATTTCAGAATTTTTTCAAAAACTTCTATTTGCTAAATAACAATAGCAACTTTAAGAATTCTGTAAATTAAATTAAAAATTTTCGATTTTTTTGAAAATAAGTTTAAAAAAATCAAAATTCGGTCAATAATCCCTTTAAATAAAATATGGAAATCTAAAAATTTGGATATGTTTTTATTATTTAAAATTTCACGTTTTCCCCCTTCATTTCCCCGAAAAACGAACCACCTACCGGACAATTCCTCTGAATCGCCGCCTTCAAATCCCGACAAAACTGCATTTTCCTCTCAAACTCCTCCGCCGGCTGTTTCATTCGATGAAAATACTCGTGCATCTCTACGGAAAGCTGCTCAAATTCCGAACGATGTTCATCAAGAATTCTGTAATGTTTTTCTTTTAAATCTAACAAAAATGTTCGTCTTAAAAATCACTTCGAATAAGCTCCTAGAAACTCATGAAATGGCTCTATATTCGAGTAAACTTGGTACTGAACTTGATCCAGATCAGGGGTGCCGCCGAAAAAGTTTTTGGCCGAAAAAAAATAAATTTTTTCGTCGGCCAGGAAAAAATGACGAAAAAAAATAAATTTTTTTTCGTTTTATCGGAAAAATACCGAAAAAAATTTTTTTCGGCCTTCCAAGTGATTAATGAATTCAGAAAAAAAACGATTTTAAGGTTTTCTACCTTCATTCAGTTAAAAATTAGTAAAATAGTTGGAAATTGATGTAAAAAAATGGTATATTTAAATTTAAAAACCTGTTTTTCGTAAGACGGAAACACCGAAAAAAATTGAGGATAGAAAACCGAAAAAAATAAAATAAAAATTTACGCGCTTCGCGCTACCCGAAATAAATAAAACTTTTTCGGCGTAAAACACCCGAAAATCACGAAAACCGAAAAAAAATCGAAAAAAAACGGCAACCCTGATCCAGATCTCGTTCCGTCTCCTCGAAGTTCATCTGCAAGAAAATTGCTCATTTCTTTCATTTTTTTTTGCATTGAAAATCGATTAAAAAAATTTTTTTTCAGCAACCGGATACCGTAGTTTAAAGGGACATTCGTTCTTCGGCTTCTTCACTGCGAAACCTACCAAACTTTTAGAGCGTGTGCCTTTAACTAATATTTTTATTTTTCTTCCTTTTCCACGTTTTTCTTCAATATTTTTCCAATTTCTCATACTCTGAGCAATATATTGCAATAAAATATCGAACATTTATATATTATCCAAAAACAAACCCAAAATATTATCTAAAATAAAGAAAAACTCACATTTTTAATTAAAACTTGTACCATATTTCGAAATAAGCTAATTTTAACGTACTGACCATATTTAAGAGCATTTTTCCTCACATTATCTATAAATTTAAGAACTGCACCAAAAACGCGCCAGTGCGCGATTCGCAAGGCGCAGGTTTTGAAGAGAAATCGAAGAAAAATATCACTTTTTGGACTTTTTTTGATTTTTTATCGTTAAAAAAATGAATTTTCCAGAAACCATCCTTATTTTCAAATGTCGAATGATAGTTTTGAATTACCGCCACCGATAAATGACGAATTTGCGAATCCGTTTTGTAGACAGCCACAAATTGTGCCGGCAAGCTCGAAAAAATGGTAAAAATTGTTGAAATGAATATATTTTCACGCGAAAAACAAGGGAGAATTTTCAGGACTGAAACCATAACGCCTAATCAAATTATAACAACACTTGAGAAATTGGTATTGTACTCACCGGCTGATAAATCTTATAATAAAGCGGTGAGCGTTTTAAAAATGGGGTTTTTTGACAATTACAAGCTGAAAATGCTCATTTTCTGATCGAAAAATGAAAAAAAAACAAGAATTTGTGAAAATAAAACAGAAAATCAAATTAAAAATCGTAAGTTCTTAAAAAATGCTGAAAAAGTCGTAGTTTATAGCCATATTCCGAAAAATTTGTAGATTTTCATTTAAAAATCAATTTTTCCCATCTAATTTTTAAAATCTCAATTTCTCAAAACCAGAAGGGGGTGAACATAAAAAAAGTAAGTGGAAAAACCTAGCAAAAATTAGATTTTCTACCCAAAAACTGATTTTTCTTAAAGTTCAGGACGTCCTTTTGCAAAATATGGGATTAAATTGTTGAATTTCACGTGAAATTCATGTGAAATTATTTTTTTCTGGAAAAATGAAGTTTCAGAGAATTTTCACATTTTTGGAAACTACTACTAAATTACAATATTAAGTTCTGGATTTGAAAAAAAGTTTTTAAAACAGGTAATCATGAAAATTTTCAGATTTTGTCTGAAAATGACGGATTTTCAGCTTTTTTTCGCAAAAATTTGATTTTTTTGCAATAATTTCAGCTTTTCAAAATTTGGACACCTATGCTGACATATATTGCATACCTTTGTGTCAAAAAATGCTAGAATTTTTTTGAAACGGAAATTTTTTCCAAAAAAATACTGGAATTAATGCACCTCTTCATTTTGAACAAAAAAAATTAAAAAATACCGGTTCAATGCGGAAATGACCTAGAAATTGCAATTTCTCGGGATTTTTTGAACTGTAGTTTTCTCTTCAAGACCCAAACGATTAAACATGTGTCCCTTTAAACAATTTTATTGAAAAAATTTGTTTTTATGTCTATCTTTGCGGAAATGCTACCAAAAAATCAGTAGAGAGTCCCAATGAGCCGTAGAGGCCCAAAATATCTGATTTAGGTTCAAAGAACAAAAGTCTGGGCCGAAAAAAAAACATTTTGCTAGTTTTTTCGGCCTAAAACGGTTTTTTGAGTTATTTCTGGCTTTGCGGACCTCCTCGGTTCACTTGGGCTCATATCTGATAGTTTTCCGCAGAGATAGACACAGAAACAGATTTTTTTCATAAAATTATTTAAAGGGACACGCATTTAATCGTTTGGATCTTGAAGAAAGCTACAGTTCAAAAAATAACGAGAAATTACAATTTTTCTGCTATTTCTGCACTGAATTTCTCGGTATTTTTAGAATTTTTTGGTTAAAATGAATTTGTCCAAAAATCCCAGTATTTTCTGTTTTTTTATTGGAAAAAATTTCGTTTCAAAAAAAAATTCTAGTTTTATATGCATTATGGATGTGCTAATTTCGGAAAAGCTGAAGTAATTGTTAAAAAAATCAATTTTTGTGAAAAAAGTGAAATTTTTACAAAAAAAGCTGAAAAACTGGCATTTTCAGACAAAATCTGAAAAATTTCATAATTATCTTTTTTTAAAAGCTTTTTTCAAATCCAGAACTTAATATTGTAATTTAGTAGGATTTTCCAAAAATGTGAAAATTTTCTGAAACTGTATTTTTCCAGAAAAACGGGATATTTCACATGAAATTCAACAATTTTACACATTTTCGAAATTTCTCTGAACATCTCATGATTTTGAAGAATGTAATATTGAAAAACGTGTTTTTTAAACAATTTAAAGGTATATTTTGCAAAGGAACTTCCGGAAATTTACGAAAAATCAGTTTTGAGAGAAAAAACACGTTTTTGGTAGGTTTTTTCCAAAAAATCTATATTTTCGAAGATTTTGTGTGAATATTTGGTAATTTCTGGGTGTTTAGAGATTATTTTCACTAAAAAATTGATTTTCTAATGAAAATGTTCTTAATTTAGCTGTATACGATGCATTTATCATCATTTTCTAAGAATTTACGGTTTTTAATTTGATTTTCTGTTTTATTTGAAATTTTCACTCGAATTTAAAAAAAAACGCATTTTTTCCAGGCTTCCGAAGGGATTTCAAGCAGTAAACGAACACTCGAATCACTTTTGGCACGAAATGGAGGACAACAGAATTGTATGTCGTCTGAAAATGCTGAAATTGCGTATATTAACAAGAAGAATTATACACTGGACGCGAATGGACGAGTTTGTCTGGTGAAGAATGCGGATCAGCAGAAAAGTCGGAATCAGGAGGTGAGGATTTTATATTTTTTTAATTGTCTGATCTAGAGTTTTAAAAAAATAAAAGAATGAAAGGTCATTGTTTTCTTCCTAGTGAAAATTTGAAACAGTAAATTTTTTTAACCCGAAAACTATCCAAAAGTTTCGTGAAAAGCCTTATTTTCGACGGGTTCATTGGAAATGGGGGGGGGGGATTTTGAATTGAAACTAATATTTTAAAAACGTAATTTTGGGATCATTCATCGAATAAATTAATAATGAAAGATTTGTCATTTCCTAGTTAAAATTTGAATTTCAAATTTGAAACAGCAAAAAAACAGACTTTCAAACAATTATTACAAGCTTATGTAGAAAACGATTTTCGATGTTAACCCAATTTAATCTAACTAGGGAAGTCATTTGAAGTTTACCAAAACAATCGGTCGAAATGAGGTTTAAATGAACGGTGAAGATCAGAATTATGAGTTCTGAAAAAATTAGAGTACAATACGAAGGTATGCCTGAGATATGCTCATGTGACGTCACGTATGCGTGTAGGATATGTGGTGTGTGTATGGTGTGCAGACTGAAGTTGACAAGCTTGAATAACTGTAACTCGTGAACGACTCAACCAAATTTAAAGTTTTATAGCTCATTTTGAAGCCAATGAAAAATTCTATGGAACTATAATAAAAATGATGAGAAACTTAATAAAAAACTTTTTAAAAACTTAAAAATTACAAACCTCGATAAAACTCACTTTTATCGACTAAGAATTACTTCGAAAGTATTTGTTTCGAATTCCTTGGAAAAAAATAAATAAGCAATGTTTAAAAGAAATAATACTTCGGGTCTGATTTTTCAGTTTTTTAACGATTATTATTAAGTTTCTTATCATTTTTAATAATTTTCTATAATAGTTAAATCACATTTCTTATTGTCTTTAAAATGAGCTATAAAACTTTAAATTTGGTTGAGTCCAGGGCTGGGGGGCGGCCGGCTTCGGCCGCCGCGGCATTTGAAAATCGAGACAAGCCGCGGCCGCGGCCGGCCGCAGTGCAATGCACACCATCACAAAATTGCGGAATGCACACAATTTGACGAGCAAAATTTTTTAATAATCGAGATTTTCGAAACTAGTTTTTAATGAATAAGGTAATGAAAATAAAGTAAAAACATTGAAAAATATTCAACATTACGCAAAATATCATTTTCAACATTTAAAATTTTTTAATAAATCATTTTTCGAAGATTTCGCATCCCAACTCCCTGAAAAAAGGTTAAATCAGTACAATGTGTGCATTTATTAAAAAATTTTCGTGTTTTACTACGCATTTTCTTAAAAATACATTCTCCTATCGAAAAACAGAATAACCACTTTCAAAAATGCGGCTGCCGCGGCTTTGGGCCGCGAACGCGACGCAACCGCTCCGCAGGCCGCGGCTGCCGCGGCCGCCGGCTGCGGCGGCTTTCAGCCGGATTGGCCGCCGTTTCCCCAGCCCTGGTTGAGTCGTTCACGAGTTACAGTTATTCAAGCTTGTCAACTTCAGTCTGCACACCATACACACACCACATATCCTACACGCATACGTGACGTCACATGAGCATATCTCACAAGGGAGTTATTCGAAGTTGCCGCTTAAGAACCTTCTACAAATTTGAGGGCACATAGAATGAAATATGGAGAATCAGAATCCGTCATAAAACTCTGCTAAATGTTTCTGTGAGCCGAGTTATGAGCCCCCAAACTTTTCCTATGGTTAAGGCTCTCCGCGTGAACTCACACTCTGGGAGATAGTCTATCGAATCTAGTACTACAGAAAATCAACGGTTGGTGGTTCAGTGGTAGTGTGGGGAGTTGGTGTGAGGTAGGATATGGGTTCGATTCCCTCGCAGAAATGTGATTTAACTATTATAGAAAATTATTAAAAATGATAAGAAACTTAATAATAATCGTTAAAAAACTGAAAAATCAGACCCGAAGTATTATTTTACGCGGAGAGCCTAAAATTTCACGCGGAGAGCCTTAACCATAGGAAAAGTTTGGGGGCTCATAACTCGGCTCACAGAAACATTTAGCAGAGTTTTATGACGGATTCTGATTCTCCATATTTCATTCTATGTGCCCTCAAATTTGTAGAAGGTTCTTAAGCGGCAACTTCGAATAACTCCCTTGTCAGGCATACCTTCGTATTGTACTCTAATTTTTTCAGAACTCATAGTTCTGATCTTCACCGTTCATTTAAACCTCATTTCGACCGATTGTATGGGTAAACTTCAAATGTCTTCCCTAGTTCGTGAAAATGCAAAAATTTTGTTTTCAGAATAATATGACTTTCTGAAATCGAAATTTTAGTTAAATTTTCATTTAAAAAAGTTCTAAATTTTTTTAACAACTTTTTTTTATTTTTAGCTAGAACGGTACTGTAAATTTATCTGAAATTTCTAATAAAAAGCAATAAAGTCAACAAACGAAACAGAAATCGATAATCTTTTCCAGGAAATTTGAAAATACGATGAGAAATTTTTGTAATTCCTCAAAATGTCTAGATTTTTAAAAAATTAACAAAAATAAATTATTTTCCAAAATTTTACAGTTTCAAAATATTTTTTTTTTATTTTGAAAGTTTTTTCTAATATTCAAATAGATAAATGAAGTCATGAAAACTATTTTTTTCTGAAAAAAAACTGAAAATTCCAGACATTTTCCATCCAAAAACCAAATGTTCGCCCTTTTTTCAGATGGCGCTGCTCCAAAAAGAGACCCGCGAACTTCGAAGCCTTCAGAAGAACGTGCTAAACTCGCTGGAAGTGGTGATGCAAGATCACCGAAAAATGATGACAGGTTTTGTAGACGATGAGAAGAATCGCAAACGGAATGATGAGCAATTTGAGAATGCGAAGGTTAGTGTGAGAGAGAGAGAGAGAGAGAGAGAGAGAGAGAGAGAGAGGTTCGGCTGAAAATGCCGAAAATCTGGAAATTTTCAGCGTCGCGGAAAAGCGCTAATGATGGCGGAATTTGCAATGGTCGCAAAAGGACTAGATATGGTTTTGGCGAAGGAAGAATTGAAGTCGGAGAGGAGGAGAAAGGTATGTCGTTTTTTTTTTTGAAAAATAT
The DNA here is from genome assembly GCA_964036255.1 of Caenorhabditis virilis. Classification (NCBI taxonomy): domain Eukaryota; kingdom Metazoa; phylum Nematoda; class Chromadorea; order Rhabditida; family Rhabditidae; genus Caenorhabditis; species Caenorhabditis virilis. Next base: position 16,265,837 of record OZ038415.1, on the reverse strand, counting down.
TTTAAGATTTGGAAAAAATGCTGAAATATAAAAACCGCATTACTTTTTCCACAATTTCTCAATGTTTTAGACCTTTATATTATTTCAGAGCTAAAAATCCAAATAATTTCGAACAATTTGATACCAAAAACATGGATTTCAGACAGTTTTGAAGAAAGTTACGATTTTTCAAAAAATCAGTAAAAAATGCTGATTTTTTTGACATGAGACTTTTTTAAACAGAATTTTTAACATTTAATCATCCTTATGTCATTTCAAAGCTAAAAAATCTGAAAATTTCAGTTATTTCCAACAATTTGATACCAAAAACATGGATTTTAGACAGTTTTGAAGAAAGTTACGATTTTTCAAAACAAATTCAATTATCTTCGACCTGGAACTAGGTTTTTTCGCAATTTTTCATGTTTATCAGTTTTTTTATCATTTCAAAGCTATAAAATCTGAAAATTTAAGATGTTTCCAACGATTTTATACCGAAAACATGGATTTTAGATAATTTTGAAAAAAATTATGATTTTTCAAAAAATCAGTTAAAAATGCTGATTTTTTTTGACATGAGACTTTTTTAAACAGAATTTTTAACATTTATCCATCGTTATATCATTTCAAAGCTAAAAAATGTGAAAATCCAAATAATTTCCAGCAATTTGATACCAAAAACATGAATTTTAGATAGTTTTGAAGAAAATTACGATTTTTCAAAACAAATTTAATTATTTTTCGACCTGGAACTACGTTTTTTTTCGCAATTTTTAATGTTTATCCGTTCTTTTATTATTTCAAAGCTATGAAATCTGAAAATTTCAGATATTTCCAACAATTTGATACCAAAAACATGGATTTTAGATAATTTTGAAAAAAAATATGATTTTTCAAAAAATCAGTTTAAAAAAATGCTACATGAGACTTTTTTAAACAGAATTTTTAACATTTATCCATCCTTATATCATTTCAAAGCTAAAAAATGTGAAAATCCAAATAATTTCGAACAATTTGATACCAAAAACATGGATTTCAGACAGTTTTGAAGAAAGTTACGATTTTTCAAAAAATCAGTTTTAAAAAATGCTACATGAGACTTTTTTAAACAGAATTTTTAACATTTATCCATCCTTATATCATTTCAAAGCTAAAAAATGTGAAAATCCAAATAATTTCGAACAATTTGATACCAAAAACATGGATTTCAGACAGTTTTGAAGAAAGTTACGATTTTTCAAAAAATCAGTTTTAAAAAATGCTACATGAGACTTTTTTAAACAGAATTTTTAACATTTATCCATCCTTATATCATTTCAAAGCTAAAAAATGTGAAAATCCAAATAATTTCGAACAATTTGATACCAAAAACATGGATTTCAGACAGTTTTGAAGAAAGTTACGATTTTTCAAAAAATCAGTTTTAAAAAATGCTACATGAGACTTTTTTAAACAGAATTTTTAACATTTATCCATCCTTATATCATTTCAAAGCTAAAAAATGTGAAAATCCAAATAATTTCGAACAATTTGATACCAAAAACATGGATTTCAGACAGTTTTGAAGAAAGTTACGATTTTTCAAAAAATCAGTTTTAAAAAATGCTACATGAGACTTTTTTAAACAGAATTTTTAACATTTATCCATCCTTATATCATTTCAAAGCTAAAAAATGTGAAAATCCAAATAATTTCGAACAATTTGATACCAAAAACATGGATTTCAGACAGTTTTGAAGAAAGTTACGATTTTTCAAAAAATCAGTTTTAAAAAATGCTACATGAGACTTTTTTAAACAGAATTTTTAACATTTATCCATCCTTATATCATTTCAAAGCTAAAAAATGTGAAAATCCAAATAATTTCGAACAATTTGATACCAAAAACATGGATTTCAGACAGTTTTGAAGAAAGTTACGATTTTTCAAAAAATCAGTTTTAAAAAATGCTACATGAGACTTTTTTAAACAGAATTTTTAACATTTATCCATCCTTATATCATTTCAAAGCTAAAAAATGTGAAAATCCAAATAATTTCGAACAATTTGATACCAAAAACATGGATTTCAGACAGTTTTGAAGAAAGTTACGATTTTTCAAAAAATCAGTTTTAAAAAATGCTACATGAGACTTTTTTAAACAGAATTTTTAACATTTATCCATCCTTATATCATTTCAAAGCTAAAAAATGTGAAAATCCAAATAATTTCGAACAATTTGATACCAAAAACATGGATTTCAGACAGTTTTGAAGAAAGTTACGATTTTTCAAAAAATCAGTTTTAAAAAATGCTACATGAGACTTTTTTAAACAGAATTTTTAACATTTATCCATCCTTATATCATTTCAAAGCTAAAAAATGTGAAAATCCAAATAATTTCGAACAATTTGATACCAAAAACATGGATTTCAGACAGTTTTGAAGAAAGTTACGATTTTTCAAAAAATCAGTTTTAAAAAATGCTACATGAGACTTTTTTAAACAGAATTTTTAACATTTATCCATCCTTATATCATTTCAAAGCTAAAAAATGTGAAAATCCAAATAATTTCGAACAATTTGATACCAAAAACATGGATTTCAGACAGTTTTGAAGAAAGTTACGATTTTTCAAAAAATCAGTTTTAAAAAATGCTACATGAGACTTTTTTAAACAGAATTTTTAACATTTATCCATCCTTATATCATTTCAAAGCTAAAAAATGTGAAAATCCAAATAATTTCGAACAATTTGATACCAAAAACATGGATTTCAGACAGTTTTGAAGAAAGTTACGATTTTTCAAAAAATCAGTTTTAAAAAATGCTACATGAGACTTTTTTAAACAGAATTTTTAACATTTATCCATCCTTATATCATTTCAAAGCTAAAAAATGTGAAAATCCAAATAATTTCGAACAATTTGATACCAAAAACATGGATTTCAGACAGTTTTGAAGAAAGTTACGATTTTTCAAAAAATCAGTTTTAAAAAATGCTACATGAGACTTTTTTAAACAGAATTTTTAACATTTATCCATCCTTATATCATTTCAAAGCTAAAAAATGTGAAAATCCAAATAATTTCGAACAATTTGATACCAAAAACATGGATTTCAGACAGTTTTGAAGAAAGTTACGATTTTTCAAAAAATCAGTTTTAAAAAATGCTACATGAGACTTTTTTAAACAGAATTTTTAACATTTATCCATCCTTATATCATTTCAAAGCTAAAAAATGTGAAAATCCAAATAATTTCGAACAATTTGATACCAAAAACATGGATTTCAGACAGTTTTGAAGAAAGTTACGATTTTTCAAAAAATCAGTTTTAAAAAATGCTACATGAGACTTTTTTAAACAGAATTTTTAACATTTATCCATCCTTATATCATTTCAAAGCTAAAAAATGTGAAAATCCAAATAATTTCGAACAATTTGATACCAAAAACATGGATTTCAGACAGTTTTGAAGAAAGTTACGATTTTTCAAAAAATCAGTTTTAAAAAATGCTACATGAGACTTTTTTAAACAGAATTTTTAACATTTATCCATCCTTATATCATTTCAAAGCTAAAAAATGTGAAAATCCAAATAATTTCGAACAATTTGATACCAAAAACATGGATTTCAGACAGTTTTGAAGAAAGTTACGATTTTTCAAAAAATCAGTTTTAAAAAATGCTACATGAGACTTTTTTAAACAGAATTTTTAACATTTATCCATCCTTATATCATTTCAAAGCTAAAAAATGTGAAAATCCAAATAATTTCGAACAATTTGATACCAAAAACATGGATTTCAGACAGTTTTGAAGAAAGTTACGATTTTTCAAAAAATCAGTTTTAAAAAATGCTACATGAGACTTTTTTAAACAGAATTTTTAACATTTATCCATCCTTATATCATTTCAAAGCTAAAAAATGTGAAAATCCAAATAATTTCGAACAATTTGATACCAAAAACATGGATTTCAGACAGTTTTGAAGAAAGTTACGATTTTTCAAAAAATCAGTTTTAAAAAATGCTACATGAGACTTTTTTAAACAGAATTTTTAACATTTATCCATCCTTATATCATTTCAAAGCTAAAAAATGTGAAAATCCAAATAATTTCGAACAATTTGATACCAAAAACATGGATTTCAGACAGTTTTGAAGAAAGTTACGATTTTTCAAAAAATCAGTTTTAAAAAATGCTACATGAGACTTTTTTAAACAGAATTTTTAACATTTATCCATCCTTATATCATTTCAAAGCTAAAAAATGTGAAAATCCAAATAATTTCGAACAATTTGATACCAAAAACATGGATTTCAGACAGTTTTGAAGAAAGTTACGATTTTTCAAAAAATCAGTTTTAAAAAATGCTACATGAGACTTTTTTAAACAGAATTTTTAACATTTATCCATCCTTATATCATTTCAAAGCTAAAAAATGTGAAAATCCAAATAATTTCGAACAATTTGATACCAAAAACATGGATTTCAGACAGTTTTGAAGAAAGTTACGATTTTTCAAAAAATCAGTTTTAAAAAATGCTACATGAGACTTTTTTAAACAGAATTTTTAACATTTATCCATCGTTATATCATTTCAAAGCTAAAAAATGTGAAAATCCAAATAATTTCCAGCAATTTGATACCAAAAACATGAATTTTAGATAGTTTTCCAAAAAGTTACGATTTTTCGACCTGGAACTACGTTTTTTTTCGCAATTTTTAATGTTTATCCGTTCTTTTATTATTTCAAAGCTATGAAATCTGAAAATTTCAGATATTTCCAACAATTTGATACCAAAAACATGGATTTTAGATAATTTTGAAAAAAAATATGATTTTTCAAAAAATCAGTTTAAAAAAATGCTACATGAGACTTTTTTTAACAGAATTTTTAACATTTATCCATCCTTATGTCATTTCAAAGCTAAAAATGTGAAAATCCAAATAATTTCGAACAATTTGATACCGAAAACATGGATTTCAGACAGTTTTTAAAAAAGTTATGATTTTTCGACCTGGAACTACGTTTTTTTCGCAATTTTTCATGTTTATCCGTTCTTTTATCATTTCAAAGCAATAAAATCTGAAAATTTCAGATTTTTCCAACAATTTGATACCAAAAACATGGCTTTTAGATAATTTTGAACAAAATTATGATTTTTCAAAAAATCAGTTTAAAAAAATGCTACATGAGACTTTTTTAAACAGAATTTTTAACATTTATCCATCCTTATATCATTTCAAAGCTAAAAAATGTGAAAATCCAAATAATTTCGAACAATTTGATACCAAAAACATGGATTTCAGACAGTTTTGAAGAAAGTTACGATTTTTCAAAAAATCAGTTTTAAAAAATGCTACATGAGACTTTTTTAAACAGAATTTTTAACATTTATCCATCCTTATATCATTTCAAAGCTAAAAAATGTGAAAATCCAAATAATTTCGAACAATTTGATACCAAAAACATGGATTTTAGATAATTTTGAAGAAAGTTACGATTTTTCGCAATTTTTCATGTTTATCCGTTCTTTTATCATTTCAAAGCTATAAAACCTAAAAATTCACCAAATTTTGAAAAAATTCTGACATTTTTTCAGCTTCTGCCGAAAATTGAACTTGAAACGTTTCTGATGCAAACAATGTTGAATATGGATGATATTTTGGAGATTACACCGGAAAGGCTTGTTGAGAAATGGAGGTGAGCTGAAATTTTTGAAAAAAATCGCGTTTTTGGAATTTTCAACATTTTCTGGACATATTTTTCAACAATTGGAATATTTTTTCTAGTTCTTCAAAAATCGACTTAAAATTCGAAAATATTACAGTTTCAGGAATTTTTTACATAGTTTTAAATAAACGTTGTTAAATGTTGCAAATTCGCGATATGTCCGAAAATTTCAAATTTTTCAAAAATTATGAATTTCGGCACATTTTTTCAAAACAATATTTGATTTTGAAATTTTTTTGGAAAATCCTAACTACAATATTAAGTTTTGGATTTGAAAAAAGTTTTTAAAAAAAAGTAATTAAGACATTTTCAGATTTTGTCTGAAAATGTCGGATTTTCAGCTATTTTGTGATAATTACACTTTTTTTTCACAAAAATTGATTTTTTTAGCAATAATCTCAGCTTTTCAACGTTAGCACATATATATGGCCTAGAAATTGCGATTTCTCGGTTTTTTTTTGAATTTTAGTTTTCTTTTCAAGATCCAAACGATTAAATACGTGTCCCTTTAAACAATTCTATGGAAAAAAATTGTTTTTGTGTTTATCTATACGGAAAATGATCAGGTATGCGCCCAAGTGAACCCAGAAGCGCCGAAAATCCCGAAATCACCCAAAAAAACCGATTTCGGAGGAACAAATTGGCAAAATGCTATTTTTTTCGGCCTAGACAATCTTTTTCAGCCCAACGTATATATTTTGGGCCTCTACGGGTCATTGGGACTCACTACTGATTTTTTGGTAAATTTCCGCAAAGATAGACACGAAGACAAATTTTTTTACATAAAATTGTTTAAAGGGACACGCATTTAATTGTTTGGGTCTTGAAAAGAAAACTACAGTTCAAAAAATACCGAGACATTGCAATTTTTCGGTATTTTTTAATTTTTCTTCAAACTGAAGAGGTCCATTTAAAAAATATTGATTTTCAATTTAGTTTTCCAATTTATAGAAAAATTGGCGTATTTTTATCCGAAATTTTTTATAGAAGCGGAAATTTAGTTTTTTTTTCAGTTCTAGAAAGTGTTCTTCTTTTGAAAAACTATTTACAGTTTCAAAGAATCGTTGATAATTTTATTTTCAAAAATTTCCTGAAAATTCAAAAAAAAATATTGTTTCACATTTTTCTTTTCAAAAGCCGAAGATTTTTTGTAATTGCTCTGGAATCTCTCTCATTTCTAAATTTGAATTTTTTAAATAAAATAATTACTGTTTCGGAAAATTATCGAATTAACAATGCATCACTTTAAAAGCTAGTTCTACGGTTCTTCGGTTTTGGCCAAAAAGAAGAAAAAAAAATACTATTTCAACATTTTCCCAAAAGCAATTTCAAAAAGTTAAAAAAACCGAATTTTGTATCGATTTTTTGAAAATTTTTACTGTTTCAAAATTTTGGCAAAAAAAACATTTTCTGATTTTTTATTTATTTCGGGATCAGATTTCGAATTTTTTATAGATTTTTTTGAAAAAATTTACTGTTTCAAAATTTTGGCAAAAAAACTTTTTTTTTTGACAATTTTTCGATGCAAAAATTTCAAAAAAAAACATTTTCTGATGTTTTGTTAATTTTTAAAGATTTGAAATATAGTAGAAATCTAGAAATTTAAGTCTGAAATTTTTAAAAATTGAAATTTTCAGAATTTGAAAAAAAATTGCATTGATCACCGATAAAAAATGTTTTTTTTTAATTTCTGGGCTATTACCTTTAAAAAAACCGATAAAATTACTTTTTCAACATTTTACCGACAAAAAAGTTTTTTTTTAATATTTTCGATGCCAAAATTTCAACAAACTGTTTTTTTTCTAAATTTTTGTTAGTTTGAGATTGGAAGTCGCATTTTTTAAATGAAAATTAAGAAAAAATTGAAACAGTGATATTTTTTAAAATTTTAAATGAAATAGAAATCTAGAAATGTGAGTCTGAAATTTAAAAAAATTAAAATTTTCCACAAAAAAAAAGAAAAATATGTAGTTTTTCAAATTCTTAGAAAATATATGTTTCTAATACCTAGTTTTTTAACTGAGCTTCTTTAGAAATATTCTAAAAATTAGAAAATTTCAAAAAAAATATTATAATTTTTCTGAAAATTTCTTTACGGTTTCAAATTTTTTTTATGAATATGATTTTTTAAGGCTAGTTTTGATCCATTAGAAGAAATTAAGATCACCGAAAAACAATTTTTTAAATTTCTGGACCAGTCCCTTTAAAAAGGCCGATAAAATTACTGTTTCACACATTTTATTGAAAAATATGTTTTTTGACAATTTTTCGATACAATAGTTTAAAATTTGAAAAAAAAAACACATGTTTTCTGAATTTTATTACTTTGGGATCGGAAGTCGAATTTTTTAAATGAAAATAAAGAAAAAAATTGAAACAGTGAATATTTTTTTAAATTTTAAATGAAATAGAAATCTAGATATAGAAAATTTGAAAAAAAAGTACTGTTTCAAATTCTTAGAAAATATGTCTAGAAAATTTCCAAAATTCCTAAAATATTGTAATTTTCTGAAAATTTATTGACTTTTTCGATATTTCTTATGAATATGATTTTTTAAGGCTAGTTTTGATCCATTAGAAAAATTTGGAAATACCAAAAAACTTTTTTTTTTAATTTCTGGGTCATTCCCTTTAAAAAAAGCCGATAAAATTACTGTTTCACGCATTTTACCGAAAAAAATTTTTTTTGACAATTTTTCGATACAAAAATGTCAACAAATTGTTTTTTTTTTCTCAATTTCTGTTAGATTTGGATCAAAATTCGATTTTTTAAATGAAAATTTTAAAAAAATTTTAAACTCTAAACATTTTTTTAAATTTCAAATGAAATAGAAACCGGGAACATCATTTAAAGAACCTAAACTGGAATTTTATGAAAGTTATTCAGAAATTTTTTGAAAAACTTCAATTTTGTTCCAGAAATCATCAAAAAACCATGACCACTTCAAGTTATGTCGAAAAATCGAAACCAGCCACAATTTCGCCAACAAATCCGAACTTCCAAGCGACCGGTGATCATCATTAGACGAATCGCCCTCCCCCGCCTCCCCAGTTTGTCTGGAAAATGTCTGGAAATTAACTGAAAATCTCAAATTTTAGCCATTTTTATCTTATCTCATCTTTTTTTTTCCTCCCTTACTTTTAACTCTAATCCTCCCATTTTTATGTCATTACTCATTGTCACAGAGCTTATTTTCTTTTTTATTTGAGAAAGAGGAAAAAAAATCACTTTTTGAAGGAAAATGCCAAAAAAACGTTTTTGGCATTTTTGTACTGTATTATGTTCATTTTTTTCTGCCAAAAAATCTCAATTTAATTCTGTTTTGTTTTTTTTGTGTTTTTCGAAAATTTTTATACTCGTTGGTCTTTCAAAATGATGGTTTTTCATTCGTGTGCATGATTTATGATTATTGATTGATGTTTTTTTTGAAGGAACAAGAAAAATTGATTTATTGATTGATTTTTGTTGATATGAATATAATGTGGGATATTGGCTGAGTTTTTTGATTTCGAAACATTGGTCAAATTTCAGAATTTTATGTATTTTTTTTTGAAACTGGGTTTTTTTGTGAAAACTTCAAATTTTTTGAATTTTTACGATTTTCTAAATTTTTAAAAAATGTTGATTTATTTTTGAAAATCGATTTTTTTCGAAAAATTGGTTTTAACTTTTTTTTTTGAAATTTTTTAAAACCGGATTTTTTTTTAATTTAAAAATTTTACCAATTTGAAAAAAAACTTTTAAAATCAGAATTTTCAGATCGAAATTCTTTAGAAATTCGAAAATTATTAAAAAAATAGGTTTTCAGATATTGTCAACTCAATTATTCTTGATCATTGCGTGGAAGGCTGTTCAACCTCACAGCCGCGTCGCACGCACGCGACGCGGCGACCTTCCACTCAACACACTGAAATATTGGCGGGAAAATGAATTTTTCAAATTTTCCAGTGTGTTGAGTGTCTGCAGCCGCGTCGCGTGCGTGTGGAGCTGCTGTGAGGTTGAGGGGCCTTCCGAACGCAATAATCAAGAATAATTGAGTTGACAATAAATAATTGCAAATTTTCCAAATATAAGCACCGCCCATTATTCTGCTAAAACTTGACGAAATCTGAAAAATATTTTTTAATGCATTTTCTGATGAATATAATTTAAAAATAAAAATAAATCGATTTTTCAAAAAAAGTTAAGAAAAATGGATTTTTTTTGCCATCTAGCGTTGGCTTTTCATTTGATTTTTTAGTTTCATAATCTTCAGCGTGAAATTTAGAACATTCCTAAATAAAAATTTTCGAAGTTTGATTAAGATTTCGCTGCAAAATTAAAAAAAACGATGAAAACCGTAATTTTTGAAATGGGCGGAGCTTATCAAATTTTTCAAGGACACGCTGCTCGTTGCTATTCGTCATTCGCTGCCGCTTTTTTATGAATCACTATACTCCTTCGTTTTTTCGATATTTTATTGCCTAATAATCATTTTTCAATTTTTAGCTCGATGAAAACCGGGAATTTTTGGAAAGAATCGTACGAAGGATGCATGAATTGGTCACAAGGAGATGAGACCTATTCGATAATTCAAACAGAAACTATAAAATGGTTGGTTTAATTTTTAAGCTTTGAAAATTTCGATTTTTTCTAAAATCAACTTGGGAGAATTTGCTAATGTTTAAAAGTTGGTGTTTTTTGCGCATGTTGCAAGTGCGCTCTAATGCAAATCGATTAAATTTGAACTGTTAATCGAATTTTTTGGTTATAAAAATTATCGTAGTCGAAAAATCGATTTTTTGAGACGTGTTTTAGTAGAAAATGAGCATTCAGAAATTTCTAAAAATTAAAAAAACCGGGTTTCTTGATTATTTTTGATAAAATTCTCATTTTCAGTTAATTTTGAGTCCAAAGTTTGGATATTTTCGATAAAAAAATAAATCTAGAATGAAAACATAGAAAATTGAATTGAAATTGGAGAAAATAGGGAATTTATAAAAAATTGAATGAAATTTTAAAAAAAATTAAAAATTTTTCGGAATTTTAGAACTTTCTAAATTTTATGTGAGCATTTTCAGATTTTAAGCTGAAATTATCATTTTTTTTTAGTTTTTAAGTTTTAAAAATTAGTTTTTGCGAAAAAAATCGGGTTTTTAAAAAAAATTGAATTTTTCACATTTTCCCAATTTTGTTGAATTTTTGATAATTTCGCAAAATCAAGAAAAATCGATAAATTTAAGGGTGTTTAAAATTTTCAGAATTTTTGCGATTTACTAAATTTTATGTGAGCATTTTCAGATTTTAAGCTGAAATTATCTTTTTTTAAGTTTTTGAGCTTTTAAAAATAATTTTTGCGAAAAAATTCGGGGTTTTCAAATAAAATTGAAAATTTCACATTTTCCCACTTTTTTCAGAATTTTTGACAATTTCCGAAAATCAAGAAAAATCAATAAATTTCACGGTGTTTAAAATTTTCAGAATTTTAGAAATTTCTAAATTTTATGTGAGCATTTTCAGATTTTAAGCTGAAATTATCATTTTTTTAGTTTTTGAGCTTTTAAAAATAGTTTTTGCGAAAAAAATCGGGTTTTTCAAAAAAATTAAAAATTTTACATTTTCCCAACTTTTTCAGAATTTTAGACAATTTCCGAAAATCAAGAAAAATCGATAAATTTAAGGAAGTTTAAAATTTTCAGAATTTTTGCGATTTACTAAATTTTATGTGAGCATTTTCAGATTTTAAGCTGAAATTATCTTTTTTTAAAGTTTTTGAGCTTTTAAAAATACTTTTTGCGAAAAAAATCGGGGTTTTCAAAAAAATTGAAAATTTCACATTTTCACAATTTTTTTGAACTTTTGACAATTTCCCAAAATCAAGAAAAATCGATAAATTTAAGGGTGTTTAAAATTTTCCAAATCGCAAAAATTCGGAAAATTTTAATACCCTTATATTTATTGATTTTTTCTTGATTTTGGGAAATTGTCAAAAATTCAAAAAAATTAGGAAAATGTGAAATTTTCAATTTTTTTCGCAAAAACTATTTTTAAAAGCTCAAAAACTAAAAAAATGATAATTTAAGCTTAAAATCTGAAAATGCTCATATAAAATTTAATAAATCGCAAAAATCCTGAAAATTTTAAACACCCTTATATTTATTGATTTTTTCTTGATTTTGGGAAATTGTCAAAAATTCAAAAAAATTAGGAAAATGTGAAATTTTCAATTTTTTTCGCAAAAACTATTTTTAAAAGCTCAAAAACTAAAAAAATGATAATTTAAGCTTAAAATCTGAAAATGCTCATATAAAATTTAATAAATCGCAAAAATCCTGAAAATTTTAAACACCCTTAAATTTATCGATTTTTCTTGATTTTCGAAATTATCAAAAATTCAAAAAAATTGGGAAAATGTGAAATTTTCAATTTTTTTAAAAAAGCCGATTTTTTTCGCAAAAACTATTTTTAAAAGCTCAAAAACTAAAAAAAATTATAATTTTAGCTTAAAATCTGAAAATGCTCACATAAAATTTAGTAAATCGCAAAAATTCTGAAAATTTTAAACACTGTGAAATTTATTGATTTTTTTTTGATTTTCGGAAATTGTCAAAAATTCTGAAAAAATTGGAAAAATGTGAAATTTTCAATTTTTTTGAATGAAATTATCATTTTTTAGATATAGACATTAAAATTTGCTGTTTTTCAGGATAATAGACCCTCGTCTGAAAATCCACGATTCCTCGTTAGACGACGACGACGAGCTGCCAAACGATGAGATGTACTTAACAATTTACGGATCATGTTTATATTCGTGCGACGTTGTTGAAGAATCGCCGACAAACTGGTTCATAGACGTCGAATTCGACGTGCTGGTGCATTTTAAAAGCGGGCAATTTTCGAAAAAAGTGGTTCGTCGCTTCGACAACAAAGCACTACGTCACAAGTTGGGGAAATTTATAAAAGTCCGCAAATTCGCGTCGGCGAAGCTTCCAAGTGGTTCGGAGCTTCTGATCGAGACGAAACTTCGAATCAAATCCTATTTTGGAGTTTATTTGTCAGAGTTTTCGATACCTCGGAATATTGACTCGGAAGTGGTTTGTTGTCTTGATGGTCATATATTATACATTGATAAATATGTAGGGATTTCCTTTGTTGAATTAAAAAATCAATAATTATTGTTTTTCCAGCCGTTGGCGTGTTTTTCACCGGTTTTTCGCGAAAAGTTGTCACTTCTCAAGGATGACGACGTTTTGGGCATCGATTCAATTGAATATTCGGATTTTCTGAATTTCCTTCGAATATTGTACAAGACACCGAAACAAGAAATCAAAGGCTAGTTGTTTTTAAAAGTCCCCAATTTATAAATAGTCAAAATAATCAATATTTGGTCAAAAAATGCGAAAAAAGGGTTTTTTGGAAAATTTATGAAAAAATTTTTTTTTTAATTTTTACCAAAAACTTTTGGAAAATGTTAATTAAGTCTAATTAGGACGAATACTTCACTTTTTAAGCACAGAAAATATTTTTAGGGGGTTAATTTCAAGCTTTTTTTGAAAAACTGAAAACCCATTTTCTTTTATTCAAATTTTCGAATTTAAGTGTTATGTTTTGATTATTCATTTCAACTACAAAGTTGTAGAACGTGTTGAGAGCTATCCAAGGATATAAAAATTATATTACAGCTCCCAGTTTGAGCAGAGTTATGCTAGGGCAAAACGTTTTCAGCAAAAAGCGGGTGCACCCGCGGAACACGGGGACTTTGTTAGTTTTTTGAGTTCTCTGCTATGTGTGCTACCTACAGTACCGTGCAAAAGTATATAGAAAAGTATGTTTGTAATCATAACTTTTAAAATACTTGATCAATCGTTATGAAAATTTAGGATGGTGTTTGTGATGCCTAAATACATTTCTGAGACAAATTATAGCTTTCTAACATTTTTGGAAATTTATTTATTGCGAAAAAATGGAGACCGGAAAAATAAGAAAAATCAACATTTTGATAGAGGATCATTTAAAAACTTAATTAACAATACTAGCTCAACAAATTACACCAAAAATAGTTATTTGGGTTTAATACTTCGTAAAAATGCCCTTGGCATCAATTATCGCTTGATATTTTCTGCTCATTGAGCTCACCAAGTTTACCCTAGTGGTAGCGACCAGAAGACTCCAGGATTCTTCAATTGGACGTACTTTTCGGCTTCTATCCAAGCAGTTTTTCCTTTGATACCTCTTCCCAACTCTTCTCAGAGATATTCGATGCGATTCAGGTCTGGTGATTGACTCGGCCAGTTCATAATAGCCACCCGACGATGCACGAACCAATCCTTTACAAGACGAGAGTAGTGGTTCGGATCGTTATCATGCTGGAAAATGAAGCCGCAGTCCAACTTGGAGAATGGAAATGGAAGCATAACATCTTGCACGATGTCCTTGCACATGAATCTAACCATAGTTCCTTCGATGCGCATCTGGGGTCCGACGCCAGCAGCAGTGAAACAACCCGAGACCATAATGTTGCCACCCCCATGCTTCACCGTCCGAATTTGGTTCTTCTGGTGGATTTTTTCCCCACCAGGCGTCTCATATGAGTGAAACCGTCAGTTCCAAAAATCATAAACTTAGTTTCATCACTCCAGATCAGTTTTAACCACTGCTGCGAGGTCCAGTTCACGTGCTCTTCAGCACACTTCAGATGAGTAGGACGGTTCTTCTCGCTGATCATCGGTTTTTGACTGGTAGTCATCCTACTAGTCTTGCAGATCTGAGAATACGTTTTGTAGAATCATCGCTAACTTGTACACTAAGAAAATCACACACAGGACGCAATTTTGAAGAAAAAACCTAGCTCAACCTCATGGAAACGGTTGATCTCACAGTTGATATCTCCACTCGTGAGCCTCGGGTTAGACTTGGTTATTATCACAATCGCAAAATCTAGCAGTAGAGCGGTCTGGGAAGGTTTTTGCGTCGATTTTGACCGGTTCCGCTGTTGAAGTGATGCCCAAACGATCGGAATAGGCTCATTGAACTGCACCGTAAGATCCTTCACAGAAGGCCCATCGCTCTTCCTCGGAGCATCGCTTTCCGCTCCGCTTCTGTTAAGTTTCTTGCCCCTGTGAGTCGACTCTTACTAAATACATCGAAACATTTACGGAAAATTGTTGAAAAATTAAAAAAAAACACAATTTTAAAAAAAGTGAAAAATATAGGATTTTCGAGAATTTTGAAAATCTAGCCCGCAAACACCAAAATTGGCAGACAACTGTAACTCACGCCAAAAAATGACGTAAAAATACTTATTAAATCATCTGTGAAAGTTTCAAGTCCATAGAGTCATTTTCCGGCGAGTTATGATACCAAACGTACTTTTCTATATACTTTTGCACGGTACTGTATTTATAAGTCCCCCTTTAAGCACCCATCGAAGAGGTAGAGAAAGAATTGAAAAACTGTAGATTAAAGACAGTGGGTCAGTTAATTTTACCCTGCATGATTTCAAGTTTCAAAAATTGGAGCTTTATCTCATTGGCGCGAAACACAATTATTTGAATTTTTGGACCACCTGTCGTGTTAAATTGCGTTTTGGCAACTGCTCAACGTTACTGACGCTCCGCACGCACGCGACGCGATTGACGACACTCAACACTCTGAAAAATTCGCGAGAAAATGAATTTTCCAGAATTTTTCAGAGTGTTGAGTGTCGGCAGCCGCGTCGCGTGCGTCAGCAAGCCCAAAAATAGCAAATTTGCACAATAATCAGTTATATATATATATATATATATATATTCAGCTCAAAATGTACACGGGCTTTTGTCAGCTGCGTCATTGTTCGATTTTGGATTCTGTATTTCGGAGTGTGAGGATTTCATCATTTCGACAAAAGAGTTATCAATCGGTTATAAACTATATCTTTCAAGTAAATATAGATTGCCAAGAGTACAGGTGGACAAAAACTTAAAACCTTGTATTATTAATAATTTTTCACAGGCTGAAATGATAGATGATATAACAATTGACGAAATCGAACAAGTGTTCGAAGAACTGGACCTTTTTGATGGATCGAATATAAACGAGTTGAAGGTGAATGACAGTTGGAAGCAGTTGAATTGTTTAGCCAGATTTGTACTTCAAGCACCGGTAAGAGGAACCAAAATAAGACGCCCTGATGAATTTTTCTTTATTTTTAGAAAGAAGCGGTTGAGAGTATGATAAACAAGATTGTGATAAAGACCTACAAACGGGTGATTGGATGAGACAAATTGGAGTTAATTCGAAATTATCATTTGTTTTTACTTTTTAGGCATTTTTTTGGTTGAAATCCATTATAACAATTTTTCAGACGTTTTAAATAATTTGTCAGTTTGAAAATTTACGGTTAAAAAGTGTTTTTTTTATGAAAATATTATTTTTCTGTTATTATTTGAATTTTTCTGTTATCAGACTTTGGTCCGGTGACTTTTGGGGGGTTTTGAAATTGAAGGTGCTTAGTATTTTTAAAAAAGTGATACCCTGTCTTTAAGAGGGAACGAGAACTGTTTTAGATCATTTTAATCTGAAAACGTGTTTTTTTTGGATTTTCAGAGGGAGCTTCTAAAAAAGACTAATTTTAGTGAGTTTATATTCATTTTGAAGGTAATTTTCTGAATTTTTAGGTTTTTGGCTTCCAAATGCAAAAAAATTATAAAAATATCTCAATTTTTGAAAAAGTTATGATGATTTGAAAATTTTGAAAAAAAATTTCAAAAACGTTTTTTTCGAACTACTGTATCTTTTGAAAAATTGACTAATTTTAGCGATTTTATATTCATTTTGAAGGTAATTTTCGCATTTTTCAGGTTTTTGGCTTCAAAATGCAAAAAAAATTATTAAAATATCTCAATTTTTGAAAAAGTTATGATGATTTGAAAATTTTGAAAAAAAAATTTCAAAAACGTTTTTTTCGAACTACTGTATCTTTTTTGAAAATTTACTAATTTTAGTGATTTTATATTCATTTTGAAGGTAATTTTCTGAATTTTCAGGTTTTTGGCTTCAAAATGCAAAAAAGTTATAAAAATATCTCAATTTTTGAAAAAGTTATGATGATTTGAAAATTTTGAAAAAAAAATTTCAAAAACGTTTTTTTCGAACTACTGTATCTTTTTTGAAAATTTACTAATTTTAGTGATTTTATATTCATTTTGAAGGTAATTTTCTGAATTTTCAGGTTTTTGGCTTCAAAATGCAAAAAAGTTATAAAAATATCTCAATTTTTGAAAAAGTTATGATGATTTGAAAATTTTGAAAAAAAAATTTCAAAAACGTTTTTTTCGAACTACTGTATCTTTTTTGAAAATTGACTAATTTTAGTAATTTTATATTCATTTTGAAGGTAATGTTCTGAATTTTCAGGTTTTTAGCTTCAAAATGCAAAAAAATTATGAAAATATCTCAATTTTTGAAAAAGTTATGATGATTTGAAAATTTGAAAAAAAAGATAAGATGTTCTGAAAATTTGGCTCAATTTTTGAAATGATATTTAAAATTTATACCCATTTTTCGAGGATTCTGGAGCTAAAAATTAGTTTTCCGACAAGATTTTGATATTTTATGAAATTTAAAGGTTTTCTGAATAATATAATCTAAAATTTATGAAAATTGGAGAATTTTCAGAATCTTCAAGATTTTCTGTACAAAACAGACCGATTACCTGACTTCCGCGTCTGCCTTGTTAAAGGGGAAAATGTATACGTGACGGTTTTTCGCCAACATTTGTGGATAATAAGAATTTTTCGGTTATTTAAGAAGAAATATAATGAATTTATAAAGAAAAGAAGGATTTGAAACAAGCAAAGTAATTTATATTAAACGTAGGGAAAGTTTATTTGTCGCACTGAACCGGACGACCACAGCATTATTGCTTATTAAGTTACCCATGAATAGGTCTTCATTAAGTTCTTCTTTATCATGTTATCAATAACTTCTTTCTGTAAACAAAATGAAGAATCAACGATCGCTCTCAAAATCACATATTTTCTTACCGGTACTGTCGGAAACACGTTTATCACATAATTCAACTGTTTTTCAATCGACTTCAACTCGTTGTTATTCTCATCAAAAAGGTCGAGTTCTTTCAAGACTTGATCAATCTCCTCGATTGTTATATTTTCAATTATTGCAGTCTGAGAACAAGTTATTCTTATTCCTAGAAAAATCAGAAACCAACAAATTCTTACCTCGACTCTTGGCAATGCATATTCCATTGAAAGATATAATTTATAACTAATTGAAAATTCGTTTGTTGAAATTATGAAATCCTCGCATTTCGAAATGTAGAATTCAACTTCAAACATTGATGCAGCTAACAAAAGACCGTGCACATCATGAGCTAAAATCAGAAACTTGTTAAAAATGGCCAGTTTCATAGCGAATAACAAACGTTCAATTGACTTCTCGCTTCCGTACAAAAATCGAAGGAAATTGTCAAAATCGGCATATTCGATCGAATCGATTTCCAATACATCATCATCATTAATAAAGGACAACTTTTGACGTAGAATTTTTGAAAAGCACATTAATGCCTGGAAAAAAGAATAATTAGTGAATGACTGTGAATGACTTCAAATGCAAAAAGAAGGAGGCTTTAAGGAGATTATAAATGCATCTGGGATGAAAATAGGCTTCATTCTCATTCCAAATCTGTTTTTAAAATGTTCAAAAACCACCTAGAAGCCGAGAAAACGCTCCTCGAAACAATGGCCTAGAAAAAGGGGCCACCTGGCCGAACTTTTCCAATGAGCTTTCAAAACCGAAGGCAAAAAAGTGGTCAAAACCGAAGGCATTTAAAATCCAAAAAACATTAATTAAAATGAAAAAAAAACACTTAAAAAGAGGACTACTATAAGCATTCTGCATTACTATTTATTAACGAAACGCGAAAAAAGCTCATATGAAAAAGTTCGGGAAGGTGGCACCTATTTCTAGGCCATTGTTTTGAAGCTCATTTTCTCGGCTTCTAGGTGGTTTTAGAAAATTTTAAAAATAGATTTGGAATGAGAATGAAGTCTATTTTCATCCCAGACGCATTCATTATCTCCGTAAAGCCCTCCTTTAAAACATTATTTTTCGAACAATGAAAAGAAAATAAACGTACATATTTATCGACGTACAATGTGTGACCACCAAGACGACAAACCACTTCCGAGGAAATGCTCCGAGGAATTGAAAAATCAGATAAAAAAACGCCAAAATCTGATTTGATTCGAATTTTTGTTTCTATTAAAAGCTCATAACCACTCGAATTCTTATTTCCCGCGAAAGTTCTAACAAATATAAAACGTCCCAAGTGTCTAGTAATTGGGGTGCCATTTTCAAAGCTGCGCAACTCTCTTCTTGATAGTTTTAGTAGTCCATCATGAATTATGATCTCAAACTCAACATCCATGTGCCATTTAACATCACTATTAAAATATAAACACCAGGCACTAATTTCTAACATCCTTTCATCCTGCAAGAAACCAAGATGTGGAATGACGTACCTGCAAAAGTATTAATTGATTGGTCTTACAATTAAGCAATAAAATAGATAAAGCGAAAATGATCCAAAACAGTTCTCGACCCCTCTTAAAGACAGGGTATCATTATTTTTAAAACCCCTAAACACCTTCAATTTCAAAAAAGCAACAGACCAAAGTCTAAAAAATCAAACTTTTTAACCGTCTGTCTTCTTCAGACAATACTTACCATGACAACGTTTCAGTTTGAATTCTACAATAGCTTTGATCTCCTGTCGAATAATGCATGCATCCTTCGTACGATTCTTTCCAAGGATTCATTGTTTTCATCATTCTGACAATTTGAAACAAAAGCTGAAAATAAATTGGAAATTTGAATTTTTAAAAATAATAATATTGAACATAAAATAAAGCAACAACACCGACTGAAAACCTTCCTAAAAAATGTGTTCTGGTGAAGATTACAGAAGGGGAGTGTCCTGTTTGGCACATCTCCACATTTTCTGGGAACTTTGCCAACAGCGAGTCCTTGAATTTTTTCTCTTTGTTTTCTTACGATTACGTAACTATGGATGTATTTATATATATTTATTAGGAGACCCAATTTGGCACATCATCTGGTTCTCTTTTTTCAACCGAAATATAGTTTTAAAAATAATTATTATTAATGATTACTAAATAGGAAGTGCATTTTTACATCTGCGTAAAATGAGCGAATCTTAATCTAGAAGTCTAGTTTTTCAGTATGAACTGTAGCTAAGGGAGAACGATAAAATAAATAAAACGGTTCTAGATTATTTTCCATTTTGACTGTTTCTCCAACAAAAAAGGGCGAATCTGATAGTTTTTTTTTAATGTACAAAATCAGGTATTAAAAGTTTCTGATTAGTTTTTAGATCAGACTAAGAAATATGAAGCTGCCAATATGAACGAACATAAACTCGCGAGCTGATGCGAACGTGAAATTGGGTCTGGTTTATCCTTCACTATTTCTCTAAAAAACGTCCTATTCAGATGAAACTTTGAAATTAATGAGAATTAATATCAGGGAATTGAAATCAATAAAACTCTCGTATGATACCTATTGTAAACGAAAAGTCTTGATTGGTATTGTCAAGATAAACGTTTCTGGCCGCTCTTTTTGCGGAGTGTCGTTGGGAATTTTCTCGCAACGCGACCGCGACACGCAATACCCTCAGGACATTTTCGGCGTCAAACGGCTTGCGCGCCTCCATATAGGCGTGTAATCGGCTCGCGCGCCGCCGCGGCTCGTAGTCGGCGTGCACGCCGCATTATAGGCTCGCAAGCCGATTCAGCGCCGGCGCGGCTACGAAACGGCTCGCGCGCCCAAGTTCGGCTCGAAATCGGCTCGCGCGCCGGTTGATATACTATACTTATTAAAAAATTATAGCTGAATATAATAATTAACGATTAAATAGCAAAAAACTAATCCATTTTTTCATTTTGAAGAACAAAAAACAAAAAAAACGCCCGATCGACATTTTTCGGTTCCCATGGTCCATAGTTTTCTCGAAAATGCTTTCATACTGGAACCGGTCCGTGATGTTGACTACTCGTCGAAGCGGTCCCTTACAAGTATCTGAGAATCAACTGAAAAACATTATTTTCGATGTTTTTTTTTAATTTGGACATTTGTAAACCTTTGGTTGTATTCTTTATAAACACTGTAATTGGATCACAGAGGGTGGAAGTTGCAAACTGCGTTCATGTTTTTTCGCTTCAAAATACAAAACAAATTATGAAAATATCTCAATTTTTGAAAAAGTTATGATGATTTGAACATTTTTTTGAAAAATTAAAAAAAAATTTTTTGGACTACTGTATCTTTTTTGAAAATTGAATAATTTTAGTGATTTCATATTCATTTTGAAGGTAATTTTCTAAATTTTTAGGTTTTTGGCTTCAAAATGCAAAAAAAAAAGAAAATATCTCAATTTTCGAAAAAGTTATGATGATTTGAAAATGTGAAAAAAATTTTCACATTTTTTTGAAGTGTTTAATTTTAATTTTCAAGATTAATTTTTCAAGATCCTAAGTTCATTCGTCATTTTAAATATTGATTTTCTAAATTTTCATAATTTCAGCTTCAAAATTTTTTTTCAAATTTTCAAATCATCATAACTTTTTCAAAAATTGAGATATTATAATAATTCTTTTTCGGATTTTGAAGCCAAAATGTTTTTTATAACGCCGATACAAATTTGAGGAACTTTCATTCAGGAGCTTTCTCATAAAATCCCCAAAAAACCCGACCTTTTCGAAACATTTCAGAGAAATCATTTTTAACTTTTTTATATCTAGTCCAATTTTCACGAATTTTATTGAATTTTGATGCCAATTATGTCAATTACTTTGGTTGCGGTAGTCAGGAGTTTCCGAAACAATGGGGTCAACCAAGGTGAGGAGGGTTTCTGGATTTGGGAAATTCGTCCTTAAAGAGAGAGTGTCACATAATATTTTTTGTTCTTGCAGGCTGAAATTATCGGAATTCTAGATTAATTGCATGTTTTTAAGTACTCCTAGCTTTTTGAGTTTCTAGGCCACCAATTCAAACTTCGATCAAATTTCTAGACGCTTCAAAAATGGCCGAGTTGGATTTCTAGGTCGGGGCCTAGAAATTTCATTTAAAAATTAATTATATATGTGATCAATATTATTTTGGTTTGTCTTTTTTTCCATTTCTTATGTGCCTTGAAAATTTCAGAATTTACTCACATATGTACAAGTCGATTTCTTCTTAAAATTTCCAATTAACATATTGATTAATAAATTTGAATGGTTGATTATTGTTCTTCTTTGAAATTACCAGCTAAACTCAAATAATTCTAGTCTATTTTCAGACCATTCAAATTTCACAACACTATTTCATTTTCTCTAACACCCCGTCTCAGAAGAGTTGTGTACACGGTGCCTCCTATTTCCAATGCTGTCTCCCCAATTTTCTCTGATTATCTCTTCTGGCACCACGCTGTCTAGAAGACAGCATGGTACAATAGAGCGACCTTACATGCGGCATTTATGTGCGGCGAATATATATCTCTCCTTTGTCATCATGTGGTGATTAGCATGCGGCGGTGGCGTCAATTGTGGCGCCGAGGAAGGTGAAATTTCTCAGATTCCGTGGAATTCAAATCTTTAGGATGCCGATCTTACTGGTAAGGAAATTATCATTGTTGTGTTAAAAATTAATAGAAGTTTTCAAATCGGAAAATACGGGACAATATTTTAGATCTAAGTGAATATATTTTTCTTAAAATGCTATGAAAACTATTTTTTTAAAGATTGAAAAAAGGAACGCTGGCGATTGTTTTGAAGGATTGTCCCGGATTCTTTATGATCATATGCTTGGGCACTGGCTGAGTAGGTTGGATTGGATGTTGCACCGAGTGTTGCCGAGTTTTTGGGAAAGGTGCTCGAATCGAGAGTTCATGATGGATCGCATGAATTGTTGGCGGAATTGGTGAATGCCGGACACAAGGGGAGAAAGACTGGAACGGGTAAGAGAGGGGATTTAAGTCTTCAAAAAAAAGTTTCCGAAAAATGTTTTCTGTTTCAAAAATTTTCCCTCTAAAACATCTTCTTTAAAAATTTATTTAAATATTTTTGCTGTACTTTTTGTACATTATTTCTTAAAAATATTTGTTTTTTTTTTGGAAGAATATTTTCAGTTTCAAAATTTTTGAAAAATTCCCGTTTCAATAAAGTTTAATTTTTAGGAATCTTCGTCTACGGTGAAGGAAAGAAGGGCTCAAAGAAGATCAACGATGAAGCGACGAAACTCCTCCAGAAGTACAAATTGACACCGAAACCAGACGCATCATCACCAGAAGACCGTCAAATTCGCCTCATTTCTCGATTTGTGAACGAAGATTCGCTGGAGCTTATCAAAAGGAACAGGTTCGGATTTTATTATTGAAGTTTAACGAAAAAAAAAGAGATCGGTATGATATGCAGATGGAAAGAAAAAGGGTATAATGGGTGGAAATTATTCAAAGCCGGCTCTTTCACGCTCGAGGCGTTTTCTCTCGTTTTCTTCTTGTTTGCGGAGCTGAAAAAGATAAGGAGTTGAAAGAAATTAAGAGCTGAAGTTTGAAATACCTCTTCCAGAGTTAATGGAGTACGTTGTGGACAGGTTTGTGGACCGTCTATGACTTTGACGCGAGATGATGGTGGGAGGCCGACCATGCGTTGCTGTTTGGTGACTTTGCGCATTTCTGGAAGACTTTTTGGAGTCTTGAATCAAAGGGTGGAATGGTGCAAAATGTTACCTGGAGCTTCTTGCTCTTCATCAGATCCGGATTCAGATTCATAATAGTCTTTCTTCGTCTCTGCGGCTTTTCTTTTCTTTGCAGAAGGAGTAGTCATCTTGGAAACTGCCGGTGTTTCATCGAAATCAGTGTCTGAATCGTATGAAACGACATGAAGACGTTTTGGTTGTCGAGAAGAGCGCCGGATTCCAGATTCCGAGGAGTTGAAGGATTCCCGTGCATCGGAAGGTGTTCTTTGTCTTGAAGAACCTTCAGATTTATTCATTTCATCATTATTTTCAACGAATGAATCTTCTTGTGAGTCATGCGTCTTCTTTGGACGCCCACGACCACGTTTTTCTGGAAATTTTTTGATTTTTTTATGGAATTGTTAATATATTCAAACCTCGTATAACTACAACTGGTTTTGAAGGATTTGGTGGACGACCAGGTCCTCGTTTTGGTGGCCTCGCTTGTGATTTGACAGCTGGTGTTTCAGGCGGAAGAATTTGGGAAGATGACTCATTTTGGACTTGGTGTGGAATATCACGGGATTTTTGCCCAGTTTTTACAGATCCTTGTTCTCCAGTATTCAATTCTGACGGCTCTAAATGAATTTAATGGTTTTAAACATCATTTTAAAGATTTTTCTAACCAGCAATTTCTATGATTTTTTCTTGAACTGGAAGAATTGCTGTTTTTTTCGGATGACGAAAACCACGCTTATTTGATGAAGAATCCAATAGAGAAGTTGAAGAAACGTCTGAAAATTTTGCAGCTTTTTTAAGAAAAATAATGTATTTTTACCTTTTTCATTGATAACATTGTTGTTATTAACGATTTCATCGTCTACTGGATCGTTGGCGATTTCGTTGAGCTGAGATTTTGAAAGACGACCTCTTTTACGTTTTGGTGGTGAGCTAAGCACTGAAGCCATTTTGAGAACGGTTTCTGAAATTTATATTGATTTTTGAAAGATATAATCATGAAAAATGAAAGAAAAATGGGAAAATCAGGCTTTCTCTTTTCACTTAGGGTTCCCGTCAGGGTTGCCGTTTTTTTTCGATTTTTTTTCGGTTTTCGTGATTTTCGGGTGTTTTACGCCGAAAAAGTTTTATTTATTTCGGGTTGCGCGAAGCGCGTAAATTTTTATTTTATTTTTTTCGGTTTTCTATCCTCAATTTTTTTCGGTGTTTCCGTCTTACGGAAAACAGATTTTTAAATTTGAATATACCATTTTTTTACATCAATTTCCAACTATTTTACTAATTTTTAACTGAATGAAGGTAGAAAACCTTAAAATCGTTTTCTTTCTGATGAAATATGATTCATTAATCACTTGGAACGCCGAAAAAATTATTTTTCGGTATTTTTCCAATAAAACGAAAAAAAAATTATTTTTTTTTCGTCATTTTTTCCTGGCTGACGAAAAAATTTATTTTTTTTCGGCATTTTTTACTGGCCGACGAAAAAATTTATTTTTTTTCGGTCAAAAACTTTTTCGGCGGCACCCCTGGTTCCCGTAGAATAAAAAACGTAGGATTTCTTTCAGACATTTGGACAATCAACAATAAACTTCTTAAAAGTTTGGAAATGTGAAAAAATCTTTTAAAATGAGAAAAAAACGTTAAAACATAAGCAAATTTGATAAAAGTTGCTGCCCCCCCCCCCTCCCCCCCTCAAAGGCGCACACTATTTCTCAGAAAGGTCTTGCAACGATCATCGCATTACCGTTTGCCCTGGGAGCCTAATTTCTATTTTTGAAATCGAAAAAATCAATAATCGGTTTTTTAAAGTTTTTGGATTTTGTGCTTAAAATTTGAGAAATTATTTTAGTTTTCAGAAAATGCCTGGCTCTTTCAAATTGACGAAGGAAAACAGAGATGATACTCTACTTAGCAAACACGTAAGTAATCAAAAATGAAAACCAAGTAAAAGTAATTTTTTTGAAATAATTTAAAATAAAAAGTATTCCGTTCTTTCAAAATTGAATGGTCCACATTTACAGGAGCACCATGAACTGGATCAATTTGTGCAAAAGACTTTTGAGGAATTAAGGAGCGTTCTTTCAACGGTGAGCTTAACTTTTGAAGTGTTAATGTAACAAATTAATCTGATTTGCAGGGTGATAATTCAGCCGAGATTTTGACATCAGTTATGGACCAATTACACCTGACATCATCGAAGTTTAATAGAATTGCATATTACCTTTTAAAAATTTCTTACAGATTTAACAATTTTGATATATATCAAAAAATATTTTCAAAAATCTCAACGGTTCCAGAGATCCCTTTACACGGGCAGGCAGTGAAATTGTACGTATTTGATAGACTTCCCAGTGACATAAACAAAGTAAGAATTTTTTAGAATATATGTTGTTCAATCCCGCTCTACTGAAAATTGATTTATTTTGAGCAGTTCCTCGGGGGTTTTTATTACGAAAATGATTTTAAAAACATGATAATTATGAATGTTTGCGGTTTACCCCGTGTTCGCAGTTTATCATTCACAGAACCCTTCCAAAAACATACATTATTTCAGAAATTGACCAAAATCGGAAATGAATGCAAAAAAGACAGAAAGCAAAAACTGGTAAGTTTTTTATGTAACAATTATTTTTAAAGACAGTGGATCAGTTTGAAAAATCAAAAGATACTAGTGATGAACACCAGAAAAGGAGATGATTTTGTGTGAAGATTCAAAAGTTTTCACTATCTGTCTGCTTTCTCTACCTTCCCCAGTTTCTCGTTTTCAATTAACTGAA
Organism: Caenorhabditis virilis; assembly: GCA_964036255.1. NCBI lineage: Eukaryota > Metazoa > Nematoda > Chromadorea > Rhabditida > Rhabditidae > Caenorhabditis > Caenorhabditis virilis. Next base: position 16,239,629 of record OZ038415.1, on the reverse strand, counting down.
AATTTCAGTTGCTTCAACGAACGATGAAACGTGAGAACGAATTTCATGAAGGGAGTTCAGTACGTGATAAGCATCCACGCGGTGATACGTAAGCTAGATTGTTTCAATTTTAAAAATAGAAAACTACTTTTTAGGTTCAGCGAAGCACTTCAACAAGGAAAGTTCGAGCTGCGTCTCCTTGTCAGCAGCAAAACCGCCGGAGCTATCATCGGAAAAGGTGGCGAGAACATTAAACGCCTTCGCACGGAGGTGAGTTCTTTTTTCCGGGAGCTACAACCAGAATCCGTTGTCCAAGTCCATACTCCCCTCATCATCTCAAATTATTTCAGTTCGACGCCCAAGTTCAAGTCCCAGATTCGAGCACCCCAGAACGGTAAACACCTGTTACTCACTATCTTTAAATGTCTAATAAAATTTGTTCCAGAGTTTGCACCATTACCGCTGACAATCAAACCGTTGTCAAAGTTGTGCGAGACATCATCCCTCGTTTGGAAGAGGTAAATTATTTTACAAATGAATTTCCCACCAAATTGTGATGTTTTTCAGTTCATCAGCGATGACCCGTGCGAGCTTCGTATTTTGATCCATCAATCGCATGCTGGTGGTTTGATTGGACGCGGAGGAACGAAGATCGAGGAATTGAGGGAAAGATGTCATGCAAGGCTCAAGGTGAATAATTATTTGAAAAGGGAGGTTTTAAAAGTCGAAATTTGTGTGAAAAATGAAGAAGATTCAAATAAGATGAATTCTGGAAAGTAAAGGAGTTACGATAGTTGTCAGAATATTCATATGAGAAGTTTATAAAGTTACATTTTTTCTAATTGAACGAATAATGCAAATTTTAGGCTTCTCGGTGAATATCTAGAAACTATCTGCAGATTTCCAAGTTTATAACAGTTGTCACAATTTTTGATTATTTATCAAATTACGATAGTTTGAATGAGGCAAACGGAGATACTGTGAAATGCTTAATTCCGAGAGCCCTTTTTCATCATATCAAAAACTTGTTCAAAAAAATTTAATCGTTCAGCAGTATTTAAAAATAAATTAATTACCCATCATCATTTTAAAAATTCCAGATCTACTCCATGTGTGCTCCAGCATCAACCGATCGTGTCATGGTATCTTCTGGAGAAGCTGAAAACTGCATCCAAATCGTCGAAGCAGTGATGACCGAACTAAAGGATATTCCAATCAAAGGCCCAGTCAACTATTATTCCCCATTCAATTATGATCCATCGCACAGCTCTGAATACGGAGGATACATGGGAGGTTCACCATCAGGACCACCACCACAACGTGGAGGAGCAGGAGGTCCAATGAACGTCAACGGACCACAAGGGCCGCTAAGTGGGAACTTCAATGCAAACTTTGATCATGGTGACTATGGAAGCGGTTATATAAATGGACCGCCGCCGCCACCGCCACATGGTAATGGAATTCACGGGTTGGTCGGGTTCCATCCGGAAGGTGCATATGGCAATAGTGGAAATTATGGATATGGTCCAGGTGCTGGTGCTGGAAGTGGAAGTGGAACCGTTACTACTGCTCAGGTATGGTTTTAATGACGTTGAAATTTATAGAAAATTTAAAAAACACATTTTGAGAATTGGTTCATGGTTTGAAGCTATTCTGAAACGCACAACAGAAAATTTAAAATGTTTCGTAACATTTTGTAATTTTTCCAAAAGTAGTTCAATTTTTTCAGTTCGCCATCCCATCCGGCCTCGGAGGGACAATCAGCGGACGTGAAAGAATCGAAAGAATTCGCAAAGATTCTGGTGCCCAAATCACTTTGGAACAAGCCACCGGACAACCAGAAAGAATTATAACCATCACTGGAACCGAATTTCAAGTTTTCACCGCTAATCGTCTTTGTAGCCACTAGTAAGAAAATTCTCGAAAAAAAAATTAGAAAGATATTGTTTAATTTAAGCTTCCCCTACACGCAGCAAGGACGCGAACCATTCGGAAATCAATGATCTATGGGTACCAAGCACTTAAATATCATCTTGCTGTGATTATTGTCTAGAGAAAACCCAGAAAATTATTCCAATCAGTTACAATATGCTAAAAATTTGTTATTCATCTCGGATTTCTCTCCCCCCCCTTATCTGTTCCAAATTTCTAATGTTCTTCCTTATTGTTATTTTAATACCATTTTCGGCTGGAATTTCAAAGTTTTGAAAATACGGCCCTTTTCAATGTTTTCTTTTTGGGTTGGATCTCGTATTGTTCTTAAAATTGTTTTTGTTTTCACTTTATTGCCTTTTTCAATTGTCGAACCCAAAATTTTCACAAGCCTTAAATAATTTTATTGTTTTCTTTTCTTTCGCGTGGGTTTATTTTATTTTTTGAAGTAGGTAAAAAGTTGGAAATTTTAGATTTAAAGAATTTGTGAATTTGTTATACGACATTTTAAAAATTGGGATTTTTAAAAAATCAATAGAAGGCTGAAAATGGATCGATTGAAGAGCTGGAACCATCATTGGAACTATTGGTAGCGCCGGCCAGTTGTTTCATGCCTAGAATTGTTTGAAGGTCCGGACGGGGTCTGAAAATTGATTTCTTGCTGGAAATGAATGTCAGCGACTCACTTGCTACTACCGAAACGGGTTTGAGAGAATTCAGAAGCGGTGAAGGTTTGACTGGAATGCGGCTTGTAGATGAATCGGTAGTGAGGGGTCTGGAAATCAGAGGATGTTTTGGGACGATGAAAATGTAAGAAAACCTGAAGAATTCAGTGTAGAGTTCGATTCGTCGGATTCTTCGAGATACAATGGACAATAGGAGCCGCTGATGAGCTCGAGGACTGCTGAAAATGGTGGTAAATTTTTGGAATATTTTCTGAAATCCCTTTTCAGACCCTTATCATCGACTTGAACGATTTGTTGCTGGCCGACGAATGCATATTTTCCAGCGGCGCCAAAATTGGAATATCGCTCGGCTTGACCGGCGGCACTGCGAACGATGTACTCGGGAATTGACTGATAGCTGGAAAATGTTATTGAATGGGGCATTTCAGGGAATATGGAGATTTCCGAATGAAATAATCTAGATTTTAAGAAAATTGGAGAATTTTCAGATAAGATACATGTTCTGGAAATGGGCTCAATTTTTTAAAGGGTATTTTAAAATTTATACTCATTTTTCGAAGATTCTGGAACAGAAGATTAGTGTTAAGACACGATTTTGATATTTTATGAATCTTAAAGATTTTCTGAATAAAGTAATCTAGATTTTAAGAAAATTGGATAATTTTCAGATAAGATACATTGATTTTATGCTGGAAATGGACGCTACTAGGATTTTCAGATAAGATGTTCTGAAAATTTTGTTCAATTTTTAAATGATAATAAAAATTTCATACAAATCTTTCGAAGATTCTGATACTGAAAACCGGTTTTAAGACAAGGCTTTGATATTTTCGGAATCTTGGGGATTTTCAGAATACTACTATCTTAGTATTTTTTTCAAAATTGGAGAACCTTAAGCCGAGATACAAAGGATGTTCTGAAAGTCGAGCTAAATTTTGAAGATTTTTGAGATTAGGACTTGAAAAAGGTGTTTTGAACTTGATTTTGTTATTTTCAACATTTCTAGAATATTATGAACAATACAATCAATATTTTATTAAGATTAGAGAATTTGAAAACAGTACTACATTTCTGAAGTTCCATTTGAAAGTTGTTTTTTACATTCATTAAGATTTTAGATCGAAACATTAATTTCTGATCAAGATTTTTATATTTTCAGAATCTGTAAGATTTTCTGTACAAAACAGACTGATTACCTTCCGCGTCTGCCTTGTTAAAGAGAAAATGTATACGTGACGGTTTTTCGCCAACATTTGTTGATAATAAGAATTTTTCGGTTATTTAAGAAAAAAATGTTGTTGAATGTAAATAGAAAAAAGGGATTTGAAACAAGCAAAGAAATTTTATTAAACGTAGGAAAAGTTTATTTGTCGCACTGAACCGGACGACCACAGCATTATTGTTGATTAAGTTACGTTCTCTTTTTTTCCCCATGAATAGGTCTTCATTAAGTTCTTCTTTATCATATTATCAATAACTTGTTTCTGTAAACAAAATGAAGAATCAACGCTCGCTCTCAAAATCATATATTTTCTTACCGGTACTGTCGGAAACATGTTAATCACATAATTCAACTGTTTCTCAATCGTCTTCAACTCGTTGTTATTCTCGTCAAAAAGGTCGAGTTCTTTCAAGACTTGATCAATCTCTTCGATTGTTATATTTTCCATTATTGCAGTCTGAGAACAAGTTATTCTTATTCCTAGAAAAATCAGAAACTAGCTAATTCTTACCTCGACTCTTGGCAATGCATATTCCATTGAAAGATATAATTTATAACTAATTGAAAATTCGTTTGTAGAAATGATGAAATCCTCACATTTCGAAATGTAGAATTCAACTTCAAACATTGATGCAGCTAACAAAAGACCGTGCACATCATGAGCTAAAATCAGAAACTTTTAAAAAATGGCCAGTTTCATATCGAATAACAAACCTTCGATCATAACCTTCTTTCCGTACAAAAATCGAAGGAACTTGACAAAATCGGCATATTCGATCGAATCGATTTCCAATACATCATCATCATTAATAAAGGACAACTTTTGACGTAGAATTTTTGAAAAGCACATTAATGGCTGGAAAAAAAAAAATTAGTGAATGACTTCAAATGCAAAAAGAAGGAGGCTTTAAGGAGATTATAAATGCATCAGGAATGAAAATAGACTTCATTCTCATTCCAAATCTGTTTTTAAAATGTTCAAAAACCACCTAGAAGCCGAGAAAACGCTCCTCACAACAATGGCCTAGAAAAAGGGGCCACCTGGCCGAACTTTTCCAATGAGCTTTCAAAACCGAAGGCAAAAAAGTTGTCAAAAAATCCAAAAAACATTAATTAAAATGAAAAAAAAACACTTAAAAAGAGGACTACTATAAGCATTCTGCATAACTATTTATTAACGAAACACGAAAAAAGCTCATATGAAAAAGTTAGGCCAACCTTTTCTAGGCCATTGTTTTGAAGCACATTTTCTCGACTTCTAGGTGGTTTTATAAAATTTTAAAAATAGATTTGGAATGAGAATGAAACTTATTTTCATCCCAGGCGCATTCGTAATTTCCGTAAAGCCCTCCTTTAAAACATTATTTTTCGAACAATGACCAGAAAAGAACTTACATATTTATCGACGTACAATGTGTGACCACCAAGACGACAAACCACTTCCGACGAAATACTCCGAGGAATCGAAAACTCAGATAAATAAACTCCAAAATCTGATTTGATTCGAATTTTTGTTTCTATTAAAATCTCATAACCACTCGAGTTCTTATTTCCCGCAAAATCATCAGAAAACATAAAACCTCCCAAGTTTCTAGTAATTGGGGTGCCATTTTCAAAGCTGCGCAACTCTCTTCTTGATATTTTTAGGTGTCCCCAATGAATTATGATCTCAAATTCAACATCCATGTGCCATTCAACATGGCTATTAAAATGAAACCAGATACTAATTTCAAATATCCTCTCACCGTATCTGAAACCAAGATGTGGAATGACGTACCTACAAAAGTATTAATTGATGTCTTAAAATTAAGCAATAAAATAGATAAAGCGAAAATGATCCAAAACAGTTCTCGTTCCCTCTTAAAGACAGGGTATCATTATTTTTAAAACCCCTAAACACCTTCAATTTCAAAAAAGCAACAGACCAAAGTCTGACAAATCGAACATTTTAACCGATCCGTCTGTCTTCTTCAGACAATACTTACCATGACAAAGTTTCTGTTTGAATTCTACAATAGCTTTGATCTCCTGTCGAATAATTCAGGCGTCCTTCGTAAGATTCTTTCCACGGATTCATTGTTTTCATCATTCTGACAATTTGAAACAAAAGCTGAAAATAAATTGGAAATTTGAATTTTTAAAAATAATAATATTGAACATAAAATAAAGCAACAACACCGACTGAAAACCTTCCTAAGAAATGTGTTCTGGTGAAGATTACAGAAGAACAGGGGGCGTCTCCTGTTTGGCACATCTCCATATTTTCTGGGAACTTTGCCAACAGCGAGTCATGGAATTTTTCCTCTTTGTTATTACATATGAAAGATCGTGATTGGTATAGTAAGTGACCAAAATTTGAGGATCCACTTTTACCGTATTCCTGAGATATGGCCTTCGATTACAAACGTGTCTGCAAAAAAATGACATATTTTTTCAAAAAATCATAACTTTTGAAAACATTAACCAAATTTTATGTATTATAGCTCATTTGATAGAGAAAATCATTGGCTATAAAACACTAATTGGCAACTATTTGTAAAAACGAGTTTTAAATGCATAAATATTGCAAAAACTAAAAATTGTCAATAGCGCAGATGAGCCAAAAATTCTTAATATTGTTATATTTGATGTTACGTAATCGTAAGAGGAAAAATTCCATGACTCGCTGTTGGCAAAGTTCCCAAAAAATCTGGAGATGTGCCAAACAGGACACGCCTCCTTTTTCTTCTGTAATCTTCACCAGAACACATTTCTTAGGAAGGTTTTCAGTCGTTGCTTTATTTTATGTTCAATATTATTATTTTTAAAAATTCAAATTTCCAATTTATTTTCAGCTTTTTGCTTCAAATCGTCAGAATGATGAAAACAATGAATCCTTGGAAAGAATCGTACGAAGGATGCATGAATTGGTCGCAAGGAGATCACAGTTATTGTAGAATTCAAACAGAAACTTTGTCATGGTAAGTATTGTCTGAAGAAGACAGACGGATCGGTTAAAAAGTTCGATTTTTCAGACATTGGTCCGTTGCTTTTTTTTTTAATTGAAAGTGTTTATGGTTTTAAAAAAAGTGATATCCTGTCTTTAAGAGGGAACGAGAACTGTTTTGGATCATTTTCGCTTTATCTATTTTATTGCTTAATTGTAAGACATCAATTAATACTTTTGCAGGTACGTCATTCCACATCTTGGTTTCTTGCAGGATGAAATGGTGTTAGAAATTAGTGCCTGGTGCTTATATTTTAATAGACATGTTAAATGGCACACGGATGTTGAATTTGAGATCATAATTCATTGGGGACAACTAAAACTATCAAGAAGAGAGTTGCGCCGCTTTGACAATAACCCCCCAATTACTAGAAACTTGGGAAGTGTTATGTATGTTAAACATTTTGCGGGAAAAAAGAATTCGAGCGGTCATGAGCTTCTGATAGAAACAAAAATTCGAATCAAATCAGATTTTGGAGTTCAGTTATCTGATTTTTCGATTCCTCGGAATATTTCGTCGGAAGTGGTTTGTCGTCTTGGTGGTCACACGTTGTACGTCGATAAATATGTAAGTTCTTTTCTGGTCATTGTTCAAAAAATAATGTTTTAAGCTTTGGTAATTTTAGAAAATAATTATCAACGCTTAAAACACCGAGAAAGGCAACGTGGACGGCATTTCGCCACGTTACAGCTCTTCGAAGTTCCATGACTTTTTGACAAATTTTCAGGGTTTGAGCTCAATAAAACCATGCTTAAAATTTCCCATAACAGTTTTTGAAAGAAGTTCCATTATCAACGTAAAAAAAAATCAGGAAACCCTTCATGTATGTACTTCCCTTGTTGTTCAGAGGATTTTGACGACGTCTTTTACCACAATTTACAAAACTAATATTCTACCTTTAACTTTTGAATAATGACTAATTATTCTTTTTTCCAGCCCTTAATGTGCTTTTCAAAAATTCTACGTCAAAAGTTGTCGTTTATTAATGATGATGATGTATTGGAAATCGATTCGATCGAATATGCGGATTTTGTCAATTTCCTTCGATTTTTGTACGGAAGCGAGAAGTCAATTGAACGTTTGTTATTCGCTATGAAACTGGTCATTTTAAAAAGTTTCTGATTTTAGCTCATGATGTGCACGGTCTTTTGTTAGCTGCATCAATGTTTGAAGTTGAATTCTACATTTCGAAATGTGAGGATTTCATCATTTCAACAAACGAATTTTCAATTAGTTATAAATTATATCTTTCAATGGAATATGCATTGCCAAGAGTCGAGGTAAGAATTTGCTGGTTTCTGATTTTTCTAGGAATAAGAATAACTTGTTCTCAGACTGCAATAATGGAAAATATAACAATCGAGGAGATTGATCAAGTCTTGAAAGAACTCGACCTTTTTGACGAGAATAACAACGAGTTGAAGTCGATTGAAAAGCAGTTGAATTATGTGATTAACGTGTTTCCGACAGTACCGGTAAGAAAATATATGATTTTGAGAGCGAGCCTTGATTCTTCATTTTGTTTACAGAAAGAAGTTATTGATAATATGATAAAGAAGAATTTAATGAAGACCTATACATGGGTAACTTAATCAACAATAATGCTGTGGTCGTCTGGTTCAGTGCGACAAATAAACTTTTCCTACGTTTAAAAAAATTATTTTACATGTTTCAAATCCTTTTTTCTACATTAAAAAAACACTTTTTTCTTCAATAAATAAAAAATTCTTAAAGACAACTGTTCAGTTAATTTGACCCTACTTGATCTTCGTTTCAAAAATTAGAGCGTTCTTTAGTTTCTTTGACTTTTTTACTTTCTTTGACGGCACATCGGTATTGTAGGCTTAAATAGGCTTATATTAGGCTTAAGTAGGCTTAAATTAGGCTTAAATAGGCTTAAAATAGGCTTAAAATAGGCTTAAATAGGCTGAAATTTGGCTTAAAATAGGCTTAAATTAGACTTAAATTAGACTTAAAATAGGCTTAAAATAGGCTTAAAATAGGCTCACAATAGGCTTAAATTAGGCTTAAAATAGGCTTAAAATAGGCTTAAAAAAGGCTTAAATGAGGCTTAAATTAGGCTTAAATAGGCTTAAATTAGGCTTATAATAGGCTTAAATTAGGCTTAAAATAGGCTTAAAATAGGCTTAAATTAGGCTTAAATAGTCTTAAAATAGGCTTAAAATAGGCTAAAATTAGACTTAAATTAGGCTTAAATAGGCTTAAATTAGGCTTAAAATAGGCTTAAATTAGGCTTAAATTAGGCTTAAATAGGCTGAAATTAGGCTTAAAATAGGCTTAAATTAGGCTTAAATTAGGCTTAAATAGGCTGAAATTAGGCTTAAAATAGGCTTAAATGATGCTTAAATGAGGCTTAAATTAGGCTTAAAATAGGCTTAAATTAGGCTGAAATAGGCTTAAATAGGCTTAAATTAGGCTTAAATTAGGCTTATAATAGACTTAAATTAGGCTTAAATAGGCTTAAATTAGACTTAAAATAGGCTTAAATTAGGCTTAAAATAGGCTTAAATTAGGCTTAAATAAGGCTTAAATTAGGCTTAAATAAGGCTTAAATAAGGCTTAAATAGGCTTAAAATAGGCTGAAATTTGGCTTAAAATAGGCTTTGCTGTTAATATCAAAAAAATGTTTCGAAAAACCGTTACGTATACATTTTCCTGATAATATAGTACAAAATGTGAAACCAAATTATGAGGAGCAATTGGAAAGAACCCTACTTACCAAATTTGACGTTTCGTAGAACAAAAGTTGTGAAATTTGAATGGTCTGAAAATCGACTCGAATTATTTGAGTTTAGCTGGCAATTTCAAAGAAGAACAATAATCAACCATACAAATTTATTAATCAATATGTTAATTGGAAATTAAGAAGAAATCGACTTGTTAACTACATATGTTAATAATATAAATTCTGAAATTTTCAAGGCACATAAGAAATGAAAAAAAAAGAAGGCACACCAAAATAATATCGATCACAAATATAATTAATTTTTAACGGATGGCTTTACGGAGATAGTGAATTCATCTGGGATGAAAATAGACTTCATTCTCATTTCAAATCTGTTTTTAAAATTTTCTAAAACCACTTAGAAGCCGAGAAAATGAGCTTCAAAACAATGGCCTGGAAAAAGTGGCCTCCTGGACTAGTTTTCGCAGGCGGCCACTTTTTCTAGGCCATTGTTTTGAAGCTCATTTTCCCGGCTTCTAGGTGGTTTTAGAAAATTTTGAAAACAGATTTGGAATGAGAATGAAGTCTATTTTCATCCCAGACGCATTCATTATCTTCGTAAAGCCATTCTTTAAATGAAATTTCGTGGCTTAGAAATCCAACTCGGTGAAATTTTAAAGAAATTAGAACGAGGCTTGAATTGGTGGCCTAGAAACTCACAAAGTTCGGAGTACTTAAAAACATGCAATTATAAAATAATTAGTACAAATGTATCCTTAAACAGGTTTACAATCCTCCAACGCGAATTGGTTAATCTCATTCACCAAATTCAGATTTCCATCTTCCTGGGTAGCAGAAACCAACGGGTCATGATGTCCCAATGGTTCCAATGGGTTTTGAGACGACGTGCCAGCCGCGAACGTGAACCCATTCCGCCAGTCCGGGATCGGTTGATAGGAGAAGTATGGCGACACTTGGGGTGTGGTTTGGGGTGTGAAGTCGTGGCACAAGCCCACGTGGTTGGAATTTGGGTAGTACCATGTTGATGGGTCGTAGCTGGAACAAAAAAAAATCGATAAAAAATTTCAGCAGAAATTTGCACGTGGCCTAGAAATCCAAAACTAGTCCCCGGTTCTTAAAGGCCTCAATGTTGAGGTTTACAAACGAGATTATGATAATTTTGGACTCAATGATTTTTTATGGTGGCCTAGAAATCCGATTTATCGTGCGAGAACGAAAAAAGCAAAAAAATTCTGAGACACCCTCTCTTTAAGGACGAATTTCCCAAATCCAGAAACCCTGCTCACCTTGGTTGACCCCATTGCATCGGAAACTCCTGACTACCGTAACCAAAGTAATTGGCATATGCTGCTGTCTGCGTGGTCGCGCCATGGGTGGTCGTCGTACCGCCCAAGAATTGCGCCATCAGTGAGGAATCTGGCGGACCACCACCACCACCACCACCAGCTCCGGTGCTACTGGTGCTCGTCTCCGAAGAGTCTGACATAACTTGCGGTTGATGAAGATGTGGCTTCATTTCGATTCCTTCGTCGTTTGTAGTTGATGTCGGGAATTCGGCCGTGTAGTCGAACTGAAAATGAAATTCTGTTAGTTAAAAACGGCAAATTTGCTGATATTTTTGGGTGCAGAAAATACTCAAGATTATTCATTATTATAAATCAATATTAAATTCCAAACCAAATCTTTTAAAAACCTTAAAAAATGGCCAAAACCTTACATGGCCTAGAAACCCAAAACTCTTCCCCCACTGTATCTCAATTAATATTTGACTTAAATTGCTCATAATTTCCAACGATGTAAAAAGGATTCTTCTCTACAACCTGGCAAATTTTCAAAACCCTAGCTGGCCTAGAAATCCAAAAACTAAGGGAAGTTAGGCCATGATATCTCAAAACGCTTTCTTTCACTTATTTTTAAAGATAATTTTCTTAGTTCTTTTGAGGAATTACATTAATAAATGTATTCTAGATATTAGCAAAATTTCAAAATCATTGGTGGCCTAGAAACCCAAATTATTTGGAAAATTAGGCCACGCGTCAAAAAATCGCCCCCAATTGAAAATCCAATTGAAAACTCGAATTTCGAGGCAATTAGTTAAATAACACTAAATAAACAAACAATTGTTCTTCAAAATCATCAGAAAATAAATCTTTTTTCCGATGAAGCAGCCTCTCTAATGGACACTACGAATTGATTAATGACAACCTCCCGTCACCTTCTGGCCCCTTCTCTTTAAAAACGAACCGCCGTTGAAAAAGTGCTCCTCTTGCGTGCTTTGTATCCGCGCGGGCGTCGACGGAATCCGTTTTCTTCGAGCATGAACTCACAGGTGTCGGAGATTGTCCATTTGTGGCCTTTTCGACCTCGGTAGCTGGAAAATGTGGCTTTAAAGTGGTTTTTATTTGAAATGCTCATAACTGTTTTGCATTTTTGAGAATTTTTTGAATTTTGGCACATTTTAAAGCGCAGATTCCGAATTTTCAGGTTCTCAGCTTTAGAAATTGTAAAAATCTTGAAAATTCTTTCAAACAATTCTTACAGAAATTTGAAAATGAAAATTTTCGAAAAAAAATTTTTTTTTAATTTTTTTCAACACGCTATAACTTTGCTAGAAACAGTCCACTTTTTATAAATTTTGGCTCATTTTGAAGCTAAAATTCTGAATTTTCAGATTCCCTGCTTTAAAATGCACCAAAAGTCATTACAATCTGAAATTTTGGCCAAAAATTGTTATGATCAATATATTTCTAAAATTAAGTGTTTCTAAAATTTCCAATCTTCATAACTTTCGTCAAAATAAATGGATTTATATGAATTTTGACTCATTATGAAGCTAAAATTCTGACTTTTCAGATTCTCAGATTTAAAATGCTTTTTAAATCATTCAAATCTGAAATTTTGACAAAAATAGTTATTATCAATATATTTCAGTTATATCCAAAACTTCGAGCTTCTGTGATTTCCAATGGTCAGAAGTATTTTGTCAACATCAATGGATTTTTATCAATTTTGAATCATTTTGAAGCTAAAATTCTGAATATTCAGATTCTCAGCTTTAAAATGCTTCTAAAATCATTGAAATCTGAAATTTTAACGAATAGTTATGAATAATATAAAATTTCACAAAAAATAGGTTAACTTGAAAATTTAAGAAAAAAATTTCCGTTTCAAAAAAGTTTCGAAAATTCCAAGCGTTTTTGCCAAAAATCTTTATTTTTATTGTCAATCTGAATTTTCTTGGCCACCCGCTCATTTTCGGGGGCCGCTACACTGATAACATCGAACGCGTCGCGACCGCAACGCGGTGAGACCAATTTAAGCGCGTTGCGGTCGCGTTGCCTTCAACGTCTAGCTGCTGGAGCCGAAATTAAACATTTCTCTCAATTTTTATGAATTCGGGGCTCATTTTGAAGCTGAAATTCGAAATTTTCAGAATTCTTACAAACCAACCTCTCGCCAGTATCCTTCGGCAACTTGACAAAACACTCATTCAAGCTCAAATTATGTCGAATCGAATTGCGCCATCCAGCATATTCGCCGCGGAAAAACTCGAAATTCTCCTGAAGATATGTATAAATCTCGGCCAGTGTCGCCTTCTTATCCGGACGTTTCGTGATCGCCATCGCGATCAGCGCAATATAAGAGTATGGCGGTTTCTCTTGCCGCTTTTTCGAGTTTCCCTTATTGGATGTTTTGTGGATTTTTGTGCCGAAATCCTCCTCTTCTTCTTCTTCTTCTTCCTCGTCATCACCGAAAATCTCATCTTCTGGATCGTTGTGAATTTGTAGAGGTCCGAGCGAGCCGGCCATTGAGTATGTTGGGCATTCCATGGTCATTTGAAGGGGGCGCTGGAAAGGCGAATAATGGGGTTATGGTAGTTTGAATTTTGAAGAAATAAGAAGAAGTTTTGGGGTTTTAAATAAGCTTGAAATTATGAAAATCGATGAAGTTTGAGAAAATCGATGAAATATGAGTAAATTAAAAAAAAACATTTTTTTTTTAAATTTCAAATCATCATAACTTTTTCAAAAATTGAGATATTTTCATAATGTTTTTTGTATTTTGAAGCCAGCAACCTGAAAATTCTGAACATTACCTTCAAAATAAATATAAAATCACTAAAATTAGTTCATTTTCAAAAAAGATACAGTAGTTTGAAAAAAAGTTATTGAAATGTTTTTTTTCCAAATTTTCAAATCATCATAACTTTTTCAAAAATTGAGATATTTTCATAATTTTTTGTGTATTTTGAAGCGAAAATATTTTTACATAACTTGGATAAACTTTCGTTCTATAAATTTTGGAAACTGCCCCAGAAAATACAAAAAAACCACGGCCATTTCAAAAATTTTCAGAATACTAGTTTTCCCGCTATAACTTTTTGAAATCTAACCCAATTTTCACGAAACTTTTGTGATTTTGAAGCTAAAAACGTGAAAATTTTAAATTAGGGTTTCAAAATGCACAAAATACTCAAATTAATTATTTTAAACAATCTTCAAAAAATTTTTTTATTAAAATTCGTAAGTCTCAAATAACTTTTAACTTTTCTCAAAATTTTCATAATTTTCTATTTTTAATCTCATTTTAGCTTATTTTGAAGCCCAAACTCAGGGCAATAATTTAAAAATAATGAAATAATGCAAAACTTTGAGAATTCAAATAGAAAAGTCGAATTTTCTGAGTCATCATCAAAAAATTCAAAATTTATCGATTTTACTCCAATTTACTTGTCTAAAATGCTCTAAAATTATAAACAAACTCGAAAAGAACAGATATTGAAACCCAAAACATAATATAAACAGTTTATGCTCGAAAAGTGGGGTGGTGTTCTGGTGCGTAATGTTGTGACCTCCATTCACCTCAAAGTTTAGGCTCCGCCCACTTTTTCTGTGGTACAGAATGAAGTGAAGGAGGAGGGAGTTCGTTCTCGTATGACACATTGGATTGCATCGGAGGTGATTCAATACTTTGAGAAATTTGAAATGAGCAAAAAATATAGTGGGAATTTTGATTTTCGGGCGGTGAAAAATGGGTTTTCTGAAAGTTTCTGAAAAAACGTGATTTCGACATGATTTTTAGGATTTTAAGAGAGAATTTCAAGATTTTATCAGCCGTATTTATATGGAAATTATGGAGAAATATTTTAGCTTCAAAATTCTATAAAAATCATGAAAATATCTTGATTTTGAAAAAAGTTATGATAATTTTTAAAAAATTTTTGAAAAAAATTTCAGAATTCAATTTTTCAAAATACTGTAATTCTTTTGAAAATCAGCCAATTTTTGTAATTTTTGCATTCTCTTTTAGGATTTTTCCTGAATTTTCCGAATTTTCACTCCAAAATGTTGTAAATATGAGGGAATTCGAGAAATTTACAAATTTAAACAGTCGAATTTAAAAATTTGAGATTTTCGAAACACACATATTCAAAAAGCCATATCTTTCTTAAAAATTAACAGTTTTTCTCGATTTTTAGCTCAAAATGATGCTGAATTTCTCAATTTCTGAGATTTTTAGATTTAAAAGCCGTCACATTCATTTATTGATTAAAAAAAAGTAAAAAATCTGAGAATCTGAAAAAAATGTTTTGAAATCGAAAATTGCCCATTCATTTCTGAGATTCTTACATTTTTAGAATTATTTAAAAATTGAAATTTTGGGTAATTAGATACGTGGATCAGAATTTTAAGAATTTGTAAAAAGTCAGAATTTCTGAAATATTGCTGTTTCAAAAATGTTTCCAAAAATTTCATAATTTTTTTAACCGACAGTTTTCGGACGTGAATTTTACCAATTTTCAAAAGTTCTTCTGCCTCGAAATTTAAAAAATCGGAAAACTCAAGTTTTCAGCTTTAAAACAAGCTAAAAATCATGAAAATCCGTCAATTTTCACAAAAGTTACGATAATTCGAATCATTCTTGTTGAGAGAGCATAAGCTCCGCCCACTTTTTGTAAAAAATCCTAATTTTATGAAAAATGAACCGATTTTCATGATTTAAATTTTGTTTTAAAGCTAAAAATCTGGAAATTCAGGATTTATGTTTCAAAATGAGCCAAAGATCACAAAAATCGGCCAATTTTCAGAATAGTTATGGTCATTTTAAAATTTCATTAACAATTTTTTGAAATATCTTCATGAAAAATTGAATATCTTTATGAAAAATTGACCAATTTTCAAATCCAATACCTCATTTTGAAGCTGAAATTCTGATTTTTCAGAAAAATGTGACAAAATCGCTGAAAAATGCTGAAAAACTACAATATTCCACGATTTTTTAAAAACTAAGAATACGCCCCCTTTTTCCCCCAAGACCTCCTCAAAAATTCGTGAAGGATTACGGTAGTCTTTCGAGAATGAAGCATTAGTGGGGATGGAAGTTTTGATGGGCAGCAGCAACCATTCGAAAAATAATATAAACAAATTTTTGAAAATATAGATGTATGTTATTATTATGACGATTTTGGGGGGAGGGGACGAAGGGAGCCCATATGTATGGAAGAGAAATTCGAGACCCCTTTAGAATTGGGACACATCGAGGCAAAAAAAGGTTCATTGAGGGATCGGTGACATTAAAGTGGTCGTAAAGAGTTGTTTTTTTGGTTTGTTGGGAAAGTGCGGGAAATTTATGAAAAAAAATGGGGTGGGGATCTGAAAATCTGAGATTTTTCAGTTGGGGTTTTTGATTTTGAAAATTTTCACATTTTTACAAATTTTATTGAAATTTGATGCCAAAAACCTGAAAACTCAGAAAATTACCTTCAAAATGAATGTAAAATTACTAAAATTAGTAAATTTTCAAAAAAGATACAGTAATTTGAAAAAAAAGTTTTTTTAAAAATTTTTTTCCACATTTTCAAATCATCATAACTTTTTCAAAAACTGAGATATTTTCAAAAAATTTTTTGAATTTTGAAGCCAAAAAACTAAAATTTAGAAAATTACCTTCAAAATGAATATAAAATCACTAAAATTAGTCAATTTTCAAAAAAGATACAGTTATTTGAAAAAATTTTTTGCAAATTTTTTTTTCAACATTTTCAAATCATCATAACTTTTTTCAAAAATTGAGATATTTTTATAATTTTTTTTGTATTTTGAAGCCAAAGGCATGAAAATTCAGAAAATTATCTTCAAAATAAATATAAAATCACTAAAATTAGTAAATTTTCAAAAAAGATACAGTAATTTGAAAAAAACAATTTTTGAAAATTTTTTTCCAAATTTTCAATTCACCATAACTTTTTCAAAAATTGAGATATTTTTATAAATTTTTTTGCATTTTGAAGAAAAAATATTTTTTAATAACTTGGATACATGTTCATTTTATAAAATTCAGATGATTTCCCCGAAAATCCCAAAAACCGCGACATTTTCAAAAATTTTCTAAAAAAAAACTATTTTCCTACATAACTATAACTTTTTGAAATCTAGTCCAATTTTCACGAATTTTATTGAATTTTGACGCCAAAAACTTTAAAATTCTGAAATTTGTGATAAATCGCTTATTTTCAAATTTTTAAAACTCCAATTTTCAGATTTAGTAACCTACAGTAATCCCAACTAAAAATCTGCTATACTCATAATAATAGCTTTTCCAACTGACTGACCTCATCATCATTTTTTTTTCCACAAAATTTTTTTCCCCTGTCACACATATCATCATCATCAACAGTGCCATGAAACTTGATCCGAGCAGGGGGGGGGGGGGGAGCTCCCGGAATGTAAATGACACCTTTCTGACCGATTGCGCAACGAGAAATGAGATAGATACAGTTTGGAACAGGGGGGGGGGGGGGGTCAAAGTTAAGCGAACTTTTGGGAACACAGATTTTTTGAGGATATCTGTTTATTTGTCTTGAAAAAGTATACAATGTACTTTTTGTGTGTAAAGTGGTGTTTATGGCTATTGACTAATGTTTAAACAATGTAAATGAATGCGTGATTGGATTGCATAAGATTTTTTGGTGGTTTTCGGGGGGAGGAAGCTGACTGCAAGAATTGAAGGTCACTATTTTTAAAATTCTCGATTTTTAGAGAATTTTAAAAATTGAGGGCTTTACGGAGCTGATGAATGTATCAAGGATGAAAATAGACTTCATACGCATTCTAAATCTGTTTTTAAAAATTTCTAAAACCACTTAGAAGCCGAGAAAAGAAGCTTCAAAACAATGGCCTAGAAAAAGTGGCCACCGGCGAAAACTAGTCCGCAGGTATGAAAAATCCAAAAAAAAAATTAAAAAGGACTAATATAAGCATTCTGCATAACTATTTATTAACGAAACACGAAAAAAAGCTCATTGGAAAAAGTTCGGCCAGGTGGCACCTTTTTCTAGGCCATTGTTTTGAAGCTCATTTTCTCGGCTTCTAGGCGGTTTTAGAAAATTTTAAAAACAGATTTGGAATGAGAATGAAGTCTATTTTCATTTAAGGTACATTTATTATCTCTGCTACAATGTTTGAGATCTAAAAATTCAGATGAATTCTGAGAATACTCGAATTTTGAAAAATGGCCATGGAATATTTCGAAATTCAGTTTTTGAAAAAATTCAGATTACCATGATATTCAGCTTATTTTTATTATGAAATTCTATATTTTAAGTTTTCAGCAATTGAGCTTAATGTGAAAATCATGAAAACCAAAAAGCTTTCCGAAAGATAGCTACACTTTGAAAAAACCTTAAAATTTCCTTTTTTTCAAATCTCTATAACTTTTTGAAAAATTGTCAGATTTTCATGATTTCTAGCTCATTTTAATGCTGAAATTCGTATTTTTCACATTTTCTGCTTCAAAACTGTGTAACATTCATGAAAATCGATGTATTTTTCAAAATAATAAAACGAAGCAGTTTGGACCACCCACGAAGAAAATTCATTTTCCTGTTATAACGCTGGAATCCGTGGCTCAATATGTTTGAAACTCTTCCAGTGCCTTAAACGAACAATGTTTAACATTTAAAAATATTTGAATTCATGAAAAAATCCCGAAAAACTCAGATTTTATCAAAAATTCCAATTCGAAAGTTCAAAATATTCAAGTTCCCGCCACCAAAATCTACAGTACCACTTTTCCCTTTTTCTCCGGACCACCCACGACGTTTACAGGCTGTCCGCCTGAATTTGGTCATTTTTCTTAATTTTTTCATCTAAATTATGGAAAAATTTAATTTGCAGACAAAATGCTGACCGAATCAAAGGAAGTGGCCAATTTTCTTGCCAGGTATCTTTTTGGCAAGCTTCCAAAAAGACCGGTAAGCTTAAAAATTCAAAATTTCTCCCCGAAAGTTAAAAAAAATTGTTTTCGTATATTTTCAGGTTGGAATTTTTGCCGCCCAGCTCGGAAACCATTTATTGGACCATCTGAGAAGTAATAACTGGGACGTTGAGGAGCCGACAAATGGGGAAAATGAACGGGTTTTGAGGATTCGATGGGCCGGTGAGGGTAGCACCAATTTTGTGCACACTGCCGCCGAGGAAGCTGGGCTTGATGTTGTGGAAGTGATGAAGTTGTTGCCACGTGAGTTTTAATTCTGAAATTGACACTTTTTTAACTGAAAATTTGAAATTTGCAAAAAAATGCAAAATTAAAAGAGAGATTTTTAAAGCATTGTATCTCCGACCAAAATTGATGTTTTTCGCTAAAACTTTTATGGATTTATTATTCAAAACATATCGATTCTGAAAATATAAAAATCTAATCTAGAATCGAATCTCCGGGAACCAGAATTCTCAAAATTGTAGGTATCAATAATCATGTGTCGCCTTGAAAATTTAGGCCCAGTTTGAGGTCATGCATCTAGGCTTAAAGTTATCGAATTTCGATGGAATCTAGATGATTTTATTCGCAAAGTCTTCAAGATTCAGATAATATCAAAATCTTGACTTAAAACCGGTTCTTTGTGCAGGAATTTTCGAAAAAAGATGTGCCAATAGTCACCTTCACTCTTTGAAATTGCGCCCACTTTCAGTACATCCCTCTTGACTGAAAATTCTCTGATTTCTATAAAATTAAGTTTGTTTTCTTCAGAAAATCTTGAGAATTCTGAAAATATAAAAATTTAACCAAGAATTTAATTTATTGTACCACAATTTTAAAAATTGTGTGTATCAATAATTATGTGTCGCCTTAAAAATTTAGGCCTAGTTTGAGGTCATGTATCTAGGCTTAAAGTTATCCAATTTCGATGAAATCTAGACAGCTTTATTCGCAAAATCTTCAAGATTCGGATGATATCAAAATCTTGCCTGAAACCCGATTCGTTGTGCAGGAATTTTCGAAAAAAGATGTGCCAATAGTCACCTTCACTCTTTGAAATTGTCCCCAACTTTCAGAACATCCCTCTTGACTGAAAATTCTCCGATTTCTATAAAATTTAGTTCGTTTTGTTCAGAAAATCTTGTAGATTCTGAAAATATAAAAATCTAATCAAGAATCGCATCTCCGGGAACTAGAATTATCAATATTGTAGGTATCAATAATCACCTGTCGCCTTAAAAATTTTGTCCCAGTTTGAGGTCATGCAGCTAGGCTTAAACTTAACGAATTTTGATGAAATCTAGATGATTTTATTCAGAAAATCACCAGGATTCAGAAGATATAAACATTTTGCCTGAAACCCGCTTCTTTGCGCAGAAATTTTCAAAAAAGAATGTGCCAATAGTTACGTGCCAGCTCTCAAATTGCACCCAACTTTCAGAACATCCCTCTTGACTGAAATTTATCCGATTTCTATAAAATTTAGTTTGTTTTGTTCAGAAAATCTTGAGAATTCTGAAAATATAAAATTTTAACCAAGAATCTAATTTATTGTACCACAATTTTAAAAATTGTGTGTATCAATAATTATGTGACGCCTTAAAAATTTTGGCCCAGTTTGAGGTCATGCAACTAGGCATAAGGTTATCGAATTTCGATGAAATCTAGACAGATTTATTCGCAAAATCTTCAAGATTCAAAAAACATCAAAATCTTGACTTAAAACCGGTTCTTTGCGTAGGAACTTTCAAAAAAGAATACGCCAATAGTTGCGTGCCACCTTTCACATTGTCCCCAACTTTCAGAACATCCCTCTTGACTGAAAATTCTCCGATTTCTATAAAATTTAGTTTGTTTTGCTCAGAAAATCTTGTAGATTCTGAAAATATACAAATCTGGATCAATAATTGATAGTTCGGCTCAAAAACTTTAAAAAATGTTAGCACTTCAAAAATATAAAACTTTTTTCACTCCCCCACTTTCTGCCCTTCTAAATCTGTTAAAAATTATCAATTTCCCATAAAATGTGATTTGGTTTGTTCACAAAATTTTATAGTTTCCGAAATTCAAGAAAAACGTCCGGAATTCTAGAAATTTTTATAAAAATCCAAGAAAACTCGAAAATTACGATACAACTTTGAGATACAGCAATATCCCACTGTTTCAGAAGTTCGGGATCATTTTTTCAACTCAATAATTTTGGCAAACTTTTTATTTCCTAATTTTGTCTGAAATCACCCATGAATTTCGGGCATTTCCCGAAAAACCCTCTAATTTCCAGAAAACCTCAAAATCTACATCAACCCCGGCGAGGTGCTCCTTCAAGCCAACGAAAATGGAATGCGTGTTCCGATCTGGTTGGGAAGTGTGAATGCGGATGATGAGTGAGTTTTTTTTGAATTCCCGCGATTCTGAGAATAAAAATTTGAATCGAAAAACGTTATCTTCTTGGGTGGTCTTTTTTTCATTTTTCAAAATTTCGCCCGACTTTAAGCCCTTGTATCTTGGCTTCGGCTTCTCCAATTTACTTAAATTCTAGATTACTTTATTCAGAAAATCTCTAGGATTCTGAAAATATCAAAATCTTGTCTGAAAACTAATTTTCAGTTCCAGAATCCTCGAAAAATGTGTATAAATTTTAAAATACCATTTCAAAAATTGTGCCAAATTTCCAGAACATGTATCTTATCTGAAAATTCTCCAAATTTCTTAAAATCTAGATTATTTCATTCCGAAAATCTCCATATTCCCCGAAATTCCGCAGCCAATAACATTTTCCAGCTATCAGCCAATTCCCGAGCACATCGTTCGCAGTGCCGCCGGTCAAGCCGAGCGACATTCCAATTTTGGCGCCGCTGGAAAATATGCATTCGTCGGCCAGCAACAAAGCGTTCCAGTCGATGATAAAGGTCTGAAAATGGATTTCAGAAAATATTCCAAAATTTGCCACCATTTTCAGCAGTCCTCGAGCTCATCAGCGGCTCCTATTGTCCATTGTATCTCGAAGAATCCGATGAATCGAACTCTACACTGAATCTCCTTCAGGTTTTCTTACATTTCTATCGTCCCAAAACATCCTCTGATTTTTAGACCCCACACTACCGATTCATCTACAAGCCGCATTCCAGCCAAACCTTCACCGCTTCTGAATTCTCTCAAACCCGTTTCGGTAGTAGCAAGTGAGTCGCTGACATTCCTTTATAGCCGGAAATCAATTTTCAGACCCCGCCCGGACCTTCAAACAATTCTAGGCATGAAACAACTGGCCGGCGCTACCAATAGTTCCAATGATGGTTCCAGCTCCTCTATCGACCCATTTTCTGCCTTCTATTGATTTTTTAAAAATCCCAATTTTAAAAATTCACAAATTCTTTAAATCTAAAATTTCCAACTTTTTACCTACTTTAAAAAATAAAACAAACCCATGCGAAAGAAAAGAAAAAAAAATAAAATTATTTAAGGCTTGTGAAAATTTTGGGTTCGACAATTGAAAAAGGCAATAAAGTGAAAACAAAAACAATTTTAAGAACAATACGAGATCAAATCCAAAAAGAAAACATTGAAAAGGGCCGTATTTTCAAAATTTTGGAATTCCAGCCGAAAATGGTATTAAAATAACAATAAGGAAGAACATTAGAAATTTGGAACAGATAAGGGGGGGGGGGGAGAGAAAAATCCGAGATGAATAACAAATTTTTAGCATATTGTAACTGAATGGAAATATTTTCTGGATTTTCTCTAGACAATAATCACAGCAAGATGATATTTAAGTGCTTGGCACTCGTGGCTTATTGATTGCCGAATCGTTCGCGTCCTTGTTGCGAGTTGCGAACGCTAAAATTTAACAATCTCTTTGCAATTTTTTTTTCTAGAATTCTCTTACCATTGCTGCAAAAGATATTGAGCTGTGTGTATTTGATGCTCGGTTCCGGTGATGGTTATAATTCTTTCTGGCTGACCGGTGGCTTGTTCCAAAGTGATTTGGGCACCAGATTCTTGACGAATTCTGGCGATTCTTTCACCTCCACGTCCAATGATGGTGCCTCCGAGGTCGGATGGGATGGTGACCTGAAAAAAATCAAACAACTTTTGGAAAAATTTAAATTTTCTATTGTAAGTTTCGGAATTTCTTCAAATAATGAACCAATTCTTAAAATGTGTTTTTTACTTTATCTCATTAAAACCATACCTGAGCAGTAGTAACGGTTCCACTTCCAGCACCAGCACCAGGGACATAACCATAATTTCCACTATTTCCATATCCACCTTTCGGAGGGAACCCGGCCGACCCATGCATTCCATAACCCTGTGGCGGTGGCGGCGGTCCATTTCTATAACCGCTTCCATAGTCACCATGATCAAAGTTTGCATTGAAGTTCCCACGTGGCGGGCCTTGTGGTCCGTTGACATTTCTCATTGGGCCTCCTGCTCCTCCACGTTGTGGTGGTGGTCCTGATGGTGAACCTCCCATGTATCCTCCGTATTCAGAGCTGTGCGATGGATCATAATTGAATGGGGAATAATAGTTGACTGGGCCTTTGATTGGAATATCCTTGAGTTCGGCCATCACTGCTTCAACGATTTGGATGCAGTTGTCAGCTTCTCCAGAAGTTACCATGACACGATCGGTTGATGCTGGAGCACACATGGAGTAGATCTGGAATTTTGAAAATGGTGAAGGGCATTTAATTTTTTTAATACTGCGGGAAGATTGAAAGATTAATTTTTTGATATAACGAAAAAACGGGCTCTTGGAATTAAGTATTTTAAAGTCACTCGGTTTCCTCATTCAAACTTTCGAAATTTTATAAATAATTAAACAAAATTGTTACAAATTTAATAAACATGAAAATCTATGAGCAGATGTATACTAGATAGTTCCTAGACACTCACTGACGATTTTAATTTATTTTAAATTAAAATTCTCACTGAGAAGCCTAAAAGTTGCATTATTCGTTCAATTAGAAATAATGTAACTCTATAAACGTCTCATATGCATATTCTGACAACTATCGCATCTCATTTACTTTCCAGAATTCATCTTATTCGAATAATCTCCATTTTTCCACCAAATTTCGTTTCTTAAAATCTCTCTTTTCAAATAATTATTCACCTTGAGCCTCGCATGACATCTTTCCCTCAATTCCTTGATCTTCGTTCCTCCGCGTCCAATCAAACCACCAGCATGCGATTGATGGATCAAAATACGAAGCTCGCACGGGTCTTTATCGTTGATGAACTGAAAAACATCACAATTTGGTTGGAAATTCATTTGTAAAATAATTTACCTCTTCCAAACGAGGGATGATGTCTCGCACAACTTTGACAACGGTTTGATTGTCAGCGGTAATGGTGCAAACCCTGGAACAAATTTTATTAGATTTAGAAATCATAAAATCAGAAAAAAATCGTCTCATGGTCATGGTGGTGGTGTCGGGGCCTTTTAAAGAGAGTGAGTAACAGGTGTTTACCGTTCTGGGGTGCTCGAATCTGGGACTTGAACTTGGGCGTCGAACTGAAATAATTTGGGATGATGAGGGGAGTATGGGCTTGGACAACGGATTCTGGTTGTAGCTCCCGGAAAAAAGAACTCACCTCCGTGCGAAGGCGTTTAATGTTCTCGCCACCTTTTCCGATGATAGCTCCGGCGGTTTTGCTGCTGACAAGGAGACGCAGCTCGAACTTTCCCTGTTGAAGTGCTTCGCTGAACCTAAAAAGTATTTTTCTATTTTTAAAATTGAAAAAATCTAGCTTACGTATCACCGCGTGGACGCTTATGACGTCCTGAACGCTCTTCATCAAATTCGTGCTCACGTTTCATCGTTTGTGTGGAAGAGAGTTGAAATTCCTGAAATTTTCATGAATTATTCAGAAATAAATAAACAAATAGATAAAATGTTGCAACATAAACCAGTTGAGTTAGAGATAGGGCGAAGAAGAGAAAGAAGAACACGCTACGCGCACGCGCGCACAAATTTAGAGAGCAGAGGCGCAGAGAACAATTGCGAGCCAGTTTAAATTGCGACGAACGGCCTGGGCAGGTGGTGGACGATATGGCAAAATGTTTGTGCGGGTAAACTTACACGTTTCACTCCTGGAAGCGAGTTGTCGTAGAATGGAATTGGATTTTCCATTGCGTTGGATACTAGGCTGAAAATATGTTGGATTATTGAAGAATTTCGAATAGAAAAACATGGAAATGGTTTTTATCGGAAGCTATCGATGGAAGTGAAGATTTATAACAGGAAATCACAATTTAAAAAAAAAATTAAAATACCATTTTCTAGTGTTATTTTCACGTGAAAATTAGTTTTTTCATTCAAAACTTTTGAAACAGAAGAAATGAACTCACAAAATCATATCCTAATGTGTTTATGAGCTTAAAATAAATCTCGGTGAGTTTTGACTCAAAAAATTTGAAACAGCATTTTAAAAAATCCCTCAAAGCTGTTGAAAATCCCAAAAAGACTAAAAAAAGTTTAAAAAAAACTGATTTATTTCTATTTCTCGGGTGAAAAATAATTATCTAAAGTTCCTGTTACTATAAATAGCAGAAACAAATTGATTGAAATCTTTTTAAATGCGAAAAAATAAAAAAATCGATTTTTTCCTTATTTTTTGAAGCTAAAAATTAATTTTCGACAGATTTTTGGACACAAAACCACTAGGGGCCAAGAACAGACACTCAGAAATGTCTGGAAACACCTAAAATTCCAAAAAATCCGTGAAAAATCATCAAAAATCATAAAAAACGACAAAAAATCAAAATTTCAAATCAAGCATCGCTTAAAGGCGCATCCTATTCTTCGCTAAGGTCTCGCCACGATCCACAGCATACAGTAACCCCAGCCCGCGGATTTAATTTTTGAAGTTCGAAAAATCAATAATCGTTTTATTTTTTTCGTTCTTTTTTCAAATTTTGAGCTTAAAATTAAATGTAGTTAATTTTTTTAAAATTTCAGTGACTAGAATGTTGTCGAGCGACACTCGTGAAGCTCGGAAATGTCAAGAAGACGGTGCTAATCGAGGTTCCGAGGATGGTAAATTTAAAATTGTTTTTTTTATTTAAAAATTGTAAAACTTGCAGTGCAAGTCACTCAACCACGACCAAAATCGCCGGATGCGCGATCTAATGCCTCGGAAACTCGATCGCAACATCAAGGTTGTTATTTTTTTAAACTTAAAAACAAGAAAAACGTTTTTACAGGTGGATACCAACAGCGAAACAGCAATTACAATAATTTTCCAAATTCGTATCAAAGAAATAGGAGAGGCGGAGCATTTCCAAGAGGAAGAGGTGGCAGATACCAAGGGATACCTTCGGACTATGTTGGAAATCACCATTTGCCGTATAGAGGGAATTATAGACAATATTCGAAGTAAGCACCGGATTTGTGTACGAAAAATTAAATCGTTGACTTTTCAGTTATCCGGGGAATTTCAACAGTTATCCACAAGTGAACCAACCACCGTTCAATAGAGAGAGACATTATTCTGGTATTTTTTAAAAAGAATTTTGAAGGAATTAATATTTTTCCAGAAAAATCAGGCCGACGATCAAATATTGCAACATTGAGTCCTCAACAACATGTGCCACAGCAGTCGCAGCCGTCCCAACCACCTCCCAGAGCTGCCGTTCCAACAGAAGCCGTTGAAATAGATGGCTCTAATGAGGTCAACACCATGCGACGTTATAGAGCAGCTGGAACAGCTCCAACTCCGAGTCAAACGTAAATATTCGTAATTTTCTTTAAATAATTTGCATTTTTCCAGCTCTCCGTTCAAACAAGCACCAAAGAACAGTGAAAATGGCGAAAAACCGGCGGAAGAGTTCAACATGTCACCCGCGTTGATGATGTCGCCACAATTCCTCTGTTCTGAGGATCTTCAAAGGTTAATAATGGGAATCAAGTTGTTTTTCCTCGACATTTAAATGGAGGCCCATTTTTATGTACAAATTTTGAGGCGTTGACCTATTACCTACTTTTAAAAGAGAGATTTTGCATTTTTTGAGAAGAAAATGATGGTGCGAAGCATTAAAAAGCTTTGCACTGAAATTTCTGTCTCGATTTTGTTTAAAAGACGTGGATTTTGAGGATTTATTGGTAGAAATTTGAGAAAAGGAATATTTTCTGAAAAAAACCTACAAAAAGGGAAAATGGGCATCCTAAATCGAACTATTAGAGTTTTATTTAAGTGTGCATGATATTTTATGCTTGAATTTTTAATTTTTTAAACCATCTATCAATTGAAATCGATGTTTTGGGATTATATTCACATTTATCTCCAAAAAATGTGAATTTTCAGATTATACTACGCCAATCTCCAGAACAGCGGTGCTCACCTAGCATTTCCATTTCCAATGATGCCGAATAGTAAGTTCCGGACTCTGAAATTCCGAACAAATGCCGTTATTTCCAGGCACAGCTGAATTCCAACAACTCGGTGACTATAAGAAGCATATGGCAGGTACGGAGTCGGCATTTGGATCGACGAATAGTCTGCCAACAACCCCGGCGATGGCAGCAAATGCCGTCGAAAAGAATAAGTCGAGGAGTAAGTTTATTAATAGAGATTTTAGAACAAAAATGGGAAGAAAGTCACTGAAGGAGCTGTAATGAAAACGGATAGTTTTATAAAAATGCAGAAATAGAGCGCGGTCTTAGATTTTGACTAGGAATGGAGGGATGATATGGGCAGATCTCTGACATCGAATTTAGAGGCTCGAAATGAGTTTTTTTTACGTTTCGAAGGGACTAGTTTTCGAGGAAATGTGAGATGCACCCCGTTCATTAGATTCTAGGTTAAAATTTTGCTGAAAATGAAAATAATTACCCGAAATCGAAACTTGACGAGGGAATTTAATACGTTCGGTCTAGAAATTACATTTTGCCTTTTTTTTGAGATTTTGGTGATGATTCCTGAAAAATACAGAAATTATTACCTATGAACATTAAAGGGAGGCTCCGGAGAGCTCAGAAAGGGATTCATATGAAGAAGAAGACGATTAAGGGATTCAGATGAAGAAGAAGACGATTAACTATCATTTGATAGAAAAAAAATATGAAAAACTGATAAATATAGAAGAAATCTAATTTTTCTAGGCCATATAAGGAAACAACGTAAAGATGGCCTAGAAATTGCTTTTCTTCGGAAATTTCTAAATTTTTATTTTTTTCCAATTAAAAAAAATAAAAACCGATGAAAAGTTGAAAAAATGGAAGAAATAGAATTTAGAAATTTCCGAAGAAATGGAATTTGAGTTTCTAGGCCACCTTTCCGCTGTTTCCTTATATGGCCTAGAAATGCAAATAGCATTGCTTAGAAAAAATGTAGACTTTTTTCTATTTTTTTCTATTTTTATCCGTTTTTCTTATTTTATTCTATCAAATGATAGATAATCGTCCTGTTCTTCATCTGAAACCCTTTCTGAGCACTCCGGAGCCTCCACTACCTTTTTAGGGGAAAATACAACTGGGGGGAACGTATTTTGAGATTAAAATGTTGTTATTTTTTGAATATTTTACCTGAAAAAGGTTTTTTTCAATAGTTTATTGTAAAAAATGGAAAAATCATAGGTTTTTTCCAAAAAAGTTCACACAACTATTCCAGAAATTTGATCAATGTCGTATATATATGATTAGTCTCTTAGAATCGAATATTTTTAAAAAGTATCTTTAAAGTAATTTAGAATTTTCGTTTTCCAGACTCGAAGGATAATGGCAACGATGTTCCAGAGGATGCTGTGAATATGGGTCATCCATCGATTCAAAATCGAAGATTTCAAAGTGCATTGCATGGGTTGGTAACCGTTTTTTAGCTTTAAAAAATTAATTAAACGCTCTAATCATAACCGGAAGTTTATTAGACTTATTATTAGACACGTCTGAAATTCCCACTGTCTGAGACTTCAGACAGTATAAGTGAAATGGTTGGTATTTACTTGGTTGTGAAAAGTGAAACTCGCTGTCATTTGTTCACTTTACTACGTAATACAATTATTTTTTTGAATACAAGTAGTAGTAAATAGTACAAAGATGTTTATATGATATATCTGTCTCTTTTTTTATTTCTTCGTTGTTTTCCTCGACGGATGTTTTTAAAAAAAGGGGGGGGGGGGGGGAGAATTTGCCTTGATCTCTTACGGCAACCAGTTCATCTCACAGATGACGTTGGAGGGTTTTCACTCGTTTTTTTGTTGTTTCTCGCAATTCTATGTGATAAGAGAATTTTGAGAAAGATTTGGCGCGAAAACCTTGATTTTTTTGGCAGTTTCCTGGTTTATTCACCTTTTGGTTTTAATTTCTATTGTCTATAATTGTTGTTTTTGGTTTGGACGCGTTCCAATTTGGAAGTTCTAATGGAGAACAGTTGTAAATTGGGTTTTTGTAGAGTTTTTGAGGAAAAAATTGTGTTTTGTTTGGGGTAGGTTTTGTTGGAAATTAATTGTGGTGGGAAGGTAACTAGGAAAAAGATGGGGTTTTTAATGCTATTTTTTAAATTTTGCAATTGGTTTTAGAAGTTTTGCCAATTTTCAGCTGAAAATTCCATTTTTTTCAATATCGACACTGAAAAAAAGATTTTCTAAACTTTTTGTTGTCTTTCCCATAATTTGTTGAATTTTAGGCTTCATCTTTCCAATTTTGAGCTGGAAAATCAAATTTTCCGAAGATTTTTGCTTACAAATTCTAAAAATTTGAATTTCTTTAATTTTCTCTACTAGGAATTAAGATTTGCCATTCGTTTGTTTGAGAATTGCTCTTAAAATTAGTTTTATGAGTTCTAACTACTTTAGTAGGTTTTTAAGACCTTGATTTCCAAAAAACAATGAAGTCCTACGAAAAATCTGAAAATTTCAGATGGATTCTGGAATTTTGAGATGAAGATTTTAAGTTTTTTCTTTTTTCCGGCAGCCTGAACAAATTCGATTGGGTTTACAGTTGGAATTCTGAGATATTGGCTGAAAAATTATATTTTAATTGGAATTGGGATGATTTTTCATCTTCGAAAGGGGGAAAAATTTAGAATTGTGCACAAAAACTTTGTTTTTTGATTTGATTTGACCGAAAACTCTGAAAATGACTTTTTATTTTTGAATTTTGAGTTCTTTAGTTTTTTTTTTATTGAAAAATAAATATTTTCATTGATTATATTCAATAAAATTGTTATTTTTTCTAATTTTTAAACAAAAACTCGATTTTTTAAATTTTAGTAACAAATACGGTTTCAAAATTTTGTTTTTACATTTTTTTAAAACCTGGAAAGCTGTTTATCCAGCCTGGATTTTGGATCACATACTTTGCATAAGTGGATTTGGTCATTTTCAAAATTTAAGGTTTAAATGGACTCTTTATTGAAGGGGTTTCTATTCCATTTTCATCTTCTTCACAGTATTTGAAAACCTATAAAAGCTAACAAATTTTTCGAAATTTCATTTTCTAGTACCCGAAAACACAAATTTACAAGCGAAGGCGGCGAAATGGCCTAACTACTCGGTCACATGCGAGAGATAACGTGAATGCGAGAGTGTTTGCAATTGTTAGGCCATTTCTCAGCCGTAATATTTTTCATTTCACCGCCAAAATTAGTTTTTCGTGTACTAGAAAGGGAAATTTCGAAAAATTTTGTTCTTTTTGTATAGGCTTTCAAATATCGTGAAGAAGGTGAAAAAGGAATAGAATCCTAAATTCAGAAAAGAATCCCATTAAGGCTACCACAAGAAAAAAGTCGTTAAACGCTTAATATCCCCTCAATTCAAGTTAAAATGGTTACCAGATGGTCCAAAGAACAAAGAGAGAATTTGCTCACGTGACGGATAGCTATAAAATATAATAAACAACATCAAAAATATCTTAACAGCTCAGTTCTTTGACGAAAGATTGAATGAAGGGATGCTTTTTTTTGTTCTTTTCTTGTTTTTCTTTTATTTTGCTTCCTCTTGAACTCTTTTTAGGTTTTTTTTCTTGCAGGAGTTTTGAATGACAGTTGGTCTTTTTCATAGTTGAACGGAAATTTGCCCCCGGTCAAAGTCGAGGTGGATATTCCTACGGGCGATACGTTTTAGAGAATTTTTAAGAAAAAATCGAATTTTTACAAACTTTTTGAGAAAATGACTGATTTTTTCCACTTCTGTCTATCTAAATTGTCATTTATTCCAGATTCATGATAATTTGAATTTTTTAGGTTTTTTTAAGATTTAAAAAAATTCGAATTTAAAAAATTGAGTTCTAGAAAAGTTACGTTTGAATTTTACATTTGCAAAAATTTTCAGAATTTTTAAATGTATTTTAAAAAACGCTGAGTAAAATAACTCTATCATCGTTTTTTCGGGATTTTGAGTTGATTTCTTTTTGAAAAATTTTTTAAAGCAATTTTTCAGAATTTAATTTACATTCGAATGATGAATTAATGGAAAATTGATTTTTTTTCCGAAATGGTGAAAATTTTAGTCTACTGTTGAATTTTTAGCAATTTTTTCATAACGGATGCTCCGCGGAGCTTGAAAAGTTGCATTTTTAAGACGAAAAAGTAAGAAAATTGATAAAATTTAATAAAAACGAATATAGACATTACCTAAGAAATGAAATTTGGGTTTCTAGGCCATATAAGGAAAATGCGGAGTTGGCTTAAAAACCCAAAATTATTAGGAAATGTCTATAATCTATTTATTTTTATTTTTATCGGTTTTTAAAAGTTCTTCGACTTAAAAATGGTTTTGCTTTCTATCTGGTAGATAATCGTCTTCTGTTCAGCTGAAGCCCGTTTCAGAGCTCTCCTGAGCATCCAATTAAGGAAAAAAACGTGAAAAAGGTCACCTTTCTACAATTTTCACAGTTTTTTCTTGTTTCTACATTCCTGTCGTTCTTCTTGTTTCATCTGCTTCTTCTTCTTCACCTCGTTTTCACATTTCTCTTTCGAATTATCAGGTGGAACGCTGGTTCACTTTACACCTAGAAATAGATCTATCTATCTATCTATATCTATATGTATACAAAGTGGGGAAACCACCACGACCACGACGAACGGGAAAAAAAAACGAACGAAAGAGATATTATATGACGACAAAAAAAAATGAAAATGAAAATGATCGTTATGTATGTATTTATCTCTATACACATATTACCAGCTTAGTGTAGGAAGATGTTGATTTTATTTTGGCTTTTTTTTTTCTAGCTACCAGTTGGTGAGTGGTCATGGTTATTTTTTTTGTTTGGAAGGAAAATAGTGGTGTTTTAATTAGATAACCTTAATTTTGGTTGTAATGTGATATTTTTAATTGTAATGGATCTTGTTAGGACTTTAAATGCCTTTTTAGCCTTGTGATGAGTGTGTTGTAGTATTTCCATCCGTGTTCCGATTTAGATCGGATTTCGGAGTCAATATCCATTTTTTCTGAACTTCTAAACAGCCTAACGCGGTTTTGATCCGAAATCCGATACGGACACTGATTCCCGTCTCAATTTGATAAATATTGAAACTTTGGGAGCTCCCGCAGATCCAGAAGATTCTGAATACTTTATTGTCAACTCAATTATTCCTGATCATTGCGTTCGGAAGGCGGCTCAATCTCACAGCCGCTCCGCACGTACGCGACGCGGCTGAAGACACTCAACACAGGAAAATTTGAAAAATTAATTTTCCCGCCTTTCCAGTGCGTTGAGTGGGAGGTCGCCGCGTCGCGTGCGTGCGTAGCGGCTGTGAGGTTGAGCATCCGAACGTAATGATCAAGAATAATTGAGTTGACAATAATATCGGTTTTATATTACTGTAATTAAGAAGAAAGCATGCAAAAATATTATTTTTTGAGAATATCGTCTATTTTTTGATAGAAAATTTGAAAAATGATTTTTAAAATCAATTCTTCGCCATTTTCTACAGTTTATATTTTGGGTCTTTGATATTTTTTTGGATTTTTTGAATAAGGTTGAATTTTTAAGCGTTTTCAAAATGTTTGAGTAAGATATTTGCGGAAAAGTTATCTGTTCGGGTTCTCCAAGTTCTTTTAAGTTGAAATTCGAAAATATGAATTTATTCTGAACATTTTAGAAAAGAGCGGAAAATTCAAAATAGGGGATATTTTTCAGCTTAAAGACAGTTTACCAGTTAAAGTTAACAATATCTGTACTGGCGGAGTATATATTTAAAAATGAACTGCGCTCTATGGAAAATGGGGAGGGGGGGGGGGGGGGGGGCTAAAAGAGGACTTCCAGAAGTTCGGAGAAAAATATTTCCTTTTTTTCCGCATTCCAATCTTTTTTGGCACTGAACACGCATCAACAAGGAACTGGAGGGGTTTTTCTTGGTTTTATATAACCTTCAATTAAACAATGGTTTTTTCCCCTATTTTTCATTTTATTCTTTTTTTTTTCAACATAAGATTGACAGACAAGTTGCCCATGAATATGGGGAAAAAGCTATCAATCTCTCTTCATTTTCGATTGAAGTGTTGGTCATTTTTTCTTTCTTAATTTTTGATTGGCTTAAAATTTCACTTTTCAACATTGAAATGGTGAAGTTTTTGACATTTTTTAGGTTTTTTTGAGTTGGAAAACGTTGGTTTTTATATTTTCTTTTTAATTTGTCCGATATTTGAACTGAAAATGTATTTTTTGGCTGGAATTCGACGTTCAGCCTAAAAGTGTGTATTTAAATTGACAATGGAAACTGTAAAATTCTGAGAATCTGTAATTTGTTGAGAAATGTGTCTTTAAATATCGGAAGCGTCTGAAATTTTTAAATTCTACCTAAAATCCAAAGTTCAAAGCGAATTCTCTGATTTTTTCTCGAAATCTGGATACTAGCTGAAAATTCTGAAAATATTCTGGTTTTTTTTGAAAAACCTTGATTTTTGATATCTGAAAACCATTTATTTGCTTTTTTGGCTGAAAATTTACGGGTGGGTTCATTGAATCAGTTTACTAGACAATTGTTGATGTTGTAAGTACTCTATAAATTTTGTGTTTTTTGTTCTGCGGAACTAGAAGACACAAAATGGCAGTTTTGTAATTTTTTCCCACAATTTTCTCCCCCCGCGCTGTTCTTGGTTTCACAAAGTTGTTACATAACACTGATGAACTTGTTAAGATATGTGTAAGATGTTTATCGTTCCTTCTTCATAGATACCAGAACGGCCTTTTTAAAAAAACGGCCTAAAAAAGAAAAGAGGCGGAAATTGTTAATTAGTTGGCAGGTTTTGATGTGTTTTTATTTCGGATGTTCGAAGAACGGAATTTTTCTTGTTCTTTTGGTTTTGGGAATCTGTCTCGGGTTAGGCGGATCCATATTTCTTTAATAGGATCCTTTTTTGAATTAAATTTAGAAATATTTTAAAGAAATTAATAATATTGTTAAAATTCGAAAAAATAGAGCTTAATAATGAGTATTTTCAGATTTTTCGATCTAAAAATACAGTTTAGAGCTTTGAAGTTTAAAAAAATTGGAAAAACACGAATTTTCACTTTGGACTTGGTTTTCAGGTTCTGAAATACCACGAGTTGAAGTCGAATAATTGGATTATTTTTTAAAAAATTTGATTTAAAAGCAAAAATTCGAAAAATACACGCCTTTGATCATTTTATTCAAGGTTTTGTCCAACACTGAAAATTTTACAAACTTATGTTTTTAATTATTTAGAATACCAGAAATGGTTTTAGTTCTGAAATCTGGTTTCTTTCTAATGTTTCAATAATTAAAGTTAAACTTTCAAAAATCTCGGTTTCACTGGAATCTTGTGTGCATTTCAACAGAGAATGAGTCTAGTTGGTAGATGGTTATCGTATGCAATTTATGCTAATATAGTCCTCAAAGAAAAATCTTTGAAAAGGAGATTTTATGTGTTTCATGGTGCCGAAGCTCCATTCCTAATCGATTTTTAAAAAATCTACTCTGCGATGAACCAGTTTTTTTTTGATTTTTCGGAATATCCTTTTTTATATAGCTTTATTAAATTGAAATTGTTAAAAATGGTATTCCTGGACTCTGTCTTTAAAGGAGGCCCTTACGGAGCAAATAAATGCGCCTGAGATGAAAATAGACTTCATTCGCATTCAAAATCTGTTTTTAAAATTTTCTAAAACCACCTAGAAGCAGAGAAAATGAGCTTCAAAACAATGACCTAGAAAAAGTGTGCGCCTGGTCGAAAACTAGTCCGTAGGTATGAAAAATCCGAAAAAGCTCACAGGAAAAAGTTAGGCCAACCTTTTTCTAGGCCATTGTTTTGAAGCTCATTTTCTCGGCTTCTAGGTGGTCTCCGTAAAGTCCTTCTTTAAATAAGGGTTTATTGATTTGAAATTATTAAAAATCTCAAAATTTGTATTCCTGGATTCTGTCTTTAACGAATTTTCTATTGCTAATATTCGTGAAATTCTCGTTAAAGATTGTACAAGAAGATTTTTTAAATCGAAAAATCAACAAAATACGTGGTTTTTAAAAATATAATCATTCTTTTAATTCTTTTGTCTTAATCTCGATTATCATCTCATCATCTGATCAAGTTTCGCAGTTGGAAACGTTTTGGCGAGAAGATGATCGACATGTTTTTTTTTGTTTATTTTTTTTGTCCCCCCGTAGCTTTGGTTGGGTTTGTTATACGTGCGAAATGTATAGTTTTGAACTCGGCTTGTTCCGATGGGTGCTCTCTTTTTCTATTATGTTTTCTAATCGAGGAAACAAAGATCGATTTGAGTTTACTTTAGCTGGTTTTGTTTTTTGGTTTGCTATTTCTAGAATTTTTAGATTTACACAGCCGAAATAAGTTATTTCATCGCCCCAACTAGAGTCTATTTTTGTCCGATAACCATGATTTGATTCTTTTTACAATAGTGAAGCATGAAACATTATTGTTTGCCTACTTCCTGACCTTTAATTTAAGAGCTCCGGGTTCCAGAGCTCTGCAATTTTTAAAAATATAGTCTTTGATCGAGTCAGCTGACGGATTTAAAAAAATAAAAATATGGTATTATAAAATGTTGAATTTAATCTGACAACGCTTTTTTTTAAAATTTTACCCAGACGCAGACAGAGGGGGAGGGGCGGGTTAATTCGGAATGAATATGACTCAATTCCAAATGTATTCCCGCCTTTTAAAAGGTCCCTAATAGCATCCAGATTTAATTAATCCAAAATTTTATAAAAATCCATTCGGAATGCATCCCCCGAAGGCACCTTCTTATTCACACCCCCATTTTTCACAAAGTCAATCACTAAGTCAATTACAAAAGAAACATAAATATTTATAACTAAAATGCTTTTTAAAAAAAAAGCAAATTTAGAGTAATACGGTGTGAGTAAACATAAAACTAGAAACGTGAATAATAGGAGGGTAAGAAGAAGAAGAAGCTCTTTAGTTTTTCAATGCGGGTGTTCGGGGAAAATGGTGAACTCTTTGCGTCACACAGATGTTGCTCTTCTTCTTCTTCTTATCTTTTTACTATGTGCTTCTTCTAATGGCACAGGTAGTTTTGAGTAGAAGTACTTTGTGCTTTGAGGGTGGTTTTTTTAAAAGAGTTTATCCCGTGAGATGAATGTTTTGCAGCTAGAATTTCAGATTTTAAACGTGAAATTTTGAAGATTGAAATTATCAGCTCTTAAGAAGAACTTGCAGACTGTTAGAGAAAGTTTGTATTTTGTAAACGGTTTTCAAAAATCGTATAGAGTTCACAATTTTGATTTTCTACGTAATTTTTTTTTCATATTTTGTGCATTTTTGGAATTTTCTCAAAAAAAATGTTTTTAACTGTTTTCCTTTAGTGTTTTCTTCTGAATTTTCAAGATTTCCATTTTTCTGCTGAAAATTCAAAGTTGAATTTCAAATTTGGAGGAAAGTGCATTTTCTAAAAAAAACTGGAACTTTCAAGAAATGTATGAAATTTTTGATTCAAATTTGGAATAATGAAAGAGTTTTGATTTGATTTTGAAAATTTTTAAAAATAGGAAATTTGCATTGAATTTCAGAAAAGTTGCAAAAAAAGAATAATAACCCGAAAATTTGCAGTTTCAAAATTTTTTTGAATTTTTAGAAGTTTGTTATTTTCGTTTGTCTGCGATTTTAATTTGTGATTATCTCAATTTTTTCTCACATTTGAAGAATTCCTTTAAAGTGTCTGTTTACTGATTTTCAATTTTTGCATTAATCGCCTATTATTAACGGAATCTACAAAAAAATGCAGTTCAAAAGCTTAATTTTGAGCAAAACGGTCCCTCAAAAAACCCAAAAACGGGTGGTGGCACCGCCCGCTTTGCACTGCCACCGCCTGCTTTCCGCACTTTTGCGGAAGCTGTTTTGGACCCACGGGCGCCCGAAAAAAATTTTTTTTGACAAATTAATTAATAATAGGTGTTTCGGAAGATTAAAACAACAATTGAAAATCAGTAAACAAACACTTTAATTAAGGGAAGTTTTTGTAATTAAAATTTTTAGGGTATTTCACTGTTTTTATTTTCTACTATTAACGTTTTTAAACATTGAAATTCTTATTAACTTCGAATTTGGAAGAAGGGTAGCAAAAAATAAATAAAAATCCTAAAAAAATTTGCAGTTTCGAAATTTTGTTGAATTTTCTGAATTTTTTTTCAAAATTAGTTTGTTTGTTGAAATATCACAAAAAATCTAAGCTTTGAAGCCGGAAATCTGGAATTTCTCAATTTTTAAAAACACTTGTTGAGAAATGAATTAAATAAGAAAGTAGGCTTTCAGGAAATTTTATTAAATTTATGAATATCTTATTTTTATCTGTGGCACATTATTTTTCTTAAAAATCACCGTTTCAAGTATTTTATACGTTCTGGAAATAAGTATTCGTAGTAATGTATAGATGCAAATTTGAGTTACAAAACCGCTTTTTCGAAAAACATGGAAATTTTGGAAAGGAGGGGGGCTGGGTGGGGCTTTATTTTGAGGCTTTATTTTGAATTTCTGAAAAATTGTTAATTTTTATTAGGGTCGTATTTTTGATCTGAATACCGATAAATTTGAAAAATGAGGTAAAATTGAAAATTTATCGAGTTTCAGAAATTTTTTGTAAATTTTTAGTTTTTTATCATTTTAAGGCAACATTTCGGTTTTTTTCTCAATTTTTAACTGTGAGAATACACTCGAAACATAAAAATCTTGTAATAATGTTTGATTGCTTATTTTAGTGATGAAAATCTCATTTTCGATTTTTACAACGTTAAATTAATGTACAACTGACAAAAATTTACATTTTTCGAATTCTGAAAATTTGTGAGGCTCCTGAAATTTCAGACCTTTGCTGAAATTTCTCAGAAGACTATTCTCAACCTAAATTTTCAGATTTTTGTCTTGAAATTGGAAAAAAATCCACAAAACTATAGTAAAATCCCCAAAAAGATCTAAATCGTATTTATTTGGATATGGCCAAGTTGTGATCCTTTCCTTGTTTGGCGATTTCGGTTAATCGTTGGTTTTTCCTTCTTTTTTTCCCTTGCCGCATTTGTACAAATCCAAACTATTTGCACAAACGTCTCGATTTCGGTGGCAATTCTGTTTTCCAGCTGCCGTTATGTGTTTTGTTCCTTCTTCTTTTTTTTCGTGGATTTATTGTTTCATTTTTTGGCACGTGGAACGAAAATTCGGAAAAAGGGGACGGTTTGCACACCTTTAAGCAATGCGATAAATTCGTATTTTTTTTTTGGATTTTGTATTGTCAGCTTTTTGTTTCATTTTTTGAATGAATCGGGGCGATTGTTTGAACAACGGGGGAGATGCAATCGAAATTAATTTTTGGTTGATCATGACGATGTTTATATTTTATTTTGGTTTTTTTTTTGCTGAATTTTAACAAGTCGTTTTATATTGACATAGACTTTATTTTTTTATTTATTTCGGTGTATTTGGTCATGAAATTGGCGGTGTTCGACATTTGTATTTTTATTTGAGGATTTTTGGATGATTTGTTGGTATTATGGGCTTGGTACTGTAATTTTGGGATGTTTGGCTGAAAATTTAAGAAAAATGGATTCTGAAAATCTTGAATAAACTACATTTTTAGAAAATTTGTTTTCAAAATTTATGAAATCAGAATTAGGTTTTTTTTTAAATTTTGAAATCCGAAAATCTAAAGATTCAGTTGAAGCAGTTTTCTGAAAATTGTACACAATTTCAGAAGACCGAATTCTAGAAGCTTAGAATTGTGAATCCTTCCGAACGACTTGAAACTTACAATTTTCTTGAATTTAAAGGTTTAGGATTCTGAATCTTAAAACTATTGAAATCTTGAAATTTTCGTTTTTCGGATTTTTGAGAATTCACAATTTTTATTAAGAATCTATTATTCGGATTCTGACATTGTGATGAATTTTCAGAGAATTTCAGGTTTTTTGGAAGTTTATTTAAAAAAATTTTTTTTGTAGTCGTTAAAGACAGTGTACCACTCTATTTCACGATTCCGTTTTTAAAATTTGTGATTTATCTGATTTTTATCTTTTTTTGCCACGAAGTGTTCAAACTTTTTAGAATACTGTATTGACCAATTTTTTTTGAAATTTTGTCAAGATTCTGAAAAAGATGCATAATTTTTGAGATTCTCAAATTTTCAGATTCACTTTCATTTTTGTTTTTTTTTGTGGAGAAGAGTGAATTTTCTGAATTTTTAAATCGTTTTTTCCATTTTTCATTGAGTTTGATGTCTCGACAGTATTGAAATTCTATGTTCATTCATTTTCAAATCCACTATCAAAATTATAGATTTTTTGAATTTCGGATTTTTTACTGAAAATTTGAGAAAGTGATTTTATGAAATTTTCAAAATCAGCTTTTCAGAATCCTGCTTCCTTCTTTTATCTGATTTTGGGTTCTCGATGCATGTTTTAAAGATTAATGTGTTTAAAGACAATGTGCCAATTAATATGTCCCTACCTGACTGACACGCTGTCTTTAAGTAGACTCAAGAAGTTTCAATATTTCGAAAATTTGGAAAAAAAACACACATTTTCGTTCCGATAAGTGATGACGAGAGTTGGTGTCTTTTCCTCCAATCGAACCACCGTGTGTCGTCGCATTGCTGATATGTAAATGCAACATATATCGGCAATCAACTAGAAACTAGACCCTTCTCCACTCTTTTTCCACTCATCATCATCATCCGCGGGAGGTGGTTTTTTTCTTGTTCGTTTTGCTGCATCCCTCGCTTTTCCTCCTACTTTTGCTGCGAAGATGCTGCTGCTGCAGTGGCAAAAGCTTTTTGATTTCTTGAATTGTTTTTTCTTGTGCTTTGTACTATTCTCGACACGTTTTTTTTTCGGGAAATTGGGGGTATTTTTGAATATTGAATTTGTTATTTTGTCCCGAATCATTGGATTTTTGAATGAAATCTCGGAAAGCTAAAAAAATTGTGAAAGTTAGATAAAGAAGATATGGAATTTAAGATTTTAATAAATTTTAAGGAAATTTTCGAAATAAGCATTCGAAATTAATAAAAATAGAGATCTTATACATTTTTTTCTGACTTCTAAATTGATCATTTTAAGTTTTTTTTTTTCAAAATCCTCAATTTGACATTTCGAGAATCTTAAAAATCAAATATTTTCAGAATTCTGTTAAAAACTCATTCCCTCCGGGACATCAGAACGGAATTTTTAATAAATTCGTAAATTTACTCAGAATATCTGGGAAATCTCAAAGTTTGAAATTCCGTTCTGATGTCACGGAGGAAATGGATTTTAAACGGAATTCTGAAAATATTTGGTTTTTAAGATTCTCGAAATTTCAAGGATTTAAAAAAAACTTAAAATTATAAATTGAGAAGTGAGAAAAAATGCATAAGATCACTATCAAAAATTTTGGAAAAAATGGATTTTTCGAAACTCCAGAAATAGGGAATCTATAAATTTTCGAGCTCTTTTGAACGGTTGTTAAAAGAGTTTTATTAAATTGAAATTGTTAAATATCTCAAAATTTATATTCTTGGACTCTGTCTTTAAAGGAGGACTTTACAAGGCTAATGAAGTGTCTGAGATGAAAATAGACTTCATACTCATTCGAAATCTGTTTTTAAAATTTTCTAAAATCATCTAGATGCCGAGAAAATGAGCTTCAAAACAATGGCCTAGAAAAAGTGTCTACCGGCGAAAACTAGTCCGCAGGCATGAAAAATCCAAAAAAAAAAAAAAGAATTTTGCCGATTTTTCATTAATATTAATTTTTTCGATAAAATCCGACCATATTTCATAAAATTTCAGTCGAACTCTTAAATTTTAATGTTGCAATTTGGGCAATTTAAAAAAAAACCAATAATTTTTCACTTTTTTTGGTGATAAGAGTTGAAAAAGGCTGAAAATTGACATTTGGTGTTTTTTTTGTGGAACATGATCGGTTACTCATATTTTGCTCTTCGTTTTGCTCCTAAAAGGGTTTTATTTGATTTTTAGAATTATGAATTGTTAGAAAATTTGACTTTTTATGGTTTTGGAAAAAAATGTTAATAAAAATTTGAAATCTAAACAAAAAGTGATCAGTGATCATGTTTACTGTCGAGAAAAGAAGAAAATGTTCTTTGAGGTGGCTTTATTGTTTTTAATTAAGAAATATAAGAAATTTTTGGATATTCAGCTGAAAAACTGAAATTTTAAGAAAACAGACCGATTATTTTGATTAATTTTCGAAAATTACCCAAGAATTTGTAATAAGCTTCTTGTTTCCACTTTGTTGCATTTTCCATTCACTTTTCTCTTATCTATAGTTTTTCTAGTCAATTTTTTTGTTTTATTCGTATACAGTTTTTGATTTTCTTTGTTCTGTTTGAAAAACCAATTTCATTTGTGTGTTTTGGTTTTGAGAAATTATTGTTTTTTTCTGAATTTTTGGCTGAAATTTTGCTTAAAATTTTAATTCTTCGTCTTGTGGTCATTCTCTGGTTATCGATCGCTAAAAACGTGATCATTGAATTGATTTCCGTTTTTTTTTTGAATATATTATGCTATTTTTATACTCTTACGTCA
Source organism: Caenorhabditis virilis (assembly GCA_964036255.1). Classification (NCBI taxonomy): domain Eukaryota; kingdom Metazoa; phylum Nematoda; class Chromadorea; order Rhabditida; family Rhabditidae; genus Caenorhabditis; species Caenorhabditis virilis. Next base: position 16,197,902 of record OZ038415.1, on the reverse strand, counting down.
TTTGTTTGGTTTTTTTCGCAATTTTATGACGTATTGAATTTATATAACCGAATTTTAGAGAAGCTTTGAAGTTCTCCGAAAAAGCGTCGAAACTTGAAGCCAAATAATACTAATAATGCCACTTTCAACGGGTTCAGTGGATTCGGGATTCTTCGGGACGTCGCGACAGAAGGATTGCGACTCGGCGACGAATGTTTCTGAAGAGGAGTCGACGAGTGGCGCGTCGTCGGCATCGTCGTCATTTCTGATGTCGGTGACAAGCAGCAGCCCGCAAATGGTTTTGACAAGTGGACGGCCGTTTAGAAAGGCGAGACGGTCGAGACGAGGAGCGAATCGGGGGAAAAAACAACGAAATGGGTCGACGTCGACATCTGGGGTTAATGAACCATCGTCGCCCGCTCCGTCTTCGTGTTGTGGTTCATCGATTGCCGGGTCGTCGTCAACCAGAAGTCCAACGTCGGAAGAGCTCGTTTTTCGCATTTACCTCTATTTTAAAACCCTTCTCATCGCTGTAAATCGTCAGAAATCGATTTGTGATCAGATTGGAATCATTATGCGCGATGTCGATGCTCGTTGGGGAGCGGTCAGCGATCGTGGACGGCGTAGACGGTTCTTCGACCCGCGTGGATGCTTGGCACCGGTTTATTCAAACGACACGGAGCAATTAGTGCGTCACGCTCGATTCCCCGCGTGTTGGGCCGTACCGCAACCATCGGTGTTCTATTCGTTGATGGCGAATGAGATTCGGGAGTATTTGCGGTTTTTGGAATGGTACTGTGGGGGGGGGGGGGATTTCAGGATGTCAACAAATTATGAATTTCAGATTTTAGAACCTAGAAATTCTAATTTAAAATTTTTCATAATATAACCCGACATATCAGAAAAGTTCCGGATGTCTTAAGATGTTCAGAATTTCATAACTTAAAATTTGAAACTTAAAAAAAATAATTCTCTAACTCCGGAATTGTAGAGATTTAAGCGCTTCCGCTTATTTTTTTGCGAATTTATAAAGATTATGAAACAGGAAAAATACCGAATATCTAAAAGTAATTCGAATTATTTTTTGCAGGTTGAATCCCAATGGAATCGATCACAAAAAGGTGCTCGAGCAAGCGATACCGACATCGGAAGAGGCGGCAGCGGCGATGGCGATTTTGAGTCAACAGCAGAAGCAGAACTTTTTCCCGCCCGCCGGATTGGCGCCGTATTTTGCAGGTTTTTGTGGAATATTCGATTTTCAGATGAAGAAAAACGGGGAACGTGATATTTTCAGGCGGACAGCCACCGTTCACACCGGCAATGATTGCGGAGCTGGTGAGAAGGAGCGAGTATGGACGTCAGCCGTTTCAGAGGCTTGGATCGAAAAGTTCGGTGACTTCGGATGAGGGAGTGACGATGGAGCAAAAGGGGAATGAGAAATTGATGCAAAAGGTAGGAGATTTGTGGGAATTTGGGGGGGTCAAAAGAAATGCTGAAATATTTAGTTTTAATGGTTATTTCTTTGTTTAGAAGGCTTGAATCGGTTTTTTCAAAGCCGAAAACTGAAACTGAGCGTTTTGAAATGAAAATGATGAAATTCTGAAGCCGTAATTGTTTTGACTCAAAAGAAGACATTTTTGACACTTCTAGTAGTCTGAAAGATTGTTATTTAATCTTACAAAATACTGTAAATCGCTTAATTCGGGGCTTTTTCTGAAATATTTAGTTTGTTATCGTTTTATTCAACTCAGTGCAATTATTTTAGTTTTTTAACTTTTAGATTTAAAAAAAAATAGTGAAACCGACTTTTTTTTTAAAAAATGTTCAGATTATATGAAATTTTTGAAGCTTCTAGAATTTTCTGGAATATTCTAGAATGCGAACACACGCACGCCATTAGCGCTTTATTATATAGTATTGTCAAGATAAAAATTTCTGGCCGCTCGTTTTGCGGAGTGTCGTTGGGTAATTTACTCGCAACGCGACCGCTGCGCGCAAGACCAACTGCGAAATTTGAATTTGAGTGCGTTGCGAGGAAATTCCCAACGACACTCCGCAAAACGTGCGGCCAGAAATTTTTATCTTGACAATATGATGATTATTGAAAATTCTGAAATAATTAAAAATTAAATTTAAATGACGCAAAAAAGTCTAATTAATGTGGAAAAATTTTGAGTTTTCTGAAGTTAATTTTTTGAAACAGCAAAAATAGATTAGAAAGAAAATTTTTCATATTTTTTTGTCAGAATTTATTATAAAAGTTGATTTCTGACTTTTAATAAAGATTTTCTGGGAAAGTAGCAGGAAATTAATTTCAGAATGTTCTAGAAATTCCAGAAAATTCGAATTATTTCCAAAAATTGTTTTTTACAGGGCGCCTTCCCGCCAGAACCATCTCGTCAATCGAGCACTTCTTCAGTTTCAGACACTCGAAAAATCACGGAACATTCTGCTGGAAAAGCTGTGAGAAATGGTGAAGAAGGTTAGTGTGTGTGTGTTTTTTTTTGGTTTTTGTTGTTGGTGATTTTTGGTTTTCAGAATAAGGAAATTTTGAGAAAATCTGGTTTTTTTTCTTTCGCTGGTTTATAGATAATTAAGAATAATATTAGTTTACAATCGTTTTTTTCTTCTTTCTTAACACTGTTTAGTGTTCCAAAATAAATTGGAAACGGGGAGGAATAGGAGGAGGGTTTCTCTGTTTGAATAAGAAATTTGGGAGAAAGAGGAGTTTTTGACACTTGAAAAGTTGGGGGGTTAAGTCATGGTGGTAATTTTATTTTGGGAGGGGTGGGTTTTGGTACATGTTCCAGTTTTGAAAATGTGGTTGATTGGAGGGGAGCGAAGTGAAGAATTTGATGCAATTGGGATTTAAAGGATTGATGGGATTTTTTAAACATAGGAAAATGCTTTTCGAGAAGGGAGAATTTGTTTCAGAAGCGGGGGGAACTCCCGCAAAATTGTATTAGAAATGGATTAGAGAAAATGGGTTAGTTTCAAGGGATTAACATTTGAACTCAAATAGGGTTTTATTAATTGTTTTATAAATATAGATTTGGTTACGATTATTGTTTTTACTAAAATAGTCTTTGAAAAAATAGTTTTATTGTGTCTAATTTGCGATATTTTTGATTTTCGGAAAACAGTTAAAATTACTGTTTCAATTGAAAAACAAGGACGTGCTCAATTTTTTCAATTTTGATTAGCAAATGTGATTGGAATTGTTGAAATGTACTCTGAGAATTATTGTTGGATATTTGAAAATGATCTGCACAAGATGAGATTTCAGACATTCAATATAAAACTAGAATTTTACTTGAATTTGTACATAGAATCAGAACGGTAGTGTTTTTGAGGAAAAATTGTAGTTATTTCTTTATATTTTATCTGATAATGAATTCTAAATTGTTCCGGAGCTTCTGTTGCTTATTTTTGGGTTTTTTTTTGAAATTGGGGGGGGGGGGATTTAATTATAAACTTTAAAGGTAGCTGGTCAGTTAACACGATCCAAATTCAAGGTAGCAAATCAAAAGCCGAATTTCGAAGCCCAGGTGGTCCAAAGAACGATACCAATATGTAGCCACATTCAAATAATTGTCTTTCGCGCCAATTCCGATAGCGTTGCACGGACATGCGCATATTCAAATTTTGATTTTTTCAACTTTGTACCGCTGCTATGAATCGTGTATTTATCGGTGTGATTTTGCATAAATTTTGCATTGTATTAATGAGAGAAAACTCTGATTTTTGAAATTGAAATCTTATGGGGTAATTTAACAGACCTACTGTCTTTAAGCACAAGTTAATAAAAAATAGTTTTTTAAAAAACATTTTCTGAATTCAAGTTTTCTCAATTTTTAAGGTTTCTGAGTAGCTCTGTTTTATTATTCCATTTAGAGTTTTGTTTAAATTTTATTAAAAATTACGCTTGATTTTTGATTTCGAATTCTTTAACATCTTTCTTCTTACTAAACGAATAGTTCTGTGTGTACAAACATTTCTCATGAATAACTTTTTGACCCCTCGAGGATCTCGGGTTACTGTAGGATTACAGTAAACAGACCTTTTCCACATTTTTTCAGAATGGTGGGATCGAGACCAGACTTTCATGGTAACATCTTTAGAGTATTGTAAAGTCACTGTGAAAATTTGTTACGGATTACTGTAGTATTACAGTACTTACCTTAACCTAAAGTTAGCGCATTTCTCTGTGTCTCTTAATTTTACACACTGTTTCTCAGATTTTTCGTTTCCGCCGCGAAGCGGCGTTAAACGTCTGGTAATAATTTATTTTGAAAAAATTAGGTTTTTTGGATTTTTCAAAAAACACCGATATTGGTTTCAAATTATTTATTTTCAGAGAAATATCGGTGAAAATTTGGAATTAAAAAAAAAATTACAAAAAAATGGTTTCTACATTTTTTTCTGTGTAAATTACTGTTTCAAATGTTGTCTCATCTGATTTATGAAGATTTTTTGCTGTTTAATGCAATTTTCGAAATTGAAACGACTATTCTTTATTGCGTGACGTCCCGCTTATAGTCGACATTCGAATCACCGAGTTTTGAAATGTTGACCTTTCTTCAATAAAGAAAAGTATATTATAATAATATCTACATTTTCCGGTCGGTGATGCCTATTTTGCCGCTGCCGCTGCTGCTGATAATAACCATAATCGCAACATTTTTATGTCAATATCGTAATGGTTGTGTCTTTTTTTTTTGCCTATCTTATGTCTCTTATGCATCTTCTTTTTGTCGTTTTACCCTTGAATGGTTTGTGCTATTTAGTGTGTTGATCGACGCGCCCCTCTCCGATTGCACTTGAGAAATTGTATTTATCTCGAGTTTTGGACGGTTTTTATGTTTTACGGAAATTGCTTATTTGGAAGCTTTTTTTTAAAGAAAAATGTTAATTAGGATGCTAATTATTCAAAGTTTCATGATATTTTTTGAAATGTTGGGTTTTCTACAAATTTTGGTTTTTAGAAAATGATTTTTGACAGTTTTTATTGCTTTAATATATTTTTTTAATTTTTAGCTTAAATTTGGAGGAAAATGGACTTTTTGGGGGGTAAATGTGGCTTCTGATCGGAAATATTTTTAAATTATTAAAAATTATATTCTTGTGCCTAAAAATATTGATTTCTAACTTTTTTCATTAAATTTAAGAGATTTTAAGTGAAGTAAAGCGAAAAATGGAATGTAAAATTGTCAGCAAGCAATTTTTAGCAATTTTGTTCTGTTTATGTCATTTTTTGAAGTTTTATAAAAAAATGTGAGAAAAAATGGTTAAAGGTACATTTTTTGCATTTTTGGAGGTTTGTAAGGCACATTTTTTGTATTCAGCATGTTTTTTTTTTAAAATTTAAAATAAGCTAAAATTCTCATTTTATCAAAGTTTTGAACCCAGCTACAAACTTTAAGCCTACTTTTTTGAAACGTTTTTATTTCGATGATGTAAGTCACCCGCCCCGCTTCGTAATCACTGAAGAAATCTTTTTTTTTTTTAATGTTTCTCATATATCTGTTTCGTTTTTCTTCTTCTTCTAAAATTTTTTATCTTTGCGATGAGGTTATCCGTTCCTTCCCGGTTGTTAGGAAAAGGTGGAAAAATTATTATTACTTTTAGTTTTTCTGTGGTTTGTCGAGATAAACACCGGAAGATGTACTTTTCCTATTCAAATTTCAAATTTATAGTTCCAATGATTGTTTCAATCCCATTTTTGCGAAAAAATATAGTAAAAAATTAGAAAAAAGAGGGAAATTTCAAATTTTTGAGTTTTCTGACGTTATTTGAGAAAAAAAATTGAAAATATAAATTTTTTCAGCTAAAAAGTATAAATTATGAAAACAAATTTCTTAGGAATAGGAAAAATTAAATTTTTGAAAAAAAGAAGCGTCAGAACTTTGAATTTTCTGACCTCTTTTAAAAAAAACCAAAATTCGTGTTTTTTAGACAATTTAGACCAATTATAACCAATTGTAGGAATTGAGTTTCTCATTTTTTTTCAGCTAAAAATTTTTAAAAAATTGAAACTGTATTTGGTAAGATCTAGGGTATTTTGAGCTGAAAATCAGAGATTTTTGAAAAAAATAATTTTTTAAATCAAATTCTAGGTTTTTTTGAAATTTGGATCTTTTGAAAATTTCAAATTTTTGGATTTTTTCAAAAAAAAATCCAAAACTAAGGTTTAAAACGAAAACGGCCGAGTAATTCATTCAAATGTACACAATGAGGAGAGACATGCAATATATGCAAATTTTAATAGTACTCTATCTTTAAAAATCATATTGTACTCTTTTAGCTACCTGTGACCACCTATCTCTCTCTCTCTCTCACTGTAAAGAGAGATTCTACCCTCTGAGTGCCATTTCTCTGTTTCATTTAAATTAGAAGAGAAGATAGAGAAGAAAAAAGTTCACCCTCTCTCTCTCTCTTTTATTTTTTGCTTGTATCACCACACAGGTTGTTCTGTTTCTTTTTGTCCCCCCAACATACACTATTTGTACCCCTTCTCTAAAAGTTCAATGCTATTTGATTTTTTACGCGCGTCCCCTCCCGCGATCGCTCGTTGCGCCCTGACGAATTGTGCCCAGTTTCTGTGTGAGTGTCGCCGATTTTTTTATGATGGTGTATATATGTATTATGCGATTGATCATGAGACATATTATATTCAAAATATTAAATTCTCGTGACTTGAAAAGCATGAGGTTGCCAGTTTTGTGACGATTTTTTTGGGATGAGAAGTTTTAGCTTAAAGACAGTGGGTCAGTACCTCAGAAGGTCCAGAATTTGAATATTTGTTATATTTTATGTGTGTTCGTGCCAATTATAACCACGTCGCACGAACGAACGATAAAAGCGGTTTTCAGCTCTAAAATCTAAAATTTTGAAAATTTGATCCGGTAAGCTTCGATAAATTGCCAAAACACCTTTTTTTCAAAATATTTTAAGAATGCAGTTTACTAAAAATATTTTAAAGGCGCACGGCTTTAACGGTTTTTAACTAGAAATATAAAAAATAAATTTCGCATTAGTCTGATTTTGAAACTGTGATTTTTTATTTTTTGAAAATTAGTTTTTTTAAAAAATATAAATATGCTATAAAAGGCATTTTTTAAGAAATGCGGTCTAGAAATAAATTTAAACAAAAGTTTCAATTGAATTCAAAATTTGAAACTGTGATTTTTTAATTTTTTGAAATTTAAATTTTTTGAAAATTCGTTTCTTTTTAAAAAATATAAATATGTTATAAAAGATTAAAGAAAAAAAATGCGGCCTAGAAATAAATTTAAATAGAGTTTTTATTGATTTTTTGTAGAAATTAAAGAAAGCTGGCTATTTTTTGTTCAATTTTAAAGATTTTAGATGAAAAATTGCTCGTTGAGTATAATATTTAGCTGATTGAAGTGGTTTGGCGAATAGGTCTCTTTTTGTGCATTGTTATTTGAATAACAAGACGTACCGTCACAGTCAAATATAATAATCAAAAATTTCAAGAAAAATGTTAGTTTCAAAATCTGAATGAGATGTGAAGTTTTTTTTGAAATTTATTGTTTTTATCTTCGTGAATATAGCTTGCTTCGAAAAAAAATAGGAGTTTTAAAAATTGAAATTCGAGATTATTGAGGTTTAGGACAATTTTTGGATTTTTGCTTGAAATCTCAATTTTCCTTGATTCTAACATGCCGATTATATACTCTTTCGAAGTTGAAATTCAAGAATTCACTTTTAAACTGCAGTAATCAGTTATTTTAGAGCATTTCAAGGGAATTTTGTAAAATTTGAAATTTTTGCTTTTTGAAGCATCATCACACCATCAAAATCGTATCTTTCGGCGAAATTCTAAAGATGACGTGATAATTTTCATATGGCAAAGAAAAGGAAAAAAAAACTTGGTTTCGGGGCGACGCGATCGCGATTTTTCGGCCTATCTGTGTCCCGTTGAAAAGTTTCGCAGCCGCCGCCACCGTCGTCGTCATCGTCGTTGTCGCCTGTTTGTTGTCATCTATCGTCTACTATTCCCACCTTTCTCTCGTTTTCTCTAACGTCTCTTCACAGGCTTCTTCTCCATCTTGAATCGCCCTTTTTTTCCGTCTTGTCACTTTTTTTTGTCTCTCTTTTTCGTTCCGATGGTTTTTGTTTCGGGCTAGATTTTTTTTTTCGTGATTTTCTGTGTTCACGTGGGGTCTCTGCCAGACGTTTTCTTTAAAAAAAACGGCAAACCTGATTTCAGTCTAGAACGAAGAGTCATGTGTGTCTAGGGGTTTTTGTTCTTATCATCTCTTTTTTTGAACGTTTTTCGTAGTAATTTTGATTTATTGAAGCTTTTCGGCTTTTGATCCTAATTTTTGAATTTCCAAGTTTTAAACTAGAAATTTTTAAAAATTAAGTTTTTGAAACAGTAAAAATTTGAAAAAAATTTATCAATTCAAATTTTCAGAAAAACTAATGTCTGAAAATTCTGGAAAACTAGAATTTTGTATTCATAAAATTATGTGGTATAATATTTTAAAGAAAATTTCCAACATAATTGATCTGGAAATATTTTAAAATTGTTTTTAGGCCGTGTTTTTAATGGATTGGTGTAGTAAATCAAATTTGCTTTGAAATTTTTTGAAGTACGATTTTTTGGACAATTCTCAAAATGTTTATAAAATATAGAAAATATTTAGGATGCCAAAATCTAATTTTGCAGAGTCAGGTTTTCTGAAAATGTTTTTAATTTTCAAAAGAAGGATTAATGACGTTAATTACCGAAAAATGATCTATTTATTTTATAAATGGGTTTTTTAAAAATTTTGAAAAGTTCATTGAAGAAAAAAGGGAAAAACGAGTTGCCTGCAAAAAGCTTTCCACCGCGGAAGAGTTTTGGTTTCTAGTCCGCGATAGTTTGAGTTTCTAGGCCACCTATTAAATTTGTGCATTTTTTTGTGTTTTTTGCATTTTAAATGAAAAATCGATATAAATACTTTATATTTTAAATTTTAAATGCAAAAAAAAACAACAACAAAAAATGAATAAAAATGCACAAATTTAAAAGGTGGCCTAGGAACCCAAACTATCGCGGACTAGAAACCAAAACTCATCCGCGATGGGAACTTTTTTGCAGGTAGCTCGTTTTTTCTTTTCTTTTTTTTCGTAACCCCAGTTGTCATTTTTCGGTAATTTAACGTCATTTATATTCTCTGTTATGCCTACCTTTAAAAATTATTTTTAAAAATATTTGTTTTCTTTTTTGAAGTTTATGAAAATATCCATTTTTTTGAAATCTTTATGCTAATACCCGCAAGACTTTTAAATTTTAAAAATACGCACCTGAAAACCCTTTTTTGAACTTGAAATATGAAAAAAAGGATTTTGAACTTTAGACTTATTTATTTTTAATATGTGAACTTTCATTTAATCGCCTTTTTTTTGTTTTTAACGGTTTTCTCGATTTTTTCCAGAGAAAAGTGATTTTATTCAAATTTCCAATGAAATTTGAGTTTTAGTCACTTTTTTCCTAAATACGAATTCTTGGCTAGACATTTTCAAAAGCTCTCTCTTTTTCTATTTTTTGTGAAATTTTATTTTGATCCAATTCAATTTGTGATTTTTCATCCTTCATAGACGTCCTTAAATTCTTGAAATTGTGATTTTTGTAAACTTTAACTTGATTCCTTAAAGCATCATCAGAACTCGGAAATTTCAGTACAAAAATAACTAGGCGGCGCATTTTCTCACCAAATGTGCAATGGTACATTCTTTGGCTTCTTCAACAGCGTCATCATCAGCACCACATTCCCCATCGTCTTCCACATTAGTAACTCGTTGCACATCGCCAACGATAACACGTAGAAGGAAATATTCAATATCGACGCAATCCTCGTCTTCAACGTCACTTGAAAGAACGTCAATGTCGTCCGGGAACGGAATAGTTCGAAGGTCTCATCGTTCGGAAGGGGATGAGGAGGAAGAGGAGGATGTTGTTTTTGAAACTTATTGTTATGGGAATTGTTGTATATCGGACGATGAGACTCCGACAGCTTCATCGTCCTCTTCGTCATTACGACTGAATGTGCCATCAGTTGCACCAATGACCGATTCAGAATTGGCTTATATTGAGCTAGCACACAAGGAGAGTCGGCTGTTGGAATATTATTCCGATCCGAATTGGAGATTCTCAACGATTCCGAGAATGTCGTTTTGTTTAGCGTTGATTACGATGAATCATGGATTGGATGGGAATGATGCGTTGTTTAGATGGAGTATGTTTTGGGGGGGGGGGGGTCCTTCCAGGAGTATTTTCGAATTAAAATTGAGTACTGCGAGGTCCTGAAGAAGGAAATAAAAACCTTAAATAAAAACCAGAGAAAAAACTAAAAAATCCTCCGAAAAATGATGATTTTAAGGATCACAAACGCGTCAACCACCATCTGCCGCATTCCTTCAACGTCACGGTTCAGCGTCATCGGAGAACGAGGCGGTTTCCGTATCGTCTGTGGAAGATGTGACGATCACGACATCGACGGTTGGAGTAAGCAGTGGAAAGAGCAAACGGAATGGGCTGAAGCCTCCACCACCGCCGACGACGATTTTGTCGCCGACTGGACAGTATCAGGTGTCGCATATGGATGTGGTGGGTTCATTGTTCTTTTTTGTTAGTATTTAAATTTTGATAACTGAAGATCTATATGGTTTTCTTCTAAAAAGTTTATATACGTTTCAAAATAAAAATAGATGGATGAAAATTAAAAAAAAACAGTCTGATCTGGACGTAAAATCTGTTAACTTTGAAACTTTTCGGTACGTTTTAAAGCTAAGAATCAGAAATTTCAGACTTTCAGCTTCAAAGTGCATCAAAATTTTATTTTAGTTGTATATTTTAATTTATTATCTATAAATCGAAAGCTCTGAATGGAGAGATTTTGATTTGAGAAAATTTGAAACAGTAAAACTATTTTATTTATTTAAAAAAAACAGTTTTCCAATGATTTCGTTTAGAATTTTAAAGAATTAAGAGTTTTGGAAAGTTTTTTAAACATTTTGATGACATTCAATCGAAAAAGATTTAAAAATTGAATTTATCGCGAAGAAAGCCAAAATTTCTGTAAATTGCAAATTATTTTGTTAGATTCTTAATTTATAATCTTAAATTGCTAATTTTATTATAGTTAATTTATCTGAAATTTTGACGAAATTGAAAATTAAAAACTTTCAAGATAATTTCTCACAAAATTTGAAATTAGGATCTTTCCCCGGCCAGCCCCTTTTAAACCCTCCCTCAAACATGTGTACCCTGTTTTCTCCACGTTTCCTCGTGCGCCTTTTAGCCTAATGGATAGAAGGTTTGATTGGGAATCGAAGGGTCGCGGGTTCGATTCCCCGCCAAGGACGAAACGACCTTATTGAGAAAGTAACTTGAGTTCTATTCCTCGGTTGCTGGTTAAAGTGTCGGAAATGAAAATAATCTTCTGTGTCGAACGAGAGCAACGGAGTGTTGTAACACGGCGCGGAGGAGTGACATTTTCTGAAAAAAATTTTTTTGACTGAAAATAATTTGAATACTTTTTATGGATTTCATTTTGCGTTTTTCAGCTCAGCGAGAAAATATGGCATTATCACAATAAGGTGGCACAGACGGACGAGATGTTGACAAGGAAACTTCATTTGAGAGATATGTTGTATGCGGCGATTAGTCCGGTATTTCCAAGTAGGTTTTCAAACATTTTTTATTTATTGAATTTTGAGAGATTCATAAATTTGGAATTGCAAATGATTTTTTTAAAGTTTTCGGAAAATTGCAGCTTTTTTCATTAGGTATCAATGAATTTAGCAACAAAAAAAAATCGACTTGAAATGGAGTTTTAAAATTTTAAAATTAAAATTCAGATTTTTGACGATTTTATAGAAAATTTGAATTTAAATTTTCTTTTTCTAATTTTTTTCGCTTAAAGTGTTTGTTTATTGATTTTCAATTTTTGTTTTAATCTATTCAGAAACACCTATTATTAATGAATTTGTCAAAAAAAAATTTTTTTCGGGCGCCCGTGGGTCCAAAACAGCTCCCGGAAAAGTGCCGAAAGCAGGCGGTGTCAGTGCAAAACGGGAGGTGCCACCACCCGTTTTTGGGTTTTTGAGGGACCGTTTTGCTTAAAATTAAGCTTTTGAACTGAATTTTTTTGTTGATTCCGTTAATAATAGGTGATTCTGAGTCGATTAAAACAAAAATTGAAAATCAGCAAACAGACACTTTAAATTTTGATTTGTCAACAAAACGCTGCAGAATTTTTTAAATAGTAATTTTCTGAAAGTGATTTCAGCAATTTTCTGAGTATTTCTCTGAAATTCGGGAATTTTGTATGTTTTCAGAGAATTTGGCTGAAAACAAGAGACTTTTTTAAAATGAAAGTTGAGGATTTTAATAAATTTCTGAAAATTATTAGCAAGTGCGTTTTTTTTTTGAAAAATGTTGAAAATTCTTCAAAAAACCCCTATTTTTCTCAGTGTGCGGTCTCTACGTGGTTGGCTCATCGCTGAATGGTTTCGGAAACAACTCGTCAGATATGGATCTTTGTTTAATGATCACGAACAAGGAATTGGATCAGAAAAATGACGCGGTCGTCGTGCTGAACATGATATTGACGTCGTTACAACACGAGAAATTTGTGCTGACGCAGAAGTTGATTTTGGCGAAGGTTCCAATATTGCGCATCAAATTCGACGAACCGTTTGCGGATATAACGGTGGATTTGAACGCGAACAACTCGGTGGCTATTAAGAATACGCATTTGTTGTGTTATTATTCGTCGTGTGAGTTTTGTTTTGTTTTTAATTGTGCAAATTGTGTAAATTGGTCCCCACGGGGGTCTCTGGATACTGTATTTGCTATTTTGGAATAATTACAGTAATTACTTATCGATTGAAAAATTGAACATTATTCCGAAAATTTTAAAATCTGTGAAACTGTAGGAGAATTTGGAGAATTTCGTTGTTTTTTGAAAATTCTGGTTTTGCTGAAAATGCCAAATTTCTAATTTTTGAAATAATCGCTAAAATTTCAAGTTCCAGCCTTTAATCAAATTTTTTGAACCAAAATGTGAAATTTGACGTGATTTTAATAAAATTTTCAGAATTTCATTATTTAAGGCAATTTTCCAAATTTACGAATTGCGAAAACATTTACAAATTTTTGAAATTGTGAAAGATTTTTTGGTTTTTAAACATTTTTGAAATAAAATGTTGAAATTTAGCTTTTTTGAAATTTACGAGAAATTCAGCATTTTTGAAAATGGTGAAGAAGCAGGTCAAAATCAAAATTTGCACATTTTTTCATAAATTGCCTTTTTTGAAATGCCAAATTTCGATTTTTTGAAATCAAAACCTAAAATTTAAAGTTGGGTAACTAATCTGCACAATAACGTATTTTTTTCGTAAAATTTTCGTTTTTTTTCAATAAATCTTGAATTTTGCAGATGATTGGCGAGTCCGGCCGCTGGTTTCAGTTGTGAAAGAGTGGGCGAAACGAAAAGGCATCAACGATGCGAACAAATCGAGTTTCACAAGTTACTCGCTTGTTCTGATGGTGATTCATTATCTGCAATGCGGAACGCATCCGTCGGTGCTTCCAAACTTGCAAAAATTGCATCCCGATCGATTCTCGAACAAATGTGACGTTCGATTATTGAACGTGACGATGGAATTGAATCAGGAGGCGGAGGAGCAGAGCGAAGAGGATACGGCGACACTTGGAGAGTTGTTGATTGGATTTTTGGATTATTATGCGAATAAATTTGAGTGAGTTTATTGATTGGATATTTCGAAAATGGGGGAAATTGTGTTTTTTAGCTATGATAGAGACGCGATTTCAATAAGACAGGGGCAGAAATTGGAGCGTGCAGTGGTGGCGAGATCGAAAATGCACGCGAGTAACGACACTCCACCGCCATCATCGAGCGCATCGTCGTCGTCGCTTCACGGTGGACCGTCGGCATCGAATTCGCAGTTCCAAGGAGCGTGGAGATCGCAGTGGAGATGCGTTTGTATTGAGGAACCGTTCACGAACTCGAATACGGCACATTCGATTTATGACGAGATGGTGTTTGGAGCGATTAAGGAGGCGTTTAGAGAGGCGCATCAGGAGTTGCAGGCGAATCATGATTTGGATCGGTTGTTGGATTGTGCGCCGATTAGTGTTACGATTCAGGCATCGGGGTGAGTTTGTTGTGGGGGGGGGGGGGGGCGGGTCAAGGTCTTCTTATTCATCGCGAACACATTTTTGGAGCCCCCTTAAATTAAAAAAAATCAATATAAAAACTGTCGAAAAAAGCTTTTTTTTCAATTCGAACCGATTTTTTTAAATAACCGCCAGTTTTGTTAAGATTGTTTTTAATTATGTGTATAGATTAAAATTCTGAATTTTCAGTTCATTTCGGATTTTTTTGCATTTTCAGAAATTTTGGAGTTTTTATGAATATTTTTGCAGTTTTTCAATTATTCGAGAATTACAAGATATTCATTGAAAGTGCTTTAAATTTCTTTAAAAGTTGATCTAAGAAAATATTGCTGTTTCAGGGACCTTTAGATTTTTTAAAGGAATATTTGCCATTTTAATAGATTTGTAATTATCCAATTGTATTTTTGATGGTTTTTTGAAGAAATCTGAAATTTTTGATAAATAGCCATTTTTCTTTCGAAAAAACGTTATAAAAAATTAATATTTTCAAGTGAAAAAATCTGTGCGGAGTTTCGGGAGAATCCGAAAAGTGTCCCCTCTTTTTCAGCTTATCGGGTTCGTGAATTCTGAAGCTCAATTTCAGTAAAAATGCAAAAAAAACGATGTTATTTTGAATTTCAGAGCAGTCGTCTACGCAGCATCTTACGAAGGCGAACGTCCACATTCCCAGCTGAACCATCCATCACACCATCACAATAAAATGTTGCCAATGTCGTTTATACATCATCAACAATCGATGGCGCCATTATCGGGCGGTGGACAGATGAAGTCGAGAATCGGTGGCGGAATGGGAAATAACAAGAATCATCACAATCATAATGGATATATGATGAGCTATAACAATCGAAATGGAAATGGTGGTGGCGGGCAGAAATATAACAATGGTGGCGGAGGAGGAGGTGGCGGAGCGAGAACGTCGAGATCCAGTGAGGATTTCCAGAATCCGAGAGGAGTGAATTATCATTCGAAAAATGTGCCGTTTAGAGAGACGTTGGCGGCGAAAAAGGGAGGAGCGGATGAGAGGTTGGTTTTGATGCTTTTTTGGGAAATAATTCTGATATTTAAGAAAAAATAATGAATTTTCTCTGAAAATGGATAACTTTTGATGAAAAATTGTTTTTAAAGTTGCTTAAATGGTAGAACATTTCGAAAAACTGGCAAAACTCATTTTTTTCCAGAATTTTTCAAAAAAATGCTGAAAAAAATTTTAAAACCCCTCTTTTTAAATTATTCAGTAGCAGTTAAGCTGGGGAAAAAGAGATAATAATGTGGAAAATGGTGAAAAATCGATAAAAAATGCTTTTTTCGAACATTTTCAATTTTTAGATTTCAAAAACTGAATTTTTGCTTATAAATTTTAATGAAGAATAATTTTTAAACTCGAGAAAATGAAGATAAAGGAGTTTTTATTTTAAAAAGGCAAAAATTATACCTTTGAAATTGGATTTATTGCGGTTTTTACATTTTTTTAGCATTTCGGAAAAAATCTTTTTAAAAATTGCAGTTTCAAAATTTTGGAAATGAAAAATGAATAGTAAAATTTATTAAATAATGTCTCGAAAAATCTGGCATTAGAAAAAAAGATTGGTTTTGGTTTTTAATACTTTTGATACTCAGTGAAAAAACGGCGGCTAATAACGTGCTCCCATCCATCGGCAGGCTTCAAGCGCGCACGCTTAAATTTAAGCATGTTAATGCGAGCTCGCGCAAAACTATAGTCATAATGACTTTTTAAATTGAAAAAGTCGTAAGAGTGTTTTGAATTTAAAGAAAATGCAACTATTAGTTCATAAATTTCCATTTTTCGAATTTTTGAAACAGTGATTTTTTAAAAAATTCCATAAATAAGTTTTTATTTCGAATTTTTGTTATTGTGGGAATTTGTTAATAATCAATGAACATTGAAAAGCTGAAAATTTAATTTCTAGAAAATCTGAAATTTTTTTTGCTTAAAAATCTGAATTTTTTGTTTCAGAAATGAAAAACCAGAAGACAACGGGTCATCGACGGAATCAGCAGTTGCGGTTTCATCGACATCCTCTTCAAGTTCTTCGCCAAAATCCGAAAGAGACACGGCTACCGTATCCCCGGCAACCACAGTATCCCCCGTCGGTTCAAATGTGGAACAGTCCCCTGCTGAAAGTTCACCTTAAATTTTCAATTCTTTCTTTTTTTTTGAAAAAATTAGTGTTTTTCTTCCAACGTTCTGTGTTATTTTCTTTTCGATGTAATAATCGATTTTCTTTCTCTTTTTTTGTTGATACTAGTCATGTACCATGTCCCAACGTCCCCCCCCCCCCCCCCCCATCCCAATGTACCACGAATCCCATGACCACCGAACAACGTCACTATTTTTGGCACACGTTCCAAATATCACGTTTCTCTAATTCTCTTCGTTTCTAACGCTTATTTCTTCAGCCCCCCTCCCATCAAAATCCTATATACAACATTTTTTGAATTTCAAGAACATTATCTCCAATTTTGAGAAAAGTGCATTTTCTTTTTCTCTCTCTCTCTGTTTCTCTAAACCTCTTCCCCCGCGCGCGCGCTCTCTCTCTCTCTCTCCTGTTAGTTTGTAATGATCTCTCGCTCGAAAAAATCGTTTGTTTTTTGGTTTTCACATTTGGCTGAAAATTCCAGACTGGTAAGTTTTAAACTCTATTTTTCTTACTATATATGTACAAAAAAATTTCCAAAAAAAAATATTAAAAATTGCAGAAAATGGCATGAATTTTGGGTGTCTCTGAAATTCATGACCAACAAAAATATATATATTCGTCGTTTTTTTTTTTCCAAATTATTTAATTTTCCTTACCAATTTTTTGACTCTGGGAAGCCCCGCCCACTTTTTTCCAGAAAATTTTCAAAAAAATTCCTATCATTTTTATTTTATGCAAAAACGGGAGCATATAATACAGGGGTTTTATCGCCGATGTTCCTCTATTTTTTTCAAGAAAAATTGCTGGTTTTTGTAGTTTTTAAAGGGTTTTTGAGCCCGTCTCTCTCTCTCTTTGTTAAAGGTATCCATCCTACCCCCTCCATTTCTTGGCCCATTTTTGTACTAGTAAGCCACCATTTTTGCCCGCTTGGTTTTCATTGACGTTTCGAGCGTCGATTCGTTATGTTTTGTTCTTAAAATTAAAAATGACGTTTTTTTTCCGTTGAAATCTAAAACCGACCCTTCTTCCTCTTTTTTTGTAATTATGCTTATTTTTACTATTTCTATTTTTTTCTTTATCATCATTATTTGATTATTATTATTATTATTGCTATCGCTATTATTGTGTGTATTTACAAGAGAGAATGAAAAATATGAAATGGGTAAAAATTAGGAGGGGAGGTGAATTTTTTGAAGAATTTCAAGAATTTCTTAAAGGAGGGCTTTACGCAGATTATAAATGAAGTTAAAATGCAAAAAAAGACATACTCATGTTATAAATGGGTTTTAAAATTTTTTTTTAATTCAGAGAAGAAAAAAACAGAAAAAAACTGAGCCACCTGGAAAAAAAGGGCCACCGCGGACGAACTCGTGTTTTTAGTCCGCGAAAGTTTGGTTTCCTAGGTCACCTATTAAATTTGTGCGTTTTTATTCATTTTTTGCATGAAACGTCATGTTTTTCACTACGCGCGGCGTATACGAGTTAATTTTTTCCCGCCGCTGCGAGCAATCACGCCAACACAAATTTTGACTGACGCACTTGTGGAGACCGTTTTAATTTCCAGTTTTCTGGGTCACCCTAGGGTAATTCTTGAAATAAACGTTTTGAATGGTGTCTCACACCTATCTCGTGCAAATTTAAAGGTAAAAGCAGGTATTTTCAATGGTTTTAAGCATATATTGAACAAAAAATATTTATTTGAAGATAACGCATCACAGATCGCGTGTTCCCAGCTAATTTTTATGTCAAAACAATCTAAATAGTCTTTTCTTCATATTTTCTTCGGCACTTTTTCGATTTTTTGACTTTTAGGAAAGTTATTTACAAAAAAGTCTCGAAATCGAGTTTTTTCAGTACTAAATTGAATTTAGTAAATTTCATTCAAAGATCACAAAAACACCAAAAAGGTGAGGCGTTAAAATTTTTTTGTACGGTGCACAATCAGCAAGAGTAAAGTTTGTATTCGGCAGAATTTTGAAAAAAGCCCTCATCAGAAGCTTATTAAAAATTTTTGAAATTTTTCCAGTTATAAATTTCAATTTTTAGGCTTCAAAATTTCTCGAACTTTCAACTCGTATAATTTTTTTTCTATTGAAGAGGTAGTAAAAACATGCCGTGAAAAACGAGCCACCTGGAAAAAAAGGGCCACCGCGGAAGAACTTGTGTTTTTAGTCCGCGAACGCTTGGTTTCCTAGGCCACCTATTAAATTTGTGCGTTTTCATTCATTTTTTTTGTTTTTTTGCATTTAAAATGAAACAAGGTTATAATTTTTCAAGTTGATGAAAAACAAGCTGATGAATGTTTGTTTTTAAAATTCAGTTTTCATAGCCGTGCTTTTTGTTGTTTTCTGCTATTTTTTTCAGAATGGGGGAAAACTAGTGTTGTTTTTGTGTAGAAACTAAATAATTGCAATATTTTACATCACTTTTTGCTGTTTTTCATTTTAAATGCAAAAAAAAATTTTAAAAAATAAATAGAACGCACAAATTTAATAGGTGGCCTAGGAAACCAAACTTTCGCGGACTAGAAACACAAGTTCTTCCGCGGTCTCCCTTTTTTTAGGTGGCTCGTTTTTTCGGTTTTTTTTCTTCTACGAATTAAAATTTTTTTAACCCATTTGTAACATGAGTATGATTTTTTTTTTGCGTTTTAACTTCATTTATAATCTGCATAAAGCCCTCCTTTAAAACTCATTGGTTATCAATTTCTTTGTCTTCAAAATCCGCATTTTTTATCATATAAGAAGTGAGGAACCTTCGTACTGATCACTGGAGAACCTGGAACACGTTTTCTCACTCCACTTTCCAACATTTGCACTTTTCCCGCCAATATTTCAGTGTTTTGAGTGGGAGGTCACCGCGTCGCGTGCGTGCGGAGCGGCTGTGAGGTTTTTTTTGAATAATTTAGTTGACAATAAAATATATTAAAGAAATAACAAAGTCTCCATTTCAATTATCTTTATTTTCAAGAAAAATCAATCAGTTTTCAAAAATTTCAAGTGAAATTCCTTGAACATTCTACAAAGGTCGCTATACTTCACCTCCAAACTTTCAACTCTCTCTTTCGACCATTCCTCATACGATTTCATTTTTTCCGTCATCATTTGCAAAAGCTCCTTTTTAGTTCTTGCAAATTCAGTCGGACCAAGAATACACGGTGCATTCTGCTGCTTTTGCAACCATTGGTCCTGTTCTTCCAACCATTTGCAATGCTCTTCCTCAAACGGCTTCTTTTCCTCGTCGCCACGTGCAAGATATAGTATCACGTGTTGAGCCGAATTGAGCTCATCCTTCGCTTCCTGCACCCAATTTTCGGTATCTATCATAAACTTCTGATGATCATTCAACGACTTCTTCTGAACGCCCGGCTTTTGTGCATTGTCAATTGCTCGTTTCATTCGATCCGGCATATTCAAAAGTAGTGGTTCAATCCCCTTCTTTATCTTTCGTATTATATCATCATATTCTTTCTTAGCTGCCGAAAGCCTCTTCTTCCGTTCGTCATCAATTCCTCTCTTATCAGCCGCAGTAGCATTATTTTGTTCAAAATATGAAATCCAGTTCTCCATCCATTCCAAATCGTCATCCAAAGTGTTAACAATTCCCTCACAATATGTTTTGAAGTCTTCAGCTTCCTTTACAACATGATCCAGCGTTGTTCCCTTAAACATCATCAACTGTAACTGTCGTTTCAATTCATATTCTCTCTTCATTTTTTCGATCGCCGTCAACATCGTTTCATACATCTCAATTGCCGTGTTCAATTTCTTAATCCGTCGTCGCTCACCACAACACCAACGATCCGCAATATTCCAGTAGTACAACATTCCAAATAATATTAATCCCACTAACGTGATGGGTGTGACGACGAGCGCATCGTTCAAAATACCCCTCCAAATGCGCAAATGGTCCTCCCCACGTTTGATAGCAAATGGATTTCGCACACAAACTGAGGCGCCTTTGGTTTCGCGAAGACATACTTCGGAGGGTTGGTGGCAATCACTGAAAATTTTTCTTAAAACCCCGAAAATCAGAATTTTTCATATTTGCTAATGATCAGATCATTATGAACACCACGAAAAAATGTTCTAGAAGTTTCAGAGATCATAAATTGGCAAAGTTTCAAAAATGGAAACGGAATTTATTATAAATTTGGATATCTATCGAGACCAGTTTAATGAAATTTCGTGCCACAAAAGCGGTTAAGTGTCCCGGCGTTCGGGGGGAGCTCCCCGTTTTGTCTTACACATTTGACTGGCTATAACTTTGCTCATTTTCCGAATTACAAGCAGATATGTATATTATTAGAAAGCTCACATTATGTTCTACAACTTTTTTGTTAACAACAAAGCGCAAAAAAAATTGTTTGAGTATGAAAATGTTGAAGATAGAAAATTGGATTTAGTTTTTCATAATTTTCAAATGAAAAACCCCCCAATCCGGTATATTTATTCAACGAATTCCTATAGAAAATGATTTTTCCTATCGAATGATATATAGAAGATCAAAAACTCAGGGTCCCATAGTTTCAAAAAATAGCCAAATATGCGAAAAAATGACACTTTTTGGCCAAATATGCATATTCAAATGAGCTGTAAATACCTTAAAATTGAGCTTTTTGCCTCAACTTTCAACTAAAAGGTCGTTTTTATCATTTTCTTCCATTTCGAGCCATTTTTGTCAGAAAAATCGAAAAAAAAATTTTTTGAAAATTTTTCGAAACTTTTTTTGTTGCATTTTTTTGTCAATTTTATATCGTAAACAGCATAATTGGTCCTTTTTTGTTACAACAAAAACATCTTTGAGCAAAAAAAGCAAAAAAAAATATTTTACAACATTTTTCGAAAAATTGTCCAAAAAATTTTTTTTCGATTTTTCTTACAAAAATGGCGCGAAATGGAAGAAAATGATAAAAACTACCATTTAAGTTAAAATTTGGAACAAAAATCTCAATTTTAAGGTATTTACAGCTCATTTGAATGTGTATTTTTGGCCAAAAAGAGTCATTTTTCGCATATTTGGCTATTTTTTGAAACTATGGGACCCTGTGTTTTTAATCTTCTATATATCATTCGATAGGAAAAATTATTTTCTACAGGAATTCGTAAAATTTTCGTACCGGATTTGGGGTGTTTCATTTGAAAATTATGAAAAACTAAATCTAATTTTCTATCTTCAACATTTTCGTACTCAAAATAATTTTTTTGCGTTTTGTTGTCAACAGTAAATTTGTAGAACTTAATGAGAGCTTTCAAATAATATACATATCTGCTCACAGTTCGGGAAATAAGCAAAGTTATAGCTAGTCAAAGTTGCAAGACAAAACGGGGAGCTCCCCCCGAACGCCGGGACACTTCACAGGTTTTGTGGTACGAAAATAATCTTTGACCTCTACCACACTCACATACGAAGTTTCAAGTTGATAGCACAATTATTCGGCCTAGGGCACGTACTAACGTGTTAAATTTAACGCGACTCAGACATTGTCTCTTAAATACCTATTAAAATAGTTGGGGCAGTATTCATTCCACACGATCAATTTTAATAAAATCTCACCGATTTGTTGAGCAAGCCGTTCGTTCACCATATATCAATTCAGTCTTGCTAATAACCTTTATTCTCTTGGTTTCTGGATCACAAAATGAATAGAGATATTTCGATGGTACATCGCTGGATGGATCGCAATAAGCATCTGTGATGTATTTCAAATCCCCTACGACAGTGATGTTCCCTTTCTCCTTGTTCTCTTCCTCCTTTATCACTGAAAACAACAACTTTTTCACACTTAAAAACAAAAAAGAAACGGACATGACGGACAACAATGACCATATCTACATGTTGCTTGTTCTTTTGGGCATTTTCCAGAATCAATGTCTGTTTTATTGTATCCTTCACACTTTGCCTGGTTTAACAGTGTCGTGAAACCGTCCGGACATAGATACGCTTTGGTTCCATCATCTGAAATCATTAGTTTATTCTCATAACATTCGATCAGTGTACCTTCACAGCAATGCTTGAATTTTGCATCACACCATATGCTATCAACTGGTCCATTCGTATGACAATCTTTAGAATTTCTGCAACTCTTGACAGGATTTTGAGGAAAACCAACATCGCAAACTCTGTAGTGTCCTAAAAATGTTGTTAAATTGTGCAAAATTGGGCAATATTTCGAAAACGTACTTAAACAGCACAACTTTCCAATATTCGACGGACCATCAACACATTCTGGTCTGAAATGCATATAAAAAGTAAAAATGACACTAGGGACGTGTTTGGCAAACATTTTCAGTGAAAAACAAAAACAAGAGCAGAGATTTCGTTGAGAAACTCACGCGGGCCGCGTTTGCAATGTCTGCGCCTCTAACATACATGTGCACACTCTTCGTTGTAAGAGACGCATGCAAACGCGCCCCACTGCATCGCCGCTCAATGTTTGTTTTTCAAAGAAAATGTTTTTAAATGTTTTAAAATGTGTCCACGCCGAACATCTTAGGCACACACACACATAAGTAGCACATCACAACGTTCCCTCCCCTAAGTGGCTCGATGGCGCAGTGGCTTGTACACTTGCGTGTTAACCGAGAGGCCGGGAGTTCGGATCCCGATTATGTTTTCTATTGTTTTTTTAAATCAAAATTTGAAAATAAAACCACAAATTTGAATTCCCGCGCTTTTCAATCTATACACAATCTGTGCACTTCTCGTGGATGATCAGTTTTCCTTGTAAAAATACGGCGCAGTCACTAAACATACTTCAATGTAGAATTGTCTGAAATTCCTTCGCAATCTTTCGTCGTCATACAGAAATCGCCGCTTTTCCTCTGTGTTGCAACCGTTGATTCATATTTCTTGCTGTCGCATACATGAGCTATTGCACAAACTCCGAGCGTTTCTGTAACTTTTCCTTCTTTTCCCACCATATAAAAGTATGATGATTTATTGTTTATGAAGCAGAATGTTTTATATCCATGGGATTTAAAACATTCCAAATTGGTGGCGCATCCTTCCAATCCCTGTCTGTCCCTCTTGATGAGAGGTTTAATTTTGGCGCCAAAGTTGTGGACTGTAAACAGTGATATTATACAAAGATTTTCTCGAAGTTTCAAAAACAACCCACATTTGTAACAGAATCTTATCGGAACTCCATTCTTTCCACTATTGTCTGAAAAGTCTTCGGACGACGGATGTGACGTTGCACCGCAAAATTCTTCATCTTCCGTTTTACAATCCCAATTGGTGGTGCATGCTTCCGGTGTAGAGCTTTGCGCATTTGTTTCGGAAAAGTCTGCAAATTTCCAACATTTCCGAGAATCCGATATTTTCTTTAAAGGAGGGTTTTACGGAGATAATAAATGTACCTTAAATGAAAATAGACTTCCTTCTCATTCCATATCTGTTTTTAAAATTTTCTAAAACCACCTAGAAGCCGAGAAAACGGGCTTCAGAACAATGGCCTAGAAAAAGTTGGCCGAACTTTTTCCGATGATCTTTTTTCGTGTTTCGTTAATAAATTATTATGCAAAATGCTTATATTAGTCCTTTTTATTATATTTTTTCATTTTTTTTGGATTTTTCATACATGCGGACTAGTTTTCGCCGGTGGCCCCTTTTTCTAGGCCATTGTTTTGAGGCTCATTTTCTCGGCTTCTAGGTGGTTTTAGAAAATTTTAAAAACAGATTTGGAATGAGCCTGAAGTCTATTTTCATCCCAGACATTCCTATTAGAATGTACCTGTAACCTAAACCCTTAATCAAATGAAATAAAACGTACCAACTGGCAGCAACTTGATTTTTGTTCTATAAGTGAATGAAAAGGGCATTGCTTAAAATTAAGAATAATTTTTTAAAAGTTATAACAGACGGAACATACGACACGCAACAGTTTCATTTCCCAGTTTAATAGTGTAAAATTCCTTATTATTTGTCTTATTACCAACTCCCCATATAAACGAAGCTCTGTAGTACGAATTGAACGCGTACATTTTTGTTGGGCAAAATTTATCGAGTTCTCCTGTAAATTTAATAATCACTCTTAAATTAGCAGAAAGCATTTTTCATTACCGCAACAAAAAGTTTTGGAAATTCCTTTTGAATCATTTCTTCGATAACATATTGAACCAGGTGGACAATATTGTGTACGATTGCAATCTAATTTGGCGCTTAGCTTTCCAGTCGGGCATTTTTGTTGTTGTTGTTGTTGTTGACAATTGGTTGTTAGAATGTAAAAAAATCCAAAGAAAATTATTACGATCTTGAGGCGCTCCTGCAATGCTGCATTAAACGACGGTTTAAGCACACTCAATGGTCATTACCAGATCCATTAAATCCACAATGCGCAAATCTTCTTTTTTTCTATTAAGCAGCTAATTCCTTCAATTTATAATCTGATGAATGGCAGAATTATTTCGCATTTTGATTATTTCTTGTTGGGATGGAAGGCCACGTCAAAGCCACGTCACCTGTTCAAAATGTGAAAAGGCAAGGAAAATGCAAGGCTATGGAACTGTGAATTTTGACATTTCTCTTGAATTGGTACACATCCACCGCGTAACATTCAGCTCCATTTTCATATTTTCGTAAGTTTTGGCCATTTTAATTCGATTTTTCTGAAAATATAGTTTTTCAGCTTCAAAACGAGCCAAAAATCAATAAAATCGGGGAATCTTACGAAAAGTTATGAACAATGTTAAAAATTGATTTTTTTAAGTGACCCAAAATGTTTGGTACATCTTAAATGCTCAATTTTAATATATTTTTGCAGGTCTGGCTATTTAAGTTTGATTTATCTGAAAGCCTTGATTTTCAGCTTCAAAATGAGCCAAAAATCTATAAAATTGAAGAATGTTAAGAAAAGTTATGAACAATTTTAAAAATTGATTTTTTTAAGTGACCCAAAATGTTAGGTACATCTTAAATGCTCAATTTTAATATATATTTGCAGTTCTGGCTATTTAAGTTTGATTTATCTGAAATTTATACCAAGCATTTTGGGTCACGTAAAAAATTCAATTTTTAAAATTGTTCATAACTTTTCGTAAGATTCCCCAATTTTATTGATTTTTGGCTCATTTTAAAGCTGAAAAACTATATTTTCAGAAAAATCAAATTAAAATGGCGAAAACTTACGAAAATATGAAAATGGAACATATTTAAGCTGGGCACGTGACAGTTGGGGAGAAAATCTTTTCGGGAGAAAGACAGTTCGGGAGAAAGACAGTTTGGGAGAATAAGGACAGTTCGGGAGAAAAAAGTGACAGTTCGGGAGATTTTTAAAATTCTCTTTTTTTGCATTTTCATTTTTTAAACTTAAATTTTCGGCATTTCGAAAGCTTTTGCACCGAAAAAAACTTATGAAATGACGAAAATTTAAGTTTAAAAAATGAAAATGCAAAAAAAAGAGAATTTTAAAAATCTCCCGAACTGTCACTTTTTTCTCCCAAACTGTCTTTCTCCCGAACTGATTTTCTCCCCAACTGTCACGTGCCCTTTAAGCTATCATTTTGGGTCCTGTTTCGAAAAATCAATTTTTAAATTTTTTCATAACTTTTCTTAAAATTCAACTTTATTGATTTTTAGCTCATTTTAAAGCTGAAAATCTCATAATTCAAAAATCAGCCCAACTGTAATTAAAAAAAAGCAAATTTCAATTATTTTTTCAGCAACGTACGGATCCTCCAAAACCCCACCAATCGTTTGAAACTGCGAGCAGCAAGCTCGCTCCACTGTCAGTGTGCTTGAAAACTAATAAAAAACAACAACAAAAAAAATTTCCACGGGCGGGGATCGAACCCATACCCTCCCTCACACCAACGCACCGCACTACCACTGAACCACCAACCGACAATTTCACGTGGGACTAGATTCGATAGACTATCTCGCAGAGTCACGCGGAGAGCCTTGACCTCAGGAAAAGTCTGCGGGCTCATAACTCGGCTCACAGGAACAGTTAGCAGAGTTTTATTACGGATTCTGATTCTCCATATTCCATTCTATGTACCCTCAAATTTGTAGAAGTGGCAACTTCGCGTAACTCCTAAAAATTCTGAAAGAAACAGTAAAAATAGCTTGTCAGCATTTTTTTTTTGCGATTCGTAAATCTACATCGTTGCGAGACCCGCAGCTCTTGAATCGTTCTTTCCTCAATTATCAATTGTCAAAAAAAAAAACAAAAACTGTTCATAAAAACGACAGTATTTAAAACAAAAACAAAGCGTGACCTGGAACTGGAACCATCATCCACTCCTCATTCCCATTTCAGTTTTCGTTTGAAAAATAATCCAAAGTGGTCGCTAAAATGGCGGAATTGGAGGTATTTTTCACAATAAAGAGCTCAAGACCCCCGAAAAAAGAGCACTTTTTCAGTCTAAACAGGAAAAACATGAAAAATATGATAAAGGTCCTCTGAATTTCCCCGAGTTTTTGGTTAAGCATTTCTCGTACTCGACTATTTGGACACGTGGCGTAAGTTGTTTTTTTGTTGTTGTTTATGGCCGAACTTGGATTCCCCTGGTAGGCTAAAAATTCATGCAAAAACTGGAAATTTTTAAAATTTTGCTTAAAAAACTGGCTAATGGCCGAACTTGGATTTCTAGTCCCCCCATTGGTTTTCTAGGCCATGTAACTTTTAAAATAAAATTTTATGGGTTTAACGGCCTTGAAAAACAAACAGGGGACTAGAAATCCAAGCTCGGCCGTATTTTTAAAGTTATTTTGCTTGCCGGAACTTATAGGCAAGTTTAAAATCGAATAAAAAACGAAGTTCATGTCTAATTTATTCGAAAAAAATACTAAAAACAACAAAAAATTGAAAGTTTGCTTAAAAAAGCTTACTAAATGGCCGAACTTGGATTTCTAGTCCCCTGTTTCTTTTTCTAGGCCATTAAATCCATGGCATCTTATCTTAAAAGTTACATGGCCTAGAAAAACAAATAGGGGACTAGAAATCCAAATTCGGCCGTTCAGCCAGCTGCTTTTTTCAAATTATTTTGTTTTTATTATTTTTAAAGGCGCAGAATGGAAATTGTTTCGGGTCTCGAAACGAAGTGCTAAAACACGGTGTTTTTTGAAAAAAAAAAAAGTTGTTACGACTATTTTCCAGATGTCTTACACCGCCAGCCAGGTCACCGAATGTGTCAAAGGTGCAATTGAGCATTTCAAAAAGGAGCCCACACTGAGACCCGTCGAACATCCGTGCATTATCGTCGGCGATCTCCACGGTAACTTTGTGGATCTTGTGCGCATCCTCAACGTTGAAATGAACCCGGAGAGGAAGAAGCGCGTCAGCAGCAGCGACACGCACCTCGGCTTCAACAAGAACCGTTTTGTGTTCCTCGGCAATTATATTGATATTGGCGAGCGGTCGCTTGAGTGCATCGTGCTTCTATTCACTCTTAAAATCATGTTCCCGTCGAATTATGTGCTGTTACGTGGGAATCATGAGATTAAATCGGTGAATGAAGTGAACGGATTTTTGGTATGTTTTGCATTACAGGAGGAATTTTCCCGAGCAAATTTCGCAAAAATCTGAAAAACATGTTTTTTCAGAATTGTCATATCTTTTCTCAAAATATTTCAATTTTCATGTCCGATACATTATTTTAAAGCAAAAAATCTGATAAATAATGCTCCGGGCTTTAAAATGCACCAAAGTTTCTAAAAATCCATTAATTTTTCGGAAAATGGTACCTATTCAAAAATTTCGAAAAACATGTTTTTTAGAATTGGTCATATCTTTGCTCAAAATATTTCAAATTTCATGTACGATACATTATTTTAAAGCAAAAAATCTGATAAATAATGCTCCGGGCTTTAAAACGCACCAAAGGTTGTAAAAATCCGTCAATTTTTCGGAAAATTGTACCTATTCAAAAATCAGCTGAAAAACATGTTTTTTTAGAATTATCATATCTTTGCTCAAAATATCTCAATTTTCATTTAGAATACATCATTTTGAAGCAGAAAATCTGATAAATAATGCTTTGGGCTTTAAAATGCACCAAAGTTTGTAAAAATCCGTTAATTTTTCGATTTTCGAAAAATTTCGCAAAAATATGAAAAACATGTTTTTTTTAGAATTGTCCTACCTTTGCTCAAAATATTTCAATTTTTATTTCGAATACATCATTTTAAAGTAGAAAATCTGATAAATAATGCTCCGGGCTTTAAAATTCACCAAAATTTGTAAAAATCCGTCAATTTTTCGGAAAATTGTACCTATTCAAAAATTTCGCAAAAATCTGAAAAACATGTTTTTTTTTAGAATTGTCATATCTTTGCTCAAAATATCTTAATTTTCATGTCCGATACATTATTTTAAAGCAAAAAATCTGATAAATAATTCTCCGGGCTTTAAAACGCACCAAAGGTTGTAAAAATCCGTCACTTTTTCGATTTTCCAAAAATTTCGCAAAAATATGAAAACATGTTTTTTTTTTAGAATTATCATATTTTGGCTCAAAATATCTCAATTTTCATTTCGAATACATCATTTTAAAGCAAAAAATCTGATAAATAATGCTCCGGGCTTTAAAATGCACCAAAGTTTGTAAAAATCCGTTAATTTTTCGATTTTCAAAAAATTTCGCAAAAATCTGAAAAACATGTTTTTTTAGAATTGTCCTATCTTTGCTCAAAATATTTCAATTTTTATTTCGAATACATCATTTTAAAGCAGAAAATCTGATAAACAATGCTCCGAGCTTTCAAATTAGCAAAAATCTGAAAATTTGCATTTTTTTTAGAACTATCATATCTTTGCTCAAAATATTTCAAATTTCATATCCGATACATTATTTTAAAGCAGAAAGTCTGATAAATAATGCTCCGGGCTATAAAATGCACCAAAGTTTGTAAAAATCCATCAATTTTTCGATTTTCGAAAAATTTCGCAAAAATACGCAAAAATGGCCTAGAAATTTTTAAACAGGAAGGGACTAGAAATCCAAGTTCCAAGAAATCCAAGTAATTTTCAGTTTGCACTGGAAAGCACGTTTGGAACGAGAGAAGGCAAGAAGTTGTGGAGTCTGTTCAATACCGCATTTTCCTACATGCCACTGGCGGCGCTGGTTTCGGACAAGATCCTCTGTGTTCATAGTGGAATTTCGCCGCATTTGAATAGTTTGGACGATATTCGTTCGGTTTGGAAATTTGCACTTTAAAGGAAAAGGTTCTCTTCTGTTTTTTCTTTTGTTACAGATCAAAAAACCGTTGAGGGATTTGATGTCGGATAAATTGGCAGTTGATTTGGTTTTTGCTGATCCGTTGGATTATGATAATGCACATGCCGTGCAAGAGTAGGTGTTTTGCTCTTTTTTTTTTTTTTAATTTTGATTTTACACATTTTTTTTAGAATTTTTCAAAATTGTCAACCGCACTGCCGCTCCGCTTACTCAACACACTGGAAATTTAGCGGGAAAATTAATTTTTGAATTTTCCCGTGGGAGGCCAGCGCGTCGCGTGCTTGCGGAGCGGCAGTGCGATAGAGAAGGGTGTCGTAATAATGGTTTTAAAAAAATTGGGATCTCCTGAAATGGCCGAAGAAACGCATTTGGTTTTCTAGGCCCCGCTGGTTTTGTTCTTGTTTTCGAAAAAAAATCGATTTTTCCATTTTTTTCCTGTTTTTCAACATTTTTTGTGCAAAAATAGTTTCACAACATCATTCAACAATTGAAAAGTGAATAAAAATAGAGGAAGACATGAAAAATTATCGAAAAAGAGGTAAAAAAAGTTGTTTTCGAAAAAATGGCCTAAAAACCAATTTTTTCGGCCATTTACGGTTTTTTCAAAATTTTTTTGGAATTTTTTGTTTTTTCTCTTTTATTACGTCACCTCAGCCCCCACTTCAAAAGAAAAAAATATTGATTTTCTTCAAAAAAAGTGTCGTTTTTTACAATTGTCCAAAATTGTCAAAATTTAGAAGAACCTAAATCTGGTCATCTGTCTCATAGGTCGATTTTCAGCGAGGCAATTTATAAGGAGCACAAAATTGGGATCTCGTATAAATTCAACGACGCGGCGATCAAAGAATGCGTCGAAACGCTGAACCTTGATTTTATTGTGAGAGGAAATTGGGTTTGGGTTTAAAAAGAACACACATTTTTCCAAATATCAACCCAATTTTTCAGTTGTTCAAAAGTGGCTTCAGAATGAGTGCTGACCGGAAGATGATCACCTTGTTTTCAGCGACGAACTTTAGCAAGAAAGGGGTACGGTTTTTGAATTTTTGTAAAGGATTTTGGTTTAAAGAAGGGCTTGAAATGAAAATAGACGTCATTCTCATTCCAAATCTGTTTTTAAAAGGGGGCCACCGACGAAAACTAGTCCGCAGGCCACTTTTCCTAGGCCATTGTTTTGAAGCTCATTTTCTCGGCTTCTAGGTGGTTTTAGAAAATTTTAAAAACAGATTTGGAATGGGAATGAAGTCTATTTTCATCCCAGACATTCCCAGACATCTCATCAGAGCCCTTCTTTAAGAAAATGTTTGGTAAAATGTGTAAAAAAGAACTTTTTCAGAACAGGGGAGCGATTTTGAAAATTCACGATGATGGTGGAATATCGTTTACTATTATTGAGCCGAATCCAGTTGCTTGTGCAATGAATGATGAAAGTGGAAAATCGTAAGTTGTTTTTTCTTGAGAAACGGTTTTTTTGAGAAATTTCGATGTTGCAAACGCGCTCCATTGTAAATTGAAGGGTTTACGCGAATTTTTCTCACTTTGGCACATAAAATTGAATTTAAAAATTTCTGATACGGTATACAACACAACTCCATTGCGGACTAATGCAGATTTTCCAATCTACAGTAATCCTAGCACAGAAAAATCGATGAGGTCAAAATTCTGACAAAAGTAACACCAACGAAAATCCGAAAAAGAGAAAATGCAGTTTTGAGGGCCGAACACAGTTAGTCCCTGCTTTTTGGTATTCTAGGCCATGTGCTTTATAAATCAATAAAGGGTTGAAAAAAGCAACTTTGGAACTAAGAAATAGGACCGTTTCATAAATTTTATCAAAAAAAAATTTCGGTTTCAAAAATCTGTTGAAGTCCTGACTTGACATTACTTGAAATGTTGCGATCTTGTTTAATTTCTGTTGGTTTTCTAGGTCTCGTGAATTTTCTGGGCCAACTTTTTTTTCTTATTACCCTTTATTGATTGATAACATACGTGGCCTAGAAAACCAAAAACGCGGACTAACTTTGTTCGACCCGGAAAGCTGCTTTTTCCTTTTTTCGGGTTTTTGTTGACGTTATTCTTGATGATTGCGTTCGGAAGTCTGCTCAACCGCACAGCCGCTCCGCGCGCACGCGACGCGGCTACCGGCACTCAACACTCTGGAAAATTTGAAAAATTCATTTTCCCGCCAATATTTCAGTGTGTTGAGTGTCTGCAGCCGCGTCGCGTGCGTGCGGAGCGGCTGTGAGGTTGAGCAGCCTTCCGATCGCAATGATCAAGAATAATTGAGTTGACAATACCTAAGTGAAAAAATTTGCAAAAAAATGTAGCAATGCGAAAATAAGGGAAATTTTTATTCAATTTTCAAGTTTTTGCATCTAGGCTCAAAATCGATATTTTTGCAGTAATATTGGCATTATTTTGTTCACAAAATCATGCTCAATCGATATTTTCAGAGGTTACTCAAGATCTGAAAATAGTAAATGTCCAATCTCCAATCCGTCAACGGCTGCGAAAACAGCGAAAAAGGACAAGAAGAAGAAGAAGGGTGAAAGGAGCAAGAGTGTAAATAAGTCTGTAATTGAACCGAAGAAGAAGAGGAGTGTATGCAAGTTGGCGAAGAAGAGGAGCAGTATGCATCAGTTGGGCAAGAAGAAAAGTGTCATGAAATCGGTGAAGAAGAAGTCCGGAGAGAAGACGAATGAGAAGAAGACGTCGAAGGAGAAGACGGCGAAGACGGGGAGGGATAGTTCGAGAAAAGCGAAGAAATGAATTTTAATAAAGTTTTTCTTTTTTTCGCGATGACATTTTTTTTTCGATAATAAATCTATTGAATATGGGATAGACCGCGTTGTTCGATAGAGCGTGCTTGCAACATTGATTTGAAGTTAGTAAGGAAACGAAAAAGTGCTCATTTCGAACTCTAAAAACCACTTTTCTTTGATCTTTGATATCTTTGAATTTTGAGCATTTCCGAACCTTTCTGAATTCTCCATAATTTTCTGAACAAAACTGTATATTTTTTGTTAAAAAAGGGCCAATTTTGCGTCGAATTACAATGACTCAAAAATTCTCATTTTGTACTCTAAAAACCACTTCTTTTTGGTGAGATTTACATAATTTTTAACGATAATTTTGTGCCTTTCTCTACTTTTCTGAATTTTCCAGAATTTTCGCAACAAAATGGTATATTTTTTATAAAAAGGGCCAATTTAGCGTCGAGTTACAATGACTCAAAACTGCTCATTTCGAACTCTAAAAATACTTTTTGGTGATATTTACATAATTTTTCGAGATATTTTTGAGCGTTTCTGCATTTTTCTGAATTCTCCATAATTTTCTGAACAAAATGGTATATATTTTATAAAAAAGAGACAATTTCGCGTTGAGTTACAACGGCTCAAAAATGCTCATTTCGAACTCTAAAAACAATGTTTTTCGGTGAAATTTACATAATTTTTAGAGACAATTTTGAGTATTTCTGCATTTTTCTGAAATCCCCATAATTTTCTGAACAAAACGGTATATTTTTTATAAAAAAGGGACAATTTTGCGTCAAGTTACAATGACTCAAAATTCTCATTTCGAACTCTAAAAAACACTGTTCTGTGCAATTTACATCATTTTTTAGAGACAATTTTGAGTATTGCTGTACTTTTCTGAATTCTCTATAATTTTCTGAACAAAACGATATATTTTTTATAAAAAATGAGAATTGTTGAGCGGAGTTATGATCCCTCAAAAAGGGATCATAATTTCTGAAAAAATACTGTTTCAAAAATAATCTTAAAGACATACCATAATTATGAATTATTTTGGTCCTGACTGAAATACCTACTTAGTCGATCCGTCAGAAAATTCACAGAAAATACTTTATTCAAAAAATCCCAATAAATTATGCTATGTATAAAAATTTTCAAAAAAAAATTGAACTTTTCATTTATTCTATGCTGATTGTTTCTCAACCAGTCTATAATACAATCCACGTCTTGCCAACAGTGTCTGATGGGTACCTTCCTCGATTCCTCTTCCATTTTTGCAGACGATGATCTTGTCAGCGTTCTAAAACATTAGTGGTACGTGATTTCACTAGGTCCTAAGGATCCTAGGGGATTTTATTAGCTCCTCTGGATCCTAGGAAGAAAAATACCTGAATAGTTGACAACCGATGTGCAATGACAATACAGGTCCTTCCAAGTCTGGCCTTATCCAAAGCCTCTTGCACAATTTTCTCACTTTCAGTGTCGAGGGCACTAGTAGCCTCATCAAGAAGCAGAATCTTAGGATCCCTTACAATAGCTCTTGCAATCGAGATCCGTTGTTTCTGACCACCTGAGAGACGACCACCTCCAGCGCCAACTGGTGAATCGTAGCCTTCTGGTAGACCCATTATAAACTTGTGGATGTTTGCCAATTGCGCGGCTTCGACCACTTTCTCGTGGGGGATGTCTTCGAGGCCATATGTGATGTTCTCCCGGATTGTGAGGTTGAAAAGGGTTGGTTCTTGGCCGACGAGTGCGATGTGGTCACGGAGATGTTTGATATTGATGTCACGGATGTCTTGCTCGTCTATGCTCTGGAAAGGGGGTGGTTAGAACTGGAGATGGACGTCGAGATTAGCAATTTGTTCATTTTAAAGCACATTTTCTCAGATTTAACGATTTCAGCTTTTAAAAACACTTCAAATCATAAAAATCGAGGAATTTTTTAAAAAGTTATGAGCATTTGAAAATGGGAGTTGGGAAATTTTCAAATTTTCAAATGCTCCTAACTTTTTTTGAAAATTCCTTGATTTCTTTAAAATTGGTTCATTTTAAAGCTCATAATCTAAAATTTCGGGATTTAAGCTTTAAAAAGCACTAAAAATTATGGAAATAGAGGAATTTTTCAAACATTTGAAAATGGAAGAGTTTAGAAATTTTCAAATGCTCCTAACTTTTTTGAAAATTCCTTGTTTTTTAAGAAAATTGGTTCATTTTGAAGCTCATTGCCTAAATTTTCAGGATTTAAACTTTAAAAAACACTTAAAAAAATGAAAGTCGAGGAATTTTTTAAAAACCCTATGAGCATTTGAAAAGCAGAGTTAGGAAATTTTGAAATTTTCAACTGCTCATAATTTTTTTGACAATTCCTCATTTTTCATAAAAACTGGTTCATTTTAAAGCTCATAATCTAATATTTTAAAATTTAAGCTTTAAAAAGCACTTAAATTCATAAAAATCAAGAAATTTGTTTAAAAGTTGTGAGCAATTGAAAATCGGAGTATGGAAATTTTGAAATTTTCAAATGCTCCCAGCTTTTTTGAAAATTCAACATTTTTAATGAGAATTAGTTCATTTTAAAGCTCGTAATCTAAAATTTTAAGATTTAAGCTTCAAAATCATGTACATTCATAAAAATTGAGAAACTTTTCGAAAAGATATGAACATTTGAAAATCGGAGAGTTTTTGGCATGATCTTTGAATTCGACCCTGGTCCTGAAATTCAAGACTACATATGTTGTGCGCGGACTCCGAATTTCAGAAGGGTTTCAGAATTTTCAACCAAATGCGAAAAATATTCTAGTTTCTTAGTTTTAACATTTTTTCCAAACTCACCACAGTACCGCACAACGCATCATAATATCTCTCAATCAGTTGAATACTAGTACTTTTTCCACAACCCGATGGTCCGACCAAAGCCACAGTCTGTCCGAACTTTGCCACCATGTTAAATCCTTTAAGGATCAGATCACGTCCCCGATTAGGATAGGCGAAGAATACACCCCTCATAGTGATATTTCCTTTGATTTCCTGAAAGATTTGATCTTCTCAAAAAAACCAACAATAGGTTTTTACCGGTGTTGTTCCAGTTAATCCTCGATTATCAATCCGCGACTTCTGGCGGATCATTGAGAACATCGTTCCAGCTGAGATCCGGGCTCTGACGTATTCAGGGAAATATGAAGCGGCCATCATTAAACTCATTGATGCAAGGTTGATGGCCTCGATAACTCTGAAGGGAAGGTTTGATGAAAAGAGGTGACACCTTGTCTTTAACACTCACTGGAATACCAAAAACGGGGAGCTCCAACCATTATCAATCAACCAAAGTCCAAACATGTAAGCGATCGAAAAATTGAACATGAAGAAACTTCCAGCCAACGCGAAGGATAAAGATTGCCACAATCCGCGGATGATAGCAAGTCTGTGGGGTTTCTTAGACGCTGCCGTAAAAGCCTCATACATGTATTGTTGTTTGGTAAGGGATTGGATCGTCTTCCAGTTGGCGATGGATTCGGTCACGATTCTACTAGCCTCGACGGCTGATTCCATGTCCTTATGACCTCTGAGTTTGAGATAATGCGCTACTGAGGCTTGCATGACGACGAGAAGAAGGGCTGTCGCAAGTCCGACAATCGCCATGTTCCAACCGAAGAAGAAGGCGATGATGATACCGAAGAATAGGGAGAGAATGGCGGTGAGAAGTTCGGCAAGACGTTGGTCGATTGCCTAGAACGATACTAGTTTACTGGTTTTAGTCCGGGTCTTTTTTGGGAGCATCCTAAGGATTAAACGTGCCGTTTTGAAATGAGCCAATTTCAAATGCTACTAACTTTTTTTGTTTTAAATCCTAATTTCAGAACAATTAAGCAAATTAATCTGAAAATTCACGTTTTTAGCTTTTAAAAACATTTAATTTCCTCAAAATCGAACGATTTTTCAAAAAGTTATGAGCATTTGAAAATCGGAGTTGGGAAATTTTCAAATTTTCAAAGACATCTAACTTTTTTGGACATCTATCGATTTTCATAAAAATTGGCTCATTTTAAAGCTAATAACCTGAAAATTAAGAATTTTATCTTTTGAAAACATTTTAATTCTTGAATATCAAGGAATTTTTTGAAAATTTATAAGCATTTGAAAATCAACGATTTTTGAAATGCGGTCCTAGAAATTTTTTTGTTAAGAAGCATTTGAAATTTGGTGTTCAACAATTGAGTAACTCTCTGATTTTCGAATATTTCAGCTAAAATCTTGAATTTTGAAACAATAAACTTCGAAGTGAACCAATTTTCATGAAAATAGAAAAAAATCTAAAAAAAAATTCGAGGCCTCCAAAATTTAATCTCAAAAATTTATATTCACTGATTTTCAAAAGCTCATAACTTTTTGAAAAATTCTTCAATTTTTATGAATTTACATGCTTTTTGAAGCTTAAATTCTGAAATGTTAGATTATATGCTTTAAAATGAGCTAATTCTCATTAAAAATGACGAATTTTCAAAAAAGTTAGGAGCATTTATACATTTTAAAATTTTAAAACTACGATTTTCAAACGGTCATAACTTTTTAAAAAATTCCTCGATTTTTATAAACTTAAGTGTTTTTAAAAGCTAAAATCCTGGAAATTTAGATTATGGGCTTTAAAATGAACAATTTTTCACTAAAAACTAGGAATTTTGAAGAAAGTTAGGAGCATTTAAAAATCTTTCCTACCGCTTGCACATTCGGTGCATCCGTTGCCAATCTCGACGTCAACGAACCGACATTATGTTTCGGATCATCGAAATAACTTGCATCTTGTTGTAAAATGTTCTAAATATTTTTTATCACTTTGGATCTCATTTCCCTCCCCCCCCCCCCCCCCCCCCCAATAATTACCCTAAACACATCCAATCTCAACCGTCCACTCATGGTCTCACCGGCCTTTCCGAGTAATGCTCCAGAAATGAAAGTGGTCAAACCGGATGAGACAGCAAGTGCCAGACACCATAAAGAGTTTAGGAATGCGTGAAGGGAGACATCGGCGCCACCGGCGGAGAGAATCTGAAAATTTGGAAGTTTGGCACGGATCCAAACTAGGAAGGATACCCTGAAAAGCTTTCCATAGACAATTGAGAACAACGGCCAGGTTAAACCGCGAATGACGATCAATGCAAATGCAATAATGAAAGATTTACGTTCCTTTAATAATAATTAAATTTTAATTGCCCAATTATCCCCCCCCCCCTCCCAATTACCGGTGTAGCATATCTAAAAATATCAATCAATGATGCTTCGGTTCCACCTTCTTCCATCATCTCCTCCCTAGCCACCTCCAACTCCCATTCCGGTTGCTGAGTGGTGTTACTTATCATACTCATTCGGAGACGGGTTGAGTCGCGAGCCAATGCTTGCTCCTTATCGAATCCGTCGAGAGAGATGATCGAAACTCGGCCTTGTTGTTGACGAGCGGCGGTTGGAACGGGTTCATCTTGTTTCGCGTCCTCTTCGGCTCTCTCTATCTCCTGAGCTCTTACCATGCTGGAATAGATGGAGTTGGAGTCGGCGAGCAGTTCAGAATGAGTTCCTGAAGTTGATTTTTTGTAAGATATGATCGTTGTCAGTGTTCATATCAGGGTGGGATCGGATCGGATCGGATCAGCTAGGCTCGCAGTTCATATTCTAAGTACTTGTTTTTAGAAATTCCACAAATTTTGCCTGATCTGATCCGGATCCGAACACTGGTGTGGATCATGCAAAGATACTGGTTTTTATAAACTATTTGAAATATCTTCTTCTTGGGACACAAAGCATTATCAATTCTCTAACTTTTTGAAATTTGAAAAAGTTTTGTTTATTTTCATCAATTTAAACTCAAAAGAAAATTGGAAAATTGATGAGAAAATTGAAATTTAATTTTTAAGCTCAAATTTAAAATGCTCCTAATTTTCTTCAAAATTCATAGTTTTCAATGAAAATTTGTTCATTTTAAAGCTTGGAATCTAAAGATTCAGAATTTTAGCTTTTAAATACATTTTGATTTATGAAAATTGATGAATTTTTCAAAAAGTTGTGAGGGTTTGAAAATTGGAGAATTTAAAATTTGTTGAGCTGATTTTTTCGGATACCTCAATTTTTTTGAATTATTTTCCGGTTTTCATTGAAAGTTGCATATTCAAAAATATTAATTCTTACAATTCAAGATTTTAGCTTTTAAAAATACTTAAATTCAAGAAAATTGAAGAATTTTGCTAAAAGTTACGAGTAGTTGAAAATCGGAGCGTTTTAATATTTTGATACTTTCAAATGCTTCTAACTTTTTTGAAAATTTCTTGTTTTTTATGAAAATTAGTTCATTTTAAAGCTCATAATCTGAAAACTAAGGATGTTAGCTTTTAAAAACATTTTAATTCTTGAAAATCTAGCAATTTTTCGAAAAGTTATGACCTTTTGAAAATTGGAGTTTCGAAAAATTGAATTTTTCAAACGCTTCTAACTTTTTTGAAAATTCATCATTTTTTATGGAAATTGGTTCATTTTAAAGCTCGTAATCTAAAATTTTTGAATTTAAGCTTTTAAAAACATGTCAATTCATAAAAATTGAAGAATTTTTCTGAAAGTTATGAGCGTTTGAAAATCAGAGAATTTTGAATTTTTCAAATTTTCAAATGCTTCTAACGTTTTTGAACATGTATCGATTTTCATGGAAAATAGTTCATTTGAAAGCTAATGGTGTAAAAAAGCAAGTTTTTAGATTTTAAAAAGACTTAAATTCAAGGGAATCGAAGAATTTTTCGAAAAGTTGTGAGGATTTGAAAGTCAGTTACTTTTTCGCCCCCCCCCCCCCCCCACATCAATAAACCAACCTGATTCCACAATCAACCCCTGATCAAAAACCAAAATCTTATTCGCCTTCTTAATCGTGCTCAAACGATGTGCAATACAAAGTGTGGTCCTTCCTTTCGACGCCTTTTCGAGCGCCGTTTGAACCATCCTCTCACTCTCCGTATCCAACGCACTAGTCGCCTCGTCGAGCAGCAGAATCTGCGGATTTCTGACCAATGCTCTCGCGATCGCAATCCTCTGCTTCTGTCCACCTGACAATTGAACCGCTCCTGATCCGATGACTGTTTCGTACTTCTAAAATTCGACGGTGAGTTGGATTAGGATCAGTTTGTGGCTCACCTCCGTGAGTTTTTCAATAAACTCCTGAGCGTTCGCCATTTTACAAGCTTGTATAATCTCATCATCTGTGATAGTTGGATCACCCATTCGAATATTTTCAGCAACCGTTGACACAAAAATAATCGGCTCTTGTTGCACAATTCCAATGGTGCTCCGCAGCCATTCGATGTTATAATCACTAACGGGTCTTCCATCGAGTTTTATCTGAATCAAATTTTTGAATATGATCAGAAAAAAACCATCATACCGATCCTGCCGTCTGGTTATAGAATCTCATCAAAAGCCCAATACTTGTAGACTTTCCACACCCCGAGTGTCCAACCAGGGCCACAGTTTCACCAGGATTCACGCTGAATGAAACCCCTTTCAAAATTTTGACATCTGGACGGCTTGGATAAGTGAATTCGATGTTTTCAAAAGTGAGTTTTCC
Source organism: Caenorhabditis virilis (assembly GCA_964036255.1). Lineage (NCBI taxonomy): Eukaryota > Metazoa > Nematoda > Chromadorea > Rhabditida > Rhabditidae > Caenorhabditis > Caenorhabditis virilis. The sequence continues at coordinate 16,158,012 of OZ038415.1, read as the reverse complement.
TTCGATTTTGTTAGGGCGCAGTCCATTTTCACTTGTGCAATTGATATGTGGTTCCTATTACAAATAAAAATAAATCCAATCTTAGAAACTGGTGTATTACATGATCAATAACTTCAAAAACGTCAGCGATGGCAATATTCGCATCTGTTACAGATCCCAACTGCGGTGCTGCCTCTCCGAGACGCCGGGTTCCGGTTAGCACTGACCAAAACACTCCGAAAACGGCGCCGGGGGTTAGGATGCCGGAGACGGTGAGAGTGGCACCGTACCTTTAAGGGAAATTTTGGCCGGTAATTTAGTTTAGTTGATATCTTACCAAAATGCAACCGCCATGATGGCGAACATGAGAAACATTGGAATTGCTGTGCAAATTGCGAGGATGACCGCTTTGCGAACACCCATTTTTCGAGCATTGTCGAGTTGGTTTGAATATCTGAAATTTTTCTCACTGAATTTTAAGACTGAAGACTTAAAATTCAGTGTAAGGAACTTCCTACTTGTTGAATCTAAGATCCCAAATTATCTAGAAAATCTGAAATGTCTAGTCAATTAATTACTAATTAGCATATTAATTAGTAAATATAAAATTAAGGCCCCCAAATAACAAATAATTAGCCTCTAATTACTGACCAAAACATTAATTAAAAAATTGAATTTAAGACCCTAATTGTAATCGAAAATTTCTGGTCTATAATTAGCCAATTCTCAGGGAAAGCAATGCACCGGAACATTCCCATTTTGTCCGTGGACAAATCCCGGACCGTCCCGGACATTTACAGTTTTGCTCTAACATGTCCGATTTTCAAAAAATTCACTGGAAATGAAGCTAGAGCGTTACTGAGCTCTTTGGTGAAATTTTGAAGCTCCACCTAATTTTCGAGTAATGTTACACATTTTTTTGTTGGCGGCTTTATTTGATCGAAAAATAAAATAATGAAAATGAAATGCATATTTGAGTATCAAAGATTTGAGCTAGAGCCTCCAAATTTTACTAAGGAGGTCAGTAATGCTCTCACTTTCATTTGCAGTAAAGTTTTTGAAAATCGGACATGTTTGAGCAAAACTGTAAATGTCCGGGACGGTCCGGGACTTGTCCACGGACAAAATGGGAATGTTCCGGTACATTGCTTTCCCTGAGTTAGGCTTCAAATAAACAATAATTACCATATTAATTAGTAATTAACAAATTAAGGTTCCAAATAACAAATAATTAGTCTCAAATTACGGATCAAAACATTAGTTAAAAACTTGAATTTAAGACCTAATTGTTGTCCCAAATTTCTAGTCTGTAATTAACAAATTAGGCCATAATTATCTGTTCCTAATTATAAAAATTTATGAAATCACTTTCAGATTTTGGACTTCGATTAGAGTTTTTTTTCCAAATTCTCAATTATTTAACTTTCAGTTTATGACATTAGGCTAACTAATTAGGCCTAATTATCACGATCTCATGTTAATATTTTCAAATTCCAGCCTTATTGAATTTAATACCATAATTTTCCAGTTTAACTGTAATTAATTGGCCCAAATTTTAGGTTGACTAATTATTTAATTAGAAGCAAACATTTGACAGTATTTAATTTGAAGGCCTAATTATGTAACCAATTACCTTAAAATTAAGTTAATTAATTATTTAATTATGATACCAAATTGTCTAATGATTTAATTTGAAGGTCTAATTATGTAACCAATTAACTTAAAATTAAGTTAATTAATTATTTAATTATGATACCAAATTGACTAATTATTTAATTTGAAGGCCTAAAATTAAGTTGATTAATTTTTTAAATTATGGTACCAAATTGACTAATTATTTAATTTGAAGGCCTAATTATCTAATTTTAGGCCTAAAATTAAGTTAATTAATTATTTAATTATGACTTAAAAAATTGACTAATTTTTTAATTAGAAGAAAAAAATTGACTAATTATTTAGTTTGAAGGAATAATTATAAAAACATCACTCACTTACCGATTAATTTCAAAAGGCTGTGAATTAAACGCCATCACCGTCCGAATACCCGTAATAACCTCATTGGCAATCCCGCCAGCACTCGAATAAGCGGTCACCTCGTTCTGCGTCGCCTTTAACAAATGTTTCGCCGAAAAATACATCGAACCAAGCTGCACGGGAACCGTTATCAACATCACCAACGTCAACTGCCAACACATATAGAATCCAAGCGCAATTCCACTAATGAAACAAGTGACCGCGGATATAATCACCCCAACTTTGTCTCCAATTCCATCCTTGATTTTTTCCACCCCACTACTCATTCGTTGTGTCAGACCGCCGACGCTCTGAACGTCGAACCAGTTGGCATCTTGTCTGAGGACTGACCGAAGGTAGTGCTTTCGAATCACATGAAGTCTTCGTTCACACATTGTGTATAAGCATGCATTCTTCAAATTTCGAAAATTGGAAAGTATCTTCTTAAAGACAAGGTGTTACCGAAAGATAAGCCAAAATAAAAAGAATAACACCAAGCGTAAAATACGTAAGGCAGTAGTATCTGATCTCATTTCCGAACCATGTTAAATCTAACGTTCCATTCTGGTACTCGGCTTGTCCTTTCATCAGCGCGTTAGAGATACCTAAAAATCGGACCATATAAAAAATCCTGATAGTTTCTATACAATACCTTCAAAAACCAAGCAGTTAAATGGGATCAGAGCACCATTGAGAGCACTTAACGACAACCCTCCGATTAGAAGGACCCAATCGATCCAATTTGACCAGCGGAACTGTAAATTCAGAGAAATTGTTTTAGGAACGATTTTTAAAAAGGGGTTTGATAATTTTAAAAACAGCAAAAATAATATGGATCCTAAAAAAATGTCACCATATTTTGCTCTTAAAGACATGGTGCCAGACTAATTCAATCCTAATTAAAAACAACTAGCCTGAAAACAGATATCATTCTCATTCCAAATCGATTTTTAAAATTTTCTAAAACCACCTAGAAGCCGAGAAAATGCGTTTCAAAACAATGGCCTAGCAAAAGGGGCCATGGCCTAACTTTTTCTAGGCCATTCTTTTGAAGCCAGAAGTCTACTTTCAGTGATTTTTATTGAAAAATTCAAAAAAATAAACGTTTATAGAAAAAATCGAGAATTTTAAGCGTATTTCTGTCCCGAATTAAATCCACGCGATTTTTCGAAAATAGAAAACTTAGTGTTGTGTTTTTTTTGTTTTGGCGTCCACAACTGATTGACAAGTGATTGGCGACCACAACAAATTGGCGACCACGGATTAAAGAGTGTCAACTATGAAGAACCAAAATCAAAAGAATACCAAGCCGACTGGAGCTGCAAAACCATCAACGTCTGCATCAACATCTGCAGCGCCACCATCAACATCTGCCGTTGAATCCGTCGTGAGTTTAACTGGTCAATCTGTTGACCATTCCGTGCTGTTGACTGCTTTGCAGTCACTGCAGGAGGACCGTCGTGTCCAAGATTCGGCTCTCTTTGAGAGTAGGAGAACTCAGGATGAGTTAAGAATGAAAGCTCACGAGGAGCGGTTAAAGGCGCATGAGATGCGAATGGTTGCTCATGAGGAGCGTATGTTGAAACTGTTTGACAGTATCATCAACAGAGACCCAGAAGGCCAGGGTAGAGACCGTTTTTGTGCGGGTAATGAGGAAAGGGAAACCCGTTGGGTTGATCATAAAAGGTACTCATTATTAACAAGTAGACTTCCGTGTTTTGAACACGATCCCGATTCTCCGTTCGATTTTGCTGTTTGGTTTAATCGCCATAGGCATATTATTGAAAATGAGGCGAAGGATTTTGATGAGGAGGTCAAGGTTAGGATGATTCTTGAAAAGTTGGGCTCACGAACTTTTGAGCTGTACCGAAAGTACAGAAGACCGAATGACGTTTGGAATGTAGGTTATGAGGATTCGGTGAAAGACCTTACTAATTTGTTTGCGACTCGGGTTTCGCAAAATACTTCTCGAATGTTGTGCTTGAGTCTGGAATACAAGATTTTGGAATCATTTGCTGAATATACCGGTAGAGTAAATGATCTGTTTGAAGTAGCAGATTTCGGAGCGTTGAAAGAAGAAGGTTTGAAATGCCTCTTCTGGATTTATGGATTTAAATCGTCGAGGGACGTTAAACTACGACATCACTTGTTGAGTTTCTTGGAAAGGAAACAAAAAGCCAATGATTCTTGTACAGTTCAAATGCTTCATGGTGAATGTGAAAGGTTTGAGTTGGAAAGGAATGAGAGACACCAGTTGGTGAAAAATAGTATCGAGGTGAACAAGGTCGAAGGTTCTGAATATGGCATAGATACGAAGTCAAATAAGCATGACGACGTCTCAGATAGTTCATCTGAATCGGGTTCGATTCAAAAGGTGTCAATGGCTGTGACATGCTTTAATTGTAAGAAAAGTGGTCACATTGCCGCCAAATGCAGAAACCCTGAAACTAAGTGTGAGAAATGCAAGAAAAGGGGGCATTTCGCTGAGTTTTGTGATAATTTCCAGTCGTGGAAAAATAAGCAGAATAAGCGTTCCCGGTTTGTAAAGCTCGTAACCGTCGAGAAATATGAAATGAAAGGGCATAAGAACAATCGTCAGTTTGTGGCAGTAAAGGTCAATGGCGTGAACGTGAATCTTCAGTTAGATACTGGAAGCGATGAGACCTTATTGAGTGTGTCTGATTGGAAATCAATCGGAAGGCCAAAGTTGAAAGGAACTGATATTGTTTTACGAGATGCAAGTGGTGCAAAAATGAAAATTTTGGGAGAGGTTCAGGTTGATTTTTCGACATACCATACCCAAGGTTGCGGTATTGCTTTTGTCGTGGAGAGTTCAAGCTTGTTAGGTTTGGCATGGATAAAGCACTGTGGCCACATGTGGTATCATTTTAATAAAATGGTATCTCTGAATGAAGAGAAGTTGCCCGTAGTGGAATTTCTTAAAGAGAAGTATACGGAAGTTTCAGAGGAAAGGTTGAATAACGTTGTGAAGGCTAAGGTTAAACTGCCAAGGGAGCCGAGAGCTTCACCAAAGGTTGATTCAGGTGAACCTGGAAAGGCTACTTCTGTACCCGTTGAGGAATGTTTGGAGTGTTCCAAAAAGACACCAATTGTCTCCGTGAATAAAGGTAGCGAGAAATTGGATGTTCCAGTGATGTTCCATGAGTTGAAAGATGCTATTTCTGGTCATAATAGTAATGTCTTTGCGTCGGAACATGTGTCGAGCCGAGCAGTTTTGGTAGAACAAGTCGCTGAATGGTATTCCAAAATGAGCATTGAGAAGTGTCATTTTGATGAGAGCCGTTTTGTCTGCAGAAGTATTGAGGCAAACGTATCGAAAAAAGGGTTGACATCGAAGTCATCATCAGGGTTTAAGGCCTACAGTGGAGCCGGAAATGGTCCACATGACAAGTTGACTCAGTGGTCTAATGATGAGCAAAGTGAGTTTGGCCCACGCCTGCCCAGTGTCGTTCTTACAGATGCTTGTTTGGGGTTAGGTGCTGTCATCAGCCACGCCGTGCCTTCTGAAGTGCACGCATTAAGTTTTACTGGATTTTTGCCAAAGTCTAGAATTCTTTTTCTTGTTGAAAAAGATAAGGGGGTGTACAAGGTGGTACATAAGAGAAACCAGGAAGGGTTTATAGATTGTAAAAAAGACTTCAGTCACATGAATAATGTGTTCGTTCAATTGGAATGTGGAATTGTGATAAACGAATTGGATTCCACACTTGTCAAGCTACCACCTATCATGAAGTTCAGTCAATGTGCATTGGAACCGAATCAGACGCCCCAAATCAGCTTTATACCACCAGAGGATCAGTTTGCATCACATGCTACACCGTCAATCAACATGCCTGCCGAAGTTGTTCCTATTCCGTCAAATCAATGGAGCAACAATCTTATGTCAAAAAGGGAGGTGTTGTGTAATGGAAATAATAATGCAAGAGTTCCGTATTTGCTTATTGTAATCAACAACGTGAAACCTGGATTATTGGCATCGACCCCGGCGAATGAAGAAAGTCTTTGATTCTTATTTTACCTATTCCACTAAATAAACGTATTCACTATTCTGCTGTTCCATTGCATATAAAAGCGCGGACACAACACTTAGGAATCAAAATTCCAGTTTGTTTAGAACGTTTTTGAGACCAAAGTTCGATTCCGGGTGCCCCTATTTTTGCATTTTTGAAAATTTTCATTCATTTTCAGACTTGCAGCGTTTTTTTTTCACTTCAATTTAATTTTGAGCAACCCTTCCCCCAAATTTTCATGAATTCTGCCCTCAAATGAGAATCCTAGACGTTTTTTGACCAGCCAATTTTTTTGCCGGAGACGGTCTTAGAAGGGGGCTTAAAATATCAATGAACAAATATTTTTGTTTCCAAAAATAGATGATAACACTTCAATTTTTCACAGTTTCTAAATTATCTTTTTTTTTTCGTTGATTACACAAAAACTGATAACAAGGTGTCATTTTGGACCTGTACTTAGGTTTTGTTTGCAAACAAAATTTGGGGGGATTTTCGGGGGAATAGTGCCAGAAAAGCAGTTTTTCAGGAAATTGCAAAACACACTGGGAAAATATTGCTTTCCTGAAAATATAACTACTAAATTTTGGAAATAAATCCAAACTAATGGATCGGATTTTTAAAGGTTTAAAACAAATCTAAAACTGACATCAGAAAATTCAGTATGAAATCTGTACTGAGGTGATTTGCATTTATACACCTAGCTCTGATTTGGAGCCCTATTTACTATCGGTGAACTTGGATAATGATCCTGACTAGGGAAGTGCACTCTAGTGTACACGACTCTGAATTAAAGGTTTAGTGGAAATGAAAGGACCATAATACAATAATAAACTGTGAGAATAAAAATTCTCAATGCGGCGGTTTTCCTCACTAACCCACGTGTGACGTCATCACAGCCAAAACCCACAGTTGCAACAACAGTCATTTTTTAACAGCATGTAGCTTTGGAACCCCTGAACCAATTTTTATGTTTTATAGCTCATTAGAAGGAGAAAATGTTTTTCTTTCAGAATATAACAGTATACATAGTTAAAAACAAAAAACTGTCAACCGAGAATCAAAAAAACTGAACGTGTTTTAGTGATATGCAGAAAAATGACCTATATATTTTTTTTGAAACATACAATTTTTTTGAATTTATGATTTTCGAATTCTACTGGATCACGTACGTATTATGGAAGTAAAGTTATGTGCGCTTGCCGTTGAGTTTAGAGAAATAAATAGCAAAAACAAAATTTTTTTCGTACTTTTCACTCATTATATGTAGTCTTGTATTGGAAACAGCTTCTCAAACGTAAGGAAACTGTTCTTTTTTTCAAGTTTTTCACTTTTTAGAATTTTATTCTTTTCGATCTCGTGTTTAACAGAAGTTTTAAGCTTTTTATCAGAACATGTTGTGACATTTTTCGACAGACGCATGCAGAATTCCCAATTTCGAAGAGGGAAAATTTGATATCAATTCTCAACTTGTTATATAACCAGATCAACGCCGATCGATATAATGAGCTCGTCAAAGAAGCATTTTTCTTTGAAGCAATACGTTGCAGGTGCATCGTAACCTTCTGGATGATTTCGGAGAATACCAGCTTTGAAAAATGCTTCTTTTACGAACTCTTTATATCGATCGGCCTTGATCTGGTTGACAAGTTGAGAATTGATATCAAATTTTCCCTCTTTCAAATTGGGAATTCTGCATGTTTCTGTCGAATAATGTCACAACATGTTCTGATAAAATGATTAACACTTCCGTTAAACACGAGATCGAAAAGAATAAAATCCGAAAAAAATAACCGAAAAATTGAAAAACCTCAAAAAAAAGAACAGTTTCCTTACGTTTGAGAAGCTGTTTCCAATACAAGACTACATATAATGAGTGAAAAGTACGAAAAAAATTTTGTTTTTGCTATTTATTTCTCTAAACTCAACGGCAAGCGCACATAACTTTACTTCCGTAATACGTACGTGATCCAGTAGAATTCGAAAATCATAAATTCAAAAAAATTGTATGTTTCAAAAAAAATATATAGGTCATTTTTCTGCATATCACTAAAACACGTTCAGTTTTTTTGATTCTCGGTTGACAGTTTTTTGTTTTTAACTATGTATACTGTTATATTCTGAAAGAAAAACATTTTCTCCTTCTAATGAGCTATAAAACATAAAAATTGGTTCAGGGGTTCCAAAGCTACATGCTGTTAAAAAATGACTGTTGTTGCAACTGTGGGTTTTGGCTGTGATGACGTCACACGTGGGTTAGTGAGGAAAACCGCCGCATTGAGAATTTTTATTCTCACAGTTTATTATTGTATTATGGTCCTTTCATTTCCACTAAACCTTTAATTCAGAGTCGTGTACACTAGAGTGCACTTCCCTAGTGAGGTCTTGAGATCTTAGAAATATTAGATGCTGAGATATTGAGATCCTAAGATCCTGTGACCTTAAGATCCTGAGATAATGAGATCCTGAGATCCTCAGACCTCGAGATAACGAGATACAGAGATCCCAAATTTCTGGGATTCTGAGAAAGAACCTGAGATTCTAAGATGGTGCGATCCTGAGATTCCAAGATTCTTAGATTCTTAGATCATAAGTTTCTGAGATTCTTAGATTTTGAAGGTATTGGATGCCGAGAACCTGAGACCCTCAGGCCCTGAGACCATGAGAACCTGACATCCTAGTATTCTTAGATTCTGAGATCCTGAGACTTCCAGATAGCGAGATCCAGAGAACCTAAATTTTATGGATTCTGTGACATCGAGATTTTTAGAACTTGAAATCCTGAGATCCTGTGATTCTGAGATTCTAAGATCCTGAGATTCTTAAATACTGGGATCCTCAGACTGCAAGATTCTTAGATCATAAGTTTCTGAGATCCTTAAATTTTGAAGTTATTGAATCCTGAGAACCTGAGATACTGACATCACGAAATTTTTAGGTACTGTGAGTCTGAACTCCTGAAATCTTGAGATCTTGAGAACCTGCGCTCCTTAGTTCATGAGAACCTGAGAACCTGAAATTCTGATATTCTTCGGTAATGAGATCCTCGAAATTATTAGACCCTGAGATTCCGGGATTCTTAGACCCTGAGATCTGATACTTCCAGAGAACGAGATCCAGAGATCCTACATTTCATGGATCTTGAGACATTGAGATTCTACGATGCTGATATGCTAAGATTCTTAAATACTCAGATCCTCAGATTACAAGATTCTTAGATTCCTAGATCAGAAGTTTCTGAGATCCTTAGATTTTGAAATTACTGGATCCTGAAAACCCGAGAACCTGAGATCACAAAATTCTAAGATTCTGAGATTCTTAGCTCTAAAGAACCTGTGATCCTGAGATTCCGGGATTCTTAGACCCTGAGATCCTAAGAACCTGAGATCCTGCGATCCTGACACCAAGACCCAATCTTTAAGAAAACCCCCTCACCACTTTCATAAAATTCGGTCCTTCCTCCGCTTTCTCCTTCCATCTCGGTGTCATCCTCTCAATCGGATCGAGATCATTTCCACCGTTGTCGACCTGCTATTAAATTTCCGTACATCAATTACTATGACAAATTTACCTTCATATCCAGGTCCTTTGTTTAATTTCAAATAGGGGGCAAAACCTGCAAAAAATGCCGTTCTTTGAGCTGAGCCAAAAACCAGAAATAAAGGAAACTGATCAAAACACTGGGGGATTATATAGCGTCCAGGGAGAACGCCAGAAAAACAACAAAGGGGGGTTTTTAAAATGCAAATTTGCATAAATATTTATTGTTTAAAAAAGCGTACCGCCCATATTTCAAAGAACACACGTCGTTTTCACAGGGATTCGAGAAAAAAAGCCAACGAATTTTCAATTATCAGAGAGAAAAACGACTAGAAGTGTATGGTGTGTCGCACAAGATACATCGAAGGGTTTTACGGTTCAAATATTACATTTCTTCCAATGGATTCCTGTTCTTTGCTCTCGTTTTTCATTGTCACAGACCGCGCTGAGGTTTGTTTTCTTCACACTTTAAGCGGTTGATAAGCGTGAGGGGCGATAAAATTTTTGAACTGATAATTAGGAGGCATCTCGGCTCTTTTTTTATCAACAAAATTAGAAACTGTGAAAAGTTTATTTAAGGAAATGTGCCCCGATTTTATTATCTTCTATGGAATTGTTCATTGGTTTTTAAAATGACGGGGTTTTTTTGGAGGGGATAGCAAAACGTCTATTATTCTAATGCTGATGAAGTAGGGTTCTTAAAGGGGGCTCCGGAGAGCTATCTACCAATTGATAACTTTGAAAAATAAATTTTTGCAGTCTAAAAATCGATAAAAATTAAAAAAAAAATTTGAATATGGCCGAAGATTATATCCGAAATACAAGGTCTACACATGTTAAATCCTCTGATTTTCAAAAGCTCATAACTTTTTGAAAAATGCATCACTTTTTAGTAACTATAGTGTTTTTAAAAGCTGAAATTGTGCATTTTTAGATTCCACGCTTTAAAACGAACCGATTTTCATTGAAAATGATGAATTTTCCAAAAAGTTGGAAGCGTTTGAAAATTCCATAATTTCAAAAGCTCTGATTTTCAACTACTCGTAACTTTTAGAAAAATTCTTCGATTTCTATGATTTTAAGTGTTTTTAAAAGCTGAAATCCTGAATTGTAAGAATATAAATTTTTGAATATGCCAATTTTAAGGAAACATGGAAAAGAACTCAAAAAACTAGAGGTATACGAAATACAAGCTCTACAAATGTTAAATTCTCTGATTTTCAAAAGCTCATAACTTTTTAAGAAATTCATCAATTTTTATGAATTATAGTATTTTTAAAAGCTAAAATTCGGAATTTTTAGATTCCAAGCTTTAAAACGAACCAATTTTCATTGAAAACTATTAATTTTGAAGAAAATTAGGATCATTTTAAATTTGAGCTTAAAAATTAAATTTCAATTTTCTCATCAATTTTCCAATTTTCTTTTGAGTTTAAATTGATGAAAATAATCTTATTCTCAAGATTTGATTTAATACATTTTTACAAGTGAAAAAGTGAGCAAAAATTTCGTTATTTTTGAAAAGGAGCATTTTAAATTTGAACTTTTCAAATTTTCTCACAAACTTTGAAACTGTAAAATTTTGGAATTTTGAAAATTCCTGACTTGAATTGTAACTTTTTATCTAGAAAAGTGATAAGCCGCCTTTAGAAAAAAGAGGGGGGGGGGGGGGGGGAGTTCCCGAGAGCTCATAAACGGGTTTCAGATGAATAGCTACTTTCTAAAGCTCATAGCTTTTTGAAAAATTCTTCGATTTTTATCAATTTAAGTATTTTTAAAAGCTAAAATCCAGAATTTTCAGATAATGAGCTTCAAAACGAACCGATTTTCATTGAAAACGATGAATTTTCCAAAAAGTTAGAAGCGTTTGAAAATTCCATAATTTCAAAAGCTCTGATTTTCAACTACTCGTAACTTTTAGAAAAATTCTTCGACTTCTATGATTTCAAGTGTTTTTAAAAGCTGAAATCCTGAATTGTAAGAATATAAATTTTTGAATATGCCAATTTTAAGGAAACATGGAAAAGAACTCAAAAAACTAGAGGTATACGAAATACAAGCTCTACAAATGTTAAATTCTCTGATTTTCAAAAGCTCATAACTTTTTAAGAAATTCATCAATTTTTATGAATTATAGTGTTTTTAAAAGCTAAAATTCTGAATTTTTAGATTCCAAGCTTTAAAATGAACCAACTTTCACTAAAAACTCGAAATTTTGAAGAAATTCCGGAGCATTTTAAATTTAAGCTAAAAAATTAAATTTCAGTTTTTTTTCTTCATAAATATTGAAACTGTAAACTTTTGGAATTTTGAAAAATTCCTGACATGAATTGTAACTTTTATCTGAAATCAGGTCTTCAAAAATAAGAAATAAATCGTAAAAATAAGAAATAAAATCGATAAAATTAGAATATGGAAGAAGAAATGCAATTTGGGTTTCTAGGCCGTCTTTGCGTTTTTTTTTCTAATCTGGGATTTTCTTAATAAAACTAATAAAAAATACAATTTCTTAATTTACAAATCGAAAATTTCCCAAGAATAGGATTTCTAGGCCATCTTTCGGTATTTTTCCTTATATGGCCTAGAAACCCGGATTGCATTTCTTAGGCCATATGCGATTTTTCGTTATTTTTATCAGGTTTTCTTAATTTTTAAGATCTGATTTCAGATAAAAATTAGAATTCAAGTCAGTAATTTTTAAAATTTACAGTTTCAAAATTTGTGAGAAAATTTGAAAAGTCCAAATTTAAAATGCTCCGAACTTTCCTCGAAATTCCTAGCTTTTAGTGAGAGTTGATTCGTTTTAAAGCTTGGCCTCTAAAAATTCAGAATTTCAGCTTTTAAAAACACTATGATTCATAGAAATTAATGAATTTTTCAAAATGTTACGAGTAGTTGAAAATCAGAGCTTTTGAAATTATGGAATTTTCAAACGCTTCTAACTTTTTGGAAAATTCATCATTTTCAATGAAAATTGGTTCGTTTTGAAGCTCATTATCTGAAAATTCAGCATTTCAGCTTTTAAAAATACTTCAATTGATAAAAATCTAAGGATTTTTCAAAAAGCTATGAGATTTGAAAGTAGCTATTTATCTGAAACCCGTTTATGAGCTCTCGGGAACTCCCGGCGAATGAAGAAAGTCTTTGATTCTTATTTTACCTATTCCACTAAATAAACGTATTCACTATTCTGCTGTTCCATTGCATATAAAGCGCGGACACAACAAATTGGCGACCACGGATTAAAGAGTGTCAACTATGAAGAACCAAAATCAAAAGAATACCAAGCCGACTGGAGCTGCAAAACCATCAACGTCTGCATCAACATCTGCAGCGCCACCATCAACATCTGCCGTTGAATCCGTCGTGAGTTTAACTGGTCAATCTGTTGACCATTCCGTGCTGTTGACTGCTTTGCAGTCACTGCAGGAGGACCGTCATGTCCAAGATTCGGCTCTCTTTGAGAGTATGAGAACTCAGGATGAGTTAAGAATGAAAGCTCACGAGGAAAAATCAGAGCTTTTGAAATTATGGAATTTTCAAACGCTTCTAACTTTTTGGAAAATTCATCATTTTCAATGAAAACTGTTTTGTTTTGAAGCTCATTATCTGAAAATTCAGCATTTTAGCTTTTAAAAATACTTCAAATCATAAAAATCGCAAAATTTTTCTAAAAGTTACGAATAGTTGAAAATCAGAGCTTTTGAAATTATGAAATTTTCAAACGCTTCTAACTTTTTGGAAAATTCATCATTTTCAATGAAAATTGGTTCGTTTTGAAGCTCATTATCTGAAAATTCTGGATTTTAGCTTTTAAAAATACTTAAATTGATAAAAATCTAAGAATTTTTCAAAAAGCTATGAGCTTTTGAAAGTAGCTATTCATCTGAAACCCGTTTATGAGCTCTCGGGAACTCACCCCCCCCCCCCCCCCTCTTTTTTTTAAAGGCGGCTTATCACTATTCTAGATAAAAAGTTACAATTCAAGTCAGGAATTTTCAAAATTCCAAAATTGTAAAGTTTCAAAGTTTGTGAGAAAATTTGAAAAGTTCAAATTTAAAATGCTCCCAACTTTCTTCAAAATTTTTAGTTTTTAATGAAAATTGGTTCATTTTAAAGCTTAGAATCTAAAAATACAGAATTTCAGCTTTTAAAAACACTATCATTCATAAAAATCGAAGAATTTTTCAAAAAGTTATGAGCTTTTGAAAATCAGAGAATTTAAAATTTGTTCAGAATTATCTTGATTTTCACCTTTTTTTTGCAGTTTCAACATATTTTTAAAAACGAAAATGATTCATATTTAACTGATCGATACATCATTCTGAAAATAACTTTTGAAAATAAATTTTCAGTAAATTTTTATTTGAAAACATCTTAAATTTCGGAATTTTTCCAGAAATTTAAAAAAAAAACTCGGTTTCAAAAACTGTAAAAACTAACTTTAGATAAAATTATTCAATGCGTATTCTAACATTACCCGTTTTTCTGAAATTCGTCTGAAAATCTTGAAATAATAAAAAAATTCAGAAAAATGTAGTAAAAATTCCTGTTTCAAATGTTTTTTTCAAATTTTCTTTTCAGATTTTTATTTTAATTATATTACCTCAATCTTTAGGTTTAAGTTGTTTTTTAATAAGTTTGTTAATTACAATTTTTCAAATTAAAAAATAATGTCAAAAGTTCAAATTATCACAAATTCTTATCACCTTTAAAGGACGAAATTGATTCTTCGAAGATCAACTCACATAAGCTTCTTAAAAAAAGGGTCATGGAATGCATTAGTACATTAGAACTATGCTCTCGGTTTTCTGATCAGAGTGATGTACATTTTATTTGGAAAAAAAAAAACTTAAAGCTTTTCCTTGCTAGGGAGGGGATGTGAGCAAAATTTTCATTAAATTAGTAAAATTATTTTTGAGAAAAATTATAGATTAATTAAAAATATAGATTAATTAAGATTTAAAAATTTTTTTAAACAGAAAAATTCATTTTTTTTTGAAAAATGCATTCTTTAAAATTATAATTTTTGGAAAATTAAAAAATAAATTGAAATTCAGACAGTTATCTTTTTTTTAATGATTGGAATAATTTTCTGTTTGAATTGAATTGAAGATTTGGCATTAAAAATAGTTTCAAAAATTATTTTCGAAGTTTTCCGTCCGGAATTTATAATTTCTAAAAAAAAATACAGTTTCAGAAATGTTTATAACAATTTTTTTAAGAGGGGTTTAGTTGATGTTTACGTTTTTTTACATCATAGGCTCCGAAAATATTAACGGAGGTCTGAGGGGACGAAATAAATGGTATAAAAATTGATAAAAGTATGATAGTTTATAAATAAATGAAAAAAAAAAATAGAAAATGGCGAAAAAAATGCAAGAAAAAAAACAATAAATTCTTAAATGCCCCTAATGGCCGAAGTACCGCGTTTGGTTTTCTAGGCCATTAGTTGTTTAACCACTTTTTTGGACTTTTTTCCTCTTTGGTAATAATTTTTCATATTTTTTTCCATTTTTCAATTTTTTTCGGAGGAAGTTGTGCATATGAAAGTCGGTTGCATCCGTTCGAAATTGAAAAATGGGAAAGAAATAGAGAAAGTTCGAAAAATCGGAAGAAACACGAAACCGTTGGGTTTAAAAAATATTTCCTTTATTTTAACATCTTTGTGAAACAGTTTTTTGCAAAAAAATATTTGAAAAAGAGGAAAAAAACGTGCAGAAAAGTTGATTTCAAAAAAAAATGGCCTAGAAAACCAAACGCGGTTCTTCGGCCATTAGGGACATCTAAGATTTTATCGTTTTTTGGCATTTTTTCGCAAAAAATCGATAAAATTGAAAAAAAAATGTAAAATTTCCGGTTTCAAAAAATATTAATTTTTTTCTGATTGTTTAAAATCAGGGTTTCCAAAAATATTGAGATTGTGTCAAGTTACAGCTCTCACAAGTTTGATTTTTTGCAAATTTTCAGACTTTGAGCTAAAAAATTAAGTTAAAACCCTTACTTAGCGGTTTTTGAAAACGGAGGGCATTACTGAAATTGTAAATGACGTTAAATCGTCGAAAAATTACATATTTATGTTATACATGGGTTTAAAATTTCACGGAAGAAAAAAAACGGAAAAATGAGCTACCTGTAAAAAAGTTTCCACCACGGAAGAGTTTTGGGTTTCTAGTCCGCGATAGTTTGGGTTCCTAGGCCACCTATTAAATTTGTGCATTTTTATTCATTTCTTTGCTCTTTTTTGCAAAAAAAAATGTTATATATAGATATTTCCTCCAAATCCTGGTCTTCTGAAATTCTAAAACACCTTTGGCTACTGTTTTCGATGGATTTTTAGAAATGTAAAATTCTGATAGAATTCTCTTTCAAAAATTCAATTTTTATGAAAAATATTTTTGAAACAGTGGTTTTTTTTGCAGAAAATTTGAAATTCAGAAGAAATTTAAAGAAAAATGCTTTATTCACCAAAATAATTGATTTTTTTAAAATAATTCAAAAAATACAAAAAAATCCTGAAAATGCATACTTTTTCCAATAATAATAACCCGAACTAATTATTGTAATGATAATTACTTAATTTTTTAGAATATAAATGAATCTGAAAATAATGGTTCACTAAAAAATTGAAAATTCAACTTGCAAAAAATTTAAAAAAATTGTGAAACAGAATTTTTTCTCAAAAAAAAAATCAATATTTTCAAAAATATTCACTGTACATTTTTTTTGGTACATCAAAAAGTGCTCGAAACAAGAAACAACTGTCAAATATCGTCAATAATCACGTCATCCTCAATATCCTCCATTTTCGGGATCTGATCCGGTTCATCGTCGACAACCACAACAATCTCCTCATCGTCACCTTCTTCTTGTGGTTCGTGAGCATTTCCCAGATGTCGTTGGCGGATGCCTTGCGCCGTCATTTTGTGGTATTCGCCGTCGGAGAAGCATCTGGAAATATTTTTTTGTGTTTTTCTGGCATTAAAGGGGGGGGGGGCTCCGGAGAGCTCAGAAATGGGGTTTCAGGTGTGAATGACACCAACTGATACCGAAAAAATTTCATGTAAAAAACAATAATAACCTTTAAAAACTAAATTTTCTTTAAAAATCGATCATGACCGAAGAAATGCAATTTGGGTATCTAGGCCATCTTTGTGTTTTTCCTAATCAGGATTCCCTGATAAAATTTCCTTATGAAAAATTCGAAAATCTCCTAATATTTGGGTTTCTAGGCCATCTTTCAGTATTTTTCCTTATATGGCCTAGAAACCCGGATTGCATTTCTTAGGCCATATTCTATTTTTATCAGTTTTTCTTATTTTTTCAAGCCAGATTTCAGATAAAAATTAGAATTCATGTTAGAAATTTTGAAAATTTACAGCTTCAAAATATATGAGAAAATTTGAAAAGTTAAAATTTAAAATGCTCCGAACGTTCTTCAAAATTCTTAGTTTTTAATGAAAACTGGTTCATTTTAAAGCTTAGAATCTAAAAATACAGAATTTTAGCTTTTAAAAACACCATAATTCGTGAAAATTCATGAATGTTTCGAAAAGTTATGAGCGTTTTGAAAATCAGAGAATTTAAAATTTGTAGAGCTTATACGTATCTCGGATACCTCTACTTTTTTGAGCTCTTTTCCGTTTTTAAATTAAAATTGGCATATTTAAAAGTTGAATTGCTTACAGTTCAAGATTTCAGCTTTCTTTAAAATCTGGAAGCTATTCAAATAAAAGTATTTATGGCTTTTTTCCCAAATGTTTTTTAAAAAGTCTGATGAAAATTTCAGAATAATGGCCAAATATTGGGATTTTAAGATGAAATTCTAGAATATTTTCCGGATGAAAATTAATTTAAAGAACATCAAATTTAACCTGAGCTCTTAATTAAAAAATTTATGATATTTGAAAAATTTGAAAAACTTCAAAAAATGCTAAATATTTTGGTTTTTTAATATTGGAAAAAAATTTGCAATTTCAAATTTTTTATTTATTTTGAAGTGCGTTGAGTTAATTAATTAATTGGCAGGCTTTGTAAACCCCTGTGTTATTGAAAAATAATATGGTGAAATTTGGAGACCATTTTTTCAAGATTTTGGCTGAATTTCAGCCTTTTCTGAAAATTAAATATATTGTAATTTTAAGATGTAAAATGTGCTCTAAACATCAAATTCATAGATTTGGATCGGTTATTGATACCCTCAATTTTTTTCAGAAAATTCTGAAAATTTCTGAATCTTGCTCCCTTAAAATTATCTGACATTCGTGAAATCGGTGGTATAAAAATAATTCCATGTTGCAAGTTCGTCCCAACGAGAATGGGTCAAATTTTGAACATTTGTTCGTATTGCCTTCGATAAATATACTTTTTTTTTTAATTTGCGTACTAAACAAACATTCAGGATAATCTAGAAAGTCGTAAATTTTTCGAATTAATATAATTTTTCGAATAATTTTTAAAAATAAAAAAAAAATCATTTACAGGGTGTTCAATAAATACTGCAGCATGCTTCAGACATAGATATTTACAAAACTAATAGACGAAACTCTCTCAAACTCAGAATAAATTTAGTAAAAATATATTTTTACACAATTCATTAAGAAGTTTCCTACTCCTTGCATTTTTATTTGAACCGGAGCTTAGTATTGTAAAGGAGTTCAAGCCGTCTTTGCTCGCTGGTTTCAGTTTACATTTTTCAGCATTTCTGAGCACCCAGTATTCATAAGAAACTGAAAATTGGTGGAATGAAAGTTCGAGTTTTACCTCAAACATATAATAAACTTAAAAGTTTGAAAAACGTACAGTAATTTTTTTACAGGCAGAGTTTGGGGAACCTACTTTTTATTTTTTCAGTTTTGGATCCAACAAAAATTGAACAATTTTGCATAAAATGCGCTAATCTGAATCCAGAACTCTAATATTTCAGTATGAAATGTAGTTAAGTGTCAACGACAAAATAAATAAAATAATTCTTGATAATTCCCTATTTTGACTGTTTTTCCAACAAAAAAGTGCAAATTTTACAGATTTTCATACGATATCCAAAAACAGATAGTAGCGGATGATCAAAAATAGCTAAAATTTATTACAACACGTTTATCACCTCCAAAAGGTTTTTAAAATGTAAATATAAAGTTGCTGAATAGTTTTTGGATCAGAACTAAAAAATATGAAGCTGCCAATATGAACGAACACTAAACTCGCGAGCTGCGAGCAGGCGAACATCAAATTGGGTCCGGTTTTTCCTTCACCATTTCTCTAAAAAACGTCCTAATCACATGAAACTTTGAAATCAATGAGAAATAATATCAGGGAATTGAAATCAATGAAATTCTCGTAAGAAAATTGATTTTTCGTTGTACCACAATGGGATATTCTTCCTGCAGTATTTATTGAACACCCTGTAAATTGCATCGTCTCTGTATAATTTCTTTTTTTTTAATTTTTGTCTGAAAATCTGAAAATTTCAAAATTGCTTCTAGACTTCAACAAAAATATCCTTTATCATTATTTTTACTATTTAAATCCTTCGTGAATCAATTCGTGACAAACTATGAGATTCTCAAAAAAAAAATTCTAAACATTTAAAAAAATTTGAATTCCCGCCAAAATCCCGCATGCATTTTTTGGAATTCAACATTCAATTCTAAAAAAATGCAAGACTTCGAAACCAAGAACTTTCACACAATTTTATTTTGTTATTTATGTTTAACAAATTGCAAGCATATTTTGTTGCATATACATAAAATACTTGAAACAGTGAAGATTTTAAATTTTTAATGAATCCTAAAAAAACATAATTATCATTCAATCGGTTTAATTTAATATATTTTTGAAACAGTAATTTTTTTTCGAAACTTTCAAATTTTCAACTTTTCGCATCAAGGCTCAAAATCAATATTTTTCCGTAAAATCGACATTATTTTGTTCATAAAATCTTGATTTTTCACTAAATTCAATTGCAAGACGTACCTTCTAACATTCCGATGTGTTCCCGGCTCCGGCGGGTTGGCCTGATGTCTGGTGGCCATGTGACGAGTGAGCACATCTCGACGGCGCTGAAATTTTTCAAAAATTCTGAAATTTTCAGTAAAAAGTCAGCTCTCACCGCCGAATAACTGCAAATCGAACACTGATACGGTTTCTCATCGGTGTGTGTTCTTCGATGAGTTCTCAAATGATCACTTCTCGAGAAGAATCGTCCACAATCCTCACAACCGAACGGTTTCTCGCCGGTATGTCGTCGGAGATGACGTGACAAAATATCCGGTCGTTTGAAGTCTTTTTTGCACATTTGGCAGAAGTATCTGGAAATTTTTAGCTTTGAGAAAAAATTTGAAAATTTTTATTTTTTTTAAGTAAAAAAAATTCCCGTTTCAAAAATTCTGAATTTTTTCGAGAAAATGTTTACTTCTTCGATTTTCGCTAATATTATGAATTTTCACGATTTTTAGGCATTTATTCGATTTTTCTAAATTTGGAAATTTTTTCATTTAATCCAAAAAATTCTGTTTCAAAAATTAAAAATAATGTTTTAAGGTAGATTTTTCATTTGGTTGTGACGGATCCAAAAAATTAATTATATTCAAGCGAAAAATCGATAAAATTCAAAAAAAGTTAAAAATTTCCGGTTTCAAAAAAATTCACTATTTTTTCTAATTTTTATTCGTATCTGTTTTTGATAAAGAAGGTATTCTCATGTCAGTCTATGATCCAAATTTGTGCAAAATCCAACAACATTTTTCAAAAACGCATGTTTCGATGCTGCCTAGGCCAGGTTGAAAAACAGGGTTTCCAAAAATATTGACGGAAGTTGCTCAAATTTGGCAGAACGATTAAGAATGATTGGAATATGATAACCTCTAAATTTTATCCATAAATATTGAGATTGTGTCAAGTTACAGCTCTTCAAAGTTTCTTGATTTTTTTTTTGAAATTTTCAGACTGAGATCAAGTTCAAACCCTTTCTTAGCACAGTTTTTTAAAAACGGAGGCTTCATCAGTGCAAAATTCTCTTTCAAATGAGCAAAAAGCAAAATATGTCTCATTAAAAACGCTTCATGAACTTCCCTTGTAAAGGAAGATTGCCGTTAAAGACAGCTATTCAGTTAATTTGACCCTACCTGATCTTAGTTTCAAAAATTATAGCGTTCTCTAATTAGTACAATGCAATTTATGCGAAATCACACCGATAAATATAAGCTTCATACCAGCCGTCCAAAGTTGGAAAAAAAATGATCGTATTAACTGAAACTCTGCCTTTAAATGACTTTAAATCGTAGAAAAATGACATAATTATTTTAAAAAAGGGTTTAAAAATTGTTTTAAAATTCAGGGAAGAAAAAAACGGAAAAAAAACGAGCTACTTCAAAAAAAGTGACCTCCGCAGAAGAGTTTTGGGTTTCTAGTCCGCGATAGTTTGGGTTCCTAGGCCACCTATTAAATTTCTGCATTTTTATTCATTTTTTACATTTAAATTTAAATTTTGCTTGCTTTTTTTGTATTTAAAATGAAAAATTTCAAGTGGTTATATCGGTTTTACATTTTAAATGCAAAAAAACAACAAAAAAATGAATAAAACTGCACAAATTTATTAGGTGGCCTAGGAACCCAAACTATCGCGGACTAGAAACCCAAAACTCTTCCGCTGGAGCAAACAAACATTTTTCCGCCGCTCGTTTTCTTTTTGGTTTTTTCGTCCATGAATGTTTGAAAAATTAAAACCCCCATTTGTAACTTAAATATGTCATTTTTCTGCGTTTTTACTTTAATAAAAATTCCGGTTTCAAATTTTTTCAAATTTTTTTCAGAGTGATCTTCCTAATTAATAATTGAATAATTGAATATTTATATGTTTAAATAAATTTTTCTAAAAACCAATAATTCAAAAATTTTTCAAAAATCTTCCGGTTTCAAAATCCGAATCGAAGTATTTAACAAAATTAGGGAAAAAAGTTGTTACTCAAAATTTTGAAACCGAAAATTTTACGAAATTCAAAAACTGAAAAACTGAAAAAATGTAAGAATTTTGATCCAAATTCCAAAAAAAAAAATTCCAAAACCCACTGTTTGTTTTCTCCACTCTCACTGACAGATTGACTAGTCCTTGAAGATCCAGTTGTCACCGATGAGCATGAAGCACCCAATCGAACTCGTTTCAGAATCTCATTCGGATTCTGATGCGTCGACACGACATCGAATGCCGATTTTTCCGGTTCATTTTTTTTCGATGTCGATGGTGAGCAATTTGATGGAATTGAGGAGGTGGTAAACCCGGTGGAAGCTGTTGAAGGTGTCGCGTTTGTTGAAGATGATGTTGCACCGATAAATGGGATATGGTCGAAAGTGAACCGGTTTCTGAAAATGTTGTGATGAATTTTTTTGTTTTCGCTGGAAAGTGGTAAATGAGAAGCTATTGTAATTTTGCTCAAAAATACCGAATTAATGAGAAAAGGGGGGCTCCGGAGAGCTCAGAAAATGGCTGTTCAGATGAATAACAACATCAATTAAAAATGCAAAATTTGCGCTTAATTTTGATGTAAAAATCATGAAAATTCATGAAATTTGGCCAAATTTATGGAAATCTGAAATTAAAAAAAAAAATTTTTTTAAATTTTTTGTAAAAATTTAATAATTTGAAAAAATGTTGATTTTATATAATTGTGCTTAAATTTAAAGTCAGAAAATAAAATTACTGATTTATGAACACTTCTAGAAGTGGAAAATCGATTTTCTAAAAAAAAAACGCTTAAAATTAGTAGTGTTTAATGAAATTGATATTGTTTTTGATACAAGAATGTTTATCTTTAAAGACAGTGTGTCAGTTAATTTGACCCTTCCTGATTTCAAAATTTAGAGCTTTTTCTCATTACTCACATTTCAGCCCGTCGATTAGCTAACGAAGAAGTTGATGAAGGTGTCGATGACACCGAAAATGGTGAACCGTCGTTGAAGTTTAGTGGTGAAAGACCTGAAATTTAATTAATTTTAACTTTTTTAAAATTAATTTTAAAAATAATGCAGTTTCAGACTTTTTTATTAAGCGCTGAATTTCAACGAAAGCAATTTTTCCACATTATGCGTTTAAAAATTTATGATCTTTAAAAATTGAAAAAACTGATGAAGTTATGTTTCAGAGAATCTTTAAAAAGTAAGACGTTTAGATAAAAAAAACGCTAATAAAAGACACAACCTGGTGGTGATAGCGCCAATGAAGTGGCGGACCCGCCGGCGTGTGGAGAATGAAAGCTTGCTGGGCTAGTGGATAGGAAAAGGGTGGATTCGACTGCGCAATCCTCGTCATCGTCTGCAGGATCATCCCTAGGAAGTTGGTAGGATACACGTGGATAGATGAGGCTCCTGGAATTTGAGGAATTTAGAAAAATGGTAAATTAATCATAATTACAGCAATCGGAAGCTGGAAATATGAATTTTGAGATTTTCAGCAATGTGCCAATTTGGGAAAAAAATCATAATTTTTGAAAAAAAATTTTTTTTTAATCTCTTCATAACTTCTCTCAAACTTATCAAAAACACACCACAATTACCTTAAAATGAAGCTAAAATCTTGAATTTTCAGATTTTCAGCATTTTTTGGTACGAAAACCGTTGAAAATAATGCAAATTGAACAAAGTTGTGACACTTTGATTTTTTTTGATACTTTCAAAAAATTACTGTTTCAAGGTTTTAATTAAATAATGCAAGCTAATTAAACAGAATTTTTGCTTTGAAGCTTCGTTCAAGTTTTGGATAATAAAAATTTAAAAAAAAATCGATATTCATAGTTTTCTAAAGAAAATTTGAGCAAAACTCCTGTTTTTGAACCAAAAACAAATCCCAAAAATTGAATTTTGAGATTTTCAGCATTAAATTGGTATAAAAATCATGAAAATCCACCAAATTTGAACAAAGTTATGGTTTTTTGAAATTTTGAAAAAAATCTAGAAAAAATGATGAAATTTGAATTTTTGAAAAGTAATTTTTGATAAGGAGCGAGTTCGAGGCATCATAACTTTTTTTTACTTGGAAATTGGTGAAAAGAACGGAAATATTAGCTAAATTAAAAAAAAATCGATATTTTTCGCATAATTTTGATGTAAAAATCATGAAAATTCATGAAATTCGAACAAATTTATAGAAATCTGAAATTTTTTGAAAAAAAATGTTTTTTTCCAATTTTTCTGCAAAATTTCATAAAATTTGAATAATTTTACGATTATTTGAAAATATTTTTGTATATTTTAAAATTTTTTACTGTTTCAGCGAATTATTCCAGAATAAATTTCACAGATTCTTTCATTCCGAGACCAACTATTGACTCCAAGAAAAGTTTTAAAAAACGTTCAGAGATACAATATTTTCAAAGTATCCAAATTTTCAATACGTCAAAACGTTTTTTTCCCGAATTCTCTGAGAATTTAAAGCTGAAATTATTAAATTCGAGAATTTCACCATAGTTTTGGTACAATAACATGAAAATCAATGAATTTTTAACATATTTACGACTGCCTGAAAATTTCGAAAAAATTCCAAAAATTACGGTTTCAGGGAATACAAGTCAGATGAAATCTGCGATTCCTTTTTGATCACTATTGGCTTTGATCAGTTTTTTTTAATTAAAAAAAAATATTTTTGAACACACAAAAAAGTGCTTTAGGTACCCCCTATTAACAATTTAGCTTTTTAAAAAATTCAATTATAATAATAGGGATCTGAATTTATGAATTTCACGATTTTCAGCATCATTTTGGTATAAAAATCATAAAAATCTATGAGTTTTGGATAAAACTATAATAATCTTTTTTAAAAAAAATTTTTTCGAAAAATTACTGTTTCAGGATATTGTTTTAAATTGACCAAAATCGATGTTAGAGTTATTCATAATTTGGCAAGGTGAAGAAATTACCAATTTCACGATTTTTAGCATCATTTTGGTGTAAAAATCGTGGAAATTTATTAATTAATCACAAAGTTGTGATTTTTTGAAATTCTCCGAGAAATTCCGAAAAATTACTGTTTCAATTTTTGAAATTTCGAAAATCCGAAAAATTTCCTATGGTAACAACGTTTTTCAAAAATTTCAGAAATTCTTGAATTTTATACTGATTTGAAGCTAAAATTATGAATTTTAAGATTCTTGCAATAATTTTGGTACAAAAACTTTAGAAATCGGAAAAGAAATTTTTGAGGAAAGTTATGAGCATTTGAAAGTTGCCTTTTTGAAACCTAAATTTCAAATTTTCATGACTTTTTTCAAAAATTTCAGAAATTCTTGAATTTGATATTGATTTGAAGCTAAAATTATAAAATTTAAAATTCTTGCAATAATTTTGGTACAAACATTTTAAAAATCGGAAAATTTTGAGGAAAGTTATGAGCATTTGAAAATGCGGTTTCGAGCATTAAATTTCAAAATTTCATAACGTGTGTCAAAAATTTCAGAAATTCTTGAATTTTACATTGATTTGAAGGTAAGATTATGAACTTTACGAATATTACAGTCGTTTTGACACCAAAATCTTAAAAATCGGAAAATTTCGAGGAAGGCTAGGAACTTTTAAAATTAGCAAAATTCGAAAAAAATGAACTTCGATGTGAAAATTCCGAAAATTTACGGTTTCAGGTAACACATGCAAGAAATTTCGTTTTAAAAATTTTCGATACTTTGCACTTGCTATTTCAAAAACATCTCCTAAATAAGAACCCACCACGGAAGCGACGCCATCGCTGAAACCGGTCGTCGTCCCAACGGCGGCGGCTGTAATTGATGTGATCCGCCTCCCTTTAAAGTCGCGGCGCCACCTGTCTCGAAAATGGTACCAGAGGATGATGAAGGACCTGGTGGAGGTAGGTGAGGTTGGGAAGAGGATGGCTGAAAATTTCTCGAAATATTGATTTTAAATTCGTAAACGGGATATTTGTTGACTCTAAAAATAAGAAAAACAATTTTCAAAACTTATTTTTTATAAATTAAAAAAAAATTATTTTATTAGCATTTTAATTTTTTAGAAATTTCATAATTTTAATTTTTTTTAGAATTTTTAAAAATTTGATTTTTTTAAGAATTTTAAAAAATTCAATTTTATTAGAATTTTAATTTTTTTTAGAAATTTCATAATTTTAATTTTTTTTTAGAATTTTCAAAAATTTAATTTTTTCAGAATTTTCAAAAATTTTAATGTTTTTCGAATTTTTAAAAATTTAATTTTTTTTTTTAGAATTTTTTAAAATTTAATGTTTTTTTTTAATTTTCGCAACTTCCAATAATTTACCAACATTTCTCTAATAATATTTGAAACGCGTTTACTTCTGAAAATTCTTAAAAAATGGAATTAAGGTTTAAAACTTTAAAATATACCACCAAAATTTTTAAATTTCATCAATTTCGGAAAAAAAAACTTTAGAAAGTTAAAAATTTACCGTTTCAGGAAATTTTTGAAACGTTTTTTGAGGTTCGCTCTCAGTTTTCATTCATCCTAGTGAATATCAAATGATTGAAATAAGAAAATCCGGTAAAAGTTTAATAAACTTGTTAAAGAAGGTTATAAATGTTGCTTAATCTATCTGAAATTCAATTTTATGTACCTAACTCACAAAATTTGCAAAAATGTGAAAATGAGGGCACCCGGAATCGAACTTTGGTCTCAAAAACTGCCAAGTTCACATTTTTGCAATTTTTTTTCACTTTGATGTATAAAATTGAATTTCAGATCGATTTAGCAACGTTGATAACCTGCGTCTAGACCTCCTTTAAATTTAAAATTTCGAAAAAACGTCTGGAAAATATCGATTTTGAGCGAATTTTGTAAATTTCCAAAATTGTAAATTTCCACCGTTTCAACGATTCATCTAATTTGTTAATCAAGTATATGTTTCGTTTCATGGCATCGTTGTAAATTTAAGTTTTCCATTTTAAAATATGAAAATTGCTGAAAATATCAACCTTTAGCTGAAAATATTTTGAAATGTATATATTGAATTCAGAAAATTTTAAAAATAATAACTGTTTCGAAAATTTGGTATAATTAGTATGTAAATGTTCATTTTAAGATTTCAAAAACAACATCAATTAAAATTTTACATTTTTAATATTGGGTCATATTTCATATTAAAATTGATGTTTTTCAGAATTTTTTTTTAGATTTTTTGGAAAGCTGAAACTAACTTCATGGTGACGCAAATTGTAATCAAATTTATTAAGGTTTTGAAAAAATAATTCAAACTGAAACCTATTTTCGAAATTTTTTCTGAAATATTTTCAGATTTTTTTCTAACCATCAAAAAACATGTGATTTTAAAGCCGATGTGAAAATTTTTTGAAACCGTGATTTTTTGGAAATTTTTCAAAAAAACCAGCCGATGCTCAAAATTTAAATGTTTTAATAAATTTTCAATTTCTAGAATAATTTCAACCCTATTGTCAGAATTATGAATTTTTCAAAAATTTATGAAAAAATTATTTTTGAAACAGAAATTTTTGGAAAATTTTCCAATTTTTTTAAATATCAAAAAATGTTTCTGTAATTTCCGAAAAATTTAAAAAATTCTGAAAACCTTTCATTTTACAAAACTAAATAAATCAAAAATTAAAAAAAAATGAAAATTTTGATTTTTTAAAAATTTTTAAAAGGCCATAACTTTTCGAATTTCAATTATATTTCGAAGATTTTTATATTTTTAGAATCTCCAAAATTTCAGCTTTCGAAAAAGATACAATAGTCTGAAGTTATTTTCAGCTTGAGGTCGAAAAACCTGCTTTGAAATACGGTTCTTAAAAAAAAAATTAAAAAAATTTTTTTTTTTCAACCTGGCCTAACATTTCAAAATCTCAATATTTTCCTAATAATTTTTAAATTTTCTAAATGCCCAAATATTCAGCTTTCTAAAAATCTAAAAGTTTCGGAAAAATATAAATTTCCAGCCAAGATGTGCTCAATTTTCCGACATAAGTTTCAAAAAACCAGAAAAAAAGGGGGAAGAGTTCAAAAGATGCCAAAAACGGAGCGAAGGTTCAGCGCATTCTTATCAAAACTTTTTTTTCAGAAAATATTAATTTCTTTTTCAAATTTTTAATCAAAATTTTTGTGGTAAATTTGTGAAAAAAAGAAAACTGAGTGGGAGGATGGATGGTGGTGAAAATTGATAATGCTTCACATAGTCACGGGTTTCACCCCCCGTTTCAAAAAAAAAAAATTATTCGGGGGGTTGGGAACAATTTCGGAGAGTTTTTGTCCTGGACATTTCTCCGGAAAACTTCTTTTATTTGTTTGCAAATTTTAAATAACGTTTGAGAGTTGAGTGTTGTTCAGGAAAATTGGTGAAAAATTGGTTGGAAGTGGATTTTTTTATGGATTTTTTAGGGACTTTTTTGAAAATAGTTAAATTTTTACGGAAATTAAGTTAAACTAATTAAAATTTAAGAAATTCAACAATTTATGACAATTTTTTGAAACTGAATTTTTTAAATAAACTTTTTTTCTGGTTAAAAAAATCCAGTTTCCAAAAAATCCAAAAAATCCAATCTAAATTTTTACGGTTTCAAAAAAATTTAAATTAACATTTTTTTAACAGGAACGATCTTATATATTGTCGGAGAAACTTACAAAATTTAGATTTGATATTTTTCTGAAATTTTAAGATTTTTGGACCTTTTTCGAGGAGATTTGAAATCGAAATTTTGATCGATTTATAGTTTTTTTCGAAATTTCAGATTTTCAGACATTTTTATGAAAATTATCCGATTTTAGCTCATTTTTAGCACGAAATTTATATTTTTCCAAGATTTTCAGATTCTTGGAGAGAGCTGGAATATATTGGAAGCCTTCAGATCGACATTTTAGCTAATTGGCACTATATTTTAGTATAATTCATTGTAAAGTTCAAAATTCAAAAAAATTTATGATGATTTTGAAACAGATTTTTTTTTGAAATTATTTTCTGAAAATAAGCTCAGCGTCAATTTTTAGTGGACATTTTCTGAAATTTTCCTTTAAGAAATGCCAACTTTTGTTTTAAAAAATGAGATATTTTATTAAAATTTTCAGTTTTAATAATTTTACATTAATTTTTGCAATAAATAAGTGAAAATCTCAAGTGAAAATTGAAAAGTACAAAATTCCAAAAATTTATAATAAATTTTTGAAACAGTGAAATTTGTATACATCATTAAAATTATAAATTTTTAATAAATTTCTGAATTTTTGAAACAGATTTTTTTAAAATGAAAATATTCTTTCTAAAAAAGTGTGGCACATTTAAGCTCAGCATTAGCTTTTATTTGAAATTTTTCAGAATCTCAAAAAATCTGAAAATTTTCTGAAAATGCCAATTTTGTCAAAAAAAAAATGATTCAGAAATTTGTTTGTTTTTTTCAGAAAATGTTCGGTTTCAATTTTTTCACTAATTTGTGGCAATTTTTTAAAAAATTCCGTCAAAAATTGAAATTTCTGAAAAATGTCGACATAATCAAAAATATGGTCGGTTTTTGAAAAATGCCTGTTAAAAATGTTTTAAAGACAGCTGTTCAGTTAATTTGACCCTACCTTGTTTTAGTTTCAAAAATTAGAGCGTACTCTAATTAGTACAATGCAATTTATGCGAAATCACATCGATAAATACACGCGTCACGGTAGCGGTTCAAAGTTGAAAAAATAAAATTTTGAATTGCCGCGTGTCCGTGCGGCGCGGTCGGTGTCCGTGCAACGCGGTCGGCATTGGCGCGAAACATATTGGCATTGCTCTTTGGACCACCTGGGCTCCCATTCGAATTTTGAATTTTTGCCTAGATTTTGGATCGTGTTAACTGATAAGCTGCCTTTAAAAATTAGAATGGGAGCCCAGGTCGTCCAAAGAACATTACCAATATGAAGCCAAATTCAAATAATTGTGTTTCGCGCCAATTTCGACCGCGTCGCACGGACACGCACGCATTCAAATTTTGATTTTTTCAACTTTGGACCGCTGCTATGACGCGTGTACTTATCGGTGTGATTTCGCATAAATTGCATTGTACTAATGAGAGAACGCTCTAATTTTTGAAACAAAGAACAGGTAGGGTCAAATTAACTGAACAGCTGTCTTTAAAGAATATTTTTAAGAAATCTAAAATTTTACGGTTTCAAAAAAATTTAAATTAATTTTTTTAAACACAAAAAACGCTGAAGGATTTTCAGGGAGATCTCAAAAATTTAGAGATTTGACGTTTTTCTGAAATTTTAAGATTTTTTGACCTTTTTAGAGGAGCATAGAATTCAGATATTATCGATTGAAATCGAAATTTTGATCGATTTATGGTTTTTTTTTGAAATTTCAGATTTTCAGACATTTGAAAATTATCCGATTTCAGCTCATTTTTAGCTCAAAAATTATATTTTTCAAAGATTTTCAGATTCTTGGAGAGAGCTAGAATTGTGGAGAATTTTTTTAAAAACATTTTCTGCAATTTTCCTTTAAAAAATTCCAAATATAGCAAAAACAGGAGGGATATTTCCATAAATTGAAAAGTTCAAAATTCCAAAAATTTATGATGAATTTTTGAAGCCGAGTTTTTTTTTTTGGAATCTTTCTGAAAGATATTTTCAGAAAATTTTACATTAATTCGTGCAATATTCACTCATATTCCAGTTTACAATTGATATTTTTCAGAATTTTTTGGCAAGCTATATCGGCACAAATTACAACGATTTTCGATGGTTTTTACATTTTCAGAATCTCCAAAATTGCAGTCATGAGTTCATTGAACATTTGCAAAATACGATTCACAACTTATGAAAAAATTTTTGAAACAGTTATTTTTTTGGAAATTTTTCAAAAAATAACCATGCCAATCATAATTAAGCTCAAAATTTAAATTTTGAAATAATTTTTCGATTTTACAGAACATTTTCAATATTGGGTCTTAGGAAATTATCTACAAAATTTAGAAATTTGATATTTTTCTGAAATTTGAGCTGGAATATTGGAAAGTGTCGAAATTTCGAAATTTTATCGATTTCTCACAATATTTTGATAAAGAATATTGAAAAGTTTGAAATTCCAAAAAATTTATGATGAATTTTTGAAACCGAGTTTTTTTTGATATTCACTATTCTGAAAAATTCGACGAACTCGAAAATATTGAGAATAATCATTGAAAAAATTCCAAAAATTTAGAATAAATTTTTGAAACAGCGAAATTTGCAGACATCACTGAAATTATGAAATTTTCAATATTTGGACAAATTCCAATTTTTAAATTTATAAAATTAAAGATTTTCAGATTCTTGGAGAGAGATGGAATTGTGGGAGGTATCTACATCATCGAAATTTTAATTAAATCGCACAATTATTTGATAAATTTTTGAAACTGCATTTTTTTTTTGAATTATTTTCTGAAAATATACTTTCTTAAAAAGTGTATCATATTTATTCAAGCTTAGAATTGATTTTTCTTTGAAATTTAAATATTTTTGCTTTAAAAAAATTGAAAAGTTCAAAATTCCAAAAATTTATGATATAATTAAGCTCAGCATCAATTTTTATTGTAAAATTTTTCAGGTTCTCAATTTCTAAAAATTTTGCAAAAAAAAATATTTTCAGAAAATTTTCAGTTTCAAAAATTTTACATTAATTCGTGCAATAAATCATGAGATCATTGAAAAGTTCAAAATTCCAATAATAATTTGATAAATTTTTGAAACTGAGTTCTTTTTATTTTAATTTTTTCTCTCTTTCAGATGCAGATCTCTAAACATCTGGAAATCCCCCGAAAATGATTCAGAAAAAAAAAATGTTTTTCATAAAATTTTCAGTTTCAATTTTTTTTCACTAATTTGTGTAATTTTTCAAAAAAACATTTTTTCAAGCAATCCGACAAAAAATTGAAATTTCTGTAAAATGTCTATAGAATCAAAAATATGACCGATTTTTGAAAATTTCTATTGAGAATTTTTATGCATAAATTCGTGAACGACATAATTATGTTTAAAAGTTCAAAATTCCAAAAATTTTTAATAAATTTTTAAAACCGGGAATTTTGCAGAAACCACTAAAATTATACATTTTCAATATTGGGTCATATTCCAGTTAAAATTGATATTTTTCAAAAATTTTTTGGAAAACTACATCGGAACCAGTGTTCCGATCCGGATTTTTCGGTTTCGGATCTCTCGATCCGATCCGGTCCGATCCGGATTCGGATCAATCCGGATCGGATGAAATTCGGATCTAGAAATATTAACTGTTACATTTCAGAATACAAATTTTACTATTTTGCTACAATTATAAAATTCCGGCCTATTTTAAAGCAACAAATTATTAGATGACAGAAAAAACATAACATTTATTTGGAAGAAAATATCCACATTACCGGTGAAAATAGCCAAACATGCGCAAAAATGCACATTCAAATGAGCTGTAGATACCTCAAAATTGAGCATTTTTCTCAAATTTGAACCCTAAGCGGTCGTTTGTATCTTTTTCTTCCGTCATATTAGACAGAAAAATCGAAAAAATGTTTTTGAAAATTTTTGATGACTTTTTTTGGTCAATTTTTGGTCAATTTTGTAGAATTTTTTCGTTTTTATGCCAATTTTATATCGTAGACATCATAATTTTTTTTGTAACAACAGAAGCATTTTTGAGCAAAAAACGAAAACAATTACGAATTTTTTCGAAAAATTTACAAGTTGTACGACAAAACGGGGAGCTCCCCCCGAACGCCGGGACACTTCAAAAGTTTTGTGGCACGAGATTATTTTTTTACCCCTACCACACTCATTTAACGCGACTCAGACATTGTCTCTTAAAACACCCAAAAGGCACCTCAAGTGCACCCCTTTTGTTTTTTTTTCAAAAATAGACAGTCATGATTATGTTCTAGATATTTGTATGTTGCGTATTCTGAACAAAACCGTCACAAAAAATTTACATGATATTCATAGATCCGATCCGGATTGTCATCCGATCCGGATCGTCATCCGGATCGATCCGGTCCGAAATCCGATCCGGATCGGAACACTGATCGGAACAACGCAATTTTTAATAAAACTATTCACAGTTTTTGGAAATTTTTCAAAAAAAAAACATACCAATCATAATTAAGCTCAAAACTTAAATTTTGGAATAATTTTTCGATTTTCAGAACAACTGTATATTACCATATAAACTATTACCATATAGTGAATATTTCACAATTTCACAATTTCAAAACATCACTGAAATTATGAAATTTTCAATATTGGCAAATTCGCACAATAATTTGATAAATTTTTGAAACTGCTTTTTTAAAAAAAAATTTTCTGAACATATGCTTTCTGAAAAGTGTATCATATTCATTTAAGCTCGGAATTGATTTTTATCTGAAACGTTTTTTTTATTTTTTAAACTTTCTAGTTCTCAATATCTCATTTGAAAGAGAATTTTACGCTGATACAGGAATTGCTCTTAAAAACTGCTAAGCACCGGTTTGAGCATGATTTTTTTAAGCTCAAAAAGTCTGAAAATTTGCAAAAAATCATGGAATATCCAAGGGGATCTAACTGAAGAGCCCCAACCCCTTGGTAGACCGTCTTAGCTTAGGGGCGAAACGGTCGACTTTGAATTTATTTCTTTTCTTACTTTTATTTATTTATGGAACTTTGGAGAGCTGTAACTTGGCTCAAAATTAACATCTTTAAGTGAAACTTTTAGGTTATCATAAAGAAACCATTTTTAGTTAATGTGCCAAATTTCAGCAAATTTGTTTGAAAGTCCTATTTCTTTTCCAAATTCCAGCCAATTTTGCTAAAATTTGGCATGAAAACTGAGAATATTTTCCGTTTCAAAACCTCAAAATTTTATCCTGAAATATTGAGATTGGGCCAAGTTACAGCTCTTCAAAGTTCCATGATTTTTTTTTTTGAAAAATTTCCAGATTTGAGCTTGAAAAAATCATGCTCAACGTGATGCTTTACGGTTTTTGAAAGCAGTTCCTTGACTAGCAAAAAATTCTCTTTCAAATGAGCTATGCCTCATCAAAATCAGCTTAAGCTACTTCCATTGGCAGTCGAAAAAAAGCAGCCAGTTGAAAATTAAAAAAAAAAAACCATTTTTCATTCTCATACCTGAATAATCCTTCTAACCTCCTCCTTTCTCGTCATCACCATCAAATTTTCCGCCGAAACTTGCCCGTCTGGCGGCAGAATCGTCAATTCGGGAGGTTTTTTCGAAGGCGAGTCGGTCATCGTTCGTTTTTTCTGGAAATTAAGAATTTCAGTGATTTTTTTTGAAATAAACAATATTATCTTAAATAGAGAAAAATCTGAAATAAGTCAGGAAAAGGCCGATTTTTGAAAAATAAGAAATAAATCGGAATTTGGAGGGAGTTAAAGGAAGAGGTTAGCAAATTTTAAACTCGATTTTGAAAAAGAGTGCTGAAATTCAAGGAAGAACTCAAGACCCTAGCTGAAAATCCAAATATTAGCTTAATTCAAACAAAAAATTAAATTCTGAAACGGTATTTTTTTTTCTTTAAATTGATATTTTTCAGATTTTTTGGAAAGCTGAAACTAACTTCAGCGCGAAAAAAAAGCGTTTAACAAAACCAATATGAACATTTTTTGAAACTGTGATTTTTTGGAAATTTTTCAAAAAAAAGTCTGAAAACCCCCATTTTTAAATCAAAAATTAAAAAAAAAGAAAAAAAGAAAATTAAATTTTTTTTTAATTTTTAAAAAAGTCATAACTTTTCGAATTTCAAATATATTTTGATGATTTTTATATTTTTAGAATCTGCAAAATTTCAGCTTTCGAAAAAGGTACAATAGTCTGAAAATATTTTCAGCTTGAGGTCCAAAAACCTGCTTTGAAATACGGATCTTAAAATTTTAAACTTTTTTTTTCAACCTGGTCGAAAATTTCGAATTCTCGGTATTTTCCTAATATTTTTCTAATTTTCTAAATGCCCAAATATCCTTTCTAAAACTGAATCAACCTGAATATTTAAAACATTGCATTATTAAAAAATGTTTCAAAAAACAAAAAGTTCTGGAAAAAATTGGGAAAAACTGAATTTTTTGATTTTTTTGAAACTCGTCATGGAAAATTGAGCACATTTTTACCGGAAATTAATATTTTTCTGAACATTTTCTATTTTTAGAAAGCTGAATATTTGGGCATTTAGAAAATTTAAAAATTATTTGGAAAATACTGAAAATTCGAAATTTTAGACCAGGTTGAAAAAAAGTTAAAAATTTTTGGATCCGTATTTCAAAGCAGGTTTTCAGACCTCAAGCTGAAAATAATTTCAGACTAATGTATATTTTTCGAAAGCTGAGATTTTGGAGATTCTGAAAATATAAAAATTATTTGGAAAATTTTAGGAATTCGAAATTTTGGACCAGGTTGAAAAAAAAAGTTAAAAATTTAAAGAACCGTATTTCAAAGTAGGTTTTCGGACCGCAAACTGAAAATAATTTCAGACTATTGTATCTTTTTCGAAAGCTGAAATTTTGCAGATTCTGAAAATATAAAGAAAATATAAAAATTATTTGGAAAATACTGAAAATTCAAAATTTTAGACCAGGTTGAAAAAAAAATATTAAAAAATTTAAGAACCATATTTCAAAGCAGGTTTTTGGACCTCAAGCTGAAAACAATTTCAGACTATTGTATCTTTTTCGAAAGCTGAAATTTTGGAGATTCTGAAAATATAAAAACCTTCGAAATACATTAGAAATTCAGAAAGTTATGCCTTTTTAAAAATTTTCTCAAAAATTTAATTTTCCGTTTTTCGAGTTTTTTTATGAATTGAAAATTTTTGGAAAATGGGGGGCTCACAATTTTTGAAATATTTCTGAAATTACAGAAAAATCGTCGGTAATTAAAAAGTAATAGTTTTTTTGAAAAAATTTTAAAATTTTCTGTTTCAAAAATTTTTTTTCATAAATTTTGAAAAATTCAACATGAGGGTCGAAATCATTCTGTATAATTGAACATTTATTTTGAAATTAAATTTTAAAACTTTTTTTTTAATTTCAAAAATTTAAATTTCAAAAAACTACAAAAAATACACCGAATAATCGAAAAAAAAATGCGACTAACGAATCAAAATTCATGTTCAACAAATCTGTTGTGTTTTGAAGCCATTAAATCCCCCCTGAAAAACAATTTTTCACATTTTTTAAAAAATTTCTGAAAGTCACGTTTTCAGTACATAGACACTATAAATTGTTGATCCTTTAATACATTTCACCTGTGTCCAAAAAAAAATACGTTTTGCTACAATTTTGTTTGGAGAACGTCTTAAAGTGCAGGTTACAGACAGCATAGGATATAATAATGTCTGGCAATGAATATACAAAAAATATCAAATGTTTTAAGCTTTTCCATTGAAAACTGCAAAAAGGTCTGAGGATTATATAAATGGATTTGAATCGAAGGTTTTTGACATTTTTGGGGATTTATGAAAAAGCTTATTTTTTTTGTTATAGAAAAATTTGAAGGGATTGAAACAATGGCGGAAATTAAAGGGAGGCCTCCGGAGAGCTCAAAAATGCGTGATTTTGGATAATATTGATAACAAAAAACCATGCAAAAAACCATTTTTAAGTCGAAAAAATAAGAATTTCCGATAAAAATTGAATAGTTGGTCCTATATGGCCTAAGAAACGTAATTTGTGTTTCTAGGCCATATAAGGAAATCTGGGTGTTTTTACTAAAGTTGTCAAAAATTACCAAGTGCTATTGATAATGAAAATGATGAAAATTTATCAATTTTGTTAAGCTCCGCCCACTTTTGCAAGTGAGGCACGGTGACATTGGTTCACCAAGAAAAGTCACAACAAGCACGACTTGCGCTCATTTGACGGCTTAGAACTATACTTTCATATGCAATTAGTTATGAGGAATCCAAAAAAGCAAAAGCTATTGCTCAAAAAATGTAAAAAACCATAATTTTCACAAAAAATCGTATTTTTCGACATGAAGGAGAAGGGATAGAAAGTTGGTGTCGGTAGGAAAAATAATAATCTCAACATCCTCTTTCATAATCCGTTTGTATTTTTAATTTTGGTGCATCAGGGAAAAAGTTACGTCTCGAATTTTGTCACCGTGCCGCACTTGCAAAATAATGGGGCGGAGCCTAACCGAAAGTTGTGGAAAATTAATACAGCAACTTTCATAATTTTTTTTTCTCTTTTCCCATTATTTACACCATTTTCTCTAAATTGGAATTTTTCTAAAACTGTTTTTTTTCTCACAACAAATTTTACTGTTTCAAAAAATTTTCAAGTTTCGAAACTTCGTTTTTTTTTTGACAATTTTATTTATAAAATTTAAACAACAAAAAATAGAAAAACGAACGAAAATAGAAAAACGAAACTGTGTTTTCAGCTTTCAAAAACTGCTAAGCAGTTTTGATATTTTCAGAGAAATTTTCAGTTTAAAAAATTTTACATTTTACCAATAAATCGTTGACACTTAAAGGAGGGCTTTACGGAGATTATGAATGCGTCTGGGAAGAAAATAGGCTTCATTCTCATTCCAAATCTGTATTTAAAATTTTCTAAAACCACCTAGAAGCCGAGAAAACGCGCCTCAAAACAATGGCCTAGAAAAAAGGGCCACCGGGCCGAACATTTTCCAATGAGCTTTTTTCGTGTTTAGTTAATAAATAGTTATGCAGAATGCTTATAGTAGTCCTTTTTAATGTTTTTTCATCTTAATTTATGTTTTGTTTTGCATTTTTTTGGACTTTTCATGCCTGCGGACTAGTTTTCGCCGGTGGCCCTTTTTTCTAGGCCATTGTTTTGAGGCGTGTTTTCTCGACTTCTAGGTGGTTTTAGAAAATTTTAAAAACAGATTTGGAATGAGTCTGAAGCCTATTTTCATCCCAGGCGCATTCATATTCTCCGTAAAACCCTCCTTTAAGGGATCATTAAAAAGTTCAAAATTCCAAAAATTTATAATAAATTTTTGAAACAGCAAAATTTTTAAACATCACTGAAATTATGAAATTTTCAAATTTGGGTATTTATTTTAGCTCAGTCGCACAATAATTTGATTTAATTTTTGAAACTATGTTTTTTTTTGAGGTATTGCTCTCAAACACTGCATGCACCAGTTTGAGCATGATTTTTTAAAGCTCAAAAAATCTGAAAATTTCCAAAAAATCATGGAACTTTGAAGAGCTGTAACTTGGCACTAAATTAACATCTCTAAGTGAAACTTTTAGGTTATCATAAAGAAACCATACTTAGTTGATCTGCCAAATTTCAGCAAATTTGGTTGAAATTCCTTGAAAGTCATTTTTGTTTTTCAAATTCCAGCCAAATTTGCTAAAATTTGGCATGAAAACTGAGAATACGATTAGTATCAACACCTCAAAATTTCATCCTGAAATATTGAGATTGGGTCAAGTTACAACTCTTCAAAGTTCCATGATTTTTTGAAAAAACATTTTAAATATACATTTTTTTCAATGGACACTTCAAAAAATTACAGTTTCAAAAATAAAATGAAAATTCTCGGATAATCAATTCAAATCAGTATCCCATCTATAGCAGAAACAATTTGCATTTTTCGAAATTTTTCGAAATTTTTTGAAACCGTAAATTTTTAAAATTTTTGAACATACTGAAATTTTTTGGGAAGCTAAAACCAAAAAAAATGTTAAAAATAAGAATCGAAAGAATAATTTCGATATATAAATCGAGAAAAAAAAATGAACATCAGAGAACCGTGTGAAAATGAAGACTCATATATATTCAGAATTTATTCTTCTTTTTTTTTGAAGAAAAACGACGTGTGAAATTTTTATTGAAAAAAAAAGTCGCAATGAATTTATAATTGTGGGAACGTTTGCATATTTTATGGCGCGTCTAGATTTTTATTAAAAAATGTCTCGGAAGTTTTTTTTTTAGAAAAATATAGTTAAATTTCTAAAAATCAAAGTTTCATCAAAATTTTGAACAAATTTAACTCGGGTTACCTAAAATCCGGGCGGCCCACATTTTTTTTCGTAGGAAATTAACCTGAAAACGTTATCTGAAAATCGAAAACTTCAAAAATTCTCCAAATCTAAACATTTGAAATAGAAAATCACTGAAAATTTAAATTTTGCGAAAATTCATTTTAATTTGCAAACAGAAAATACTGTTTCAAACAAAAAATTAAAATTGTGAACCATTCAGCAGGAGTTGAAATATAAAAAAAAGGTTTCAAAAATATGAGGGGAGCTTTTTGAAAAAGAGTTTTGCGACACAATTTTTTAATTTGCTCCGAAGAGCTCAGAAATGGGTTTCAGATGAATAAGAATATGATTATCTACCAATTGATAGCAAACAAATGTTTTGAAGTCGAAAAAATAAGAAAAATCGAAGAAAATAAGAAGAAATCGAAAATGACCGAAGAAATGCAATTTGGATTTCTAGGCCATCTTTGCAGTTTTTCCTAATCAGGATTTTCTTAGTAAAAATCGAAAATTTCCTAAGATTTGGGTTTCTAGGCCATCTTACGGGTATTTTTCCTATTATGCCCCAGTATTAGCTGTTCACAAAATCGGCTTTATAAACGAGCAAGCGCGCTCTAAAAAACCGACACGCTCGCATGCGAAATATAAAGAGGGGGAGACTATACGCAGACAGCTACCTCTCACCAAACAACACTCTCTCGCAGTAGAGGGAAGCCCACCGTTATGAAACCGATTTTGTGAGAGGACTATACCAGAAGTACCGTTTACCGACAGTAGAAAAAAATTCAAATTTTTTTGAAACTGCTAATTTTTGAGAAAAAAATCAGTAAAAATTACAAATCTAAAAAAATGTCGAGTTTTCTCTTGAAAATTTTAGAAAAAACAACAGTGTTTCAAAAAATTTAACAAAATTTTGAAACAATTTCTATTAGCTCTGATGCGATTCCAAAATTTAAATTAATTGCAAAAGAAGTACTATTGCAGAATGGAACAATTCTTCTGAACATTTTTCTGAAACTGTAATTTTTTAAAATTCAAAATTCAATTTTAACAAGTTTAAAAGATGTTTTCTTATCAATGATAATTAATAAAATGTTCGGATTGGGCCTAAAAAACTGGAAATTTTTTGAAACAGCAATTTCTGAAAATTTTAGAAAATTGAAATTCTCACAACTTTCTCTAAACTGCTTAGATTTTCGTGATTTTAGATTCAGTATGGAACTGAAATTCAGAATTTTGAGATTAGCAACATAAAATTATGTTTAAAAGAAAATGAAAATTACAGAAATTCTGATATCAGTTTAGAACAATCAAATTTTAAACAATTTTTCACGTCAAATTTTTGAAACAGAAATTTTTTTGCCAAAACCAATATTTTGAGCATTTTTTCATAGAATTTTAAGAATCCTTGAATTTAAAAAAAAACATTTTTCGAACAATAAATATTTAGGCGCGAAATTGGGAAATGTTTAAGAGACGATGTCCGAGTCGGGTTGAATCCTAGTGCCCTAGGCCAAATAATTGTGCTATCAAATTGAAACTTCGTACGTGAGTGCGGTAGGGGTCAAAGATTATTTTCGTACCACAAAACCTGTGAAGTGTCTCGGCGTTCGGGGGGAGCTCCCCATTTTGTCTTACAACTTTGGCCGGCTATAACTTTGCTCATTTTCCGAGTAACGAGCAGATATGTATGTTATTAGAAAGCTCTCATTATGTTCTACAACTTTATTGTTAACAACAAAGCGCAAAAAAAATTTTTTGAGTATGAAAATGTTGAAGATAGAAAATTGGATTTAGTATTTCATAATTTTCAAATGAAAAACCCCCTTTGGCGGCTTAAAAATTTTACGAATTCCTGTAGAAAATAATTTTTCCTATCGAATGGTATATATAAAATCAAAAACTCAGGGTCCCATAGTTTCAAAAAATAGCAAAATATGCGAAAAAATGACACTTTTTGGCCAAAAATGCACATTCAAATGAGCTGCAAATACCTTAAGATTGAGCTTTTTGTTTCAAATTTGAACTTAAATGGTCGTTTTTATTATTGTCTTCCATTTCGAGCCATTTTTGTAAGAAAAATCGAAAAAAATTTTTTTTGAAAATTTTCGATGACTTTTTTTTGGTCAATTTTTCGAAAAATTTTGTAAATAATGTTTTTGCGTTTTTTTGCCAATTTTATATCATAAACATCATAATTGGTCGTTTTTTGAAACAACAGAAACATTTTTGAGCAAAAACCGCAAAAAAATTTTTTACAAAATTTTTCGAAAAATTGACCAAAAAAAAGTCATCCAAAATTTTCAAAAAAATTTTTTTTCGATTTTTCTTACAAAAATGGCTCGAAATGGAAGACATTAATAAAAACGACCATTTAAGTTCAAATTTGAAACAAAAAGCTCAATCTTAAGGTATTTGCAGCTCATGTCATTTTTTCGCATATTTTGCTATTTTTTGAAACTATGGGACCCTGAGTTTTTGATCTTATATATACCATTCAATAGGAAAAATTATTTTCTACAGGAATTCGTAAAATTTTTATACCGCCCCAAAGGGGGTTTTTCATTTGAAAATTATGAAATACTAAATCCAATTTTCTATCTTCAACATTTTCATACTCAAAAAAATTTTTTTGCGCTTTGTTGTTAACAATAAAGTTGTAGGACATAATGAGAGCTTTCTAATAATATACATCTGCTCGTAGTTCGGAAAATGAGCAAAGTTATAGCCAGTTAAAGTTGTAAGACAAAATGGGGAACTCCCCCCGAACGCCGGGACACTTCACAGGTTTTGTGGCACGAAAATAATCTTTGACCCCTACCGCACACACGTACGAAGTTTCAAGTTGATAGCACAATTATTCGGCATAGGGCACGTACTAACGTGTTAAATTTAACGCGACTCAGACACTGTCTCTTAAAATTTTGTAAAGATCTCGAGATTGCAGAAAAAAATACGGTTTCATAAATTATTAAATTTTTTGTCAAATAGGAATTTTAATGTTCTACGATGCTATCCTTAATCCTTTAAACCTAGGTTTTTATAGAAAATTTACTCTTTTTCGAAATTTTTATGTTTTTTTTTCCAGAATTTTTAAAATTCCATAAATCGTTTTTTTTTTTTGAGAAAATTTTAATTTTTTTTAATTTAACAAGAAAATACTTTTAAAAATCCCAAAATATAATCTCACGTTAAAATTACATGTTGATTCAATTGATCAATAATTTTGTGGAATTCTGGAAAATTCTAAAATTTTTGAAACAGACATTTTTTTCGCTAAAACAATAAATATTTTTTATATTTTCAAAATTTCTCAAAATTATTCGGTTTTTCTGAGCTATGACTCGTTTTGATGCTCATTCAAAAAAAGTGTGCTCTCGCTGGTGTTTCACAACATTTATTACAATTTTTGAAACGTTAAAAAAATGTTAAAAACCCAGAGTCATCGAAAAAAATTACAATTTACGAAAAGAGAGCATAAAAGTCCGGAAACAATGAAATTTGGATCACCACTGACGTTTTTACGTTCGAGGGACTAACTTTGGGAAGGGAAGTTAGTCTCCCTTCCATTTTTCTTGCATTTTTTGCACTTTTTTGCAACTTGCTCAATTTTTTCGATTTTTTTGTTCTAAAATCAAAAAGAGTCGATTTTTTAAAAGAAATCGCGAATAGATAAGAATACCGAATTCAATAATTAAAATTGGAAAACTGTTTGAAACACATATTTTTGAAACAGTAAGTTTTTAAATTCAAATTTCAACAAAAGAAAATTTCAATCAATTTTTTTTATAAAAAGAAAAAATGGCTAAAAATCCAAAAATCATTTTTA
This sequence comes from Caenorhabditis virilis, assembly GCA_964036255.1. Classification (NCBI taxonomy): domain Eukaryota; kingdom Metazoa; phylum Nematoda; class Chromadorea; order Rhabditida; family Rhabditidae; genus Caenorhabditis; species Caenorhabditis virilis. The sequence goes on along the minus strand of OZ038415.1, from coordinate 16,115,695 downwards.
AACAGTTGTTTTTTTCGAAGAAACATCTTGAGTCTACATTTCTCACAATTTCGACGATTTTCACAATTTTCAGAAAAAAAAATGAAAAATTATTTACATGTATAAATAATCAATATTTCGCAAAAATAAAATACGGTTTCAGAAATTATTGGATTTTTTGGAAGCGAATTTCAAAAACACTTTCATCTGCGTTTATTTTCGGGAAAATTTTCAGCTTCAAAAATTTTTAATTTTTTTCGAAATCCAAAAGTCATTTCTAAACAGTGTTTTTTTTTCGACGAAACATCTTAACCTAGGACTTTACGGAGCTAACGTATGCGTCTGGGATGAAAACAGGCTTCATTCTCATTTCAAATCTGTTTTTAAAATTTTCTAAAACCACCTAGAAGCCGAGAAAATGAACTTCAAAATAATGGCCTAGAAAAAGTGGCCACCGCCGAAAACTAGTCCGCGGGTATGAAAAATCCAAAAAATCATAAATTTAAATGAAAAAAAGCATTAAAAATGACTAATATAAGCAATCTGCATAACTATTTATTAACGAAACACTAAAAAATCTCATAGGAAAACGTTAGGCCAACTTTTTCTAGGCCACTGTTTTGAAGCTCGTTTTCTCGGCTTCTAGGTGGTTTTGGAAAATTTTAAAAATAGATTTGGAATGAGTGTGAAGTCTATTTTCATCCCAGACGCTCCTTTAAGTCCAGATTTCTCAAAAATGTTATCCAAAACGTAAATGTCTGGGACTAATTTTTAAAAAATGAAAATTTTTCAAAAATAAATTACGGTTTCAGAAATTATTGGATTTTTTGGAACCGATTTTCAAAAACACTTGATCACGTGTTCTAGAAGTTAAAAAAAATGTTTTTTTGAGAAAAATTGCAGTTTCAAAAATTTAAAAATTTTTTTTCGAAATTTCCTAGATTAATAAGAGACGTGGCTGTTTTTTCTCAGAAAGCTCATTTTCTCGGCTTCTAGGTGGTTTTAGAAAATTTTAAAAACAGATTTGGAATGAGAATGTAGTCTATTTTCATTTAACGTACATTTATTATCTCCGTAAAGTTCTAGATTTCTCAAAAATTTAAAAAAAAAACATATTTTTTGGGAAAAATTTCAGTTTCAAAAAAATTTTTAAATTTTTTCGAAATTTCCCAAATTAATAAGAAACTTTGATTTTTTCGCAGAATTTTAAAAATTTTAAAAATTATTAAAAAATGAACTGACGTGAACACTACTCAACAAAACAAATACTTCTAAAACAGACGTGTGACAAAATTTTATTGGTTAACACCGTGTGTACTGCAAAATCTAAAAATAGGCCCCCCCACACCAAAAATGAAACCACAAGATTTCCTTCCTCTCGCACAAAAAAACCTACATGGGTGGCACACACATACCGGGAGGGGGGGGGGGGACAAAAAAAACGACAAACTGTTCAAATTTTGTTTTCTCCTCATCACCCTCTCTTATTTCCTCGAAAAGAGGGAGGGGGGGGGGGGGGGGGTTTCGAGGAGAATCGAAAAGAGCTGCTATCCCAAACATTTTATAAATACAACAAATATAACAGTTTCAAAGGGTTTTGGGGGGAAAAAACTATGAGAGAGAGAGAGAGAGAGAGGGAAAAGAAAAAGAGTGTGCTCTTTTTGCAACTTGACCGATTTTTGTGCTCTTTGATTTTGAGAAGATGAGGAATTGGTATTTTCGGGGTTCTGTGGAGGACTCAATAGAATTTTTTGAAATTCTTGATTTTTTTGAAATTTCGGAAACATTTTCAAAAACTTTAATTTGTTCATAACGAATTTTTGAAAATTCCTGAAAATTTTTTAATTTGCTCATAACGTTTTGTTAAGTTGGCAGATTTTTTTAATTTTTGGCTCATTTTAAAGCTAAAATTCTGAATTTTCAGATTTTTTGCTTTAAAATGATATGTAAAGCATAAGAATTGAGCGAAAATTAAAATAACAGTTTTTTTTTTCGAAATACTTGAAAAAATTACAAAATAGAGAAAAATCATAATTTCCAAAGGCTCATAACCTTTTGTAAAATTTTCCGATTTTGACGATTTCTGGGTCATTTTGAAGCTGAAATTCTGAATTTTCAGATTTTTTGCTTTAAAATGATATATAAAGCATAAAAATCGAGTGAAAATTAAAATAACGGTTATTTTTCGAAATAGTTGAAAAAAATTACAAAATAAGAGAAAAACCATAATTTTCCAAGACTCATACTTTTTTGTAAAATTTTCCGATTTTTAGGATTTTTAGCTCATTTTGAAGCTGAATTTCTGAATTTTCAGATTTTTTGTTTTAAAATGATATATAAAGCATAGGAATTGAGTGAAAATTAAAATAACGGTTATTTTTCGAAATACTTGAAAAAAATTCAAAATAAGAGAAAAATCATAATTTCCCAAGGCTCATATCTTTTTATAAAATTTTCCGATTTTGACGATTTCTAGGTCATTTTGAAGCTGAAATTCTGAATTTTCAGATTTTTTGCTTTAAAATGATATATAAAGCATAGGAATTGAGTGAAAATTAAAATAACGGTTATTTTTCGAAATACTTGAAAAAAATTCAAAATAAGAGAAAAATCATAATTTCCCAATGCTCATATCTTTTTATAAAATTTTCCGATTTTTAGGATTTTTAGCTCATTTTGAAGCTGAAATTCTGAATTTTCAGATTTTTTGCTTTAAAATGATATATAAAACGTAAGAATCGAGTGAAAATTAAAATAACGGTTATTTTTCGAAATAGTTGAAAAAAATTTCAAAATAAGAGAAAAACCATAATTTTCCAAGACTCATACTTTTTTGTAAAATTTTCCGATTTTTAGGATTTTTAGCTCATTTTGAAGCTGAAATTCGGAATTTTCAGATTTTTTGCTTTAAAATGATATATAAAACATACAAATCGAGTGAAAATTGAAAAAATGCTTATTTTTCGAAATACTTGAAAAAAATTCAAAATAAGAGAAAAATCATAATTTCCCAAGGCTCATATCTTTTTATAAAATTTTCCGATTTTGACGATTTCTAGGTCATTTTGAAGCTGAAATTCTGAATTTTCAGATTTTTTGCTTTAAAATGATATATAAAGCATAGGAATTGAGTGAAAATTAAAATAACGGTTATTTTTCGAAATACTTGAAAAAAATTCAAAATAAGAGAAAAATCATAATTTCCCAATGCTCATATCTTTTTATAAAATTTTCCGATTTTTAGGATTTTTAGCTCATTTTGAAGCTGAAATTCTGAATTTTCAGATTTTTTGCTTTAAAATGATATATAAAACGTAAGAATCGAGTGAAAATTAAAATAACGGTTATTTTTCGAAATACTTGAAAAAAATTCAAAATAAGAGAAAAACCATAATTTTCCAAGACTCATACTTTTTTGTAAAATTTTCCGATTTTTAGGATTTTTAGCTCATTTTGAAGCTGAAATTCTGAATTTTCAGATTTTTTGCTTTAAAATGATATATAAAGCATAGGAATTGAGTGAAAATTAAAATAACGGTTATTTTTCGAAATAGTTGAAAAAAATTTCAAAATAAGAGAAAAATCGTAATTTCCCAAGGCTCATATCTTTTTATAAAATTTTCCGATTTTGACGATTTCTAGGTCATTTTGAAGCTGAAATTCTGAATTTTCAGATTTTTTGCTTTAAAATGATATATAAAGCATAAAAATCGAGTGAAAATTAAAATAACGGATATTTTTCGAAATAGTTGAAAAAAATTACAAAATAAGAGAAAAACCATAATTTTCCAAGACTCATACTTTTTTGTAAAATTTTCTGATTTTTAGGATTTTTAGCTCATTTTGAAGCTGAAATTCTGAATTTTCAGATTTTTTGCTTTAAAATTATATAACATTCAAAAAATCGGGTTAAAAATGAAAAAAAAAGCAATCATATTCTTAGCAATCACTAAAGGACATATTTTTTATTGAAAAAGAAGAAAAAAAACTCTGCTTTTGCAACGAATTATTATAATAGAAAAAATGTCTATCGAAAATCTGAAACAGTAAAAAAAAGTAAAAAGTAATTTTTGTTTTGGAAAAAATGTGTTTTCAATCATAATTCGAGTGTTTCGAGAAGTTGTTTACAATTTTCTGAAAATAATATTCGCAAGAAAATACGTTATTTTTCTCAAATAGTTATTAATTATTGTGAGAACGTAAATAAAGTGAACGGAAGAGTAGATTTTAATTTTTCTATTTTTTTAAAATTCAACAAATTCCGACTTTTTATATGCAAAACTAGCCCCGAAAAAATTGAAAAATGAATAAAAACACAAAAAAATAGTGAACAAGACGTAAAAAGTGCAAAAAAAGGTTGTTTTCAAAAAAATGAATGCAAATGGCCTAGAAAACCAAACGCGGTTCTTCGGCCATTAGGGACATCTAAGATTTTATTGCTTATTTTTTCTTTTTGAATTTTTTTCGCCATTTTTTATTAAAAAATCGAAATACCATTTTTTTGAATACTTATTCTACATTTCGAAGATACAAATTTGAAAATTCAGAATTTCAGCCAAAATTACAAAAATAAATCTGAAAAACAGTAAATTTTTACAAAAAAATAAATATATGACTAGTTTTTTTTTCATTTTTCACTCAATTCCTATGCTTAATATATCATTTTAAAGCAAAAAATCTGAAAATTCAGAATTTCTGCTTCAAAATGAGCCAGAAATCGCAAAAATCGGAAAATTTTACAAAAAGTTATGAGCCTTGGGAAATATGATTTTTCTTTTATTTTGAAATTTTTTCAAGTATTTCGAAAAATAAGCATTTTTTCAATTTTCACTCGATTTGTATGTTTTATATATCATTTTAAAGCAAAAAATCTGAAAATTCCGAATTTCAGCTTCAAAATGAGCTAAAAATCCTAAAAATCGGAAAATTTTACAAAAAGTTATGAGCCTTGGGAAATATGATTTTTCTCTTATTTTGAAATTTTTTCAAGTATTTCGAAAAATAAGCATTTTTTCAATTTTCACTCGATTTGTATGTTTTATATATCATTTTAAAGCAAAAAATCTGAAAATTCCGAATTTCAGCTTCAAAATGAGCTAAAAATCCTAAAAATCGGAAAATTTTACAAAAAAGTATGAGTCTTGGAAAATTATGGTTTTTCTCTTATTTTGAAATTTTTTTCAACTATTTCGAAAAATAACCGTTATTTTAATTTTCACTCGATTTTTATGCTTTATATATCATTTTAAAGCTAAAAATCTGAAAATTCAGAATTTCAGCTTCAAAATGAGCCCGAAATCGCCAAAATCGGAAAATTTTACAAAAGGTTATGAGCCTTTGGAAATTATGATTTTTCTCTATTTTGTAATTTTTTCAAGTATTTCGAAAAAAAACTGTTATTTTAATTTTCGCTCAATTCTTATGTTTTACATATCATTTTAAAGCTAAAAATCTGAAAATTCAGAATTTTAGCTTTAAAATGAGCCATAAATTATAGAAATCCGCCAACTTAACAAAAAGTAATGAGCAAACTAAAAAATTTTCTGAAATTTTCAAAAATTCAGGAATTTCCAAATTCTATTGCGTCCAACAAAGAACCCAAAATGATTGTTTCAGAGAAGTTATGAGCAAATTAAAGTTTTTTGAAAAATTTTCTGAAATTTTCAAAAAATTCTATCGAGTCCTCCACAGAACCCCGAAAATACCAATTCCTCATCTTCTCAAATGAGTCAAAGAGCACAAAAATCGGTCAAGTTACAAAAAAGCTTTATATATAATTTTTAAAGCAAAAAACCTGAAAATTCAGAATATCTGCTTCAAAATGAGCTAAAAATCCTAAAAATCGGAAAATTTTACAAAAAGTTATGAGCCTTGGGAAATATGATTTTTCTCTTATTTTGAAATTTTTTCAAGTCTTTCGAAAAATAAGCATTTTTTCAATTTTCACTCGATTTGTATGTTTTATATATCAATTTAAAGCAAAAAATCTGAAAATTCCGAATTTCAGCTTCAAAATGAGTTAAAGATCCAGAAAATCGCAAAATTTCACGAAATGTTGAGAAGCATTCAAAAATTAAAAAAAAAATAAATATTTTGGAGCGGAAACAAATAACCTCTCAGTTGATTTTGGGTTTTCAAACTTTTGATCTTAAAATTCAGAATTTTAGCTTTAAAATAAGCCAAAAATTAAAGAAATCCGCCAACTTAACAAAATGTTATGAGCAAATTTAAAAATTTTGCTGAAATTTCAAAAATTCGGGAATTTCCAAATTCTATTGGGTCCAACACTAAACCCTAAATGACTGTTTCAGAGAAAGAAAATAAATAACTGAAAATTTACAAGATTTTTTCAAAAAATGTCATTTGAAACTACAAAAAAAAACATTTTAGAAAACCGGAAAAAAAAGAGAGATCCAATAAAACCGAGGCCAAACTAGGTGTCCAAAAAGCCAATAAATATACATGAAACACCTCATTTTTTTCCTTTCCGTGCTTTTACACACACGCGAAAAAAAAATATGTGCAAAAAAAAGTGCTCCGTTATTTTTTTCCCCCTCCCCCTTCTTTCTATGGATGCTCCTCTGGCTCCTGGCCCCCGAGCCGCGGCGACAGAGCACTAGAAGTCGAGAGGGTGTCAGAGCCGACGTATTTGGACACTCACGTTTCAGTTTGTCAGCACTAGTGGCAGCGTTTTTTTTTTTGCTTGTTTCTCTTAAAAGGAAAAATATTGAGGAGGAGGTGATGGAAGGGAGGGTGGGTGGGGGGCGAAAAAGGTCAAGAGGTCGAGCCTGGAGGCGGTTTTTTAATGTTATGGGGTCTAATTTCAACATGTTGGCGCGTTTTTTTTGATGGATGGATTTATTTTAGGAGGTTTTTTGGCAGATTTTTGGGTTTAAATGGAAAATCAAAGTTATGACGAATTTAAAATAGCGATCAAAAATCTTGTTTTTTCAAAAATGTTCAGCATTTCTCAATGTTATTTGGGCTTTTATGAGCAGTGGCTTATTTTAATTTTGAAATCCTGAATTTTCAGATTTTCAGCTTCAAAATAAATTTAAATTCAGGAAAATTGGAAGTTTTCGAACAAAGTTATGATAAATTGAAATTAAGCGTCCAAAAATCTTGATTTTTCAAAATTTTCAAAATTTCTCATTTTTATTGTGTTTTTATCAACAGTAGCATATTTTAATGCTAAAATCCTGAAATTTTACAATTTTAGCTTCAAAATAACATAAAATTCAGGAAAATTGAAAACTTTCGAATAAAGCTATGATAAATTCAAATTAGCGATCAAAAATCTTGATTTTTCACAAAATGTTCAGCATTTCTCAAAATTATTGGATTTTTATGAGCATTCGCTTATTTTAATGCCATAATCCTGAAATTTCAGCTTTTCAGCTTCAAAATAAAGTAAAATTCACGAAAATTGGAAGTTTTTGAACAAAGTTATGACGAATTGAATTTAGCGATCAAAAATCTCGATTTTTAAAAAATGTTAAGAATTTCTCAATTTTATTGGGTTTTCATAACATGTAGCTGATTTTAATGCCAAAATTACAAAATTTCAGATTTTCAGCTTCGAAATAACATGAAATTCAGGAAAATTGTAAATTTTCGAATAAAACTATGATAAATCGAAATTAGCGATCAAAAATCTTGATTTTTCACAAATCTTTCAATATTTCTCAAAGTTATTGGATTTTTATAAGATTTAGCTCATGTTTATATATAAATCCTGAAATTTCTGATTTTCAGCTTCAAAATAACATAAAATTCAGGAAAATTGAAAATTTTCCAACAAAGTTATGAGAAATTGAAATTAGCGATCAAAAAATCTTGATTTTTCACAAAATGTTCAGCATTTCTCAAAATTATTGGATTTTTATGAGCATTGACTCGTTTTAATTCTGAAACTATGAAATTTCAGATTTTCAGCTTCAAAGTAACGTGAGAATCAGAAAAATTGAACATTTTGAAACAAAATTATGACAACTTGAAAATAGTGACCAAAAATTTTCAAAATTTTCAAAATTTCTCAAAATGATTGAATTTAGAGCATTGCCTCATTTTGATGCTAAAATTTTGAAATTTCGGATTTTTAGCTTCAGAAAAGCGTGGAATTCGGAAAAATACGAAACATTAACGAAGAATTGAAAATGTTTCCTAACATTCAAAATTTCCCGAAAAGCTGAAACAGAAAATTTTTACAATCCGGTAAAAATGTTTTTAAAAAAATTTTTCGTGCACTTTATTCTGGAACACTAATTTATTGAAGTTTACACAAAAAAAAACTAATTGTAAAAACCAATCTAATTACAGATGAAAATTTACTGTTTCAAAAAATATACACGTTTTCAAAAAAATTCAAAATCGCACAATCATGATGCATCTAAAATAGGAGAAAAAAAACTAAAAACTTTAGAAATATTCTAAAAATCACTGTTTCAGATTTTTTTGAAAATTTTCCAAAACTTTTTAGAGATATTGAGTATTGGAAATTAGCCACCAAAAATCTTGATTTTTCAATATGTTCAGCATTACTCAAAGTAATTGGATTTTTATGAATCATAGCTCATTTTATTGCAAAAATCCTAAAATTTCAGATTTTCAGCTTTAAAATAAAGTAAAATTCAGGAAAATCGGAAGTTTTCGAATAAAGTTATGATAAATTGAAATTAGCGATCAAAAATCTTGATTTTTCCTAATATTTTCAAAATTTCTCAAAATTATTGGGTTTTTACTAACGTTAGCCCTTTTTAATGCTAAAATCCTGAAATTTCAGACTTTCAGCTTCAAAATAATATAAAATTCAGGCAAATTGAACATTTTCGAACAAAGTTACGATTAATTTAAATTAGCAATCAAAAAACTCGATTTTTAAAAAATGTTAAGAATTTCTCAATTTTATTGAGTTTTTATAAAATTTAGCTGATTTTAATGCTGAAATTCCAAAATTTCAGATTTTCAGCTTCAAAATAACATAAAATTCAGAAAAATTGGAAATTTTCGAACAAAAATCTTGATTTCTCAAAATTTTCAAAAACTCAACATTATTGGATTTTTATGTGCAGTGGCTCATTTTTAAGCTGAAAATCTTAAATTTCAGATTTCTAGCATCAAAATAAAGTAAAATACAGGAAAAGTTGATGTTTTCAAACAAAGTAAATTGAAATTAGCGATCAAAAATCTTGATTTTTCCAAATATTTTCAAAATTTCTCAAAATTATTGGGTTTTTACTAACTTTAGCCCTTTTTAATGCTAAAATCCTGAAATTTCAGACTTTCAACTTCAAAATAATATAAAATTCAGGCAAATTGAACATTTTCGAACGAAGCTACGATAAATTGAAATTAGCGTCCAAAAATCTTGATTTTTCCAAATATTTTCAAAATTTCTCAAAATTATTGGGTTTTTATTAACTTTAGCTCATTTTAATGCTAAAATCCTGAAATTTCAGATTTTCAGCTTCAAAATAATGTAAAACTCAGGAAAATTAAAAAATGTCGAACGAAGCTACGATAAATTGAAATTAGCGTCCAAAAATCTTGATTTTTCCAAATATTTTCAAAATTTCTCAAAATTATTAGGTTTTTATTAACTTTAGCCCATTTTAATGCTAAAATCCTGAAATTTCCAGATTTTCAGCTTCAAAATAATATAAATTTCTGGAATATTGAAAATTTTCGAGCAAAGTTATGATAAATTAAAATTATCGATCAAAAATCTTGATTTTTCAAAATTTTCAGCATTTCTCAAAGTAATTGGATTTTTATAAACTTAGGCTCAATTTTAAGCTTAAATTCTAAAATTTCAGATTTTTAACTTCAAAATAATATAAAATTCAGGGACATTGAAAATTTTCGGACAAAGCTACGATAAAATGAAATAAGCGTCCTAAAATCTTGATTTTTCAAAATTGTCAGCATTTCTCAAAATTATTGGATTTTTATGAGCACTGGCTCATTTTAATGCCAAAATGCCAAAATTTCAGATTTTCAGCTTCAAAATAACATAAAATTCAGGAAAATTAAAAATTTTCGGACAAATCTACGATAAATTGAAATTAGCGTCCAAAAATCTTGATTTTAAGCCACATTCTGAAAATTTTTAAATTTTCAGCTTCAAAATAATGGTGACAAATGCTATGACAACTAATTAAAAATCAAGGATCAAAAAACTTTCAAAAATCTTGCAGGATTCTAAAAAAAATTCTAGAAAAAAAACGAACATGCTCGAAAAACATCAATAAATGATCAATCACCAATAGCACGCGGGGAGCCCCATCAGCCGGGGATGATGAGATGGGGGTTAAAGGATCTTTTTCTCGCTTTTGTTATCCCTTCTCCAATATATCCACCCTCGCAATTTTCGAGGGACACAATTTGTTGCTTTTTGCGAAAAAAAAAATAAAGAAAAGATAAAGAAAAGTGTTCCAGACGGCAGGTTTTTGATCGTTGATTGGAGGGGTTTTTATGTTGTAAAGAAATCGACAGCAACAATAGTGTTTTTTTTTTGAAAAATTAAAAACAGGAATATTTTGAAATTGTGAAAATTTATTGAAAAAATAAAAATTGAAATTTTTTCGAATTTTGCGAACTTTCTAAATTTCGAAAGCTAAAATGTAGGCTTCAAAATTTATTGATTTACGTCGTTTTTACAGCATTTGAAAGCTGAAAATCTGAAAATTCAGATTATCTGCTTCAAAATGAACCGACGCACGTAGAAATCCAATACTTTTGAGAAATGGTGAACATTTTTAAAAATCAATATTTTTGGACTCTAATTTCAATTTATCATAACTTTGTTCGAAAATTTCCTAGTTTTCCTGAATTTTATATTATTTTGAAGTTGAAATCTGAGATTTTAGAATTTTAGCTTCAAAATGAGCCGAAGCTCATAAAAATCAAATAATTTTGAGAGATTTGGAAAATTTTGAAAAATCAAGGTTTTTAGATGCTTCATTTCAATTCATCATAACTTTGCTCGAAAATTTTCAATTTTCCTGAATTTTATGTTATTTTGAAGCTGAAAACTGAAATTTCAGGATTTTAGCATTAAAATAAGCTAAAATTAATAAAAACCCAATAATTTTGTGAAATTCTGAAAATTTTTGTGAAAATCAATATTTTTGGTCGCTTAATTTCAATTCGTTATAACTTCGTTCGAAAATTTCCAATTTTTCTGAATTTTATGTTATTTCGAAGCTAAAAAATCTAAGTTTTCAGGATTTTAGCATAGGAATGAGCTGATATTCATAAAAATCCAATAAAATTGAGAAATGTTGAAAATATTGAAAAATCAAGATTTTTGGACGCTTAATTTCAATTTATCATGGCTTTATTCGAAAATTTTCAATTTTCCTGAATTTTATGTTATTTTGAAGCTGAAAATCTAGAATTTCAGGATTTATATATAAACATGAGCTAAATCTTATAAAAATCCAATATTTTTGAGAAATGAGGAAATTTTTGAAAAATCAATATTTTTAGACGATAATTTCAATTCATCATAGCTTTGTTCGAAATTCATCACTCATTTTACATAATTTTTGAGCTGTGAAAATTTAAAATTCCGAATTTCAAGATCGGAATAAGCTAAAACTCATAGAAAAATCAGATTTATATGAGAAAGTTAGGGCACTGCATAAAAAAGAATGTTTTTAGCCGTTGTAAAAATTTTCAAAGAAATGACTTCATACCTTTTACAAATCCCAATCCTTAGAAATCCCAAAATCAATACTGTTGGTATCAACGCGAGCTATTTCACCACAATTTTCAGATGTCATTAGTTTTCTGGAAAAAAAACTAAAATTGGAGAAGTGCAAATAAATGATACAATTTGAAAAAAAAATTAAACTAACACAAAAACGGACGCTGCTTTGGGTGTGACCTAATATTGGCGTCTAATCATTTCCCCGTGAAAACATCAAGAAACCACATCCGTACTGTATATAAGGTGATACCTGTCAATCAATTGTCAGAAATAAAAATAATAGAACTGCAATAACACTAAACTTACTTGGCAATTATCAATGAGTGATATATTGACCATGTTGTTGGATGACCTCGTGCCAACGCGGAATTTCAACTTATAACTTTGTACGAAAATTTCCAATTTTCCTGAATTTTATGTTATTTTGAAGCTGAAAATCAGAAATTTCAGGATTTTCGCATTAAGACGAGTCAAACTATTGGAAATTTTGACAATTTTGAGAAATTCTGTAAATTTTAGTCACCTAAAGTTGGTGTCAACTATTTTTCTGTTTTTTTTTTTGAAATTTGTCTTAAAGACAGTGGGTCAGTTAATTTCACCCTATCTGATCTTTTTTTTTAATTTTTGGCACTGAATATCTATCATGTTAACTTTAAACTGCATTTATCCAATGAATACTATCAAAATAGAATTTCAGATCGAATAAGCAACACTTATAACCTGCGTATAGTCCTCATTTAGAGTGCAATTTTCATTTCGACATGTTTCAAAGTAAATCAAATTGAATTTTAATCTTTATTTTCCACTCAAATAATCGTTGTTCAATTCTTAGCTTCTAAATCCCTTTTCTTAATCTTGCTGATCTTCTCGGTACAACTTCTTCCTCATCCACCTCACTTCTCGGCCTCCGACGTCTGTTGATCCTTGGAGTTTCTGGCCTCGGGTTTTCACGGTCTGCAAAAGAGTTTTTAGAAGTGATCTTAAAATCAAGAGGTTGAAGGTGTACCGTTCAATGAAGCAGTGGGAGCTGGATCAGTAAGAGCTGGAGCAATAGGAGCTGGATCCGTAAGAACTGGGGCAATAGGAACTGGATCCGTGAGAACTGGAACAATTGGAGTTGTATCAGTAGGAGCTGGAACATCAGGAGCGGAATCAATAAGAGCTGGATCAGCTGAAGTGAAAGTAGCGATCCTAGCAGTAGCTTGAGCTTGAATTCTCTGAACTTTTTCAACGTGGATCCTAAAAAAATCTCATGATCTCATTAAAAACCATCCAAAACGTACCTCATCAAATCAGCAATACTCTCAGTTTGTTGTAAAAATGGCTCCAACGTTTTTAGGGCTTGATTCAGTGCTGACCTCAGATATTCAATTTCACAGGTATCCAATCGCGTTTTATCTTCGTCTGTCCTTTGACGTTCCGGATTTTGTGCAACAAAATTCTCGATCAGCTCAATCAGAATCCGGTTAGTTAGGAGATCCGATGCTGGCGATCTACACTGAAAAATTAAAGTATTGATTGATATGTACTTGGATTTTCTCAAGGACGATCCAAAATTATTAGTGGATTTAATTTAAACAAAACTTCAAGATAATTTGTCAATTACAGGTAATCAAAATTACTAACCATCGGGCAACTTTTATTATCTTTTAACCATTTGCCAACGCATCCAGCACAGAATGAATGAAGACATGGAACACAACTGAAAACAAATATGTGAACTTCATTCTGGAAAAGAATCAGATATCTTACCTGCTAGCATTGTACATTATATTCATACAAATCCCACATTCAAATAGCTTAGTGTTTTTAAGAATCAGCGAGTTTTTCAAACCAAAATTTTGAGAAACGCTCTGCGAGTTTGAAGTAGCCATTATCGATCTAAAAATGAGAATTTTTGGCAAAAAAAGGTTGTATAAAGTTGGTATAAAATATTTGATAATAAGGCTGGTGTGCCAAGTCAATGGGTGTGGCTTAAAATTGCCAATACTCCCGCCTCTTGGCGGGAGCACGCCTAGCACCTAACTGTCCATTTTCTTAACACCTTGACCATCGGTGACACATTGGGATACGGTTTTGAGAAACTTGTAAAATAACAAGTGGCGTTTGATGATTTTATGGACGATAATCTAAAAAAGAAATTTGAGATTTTTTTAGTCGCCTAGAAAAAGTGATCCAACAGAATGGCCTACGAAAACTAGTCAGCAGGCATTATTACATGAAAAATCCAAAAAAATAAATTAAAAAGAACTAATAAGTATTCTGCATAAATACTAATAAATATTAATGAAACACGAAAAAGCTCATTAGAAAAAGTTCGGCCAGGTGGAAGCTTTTTCTAGGCCTTCGTTTTGAAGCCCGTTTTCTCGGCTTCTAGGCGGTCTTAGAAAATTTTAAAAATAGGTTTGGAATGAGCATTTTCTACATTTTAATCCTAACTACATTTTTAAGTTATGTAAGATCCTCCTTTAACATCATATAGCATTAAAATAACTAAAGACTGAAATAACCCACAATAATTTATTGAAGCCCTTGTCTTCAGCGGACTAGTTTTCATAGACCATTTCCAGGCCATTCTTTTGGAGCTCTGTTTCTCGGCATCTACGTGGTTTGAAAATTTCAAAATTTAGAAAAAAATTATTTTTTCTAGATTATCATCCATAAAATCATATTTATTGGCTCAATAACTTACAACGCACAAGAAACCACTCATTTATTTCATAAAATCATCAAAAAATCACGTGTTATTGTCAAGATAATAATTTCTGGCCGCTTGTTTTGCGGAGTGTCGTTGGGAATTTACTCGCAGCGCGACCGCAACGCGCTCAAATTCAAATTTCTCAGTTGGCCTTGCGCGTAGCGGTCGCGTTGCGAGTAAATTCCCAACGACACTCCGCAAAACGAGCGGCCAGAAATTTTTATCTCGACAATATATTAGTATTTTCCCAAAACCATAGCCCGATACTGATGACTAAGGTGTTAAGAAAAAGGGCAGTTAGGTGCTAGACGTGCTCCCGCCAAAAGGCGGGAGAATTCGTAATTTTAAGCCACACCCACCGACTTGGTACCCCAGCCTTATTATTAAGTATTTTAGCCCAACTTTATATAACCTTATTTTGCGAAAAATCCTCATTTTCAGATCGATAATGGCCGCTTCGAACTCGCAGAGGTCTACTCGAAATTTTGGTTTGAAAAACTCGCTGCTTCTGACAAACACTGACCAATTTGACTGTGGGATTTGTATGAATATAATGTACAATGCTAGCAGGTAAGATATCTGATTCTTTTCCAGAAGAATCACCTATTTTCAGTTGTGTTCCATGTCTTCATTCATTCTGTGCTGGATGCGTTGGCGAATGGTTAAAAAGTCATAAAAGTTGTCCGATGGTTAGTAATTTTGATTACCTGGGAATTTTTAAATTTTGTTTAAATTAAATCCACTAACAATTTTGGATCACCCTTGAGAAAATCCAAGTATCAATACTCTCATATTTCAGTGTAGAGCGCCAGCATCGGATCTCCTACCAAACCGGAATATGAATGAACTGATCGAGAAATTCGTTGCACAAAATCCGGAATGTCAAAGATCGGACGAAGATATAACACGATTGGATACTTGTGAACTTGAATATCTTAAGGCAGAACTGAAACAAACCATAGAAACGTTAGATCAATTTTTCGGAAGAACTGAGGCGTTTATTCTCGATTTGATGAGGTTCGTTTGGATGATTGTTCTTTCTCATGAGATCTTATTTTCCAGGAGCCTCGCTAGAAAATGTGAGAGAATTAATAAACGTTTAAGCCAGCTACAAAACGAGAAAGAGGGATATTTCATAATCACCATTGAATTTGGAACTGGTTCCATCATTTCTAGTCATTATTCATTTTCTGGGCAATACAAATATGATACAACTTGTAAGTTCCAGCGTTTTCTTTCTAGATTATTTTATTTTTATGAATTTTAATTCCAGTCACATTAAGCCAACTCGAACGGCTTCAAGAGAGTAGTCCGTCGGATGAATTAGCTGTAGTGATTGCTAGGCTCACCAATTTCACTCCAGATGTCCCAGTTTTTATTCCTGCTGACTCAGTTCTGACGGATCCAGCTCCTATTGCTCCAGTTCGCACGGATCCAGCTCCTATTGCTCCAGTTCTCACGGATCCAGCGCATATTGCTCCAGTTCTCACGGATCCAGCTCCTATTGCTCCGGTTCTCACGGATCCAGCGCCTATTGCTCCACTTCTTACGGATCCAGCGCCTATTGCTCCACTTCTTACGGATCCAGCGCCTATTGCTCCAGTTCTAACGGATCCAGCTCCTATTTCTCCAGTTTTGACGGATCTGAGCGCGTCATTTAACGGTACTCCTTTAACGTTTTGAGTTTAAAATCAGTTCTAAAAACGTTTTTGCAGACAGTGAAAACCAGTGGCCAGAAAATCCAAGGAATAACAGACGACGGAGGCCGATAAGTGAGGTGGATGAGGAAGAAGTTGCACCGAGAAGATCGACAAGATTAGGGGATTGATAATGATTTGAAGATTATTTGAGTCCAAAATAAATATTAAAATTCAATTTGGTTTACTTTGAAACATGTCGAAATGAAAACTGCACTCTAACGGAGGACTATACGCAGTTTTATCGATCTGAAATTCAATTTTGATAATATTCATTGGTTAAATGCAGTTTAAAGTTAACACGATTGATATTCAATGCAAAAAAATTAAAAAAAAAAAAGATCAGGTAGGGTGAAATTAACTGACCCACTGTCTTTAAGATACATTTCAAAAAAAAAACAGAAAAATAGTTGACTGCCTTTAAAAAAAATTTCAGAATTTCTCAAAACTATTGGAATTTCATGAGCTTTGCCTCATTTTGAAGCTAAATTTCTAAATTTTCCGATCTTCAGCTTCAAAACAAAGTAAAATTCTGGAAAATTGGAAAATTTTGAATAAAGTTATGATAAATTAAAATTATCGATCAAAAATCTTGATTTTTCAAAATTTTCAGCATTTCTCAAAGTAATTGGATTTTTATAAACTTAGGCTCATTTTTAAGCTTAAATGCCAAAATTTCAGATTTTCAGCTTCAAAATAACATAAAATTCAGGAAAATTGAAAATTTTCGGACAAAGCTACGATAAATTGAAATTAGCGTCCAAAAATCTTGATTTTTCAAAATTTTCAGAATTTCTCAAAACTATTGGAATTTTATGAGCTTTGGCTCATTTTGAAGCTACAATTCTAAATTTTCCAATCTTCAGCGCTTCAAAACAATGTGAAATTCAGGAAAATTGGAAACTTTTGAATAAAGTTATGACGAATTGAAATTAAGCGTCCAAAATTCTTGATTTTTCAAAATTTTCAGAATTTCTCAAAACTATTGGATTTTTATAAATTTTAGTTTATTTTAATGCCGAAATTCTAAAATTCCAGGTTTTCAGCTTCAAAACAAAGTAAAATTCAGGAAAATTGGAAGTTTTTGAATAAAGTTATGACGAATTGAAATTAAGCGTCCAAATAATTTTCTGAGACAGGATTCTAGGAAAAATATCGTTGCACGTGACATTTTTTTTGTAGAAAAACAAGAAGTGCTTTTAAAATAAAATCATAGTTTCAACTTTTTTTGAAGAAAAATCAAAAATTCAAAATTATGGATTTTGACGAGCTGTAAATTGCTCCCTTGGGCATATTCGCAGGTAAAATTTGTAGTTTCTTAGCGTCTAGGTCGAGCTCTTTCTAGTGAGCTCTTTCACTTGTAAGATTGCAAAGTAAAATTAGTTGGATGTACAAAATTGTTTATAATTCTTGAACTTTTTAGGCCTAGAAAAAGTGGCGAAAACTAGTCCGCGGGCCATTTTTACGCGAAAAATCGAAAAAAATGAAAAAAAAAACATAAAAATGGAATAATATAAGAATTCTGCATAACTATTTATTAACGAAATACGAAAAAAAGGTCATAGGAAAAAGTTCGGTCACATGTCCTCCTTTTCTAGGCCATTATTTTGAAGCTCGTTTTCTCGGCTTCTAGGTAATTTTAGAAAATTTTAAAAACAGATTCGGAATGAGAATGAAGTCTATTTTCATTTAAGGTACATTTATTATCTCTGTAAAGTCCTCCTTTAAGCGGACTAGTTTTCGTAGAACTTTTCTAGGTCATTCTTTTGAAGCTATTTTTCTAGGCTACTACGTGGTTAACAATTCTCAAATTTCAAAATTTAGAAAAAAAATAATATTTTAAAATACATTTCTAGGGGTAATTTTGCATGCTGAATCAGATTTTTTTGGTTTCATGCCTGGATTTTGCACGCGCGCGCCAGAACAGTCAATTTTATGGATGGCTCTATATTTATGTTACGCACTGTATTATTGTCCATAAAATCATCAAAAAGTCACACTTGTTATATTAGAATTTTCCCAAAGCCCAATGTGTCACCGATGGTCAAGGTGTTAAGAAAATGGGGAGTTAGGTGCTAGGCGTGCTCCCGCCAAAAGGCGGGAGAATGGGCAATTTTAAGCCACACCCATCGACTTGGCAACCCATCCTTATTATTAATTATTTTATACCAACTTTATATAACCGTTTTTTGCCAAAAATCCTCATTTTCAGATCGATAATGGCCTCTTCAAACTCGCAGAGCTCTACTCGAAATTTTGGTTTGAAAAACTCGCTGATTCTGACAAACACTGAGCGATTTGAATGTGGAATATGTATGAATATAATGTACAATGCCAGCAGGTAAGATATCTGATTCTTTTCCAGAAAAATCACCTATTTTCAGTTGTGTTCCATGTCTTCATTCATTCTGTGCTGGATGCGTTGGCAAATGGTTAAAAAGTCATACAAGTTGTCCGATGGTAAGTAATTTTGATTACCTGGAATTGGGAAATTATCCTGAAATTTTGCTTAAATTAAATCCACTAATAATTTTGGATCACCCTTGAGAAAATCCAAGCACATATCAATCAATACTTTCATATTTCAGTGTAGAGCGGTAGCATCGGATGTTCTACCAAATCGGGATCTGAATGAGCTGATCGAGAAATTCGTTGCACAAAATCCGAAACGTCGAAGGACAGACGAAGATAAAATGCAATTGGATACCTGTGAAATTGAATATCTTAGCGCAGCACTGGATCAAACCCTAGAAACGTTAGATCAATTTTTCGGACGAACTGAGGCGTTTATTGCTGATTTGAGGAGGTTCGTTTTGGATGATTTTTAACGAGATCATAAGATTTTGTTCAGGAGCTATCTTGAAAAATGCCAGAGAATTAATCAACGGTTACATAAGCTTAAAAAGAAAACAGAAGGATATTTCATAATCACCATTGAATTTGATACTGGTTCCATCATTTCTAGTCATTATTCATCTACTGGACAAAACAGACATGATACAACGTGTAAGTTCCAGCGTTCTCAGATGGTTTTAGTGAATTTTAATTCCAGTCACGTTGAGCCAACTCAAACGGATTCATGAGATTTGTCCGTCGGATGAATTAGCTGCAGCGATTGCTAGGCTCGCCAATTTCACTCCAGATGTTCCAGCTCCTGTTGTTCCCACTCTTACTGATCCAATTCCTTCTGGTCCAGTTCTTACGGATCCTGCTCCTATTGCTCCAATTCTTACGTATCCAACATCTGCTGCTCCAGTACTGACTGATCCAGCTCCTATTGCTCTAGTTCTTACGGATCCAGCCACCGATGCTTCATTTCACGGTACACCTTTAACATTTTGAGTTTAAAATCACTTCTAAAAACTTTTTTGCAGACAGTGAAAACCCGTTGGCAGAAAATCCAAGTAATAACAGACTTCGGAGGCCGAGAAGTGAGGTGGATGAGGAAGATGTTGTACCGAGAAGATCTGCAAGATTAAGAAAAGGGATTTAGAAGCTAAGAATTGAACAACGATTATTTGAGTCCAAAATAAATATTAAAATTCAATTTGATTTACTTTGAAACATGACGAAATGAAAATTGAACCCTAAAGGAGGACTATACGCAGGTTATAAGTGTTGCTTAATCGATCTGAAATTCAATTTTGATAATATTCATTGGTTAAATGCAGTTTAAAGTTAACGCGATTGATATTCAATGCAAAAAAATTTAAAAAAAAAGAAGATCAGGTAGGGTGAAATTAACTGACCCACTGCCTTTAAAAAAAATTTCAGAATTTCTCAAAACTATTGGAATTTTATGAGCTTTGGCTCATTTTGAAGCTAAAATTCTAAAATTTCCAATCTTCAGCTTCAAAACAAAGTAAAATTCAGGAAAATTGGAAAATTTTGAATAAAGTTATGACGAATTGAAATTAAGCGTCCAAATAATTTTCTGAGACAGGATTCTAGGAAAAATATCGTTGCACATGACATTTTTTTTGTAGAAAAACAAGAAGTGCTTTTAAAATAAAATCATCGTTTCAACTTTTTTTTGAAGAAAAATCAAAAATTCAAAATTATGGATTTTGACGAGCTGTAACTTGCTCCCTTGGGCATATTCGCAGGTAAAATTTGTAGTTTCTTAGCGTCTAGGTCGATCTCTTTCTAGTGAGCTCTTTCACTTGTAAGATTGCAAAGTAAAATTAGTTGGACGTACAAAATTGTTTATAATTCTTGAACTTTTTACAAATGAATGCATCTGAGATGAAAATAGACTTCATACTGATTCCAAATCTGTTTTTAAAATTTTCTAAAACCACCTAGAAACCGAAAAAATTAGCTTCAAAACAATGGCCTAGAAAAATTGGCGAAAACTAGTCCGCGGGCCATTATTACGCGAAAAATCGAAAAAAATGAAAAAAAAAACATAAAAATGGAATAATATAAGAATTCTGCATAACTATTTATTAACGAAACACGAAAAAAAGGTCATAGGAAAAAGTTCGGCCACATGTCCCCCTTTTCTAGGCCATTGTTTTGAAGCTCGTTTTCTCGGCTTCTAGGTGGTTTTAGAAAATTTTAAAAATAGATTCGGAATGAGAATGAAGTCTATTTTCATTTAAGGTACATTTATCATCTCCTCCTTTAAGCGGACTAGTTTTCGTAGAACTTTTCTAGGTCATTCTTTTGAAGCTATTTTTCTAGGCTACTACGTGGTTAAAAATTCTCAAATTTCAAAATTTAGAAAAAAAATAATATTTTTAAATACATTTCTAGGGGTAATTTTGCATGCTGAATCCGATTTTTTTGGTTTCATGCCTGGATTTTGCACGCGAGCGCCAGAACAGTCAATTTTATGGATGGTTCTATATTTATGTTACGCACTGTATTATTGTCCATAAAATCATCAAAAAGTCACACTTGTTATATTAGAATTTTCCCAAAGCCCAATGTGTCACCGATGGTCAAGGTGTTAAGAAAATGGCGAGTTAGGTGCTAGGCGTGCTCCCGCCAAAAGGCGGGAGAATGGGCAATTTTAAGCCACACCCATCGTCTTGGTACCCCGTTCTTATTATTAATTATTTTATACCAACTTTATACAACTTTTTTTTGCCAAAAATCCTCATTTTCAGATCGATAATGGCCTCTTCAAACTCGCAGAGCTCTACTCGAAATTTTGGTTTGAAAAACTCGCTGATTCTGACAAACACTGAGCGATTTGAATGTGGAATATGTATGAATATAATGTACAATGCCAGCAGGTAAGATATCTGATTCCTTTCCGGAAGAATCACCTATTTTCAGTTGTGTTCCATGTCTTCATTCATTCTGTGCTGGATGCGTTGGCAAATGGTTAAAAAGTCATACAAGTTGTCCGATGGTAAGTAATTTTGATTACCTGGAATTGGGAAATTATCCTGAAATTTTGCTTAAATTAAATCCACTAATAATTTTGGATCACCCTTGAGAAAATCCAAGCACATATCAATCAATACTTTCATATTTCAGTGTAGAGCGGTAGCATCGGATGTTCTACCAAATCGGGATCTGAATGAGCTGATCGAGAAATTCGTTGCACAAAATCCGAAACGTCGAAGGACAGACGAAGATAAAATGCAATTGGATACCTGTGAAATTGAATATCTTAGCGCAGCACTGGATCAAACCCTAGAAACGTTAGATCAATTTTTCGGACGAACTGAGGCGTTTATTGCTGATTTGAGGAGGTTCGTTTTGAATGATTTTTAACGAGATCATAAGATTTTGTTCAGGAGCTATCTTGAAAAATGCCAGAGAATTAATCAACGGTTACATAAGCTTAAAAAGAAAACAGAAGGATATTTCATAATCACCATTGAATTTGATACTGGTTCCATCATTTCTAGTCATTATTCATCTACTGGACAAAACAGACATGATACAACGTGTAAGTTCCAGCGTTCTCAGATGGTTTTAGTGAATTTTAATTCCAGTCACGTTGAGCCAACTCAAACGGATTCATGAGATTTGTCCGTCGGATGAATTAGCTGCAGCGATTGCTAGGCTCGCCAATTTCACTCCAGATGTTCCAGCTCCTGTTGTTCCCACTCTTACTGATCCAATTCCTTCTGGTCCAGTTCTTACGGATCCTGCTCCTATTGCTCCAATTCTTACGTATCCAACATCTGCTGCTCCAGTACTGACTGATCCAGCTCCTATTGCTCTAGTTCTTACGGATCCAGCCACCGATGCTTCATTTCACGGTACACCTTTAACATTTTGAGTTTAAAATCACTTCTAAAAACTTTTTTGCAGACAGTGAAAACCCGTTGGCAGAAAATCCAAGTAATAACAGACTTCGGAGGCCGAGAAGTGAGGTGGATGAGGAAGAAGTTGTACCGAGAAGATCTGCAAGATTAGGGGATTGATAATGATTTGAAGATTATCTGAGTGCTCCTACTGATACAACTCCAATTGTTCCAGTTCTCACGGATCCAGTTCCTATTGCCCCAGTTCTTACGGATCCAGCTCCTATTGCTCCAGCTCTTACTGATCCAGCTCCCACTGCTTCATTGAACGGTACACCTTCAACCTCTTGATTTTAAGATCACTTCTAAAAACTCTTTTGCAGACCGTGAAAACCCGAGGCCAGAAACTCCAAGGATCAACAGACGTCGGAGGCCGAGAAGTGAGGTGGATGAGGAAGAAGTTGTACCGAGAAGATCAGCAAGATTAAGAAAAGGGATTTAGAAGCTAAGAATTGAACAACGATTATTTGAGTGGAAAATAAATATTAAAATTCAATTTGATTTACTTTGAAACATGTCGAAATGGAAATTGCACTCTAAAGGAGGACTATACGCAGTTTTATCGATCTGAAATTCAATTTTGCTATTATTCATTGGTTAAGTGCAGTTTAAAGTTAACACGATTGATATTCAATGCAAAAAATACCAAAGATCAGGTAGGGACAAATTAACTGACCCACTGTCTTTAAGAAAATTTAAAAAAAAAACAGAAAAAATGGGTTTAAACTAAATATATCTACCTGAAAATTAAATTCATCGAATTTTCAAAAAACTGCTTAAAATCTGACTTATTTTGATCAAATTAACTGACACACTGTCTTTAAAAACATGCTGTCATCGTTTTTTTAAAATTTGACAACAATTTTTAAAATTTCTCCGTTTCAAAAATAAAATAATCATAAATAATTTTCTGAGACAGGATTATAGGAAAATATCGTTCGCAATTGCACAGGAAATTTTATTTTGTAGAAAAAATAGAAAAACAGTGTTTTTAAAATAAAATCACCGTTTCGAAATTTTTTCGAAGGAAAATCAAAAATTCAAAATTATGTCACGGTGCGATGGTTTTTGGAACACAACTTTTCTCAATGTTAATCAATTTGGCTGAAATTTTCAGACAATGTTTGTAGCAAGGTATGCCACGTATAAAACAAAAAAATATATATATATAACTCGGGAAATAAATCCAGAAGTGGGTCTAAACGGGTGCATTTTAATATTCGTTTTTCGTCATTTTTGAATTTTCGTTTGAATTTTCACAAATTTTCATATTTTGAACTTTGCTACCTTCTTGCATTTTAAAGGAGGGGCTTTACCGAGATAATAAATGCATCTTAAATAAAAATAGACTTCATTCTCATTCCAAATCTGTTTTTAAAATTTTCTAAAACCACCTGGAAGCCGAGAAAACGCGCCTCAAAACAATGGCCTAGAAAAAGGTGCCACTGGCGAAAACTAGTCCGCAGTCATGAAAACTACGAAAAAAAATTTAAAAAACATTTTGAAAAAGGCCGAATATAAGCATTCTGCATAATTATTTATTAACGAAACACAAAAAAAGCTCATTGGAAAAAGTTCGGCCAGGTGGAAACTTTTCTAGGCCATTGTTTTGAAGCTCATTTTCTCGGCTTCTAGGTGGTTTTAGAAAATTTTAAAAACAGATTTGGAATGAGAATGAAGTCTATTTTCATTTAAGGTACATTTATTAGCTTTGTAAAGCTCTCCTTTAATTCCAATACACAGGATTCGACCACCTTTACAGTAATTTTGTTTGAAATTTGAAAAAATACAGTTTCAATTTATAATTGACTACGTTGGAAATCATATTAATTCGTTTGCACATTAATACCAATAAATTCCTCTGGAATAATAGTTTTTTTTTCGAAAAACACTCAAAAAGTGACATTTTCTATTTCAATCTACATTTTTAAACAATTTCTACAATTTTATTTTTTCGAGTAAAAATCTTTTCTTTTTTTTTTTGAAAAATTCCAGTTTCAAAAAAAAGTGTTTAAAATTTTATCTGCTCAGCATTCAATGACATTTAAAATTTATGAATTCAATTAATTTTTTTAATTGCATGAAATTAAAAATCGAAAAAATTCAAATTTTAAAATACTTTAATAATTCGGATAATTGGCATTGCTGAAATTTTAGGCATATCAAGAATTCCAATTGAAAAAAAAAATAATTTCAGAAAATCTTTAAAAAAATGGAATTTGTAACTGAAAAAAATTGCTAAAATTGAATTCTCGACATAATTCAGAATATAATTCACTTTTCAAAAAAATAAATTTCTACAATTTTCAAAAAAAAAACACTTCAAAAGACATATCCCTGACAAAAGTCTGAATATTAAGGAACCTATTCCAGTGACCAAAAGACTCGATTTTGTACGGAAAAAATGTTTAAATTTAGAAAGATTATGAATTTTAAAAATTCCAATTTTAATTTTTAGAAACAAAATTCAAGGACAATATTACGGGGAGATTTTAAAATTTTTTTCAAAAATTTTCCATGGGGGGGGACCCTTTGGAATTTTGTTAAAATCTCGCCTATTTTGCCATGAAACCCCAAAAAGGTTAAAGCGATTCCACTAAATCAACATGGAATTTGATGACAAATATCATAAGGATTAATAATTTCTATATTTTCCGTCGGGCCCAAGTACTTCGTCATATCGAAAAATGGGAAAAACTGGAAAATTTGGACCGCTTTTTCAGAAAAATCAAATTTTCGGCATGATGTCGACGAGCTGGAAATTAGGTGTCAACATGAAAACTACTCAAAAATGTGCGTGTAATCCATTCCCGAAGAGATTTTGACTTTATCTTTAAAACTAGAAATTTCGATTTTAGGACCACCCGGATTTTTTTCACTGGGTCAAAGGGGGCGTGGCCAAATAAATTATGTATTTTCTTACTAAGAGGGACCTAGGTATATTCAGGATTTCTCGAAATTTCTGAATGTTTATTCGGCACTTCGATTTTCACATTTTTCGAAAAAATCACTTTTATAAACAAACAATTTGAGGAAGTGGTCAAATTTCATATTGTTTCATTAGGGCGCATTTGCAACATTCAAATTATAAGCATGTCTTTAAATTGTTCATTCATTTGTTCTGTTGGTTGCAAATTACGTCCTTTCATACATTTTTTTTGAAATACGTTCAGTTTTTGGAATCTATTGGAGCAAAATACGTTCCCCAGGTTGGAGAAATTACTAAATTGTTGTGATGCGTCTAAAAAAATCATCGAAATTTTATTTTAATTCCACAAATATACAGGTAAAAAGGTTCAATCAATAAAATAAGGTTGTATCAAACATTAACGTTAGCCAAAGCCATCCGGGATAATATTGAAACACGATCGTGCAGAGTTCCCCCCGAAACCTATTAAAATCAATGAAGTGCACAACCTGTGCTAGGACTCAATACTTTCCTTTTCTGGCTTAACAGCCTCTCCTGCTTCTCCCAACACTCCCTGAAACACAATTTTTATTTAAAAAATTTCGGTTAACCCAATCAAACCTCATCAATTTCTGGATCATTTCTTCCTCACGTAATTGAAAAAGAAAACGTATATTTTCCGAGTTTTCATCGAGCGCTTTTTGTATATATTGAAGTTCGAATTTATCGAGTGCATGCTTTTCCATTACGGATCTGTCGTGTCCTGGATTTTGTTTATGGAACTCCTTGACAAGTTCGTTGATCTGACGGTTCGGTAAAAGTTCCGAAGATGGGGTGGTACACTGAAATATAACTTGATTGAAACGATATTTACGATACGATTTCTGAGTCACTGTAAATTAACCACTACATTTGGCGGGAGCATCCGGTTCTCATTTGAAAAGTGGGCAAAAAATTAAATTTTTCCAATTAAATAATTTTTTTCCAAATTTTATATTTAAAAATGTTACAAATTTTATTTTTTTTTAATTCCAAATTTTTCAATTTTATTTAAAAAATTAAAATTTTCCAATTTTATTTAAAAAATTAAAATTTTCCAATTTTATTTAAAAAATTAAAATTTTCCAATTTTATTTAAAAAATTAAAACTTTCCAATTTTATTTAAAAAATTAAAATGTTCCAATTTTATTTAAAAAATTAAAACTTTCCAATTTTATTTAAAAAATTAAAATTTTCCAATTTTATTTAAAAAATTAAAATTTTCCAATTTTATAAAAATTAATTTTCCAAAATTTTTTGAAACTCACAATCGGACAGTATTGATTCGTTTTAAACCAATTGCTAATGCATCCAGCACAAAAGGTATGAAGACATGGGGAACAGCTGAAAAATCGATTTTTGAATGTAAGAAAGTTCTTGTTTAGTTTTTTCCTACCTGGTCGCTTTGTACAAAACTTCCATACAAATCCCACATTCGAAGCTCTCGGTACCTGTAACAATGAGTAACGCATCCCTGTCTCGGCTTTCAGCACTCATTGTTGTTCTGGAAAAAGTTTAATAGAAAAATTCATGAATTCGGCAAAAAGTTGTCTACAAAAAAGGGGTTACGGTGATTATTTCAGAAAAGGATATAGGAAGTATATGACATAATGAGAAAAAGTAAAGAGGCAGTAAATTAGAGACCTACCTGCTCAAAAAAAAGAGAAAAGGGCTCTCCGCGACGCTGTGCATTCTTAATGTTCACCGAGTTTTGGCGGGTCTTCCCGCAGGCGTCTCAACGTCATCTTGTACTATTTTCCCGACCGAGTGGAAACTATTTCTGTAAAGCATGTTTTCTCGGCTTCTAGATGGTTTCTGAAAATGTTTTTAAAATATTTGGATTGAGTACGTCTTACATTTTTATTACAGGTACATTCTGTGGCTCTGTAAATTCATCCGTTCTGTTCACCGTCGCCAAAAGTAATTGAATTTTACATTGCTCTCAAACAGTTTGAGTTGAATCAAAATCAAAATAGAAATCCTCACAATTTCCGGGTATTTCTGATAATTTCGCTTATTAGTTCATCACGGGCTCAATATGAAAATCTCAAAATTGTATCCATAGATATGATTGATCCGATTGAGCGGAGTTATGAGTCCGCGCCTCAAGACAACTTCTAAATTATCCTCACTTAAATCCAGTAGGATCATAACCTCGGACAAACCTTCAAATGGTATTGAAAATTCTTCGCCGCTCCTTTTCCGTAGCATCGTAGGGTAACATTTTTCAAATTTTATAAAAAAAATTTTCCAAATTTTATGAAAAAATTTTTCCAAATTTTATTAAAAAAAAATTTTCCAAATTTTATTTAAAAAAATTTTTTCCAAATTTTATAAAAAAAAAAATTCCAAATTTTATAAAAATACATTTTTCTAATTTTCCTCTATCGAGACGCCAATTTGGTGGTGGCTAGTCTTTTTTTAATGACGTGGCGCTTAAAATTCAGTAAAGCTTCAAAGAATAACAAATTTCCAAATTTTGCGAACATTTTCAAAGTCTCAAGTGCCGGTTTCAATTTCTTCTACTTCTTGTCT
Organism: Caenorhabditis virilis; assembly: GCA_964036255.1. Lineage (NCBI taxonomy): Eukaryota > Metazoa > Nematoda > Chromadorea > Rhabditida > Rhabditidae > Caenorhabditis > Caenorhabditis virilis. The sequence continues at coordinate 16,087,856 of OZ038415.1, read as the reverse complement.
CGAACTTGGTTCCGATTGTCTTTGGAGATGTATCCGCATACGCTTGCAAGTTGTTTCTACAGTTTAGGGTCGCAACCCTTTAAAGATTTTCCTCACTGATTGGATTGTTTCGCAGCTTGGCAACCGGATGCTGACGGTGGTTACACGTATTGTGACTTTGTGATTGGATCTGCGGGAGAATTCGGATATGCTTGCGGAAATTCGTCATATTCAAAAATGTTGGCGAACGATTCGGGTCTAATGATTTTCTCATCTTCATCATTAGGATTGTTGAGTATCGGGTGGATGAACAGGTGATAAGTACTTTGGATCGTTTCTTAAAGGCAGGGTGTCAGTTAATTTGACCCTACTTGATTTCGATTTCTAAAATTAGAGCTTTCTCTCATTAGTAAAATAAAGTATCGATTTATACAAAAAGAAGTCTCGATAAATATACGGATTTGGATCGTATTAACTGAAAAGCTGCGTCGAATCCTTTGTTTGTTTCAGCCGAACATTGTCCACTGAAAGCGGATGGTGGGGAGCATGTCGTCCCTATTTAGTAGAACTCTTCGATAACCTTTATTATAGTTCTTCAGGTAAACTTCTTGTTTGTTGAAAATCAAGCGGTTCCTATTTATTAAAGGTGCATACTGCCCGTTCACATGGCCCACGCTACCAGGTACCGAGAACTGTGCCACAAGTGGATCTAACCTGAAAATCCGCAAAGGATTCGGTTACTGTATGTCTGAACCAGTGTGCGGTGCAACAGTACCCATCTATTTCTTACAATCTTCGATGTCAGATAGTATTGGAGAATATGGTTTGTGTTTGATCCATTGTTCAGGAATATTATATTCTCTCCAGATATTATCTATGTTTACGATCCGTCCTTTTTTTCGGAATTTTCATCATTCACAAATGTAACGCAATGTTATGGTTTTTCAATCGTGGAACATGCTTCAGGAGTCGATAGTGTCATTATGTCGGCTTTTTGATGTTCTTTCCATTACTTTCTGACATAAATTAAGATTGCAACTATTATTGTTCAGCACAGGTTATTCATGCAACATTTTCGCTGCTTCACAAGATACTCGACGTCTATTAAGATCCTAAAACTGAATTTGCACCTGCTATTTCGATAATCTTAACCAAAAGTGCGTGTGCTGTAAGACCATATTGGTCGGCCAGTTTCAGACGGGGAAACAACGTTTGAGTCTGAAAATAGCGAGGATTTCAGAATTGTCAAAATTTGTAATTTTTAAACTATTCTTCAGAAAAAGAAACGAAATATTCACAAACAATAAAAATGGAATCAAAGTTTCATAAAAAAGAGGTAGATGAAATAAAATGAGACAAAAAAAACAGATGTATTGTTAATCGTCGAAAAACCTTTCAATATATGGTCCACGTATATGAAGGAAAAGATACATTACAGCAAAATCAATACATTCAGCTAATTTCGGATAGTCTGGACCAAGGAAAACATCTAAAAGAAAACGAGTCACAAATTTTATCACAATGAAGCACACTACTGATGTGAGTGTAATGGCCAAGGTACGGAGTGAAAAAAAATCCCGAACAAGCTCATCAAGTGTAAGAGATGTTTCGCCCATTTTAATAAAAAGTGCTTCATTCGTCAGCACACTGTCAGTTTTCATAATTTTCCCCTTCACGTTCATAAGTTCTATTTTCGTTAACTTCTCAAGCACTTTTGTCTGCAAAAAATAATATATCTAAAAATGTCTTTTTTAAAAACCTGAAGTTCTGAAAGCTTGTAGACTTCCGATAGACGAAGTTTTTCAACAGTTGAGATGGTTTTTGAAGAAATCAGAAAATCTTCACAGTGTGCCGTCAAAAATTCAACATCATATTGTTCGGCCAATTTCAGAAGGGCGTCTACGTTTGAGTCTGAAAATAGAAAGGATTTCAGAATTGTCAACATTTGTAACTTTGAAATTATTCTTAAGAAAAAAAGCAAAATTCAGGAATATAATATAAAAAGAAACAAACCTGTTATTTTTTGATTACTGTGATGCAAAATAGGGAGAAAAGTCTCAAAACTCGCGTGATTCTCGATTATTCTAGCATCTCTATTTCCAGCTGATTCAGTTTCACGAAACACTGATGAGAAGCACATGAGAGCCTGCAAACACACTTTAAGTTTTTAAAAAAATTACCAAAGCAGCACTTTTTCCAATTAAAAAAATGTTTCCAAACTTTTTAAAAATAACATTTCCAAATATTAAGAAAAAACTAGGCATTATGTACTGCACGGGAAATCCATTAAAGGAGGACTTTACGGAGATAATAAATGTTCCTTAAATGAAAATAGACTTTATTCTCATTCCAAATCCGTTTTTAAAATTTTCTAAAACCACCTAGAAGCCGAGAAAACGCGCCTCAAAACAATGGCCTAGAAAAAAGGGCCACCTGGCCGAACTTTTTCCTATGAGCTTTTTTCGTGTTTCGTTGATAAATAATTACGCAGAATGCTTATAGTAGTCCTTTTCAATGTTTTTTCATCTCAATTTATGTTTTTTTTTTCATTTTTTTTGGACTTTTCATGCCTGCGGACTAGTTTTCGCCGATGGCCCTTTTTTCTAAGCCATTGTTTTGAGGCGTTTTTTCTCGGCTTCTAGGTGGTTTTAGAACATTTTAAATACAGATTTAGAATGAGTCTGAAGCATATTTTCATCCCAGGCGCATTCATAATCTCCGTAAAACCCTCCTTTAAAGGAGAGAATTACGGAGAATAGAAATGGCGTAAATGAATTTAATTTTTTTTATTCACGGAAGGAAAAAAGGGAAAAACTTGCTAAAAAGTTTCCACCGCGGAAGAGTTTTGGGTTTCTAGTCCGCGATAGTTTGGGTTCCTAGGCCACCCATTAAATTTGTGTGTTTTTTTGCATTTAAAATGTAAAATGTAGAGTGTTTAAATCGGTGTTTCATTTCAAATGTAGAAACATGCTAAAAGTATGACATTTTTGAAGAGCTGTACCTTGGCTCTCAAACTCAACATTTTTGGAGAAAATGTAGACTTTTTATGTTGAGAGCATCCTTAGAAGATGTGCCTAATTTTGAGCAAAATTCGTCAATATTTTGCAAAAAACATATTTTCGAAAAGAGCAATAACTCGGGGGGGTTTTTTTGAGAAAAAATGTGTTTGGTTTAATTTGGCGCAGCGACTAAGAATGATCTGAATGTGATAGCCTCACAATTTCTTGTCAATTATGTTGTGTTTGAGTCAAGTTACAGCTCTTCAAAGTTTCATGATTTTTTGGAAAATGTTCAAAATGTGAGCTCAAAAAACCCATGTTCATATCATCAATTATCAGTTTTTGATTAAAAAAACTATCTCACATTGAAAAAAGCCAAAAACCCAGATCCAATCATGAATTTAACCAAAAAATTTCAAATTTACATTGAACTCACCAATTTGTCAACATATAACTTCCTGTCTCCAACAATCAGCTCAATTTCCGTATCGAGATTCCGAGTGATCGAAAAATCCGTAATTCCGATTTTGTGAAAACCAACTGACTCTAGGATTTCGATTTCTACGGAAATTTCAAATTTTCCTGTTGTCACGTAACCATTCGATGGAAGGATCAAGTCCTCTGTTTTGATGAATGTAGAATATCCCCAAACCAGTTTATTTACATTGTAACAGGCAGTCTCCACCATGCATTGTGCATTTCCATTTGCCTTTTTTAACCGATAGTCTACTCGAGCTTTGCAAGACCATAAATTGGATTTGAAGCCACAACAAGTAAATATTGCTAAATATTTAACATTATCTTTCGTTTCCCATCTAACACACAATTTCCTGAAAACCGAAAGAAATAAAAATCAAAGTTTCTAATTATCTTTCCAAACCAGGGAATATTTCCGATTTCAACAATTGACCCGAATTTGGAATACTTTGAAACGTCCCAAACTTTGAATTCTTCCGTAATTGTACCAGAAATGTTCTGTGTCATTCTGAAAAATGATAATATGTAATAAAATGATAATACAAAAAAGTATATCATTATAGAATGGAATTCTGAATGAGATGTTACAAAACTAGACGATATCTTTGTCTTAGCCTGATTGATTCTGGGACCATGACAGCATAAATTTGGTTACAGGAGGACATTACGAAGCTAATGAATGCTTCTGGCATGAAAGTAGACGGCATACTCATTCCAAATCTATTTTTAAAATTTTCTAAAACCAACTGGAAGCCGAGAAAACGCGCCTCAAAACCATGGCCTAGAAAAAGTACCAACCGGCGAAAGCTAGTCCGCAGGCATGAAAAATCCAAAAAAAAATACATAAATAAAAATGAAAACAACATTAAAAAGGACTACTAGAAGTATTCTGCATAACTATTAATTAACGAAATACTTAAAAAAGCTCATAGGAAAAATTTAGGCCAAATTTTGCTAGGCCATTGTTTTCACGGGGTTTTTTTTACTACAGAGAGTGAACACGAGTGAGATAGAGCGCCGAACACCGAAACTTCCGAAATTACTTTTAAAAAGCGTGTAAATATCTAACCTTCAACTTTACAGTTTCACAAATTTCAAAACTTCCGTCGTGATTTTTAAAAACTTCAAAAACTCCAAAAATTAGCAAGGCAGAAGAATATTATGGAAGAAGTTTCGCACAAGGATAGTTAGGCCGCAATCAGTAAGCGCGCACTATTGATGAGGGTCCATTTTTTCAGGTACACTGAAAAAATGGACCCTCATCAATAGTGCGCGTCAATACCGCAGTAAAAAAAAACACCGTGTTTTGAAGGTCATTTTCTCAGCTTTTAGGTGGTTTTAGAAAATTTTAAAAACAGATTTGGAATGAGAATATTTTTTAAAAATTTTATATTTTTAAAAGAAATTATAGAAAACGTTTGTGGAAAATAAATTAGAAAATAAAAATAATAAAATAAAAAACGACCGGATTACTACTGAAAAATGTTAAAAAGGTATACAATACGACTGGATTAATACCAAAAACCTGAATAATAAATGTGCTGGCCTTTTTTCACACCATACTCGTTTGGTGGTCTTAAAATATCCCACCCGACGCTATTCGTCTGCGTGTGCTTAGATTGTGCGGGTCTGGTGTGTCTCTGCGTCTCCCTCTAACGTCGATTAGATAGGAAATCAATAATGCACTCCTCCACATAATTATACACTCACTAGTGGCTTCAGAGTCGGGGAATCCCAATTATTTCCTGGCCATCGTGCTCATTAGAAATAAATAACATCGACAACGTTTGGGGGATATCTCGTGAAAAATTTACGCAGGAAACAAGATCTACAGGGACGTGAAAGAGCTGAAAAAATGGAAAAATTCGAGATTTTTCGATTGCTCAGCTAAAAATGGATTTCGCTCCAGGACCTTTTTGCAACTCATACCGATCCTTCTTAGATATTGTATGACGTTTTTCTGAAAATCTGCAGAAAACTGATTTTTGTCGAATTTCACAAAAAAATGAAAAAAAATAATTTTATAAATTTTATACATTTTATTTAAAAAATTAATTTTCCAAATTTTATATTGTCAAGATAATAATTTCTGGCCGCTCGTTTTGCGGAGTGTCGTTGGGAATTTACTCGCAGCGCGACCGCAACGCGCTCAAATTCAAATTTCTCACTTGGTCTTGTACGGTGGAAAAGTTGAAATTAATTATAAAACTCAAAATGAGTAAAGAAACACTTCAAAATCACGAAACATTTTCGCTGGTCCACAAGATAATCGACGTCTATCTTTAAGATCCTAAAACTGAATTTGCACCTGTTGTTTCGGTCATCTTAACCAAAAGTGCGTGTGCTGTAAGACCGCCCGTTTTCGTTGTTTTCCATCATACTGGTCGGCCTGTTTCAGAAGGGAATCAACGTCTGAAAATAGCGAGGATTTCAGAATTATCAAAATTTGTAATTTTTAAAGTATTCTTCAGAAAAAGAAACGAAATATTCACAAACAATAAAAATGGAATCAAAATCTCATAAAAAAGAGGTAGATGAAATAAAATAAGACGCAAAAAATGATGTATTGTTAATCGTCGAACCCAAGAAACCTTTCAAAATATGGAGGACTTTTAATATAGAAAAAAACAGTTCCAGCATAAGAAAGAGAAGAAGCCAATGCTTCATAGCCAGGACCAAGGAAAACATCTAAAAGAATAAGAAACACAAAAAATGACACAAGATAGTACGCAAATGGTATCAGCGAAACGTAAGCACTAGGTAGTCCAAGATTTTCTTCAAAAAACGCATCAAATGTAAGACGTGTTTCGTCGATTTTAACCAAAAGTGCTTCAGTCGTCAGAACACTGCCATTTTTCGTCACTTCTCTCTTCAATTTTCGAAGTTCAGTTCTCCTTAACTTCTTAAACACTTTTGTCTGCAAAAAATTATCGTTTCAGTAAATTCTATATCTAAAAATGACTTTTTTAAAAACCTGAAGCTCTGAAAGCTTGTAGACTTCCGATAGGCGAAGTTTTTCAACAGTTGAGATGGTTTTTGAAGAAATCAGAAAATCCTCACCGTGTGCCGTCAAAAATTCAACATCATATTGTTCGGCCAATTTCAGAAGGGCGTCTACGTTTGAGTCTGAAAATAGAAAGGATTTCAGAATTGTCAAAATTTGTAATTTTTGAATTTTCTTAAGAAAAAAGCTAAATTCAGCAATATGTAAAAAAGAAACAAAACCTGTTATTTTGTGATTCCTGATGTCATACAAAATAGCGAGAAAAGTTTCGAAAATCGCGTTATACTCGATTGTTCTAGCATCTCTATTTCCAGCTGATTCAGTTTCACGAAACACTGATGAGCAGCACATGAGAGGCTGCAAACACACTATAAGTTTTTAAAAAAAAATACCAAAGCAGCACTTTTTCCAATTAAAAAATTTTTTTTCCAAAATTTTTTAAAAATAACATTTCCAAATATTAAAAAAAATTACCACATTTTATTTTCCCAATTAAAAACAAATTACAAATTTTTAAAAAATAAATTTTCAAAATTTAAGAGACGATGTCCGAGTCAGGTTGAATCCTAGTGCCCTAGGCCGAATAATTGTGCTATCAACTTGAAACTTCGTATGTGAATGCGGTAGGGGTCAAAGATTATTTTCGTACCACAAAACCTGTGAAGTGTCCCGGCGTTCGGGGGGAGCTCCCCATTTTGTCCTACAACTTTGACCGGCTATAACTTTGCTCATTTCCCGAACAACAAGGAGATATGTATATTATTAGGAAGCTCTCATTATGTCCTACAACTTTATTGTTAACAACAAAGCGCAAAAAATTTTTTGAGTATGAAAATGTTGAAGATAGAAAATTGGGTTTAGTTTTTCATAATTTTCAAATGAAAAATCCCCATTGGCGGTATAAAAATTTTACGAATTCCTGTAGAAAATGATATTTCCTATCGAATGATATATATAAGATCAAAAACTCAGGGTCCCATAGTTTCAAAAAATAGCAAAATATGCCAAAAAATGACACTTTTTGGCCAAAAATGCACATTCAAATGAGCTGTAAATACCTTAAAATTGAGCTTTTTGTTTCAAATTTGAACTTAGATGGTCGTTTTTATTATTTTCTTCCATTTCGAGCCATTTTTGTAAGAAAAATCGAAATTTTTTTTTTTTTTTTAATTTTCGATGACTTTTTTTTGGTCAATTTTTCGAAAAATTTTGTAAAAATTTTTTTGCGTTTTTTTGCCAATTTTATATCGTAAACATCATAATTTGTCGTTTTTTGAAACAATAGAAACATTTTTGAGCAAAAAGCGAAAAAAAAATTTTTACAAAATTTTTCGAAAAATTGACCAAAAAAAAGTCATCGAAAATTTTCAAAAAAAAACATTTTTCGATTTTTCTTACAAAAATGGCTCGAAATGGAATTACTCAAAAAAAATTTTTTGCGCTTTGTTGTTAACAATAAAGTTGTAGAATATAATGAGAAGTTTCTAATAATATACATATCTGCTCGTAGTTCGGAAAATGAGCAAAGTTATACACCGTCAAATATGTAAGTCAAAACGGGGAGCTCCCCCCGAACGCCGGGACACTTCACAGGTTTTGTGGTACAAAAATAATCTTTGACCCCTACCGCACTCACATACGAAGTTTCAAGTTGATAGCGTAATTATTCGGTCTAGGGTACGTACTAACGTGTTAAATTTAACGCGACTCAGACACTGTCTCTTAATTTAGGTAATATGTACTGCACGGGAAGTCCATTAAAAGAGGGAATTATGGAGAATAGAAATGATGTAAATGCGTTTAAATCTTTTATTATTCGCGTTTAAATCTTTTATTATTCGCGTTTAAATCTTTTATTAAGCGGGAAAACGAGCTGCCAGCAAAAAAGTTTCCACCGCGGAAGAGGTTTGGGTTCCTATTATTTTGTGATTCCTGATGTCATACAAAATAGCGAGAAAAGTTTCGAAAATCGCGTTATCCTCGAGTGTTCTAGCATCCCTATTTCCAGCTGATTCAGTTTCACGAAACACTGATGAGCAGCACATGAGAGGCTGCAAAAAGTTTAAGTTTTTAAAAAATTATTTTTTTAATTTAAAAAATTACAAGTTTTATGTTTTAAAAAAATTCCAAATTTTTATGATGAAAATGATAAATTTATGAAATTTAAAAGATTTTTCCAATTAAAAAAAGTTCAATATTAAAAAAAAATAACATTTCCAAATATTAAAAAATTTCAATATTTAAAAAAAATTAATTTTCAAAATTTTAAAAATTGAATTTAGGCATTGTGTACTGCACGGGATACCCATTAAATTAGGGAATTACGGAGAATAGTAATGACGTAAATGAGCTAAAAAAATTTATTAATTCTCTTGGTTTTTTTCTAGTGGGATACCGCGGATTTGGCCTAGTAACGACCTTAACTTTTTTTTCACTGGAAAAGGTGTAACGACCTTAACTTTTTTTACTGGAAAAGGTGTAACGACCTTAACTTTTTTAATGAGTATCCAAAAATAGACGTTTGCCTTGACGCACTTTCGGATATTCGTTTTTAAGTGTTTTTTCAGCGTTTTTGATGCTTTTTACGGTTTGTAGTCGCCTTAACTTAAAAAAATTTATTTTTGTAACGAGCTTAACTTTGAGATTTCGAAATGACCTAATCCCACCTATGGTAACGACCTCAACTCGAGGCGGATTCGAGAACAGTGATGAAAAAATCGGTCATATTTTCGTTTTTAAGCGTTTTTTCGCGTTTTTGCCGCATTTTACTTGTTGTAGTCGCCTTTTTTGTTTGTATCGAGCTTAACTCTGAGATTTCGAAATGACCCTATCCCACCTATGGTTTCTAGTCCGCGATAGTTTGGGTTCCTAGGCCACCCATTAAATTTGTGTGTGTGTTTTTTTGCATTTAAAATATGACATGTTGAGTGTTTATATCGGTGTTTCATTTTAAATGCAAAAAAATGCTAATGGAGGAATTGAGCAATGATTTTTTGAACTCAAAGTATGCAATTTTTGAAGAGCTGTACCTTGGCTCTCAAATTCAATATTTTTGGAGAAAATTTAGACTTTTTGCCTTTATCCATAGTAGATGCGCTAAATTTGAGAAAAATTCATCAATATTTTGCAAAAACCATGTTTTTGAAAAGAGCGATAAGTCGGTTCGTTTTTTTTTTTTTTGAAAAAATATGTTTGTTATAATTATGATCACCGACTAAGAATGCTCTCTAATAAGCAAAATGTTTAATTTACATTGAACTCACCAATTTGTCAACATATAACTTCCGGTCTCCAACAATCAGCTCAATTTCCGTATCGAGATTCCGAGCGATCGAAAAATCAGTAATTCCCATTTCGTGAAAACCAACTGACTCTAGGATTTCGACTTCTACGGATATTTCAAATTTTCCATCTGTCACATAACCATTCGATGGAAGGATCAAGTCAGATTTTCTGATAAACCAGCTGTTTCCCCAATTTAGGTGATCTTTATTATAACAGACAGTATCCTCCTTGTATGTTGCATATCCAAATTCCTTGTCTAACCAATATCCTACTCGAGCTTTGCAACCCCATAAATTGGATTTGGAGCCACAATAAACAAATATTGCTAAATATTCAACATTATCTTTCGTTTCCCATCTAACACACAATTTCCTGAAAAAAAAGAACTAGAAATAAAAGTTTCAAATTATTTTCCAAACCAGGGAATATTTCCGATTTCAACAATTGAACCGAATTTCGAAAAGTTTGAAACATCCGAAACATCGAATTCTTCCGAAAATGTATCAGATATGTTCTGTCTCATTCTGAAAAATAGTAATATGGTATACAAATAGGAAAATTATGGTAAATAAACGTTTGGGGAAAATACATTTCATTAAAAAAAACGACTGCCAAAAAACTGAATAATAAATATGATGGCGTTTTTTTTTCAAACCAATTAATCTCCCACCCGACGCTGTTCTTTGTCTTCGTTTGCTCAGATTGTGCGGGTCTTCCCATCGTGGTGTCTTCGTGTCTCACTCTAGTTTTCACAGCATTTCTTTTATACAAAACTGTAGGCACGACACCATCATTTTTTCATTCACACATCATACAATCGCGTCCCACCAAACTTTTACAACCATTTTAACATTTTTATTTTAACGTTAACACATTTTATAACCATTGATTGACACGTTAACACATTTTATGACCATTGATTGACACGTTAACCAACTATATCTCTTTAAAGTGCTCAAACTAGGAAGAGATAAAAATCCGCCCATACTGCAGATAATGCGGTATAAATACCCAACTGTATTCTATTTTCGTTCATTTTTTACTTATGGTTACTTTTTTTTTTAAAATAAATTTATCTACATTTCATTTAACCTTAACTTTATTACCCCTTTTCGCCATAAATATCCATTTTTTAGGGTCTTCTCAAATTTGGCTGGAATTGAGAATCTGTATTTCTCATTCTCGTGATTGGATCGAGTTTCGGAATGGAAAAATAAACAACAATCATTGTTGCGGAAATAAGCGAATAACCATTGAGAAAAGGAAGGTAAGAATTTCTAATTTTTAAATTTAAATGCCCGCAGTTTTTTAAATATCTTTGGGGTCCAAATATATTTTTCGAATTTTCAGCCAGTACAACTCCTATCAGCACTCGAGGCGCAGATGATGCGTCAATCGGTGGAGGACTTCCCCTCATCGATGTACTCCAGATGCAGGGAATCAGCTTGATTGACACACTCGCCATTGAGCGGGTATGGAGCAGAGCTCCTTGACTGTTCAAAGGCGATGGTACCCGCCTCGTTGTGTTAGATAAGGCGAGCATTGCCATGTCGAGGAGCAGTGCTCGCCAACATATTTTTATGAGAAAGGATAAAAACACGAAGAGACTCTTTATTTTTAAATTAATAAATTTTTTTAATTATGCTGTTTTATTTTCTTGAAATCCATTAAAAAAACAAATCAAATAAATGAACATAACAAAAATCAACAGAGGATAAAAATCCACGCAAATCAGTTGAAAAATCAAGAAAAATCCTATGACAAATCAACCACACAAAAACAAAAAATCAACAAAATAAACATAACAAAATCAACAGGGAAAAATGAAAAAAAAAAACCACAAAAAGTTCTTAAACCTCTGGGTTCTTTCCACCTCAACATTCGACGGCTTCACCGACTTCGTCATCAGCAACACTCAGAATCATCGAAGCTCTGCTTGAGATGTTCAAACGATCTGAAAATTATTTGATACTTTGAAATTTTTAATTTAACAGGCTTACTCGAATCAAGAACATCTATTTTTTGACCAAAGTTGTCACGGATCATCGACGCTAGAGATGGCTAAACCATCTGAAAAAATTTTTTTGAAATGTTTTTCTAATTTAATAGGCTTACTCGAGAAATCCACCAACGGATTTTCAACTTGACCCTCATCATCCAAAAACAGCAATACTTCAGCCATTTTTTCATCTTCGAATTCATCGATATCCTCCAAAAACATTCAAAATTTTTTATTTTTTAAATTAAACTGAAAATCCAAAAACTTACTTCTTCCTCCAGTGAAGATTGATCTGACACCCGAACGAATGAAACTTGAGATTTGACCGATGTATTGAAGCACAAATAGGAAAATTATGGTAAATAAACGTTTGTGGAAAATAAATTAGAAAAAACGAAATAAAATTTCAAAAAAAAAACCGACTGCCAAAAAACTGAATAATTTTTTCAAACCAATTAATCTCCCACCCGACGCAGTTCTTTGTCTTCGTTTGCTCATTTTCATCAGTTCTTATGTATTTTTCTCCTAGGAATTCGAAAAAATTACTTTCGAAGTAATTCTTAATCGCTAAAAGTGAGTTTTACCTAGTTTTATCGAGTTTGATGATTTTTCAGTGTTTTAAAGATTTTTATTAAAGACAGGGTGCCAGTTATTTTTACCCCATATGGATTTAATTGTGAAAAATTCGTCTTTCTATCGACATTCTAATATATTCCATGCGAAATCCAGACGAAAAAAAAACCGTATTCGCGTCCGGAAGATGAAAAAAATAATTTTCAAATTTCCGCCGTACACTTACGTACACTTTTTGGCGGGAAGCACAAAAATTTGAATTTTTTACATTTTTTTCAAAACCGTTATTTTTTTAATTTCTTTAGTGGAAAATGTTTCTTTTCAGTAGAATAACATAAGTAAAGTATGGTGCGATCAGATTCAAACAATTTTGAGTAATCCATGTGCTCGAGAAGCATGGTGTAAACTTGACGGACACACTCGCCATTGAGCGGGTTTGGCCAGCATGTCTTTATGAGGAAAGACAAAAAAACGAAGCGGCTTATCAGGAACACGGTGGAGGAGTATCACCACCAGCGGGGTAGGGTACTTCGGTACACTAACCTGCCGATGGTGGCAGATAGAGGGGGCCTCTACCCCCTCGAAATAGTATATGGTTGCTGGGAGGCAAGCATAAATAATTAATTTATTTTCTTTAAATTATGAATATGTTTTTTAAATAAAGAATTTTAATTTATGACTGTTTTATTGGTCTACGGAGTCTGGTAGTCCAACTTAAATGATTAAATGAAGGCAGATTCTTTTTGACTCCTCACTTTTTGACTTTTTCCCTTTTTGACTCCTTCCCCCTTTTTGACTTTTCGCACTTTTTGACTTTTATTTCTTTTTGACTTTTTTCCCCCTTTTTGACTTTTTGCACTTTTTGACTTTTATTTCTTTTTGACTTTTTCCCCCTTTTTGACTTTTTGCACTTTTTGACTTTTATTTCTTTTTGACTTTTTTCCCCCTTTTTGACTTTTTGCACTTTTTGACTTTTATTTCTTTTTGACTTTTTCCCCCTTTTTGACTTTTTGCACTTTTTGACTTTTATTTCTTTTTGACTTTTTTCCCCCTTTTTGACTTTTTACACTTTTTGACTTCTATTTCTTTTTGACTTTTTTCCCCCTTTTTGACTTTTTACACTTTTTGACTTCTATTTCTTTTTGACTTTTTTCCCCCTTTTTGACTTTTTACACTTTTTGACTTCTATTTCTTTTTGACTTTTACCATTTCTTACTATATGCACTTTTTATTTACAGTGTTTTTATACTTCCGCGAATTTTTATACAGAATTTAGTAGAAATCGTTCTCATACTATTCAAAGGTGATTAGATTTTAGATCATAGCTAGTTTTACTGAACAGGTGTTTTTTTTTACTACACAGCAGTTTTTTTTACTACTCAGCTATTTTGCTACTGATTTTCATTCTGAAAACTACTTTTTTTCATCTAAGTGATTACACATGCGAATGTTGTGAAAAAAATGACACTGCCATAATAACTCATTGTGAGCGAAGTTTTTGATTTCGAGCTGACCCGTGTTTTTGAAATAGAACCAAATTCGAGTATTTCTGATAGGCTAAACATTCAATGTTTCAAAGGCAATTTTAGAATAATTAGTATTTGGTAAAAACATTTTAATATTCATTTGGCACTTCACTCACTCGAATATAATTTTTTTTTTCAAAACATTTTTGACTGCGGAAAAAAGTAGACGTTGTTCAATCGTACTAGAATAGCGTTTCATGACAAAGATTGATAATGCGAACATATGCTGGAATAAAACCTTCAGTGTTTATTTAACAAAACACACCAATTTTTTTTCAAAACTGGAAAAATCAACTCTTCAAAAATAATAGACGCGTTTATAAATTTTTCCAGGTCTTTTTATTAGGCTACGAACTATCTAATTATTTCTTTCAAGGCGACGTTTTCGATATCGAGGAAACCATCCTGCAATACACTGTACCGAAAAGTAGTTGCTCGATCTTTTATAATCGAAAAATGCAAATTTTTTAAAACAATTGAAAAATAATGCAAAAAAAAAACAAGATATGATCAGATATTGGGGAAAGAGACCTTAACAAAGTAAAATATTTAAACAAACTAAGTCGGGATCGATAGGGAAAAAAAAGGCCTGCCAGTAAAATATATTCAGGCAGGTCCGATTCTTTTTATATCGATATTACGACATTTGAAGCAAAAAACTAGTAATTTTCTTTAAACTCACCTTAATCATCAGCAATAACCGTTAGAATATGCAGGAAAATAAGTAAAATAGACCACGAATAATTTCCACAGCAAAAACGGTGAAATATATACAGAGAATAACGAAAACCAACCAATTTAGGCCAAGAAATGAAATATTTCTTCTTGGAAGGCACACAACAAGCCATTGCACACGCCACCTTGTGCTACCGTATTCGTGTGTGCGCCGAGACCCGCGTGTAAATATACACACAAAATCAGTATTTTATTTTCAAATTGGTTGGTTTTCGTTATTCTCTGTATATATTTCACCGTTTTTGCTGTGGAAATTATTCGTGGTCTATTTTACTTATTTTCCTGCATATTCTAACGGTTATTGCTGATGATTAAGGTGAGTTTAAAGAAAATTACTAGTTTTTTGCTTCAAATGTCGTAATATCGATATAAAAAGAATCGGACCTGCCTGAATATATTTTACAGGCAGGCCTTTTTTTTCCCTATCGATCCCGACTTAGTTTGTTTAAATATTTTACTTTGTTAAGGTCTCTTTCCCCAATTTCTGATCATATCTTGTTTTTTTTTGCATTATTTTTCAATTGTTTTAAAAAATTTGCATTTTTCGATTATAAAAGATCGAGCAACTACTTTTCGGTACAGTGTATTGCAGGATGGTTTCCTCGATATCGAAAACGTCGCCTTGAAAGAAATAATTAGATAGTTCGTAGCCTAATAAAAAGACCTGGAAAAATTTATAAACGCGTCTATTATTTTTGAAGAGTTGATTTTTCCAGTTTTGAAAAAAAATTGGTGTGTTTTGTTAAATAAACACTGAAGGTTTTATTCCAGCATATGTTCGCATTATCAATCTTTGTCATGAAACGCTATTCTAGTACGATTGAACAACGTCTACTTTTTTCCGCAGTCAAAAATGCTTTGAAAAAGAAATTATATTCGAGTGAGTGAAGTGCCAAATGAATATTAAAATGTTTTTACCAAATACTAATTATTCTAAAATTGCCTTTGAAACATTGAATGTTTAGCCTATCAGAAATCGAATTTGGTTCTATTTCAAAAACACGGGTCAGCTCGAAATCAAAAACTTCGCTCACAATGAGTTATTATGGCAGTGTCATTTTTTTCACAACATTCGCATGTGTAATCACTTAGATGAAAAAAAAGTAGTTTTCAGAATGAAAATCAGTAGCAAAATAGCTGAGTAGTAAAAAAAAACTGCTGTGTAGTAAAAAAAAACACCTGTTCAGTAAAACTAGCTATGATCTAAAATCTAATCACCTTTGAATAGTATGAGAACGATTTCTACTAAATTCTGTATAAAAATTCGCGGAAATATAAAAACACTGTAAATAAAAAGTGCATATAGTAAGAAATGGTGAAAAAAGTCAAAAAGAAATAGAAGTCAAAAAGTGTAAAAAGTCAAAAAGGGGGAAAAAAGTCAAAAAGAAATAGAAGTCAAAAAGTGTAAAAAGTCAAAAAGGGGGAAAATAGTCAAAAAGAAATAAAAGTCAAAAAGTGCAAAAAGTCAAAAAGGGGGAAAAAGTCAAAAAGAAATAAAAGTCAAAAAGTGCAAAAAGTCAAAAAGGGGGGAAAAAGTCAAAAAGAAATAAAAGTCAAAAAGTGCGAAAAGTCAAAAAGGGGGAAGGAGTCAAAAAGGGAAAAAGTCAAAAAGTGAGGAGTCAAAAAGAATCTGCCTTAAATGAATGTTTTTTATTTTTTTAACTTTGAAAATGTTTTATTTTGGAAATAAAGAATTTTATTTTATGACTGTTTTATTTTTGAAACCCCACAAAATCATGAAGAAATATAAGGCAAATCAAAAAAATCCACAAATAAAACAAAATCAAGAAAGTGCCAACAAATCAACGGGGGTAAACAACCACATAAAAACAATAAAAAAATCAACAGACGAACAAAAAGCAACGGAAGAGCAACAGATCAACGGGCAAAAAAAAAATGAAAAAAACCACCAAAAAAAGTTTTTAAACCTCTTGGTTCTTTCCATCTCAGCAGGCTTCGCCTTCTTCTTCATCAACAACATGCAGGAGCAGCGAGTCTTTGCTAGTGATGCTCAAGTGATCTGAAAAATTATTTGAAATTTTATTAATTTAATAGACTTACTCAAATCAAAAATATCCAACTTTCCACTATAGTTGTCACGGATCATAGCAGCTCTGTGAGATATATCTGAATGATCTGAAAGTTATTTGATATTTCGAAATTTTTTAATTTAAAAGCGCACCCCCTGGAGCCATTGAAGCTTCGATTGCAGTGTTTGGGGGGTCTGAAAATTATTTTGAAATAACTTTAGAAAAAATTTTAATAGGCTTACTCGAGAAGTCCGCCAAAGACTTTTCAACTTGCTCTGAATCATCCAAAAACAATAATACATCATTCATTTTTTCAGCCTCAATTTCATCAACATCCTCAAAAACCATACACTCAGCTGGTGCTTATGGTGAAGCTAAATTTTTTTTATTTTTTAAATTAAACTGAAAATCCCAAAAAAAACTTACTACTTCCACCTCTGAAGATTGATCTAAACCACGAACAAATGTATCTTGCGATTTGACCGATGTAGTGAAGCACTGAAAAAAAAGTTTTGATATGCTGAAAACAAAATGTAGAATTTTATACCAGATTTGCGCTTAACAAGCATCAACATCACGGCCGAAACTGGCAGAATCACTGCGAATCCAGTAGTCCAATCCAGGCCCGTGTGCCCTGCATGCATTGGATCATTGATTTCAGGGATTGAGGGGGTTGATTGCGACGCTGCCTGAAAATAATAATTTGATGAAAAATATTCGAAAATTTGAAAAAAAAACCTGATTGAGCAACTGTAATAGTTCCGATCGCTTAAAACAATAATAACTATAGTTATAATATCCCCTTGTCCCCGTTTATGTTCGCTTTCCCCCGTTTACCCATTCCACCTTCCCCTTTTTCTGTGCGTCTCCTGTGTAGAGAGACACTAAACTATGGTCACTCCGTAATGGCGGAACTTTGTAGTTTTTGCGAGGGTTGATTAAAAAGCATTTGTGGCGACAATTGCCGCACAATACGTCGCGATCATTTTCACCACGATTTTATTTTTAAAAAAAAATAATTTTTAGGATTCTGTATTTTCTATCATGGTGTGTTGTATACCGTAACCCTAACTGCAGAAAAATACATACCGTACTCATTTGAAAAAATAAAACTAACTAACGTTTTTTAAGGTCTTCCCGCGTCGTGTCTCTGCGTCTTTCACAGCATTTCTTTGATTAATACTCCAGTACGTGCTTACACAAAAAGCGTCGTTTAGATAGGAGAAAAAAACATTACAAATTATATTTTTATTTACTGTAACAAAAAATCGGTTGCAAACAAATACACATTTTTTGAAGACAAATTTAAAACAGAATTTTTTTTGCAATTTTTAATAAAATTTTCAATTAATATAAAATTCCACATTAACGTGTTTATCATAATAATTATTATTATGCCATCAACATCCAAAAAAATTTTTAAATCTTTGAATTTAATCAATTTTCAGCAAAGTTTCGATTAATGCTACATTTTTTTGAACGAACTTTTGAAATTATTCGTGGTTTTCTTAGAATTTGGGTAACGTGTCGGAAATCCTACAATTGCGAGCCAACGAATAGTTTAATAACGGCAGAAAACTGTTTCTGACCCGTCGACGTCTCACACTCACTCGCCAGAAGAGAGCCAAGCAGAAATGCGTCATTTTGATTGTAAGGCAGCTTGGGCTGCCTCTTTTTCTATTTTTTTCATTTTTATATTATTTAATCTTTTTCATCTTTTAATTTATATTAAATAAAGTTTAATTGCCCCAGGTTTGAGAATTCCCAACCCATCAATCAACAAAAGGTTCTATTTCGAATAGAAATATTTATATAACGGAGGCATATAACTATAAATATTACTGCCATTTAATACTATCGTGTTCGGGAGGTCCCCCACAGAGCTCCCCCCTATCACTGTCTCACATACCAAAATCGCGTCCCACCAAACTTTTATAACCATTGATTGAGACGTAAACGCATCTGTCCAACGTTATCTCTTTGAAGTGCTAAAACTAGAGACTTAGAGATAAAAATCCGCCCATGTAGCAGATAACATGGTATAAAACCAACTCTCGGCACATATAATGTATTATATTTTTGTTCATTGTTTACTTATATGCATACTTTTATGTTTACTTTTTTATAAACTTATCTAAACTTAACTTTATTACCCTTTTCGCCATAAATACCCATTTGTTTAGGGTCTTCTCAAACTTGGCTGGAATTGGGAATCTATATTTCTCATTCTTGTGATTGGATCGAGTTTTGGAATGAAAAAAAAAACAAAATGAAGCACACTAGTTGTTAAAAGAAGGTAAGCATTTCGAATTTTTAAAGTTAAATTTTTTAATTTTTAAAGTTAAATTTTCTAATTTTTAAAGTTAAATTTTCTAATTTTTAAAGTTAAATTTTCTACTTTTTAAAGTTATATTTTCGAATTTTTAAAGTTAAATTTTCTAATTTTTAAAGTTAAATTTTCTAAGTTTCTCTTAAATTGTATCAAAGGATCGCAAAGATTTTCTGATTTTGAAATACCTAAAAACGAGCTGAAAATGCTGAAATTAAAAAAAGTTCGATTTTCTTGAAATTTTAAAATTTCATTCGAAAGCCTGACTCGTTTTGTGCATATTTTTCAAAGAAAAAATCATATTACAGTTTTTTCATCGATTTTGAAACGTGAATACTGTAATTTCCAAAAACTCATATGCAAAACATAACGAGGGCGGGGCCTATACACCAGAGCTGTGCGAGAAAAAGTTTTCGAGAAAATTTCGAGAAACGAGAAACCCGAGAAAAAAAAATTCGAGAAAATTTCGAGAAACGAAAAACCCGAGAAAAAGTTTTCGAGAAAATTTCGAGAAACGAGAAAATTTTTTCGAGAAATCCAAAAAAAGAAACGAAACATTTCGCAAACTTAGGAACATATTTTATAATTTTTCATATGTTCCAAAGCACAACAGATGTTTAATACATCGTCACGCTCCTTTAAACTGTTGCAGAAAAGCTTTGAATTCAAACATTTTCTTCAACTATTATTTTAATTTTTTTTTGATTTCTCGAAAATTTTTCGAGAAATTTCTCGCCGATAAATTTTCTCGGAATTATTTTTCGAGAAATTTCTCGTCGAGAATTTTTCTCGGAAATATTTTCTCGAAAAATGTCGAGAAATCGAGAAATTCGAGAAACGAGAAACGAGAAACGAGAAATGCACAGCTCTGCTATACACGCCTATACACGCCTATACACGCCTTACACAGACAGCTTCCCGGCTTTTGAATGAAATTTTTTCGTAATTAAAAAAAGTAGCAGGCAATGATTAGTGTCATTAGAATCGCCGTAGTATGTAGATTCTAAAAATGTCAAAAAAATTCAGATTTTCCAGAATTAAAGTATTTTTGTGCTCATTTGTCTGAAAATCACTTTAAAAATTTAATTTTCCGAATGAAAGCAGAAATATTGCAATGATTAGTGTCTTTAGAATCGCCGTAACGTGTAGATTCGAAAAATAGCTAAAAATTTCAGATTTTCCAGAATTAAAGTGTTTTTGTGCTCATTTGTCTGAAAATCACTAAAAAATGTCGAAAATATGAATATTTTTAAAAATTTCAGCATTTTCAGCTCATTTTTTAGTATTTCAAAATCAGAAAATTTTTGCGATTCTTTGATAAAAAGAGAAACTTAATGACATTCAAATAAACTCACGAAAACATTCCAAATTAAAATTTTAAAAGTTAAATAAAGATCCGCTTACTATTTTTTTTGCAATTTTTAAATTTAAGCATAGAAAAAGGTACTTCCGCTCAATGGATGTGCATTCGTGGCGATTTTGGAGCTGGTAACGAGAGATCGATGAAGAAAATAATGGTCAGCGAATGTCAAAGTAGGAATTTTTCAACAATTAAGTTTCTTATCTAATTTGAAAATTATTTTCAGTAAGACGGCAAAAAAGATCAGAAGAAGATTGTGGTACAAGCTTTGAAAAATGTGCTCAATCGAATCTTGAGAAACATGTCCACGCAGACGTTGAAGAGTATTTTTGTCGCATTTTGGGTCGAGTTCCATTTCATTTTCGTAAATCGCGGAAGAATTTGAGAATCTAGAAAATGCAAAGCAATCGATAATGGATTCGGAAACGAGGAAATATGTGAAGTTTGCGACCAATTCACACTGGCTTCTGAGATCGCAACGAAATCGGTCGATGTTTTGCCAGTTACTGATGAGAAAGAATGTAAAGTTTGTCGAATGTGTTGGAAGGATATTATCAAAGGATGCCTGCCTCTGTTATTAACGATATGCACATTGACGAGGTACCTATCGGAAATAGCACAACTGAATACGATCGAGATAATGATGATCCAAAAAACGGCTGAAAGCAAACAATCCACATTATATCAGCATAAAAATCAATGAATTTTTTTCATTTACTCTCAACAAGGACATCATTTTTGAGAACACAAGCCGATGCGGACAAACTCATTTTGCGAACGGAAAATACCGCAGAAGATGGTCATCTGTTAACGCAAGCGAATTTTGATCACCTCCCGTTGAGAGATGTTGTCGAAAAGGTAGCATACATCAAATTGGCGAAGGAATTTGGATTTCTTAATTTCAGAAAATTGAATATATGGAGGTTCGGATGTTTGAGATTCGTCAAGCGATCAGGCAGTTGGAAATCAATATTAGCAGTGAAGGAAGTGACTTCTATTGATATTCGGGTTTATATTCTAGTTCAAGCTTTTGAAAATATTTATATTTAATTACAGCAAATTGGCAAGGTATTTAACATCGAAGTGGGGGCAAGACTGGGAAGACGAGCTGCCGAAGATCAATTGCACGTTTACATTTGCGGGTTTCAAAACCCTACAAGGAATGGTATTTCAGGTATTTTTCTTCGAATTTTTCTGATTTAGTTTATCTGTCTATATTACGGTGTTTTTTTTTGAAATACAAAAACGAGATGAAAATGCTAAAAATTTTCATATCTTTGACATTTTTTTAGTGATTTTCAGACAAATGAGCACAAAAATATACTTTAATTCTGGAAAATCTGAAATTTTTTGGTATTTTTAGAATCTACACGCTACGGAGATTCTAAAGACACTAATCATTGCCATGTTTCTGCTTTAATTCGGAAAATTAACTTTTTTTTAGTGATTTTTAGACAAATGAGCACAAAAATACTTTAATTCTGGAAAATCTGAATTTTTTTGACATTTTTAGAATCTACATACTACGGCGATTCTAATGACACTAATCATTGCCTGCTACTTTTTTTAATTACGAAAAAATTTCATTCAAAGCATCAAAAGAGAAGGTAGTTATAGTTTTGTTTTCCCCGAACAATATCAATTTTTCAGTATTACTACATTCAAAATTTGTCGAATGGAACAATGAAACGATACGATATGCCGTCAAGCAAACATATAGCATTACAGCTACATTTTGAAGAAGCGGCAGTGATTGGGAAAAAGCGGAAATTTCAAAAAATTTGAAGAAGCCATTAAAAATTCTAAATCGAACTTCTTTTCTTATTTTCTTCTGAAATGTTTCTTGAAAAAATAGTTTTTTAATAAATATTACAACTTTGTTTTATTTTTTTTACCTACAAAACTTAACGTTGTCATACCGGCGCTAAAAATCAAAAAAACTTTGAACAAACCCGAACGAGCTAACAATCTGGAAAAAGAACGGGAATGAATCTCAAGACGTTCTCACTCACTCAAGATGCTCTTAAAACGGTAAAAGTGTTTTATTTTAATTGTTCAAACATAATTTAAATGACTAATGACTACTACAATGTATAATCCAGCGATCAGTCTAACTTGGAACGGAAACATCGATTTACATGAACTTGGATTAAATTCCAACGCTTTGAGAGACAATGTCTGAGTCGCGTTCAATCTAACACGTTAGTACGTGCCCGAGACCGAATAATTGTGCTATCAACTTAAAACTTGGTATGTGAGTGAGGTAGGGGCCAAAGATTGCCACAAAACCTGTGAAGTGTCCCGGCGTTCGTGGGGAGCTCCCCGTTTTGTCTTACAATTTTGACGGGCTATAACTTTGCTCATTTTACGAACTACGTACAGATATGTATATTATTAGAAAGCTCTCATTTAGCTCTACAATTTAATTGTTGACAACGAAAAGCCAAAAAATTGTTTTGAGTATGAAAATGTTGAAGATAGAAAATTGGATTTAGTTTTTCATAATTTTCAAATGAAAAACCACCCTTGGCGGTATGTAAATTTTACGAATTCCTGTAGAAAATGAGTTTTACTATCGAGTGATATATAGAAGATCAAAAACTAAGAAGCCCATAGTTCCAAAAAATTGCCAAAAATGCGAAAAATTACACTTTTTAGCCAAAGTGCCAGTTTATGGAGCGCGTTTGAAATAGCAATGAGGCAATAGTAAATATGTCTTAGAACGTCTACTGAAAATAACGCGTTTTGTGAAACCGTGCCGCACAAATGCCACGACAAAAGTTAGGCGGGGACGAATTTTGGTGTTTCAGAAATCCTTGTTATTTCCGAAGCAACTGAGGATTTTTCGATTTCGTCTAACAATTGACAGCTTCGAGTTCACTGTATGGTCGTCGACGCGAGAAATTGAGCGGTATGAATACAAAAATATAATTTTATGTTAAAGTTTTCGGTTACAAGTAATATTTTTTTGAAATATTATGAAGTTCAAGAGGCTGAACTGATAAAATATCATACAATTTCTCAGCAGCTTCTCGACTCGTTCAATGAACTTATAGAAGAAACGAACTCAATCAAGAATAAGCAGTTTTTGTTGTCTATAAAATTTTTAAATATTTAATGAATAATGATAAGAATATTACCAGGACATCGATAAAGAAAGAGCACACGATAACCAAAAATAAATGTGTAGACACTTGTAATCAATCATCACAAAGGCTGTCTTTGGTCTCGACTTGCTGTTCCCAAAATAGGATGTTTTTTTGAAATGTTTTCATTTTTTTATCCATTGATAGCCCCTTCGAGGTTCAAATTTCGACCAAAATTTTCAGAAGTTGAGCGTAGAAAAAATCATGCTTAGAGGACTATCTAGAAGTTTTTGAAAATAGTTGCTAGCTAGACAGAGTTAGTTCTCATCAAATAAACAGCACACACCATTTTAGAAATACGAGTCAGCAGTTTATTCCTGATTTTTTGACAGACATTAATGTGCCTTGTATAAGTGATTTCACGTCAATTATAAAAGTTATAAAAAAATTAATGTGCTCGCTTTGATAAGCATTAGCGGCGGATGTTGAAAGGTCAGAGTACAAAGAAGCTGAACATTAAACTGAGCAATACGTTGAATCACGCTACAAAATGTCAATTGAGATCATTGAAACGTTGGGCATATTTTATGAGAATGAGTATTTTGTGCTTCGGTCAATTTAAGCGATCGATCTCGGAACTGAAAAATCCAGAACTGAAAAATCGGCAGGCCCGCCGATTTTCCGCGCTGATTCTCCGGCGTGCACGCACAGAGTTCAACCAGCATATTAATAAAAGCGTTTTCAAAAACTGCGAAATATGCCTTCGAGAATGATTTTTAATAGCTCAAAATCAAAAAATTCGTCAAAGTCTAAAGAGTTCTGCTGAAAAATTGAAATCAAGGAAAAGTGAGGGAAAGTGGGCTCTGCTCCGTCACTAATAAAAACTGGAACGATTCAGAAGGAACATAGGAAATGAATATAGGGATGTATTCCAAATGGATTCAAAATGTTGCCGACAAAGGAAAACGGTCATTCCGAATCAGCTAAAAATTCAAACCCATCTATAAACTCGTCAAAATTCGAAGTCGAAAGACCGGCTCAAATTTGAAATCAAGCTTCCCTTTTCAGTTTTTCAAATTTGCAAATTTAGATAATAAACTGTCTATTTTTCAATAATTATGAAATATTCCAATGGTTTTAATTGAAATTTTCATCACATTGATTCGCCTTTTTCGCATCGCTGGCGAGAGAAAAGATAAAAATGAGAGAGACAGAGAAAAAAGTGGCTCTGTTTCGCCATATTTCTGATAAGGCGTCTATAAAACGCAAAGCAAAACCTGTATTATCAGAGACAAAACGACATTTAAGATTTTTAAAAAATTACAACTCTTTGTTTTTTTTATTGAATGTTTCAGAATGACAAAAAACATAACTGGGAGAGTACCGTTTGAAGTCAGAGTATCTGAATTGACAACAAATGGTAACTTCAGTGAAATTGTCGAAATTGTTGGCATTCCATGGTTAGAAGAATGATAAAAAATTGTTTATTTAATCTAGTTTTTTTCAGGAAATTGAATGTTCACTTATCCAACGATAGTAATGAATATTTGGAAGTATATGCTTATTGTGATGTTCGAAGTCAAAGTGAATGGTCATGTGATGCACACGTTAATTTTTATTTGATGAGGGGAAATGAACGAGGACTGACCAGAGAACTGGAGCACTGTTTCAATAGTTCTAGTTCAAACCAAGGCAAGGGACAATTAATAAAGAAAGAAGTTTTATTGCTTCCCGAGAGCGGATATGTGAAAAATGGCAAGTTCACAATCGTAGCTGATATTGAAATTATATCAACAATTGGTTTTCCTATGTAGGTTTTTTAAATGAAAAAATACAAAAAATGTTAAAATCTACTACTGTATTATATATTTGTTTCGTCAGTTACCACAGTGATTATTTTGACACCATTGGTTACTTATTATTTTGATTGAGCAAAATCGCTGAAATAGGCCAAATATGAATCACAAATCAATATTTTTCAATAGCAATCATGACTAACATTTTATTGAATGTTTCAGAATGACAAAAAATATAACAGGAAGAGTACCGTTTGAAGTCAGCGTTTCTGAATTGACAACAGATTATAACTTCAGTGAAATTGTCGAAATTGATGGCATTCCTTGGTTAGAAGAATGAAAAAAAACTGTTTATTCAATCCAGTTTTATTCAGGAAATTGAATGTTAGATTATCCAACGATAGTATTGAATATTTGGAAGTGCATGCTGATTGTGACGTTCGAAGTAATAGTGAATGGTCATGTGATGCACACGTTAATTTTTATTTGATGAGAGGAAATGAACGAGGATTGACAAGAGAATTTAATGTCTGTTTCACTAGTTCTAGTTCAGCTTTTGGTTTGGGAGAATTTATCAAAAAAGATATTTTATTGCTTCCCGAGAGCGAATATGTGAAAAATGGCAAGTTCACGATTGTTGCTGATATTGAAATCATATCATCAATTGGTCTTCCCATGTAGGTTTTTAAATGAAAAAAAACACAATAGATGTTAAAAACGACAAATTTATTATATATTTGTTTCGTCAGTTGCAACAGTGATTATTTTCATTTTTTGATTGAGCGAAATCGCTTAAATAGACCGAATATGAATCACAAATCAATATTTTTCAATAGCAATCATGACAAACATTTTATTGAATGTTTCAGAATGACAAAAAACATAACTGGGAGAGTACCGTTTGAAGTCAGGGTATCTGAATTGAAAATATATAATTCCTTCACTGAAATTGTCGAAATTGATGGCATTCCTTGGTTAGAAGAATGAAAAAAAACACTGTTTATTCAATCTAGTCATTTTCAGGAAATTGAGTGTTAGTTTATCCAAAGATAGTACTGAATATTTGGAAGTATATGCTTATTGTGACGTTCGAAGTAAAAGTGAATGGTCATGTGATGCATACGTTAGTTTTTATTTGATGAGGGGAAATGAACGAGGACTGACCAGAGAACTGGAGCACTGTTTCAATAGTTCTAGTTCAAACCATGGCCTGTCACAATTAATAAAGAAAGAAGTTTTATTGCTTCCCGAGAGCGGATATGTGATAAATGGCAAGTTCACGATTGTTGCTGATATTGAAATCATATCATCAATTGGTCTTCCCATGTAGGTTTTTAAATGAAAAAAACACAATAGATGTTAAAAACGACAAATTTATTATATATTTGTTTCGTCAGTTGCAACAGTGATTATTTTCATTTTTTGATTGAGCGAAATCGCTTAAATAGACCGAATATGAATCACAAATCAATATTTTTCAATAGCAATCATGACTAACATTTTATTGAATGTTTCAGAATGACAAAAAATATAACAGGAAGAGTACCGTTTGAAGTCAGAGTATCTGAATTGACGAAAGATTATAACTACAGTGAAACTGTCGAAATTGATGGCATTCCTTGGTTAGAAGAATGAAAAAAAACTGTTTATTCAATCCAGTTTTATTCAGGAAATTGAATGTTAGATTATCCAAAGATAGTAATGAATATTTGGAAGTATATGCTTTTTGTGACGTTCGAAGTCAAAGTGAATGGTCATGTGATGCAAACGTTAATTTTTATTTGATGAGAGGAAATGAACAAGGATTGACAAGAGAATTTAATGACTGTTTCACTAGTTCTAGTTCAGCTTTTGGTTTGGGAGAATTTATCAAAAAAGATATTTTATTGCTTCCCGAGAGCGAATATGTGAAAAATGGCAAGTTCACGATTGTTGCTGATATTGAAATCATATCATCAATTGGTCTTCCCATGTAGGTTTTTAAATGAAAAAAACACAATAGATGTTAAAAACGACAAATTTATTATATATTTGTTTCGTCAGTTGCAACAGTGATTATTTTCAATTTGATATCATGCCTTACTTATTATTTTGATTGAGCGAAATCGCTTAAATAGACCGAATATGAATCACAAATCTAAATTTTTCAAAAGGAATCATGACTAACATTTTATTTAATGTTTCAGAATGACAAAAAACATAACAGGAAGAGTACCGTTTGAAGTCAGAGTATCTGAATTGACGACAGATTATAACTACAGTGAAACTGTCGAAATTGATGGCATTCCTTGGTTAGAAGAATGAAAAAAAAAACTGTTTATTCAATCCAGTTTTATTCAGGAAATTGTGTGTTTGTTTATCCAACGATAGTAATGAATATTTGGAAGTATATGCTTTTTGTGACGTTCGAAGTCAAAGCGAATGGTCATGTGATGCAAACGTTAATTTTTATTTGATGAGAGGAAATGAACGAGGACTGACCAGAAATCTGGAGCACTGTTTCAATAGTTCTAGTTCAAACCAAGGCAAGGGACAATTCATAAAGAAAGAAGTTTTATTGCTTCCCGAGAGCGGATATGTAAAAAATGGCACGTTCACAATCGTAGCTGAAATTGAAATTGTGTCAACTGTTGTCATAAAAAGTAAACGAACGGAAATTCAAAATTTGGTAATTTTCGGTGTGATTTTTGGTGTCTGTTAATCAGAATTTGTTCAAGATTCTCATTTTGAGTGACAAATTTAAATTGCTGGAAGCCAAAGAAATGGCGAGAAAAGTCCCGAATATCGCGTAATTTTTTTTTTACTTCGACTTTTAATTTTAATTTCAATATTTTTTTAGGTCTGAAATAATGAATGCCGAAAGCCAACTAAGAAATTATCGGCAAACGTTGGAAAATTTGATTGAAGTGGACGCGCAAGAATTGGTAATTTTTTCAGGGGGATTTTTGGTGTCTGTTAATCAGAATTTGTTCAAAATTTGTCGCCTAGTTTAGAATGTGCGTTTAGAATAGTTTAGAATATTTCACACAGCTGGACAAAAAAATGAATGCGATGTCAGTCTCAAAATTTTATGCTTTCTAATAATATACACATATCTGCTCATAGGAAAAGCGAACAAAGTTATAGCCCGTCACAGTTTTAAGACACAAGGGGAAGCTTTCGGAGGCCTAAATCAGAAAGGAAACCAAAAGATTATATTGGAAAAGTACCTTAATAAAAAGATGAAAACACCGTTTTTAGGATAAAATCGCATTTATTGTACTTCTAGTCATCTCTGGCTATTAATCTCGAAAAACCACTAGCGTTATCTCATTAGTATAATGCAATTTATCACCGATAAGCAGACTCCTCCTAACGGGGGTCCAAAGCTGTAAGAATCCAAATTTGAATGCGTGCGTGTCTATTTCACTACTTCCCGAGAGCGGATATGTGAAAAATGGAAAATTCACTATCGTCGCTGATATTGAAATTATTTCATCAGTTGGAATAAAAACTAAACGAGCGCAAGTTCAAGATTTGGTAATTTTTCCTGGGGGTTTTTGAGGGGTTCCTACTTGAAAGGAAAATTAAACGGTTTCGTATTGTAACATGCTCACAAGGGAAGTACCTGGAGCGTTTTTCTCAGTTTTTAATGAGACATGGCTCATTTTACAGAGAATTTTACGCTCGTAAAGGAAGAACTGCTTTCAGAGACTGCTAATGTTGCCCATGTTGACAAAGAACGCAGTCGATGAGTACGATAAAGTTGTTGCAAAGCTTGAGGAAGATATTCATGTTGTTAAGATGAAGGAAATAGAAAATAAGGCACAAATACAACAAGTGAAACGCAAGTTTCTTTTTGATTGAAAATAATTTGACCTTTTTTCTATAGGTGACTTGGAATTTAATATGCTGAAATTTGAACAAGAACAGTCGAAAATATTCCAAATTACAAATGATTTGGATATCCTCAAAAAGCAGATTGATCTTCTTGAAACACGTTTTTCAGAAATAAAACAAGAGGTAAGCTATTTTAAAGACAGTCTGTCAGTTTTTTTCACAAATACTCACAAAAAAGTTGTCCAGCCCTTTACTCAATTAGTAATAACGTATACGACTGTGAATAGTTTATACCCACGTCATTTCCAGAAATATTTAAGAAAATTGTTACCTTTATCTGAAAGGTGGGAACAGTCTGTGACTGGCGTTGTCCCAATAGAGACTCGATTCTGCTGCTCCATAACATCGAACGCGTCGCGACCGCAACGCGTAAGAGCAACGGAGAAATTTGAAATTGCGGTCGCGTCGCGTTCAACTATACAGCTGCAGCAGCTGAAAATGAGCGGCCAAGAAAATTTAGCTCGAAAATAACCCATGGGACCAAGATCTTTGAAAGGCTCCGCCCACTTTTGAAAGTGCGACACGATGCTAAAAATTCAAGACAACAAATGTTTTCCTGTTTGACGAAAATTAAAAATTCAAACAGATTATGAAAGAAGATGTTGAACTGATCATTTCTCCAACAGACACCAACTTTTTACTCCGACTTCTTCACGTCGAAAAAATCGATTTTTGTAGAAAATTGAGTTTTTTAAAGGATTTTTGAGTTTTTTAAAAGGATTTTTGGGGATTTTTTACGTAACACTCCTGGCAACGGTAATTTTTGCATTTTTAGATTCCTCATAACTAATTACATATACGAAAAAAATTGTTTCGCCCTGCGAGTTATCGGTCGTCAAAGGTCCCCACGAAAATCCACTTTGCTTAGGCATGACAAAGTTTCATAAACTCGTCAAAAAACATATTGCATAAAAAAATATGATTTAAAATGTTTTTTTGAAAATCACTCACATTTTGCTTATTATCTATCAGATGATATGGTGAAAATAATTTTGTGGAACCAAAAAAACGAAGACAAAAAAACTAGTCGAATTGTAAAGAAATCAAGACCAAAAAATAGGTTCCATTCATAGATGAATTGTAAAGCAAATGAATGGTCACAAAATGATAATTTATTTCGTTGCCGGAGAGTCAATCTTTTTCCAGACGATAAAAGTAGCCATGGCAATGGCGAAAGGAGAACGTCCGCTTCACACGTTTAGCTCGTTTTCTGCTCTAATAAATGAGACTATCAGAGGTTTAAACAATTTCTCCGGTATTGGAAGTGATACCCGTGAGAAAGCTGCGAATGATGATGAATTGAAAGCGATTCGAGAGAAATTGAGTGATTTTAAAAGCAAATTTGAGGAACTGATAGAAGTGATTGATGAATATGAAGTTAGTTGAATAGTTAATAATATCAAGCAAGATTCGAATTATATTTTTTATTTTATAGCCTGGCGAAGCGGATAAGGATAGAGGAGAAACTGCAAAGAAAATTCGGGATGAGCTCAAAACACAGATGATAGAAATCCAATCTCGTATTAAGAATGTAAATGTTTTATAAACTTGCATGGTGGTATTTCTTTGAAATTTGGAGACAGCTCATTTCTCGACCCGTCTCCGGTATTAGCTTCTCACAAAATCGGCTTTATAAACAAGCAAGTGCGCTCTAAAAATCCGACACGCTCGCATTCGAAATATAACGAGGGGGAGACTATACGCAGACAACTACCTCTCGTCAAACAACACTCTCTCGCGGAAGAGGGAAGCCCACCTTTATGAAACCGATTTTGTGAGACGACTATACCAGATGCCGAAAAAAGATAACAAAAACTTTTTCATTTTAAAATATATAGAAACAAAACGAAACGAAATTGCTTATTTCTTTTTAATACCTCGTTGATAAACTTTTTCAGATTAAACCTCCCCGGGCAATGTCACAACATCCAGCGGAATTGGCTTTCGAGCAACTGGAGTCCATGGCGTCGAAAGCTTTGCAATTGAGGATACATGAAAATTAGATATGTTCTTTTTAGAATAAATGCAAAAAGTCATTTTTGATTAGTTTTAAAATAAATGTCGCACACTTACATGCGTTAGGCGTAAGTGACGCGTAATTGCGAGTTGCCTGTGTTCTCTTACATCTAAATATATTAATATTTTCCCTTTTTTCGTATTAGTTGTTTACAAAATCTGTTATATAAACGTGAAAAACCTGTGTCAAAAAAACGAAACGCCACGCGTGAGGGCAATGGGAAGGGATGCGTTGCGTTGTATTAATATCCCTCACCACACACTATTTCGCAAAATAGGGAATTTCACGTTTATGAAGCCGATTTTGTGAGACAACAATATTAGTTGTTTACAAATTCTGTTATATAAACGTGAAAAAACCTGTGTCAAAAAATCGACACGTGAGGGCAATGGGAATGGTTGCTAGGTCATTAAAGTTAGGTCATAGAATTGTTGAACTGGAACGATAGGCATAAACATGTTTGGCCGAGAAGGTTTCATTCTCTATTAGAGAATCCTTAGCGTTTTAAAATTTACCGTTGAAAACATCGAATTTTCATCGTTATTTTTTTCGACTTAAAGACAGCTGTTCAGTTAATTTGACCCTACCTGGTCTTAGTTTCAAAAATTAGAGTGTTCTCTAATTAGTACAATGCAATTTATGCGAAATCACACCGATAAATACAAGCGTCATAGCAGCGGTCCAAAGTTGAAAAAATCAAAATTTGAATTCCCGCGTGTCCGTGCGACGCGGTCGGAATTGGCACGAAACACAATTATTTGAATATGGCTACATATTGGTATTGTTCTTTGGACCACCTGGGTTCGTATTCGAATTTCAACGTTTTCTCTACTCGTTCAACGTTTTCTCTACAATTTCGTCTCTATCCTTATCCGCTTCGCCAGGCTGTAAAAAATTGAATCTTGCTTGATATTATTAGTTTCAACTAACGTCATATTCATCAATCACTTCTATCAGTTCCTCATATGTGCTTTTAAATTCGACCAATTTCTCTCGAATAGCTTTCAATTTATCATCATTCGCAGCCATCTGACGGGCATCACTTCCACTACCGGAGAAATTGTTTAAATCTCTGATAGTCTCATTTAATAGCACATTAAATGAGTGCAAATTGTGAGCCAAAACATCCTCATTCATAATTTCTCAACATCCTCATTCATAATTTGTTTGAATTTATAATCTTAAATATTTTTGTATCGAATTTTAACATCGTGTCGCACTTGCAAAAGTTGGCGGTGCCTTTCAAAAGTTTCAAAAAATAATATTGGTTTCATGTTGATCACACACTAAGTATATAATTGATACAAGGGAAAGATCATGAAATTGATGTGGCAAGTAAATAGAAGGTGATGAGTTGGAAATTATGGCAGGATGATCATTAGGATGGATGGAAATCAGTTCTCATTTGGAATGTGATAAGAAACCTGATAAACATACTGTCATGTTAACTATGAATTAATATGTCTATAAAACCTAATCGTTATGCATGTACGCGACCGGATCAATCTTTAAAATAGCTTACCTCAAATTGGATTTCTGAAAAACATTTATCAAGAAGACGAAACTGATCTTTGATGGTATTCAATTCATTTGTAAATTCTGATAATTGCAACTGCGCTTTTTCCAATTGGATTTTTTGAAATTCAATCTCATCTATAGAATAAAAGGTAAAATCATTTTCTAATCACTAAATAACCTTACTCGTTGCTCGTTGCATTTGTGTCAGAGATAACAAATGTCCTGAAAATAATAAAGAGTTATAATTTTTTTTAAAATGTCGTTTTGGTACGGGCCCATTTCGAGAACACTGCAAAGGCCAAGCAGCTGAGTAGAAACGCGAAACCTCTGAAAATACAGGTTGAGCCATCTTGTGGACCTATGGGCCGCGTGGCAACAGCTCAAATACCTTCAGTCCCATACACAGAAAACTGTTGCCTGTATTGGAAATTGCGATATTGAATTAAGGTTTTTTGAGCTGTTGCCACGCGGCCCATAGGTCCACATGATGACTAATATTTTGGGAAGCACTAGATATTTATTAGTAAGACTCCCTCTGATAATATGGGGAGATTTTAAAATTAAAATTTTTTTTTCAAAAATTTTCCATGGGGAAGATTTTTCCATGGGGGAGGGGTTATTTTGCCTTTATTTTGGGACCACCCGGACTTTTTTCACTAGGTCAAAGGGGGCGTGGCCAAATAAATTATGTATTTTTTCTCTAAGAGGGACCTAGGTACCCTCCATGTAAAATATCAAGATGCTAGCTTCACGTTGGTGCAACTGTGCCACAGTATGTTCGACTTTCTATGACATCGTAAATGGTCGTTTGCATCATTTTCTTCCATTTCAAAACATGGTCAAATTAGATGGATAATTAAGAAATATTTCAATGATTTGAATATTTCATTGATTCGCCTTTTTCGCATCGCATGGCGAGAGAAAAACAGAAGAAAAGTAAGAGAGACAAAAAAGTGGTTCTGTTCCGCTTTTCTGATCCATTCGCTGTTTGTGTCTGGCCACGAGTGGTGACCGACACCAGCACTCTCACACCCATCTGTCGGCGTATCCACATTTGCACACTATTTCGTGCAACAATCGATTGATTAATTCGTTAAAAACTGTCAAAAGCTGTTGAATATACCCTAATTGGAGCCCAATGACTTCAAATACCCCGAGAGCAACCAGTATGCCGCCACAAAAACGTAAAGCCCCTCTGTCACCGGGTGCTTTCGCTGATGAATTGGATGATGAGTTAGAGGAGTATGAACTTTTGAAAGCCACAGTCAAGCAGATTATTGATAGTGATAAGGCATCGCCGGAAACAAAATTGGTTGGCTGCGTTTGTAGAATGCTATTCAAGCAGGTGAATCATATGCGGAAAGAGATTATGGAACTGCGAGAAATGAAACAGGAAATTATCGAGGTAAAGAATAAATTAAACCATGAAATCCCCCCACCCCTTATCCCCCAAACTGATGTTCTGAGTAATGATATATTGATTCAACTCCTTGAGGAAAAAGAAAAACAGCGTTCATTAGTCTTTATCAATCTCGAAGAGACAAGTGAAAAATCATCGGTTACTAGATCTCAGCAAGACTATAATAAGGTTTGTACCGTTTTGAACTACTTGGGAGTTGAGTGTCTTCCCCAGACGGTTTATCGAATGGGGAAGCATTTTCCGAGAAAGACCAAAGTGGTTCTGCCTACAACATTCTTTCAAAAACAAGTCTTGTCGAGAGCTAAGTATCTCAAACAATTTCCATACCAATCCAAACTACTAGTTAGAGCTTCAATGAGCAAGGAGGAAAGAATTGCTAATTGGCAAAGACATAAGAATCGCCAAACTGGAGTCACATGTGCTGAGAATCAGGGTATCCAGTCGGTTGGTTATCCTACTCATTCAACGCACAATGACTCTTCTAGTCGATCCAACGATGTCTTTTCCGATATGCAAGTCGACTCTCCTAACCAACGCCAGTTAAACTAAAACGCGGAAAGGCAAAACATTCTGATAATTTTATTCTGTCTGCCTTCTCCACCAATATTCGCTCCGTAGTCTCAAACTCACAAAATTTCATTTTTAGTTTACAACTCCATAACCCTTCTGTTATTTTTCTCACAGAAACATGGCTCAATCCGTCAAAACCCTCTGAATCATTTCTGGGTGGTATCTCTAATTATTCCATTTTTCGACAAGACCGCCTTACTTCTAAAGGTGGTGGCGTCGCCATTCTATGTGTAAGTCTACTATCACCCCAAAAACTTTTTTCCCAATCTTTTGAAAACTCTTTTGATATTTTAGCCGTTCAATACGATACTGGCAGTAAACCAGTTAGACTTGTAGCAGTCTACCGTTCTCCGTCTTGCTCACTGAATGACTTTAATCATCTTATTAGTATTCTTTACGATCTGTCCTCTTCACATGACACAAATGTAGTAATTTCGGGTGACTTCAATTTTTCTGATATTGATTGGGAACTATGTACGGGACACACCCCTCAAAGCAAAATATTTCTAGAATTTATAAAAGATATCAATCTTAAGCAGAACATATTTCTTGGAACTAGAGGTCAAAATATTCTTGATCTTGTATTGAGCAGTGTTAATTTGTCTATTTCTAAAGTAGAGATCCTCCCTCCAATTGGTAAGAGCGATCACAATCTCATAAAATTTAGTTTTAACTCTGGAATGCTCTCTTCTCCTGATGATTCCAATGTTCTTTATCCAATTTTTGCCGAAATGGATAAACTCCTTCTTTCTGAAATAATTTCTTCGGTCTCTTGGTCCGAGGTAATAGGTAATACTACAGATGCATCCGTTGCGTATGATAATCTTCTTGACTTTCTGAATTTTATTTATTATAAAACAGTTCCATTCAAACCAAAAAAATGCAATCGCATTAATCTACCCCAATACCTGATCAATATGAGCGAGCATAAAGAATCACTTTGGAGGCAAGCAGTAAGAACAAATGGGTCGTTAGAGTTCTCAAACTTCAGTAAATTTAATGCGAAATTTCAAAAAGCATTAAAAAAATTTAACAAATCTATTGAAGAAAAAATCACCCTTAAATTAGGCAATAAGAATTTTTACAAATTCATAAACAATAGAATAAAACCAAAAAATTATTTTATAACTGTTTCTAATCCTGAAGATGGCAAACCAATAACAAACCCTTCAAAAATTGCAAATGTTTTTTTCCAAATATTTCTTGTCCACGTTCCAGGACAGCTCTACATTTGACCCTACTACTGAATTTGATATTAATACTGAGAACTGTATGGAAATGCCTTGGGTTCACGATTTTGAAGTTTTGAAAATTTTATCCAAAACCAAAGCTTCTATCTCAGTTAACCCTGACCAAATTCCCTTTGCATTTTTGAAAAAACTATCAGTTTGGCTAGCAGGTCCATTGGCATATATTTTTAATTTATCAATGATGCATAGCTCTATTCCCCGCCAATGGAAATTATCTTATGTAACCCCAATTCCTAAAACTTCGAATCCAAAAGAAGTTAGTGATTTTCGCCCCATTTCAATAACTAGTCAAATTTGTAGAACATATGAACGTCTCCTAAAGACAAAATTGGTAGCGCACCTAAATAACATAGATTTTTTTTCTGAAACTCAACACGGTTTCAGACCTGGTAAATCTACTACCACTCAAATGGTAGAGTGTCTTGATTCCTGGTCAGCTTCACTTGAGAAAAATAAGCAAACTGATGTGGTCTATTTTGATTTTGCCAAAGCTTTCGATAGAGTCGATCACGATTTGCTGTTTGCCAAACTCATAAAACTAAAAATACATCCCAAATTTATAACTTGGTTAGGTCATTTTCTTCATAACAGAAAATTTTCTGTTAAAATAAACAACAGTTTTTCTGATTATTACAGTATCAATTCGGGGGTACCACAAGGTGGCGTACTTTCACCTATTCTTTTTAGCATTTTTGTTAATGACCTATCAGATTTTATAAAAAATGATGAAGTTTCGATCGCCCAGTTTGCTGACGATTTAAAAATTTATACCAAGAATCAAGTCAAGTTTTCCCCATCAGCGCTACAAAAGGCAATTGACCAGGTTTTAATATGGGCCAATAAAAACAGACTTCCTTTAAATGCTCAAAAAACCAAAGTTATTTCGATTTCTAATCGACCCATTTTAGAAGAATACATAATTGGCGGCTGCAATATAGAGAGGGTTAGTATTATTCGTGATTTAGGATTTTATATTACTACAGATTTATGTTTCAAAGAGCATTGGAAAAAGATGATAGCTAAAGCCAACTCTTCTGTTTTTACAATCTTTAAAGCCTTCTCAAATAAAAACCCTAAGTTTTATACTACTTTGTTCAAATCTCATATAAGATCACTGCTAGAATATGGTATACCAGTCACAAATACTATATGTGACACTTTTGCTAAAACAATTGAAAAAATTCAGAAAAATTTCACACGTAGACTATTCTCACGTATAAATGGTCGAATTGTAAAATATTCAGATCCAGAGTACTTAGACTATGAAAGTCGACTGAAATTTTTCAATCTAAAATCACTAGCAGAAAGACGAGAATACCTTGACCAAAAGTTCCTAAGAAATGTTCTGTTTAATAAAGCAAAAGTATCCTGGAAAACCATGTTTGAACTCAAAAAAGTCCGTACACGTTCTAAGTTCAATATTTTATACCCCGTCCCAAAAAAAAATATCAGAAAGAGAGCTTTCATTCCAAGAACTGTTCCAAAATTTATGAAAAAGGTTAAATCTTTATCTGAAAAAAATATCGAAAAACTACACAGTGCCATACTGATGAGTCAGATCAAAAAAGGATCAATTTCTTTAAACTTGTAACATAAATTATATTGTATATCCTATCACTGATCTCACTAAAAGTTTTCTATATTTCCCTTTTTTCACTTGTTCTCACGGTTATTTTAAAAAAAAAAAATTCTAGTGAACGACTATACGGTTTTTATGATTAATACGGTTTTCCTCAAGGCATTAACCGGTTAGATATTTCCCCTTCCCCTTTCCCCCGACGATTATTCATTTTTACTGTAAATTTTGCATTTTTATACATATATATATTTTTTTCTTTTCTGATAATTATGACCAAGCGTTTGTTTGTTTATTTATGCATTTCTCTTTACTTATTCTGATCCTACTCAACTTTTTTTTTCTTTTTTTATTTATTCTCTTATCTCCCATACTATGTATAATGTTATAATCGAATATTTTATAGTTGGTTGTGAAAAATTTTCACATTTTTTTTTACCACGTTGCCTTTCCGCATACGTAAATAAATTAAATTAAATTAAATTAAAAATAAAGGCGTCTATAAATACAAAAACCTGAATTTTCAGAGGTTTCGGGTTTCTACTCCGCTGCTTGGCCTTTGCAGTGTTCTCGAAATGGGCCCGTACCAAAACGACATTTACCCCTCCTCCCCCCGCTTCACATTATTCACGTGAGAAATCGTTTTCGTTTTGTTTTTTGGAAGGTGTGTTGGCAAAGTGCCAGTTTATGGAGCGCATTTGGAATAGAAATGAGGCAACAGTAGCAACCATTCCCATTGCCCTCACGTGTCGATTTTTTTGACACAGGTTTTTTCACGTTTATATAACAGAATTTGTAAACAACTAATAATATGAAAAAAGAGAAAATATTAATATATTTAGATGTAAGAGAACAGAGGCAACTCGCAATTACGCGTCACTTACGCCTAACGCATAAGTGTGCGACATTTATTTTAAAACTAATCAAAAATGACTTTTTGCATTTATTCGAAAAAGAACATATCTAATTTTCATGTATCCTCAATTTCAAAGCTTTCGACACCACTGAGTTGAAGTTGCCCGGGGAGGTTTAATCTGGAAAAAAGTTTATCAACGAGGTATTAAAAAGAAATAAACAATTTCGTTTTGTTTCCATATATTTTAAAATGAAAAAGTTTTTAAAAATCTTTTTTTCGGCATCTGGTACCGGAAACGGGTCGAGAAATGAATCGTCTCGAAATTTCAAAGAAATACCACCATGCAAGTTTATAAAACATTTACATCCATAATACGAGATTTGACTTCTATCATCTGTTGTTTGAGCTCATCCCGAATTTTCTTTGCAGTTTCTCCTCTATCCTTATCCGCTTCGCCAGGCTATAAAAAAATCGAATCTTGCTTGATATTATTAACTATTCAACTAACTTCATATTCATCAATCACTTCTATCAGATCCTCAAATTTGCTTTTAAAATCACTCAATTTCTCTCGAATCGCTTTCAATTCATCATCATTCGCAGCTTTCTCACCGGTATCACCTCCAATACCGGAGAAATTGTTTAAATCTCTGATAGTCTCATTTATTAGAGCAGAAAACGAGCTAAAAGTGTGAAGGGGACGTTCTCCTTTCGCCATTGCCATATCTACTGTTGTCACCTGGAAAAAGATTGACTCTCCGGCAACGAAATAAATTATCATTTTGTGACCATTCATTTGATTTACAATTCATCTATGCATGGAACCTATTTTTTGGTCTTGATTTCTTTACAATTCGACTAGTTTTTTTGTCTTCGTTTTTTTGGTTCCACAAAATTATTTTCACCATATCATCTGATAGATAATAAGCAAAATGTGAGTGATTTTCAAAAAAAGCATTTTAAATCATATTTTTTATGCAATATGTTTTTTGACGAGGTTATGAAACTTTGTCATGCCTAAGCAAAGTGGATTTTCGTGGGGGCCTTTGACGACCGATAACTCGCAGGGCGAAACAATTTTTTCGTATATGTAATTAGTTATGAGGAATCTAAAAACGCAAAAATTACCGTTACCAGGAGTGTTACGTAAAAAATCCCCAAAAATCCTTTAAAAAACTCAAAAATCCTTAAAAAACTCAATTTTCTACAAAAATCGATTTTTTCGACGTAAAGAAGTCGGAATAAAAAGTTGGTGTCTGTTGGAGAAATGATCAGTTCAACATCTTCTTTCATAATCTGTTTGAATTTTTAATTTCCGTCAAACAGGAAAACATTTGTTGTCTCGAATTTTTAGCATCGTGCCGCACTTTCAAAAGTGGGCGGAGTCTTTCAAAGATCTTGGTCCCATGGGTTATTTTCGAGCTAAATTTTCTTGGCCGCTCATTTTCAGCTGCTGCAGCTGTATAGTTGAACGTGACGCGACCGCAATTTCAAATTTCTCCGTTGCTCTTACGCGTTGCGGTCGCGACGCGTTCGATGTTATGGAGCAGCATAATCGAGTCTCTATTGGGACAACGCCAGTCACAGACTGTTCCCACCTTTCAGATAAAGTTAACAATTTTCTTAAATATTTCTGGAAATGACGTGGGTATAAACTATTCACAGTCGTATACGTTATTACTAATTGAGTAAAGGGCTGGACAACTTTTTTGTGAGTATTTGTGAAAAAAACTGACAGACTGTCTTTAAAATAGCTTACCTCTTGTTTTATTTCTGAAAAACGTGTTTCAAGAAGATCAATCTGCTTTTTGAGGATATCCAAATCATTTGTAATTTGGAATATTTTCGACTGTTCTTGTTCAAATTTCAGCATATTAAATTCCAAGTCACCTATAGAAAAAAGGTCAAATTATTTTCAATCAAAAAGAAACTTGCGTTTCACTTGTTGTATTTGTGCATTATTTTCTATTTCCTTCATCATAATAACATGCTTTTCTTCCTCAAGCGTTGCAACAGTTTTATCAGACTTAACGACTGCCTTCTCAGGAAATTTTTCGCGGATCCGCGCATAGAAAAGTGGCGGATCCGCGAAAATTTCCCTGAGTTATTTTTCAAACTGCATCGGTCCATTTGCAGTTTCTGAAAGCGGCTTCGTTACGAGCGTAAAATTCTTTATAAAATGAGCCATGTCTCATTAAGAGACGATGTCCGAATCGGGTTGAATCCTAGTGCCCTAGGCCGAATAATTGTGCTATCAACTTGAAACTTTGTATGTGAGTGCGGTAGGGGTCAAAGATTATTTTCATACCATAACTTTATTGTTAACAACAATGTGCAAAAAATTTTTTTTGAGTATGAAAATGTTGAAGATAAAAAATTGGATTTAGTTTTTCATAATTTTCAAATGAAAAACCCCCTTTGGCGGTATAAAAATTTTACGAATTCCTGTAGAAAATGATTTTTCCTATCGAATGATATATATAAGATCAAAAACACAGGGTCCCATAGTTTCAAAAATAGCCAAATATGCGAAAAATGACTCTTTTTGGCCAAAAATGCACATTCAAATGAGCTGTAAATATCTTCAAATTGAGCTTTTTGTTTCAAATTTGAACTTAAATGGTCGTTTTTATTATTTTCTTTCATTTCGAGCCATCTTTGTCAGAAAATTCGAAAAAAAATTTTTGAAAATTTTCCATGATTTTTTTTAGTCAATTTTTCAAAAAAATTTTTTTCGAATTTTCTGACAAAAATGGCTCGAAATGAAAGAAAATAATAAAAACGAATATTTAAGTCAAAACTTGAGACAAAAATCTCAATTTTGAGTTATTTACAGCTCATTTGAATGTGCATTTTTGGCCAAAAAGAGTCATTTTTCGCATATTTGGCTATTTTTTGAAACTATGGGACCCTGAGTTTTTGATCTTATATATTTCATTCGATAGGAAAAATCATTTTCTACAGGTATTCGTAAAATTTTTATACCGCCAAAGGGGGTTTTTCATTTGAAAATTATGAAAAACTAAATCCAATTTTCTATCTTCAACATTTTCATACTAAAAACAATTTTTTTGCGCTTTGTTGTTAACAATAAGGTTGTAGAACATAATGAGAGCTTTCTAATTATATACATATCTGTTCACAGTTAGGAAAATGAGCAAAGTTATAGCTGGTTAAAGTTGTGAGACAGAACGGGGAGCTCCCCCCGAACGCCGGGACACTTCACAGATTTTGTGGTACGAAAATAATCTTTGACCCCTACCGCACTCAAATACGAAGTTTCAAGTTGATAGCACAATTATTCGGCCTAGGGCACGTACTAACGTGTTACATTTAACGCGACTCAGACATTGTCTTTTTTTTAAAAGCTGAGAAAAACGCTTCAAACGCCCTTGTGAGAATATTACAATACGAAACCGTTTAATCTTCGCTTCAAGTAGGAACCCCTCAAAGCCCCCCGAAAAACTTACCAAATCTTGAACTTGCGCTCGTTTACTTTTTATTCCAACTGATGAAATAATTTCAATATCAGCGACGATAGTGAATTTGCCA
The DNA here is from genome assembly GCA_964036255.1 of Caenorhabditis virilis. Taxonomy (NCBI): domain Eukaryota; kingdom Metazoa; phylum Nematoda; class Chromadorea; order Rhabditida; family Rhabditidae; genus Caenorhabditis; species Caenorhabditis virilis. Next base: position 16,046,040 of record OZ038415.1, on the reverse strand, counting down.
TTTTTCACATATCCGCTCTCGGGAAGTAGTAAAATATCCTTTTTGATAAATTCTCCCCACCCCCAACCTGAAGTAGAGCTATTGAAACAGTGATTAAATGCTCTTGTCAATCCTTGTTCATTTCCTCTCATCAAATAAAAATTAACGTGTGCATCACATGACCATTCACTTTGACTTCGAACATCACAACAAGCATATACTTCCAAATATTCATTACTATCGTTGGATAAGTGAACATTCAATATCCTGAAAAAAACTAGATTGAATAAACAGTTGTTTTTTATTCTTCTTACCAAGGAATGCCAACAATTTCGACAATTCCACTGAAGTTATAATCTGTTGTCAATTCAGATACTCTGACTTCAAATGGTACTCTCCCAGTTATGTTTTTTGTCATTCTGAAACATTCAATAAAATGTTAGTCATGGTTGCTATTGAAAAATATTGATTTGTGATTCATATTTGGCCTATTTCAGCGATTTTGCTCAATCAAAATAATAAGTAACCAATGGTGTCAAAATAATCACTGTGGTAACTGACGAAACAAATATATAATACAGTAGTAGATTTTAACATTTTTTGTATTTTTTCATTTAAAAAACCTACATAGGAAAACCAATTGTTGATATAATTTCAATATCAGCAACGATTGTGAACTTGCCATTTTTCACATATCCGCTCTCGGGAAGCAATAAAACTTCTTTCTTTATTAATTGTCCCTTGCCTCGGTTTGAACTAGAACTATTGAAACAGTGCTCCAGTTCTCTGGTCAGTCCTCGTTCATGTCCCCTCATCAAATAAAAATTAACGTGTGCATCACATGACCATTCACTTTGACTTCGAACATCACAATAAGCATATACTTTCAAATATTCATTAATATCGTTGGATAAGTGAACATTCAATTTCCTGAAAAAAACTAGATTGAATAAACAGTTGTTTTTTACTCTTCTTACCAAGGAATGCCAATTTCGACAATTCCACTGAAGTTATAATCTGTTGTCAATTCAGATACTCTGACTTCAAATGATATTTTACCAGATGATATGTTAGCCATTCAGTGTTCTGCTAGATTGAAAAAGAAAATAAAATCAGAGATGTATTTTAAGAGAAAATTGAAAAAATTTGCGCTCTGCTCAAGAAAAACCACAATGACAGTACTTTTCACGGAGACCAAGAAATCAAAAAACAAGGAACGAAAGAACACACACATAATAGAGACGCAGAAAGTGATTCCCTCAAGATATCTGGAAATGGTTTTCTTTATCGTTCGGGAATAGGAAATTTCGAGAAAATAAATTGTCGAAATTTAATTGAATAGATGAAGATGAAAATTAAATCGAAATTGAAAGTTGACCCATTGTCCCTTTAAAGACAGCTGCTCAGTTAATTTGACCCTACCTGTTCTTAGTTTCAAAAATTAGACCGTTCTCTAATTAGTACAATGCAATTTATGCGAAATCACACCGATAAATACACGCTTCATAGCAGCCGTGCAAAGTTGAAAAAATAAAAATTTGAATCCGCGCGTGTCCGTGCGACGCGGTCTGTGTCCGTGCAACGCGGTCGGAATTGGCGCGAACACATTTATTTGAATGTGGCTACATATTGGTAATGTTCTTTGGACCACCTGGGCTCTCATTCGAATTTTGATTTTTTGCCTTTAATTTGGATCGTGTGAACTGATCAGCTGCCTTTAAACTATTGTCAAGATAAAAATTCCTGGCCGCTCGTTCTGCGGAGTGTCGTTGGGAATTTCCTCGCAGCGCGACCGCAACGCGCAAGACCAACTGAAAATTTTGAATTTGAGCGCGTTGCGGTCGCGCTGCGAGGAAATTCCCAACGACACTCCGCAAAACGAGCGGCCAGAAATTATTACCTTGACAATATCATCGGAGGTGCTTATTTGTTTGAAATTAGAAATTTTATTGATCAAATTTTTAAAAGATAATTCACAAGAGAATATTTTGCAAATGAGAAGCTGATGCTTGTTGCTTTCACTGGGAAAAGTAGAAAGAAACGTACTCAAATAAATTCAGCTATTTAAAAAAAAAAATAATTTTCTAAATTCTCCTAATGAAATTGCTATAAAAAATAAAAATGAGTGGAAATAAAGTATCGGAAAGAACTTAAAATGTGAAACAAATGGTGGAAACTTTCGATCACATGATTTTACTGATAAGAGGTTATGTACACCTCATCGTCAGTATTTGTGCAATATTTTATCATTAATTTTACAGCAATATTTCCGAAACTCTGGCATATCATCGATTAAAGACAGGATGTCAGTTAAAAAAATTTCAAATTTCCGCGCTTTATGAATTTTCATGTGTGCTTCACGGAACATCAGTCACGTCTGGCGTGGTAATTCATATATTAGAACTTTGTGTGAGTTTTTAAAAAATTTCTACGGCAATTGATCGATTTTCAGCGTCTTTCAAACAACGGAAGTGCACCAACTCGGTCCCAGAGTTTTACATGAGACCTATTTCATTGATATCAAATGGTATCCATCCGGTTATTTTGTTCTCCACTCGGAATGTTTCAAAAAATAAGTATAAAATCGAACATGTTAAAAATGTGTCTAAATGGAGGACGTTACGGAACAATGGCCTAGAAAAATCTTCGGCCTGGTCTAACGTTGTGTTTCGAGCTTTTCATGCATTACATTCGTGGAATAAATGTCCAAGGAGATTTGTCATGTTCACTTTCACAGCAAATAAAGTCCGTCCGCTTGTAAAGTCCGTGAAAAAGCCGAGAAAACGCGCCTCAACCTCAAAACAATGGCCTAGAAAAGGGTGGAAACTTTTTCTAGGCCATTGTTTGGAAGCTCGTTTTCTCGGCTTCTAGGTGGTTTTAGAAAATTTTAAAAACTGATTTGGAATGAGAATGAAAAAAAATTTTTTTCGACGAACAAAAAAAATCATCGAAAATTTTCAAAAACATTTTTTTTTCGATTTTTCTGACAAAAATGGCGCGAAATGTAAGAAAATGATAAAAACGATAATTTAAGTTAAAATTTGAGACAAAAAGCTCAAGATGGAAATAAGTAAAAATTCAACATTCGGTCCAATACTGATATAATACATGAAGAACTGTCATACTGTATTTTCGGAAAAAAAAACAGTGTGAAGCTGCGAGGAGACGCATTGTGAAAACAACAACGTAAGACGTTACATTTTATAGTTTATACAAGAATAACAGTATGATATAAAATGATATAAAAAAGATTAATATAGTTAGATGTAAGAGAACTCTGGCAACTCGCAATTACGCGTCACGTACGCCTAACGCATAAGTGTGTCACATTTATTTTAAAACCAATGAAAAATGACTTTTTGCATTTATTCTAAAAAGAACATATCTAATTTCATTGTGAAAGTAAGGGGGACAGATTGGTCAAAGTCATGAGGCATTTCAGAAAATTTTCAGATTTACAATAGCTCCTCGTTTTTTAAACGAATGGGCTATTCAACGGAATCGTTGCTTTTTTCGAAATAAGTAAAATGTCCCCTACTATCGTTTTATATATATTTATTGCTCGTTCGAAATTCAAAATTCGCACACGCGTAGCTGCGATTTGCCAGCGGATATTTAAAGGATATAATTAAAGAGAATATAAATTACGTTAAATCGACAAGAAATGGCATACTTATGTTATAAATGGGTTGCGAAAATGTGTCTTAACAAGGGGAGAAAAAAACCGGAAAAACGAGCCCACCTGGAAAAAAGTTTCCAGTTTTTTCGGTGGCCTAGGAACCCAAACTATCGTGGACAAGAAACCAAAACTCTTCCGCGGCGGAAACGTTTTTGCAGGTTGCTCGTTTTTTCCGTTGTTTTCTTCCGTGAATTTAAAAAAAAATTAAAAAATGCAATATTTCAAAGCTTATTCCCCTTCGATTTGTTTCTTTTCCGTAGTATCCTCAATTGCAAAGCTTTCGACACCACCGCGCTGAATTAGCTTTAAAACCGATTCCGCTGGATGTTCTGACATTGGTTGGGGAGGTTTAATCTGGAAAAAAGTTTATCAACGAGGTATTAAAAAGAAATAAGAAATTTCGTTTCGTTTTGCTTCAATATATTTTAAAATGAAAAAGTTTTGCTATCTTTTTTCGGCATGTGGTACCGAAAATGGGTCGAGAAATGAATCGTCTCGAAATTTCAAAGAAATACCACCATGCAAGTTTATAAAACATTTACTTCCGTAATACGAGATTGGATTTCTATCATCTTTTTTTTGAGCTCACTCCGAATTTTCTTTGATTTTTCTGCTCTATCCTTATCCGCTTCGCCAGACTATAAAAAATTGAATCTTGCTTGATATTATTAACTATTCAACTAACTTCATATTCATCAATCACTTCTATCAGTTCCTCATATTTGCTTTTAAAATCCCTCAGTTTATCTCGAATCGCTTTCAATTCATCATCATTCACAGCTTTCTCACCGGTATCACCTCCAATACCGGAGAAATTGTTTAAATCTCTGATAGTCTCATCTAAAAGCTCAGTGAACGATTTAAGATTGTGTTGGGAAGATGTTCCTTTCGCCATTGCCACGGTTACTTTTGTCGTCTGGAAAAAGATCGACTCTCCGGCAACGAAATAATTTATCATTTTGTGATTATTCAAAAACTTATTCATTTGTTTTACATATTTTTTGGTCTTGATTTCTTTACAATTCGACTAGTTTTTTTTGTCTTCGTTTTTTCGTTTCCACAAAATTATTTTCACCATATCATCTGATAGATAATAAGCAAAATGTAAGTAATTTTCAACAAACATTTTAATAGTCGATGTCTGAGATTCTCGACGCCTGTTGCCTATTGGCTATGGCACAGTTGCACCAACGTGAAGCTAGGATCTTGATATTTTACATGGAGGGTACCTAGGTCCCTCTTAGAGAAAAAATACATAATTTATTTGGCCACGCCCCCTTTGACCTAGTGAAAAAAATCCATGTGCTCCCAAAATCGAAATTTTTAGTTTTAAAGATAAAGTCAAAATCTCCTCGGGATTGGATAGGTCCACAAGATGGCTCATATTTTGGGAAACACTAAAAATTTATTAGTAAGACTCCCGCTGATAATATGGGGAGATTTCAAAATTAAAACAATATTTAAAAATATTTCCATGGGGGTGTCACGGCGGCCGAGACCGCCATGAAAACACTGGAAAACGGCAAAATATCAGGTAAAACAATATTGTGTGTTTGAATGCGCGGGGACTACAGTACACGCACTTAGATGTGCATGTGGTGCAGTCTCTGCGTCTCCTGTTACTAAACTCTATCACCTTTTAGGCCAGTTCTCGTCAGTCGCTCTACTTCTCGACCCAGGAACTCCGTTCCACGCCCGACGACGCTCCTGTTTCCTATTTTTTCAATACCTTTACGGTTCTCGACCCACTTCAAACCCTTAATGGCCCTATTTACTCTCATTTTCTGATTTGATGCAATAAAAATGCCTAAACACTTTCCTTCTTGTTTTTTCCTGCAACACGATGCAAATTCCGGCTTACCTATGGGCCGCCGGAAAAGGGGGGGACCCTTTGGAATTTGCAAAAATCTCGCCTATTTTTCCCTGAAACCCCAAAAAGGTTACAGAGAATCCGCTAAATCAACATGGTATTTGATGAAAAACATCATAAGGATTTATAATTTCCATATTACCCTTCGGGCCCAAGTACTTCATCATATCGAAAAATGGGAAAAACTGGAAAATTTGGACCACTTTTTCAGAAATATCAAATTTTCGGCATGATGTCGACGAGCTGGAAATTAGGTGTCAACATGAAAAATACTCAAAATTGTGCGGGTAATCCATTACCGAGGAGATTTTGGCTTTATCTTTAAAACTAAAAATTTCGATTTTGGGACCACCCGGATTTTTTTCACTAGGTCAAAGGGGGCGTGGCCAAATAAATTATGTATTTTTTCTCTAAGAGGAACCTAGGTACCCTCCATGTAAAATATTAAGATCCTAGCTTCACGTTGGTGCAACTGTGCCATAGCCAACAGGCCTGACGTCGAGAATCTCAGACATCGACTATTAAATAATATTTTTTATGCAATATGTTTTTGTCGAGGTCCGTTGACGGCCTATAACTCGCCGGCCGAAAATTTTAGCGTAAATGTAATTAGTTATGAGGAATCTAAAAATGCAAAAATTAACATTTCCAAGAATTTTACGTATAGCTCAAAAATGCAAAAAAAACCCTCAATGTACTACAAGAATAGAGGGGGGTTCGGATAAAACTAAAAATTTTCTTTTGGAATCGCCATCCTTATTACCAAATGAGTAAAGGGACGGTACAATTTGTTTTGTGGGTATTTTCGAAAAAAACTGACACACTGTCTTTAAAATAGCTTACCTCTCGTTGGATTTCTGAAAAACGTATACCAAGCTGATGAAATTTCTCTTTGACGTCATTCAAATTATTTGTAATTTGTGATCTTTTAGACTTCTCTGTTTCAAATTTCACCATATTAAATTCCAAGGCACCTATAGAAAAAAAGTCAAATTATTTTCAATCAAAAAGAAACTTGCGTTTCACTTGTTGTATTTGTGCCTTATTTTCTAATTCCTTCATCATAATAACATGCTTTTCTTCCTCAAGCGTTGCAACAGTTTTATCAGACTTATCCATCGCTTCTTTCGCCTTCTCAGAAATTTCAGTTTTCGATTTCTGCAGATCTTGATTGATTTCCACGACTGCCTTATGTTTCCTTGTTTTCTCCGAAGCGCAAATGTTGGAAATTTCTTCCCGAACTTCTTCACCTTTTTCAATCACTATAAACCAATTTTTATGATATTTATCTTAAATTTGGATGGGTCTTACCGCGTTTTACCTCTTTGACAAGATCATCTATTTCCTTTCGTAGTTTCTGCTTAATTTCGGATCTGTAATAATTTGTTTTCTTCTAGTTTTTCCTTATATAACACCAGGAGCCTTGTGCACCGCTTAATTTACCCAGGGTCAAAACTTGAAAACCAAAATTTTGATGAAATCTTTTCTTTATTTGACTCATATTGCCTAACATCGTCTTGCATTTCATCAATAACATTGAGAAGTCTGAAATTTATTTTAATTTGTTTTCTTCCAATATCTTTGAAATTGAAAAATTGCTTACTTTTCACGGATGTTTGAAAAATCGGCAGTTTCGGTGGCTAGTGACCGATTGTTTAATTCTTGAGCAAGGCTTAACTTATTTCTCAGACTTGTTTTCATTCTTTCTCCTTCTCTTTGAAGCTTAAAATAAAGAGATCATGAATTAATATTAATATATTAAAGAAGGGATTTACGGAGATTATAAATGAAGCTAACGCAAAAAAGTGACACATTTATGTTATAAATTGGTTTAAAATTTGTTTTTTTAATTCGTGGAAGAAAAAAACGGAAAAAACGAGCCACCTGGAAAATAGTTTCAATCGCGGAAGAGTTTTGGTTTCTAGTCCGCGATAGTTTGGGTTTCTAGGCCACATACTAAATTTTTGTTTAGTATGTGATATAAACACTTTACAATTTACATTTTAAATGCAAAAAAAACACAAATTTAATAGGTGGCCTAGGAACCTAAACTTTCGCGGACTAAAAACCCAAAGCTATTCCGCGATGGAAACTTGTTTGCTGGAAGCTCGTTTTTTCGTTTTTTTTTCTTCCACGCATTAAAATTGTTTTAAAAACATTTATAACATGAACATGTCATTCTTTATAATCTCCGTAAAGCCCTCAAAAGCTCTTGCGCGGTGGAAACTTGGCTTACCTCTTCTTTAGTATTAGTGTTACCCATCTGAAAAACGATTTTCTTAGATAACGGCCAAAAAAAAAATGGAAGAGTTTCAAGATAAACGGATTGGTTTACGACCAAAATATGATAGATAATTTTTAAACAACAGAACAAAAAATGTTTTTCACGAGTTTATTAAAATGTTTACTATAGTAAATACTCCATCATCTTTTTTTATCAGCCAAGCTGGAATTTGAAGCGGGCACAAAAACCGTCGATCTGCAATAATCGCGTTTCATAAAATAACAATAGACAAGGTTGCCGTTTCGACCGGCCTCAAGCCGCGTTATTTGCTTTCTTCGGCTCTGAATTTATGCTGATAAAGGAAGTACCTGAAGCGTTTTTCTCACTTTTTAATGAAACATGGCTCATTTGAAAGAGAATTTTACGCTCGTGAAGAAAACCTGGTTCCAAAAGCTGCTAATAGTTTGGGCTTGATCTGTTCAAGCTCAAACAATTACTTAGCCTCATTAAAAACGGAGAAAAATTTTACAGGTGCTTCCCTTGTGAGAATATTACTATACGAAGCCGTTTAATTTTCGTTTCAAGTAGGTAAAATTTTGAATTGTGACTTTGCTGAGTTTGCTAATGAAAAAAAAAGCGCAAACTGAATGCGGTCGCATAAAGCCGCACACTTTTCTGAGCCGCACTGCCACTTTACTGAGCCGGCTGAAAGCCGCATACTTTACGGAGTTTGCTAACGAAAAAAAACATAAAGCCGCACACTTCCCTCTTCTTAGACCTTGTATCCGGCCGGCCCTAAACGACAACTCACAATATTTTCCCACCTGGACAATAGTCGAATCCCACTCGTGATGCGATTTCCAGCTGGCGGTACAACTTCTTCATCTTCAGGCTGATTCATGGGAAATGTATTTCTTATAATTACTCACTTCTTGAATGAAATATGTTTTTTGAAATAACATATTTTCGTAAATCTAGCTAATATATTATAGAAAAATATACAGTACTTTGATTTGTTTTTACTGCGGCATGCCTCGGTGAATTCCTTTTCCCTGTGAGATCAAATCAGGCTTGGTCGGAACCGGAAAACGGAAATTGCGATTTTTCCGACTTTTTTTGGAAATTTTTCATTCGGAAAATTTTTTCGTCGTAAAAATTTCCGATTTTTTATTTTGGAGAATTTTCCGCTTTTTTTTCCGACTTTCCGATATTTTCCAAAAAAAATAGGAAAAAAATCGGTTATCCGATGTTTTTAATTTTAAAATGTATTTTTTCAAGTGAAATTACTTTTTTTCCGACCAAGCCTTGATCAAATGACAAAAATGTATTTAAAGGCAGCTTGACAAGCTAACACGATCCAAATTCTAATCAAAAAATCAAAATTCGAATGGGAGCCCAGGTGGTCCAAAGAACATTACCAATATGTAGCCAAATTCAAATAATTGTGTTTCGCGCCAATCCCGACCGCGTTGCACGGACACGCGCGCATTCAAATTTTGATTTTTCAACTTTGGACCGTTGCTATTACGCGTGTATTTATCGGTGTGATTTCGCATAAATTGCATTGTACTAATTAGAGTACGCTCTAATTTTTGAAACTAAGAACAGGTAGGGTCAAATTAACTGAACAGCTGTCTTTAATTTTCAAGGAAAAAAAAGAACGCTGAAATTTAAATACGGGTTTTCGTGTACGATCTCCCTATCCTTCAGTAATACACTCGAACGTCCCTACACGGTCAATTTTCGTTTTCTAAATTAGTTAAGGTTTAAAATTTTGTTGGTAATCGTTGCAAACTAACGATTTCATTCATGGTATTAATAAAGTCGTCAAATGCTTTGATTGAATCGTCCTCAATTGTCTTGTATTCACACTGAAATTCACACTGAAAATCGCGTCAAATGAACGACTATAAATCTTACCAGGACAAAGTCTTGAATTGGAGTTGTCACTTTTAAAAGATTGGCTAATGTATCTTCTGCTTCTTTCGCATAAGTCTGAAAAATTGATGAAATTGTTCGAAGGGAATTTTTCGATATCAACACACCATAAACGTGGCACTTTTATTCGATGGAAACCTCGTAGCATATTCACGAAACGATCTGAACAATTGTAGAATGGACGATTGATGATTTTCCAAAGTTTTGATTGACGATAAAAGTTCAAGTTTTTTCTGAAAATTGGAAGAGGGATCCGAGAAACTAGGCACATTATTTTATAACGTTCTCAAAATGAATTCATTAAAATTTCACCAACTAATGCGAGGCTTGAGCCATGTTATGAGCTTCCAGAGATCAAATATTTTGCATCATAGCGCAAAAATTAAGAAAGATAGAAAAAAATGTTCAACTAAAGAAATGATCAGCAAGCTGAAAGCTATCAAATAATATTAGTTTTATTACTCTATAACCATTTTTTAAAATTTCGATTTTTTTTCGAATTTTACGTCGCGGCGCTGCAATAACCGATTTTTTTTGCAAAATCCTTCATGTTACCAGTTGCTCTAGGCGTCCGCTATATGATCATATAAAAATATTTCCCTAAGGCACGCAATGTTCGGTTCTGACAGAGACGGCCTTATATAATGAATTTTGAAAACAAATATCACCCCCGGTGAGCCAGGCCACCTCAAAGTTATGTATGCGAAATTTACCTCATGAATATTTTTCGTTAATTCTTCCAATTCATCCTTATCAACACTGGATTCATTATCTCTTTGATTCTAAAAATTTTGATTATATTTTCCTTCACGTTTCAAAATCACTGCAAAATGCCTACCTTCTTCAATTCCTTTTTTGTTTCACGTGCTTCTTTCAATGAACCAATCTGTAATTTAAAAATGTGAATAAAATTCCGTTCAAAATTAGTTGAAACAAGACGTTCAACGAGAAAAATGACAAAGTTCACAACAAAAAGTAACCACGATGGAAAAATTAGAAATTGAAACATTACATTGCCTGCAAACGTGATTCCGCAGGTCATGAAAAGCGCGATCCCTCGTTTAATTCTTTCGTATTGCTCGTTTCGATAAGATTCTGTGCTTTCATCTGTTTCTTTCTTCTGAAAAATATGAAAAACTCGATACGAATTGATTCAATGACTGACCATTTTGTTAATCACGTCGTTTGACAGCTCATCCGTTATCGCGTAATGGTCTTTTGCAACTGCTACTTCCTGAAATACAATTTTCACGATACCGAAAAATGTGGTTTTCTATTATTTTTTGTCAACATTCCACTTGAGAACTAAACAATTCTATACAACCTTCCGGAATTGTATAGAAAATTCTGGACTAACTTTCTGGAACCTTCTAGAATTGCAAAAAAAAACATATTCTACTGGAATTCTGTGGAAAATTCAGGTATAAGATTTTCTCGTTTCGTAGCCTTTTTTTTTTTTTTTTTTTGAAAAATAATGAAAATAAATTCCAAATTTCATCAAAAATAGAGCCAAACGATGTTCCTTCTTTAATTTTCCTTCTTTTTATAACCGGCTTTTGTTCAATTATATGAAGGAATCAATGAATATTCAAGGATCACAATTTATTGTCCAGCCGTGTGAAATATATCCAGAAAACCCACGAAAAATTACCGTGTCTTGAACTTCCTTTCGTTTACTGTCTTCATCTTTTTTTTTACTAGCAACCCTCTCGTCCCACGTTTGCTTTTCCCTTCTTAGTTCGATGTTGGCACGCATTCGTGCATACCTAAAATATGTGAATGAAAATTAAAAGTCGAGGAAAAAAAATTACTCGATATCCTGATCTGTTTTAGTCTTGATTTTTATCTCCGCTGCGCGTTTTTCCGCTGCCGCTTCCAGAAATCTTGGTGAGAAAACTGTTGGCTGCTGCTGTGTTATCATAATATCCTGTGTTGAATAAAAACTTGCATACTTTTTATTGTTTCGTCAAACCTTGAATCCTTTTGGTTGTACCAAATCGCGAAACTGTAACAGTTATACTCAGATTTGCATGATATATTAGGTTGTCCATAAAAAAATGGGAGTTTTTTTCTGTTTCACCTCGTTCATTTTTCGAAGTGTTTTTTCCGTTTTCTTATTTTTATTTTATGCATTAAGTCGTCGACAATAAATATGTGTTTCCGTATTTCAGATAATCCTTATTATGGCGGAATTTCTCTTGAAAGATAAACATGCCCTCAGGTGCTGTTTCCTTTACGAGTTCCTCTTGGGACATTCAGGCGCCGTTGCTCATCTTAATTTGTGCGATGCCACAGGCACGGACACCCTCAAATACGAAATGGTGAACTTCTGGTTTCATCGCTTCAAAGAAAGTGACGACGATCTCTCGAACAAGCCACTGTACGGCCGCCATCAGACGAGCGTTTCCAGAAGGAGCTGGAGGAAGAGCCCAGATCAAGTGTTCGTGAACTGTCTTCGGTACTTGGGCTACACAAAACAATAGTACACCGCCAACTCTGAGCAAGTGGAAAGAGCCAAAGTATGGTCAACTTGTTCCTCACGATTTGACTGATGATCAGAAGAACATGCGTTGGATCATTTGCTCTGCCGAAAACGGAACACGGAGTGAATTCAAAATATTTTCATTGGAGATTAAAAGTTATGTGCTTTGGTCAATCATTGCATAGCAGAAAGCGTCAATGGGTAGCAGCTGGAGAAACTCCAAAAACAGACGTCAAAGGAAAAAAAAGTGATTCTTTCGATTTGGTGGGACAAGAAAAGCGTTATCTACCGTGAACTTCTTCCAGATCGAGCCCATGTCAATACGGACCTATACTCTCTCCAAATACAAAAAATGTACGATCAACACCACCTCTTTCGCCCGGGAGCCTCACGGATTCTCTTGCTTCATGATAATGAAAGACCACATGTGGCTTTAGCGACCAAGTACAGACTGCAAGCACTGGATATCGAAGTTCTGCCACATCCACCGTATAGTCCGTACCTTGCCCCATCTGATTATCATTTGTTCCGTTCACTTCAAAACTCTCTCAAAGATTTGAAGTTCGATGACCGAGAGCACCTGGAATCGTACCTTGATGACTTTTTCGTCTGCCAGCCCCGCAATTCTACGCAAAGGGAATCGAACAACTTCCGCTGCGTTGGCACGAGGTCATCCAACAACATGGTCAATATATCACTCTTTAATAATTGTTTGCAATTAATAAATTTTTGTTTGAAAAAAATCGAAAAAAATCCCATAATTTTCGGGACAACCTAATAAATGAAGCTAAAACGCAAAAAAAAAGACACTTTTATGTTATAAATTGGTTTAAAATTTGTTTTTTTTTAATTCGTGGAACCTGGAAAATGGTTCAATCGCGGAAGAGTTTGGGTTCCTAGGCCACATACTAAATTTTTTTTGGTGTTTTTTTTTTTTGCTTTAAAAATGAAAAACCGATATAAACACTTTACAATTTACATTTTAAATGCAAATAAAAACACACATTTAATAGGTGGCCTTGGAACCTAAACTTTCGCGGACTAAAAACCCAAAGCTATTTTTTGCGTTTTATCTTCATTTGTAATCTCCGTAAATCCCTCAAAAGCTCTTGGAAACTTTAAGCCTTACCTTAGTATCAACGTTACCCATCTGAAAAACGATTTTCTTAGATAACGGGCAAAAAAAATGGAAGAGTTTCAAGATAAACGGATTGGTTTACGACCAAAATATGATAGATAATTTTTAAACAACAGAACAAAAAATTTTTTTCACGAGTTTATTAAAATGTTTACTACAGTAAATACTCCATCATCTTTTTTTATCAGCCAAGCTGGAATTTGAAGCGGGCACAAAAACCGCCGATCTGAAATAATCGCGTTTCATAAAATAACAATAGACAAGGTTGCCGTTTCGACCGGCCGCAAGCCGCAAGCCGCGTTATTTGCTTTCTCCGGCTCTGAATTTATGCTGACAAAGGAAGTACCTGAAGCGTTTCTCTCACTTTTTAATGAAACATGGCTCATTTGAAAGAGAATTTTACGCTCGTGAAGAAAACCTGGTTCCAAAAGCTGCTAATAGTTTGGGCTTGATTTGTTCAAGCTCAAACAATTACTTAGCCTCATTAAAAACTGAGAAAAATGTTACATGTGCTTCCCTTGTGAGAATATTACTATACGAAGCCGTTTAATTTTCGTTTCAAGTAGGTAAAATTTTGAATTGTGACTTACTTTACTGAGTTTGCTAACGAAAAAAAAAAGCGCAAACTGAATACGGTCGCATAAAGCCGCACTGCAACTTTACTGAGCCGGCTGAAATCCGCATACTTTACGGAGTTTGCAAACGAAAAAAACATAAAGCCGCACACTTCCCTCTACTTAAACCGTGTATCCGGCCGGCCCTAAACGACAACTCACAATATTTTCCCACATGGACAATATTCGAATCCCACTCGTGATGCGATTTCCAGCTGGCTGTCCAACTTCTTCATCTTCAGGCTGATTCATGGGAAATGTATTTCTTATAATTACTCACTTCTTGATTCAAATATGTTTTTTCAAACTTTTATGTTTTTTTTTTTTTTTTTTAATTTTAAAATGTATGTTTTCAAGAGAAATTACACCTTACTATTGTCAAGATAAACATTTCTGGCCGCTCGTTTTGCTGAGTGTCGTTTGGAATTTCCTCGCAGCGCGACCGACGAACAAGACCAACTGGGAAATTTGAATTTGATCGCGTTGCGGTCGCGCTGCGAGGAAAACGAGCAGCCTGAAATTTTTATCTTGACAATATTAATTCATCTTTTTACTTTTTATGTAAAAAGTAAACAATACATTAGACACAAAAAATTTCATGATTTTTGCGAATTTTCCGATTTAAAAAAATCGGAAAAAATTTACATTTCCTATTTTCCGACGCGGATCTCCCTATCCTTCAGTAATACACTTGAACTTCCGTACGGTATCGTCAATTTTCGTTTTCTAAATTAGTTAAGGTTTAACATGTTGTTGGTAATCTTTGCAAACTAACGATTTCTTCAATGGTATTAATATAGTCGTCAAATTTTTTGATTGAATCGTCCTCAATCGCCTTGTATTCATACTGAAATTCGAAGGTTTATCTCGACAAATGAACGACCATAAATCTTACCAGGGCAAAGTCTCGAATTGGAGTTGTCACTTTTAAAAGATTGGCTAATGTATCTTCTGCTTCTTTAGCATAAGTCTGAAAAATTGATGAAATTGTTCGAAGGGAATTTTTCGATATCAACACACCATAAACGTGGCACTTTTATTCGGTGGAAACCCCGTAGCATATTCACGAAACGATCTGAACAATTGTAGAATGGACGATTGATGATTTTCCAAAGTTTTGATTGACGATAAAAGTTCAAGTTTTTTCTGAAAATTAGAAGAGGGATCCGAGAAACTAGGCACATTATTTTATAACGTTCTCAAAATGAATTCATTAAAATTTCACCAACTAATACGAGGCTTGAGCCATGTTATGAGCTTCCAGAGATCACAGTTTTCTTTTTTTTATCATATAGCACGTGACTTGGACTTCCTATAGTTGCTCTCACTCGGAGACATCTCTCCAAAAATTGATAAAAAATTTTGAAAAAGTAAAAAAATGCTGATTTTTGGAATATTTTGCATCATAGCGCAAAAACTAAGAAAGATAGAAAAAAATGTTCAACTAAAGAAATGATCAGCAAGCTAAAAGCTATCAAATGATATTAGTTTTAATACTCTAAAACCAATTTTTAAGATTTCGATTTTTTTCGAATTTTACGTCGCCGCGCTGCAATAACCGATTTTTTTGCAAAATCCTTCATGTTACCAGTTGCTCTAGGCGTCCGCTATATCATATAAAAATATTTCCCTAAGGCACGCAAAGTTCGGTTCTTACAGAGACGGCCTTATATAATGAATTTTGAAAACAAAGGTGAGCCAGGCCACCTCAAAGTTATGTATGCGAAATTTACCTCATGCATATTTTTCGTTAATTCTTCCAATTCATCGTTATCAACACTGGATTCATTATCTCTTTGATTCTAAAAATTTTGATTATATTTTCCTTCACGTTTCAAAATCACTGCAAAATGCCTACCTTCTTCAATTCCTTTTTTGTTTCACGTGCTTCTTTCAATGAATCAATCTGTAATTTAAAAATGTGAATAAAATTCCGTTCAAAATTAGTTGAAACAAGACGTTCAACGAGAAAAATGACAAAGTTCACAACAAAAAGGAACCACGATGGAAAAATTAGAAATTGAAACATTACATTGCCTGCAAACGTGATTCCGCATGTCATGAAAAGCGCGATCCCTCGTTTAATTCTTTCGTATTGCTTGTTTCGATAAGATTCTGTGCTTTCATCTGTTTCTTTCTTCTGAAAAATATGAAAAACTCGATAAGAATTGATTCAATGACTGACCATTTTGTTAATCACGTCGTTTGACAGCTCATCCTTTATCGCGTAATGGTCTTCTGCAACTGCTACTTCCTGAAATACAATTTTCACGACACCGAAAAATGTGGTTTTCTATTATTTTTTGTCAACATTCCACTTGAGAACTAAAAAATTCTATACAACCTTCCGGAATTTTATAGAAAATTCTGGACTAACTTTCTGGAACCTTCTAGAATTGCAAAAAAAAAAAACATATTCTACTGGAATTCTGTGGAAAATTCAGGTATAAGATTTTCTCGTTTTTTTTTTTTTTGAAAATCAATGAAAATAAATTCCAAATTTAATCAAAAATAGAGCCAAACGATGTTCCTTCTTTAATTTTCCTTCTTTTTATAACCGGCTTTTGTTCAATTATAAGAAGGAATCAATGAATATTCAAGAATCACAATTTATTGTCCAGCCGTGTGAAATATATCCAAAAAACCCACGAAAAAATTACCTTATCTTGAACTTCCTTTCGTTTACTGTCTTCATCTTTTTTTTTACTAGCAACCCTCTCGTCCCACTTTTGCTTTTCCCTTCTTAGTTCGATGTCGGCATGCATTCGTGCATACCTAAAATATGTGAATGAAAATTAAAAGTCGAGGAAAAAAAATTACTGGATATCCTGATCTGTTTTAGTCTTGATTCTGCTCTCCGCTGCGCGTCTTTTCTCTTCCAGCAATCTTTGTGAGCCAACTGATGAGCCCTGTGATTTGAATAAAAACTTGCATACTTTTTATTGTTTCGTCAAACCTGGAAACATCCGGCTGACGTTGGTTCAACCATAAAACTGCAAAACTGTAACCTTGGTTCAACCAGATAATTGCAAAACTGTAACAGTTATACTCAGATTTGCATGATATATTATTGTGTTCATAAAAAAAGACACTTTTATGTTATAAATTGGTTTAAAATTTGTTTTTTTTTAATTCGTGGAACCTGGAAAATGGTTCAATCGCGGAAGAGTTTGGGTTCCTAGGCCACATACTAAATTGTTTTTGTTGTTTTTTTTTGCTTTAAAAATGAAAAACCGATATAAACACTTTACAGTTTACATTTTAAATGCAAATAAAACACAAATTTAATAGGTGGCCTAGGAACCTAAACTTTCGCGGACTAAAAACCCAAAGCTCTTCCGCGATGGAAACTTGTTTGCTGGAAGCTCGTTTTTTCGTTTTTTTTTCTTCCACGCATTAAAATTTTTTTAAACACATTTATAACATGAACATGTCATTTTTTGCGTTTTATCTTCATTTCTAATCTCCGTAAAGCCCTCAAAAGCTCTTGGAAACTTTAAGCCTTACCTTAGTATCAACGTTACCCATTTTAGTATCAACGTTACCCATCTGAAAAACGATTTTCATAGATAACGGGCAAAAAAAAATGGAAGAGTTTCAAGATAAACGGATTGGTTTACGACCAAAATATGATAGATAATTTTTAAACAACAGAACAAAAAATGTTTTTCACGAGTTTATTACAATGTTTACTAGTAAATACTCCATCATCTTTTTTTATCAGCCAAGCTGGAATTTGAAGCGGGCACAAAAACCGCCGATCTGAAATAATCGCGTTTCATAAAATAACAATAGACAAGGTTGCCGTTTCGACCGGCCTCAAGCCGCGTTATTTGCTTTCTTCGGCTCTGAATTTATGCTGACAAAGGAAGAACCTGAAGCGTTTTACTCACTTTTTAATGAAACATGGCTCATTTGAAAGAGAATTTTACGCTCGTGAAGAAAACCTGGTTCCAAAAGCTGCTAATGGTTTGGGCTTGATCTGTTCAAGCTCAAACAATTACTTAGCCTCATTAAAAACGGAGAAAAATTTTACAGGTGCTTCCCTTGTGAGAATATTACTATACGAAGCCGTTTAATTTTCGTTTCAAGTAGGTAAAATTTTGAATTGTGACTTTGCTGAGTTTGCTAATGAAAAAAAAAAGCGCAAACTGAATGCGGTCGCATAAAGCCGCACACTTTTCTGAGCCGCACTGCCACTTTACTGAGCCGGCTGAAAGCCGCATACTTTACGGAGTTTGCTAACGAAAAAAAACATAAAGCCGCACAATTCTCTCTTCTTAGACCTTGTATCCGGCCGGCCCTAAACGACAACTCACAATATTTTCCCACCTGGACAATAGTCGAATCCCACTCGTGATGCGATTTCCAGCTGGCGGTACAACTTCTTCATCTTCAGGCTGATTCATGGGAGATGTATTTCTTATGATTACTCACTTCTTGATTAAAAGATGTTTTTTTAAATAACATATTTTCGGAAATCTAGCTAATATATTATAGAAAAATTATTATATAGTATGATATACAGTACTTTGTTTTTTTTAACTGCGGCATGCCTCGGTGAATTCCTTTTCCTGGCCGCTCGTTTTGCGGAGTGTCGTTTGGAATTTCCTCGCAGCGCGACCGCAACGCACTCAAATTCAAATTTCCCAGTTGGTCTTGCGCGTTGCGGTCGCGAGGAAATTCCCAACGACACTCCGCAAAACGAGCGGCATGAAATTTTTATCTTGACAATATTAATTCATCTATTTACTTTTTATGTAAAAAGTAATCAATACATTAGACACAAAAAATTTCATGATTTTTGCGAATTTTCCGAGAAAAAAAATCGGAAAACATTTACATTTCCGATTTTCCGACGCGGATCTCCCTATCCTTCAGTAATACACTTGAACGTCCCTATACCGTCAATTTTTGTTTTCTAAATTAGTTAAGATTTAACATGTTGTTGGTAATCTTTGCAAACTAACGATTTTTTCCATTGTATTAATATAGTCGTCAAATTGTTTGATTGAATCGTCCTCAATCGCCTTGTATTCATACTGAAATTCGAAGGTTTATCTCGACAAATGAACGACCATAAATCTTACCAAGGCAAAGTCTTGAATTGGAGTTGTCACTTTCAAAAGCTTGTTTAATGTATACTCTGCTTCTTTAGCATAAGTCTGAAAAATTGATAAAATTGTTCGAAGGGAATTTTTCGATATCAACACACCATAAATGTGATACTATTATTCGATGGAAACCTCGTCGAATATTCACGAAACGATCTGAACAATTGTAGAATGGACGATTGATGATTTTCCAAAGTTTTGATTGACGATAAAAGTTCACTTTTTTTCTGAAAATTGGAAGAGGGATCCGAGGAACTAACTGTAGGGAAGTTAGTCCCTAGTCGTCCGAATTTTGTCAAGTTTTTTCACTTTTTTTGCAACTTGGGCATTTTTTGAACATTTTTGTTTTAAGAATGGGTTGGTATGCTCAAAAAGCATCGGTTACATAGGGTATTCTGGATCGAGAAATTGGAATTCATTCAAACTAGGCACATTATTTTATAACGGTCTCAATATGAGTTCATTAAAATTTCACCAACTAATGCGAGGCTTGAGCCATGTTATGAGATTCCAGAGATCACAGTCAGTGTTTTTCGGCTTCAGAGAGCGAGGATTTTATAACATTTTAAAGGTTTGACAAGAAACACGTTAACGGTATACACCGTTTGGAAAGATTCATTGCAATTGAGACTGAACACCGGCCCCTCTCGTGAGTCGTCAAAAGACAGAAGTATCAAATTTAAAAGGTTCACAACTAGGCTCAAGCCACCCAGTATATTATAAAACTTTGAGATGTTCATATTAAAAACACTTCCCTTGTCAGCCCCCTATCCCGGAATAACTTCTGAAAAAGTAAGAGGGCCTAATTGAAGCCATTTGAAAATGATATAAGACCGTATCTGTAAAAGTGAACCTGTGAGGCAATGGGTCCTGCGTGGGTGAATATGAGAGCTACAGAGTTGATATTCGCTGTACATGTAGTAGACATCGAGATTATGAAATTAAGCAGCTTTAAGGTCGTACTGTTGGGTTACAGTAGCGCGGCGACGTAAAATTCGAAAAAAATCATCAGTTTTGACGGTTCTTTTTTTGGCTTCAAAGTGATGACATTCAACGAGTCGTCTACCCTGTATAGTCAAGCTGAATTTTCGATTTCTTTTTTTTATCATATAGCATGTGACTGGGACTTTTTACGGTTGCTCTGTCGCGGAGACGCCTCTCCAAAAATTGAGAACATTTTTTGAAAAAGTAAAAAAAAATGCTGATTTTTGAAATATTTTGCATCATAGCGCAAAAACTAAGAAAGATAGGAAGAAATTTTCAACTAAAGAAATGATCAGCAAGCTGAAAGCTATCAAATAATATTAGTTTTAATACTCTAAAACCATTTTTTAAGATTTCGATTTTTTTCGAATTTTACGTCGCCGCGCTGCAATAACCGATTTTTTTTTTGCAAAATCCTTCATGTTACCAGTTGCTCTAGGCGTCCGCTATATGATCATATAAAAATATTTCCCTAAGGCACGCAAAGTTCGGTTCTTACAGAGACGGAGATATAATGAATTTTGAAAACAATTATCACCCCCGGTGAGCCAGGCCACCTCAAAGTTATGTATGCGAAATTTACCTCATGAATATTTTTCGTTAATTCTTCCAATTCATCGTTATCAACACTGGATTCATTATCTCTTTGATTCTAAAAATTTTGATTATCTTTTCCTTCACGTTTCAACATCACTGCAAAATGCCAACCTTCTTCATTTCCTTTTTTGTTTCACGTGCTTCTTTCAATGAACCAATCTGTAATTTAAAATTGTGAATAAAATTTTTCAAAATTAGTTGAAACAAGACGTTCAACGAGAAAAATGACAAAGTTCACAACAAAAAGGAACCACGATGGAAAAATTAGAAATTGAAACATTACATTGCCTGGAAACAGTTGTCCGCAGATCAAGAATTTATCGATCCCTCGTTTAATTTTTTCGTATTGCTCGTTATGATAGGATTCTGTGCTTTCATCTGCTTCTTTCTTCTGAAAAATATGAAAAACTCGATAAGAATTGATTCAATGACTGACCATTTTGTTAATCACGTTGTTTACAGCCTCATCCTTTATCGCGTAAAGGTCTTTTGCAACTGCTACTTCCTGAAATACAATTTTCACGACACCGAAAAATGTGGTTTTCTATTCTTTTTTTTTGTCAACATTCCACTTGAGAACTAAAAAATTCTATAAAACCTTCCGGGATAACTGGAACTTTGGGCAAGATGGAGCTGCTTCAAAAACAAAACAGAAATTATTCGATATTTATTACTTTGATAAAGTTTCTGGAAGAAATTACGCTCCGAAACGATCCAAAATGCCTTGGAATGCTGAAATTGTTTTTTTTTGGGAAAATAATTCGCTATTTTTTTCAGTAAATGATGTTGAAAAAGTCTGTTTTCTTAGCCAGTTTTAATAAAAAATGCGTTCAGAACACATTTAGGTCATTTTCGGCAAAGAAAAAACCGAATCGATTACTTTGTTCTTCCCTTTAAGCGGAAATTCGACAATTTTCGATAGTTCGACACTTTTTGGCTCCATTGACCATTCTCTTGCTACTTTTTGAAGTCAAACAACGGTTTTACACTTCTTATGGATATTCTTATTGATATTAAAGCAAATTGGGCCATCATTGGCCACTAAACAACAAGATTTCCAAAGTGGAGCAATACTTTTGTGGAACGGCAAAAACCGATTTTTCACAAAAAATGATGAAAATTTTTTTTGGACTTTAGGTTTCAAAAATGATTAGTGGAAGTTGATTACTGACTGAATTTGACATATTTCATCAGTTGAACACTTTTAACAAAAATTATCAGAAAAAATACTTTTGTGGAGCTGTGTATACATTTTCCTATTCATCCTTCTTTAATTTTCCTTCTTTTTATAACCGGCTTTTGTTCAATTATAAGAAGGAATCAATGAATATTCAAGGATCACAATTTATTGTCCAGTCGTGTGAAATATTCTAAGGATTTCATAATGCGCTCATTCTAACCCGAGTATCCAAAAAACCCACGAAAAAATTACCAAATCCTGAACTTCCTTTCGTTTACTGTCTTCATCTTTTTTTTTACTAGCAACCCTCCCATCCCACGTTTGCTTTTCCTTTTCTAGTTCCCTGACGGCATGCATTCGTTCATTCCTAAAATATGTGAATGAAAATTAAAAGTCGAGGAAAACAAATTACTCGATATCATCATCTGTTTTAGTTTTGATTTTTCTCGCCGCTTCGCGTTTTCTCCCTTCCAGCAATGCGTCACTCATAATGGGTACCGGTTAATACGTCTGCAATTCTGAAAATGAAACAGATTATGGTGAAATAATGCACCGATTATTTTAATAAATATTTAAAGGTGGATTAAACACCAAAAAAAATGGAATCAACATTAGGAAATAAAATTTTAGTTATTTTTTTATAAAAACAATTCAAATTTAAGATAATCTCCTCAATGTTCTGCTGATATTTTACATGTAACTAGTGTTTTATGCAGTGCTATACGACAGCTCCTCCACCAATAGTTGATCAAGTGTTGGAAGCAAATCAACATTTAATCGTTTCATTTCTTCTTGGATTTCTTTCCAACCTGGCAATCCTTTAATCTGCAAGTAAACGCAGATTCTTTCAATCGGCAAATTATTTATTGACGTAAAAATTACTAATTAAAGGCTTATTTAGGACTATTTAACAGTTTTTAAAACCGTTTATCACTATCCCAAGCAATGTAAAAGTGTTCTTATACTTTCGCCGCGGACGAGGGAGAATTTTCAAATTTCGCAGTGGGCTTGTGGGCGGAGCCTTGTTTTCTAATAAGCGCACACTTCTAGGAGGGTTGTGTCCCTTTGAAACACGCTTTAGGTCTATTCTCCATAACTCCTTTTAGATTACATTTTTTTGCAGAAATTTGAGTTGACAATAGTATGTCTATTGTTCAAAAACTTAACTCTACTATAACGCTACCACAACGCGTTGGAAGGAGCTGAGTGTGTTGTATTTCTGTTGTACGAGCTTCTTCCAATGCGTTGCGAGGAAGTTCCCTAACAAGATAAGATGCTACTCAAAACAAACGGCCAGGAATTTTCATCTTGACAATAGCAACAACATAAAAGGGCGTTTCTTTTTTTACTGATTATCCGGATTGATTTCCATCTAATGAGCTATCGAACCAATATTCTTACCCAATTTGATCCAATTACACGTCTGCATTGAGAGCATACTTCTTTCGCGGTTCTAATATAATTCTGGAATGAAGAAAATCATGAGATAACATTTTTAAGGAGGGGAGGTTATAATAGTCGATGTCTGAGATCCTCGACACCAGGCCTATTGGCTATGGCACACTTGCACCAACGTGAAGCTAGGATCTTGATATTTTTCATGGAAGGTACCTAGGTCCCTCTTAGACTTTTAAAACGGATTCTAGACCTAGCTTTAAAGCTCTATCGAATGGTATAGGTCTAAACTCGATTGGCGATGGTGACTTCGCGCACTTCCCTTGTTAGAAAAAATCATGCTCTGAGTACTATTTAGAAGTTTTTGAAATAGTTTCTCGCTTGATAGAGTTAGTTCTCTCAAAAATAAACATCACACACCCTTCGTAAAATACGATTCATCAGTTTATTCCTTATTTTTTGACATTTGTGTGCCTTGTATAGGTTGATAAGTGATTTTATCGCAGTTATAAAAAAAAATCAATGTGATCGCTTTGATAAGAATTAGCGGCGGATGTAAAAAGGTCGGAGTACAAAGAAGCTGAAAATAAAACTGACAAGGGGTGCGCGAAGTCACCATAGCCAATCGTTGAGACTTATTCTATTCGATAGAGCTTTAATGGCAAAATAGGCGAGATTTTTGCAAAATTCCAAAGGGTCCAACCATGGAAAATTTTTGAAAAAAACATTTTAAAATTTTGTTAAAATCTCGCCTATTTTGCCATGAAACCCCAAAAATGTTAAAGCGATTCCGCTAAATCAACATGGAATTTGATGGCCAACATTGTAAGGATTAAAAACTTCCATATTTCCAGTCAGGCCCAAGTACTTCATTATATCGAAAAATGGGAAAAACTGGAAAATTTGGACCACTTTTTCAGAAAAATCAAATTTTCGGCATGATGTCGACGAGCTGGAAATTAGGTGTCAACATGAAAAATACTCAAAAATGTATAGGTAATCCATTCCCGAAGAGATTTTGACTTTATCTTTAAAACTAAACATTTCGATTTTGGGACCACCCGGATTTTTTTCACTAGGTCAAAGGGGGCGTGGCCAAATAAATTACGATTTTTTTTCTAAGAGGGACCTAGGTACCCTCCATGCAAAATATCAAGATCCTAGCTTCACGTTGGTGCAAGTGTGCCACAGTATGTTCGACTTTCTGAGACATCGACTCATAAATGTTTCTCAACCGATCTGAAAGGGAAAAAAATTGCGAAAAAGAGAAAGGGCAAGAAAAACTATCTTGACAATATATAAAATTGAATTTCAGATCGATTAAGAAACATTTATAACATGTGTAGAGTACTCACCAATACAATAGTCTTGAATGTGTTGTCGTTCATATGGTACATTTGATTCTCAAATGTTTGAAACATTTGAATCAACTCCGCGATTCCATTATTTAGACAAGTCGAATTCTGCAAACATGAACATGTTAACGAGATAATGTCGGTTTGAAGTGAAAATAAAAACTTTGAGATACAATTTAAAAATTGAGATTTTTGCACAGTTAATACCAATATGTAGCCACATTCTAAAGTAATTGTGTTTCACGCAAATTCCTACCGCGTTGCACGGACACCGACACGCGCGCATTAAAATTTTGGGTTTTGCAGCTTTGGATCGCAGGCGTGTATTTATATGTGATAAATTTCATTGTACTAATGAGATAACACTCTAATTTTTGGAATTTAAATCAGTAGGGTCAACTTAACTGAGACACTGTCTTTAAGGTATATCACACGTAAATTTTTTTTGAACAATGGTATTCATTGTGTTCGGAAGGCTGCTCAACCTCACAGCCGCTCAGCACGCACGCGACGCGGCTGCCGACACTCAACACACTGGAAAATTAGAAAAATTAATTTTCCCGCCAATATTTCAGTGGGTTTAGTGTGAGTCACCGCCTCGCGTGCGTGCGGAGCGGCTGTGAGGTTGAGCAGCCTTCCGAACGCAATGATCAAGAATAATTGAGTTGACAATACCTAAGTGAAAAAATTTGCAAAAACATATCAAATTCGATATTTTTCAGTAATATTGGCATTATTTTGTTCACAAAATCATGATAAATCGATATTTTCAGAGGTTACTCAAGGTCTGAAAATAGTAAATGTCCAATCTCCAAAAATTAATTTTCCCGCCAATATTTCAGTGGGTTTAGTGTAAGTCACCGCCTCGCGTGCGTGCGGAGCGGCAGTGAGGTTGAGCAGCCTTTTGAGTTGACAATAGAGTGTAAACATACATTTTCGTCGTAGAAATTATAGTTTTGCATGACTGTATTACTTATATCATTGAAAAGTATTAAAAAATTAGCTATGCGTTGTCTGAAAATATTCATACTGTTAAAATAGTTTGTTTTTAATTTTAAAATACCGAATTTTGATGATCACATCATCCCATTGTTTCTTTGTTTCCTCTTTCCTCAATTGCTCATCGACTTTTCGTAAGTTCTTTAGTTCCTCCTCATTGTACGTTGATGTTAATTCATTTCTTTCATTTTTCATTGCACTCTAAACATTGGAAACTTCTTATTTTGCATCAATCATAAAAATTACCTGACGAATTTGATTCTGATGCTCAATTTCAGCTTGATTTTTCTCGATTTCCAATGCCTTGCGCTCGGATTCAAGAGCGACTTGTGTGCGTATATGATTCTGATCCTCTTTCATTTTATAATGCTCTACTTGTCGCTTTTTGTCTGCTTCATCGTTTTTTCTAAACCTAAAGAAAAAGAGGAAGTACGAAAAATGGTCAAACGAAACAGAAAACAATTTTCAAGGTGTTTTAGCTGCATTTGGATATCTTACTTTTCTATGATATTTTCCCCAAATATTTGCGAACTTGGATTCCCTTCCAGACGCTTCCCCTCCGAGCATCTTGGTGAGCCAACTCTCACCTGTGATTTGAATAAAAACGTTCATAATTTTTATTGTTTCGTCAAACCTCGTTGTTTTCAATCAATTGGGATCGTAGTAGAAAATTGAGAAACTGTAACAGTTATACTCATTTTTGTATGATATTGTCAACTCAATTCAACCTCACAGCCGCTCCGCACGCACGCGACGCGGTGACCTCCCACTCAACACTGAAATATTGGTGGGAAAATTAATTTTTCAAATTTTCCAGTGTGTTGAGTGTCGGCAGCCGCGTCGCGTGCGTGCGGAGCGGCTGTGAGGTTGAGCAGCCTTCCGAACGCAATGATTGAGGTGACAATATCGAAAAACAATTCTTACCGCTCCTGAAATATAATCCAAGCTAGAAAAAGTTATCATCAAATTCAACTGAGTTTTCGCTTCCTTAATAATATTGCTGATACTAGAACGGTGCAATTCAAAGAACTCTTCCCATTTCTGAAGTGAGAAAATGATTCATTTTTTCAAGAGTCTGAAATGTTTCCAACCATGTCACGTTTAATCGAGCGTCTGAAGTTGAGCTCAATCTTATTAGTTATGCTCGGCTGCTCTTCAGAATGTGAATTTCTCAAAATTGTCTTGAGATTTTGAACAATATAGCACAACTCGGAAATTTTCCCACGATCCTCCTAAATTCATTTTTGCTAAAAATATGACTTCGATATTAATGGCAAAAAATATTTGAATTTCCGAAATACTCAACTAAAATTTTTTAAACAAATTCTGAAAGTTCTTTCAGAGAGTTCAGAAACACTTTAACGATCAATTCTGAAAAAAAACTTACATCAAAACGCAAACGTTTCAATTGGAAACAAAACTCGGAAATAGTGTCCCGATTAGCTGAACTGATTGCGAAGTAGTCGCCCTGTTTTTAATTTAGACATAAATGTTTTTTCTATTTAAAAGAAGAACTCACCGTATTCAAATAATTCAGTAAGTCTTCGACAAATTCTTCTGTAATGACGAATTCCATCTGTCTTCCAACTGATTTGGAACGTCTTGGAGGGGTATCTTTTGCACCTCCAAAAAATCTGAAATTATTCAATTTTTCGCAAAGTTTTCAAATAATTCATTTAAAGACAACTGTTCAGTTAATTTGACCCTACCTGGTCTTAGTTTCAAAAATTAGAGCGTTCTCTAATTAGTACAATGCAATTTATGCGAAATCACACCGATAAATACACGAGTCATAGTAGCGGTTCAAAGTTGAAAAAATTAAAATTTTAATTCCCGCGTGCCCGTGCGACGCGGTCGGTGTCCGTGCAACGCGGTAGGAATTGGCGCGAAACGCAATTATTTGAATGTGGCTACATATCGGTACTGTTCTTTGGATCACCTGGGATCCCATTCGAATTTTGATTTTTTGCCTTGAATTTGGATCGTGTTAACTGACAAGCTGCCTTTAAAACATGTTTTTTGAAACTTGTTTTATTTAAAAAAAAAGGTTTTATAAAATTACACTCGTATTCCATTCATCTGCAATAATTATAAAGCGATTATAGTGTTTTTTTCAGAATTTTCATGACATTTTCAGTTTCCAGGTAGAAATACGTTGAAAAAATCACTAATTGCAAATTAAGATGTTTATTAGTTCAAATTGTCGGACGAAAAAATGTTTTAGTAGAAAAGTTAACTTACTTAAAAGGACTCCAAGACATATATTTGTATTCGTGCTTGTGTCAGAGATCACAAATGTCCTGAAAATAATAAATAGTTATAATTTTTTTAAATGTCTTTTTGGTACGGGCCCATTTCGATAACTGATAATACAGGTTTTGATAAGCGTTTTATAGACGTCTTTATCAGAAATATTAGAGGCGGAACAGAGCCACTTTTTTCGCTGTCTCTCACACTTTTCCCTTTTTCTGTCGCCAGCGATGCGAAAAATTCGAATCAATGTGGCAAAACTAATAATTGAAATGCAAAAAATTGAAATATTTCATAATTATTGAATACTTGTCTCAGCGTTTTTAGACAGTGTATCATCTAAATTGACGCTACTGGATTCAAAAATTAGCGCTTTCTCTCATTTGTACAATGCAATTTATGCGAAATCACATCGAAAAATGAGCCCCTCTCTCAGGGGCTCGTAAACGGCTCGCGCGGAATCTCCGCTCGAGCCGCGCACGCCGAAAACGAGCCGATTACGTTCCGATATGAAATCGCGCGAACCGTTTGAAAACGTCTCGGGCAAATCTTGCAAATTCGTCAAAATTAGAAATTTGAGAAGCTGAAGCTTGACTCAAAATTGACAGATATGGATAATAATTTGAGGAGATCACAAACAGGTCATTCTTAGTCGATTTGGAGAATTTGAGAACATTTTTTTTGATATGTTTGAGAACAATACCGATATGCAGCCAAATTCAAATAATTGTGTTTCGCGCCAATTCGGACCGCGTTGCACGGACACCGACCGCGTCGCACGGACACGCACGCATTCAAAATTTTAATTTTGCTACTTTGGACGGCTGCTGTGACGCGTGTATTTATCTTTGTGATTTCGCATAAATTGCATTGTACTAATGAGAGAACGGTCTAATTTTTGAAAATAAGATCAGGTAGGGTAAAACTAACTGAACAGCTGTCTTTAAAAACAAAAATTGCATTAATTACCGAGACAATAAATGCATATGTGATAAAAAGAGAACATGCACTGGATCCAAACAGTTTTAGAATTTTTAAAGACCACGTATAAGCCGAGAAAATAAGCTTCAAAGGCCTAGAAAAATTAAGTTTATTCGGCGAAAACTAGTCCGCGGGAAGAATTACACGAAGAAAGCAGGAAAAATGCAAAAACATAATGCAAAAAGGACCATAGGGAAAAGTTCGGTCAGCGGGAAACTTTTTCTAGTCAATTGTGTTGAAGCTTGTTTTCTCGATTTTTATTTATAAAAAAATATTTAGAATGTGTACTGGAGATCAAAAATTTTAAAATTCTGTTATCGATTCTACTGTTTTCGTCACGGAAGTTCTAGAAGAAGCAAAGTATGACAATGAGCTGCAGTTCGTTATTGATTTTATTCAATACGTAAAAGGACAGCGCGGCGACTTTTTATCAGAAAGTATATCCAACGTTTCAAGGATTTCAATTGAAATATTTTAGGATGATTAACCGTCTTTATACTCCGACCTTTTTTTACATCCGCCGCTAATTCTTATCAAAGCGATCACACTGATTTTTTTATGCCTGCGACGTAAAATCACTTATCAACAAAACTATGCAAGGCACATGAATGTCAAAAAAAAAAAGAATAAACTGCTGACTCGTGTTTTACAAAGAGTATGTGCTAAATTTACTTGATGAGAACTGACTCTATCTAGCGAGAAACTATTTTCAAAAACTTCGAATTAATCCCTCTGATCATGATGTTTTCTGAGCTCAAATTTTGAAAATGTTGGCCGAAATTTGAACCTCGAAGGGGCTATCTTGGATAAAAATTGGATAAAAATTTTGGTTTTTTCAATTTTTTGGATTTCTCACAATAATAGCACCCGTGGACTAGTTTTCGCCGGTGGAAACAT
Organism: Caenorhabditis virilis; assembly: GCA_964036255.1. Classification (NCBI taxonomy): domain Eukaryota; kingdom Metazoa; phylum Nematoda; class Chromadorea; order Rhabditida; family Rhabditidae; genus Caenorhabditis; species Caenorhabditis virilis. The sequence continues at coordinate 16,016,364 of OZ038415.1, read as the reverse complement.
TTTCTAGGCCATTGTTTTTAAGAGCGTTTTCTAACTTCCTTATATGATGCCACAGAACGAGTCGAAACGCTGCTGAGAAGTTGTATGGTTTTTTATCAGTTCAACATTTTCAATAAAATATTACTTTTTTTTGATAACTCGAAACAATCATGCCATAATCAAACACCATAAAAACTGTCAATCAAAACTAAATGAGAAATTTTTTGAAAGTTGTTAAAATTCAATTATTTTGATGAATTATTAATTTAAACGGCATCCAAGGGACCGTGAGAAGGTCACCAAAGAAATTTAAAAAAATATAGATGTTATTGAAAAAAATAATAATCTTGGAAGCAACAAAACTTGTGAATTGTCCTGATGTTCGGGGGAGCTCCCCATATTGTCTTAAAACTTTGACAGGCTATAACTTTGCTCATTTTGCGAACTACGAGGTGATATGTATATTATTAAAAAGCTCTCATTATGTTCTACAACTTTATTGTTGACAAGAAAACGCAAAAAAATTGTTTTGAGTATGAAAATGTTGAAGATAGAAAATTGTATTTAGTTTTTCTTAATTTTCAAATGAAAACCCCCTTTGAGAGACTATAAATTTTACGAATTCCTGTAGAAACTAATTTTTAAAATTGATTTATTTTTGTTATACATTTATTCATAAATAATTTTCGAAATAATAAATTGTTTTCAATCCCTAGTTTCTCTATCCCTCAATCTTGCTGATCTTCTCGGAACAACCTCCTCCACCGCTTCCACCACCTCGTTTCGTTGTCTCCGACGTCTGTTACTCCTTGGATTTTGTGGCCACGGGTTTCTGTTGGCTACAGGAGCTGGAGCAACCGTTGGAGCTGGAGCAACAGCCGTAGAAGCTTGAATGTGGTTGAGTTGATGCTGGTTCACTGGGACTGAAAAATTTCGAATCGATTAAATATAGGGGAGTTGAAAACGTAGGAACCTACCAGCAATCGCGTCTTCTTCGGAAATCGGATAGAAACGTTCAACACCTCGACGTTCAATACTGAAGGCGTGGAGGGCACTTCCCAGGTCTGAATAATGTGGTTTTTTGTTTTGTTTTTGAAGGATCTTATGATTTACCAGATCTGATTTTCCTCTCTTCCTTCTCTTTAATCTTTATTAAACGGTTTGAAATTCTTAGTCCTTTTTCAATCAAAGTTCTGAAAATATGTTCCATGTGCTTTTTTTTTAGAATTTATTCCAAACCTACTTCTTCAAATCAACGAATAATATCTCAGTCCTGCCAAAAAGTTGGTCAATCATATCGCGGCTCTCAATTAATGCGTTACTAAGATATTCACCTTCTGCTCGATCTAATTGCATTTTTTCGTCCGCCGATCTTTTACGCTCTGGGTGTTGTTCCAGAAATTTCTCGACGAGCTCATTGATGTCACGATTTTGTACGAGGTCTGTTGTTGGGGCTCGACACTGAAATATGGATATAACTGGGGGGGGGGATCAAGATTTCGAAACTTTAAAATATTTTTGAATTTTTAGAAAATTTTCAAAAAACTCAAGACTGAAATTCTGAATTTTTCATTCTTCAAACCATGTGAATTTATTTTGGGAAAAAAATTCAAAACAATTCCCAGAGATCGGAATTTTTGAGCTGATTTTCACATGAATCGCTTCGAGACCCAAACGATTAAGAGACAATGTCCAACTCGAGTTGAAACTTCATTGCCCTAGGCCGAATAATTGTGCTATCAACTTGAAACTACGTACGTGAGTGTGGTAGAATTCAAAGATTATTTTCGTACCATAAAAACTGTGAAGTGTCCCGGCGTTCGGAGGGAGCTCCCCATTTCGTCTTACAACTTTGACCGGCTATAACTTTGCTCATTTTCCGAACTACGAGCAGATATGTATATTATTAGAAAGCTCTCATTATGTTCTACAACTTTATTGTTGACGAGAAAACGCAAAAAATTGTTTTGAGTATGAAAATGTTGAAGTTAGAAAATTGGATTTAGTTTTTCATTATTTTCAAATAAAAAACCCCCTTGGTTGTATATAAATTTGATGAATTCCTGTAGAAAATGATTTTTCCTATCGAATGATATATAGTAGATCAAAAACGGAGTATCCCATAGTATCAAAATAGCCAAATATGCGAAAAATGACACTTTTTGACCAAAAATGGACATTCAAATGAGCTGTAAATACCTCAAAATTGAGCTTTTTGTCTCAAATTTTAACTTAAATAGTCGTTTTTATCTTTTTCTTCCAAATTGCGTCATTTTGGTCAGAAAAGTCGAAAAAAAAACGTTTTTAATGACTTTTTTTGATCAATTTTTCGAAAATTTTCAAAAAAAAATTTTTTTTGCCAATTTTATATCGTAAACACCATAATTGATCCTTTTTTGCAACAATACAAGTATTTTTGAGCGACGAACGTCAAAAAAATCGAAAATTTTTCAAAAAACGAACTTTTTCACCATAAAAGTAATTAAGGGGGGACACAATCGTTTGGAAGTCTGGAAACGAGCGACTTCAAATATAAACGGACCTACCATTGGACACTTTTTATGGCTTTTCAACCATTCACCAGCGCATCCCGCGCAGAAGGTATGAAGACATGGATAACAGCTGAAAAAATTAATAAGCTACTGAAAAATGAAGATTCCTTACCTGCTAGCATTGTACATTATAGCCATACAAACCCCACATTCGAATCGTTCGGTTTCTGTGAGAAGAAACGATTGTTTCTTGGCCTTTTTATCCATATTTTGAGAGGTTGTTGCCGGCATTATTAATCTGAAAATCAGTAGCTTTTATGGAAAAAGGGAACGGAAAAAATATAAAGGCTATAATAAAAACATATATGGCTCAAATAACGTTCAAAAAAATATATAATGATAAAAAAAAGTGCCGATAATAGACGCTCTGTGGCGTGCGTTTACTCTCCCGCTTGCCCGGGGGAACATTCGCCAGAATTTCGCGTATCTGAAGTGTAAAACGTTACTTTCTTAACACGTATGACATATGATTACAGTATGTGTTGATAAGTGAATCTAGGATTTGTATAAGAACAATCGGTTTCCTTAGTATCTGAAATTTGAGGGGTTTTTGAGATGCTACTGATATTTTCAGATTTTTTTCAAAATTTCAGTTTTCCATCTTCAAAACGGTATAAAATTCCAAAATATATTGAGCTGGATGTGAAGTTACAGGTCTCCAAAATAGGATATTTTGCGAAATTTTCAGCCTCGTTTGTAGTTTTGAAAGAAGTTCCATTATCAGCTTAAAACGTTCTTTCAAATGAGCTATCACTCATTAAAAACTATGAGAAACACTTCAGGTACTTCCCTTGCTAGTAAAAATAACTTTTTCATTTCACTATTTTCTTCGCATTCATCAAAAAATGACAAAATATCAACTGTCATTCCGTCCTCAATCCCATTTTGCTGAATTTTGTGAAAAAAGATTCATATAAAAATTTGAAATTAAATTAATTTCAGAAAATTCTAAAAATTCAGTACGAGAATACGCAATTACGCGGCAATCTGTGTTTAGTGGCGAGCAAATCGAGAATCGAGCTCAAATTCAGAAAATCGGCAAAAATTCGAATTTTGGAGTGCTTTAACTTGACTGAACCTCAGTATTTGTTGATAAATTTTTGAGGACTTCATATCGGTATCTTTCTTAATCGATTTGCAAAATTTGAGGAAAATCCATCAACATTTTTCAAAAACCCATTTTTTTTCGTAAAATATACCAAAAACTGGTTTTTTAAATGTATAAACTTTTCTATAATTATTACTTTTGAAAAATATGCATATAAAAATTTGAAATTACATTAATTTCAGAAAATTCTAAAAATCCACTACTTTAATACGCCATTACGCGGCGTTCTGTGTTTAGCTCAGGGAAAGCAATGCACAGGAACATTCCCATTTTGTCCGTGGACAAATCCCGGACCGTCCCGGACATTTACAGTTTTGCTCTAACATGCCCGATTTTCAAAAAAATCACTGCAAATGAAAGCTGGAGCGTTACTGAACTCCTTAGTGAAATTTTGAAGCTCCACCTAATTTTCGAGTAATGTTACACATGTTTTTGTTGGCGGCTTTATTTGATCGAAAAATAAAATAATGAAAATGAAATGCATATTTCAGTATCAAAGATTTCAGCTAGAGCCTCCAAATTTTACTAAGGAGGTCAGTAATGCTCTCACTTTCATTTGCAGTAAAGTTTTTGAAAATCGGACATGTTTGAGCAAAACTGTAAATGTCCGGGACGGTCCGGGACTTGTCCACGGACAAAATGGGAATGTTCCGGTACATTGCTTTCCATGAGAGCAGCGAGAACTTAAAAGAGGGCTTTATGGAGCTAATGAATGCATCAAAACTAGTCCGCAGGCATGAAAAATTCAAAAAAAAATTAAAAAATGACTACTATACGCATTCTACATAACTATTTATTAACGAAACACGAAAAAAGCTCATATGACAAAGTTCGGCCAGGTGGACAGTTTTTCTAGGCCATTGTTTTGAAACTCATTTTCTCGGCTTCAGTTGGTTTAAAAAAATTTTAAAAACAGATTTGGAATGAGAATGAAGTCTATTTTTATTTAAGGTACATTTGTTAGCTCCGGTAAGCCCTCCTTTAAGATAAGATCGTAAAATTCACAAACCGCTTCGAAATAATCCTCTTCCTCGGTTTTTGGACGATTTGATAAGAATAGTAAAGCTTTTGATGCTGATTGAATATTTAACTGAAATGCGGTGTCCGGAAATACGGTATATAATGCAATTAATGAGAAAAAAAAATGATTAAAAAATATAATGGCAGAATTCTCTTGAAGCGTTTTGAGTAGAATAGTGTTATTAATGAAAATATTGGCACGTTTTCGGATCTTTTTAACAGCATACACATAAGAAATCCAGATAATACAAAAAATCTGAAAATGTTTATTTAAAGGAGGGCTTTATGCAGATTATTAATGAAGTTAAGATGAAGAACTTGTGTTTCTAGTCCGCGAAAGTTTGGTTTCCTAGGCCACCTATTAAATTTGTGCGTTTTTATTCTTTTTTTTTGCATTTAAAATGAAAAACAGAGCAAAAAGTAAAATTTTGCAATTATTTAGTTTCTAAACAAATTTCTTTAGAATTTGTTTCTTTTTATGAAATTCGAAAACTCCTAATTTTTTAAGAACTCATTTATTCATTCAGAAAAACTTCATATATCGACAAAAATACGTTACAAACATTGCAACAATAACAAATCCCAAAATCTTATTGGTACTGCTGACTCGTGGCCCTCTTAGCTTCAACAAACGTCGCGAAATTCGTTGACCCCTTTGCTCGTGTTTCCTGAATCAATAAAAACGTGTGTTAGAAATACGAAATTCTAAATTTTCTCCAACCTTTTCAAATCAACAAAAAATTTCTCAGTTCTCCGCGAGAGTTTATCAATCACACGTTGATTTTCATATAGCGCTTTACTAAGATATTCACGTTCAGATTTATCCAATAGCAGTTTGTGCATCTCGGATCGCTGACGTTCCGGGTTTTGTTCAAGGAACTTCTCGACGAGCTCATTAATATATCGATTTGTTAGGAGTTCAGATGACTCGACTCTACACTGAAATATTAAAGGATCTTAAAATATTGACTTTTCATCGGGGTGGTCCATAATTATCGATTTTTTATGGAATTTCAAAAAAAAAAAGTTAAAACTACTTACGATCGGACACTTTTTATCCTTTTTGAAGAATTCAGCAATGCATCCCGCACAAAACGAATGAAGACATGGGGAACAGCTGAAAGAAATTATTAGAATTTTCGAAAAAAGAATTCTAGGTTTCTAGGAAACTAGAAGAAACTAGGCCTACCTGGCAGCATTATACATAACATCCAAACAAATCCCACAATCGAATTGATTGGTCTCGCTGATAATAAGGATAGGACCATCGTTGCGGTTTTCAGCACTCATTATTGTTCTGGAAATATGTAAATTTTATATATAAGAACAACTAAATTCATTATTTGCAGTAACAGAAAGATATGTGTGAAAAAACAAACTAGCGAAAAATATGGTCAACAAAAACAAACGCAACGCTTTTGGGCGTTACCTAACACAACTTGTTCTCCCGTTTGCCGTCGGGAACACCCGTAAATATTTTCCCGAACGCTATACGTGACTCTTGAAGTGTTAGGCGGCACTTTCTCAATACTGTAATGGTTCTCAGTGTTGAAAAACAGCAGTGGCTCAGGGAAAGCAATGCACCGGAACATTCCCATTTTGTTCGGGACTGCACCGAAATTTGTCCCGGGACGCGTCCCGGGGCAAAACCCGGATAAAACGGTGCAGTCCTGGACAAAACTTGGACGGTTCGGTGCAAATAAATGTCTCGCCGCCTGCGTCGTGTGGGTGGCAATGGCTGCGAGAGGCCTCCTGGAATCGAACCAGCGACGACTTGAACTCCTGCTTGCTTGACGTACGAGATCTTGAACCACTCGGCTATACCTGAACTTGTGGGGGAAAGGGGGATGGCGCGCTTATATGTGCGCTAGCGCCAGAGTTCCATAGGACTACATATCGGAGAACTTGGATAAGCATAACTATTGTTCTAGGAATCAGATAGGGCTCAAGTTTTGAAAACTTATAGACTGAAAGATGATTGTTAAAATATAGTAGCTTTTTTTTCTTAGAAAACTATAATTTTCATTTTTTGCAAGGTGACAGTGAATAAGTCTCTATCTTCGATAATTGTGTAAATCTTCAAAACTGAAATTGATATTCACAAATAACATATACAAAAAAATTTCCGTTGCTTTCATTAAGATTTTTGAAGAGGAACTCAGAGCGGGTAGTGCCTGAATCGTTTTATTTTTATTTTATTTATTTATTTCATCATCAATGTTCCACAAAATATAACATAAATAATAATAAACAAAGTGAATTACTCATTGAACTAGATGATAAAATGCTTAAAGGTTGGGTACCCGTAAGAGTATTCAACCAGTATTTATTTGACATAGAAAAACAATTGAATAATGATGCGAATGGAAAGTAATAAAAAAAGAAAATAATAACAAAAGTATTTATATATTGTTTAGTAATATGCTTAATTTGAATCAAAGTATTTCGAAGGGAGTTTTTTGAGTGTATTTCTTACTGATTCAATACTTGGACAGTCCAACAAGTTATGTGATAACTTATTCCATAATGGAAGGATTTTGTCAAAAACGGAGTCTGTGTTTTTCATTTTATTTCTCAGTCGAAGTGGATATCTCCTTGTAATACCAGGAGCACAAAATTTGGAGAATGATGGTTGATGGGTCAGATTTTTGCGACATTTAAAAACATGAATCAGAGATAGTATTTTCATACGTTTTGAAATGGAATCAATATTAAGGATAGTGAGTCTATCTTCATAAGAAGTAAAGGAAATATTACAACGATAACAAACCAAACGAGAGTAATATCTAAGAGTGGATTCAAATTTGTTGAGAAGTTTTTTAGAAATATAAGGAGAATATACATCAGAGCAATATTCAAGTATTGGGGTTTCTGGCTTTTTTAAATGAGTCATAGCTCATTTGAGATGTAATTTTACGCTGATAAAGGAACTGCTTTCAAAAACTGCAAAGTAGCACGTGGCTCCAAGTCTCATTCTCGAGAATTAGTTTTCGAGTTCAAAAAATTATTTAAAAAATTTAAGAAATAAAAAAAAATTTAACTGAAGAGCTAACTAGGTAAAACTTTTAGGCAATCACAAATAAACCATTACGTCTTGAAGTGCCAACATTTCAGCAAATTTGGTTCGTGGAAATTTCTCGATACAAAAAAAATTAGCAAAACAGTGTTTTTCCAATTTTTAAGTTGAATGTATTTTTGGTAAACAAACGAGCTCGAATTAAACCAATTTTCAGTTTTGTTTTCGAATTTTGTTGTTCTTGCACTTCGCACTCTTCTTTGTCCGGAATAATTCGAACAAAGTTTGATACATCCCCATATAAAATTGGACTGCACTAGTGCATCGCTTTACCTGATAATTTTGAACCATTTTTGTCCGGGACTGTCCCGAAAAAATGAAGGTGCGGTGCAGTCCCGGACAAATTTTGGTGCAGTCCCGTACAAACTGGGACTGCACCGGTACATCGCTTTTCCTGAGAATTTTGAACCATTTTCGTCCGGGACTGTCTCGGAAAAATGAAGGTGCAGTGCAGTCCCGGACAAAATTTGGTGCAGTCCCGTACAAACTGGGACTGCACCGGTGCATCGCTTTTCCTGAGGGATTTGTAAATCTAGGAATTGTTGTCTCTGAAAGAGGATTTTACCATTTTTGGGAGGTTTTTGAGAAGAGTTACTGATATTTTCAGATTTTGAGATGATTTCAGATTTCCAGCTTCAAAACGGTGTAAAATTCCAGAAATATTAAGCTTGAGTAATTGGATTTTTTCCAAAATTTTCAGATGAAACACCATTATCATGGTCTCAAAGATAACAATATGATCGTAATCGAATCTTCATAATCTCTCACTATCTATCTTATAAAAACTACATTTTCATTGATTTTAGAGAAATTTCAACGTTTCAGAGCTCATTTATAATTATAGGAAGATCTTACATAGCTTGAAAATGTAACCAAGGTGAAAATATAGAAAATACCCATTCTAAATCTGTTTTTAAAATTTTCTAAAACAACGTAGAAGACGAAAAAATAAGTTTCAAAAAATTTTGGCCGAACTTTTCCCTATAAGCTTGCCGGTGGACTAGTTTCCGCCGGTGGAATCGTTTTTCTAGGCCACTGTATTGAAGCTCATTTTCTCGGCTTCTACGTGGTTTAAAAAATTATATAGTTTTAAAAAAATTACCGTTTCTGTGACAAGATTTTAAATTGCCGCGTTTTACGAATTTTCATGTGCGCTCCACTGAACAGCAGTCAGGTGTGTGCGCGGAAACTTGAATTTTTTTAACTTTTTAATTTTTTTTTCAAATTTCTTTCGTTTTTGTCCGATTTTCACAGTTATTTTTTCTTAACGTCGTTAATTCTTTTTAATAAATTTTAACTAAATTATTACTTTTGAAAAATATGTATATAAACATTTGAAATTAAATTAATTTCAGAAAATTATTAAAATCCAGTACGTGAATACGCAATTACGCGGCGATCTGTGTTTAGCAGCGATAACTTACAATTAGATTTTGAAAAAAAAACTGAACATCTCTTCAGATGGAACACCATTTTCTGCATTTCATTGATTTTATAGAAATTTTAAAGTTTCAGAGCTCATTTATAATAATAGGAAGATCTCACATTTCTTTAAAATGTAACCAGGGTGAAAATATCGAAAATACCCATTCTAAATCTGTTTTTAAAAATTTCTAAAACAGCGTAGAAGTCGAGAAAATAACTTTCAAAACATTTTGTCCGAACTTTTCCCTATAAGCCTGCCGGTGGACTAGTTTTCGTGGAAACTTTTTTCTAGGCCATTATTTTGAAACTCCTTTTATCGCCTTTTACGTTGTTTTAAAAAAATTAAGAACTGATTTAGTACGAGTTCTGTTTTTTATCATATTCATCGGATCTGTAACGTCCTCGTTTAATGACGAAACCGAAACTTTTCATGTTTACAGAAAAGCGTCAATCGATTTTTAAAAAATCGTTGTTCGTCTCAGACATCATCAGAGATTTAAACCTTTTTTATTTTTTAAAGTTGAGATATCTATATCTTTAAAAGACCTTAAAAGCTTTTAGCGTGTCAAAATCCGAAAATTGGCAAACATTTGAACTTTGAAGAGCGATAACTCGGCTCAATCTCAATATTTCCAGATGAAATTTTCAATTTTCAGATATACATTGTGATTCCCTTCGTAATCAAATTGCTAAATTTTAGCTAATTTATCTGAGATTTTTTAAAAAACACATGTGCACTTTCTTAGCCTCCAGGCCAAGCTCTTTCCAATGATTATTCCACAAAAGAATGTAATTCTTGAAAAGCTCGTTACACAACGTTAGGCCAGGCCGAACCTTTTTCTAGGCCAGTTTGGGAATTCGGAACTTTCAATTAAATATATTATTTTATTTTCACGAAACAACAAACATAAAGAGAAAAAAAGCAAAAGAGGGCAAAGGAAAAAGATAGACGAGCCAAACCATAACCATAAGAGGAATAAGACTAAAGGCCCCAACAACAATATTCGCAACAAAAAAGTGCGTCTTCTCGTCATCACAACTGTTTTCGTTTCTTTTATTTTTCTTATTTTTGTGCACTGTTGGCTTCCATAAACGTCGCGAAATTCGTTGGCCTTTTTCTTCGCATTTCCTAAAAACAATTTTAAATAATCGCACATCTTAGAGGACCAACCTTTTCAAATCAACAAAAACGTCATCGTTCCCAGAAAATTGCTTAACTTCACGTTGATTTTCCCTCAGTGCTTCGCAAAGATATTCACGTTCCATTTCATCCGATCGCATTTTGTCCTCACTGGATCTTTCAAGACCCGGGTTTTGTTTAACGAACTTCTTGACCAACTTATCAATATACCAGTTTGGCCGGAGTTCCCATGATGCGACTTTACACTGAATAATATAAATATTATTAAGATTATGACGACTGTTTGAAAATTATTGATTTTTAATGGGAAAAACATATTTCAAGCGGATTTTTAAAAGTAGATCAAAATTCCATTCATTACAATTTTGGAGAATTCTGTGGATTACCTACCAATGGACAGAATGGGTTTTCTTTGAACCATTGGCCAATGCATCCCGCACAGAAGGAGTGAAGACACGGATCACAACTAAAAAATAGACTAGAATCTTTTTAAAAAATATTTTTTATACCTGGTAGCATTGTAGAGAATTCCCAAACAAATCCCGCATTCGAATCGGTCGATGTCTGCAATAATGAGTGGAGTTTTTGAAGTTTTGCGATTTTCAGTCTTCATTATTATTCTGGAAAAGGATTTCTTAATTAAAAATGACAAAAAAAAGCAACTTGTAATCAAAGAAATTGAACGGATTGTCACTACCAACATTTTTGTGACGCTATTTATTGTTGTTTTTAATTTGCGCGAGCGATTGAGCGGGTTTTCCCGCAGGCCTCGGAATGTGTCGGCATCTCGGAGCATCGTATCAATCCAATACCCTTGCAATTTTGCAACCGTGTACCAATATGATATCCTCTAAGATTTAGTTTGTACTTTTGTTCCGAGCTATGCTCCTCCAAACAACGTCGTTCCCCCTTGTGAATAGATTTGAGAATTGTTAAACCATTTCCAGAATCAGATGAAAAAATCTCTAAAGGAATGCTTTGCGGAAAACATAAATGTACGTTAAATGAAAATAGACTTCATTCTCTTTCCAAATATGTTTTTAAAATTTTGTAAAACCACCTAGAAGCTGAGAAAATTAGCTTCAAAACAATGGTCTAGAAAAAGTTGTCCTCACTTTTTCCTACGAGCTTTTTTTTCGTGTTTCGTTAATAAATAGTTATGCAGAATGATTATATTAGTCCTTTTTTAATGCTTTTTTATTTCAATTTATGTTTTTTTTTAGGATTTTTCATGCCTGCGGACTAGTTTTCGCCGATAGACTCTTTTTTCTAGGCCATTGTTCTGAGGCGAGTTTTCTCGACTTCTAGGCGGTTTTAGAAAATTTTAAAAACAGATTTGGAATGAGAATGAAGTCTATTTTCATCCCAGATGCATTCGTTAGCACCGTAAAGCATCTAAAACTCTTAGACCGAGGGGAAATTCGGAACTTTCAATAAAATATAAATTTATTTTCACAAACAAACAATTATAAAAAGAAACAAGGCATAAGAGAACCAAGGCGAAAGAGAGACAAGGCAAACCATAGCCATAAGAGGAATAAGAAGAAAGGCCCCAAAAACAATATTCGTAACAATATTCGCAACAAAAACGCGAGTCCTATCGTGAGTCTTATCGTCAACACAACTGATCTCATTTCTTCTCGATTTTTTACTTTCGTACACTTTAGGCTTCCATAAACGTCGCGAAATTCGTTGACCTTCTTCTACGCATTTCCTAAAAGAATTTTGGATGATAGCGTATCTTAGAAATAATCTAATTTGAAACCAACCTTTTCAAATCAACAAATTCACTCTCATCCTCATCATTCCCTGAAAAATGGCTAACCTCCCATTGATTTTCGGTTAGTGCACTGTTAAGATATTCACGTTTCATTTTATCCAATCGTATTTTGTCCTCACTGCATCTTTCAAGCTCCGGGTTCTGTTTAACGAACTTCTTGATCAGCTTATCAATATACCGATTCGGTAGAAGTTCCCATGACTCGACTGTACACTGAAGTATATAAAGATTAAGATGACTGGTTGAAAATTATTGATTTTTAATGAGAAAGGCATATTTCAAGCGGATTTTTAAAATCCCATTCGGTCCACTTCCTGTTACCATTTAATTATAATTTTGGATCATACTGTAGATTACCTACCATCGGACAGTATTTATTTATTTTGAACCATTGGCCAATGCATCCCGCGCAGAAGGAATGAAGACATGGATCACAGCTAAAAAAATAAGGATTAGAATTTCTAAAAAAAAATTTCTACCTGGTCGCATTGTACAAAACACACATACAAATCCCGCATTCGAATCGCACGATGTCTTCAACAATGAGTGAAGTTTTAGAAGTTTTACAATTTTCAGTCTTCATTACTATTCTGGAAAAGGATTTCTTAATTAAAAATGACTTAAAAATAATTTTTAATGAAAGAAATTGAACGGATTGTCACCACCAAAATTGAACAAAACAATGATCGACACATTTTTGTGACGCTGTTTATTGTTGTTTTTAATTTGCGCGATCGATTGAGCGGGTTTTCCCGCAGGCCTCGGAATGTGTCGGCATCTCGGAGCATCGTTTTGAAGCTCATTTTCTCAGCTTCTAGATGGTTTTAGAAAATTTTAAAAACAGATTTGGAATGAGAATGAAGCCTATTTTCATCCCAGATGCATTCGTTAGCACCGTAAAGCCCTCCTTTAAGGGCGCATTCCAAGCTTTTCAGAATTTGCGAATATCTTATTTCCAAAGTTTGAAAATGTCGTTTTTAGAAAATTAGCAACCGTACATATGTGGGAATTGTTAAACCATTTCCAGAATCAGATGAGAAAATCGTTAACCAAAAAATACTTTGTGAAAAACTAAATAAATCAAAAAAATCACAAACAATTAAAAAAACCGTAAAAAACAAATTTTGAAAAAATGTTTTTTTTTTCAGAAATTTTCAAAAATCGACAGATACAATGCTGTTAACGTTAAAACAAATGAGACGATTAGAATATTCACGATAAGTGCCACAGAGCAATTAATTAAAAACTTCCTAAATTTGCTCTCTTTCTCTCTTGCTCTCCCCTCCAACATCTTAACCAAAAGTGCTTTAGCCGTGAGTGAGCCCACTTTCCTCATTTTCCCGTCCAGTTTTTTAATCTCAGCTCTCGTTAACTTCTCGATCACGTTTAGCTGGAAAAAATAATTTCAGAAAATTATATATGTAGAAATGATTTTAAAAAAAAACCTGAAGTTCTGACAGTTTGTAAACTTCCGATAGACGAAGCTTTTCAGCAGTTTTTACGGTTTTTGAAGAAATCAGGTAGTCCTCACAGTAAGCGGTCAAAAATTCAATACCATATTGTTCGGCCAGTTTCAGAAGGGATTCCACGTTTTTGTCTGAAATTAGAACCGAAATTCGACGAGAGAAAAAGTAAGATAACCTGTAATTTGTTGATTCTCGTGGTATAAAATTGCGAGAAAAGTTTCAAAATTCTCGAGACTATCGACTGTTCCATTACTTTTTCCGGCTGACACAGATCCACGAAACACTGATGAAAAACACATGAGAACCTGGAAAATTGTTACTAGTTATTGTCAACTCAATTATTCTTGATCATTGCGTTCGGAAGGCTGCTCAACCTCACTGCCGCTCCGCACGCACGCGACGCGGCTGCCGACACGCAACACACTGGCAAAGTTGAAAAATTCATTTTCCCGCCAATATTTCAGTGTGTTGAGTGGGAGATCACCGCGTCGCGTGCGTGCGGAGCGGCTGTGAGGTTGAGCAGCCTTCCGAACTCAATGATCATGAATAATTGAGTTGACAATAATTGTGTGACGTCAACGATTTTCAGAAATCGATTCATTTTTAAAGGAGGGATTTACGGAGCTTACATGAAAATAGACTTCATTCTTATTCCAAATCTGTTTTTAAAATTTTCTAAAACCACCTAGAAGCCGAGAAAATGAGCTTCAAAACAATGGCCTAGAAAAAGTTGGCCTAACTTTTTCCTATGAGTTTTTTTCGTGTTTCGTTAATAAATACTTATGCAAAAAACTTATATTATCCTTTTTTTTTCAAATTTTTGAATTTTTCATGTCTGCGGCCTAGTTTTCGCCGGAGGCCACTTTTTCTAGGCCATTGTTTTGAAGCTAATTTTCTCGGCTTCTAGCTGGTTTTAGAAAATTTTAAATACAGATTTGGAATGAGTATGAAATCTATTTTCATCCTAGATGCATTCATTAGCTCCGTAAAGCCCACCTTTAATATAAAAGTAATACCAATAGGATCCAAGTTAATTTAACTTACATAATTGTCAACATACAACTTCCGGTTTCCAACGTTTAGCTCGATTTCCGTTTCGATATTCCGCGGGATTGAAAAATCAATCCTTCTCATTCGAAAACCAGCGACCTCTAAGATTTGAATGTTTGCCACGATTTTGAATTTTCCATCAGTCACATAATCATTCGACGGAAGTATTAATACCTCCTTTTGGATGAATCTATTGTATCCCCAACTTAAAGCATTTATATGGAATAGTTGACTAAACGTCGATGATAATTCATTTCCATTTGTCTTCTTTAAATTAAGTGTGACTCGAGCTTTGCAAGACCATAAATTGGAATTTATGGAGTTGGAGCAATCAGCAAACACTGCCAAATATTCAACATTGTTGTCAGTGAACCATTTAACCTCCAATTTACTGAAAACCAGAAAAAATTTGTTTTTCTTAATATTTTCCAAACCAGGAAAAATTTCCGATTTCCACAATTGCGCCAGATTTGTCAGACTCCGACACGTCTGAAATATTGAATTCTTCTGTAATTGTACCAGAAATGATCTGCGACATTCTGAATAGATCGTTGGAGAATGCAATATTTTATGAGAATTATCTGTTGACCTGTTGACCACACTAAAAACGAAAATTTAATAGAACTGCGATTTTAAAAAAAGAATAAGTAGGTGACAAAAAAATCAAATTTTTTAAAGCTGAAAAATATACAATAAAGCGTTAAGACCGTTCGTGTGTTCGCATCCTAGAATATTCCAGAAAATTCTAGAAGCTTCAGAAAAATTACAAAATGGTCTAGAAAATTCAAGGAGCTTCAAACAAATTCTAGAAAATTCCAAAAAATTCCAAAAATAGCCAGAAGCTTCAAAAAATTCTAGAAAATTCTAAAAAAAAAATGCTACTTAGAAGCTTCCAGAAGCTACCAAAAATTCTAATAACTTCCAAAAAATTCCAAAAAAAAATCCGAAAGCTTGTAGACGCTTCAAAATAATTACGGGGTGTTCTAGAAAATTCTAGAAGCTTCCAGAAAATTCCAAACAATACCAGAAGCTTTAAAAAATTTCTAGAAAATTCAAAAAAAAATTCCAGAAGCTTCAAAAAAATTCCAGAAGCTAACAAAAAATTACAAAAAAGCCAGAAGCTTTTAAAAAAATTCTAGAAGCTTCCAGAAAATTCCAGAAGCTACCAAAAAATTCCAAAAAAGTCAGAAGCTTTTAAAAAAATTCTAGAAAATTCCAAAAAAAAATTCCAGAAGCTTCTAAAGTTCCAGAAGCTTCCAAAAAATTCCAAAACAAAAATCGGAAGCTTTTAAAAATTCAAAAAAAAATTCCAGAAGCTTCCAGAAAATTCCAAAAAAATCCAGAAGCTTCAAAAAAATTCTAGAAAATTCTTTAAAATATTCGAGAAGCTTCTGAAGTACCAGAAGCTACCAAAAAATTACAAAAATAGACAGAAGCTTCAAAAAATTCTAGAAAATTCTAACAATTCCAGAAAATTCCAAAAAAAATCCAGAATGTTCAAAAAAATTCCAGAAGCTACCAAAAAATTCGAAAAATAGCCAAAAGCTTCAAAAAATTCTAAAGAAAAAATTCCAGAAGCAACCAAAAAATTCCAGAAGATTACAAAAGCTACCAAAAAATCCAGAATGTTCAAAAAAATTCCAGAAGCTATCAAAAAATTCTAAAAGCTTCCAAACAAAAAAAAATTCCAGGTGTATATAATCAAGAATAACAATATAATTTAAGAACGTTTCCTTTCTAGAAAAAAATTGGCCACCATCCAAATTCTGTATATCACGACATATCTGGGGAGCGTCCTAGGGTTATCGCGCAAGAGTGCACAAAACTGAGAGAAATATACAGTGTGTACTATTTTCTCGGATCAATTTTTAGCAACGCCATGACACCTGTATATCTGCCAGTTTTTCCCTTCCTATGAGTAAATTAGAATATACCAGGTTTTAAAAAATATCACATTTATTAAAAAAGATATTAAAAAATGGGACTAATTTTGGCAAATAAAAAATGGTAAAATAATGGAAAAAAGGTAAAAATCCATTTTTCCAAATGCATCTGGGATGAAAATAGACTTTATACTCATTTCAAATCTGTTTTTAAAATTTTCTAAAACTACCTGGAAGCCGAGAAAACGAGCTTCAAAACAATGGCCTAGAAAAAGTGGCCACCGGCGAAAACTAGTCCGCAGGCATGAAAAATCCATAAAAAAAGAAGAAAAAATATAAATTAAAAAGAAAAAGCATAAAAAAAGACTAAAATAAGAATTCTGCATAACTATTTATTAACGAAACACGAAAAAAGCTCATAGGAAAAAGTTAGGCCAACTTTTTCTAGGTCATGGTTTTGAAGCTCATTTTCTCGGCTTCTAGGTGGTTTTAGAAAATGTTAAAAACAGATGTGGAATGAGAATGAGCTCTATTTTCATTTAAGGTACATTTATTATATCCTTAAAGCCCTCCTTTGAATTTGACTAATTTTGAAAAATAAAAAAAAGAAGTAAAATAATGGAAAAAATGTAAAAATCTTTTTTAATGAACCAAATCAAATTTCGTGGGAAAGAAAAAGTCGTACGCAACGAAAAAATCGAAAGACGAGATTTCGACGTTCGGGTTCGCATCCCAGTTTTGGTCCTTCTTCCTCTTTGATTTCTTTTTGCCGCTTCTTAGTCTCACATATCCTAACCAACAGCGATTTTGCAGTTTGAGCACCTATTGTCATCATCATGAGGAAGTTCTCTTTTCCAAGTTCTTCCATTGTCACATTATCCAATATAAATTCCTGAAAATTCGTTTTTGGCCTAAGTACACCTTTAAAAAACGAACCTGAAGACCTGAAAGTTGGTGAGATTCTGCAATTTGACTTTTTGCAGAAATTGACAGAGTTTTCGATGAAATTAGAAAATCCTCACAATTTGAGATCAATGATTGAACGTCGTAACGTTTGGCAAGAGTAAGGATGTTGTCTACATTGAAGTCTGGAAATTGACAATCTGTTCTTGAAATTTTTAAAAAGTAAAATTTCCAAAAAATGTGCCTCAAAGGAAAGAGGCTACAGTAAGCTTCATCTTGATTAACATGTAGGTATTTGAATTTTACCTATTTTTCAATGGTATGTAACTTTTCCATAAATTGACCGATTTCAATGAAATATAGCTCATTTTGTAGGGAAAATTATGGGCTTTCGAATAATATATATTATGTATAAGATATATAGAAAAAAATAGTAGTTTATTAAGAATACATGGGCGCCTTACATTTGAGAGATTACAGTTAGTATCGTGATAAGACATACATTTTACTCATTTTTCTCTGGCATATAACTTTTTAACAAGTGAACCGATTGTAATGCATTATAGCTCATTTTGTAGAGAAATTTATGCGCTTTCGAATAATGTATTATTCATGAATATAAATATATTAAAAATAAATGCGAGCCTAACATTTGAGAGGCTACAGTAATCTTGATAAAACATAAATTTTACCCATTTTTCTCTGGAATGTATCTTTTTCAAAAATAGTCCGACCTCGATGAAAGATAGCTCATTTTGCAGGAAAAAAATATGGGCTTTCGAATAGTGTACCATTCATAAATATAAGCATAATCAAAATAAATGTGAGCCTAACATTTGAGTGGCTACAGCAACCTTGATTAAAAATACATTTTACCCACTTTTTTCTAGGATATAGCTTTTTCACAATTATACCGATTTTTATGAAAAATAGCTCATTTTGTAGAGAATTTCTCAACCTTTCAGAAACTGGTAGTATCATAAAAAATTTCGAATATCTTCCAATTTTTTCTCAATAATTTTGAGCCACGTCATAGACTGACTCATACTGTAGTTACTCGAAAATTGTGCAAGGTCGAAAACCTACCCGTTATTTGCTGAGTTTCATTCAGAACTCTGAGAAAAGTTGTAAAATTAGTAGAATCTGAATCTTTGATCTCGATTTCCTTAGAATTCTCAGTTGTCAACATTTCACGGAATACTGGTGAGAAACACATGAGTGCCTGAAAATATCCGCAATTTTTTATCCGTTTTTTTTCACACACTTACAAATTTGTCAAAATGTAATATTTGCTCGCCAACGCGTATCACAATTCCCGTTTCGATATTCTGAGGAATCGAAAAATCAATAATTCCCATTTTATGAAACCCTAGCGAGTCGATGACTTCAATCTCGGCGGCAACGACAAACACATCGTGAACATTCAGATAACCATTATCCGGCTCGAGAAACTCATCTTTTCTCACAAATTTCGCTCCCCAATTCGAGTGATTCAATGTGAAGCATTTGACAAAAATCTCAGTCAAGTGTTCTCCATTTTCCCTCATCAGCTGAAGACGGACACGAGCGTTGCAGGACCAGAGATTCGAATAGTTCGTATCATAACAATAAACATATAATGCTAAATATTCAATATTATTAGCAATTGAATAACCGATGGATAATCTCCTGCAAAAATATTGGTTATTCGTTTTAAGATTAACATTTTCGAACCATGGTACATTCCCAATTTTTTCAATATGACTGAATATGAATTGCTTCGATATACTCGACTCGTAGCATGGTTGCACAATTTTTCCAGATGCGATGTTCTGCAATTCCATTCTGAAATTAATTAACAATGAGAAAAATGATTTGGAACGTTATAAATTAGAATAAACTTTAAAAACAGTCAAAAAATCAAAAAGTAACTAAAAAGTGGTTAAAACTACTACAATAACTGAGCAAAAATGTGGAAAATTACCTGCACGCGTGTTTTTTTACACCACTTCGGTTTCGCGGTTTTAATCATATTGCTGTGACGCCGTTCGTTTTGGTTTCTGCTGGTATTCTGAGAGTGAGCGGGTCCTACCGCATCTCTGCGTCTCTGACAGTGATTTTCAAGTTTAGGGGGGTCTTAATTACGGCTTGGCTCTCTGCGCCTCCTTGCACTGTTTTGTTGGTTGAAAATACAGTATGACAGTTCTTCATGTATTATTTTATTATTGTACCGAATGCTGAATTTTAACTTATTTTCATCTTCTTTTCGAAAAACCTGTGAAAGAAGAAACTTTCAAAATTTCCTGTTGAAGTACTACAGAAGTACTAGAACTGCAAAGAAACCGCCTTCCCTCCCCCAAATAAGTAAAGATCAACACTCGGTCAGTAATCCGTTAAAGAAATTATCTAGTTCATGAATTTGAAAATATCGAACTCATGCTGAAAACAGATTTAAAAAATTTTTTAGGCTTATTTTAATTTTTTGAAAATTTCAGTGTGGTATTTGAAAAATCTCAAGATTGACACACAGGATTTTATAAATGTTAGTACCGTTGGATAGAAAATTCGACGTAGATTCTAATTCCACTTTAAATTTTGAATTTTCATCCACTCAAAAAATGTTTAGGCTCATTTAAAGTTTACCACGTTAACAGTGTAGTGTCACGAACCGTATATTTCAGAAAATCATATCTCAAGACTAACACACCCGATTTCAGTCATTTTAGTACCGTTGGATAGAAAATTCGACGTAGATTCTAAAACCACTTTAAATTTTAAAATTTCGTCGACTCAGAAAATTTTTAGGCTCATTTTAATTTATTAAAATTTTCAGTCCAGACATTCAGCAATAATCAAAGTTTTCGATTTTTTAGAAAACCGAAAAATTTGGAAAATCAATGTCGAATTTATTTTAAAAAAACATATATTCGAATCAAAAACACGTTTACAAATAAAAAATAAAATCAAGAAGTTGAAGAGAGGTTTTTAGATTCAGTTACCAATTTTGCGTCTTTTACTCCTTCTCGGATTTAAAGCTCCTCGTAGTCGATAGCTCGATCGATACTGAGGTTCAGATTTTAATCGTTTCACGACTTCTTCTTCTTTGATTTCGTTTTGACGCGTCTCCGCCCCAAACATTTTAACCAACAATGCTTTTGCAGTTTGAGAACCTATTGTCACCATAAGGAAGTCCAATTTCTCTTTGCCAATTTCTTCCGTTGTCACATTCTCCAATATAAATTCCTGAAATATTCTTCTTTTTAATTTTAAGATTCTTCCCTAATTACTAAATCCTAAAAAACAAACCTGAAGACGTGAAAGTTGGTAGGATTCCGATAGTATAATTTTATGAATAATTGGCACGGCTTTCGACGATATTAGGTAATCCTCACAATTTGAGATCAATGGTTGAACATCGTAGCGTTTGGCAAGTGTAAGGATGTTAATGAAATTCGAGACTGGAAATTGATAATCTGCGCTTGAAAGAGTTTAGATGTAGAAACCCTGATAACTTGAAATTGGCCAAATTCGCGCCAATTCCGACCGCGTTGCACGATCCACGATCGCACGATATGGCGCGTACTCAAAATTAGATTTTTGCAACGCTGCTAAGAGACGTGTATTTATCAAAAAAAAATCAAGATTTAAATTTAATAGAGAAATCCATCGAAAGCGGTCCATAATCTTGAAAAATATGTGAATTTTATCTATTTTTCAATGGTTTGTAACTTTTCCAAAAATGGACCGATTTTAATGAAAAATAGCTCGTTTTGTAGAGAAAATTATGGGCTTTCGAATAATATATAATATGCATAAGATATATTGAAAATAAAATAGTAGTTTATTAGAAATACATGGGCGCCTTACATTTGCGAGCTTACAGTCATCGACGTAAATTTTACTCATTTTTCTCTTGCATATAACTTTTTAACAAATAAACCGATTTCAATGAATTATAGCTCATTTTGTAGAGAAATTTATGCGCTTTCGAATAACATATCAATCATAAATAAAAATTTATGAAAAATAAATGTGAGCCTAACATTTGAGAGGTTACATTAATCTTGATAAAACATAAATTTTACCCATTTTTCTGAGGAATGTAACATTGTCAAAAATAGTCCGATTTCGATGAAAGATAGCATATTTTGTAGGAAAAATTATGGGCTTTCGATTAATATACCACTCAGAAATACAAATATATTAAAAATAAATGCGAGCCTAACTTTTGAGAGGCTACAGTAATCTTGATAAAAAATTCATTTTACCCATTTTTCTCGTTTTCACAAATGGACCGATTTTTATGAAAAGTAGCTCATTTTGTAGAGAATTTCTCAAACATTCTTTGATAGTAAAAATATCATAATAGAGAACTTTGAATATCTCGTAACACTCCAAAAAATGTAGAACATCTAAATTCATCCATTTTTTTCAAGTTACAGCTCTTCAAAGTTGAAACTTTTGAAATGTCTCAACTTTGAAATCCTGATCATTAACTTACATGTTATTTGTTGAGTTCCATTTAAAACTCGAAGGAATTTCACAAAATGAAAATAATTTGAATCTTTGATCTCGATTTCCTTGAAATCCTCAGTGGCCAACATTTCACGGAATACTGGTGAGAAACACATGAGTGCCTGAAAATATAATATCCTCAATTTTTGATCCGCTTTAACTTGTTTTAAAACTTACACATTTGTCGAAATACAACATTTTCTCACCAACGCGTATCCCAATTTCAGTATCGATTTTTTGAGGGATTGAAAAATCAATAATTCCCATTTTATGAAACCCAGCTGACTCTATGATTTCAATCTCTGCAACGACGGAAAACATGCCGTTATCATTCACAGATCCATTAAACTGATCAAGGAACTCTTCTCTTCTGATGAGATTGATTCGCCAATTCCGGACATTCAATTTGAAGCGTGGCTCAAAATTATGTGTCAAGTTTTTTCCATTTTCCGCCATCAACTGAAGACGGACTCGAGCGTTGCAATACCATAAATTCGAATAGTTCGCCTCATCACAATAAAGATAAAATGTTAAGTGGTCTTCATCACAAAAGGTTTTATAACCGATGGATAAAATCCTGAACCAAGAGAAGAATTATATATAAGGGTTTCAATGAACATTTTAAACCATGGTACATTTCCAATGTATTTAATTTGAGTGTAGCAAAACTCGTTTGAAATATTCGATTTATGGAAATCTCTTCCAATTTTTCCAGATACGATGCTCTGCGCCATTCTGAAATAAATTAACGTTAAAACAAATGATAAAAACGACTACAGAACTGAGCAAAAATGTGACAACTTACCTATTTGCGTGTTTTTTTCACACCATTACTGTTGCGCGGTTTTAAACATATCGCCATGACGCTGTTTGTTATTGTTTTTGTTGGTGTTCTGAAAGTGAGCGGATCTTCCCGCATTACTGCGTCTCGTCGTTTACTATGTCGTTGAGCTAGGACACTTCTCTTCAAAATTTAGGGGGTCCCAATATGGCTTGACTCTCTGCGTCTCCTCGCAGATTTACACTATTTTGTTGGGCGAAAATACAGTATGACACTTCTTCGTGTATTTTATTAGTATTTTTACTTTTTTTTTTCATTTTCTTAACAAATTTTTGAAAAATCTCCATTTTTCACTATTTTATTGGTCGGAAATACAGTATGCCAGATATCATTAAAGGAGGGCTTTACGGAGATTAAAAAAAACATTTTCTACATTTTTTCCATTATTTTACCTTTTTTTATTTTTCAAAATTAGTCAAATTGAAAGGAGGGCTTGATAAATATACCTTAAATGAAAATAGACTTCATTCTCATTCCAAATCTGTTTTTAAAATTTTCTAAAAGCAATTAGAAGCCGAGACAATGAGCTTCAAAACAATGGCCTAGAAAAAGTTTCCATCTGGCCGAACTTTTTACTATGACCTTTTTCGAATATCGTTAATAAATATTTATGCAGAATTCTTATATTAGTCCTTTTTTAAATGTTCTTTTCAGTTTAATTTATGTTTTTTTTTAAATTTTTCATGCCCGCGGACTAGTTTTCGCCGGTGGACACTTTTTCTAGGCCATTATTTTGAAGCATGTTTTCTCGGCTTCTAGACGGTTTTAGAAAATTTTAAAAACAGATTTGGAATGAGTATGAAGTCTATTTTCATCCCGGATGCATTCGTTAGCTCCAAAAAGCCCTCATTTAATTATTCTTACAAGGGAAATCCTAAAAAAAAATTTTCTCGAATTTTTTCTTATGTACCATCAATTACCATTAATTTATCTTTTAAATTTTAACAGAAAACATTGAATAGCATTTATTATTAAATTAGATTTATTGATAAACAAGCATAAGTTTTTCAATTTTAAACAATTTATTTCATCCCCTCAGGCCTCCTTTAAGGCGGTCCAATCGAATTACTTGCAAGCTACCTTAATCTAAAAGCACATTTGTATTTGCTGGTACAGGGTGATTATTATAACCCTGTAGAATTTCAGGTATACGATGTTTTGGTGAGATATCATATTTAATTCCATAAATATATCTCCGAAGGAAAAGTTTTTTTTTCACCAATTTGAAAAATAAAGTGTTGAAAATTAATTTTCATTCAAAAATCAGTTAATGAAATACATAAAAATTCGACACAAAATGTAAGCAAAAACAAGAATTGCAAGACATTGAAACATTTGTTAGGATGGTTTCTATATTTGTGTCTGGAAGTGAATGGAGAATTTTGAACGAGTTCAATTTGAAGCATTTTTCAAAACTCTTTGTCGAGCGTTCTCCCTCTTTAACTTAAGACGGACTTGAGCGTTGCAAGACCATAAATTCGAATAGCTCGTCTCGTAACAATTTGCCATTTTTCGAAAAACCCTGTGAAATGAAGAAACTTTCAAAATGTCCTTTTGCAGTACTAGAACTGCAAAGAAACCGCCCTATCTCCCCAAATAAGTCAACAATTTAACATGCTCGATTTGATACTTATTTTAATAACCGGAAGGATACCATTTAATACCAATGAGATAGGGATCATGTAAAACTCTGAGACCGAGTTGGTGCACTCCCTTTGTAAGAAAAAAAACGAACAATTGCTATAGAAATTTTAAAAAAATCCATTGCACAAATGCTGACAATATTGTGTACATGACTCCTTATCAATAAAAGTAATCCGATCGTAAGTTTCCACCATTTGTTTCAGATTTTAAGTTCTTTTCTATACTTTATTTCCACTCAATTTTATTTTCTATAGCAATTTCTTTCTGATAATTTAGAAACTTAACTTTTTAAAACAATTGAATTTATTTGTTTTTTTTTACGTTTCTTTCTACTTTTCCCAAATAATAAAAATCAGTCCCGGGTCTCGCAGCGAAGAGTAAGAACCTGTGATGGTCTCGCAGCGATTTCCATAGATTTCCAAAAACCTGCTGCATTTTTTGCATTTTTTTTTGATTTGCATTTTTTGGCATTATTGAGCAAGTCATATTCTGATAGCTAAAGGGATCTGGAATGTTTTGCACAAGAAAGATTCCAATTTCAAACAGCTACAAAAATTAACCGGTGCTTGACAAAATATATTTACCATGTAGGTTTTAGTGCAAAAATCAATAAAAGTTGAAAATATGATTGTGACCGGTACAACAATGACTTTTTTTAACTTGACAATTTGGCTTCGATTTTATTGAATGTTTCAGAATGACAAAAAACATAACTGGGAGAGTACCGTTTGAAGTCAGATTATCTGAATTGACAGAATATAATTCCTTCAGCGAAATTGTCGAAATTGATGGCATTCCTTGGTTAGAAGAATTAAAAAACAGTTTATTCAATGTAGTCTTTTTCAGGAAATTGAGTGTTAGTTTATCCAACGATAGTAATGAATATTTGAAAGTATATGTTTCTTGTGACGTTCGAAGTCAAAGTGAATGGTCATGTGATGCATACGTTAATTTTTATTTGATGAGAGGAAATAAACGAGGATTGACGAGAGGATTTAATCACTGTTTCAATAAAACTGCTTCAGCGTTAGGACTGTCACAATTCATACAGAACGGCGTTTTATTGCTGCCCGAGAGCGGATATGTGAAAAATGGCAAGTTCACGATTGTTGCTGATATTGACATCATCTCATCAATTGGTTTTCCCATGTAGGTTTTTTAAATGAAAAACACAATACATGTTAAAAACGAAAACTGTATTATATATTTGTTTCGTCAGTTGCAACAGTGATTATTTTGATTGAGCGAAATCGCTTAAATAGACCGACTATGAATCACAAATCTACATTTTTCAAAAGGAATCATGACTTACATTTTATTGAATTTTTCAGAATGACAAAAAACATAACTGGGAGAGTACCGTTTGAAGTCAGAGTATCTGAATTGACAAAAAACAATAACTTCAGTGAAATTGTCGAAATTGATGGCATTCCTTGGTTAGAAGAATGGATAAACACATTTTACTCAATCTAGTCATTTTCAGGAAATTGAGTGTTAGTTTATCCAACGATAGTACTGAATATTTCCAAGTGTATGCTTATTGTGACGTTCGAAGTCAAAGTGAATGGTCATGTGATGCATACGTTAATTTTTATTTGATGAGAGGAAATGAACGAGGATTGACAAGCGGATTTAATAAATGTTTCAATAAAACTGCTTCAGCCTTAGGCATGGCGCAATTCATACAGAAAGACGTTTTATTGCTTCCCGAGAGCGAATATGTGAAAAATGGCAAGTTCACAATCGTAGCTGATATTGAAATTATCTCATCAATTGGTTTTCCCTTGTAGGTTTTTTAAATGAAAAAACAAAAAAATGCTAAAAATGATGACTGTATTATATATTTGTTTCGTCAGTTACCACAATGATTATTTTCAATTTGATATCATGGTTTACTTATTATTTGGATTGAGCGAAATCGCTTAAATAGACCGAATATGAATCACAAATCTATATTTTTCCGAAGGAATCATGACTAACATTTTATTGAATGCTTCAGAATGACAAAAAACATAACAGGAAGAGTACCGTTTGAAGTCAGAATATGTGAATTGACAACAAATAATAGCTTCAGTGAAATTGTCGAAATTGGCGGCATTCCTTGGTTAGAAGAATGAAAAAAAACACTGTTTATTCAATCTAGTCATTTTCAGGAAATTGAGTGTTTGTTTATCTAATGATAGTTCTGAATATTTGGAAGTACTTGCTTATTATGACATTCGAAGTCAAAGTCAATGGTCATGTGATGCATATGTTGATTTTTATTTGATGAGAGGAAATGAACGAGGATTGACAAGAGGATTTAAATACTGTTTCAATAGTTCAACACAGGCAAGTCGCAATGGGACCCCACGCGCACGTCAGGCGCGCCTCAACGAGCTGTTTTTCATTTTTTTGTTGATAGCATTTAACGCGTATTTTAGTTGATCAAACTTTATTTATTCATGTATTTAAATGCAAAATAGTTTAGAAACAAAATCAGATCAATTACAACCAAATTAGGAAAAAACAACGATAGCTCTTACATAATTACAGTGAGAAACATACTAAAACAACGGTTTGGGATTTAAAAAGCAAGAAAAAAAAACAATTTTTCAGATAATGAAAATGTTAGAATAAAAAAAAATGACAAATGTGAAATGACAAAAAAAATGACAAATGACAAAGCACCACCCACGCAAGAGCGTGGCTCGCATTTCAGCAATTCTGCGGCGCGCAAATCCAATTTGTACTATTTTTCGACATGACAACGAGAATCGTCTGAAATTTGATTTTTATCGCAAACGTTCGCGAAATTTGTTTTATAAATGATAAATAGCAAAAAAGAAAACTGAAATACTGACCTTCAAAGGTTCTAACAGCTAAAATAAGATAATTTGAAAGCAGAAGGAGATACATAGGATAATTTTGTTTTTAAATTAGAATGAAATTACCTTAACATTTACAGAAATCATTATTTACAAGCTTTTATCATTCAGTTCTAACTATTTTCATAAAGCATTGATGAATTTAGAAGCCATCTGAAAAAGTAAAAATGAAAGGTCGCCAGGCGCACGCCAGGCGCACGCCAGGCGCACGCCACGTGCACACGGGGTGCGCCACAGCGAATGTCGCTAGGTTCCAATTTCGGGTCTTCTGTTTTTGGGACAAAAAATATTTTCTTTTATTAAATTTGTTGAATTCTTTCAATTTTAACCATGAAATTGCATAATGTGTGTCAAAAACCAAAAATTGCGGAAAATCCAATTTCAGTCAAAAATGCATGTTAAAGGTTTACTAAAAAATGTCCTAAAACTAACAAGGATCGGATTTTTAGTTGCAATTGTAAAGAAAACAAACTATTATTTATTTAAGGATACTTTTAACACATCAATTAACTGTTTTTGAATAGATAAAGCTCGCTAAACTTTTTTAAATTGACGACTCTTTAAATTGAATTTCAAATGCTTTAGCGACATTCAAATAACACGGCATGTTAAAAAAATGCGCCTGGTATGTGCGTGACGCGCACCAAACACCCGGGCGCACCTGGCAGACGCCTCGTGTGCGCCTGACGACTTGCCTGTGTAGTTCAAATTTGGGTTATCGACAATTCTTAAAGACAAGAGGATTCAATAAAACTGCTTCAAAACAAGGCAAGGGAAAATTCATAAAGAAAGACGTTTTATTGCTTCCCGAGAGCGGATATGTGAAAAATGGCATGTTCACAATCGTAGCTGATATTGAAATTATGTCAACAGTTGGCATAACAAAGGTGAGATCGGCAGAATTCTCGACTTCTAATTTTGATTTTTCTGTAACGGTAACGTTTACTGAGAATGACAAATGTTGTATTTTCAGCACCATGCCCTTGATCAACAATCACCAAGAACAGATTTTGATAATGTTGGAAGCTCAACTATTAGTTCTCTATTGGAAAGGATTGAGGCTTTAAAAGAACAAGCGGACAAAATTTATTTGCTGTAAAAATGAACGTTTTTAGCATACTTTCTGAAAGTTTTCAACTGTTTTTTTACTAATGTTTATTATTTTTAACAATTATAATGATATAGAGACAAAAAATATTAAAATATTAAGGAAGATTTTGAAATCCGCCTAAGACAATTATTTTTTCCCACAAATTTTCCCTCATCAACTGAAGACGGACTCGAGCGTTGCAGGACCATAAATTCGAATAGCTCGTTTCGTAACAATTTGCCATTTTTCGAAAAACCTGAGAATGAAGAAACTTTCAAAATTTCCTTTTGCTGTACTAGAACTGCAAAGAAGCCGCCCTCTCTCCCAAATAAGTCAATATTTTAACATGTTCGATTTGATACTTGTTTTAATAACCGGATGGATACCATTTGATACCAATGAGATAGGTCTCATGTAAAACTCTGAGACCGAGCTGGCGCACTTCCCTTGTAAGAAAAAAAAACCAACAATCGTCATTTAAAAAAACGCATTGCACAACTGCTGACAATGATGTGTACATAACTCCTTATAAGTAAAATTAACATGATCAAAAGTTTTCACCAAAATTTCAATTATCAAAAAAATTTTTGCCTTTTTCTTTCGAATAAAGCTTTTTTTAAAACTTACTTTTAATATATTAAACAATTATGATACTTTGGAATATAAAAAAAGCACAAAATCTTAAAAAAACGGAAATAAAAACAAGGAAATTAATTAAAAAAGCTATGAAAAGGCTTGAAAAGGCCCAGTGTGCGGTGGAGCGCACATGCACACACAGCAATGCGGAAAACGCGGGAGTTCAAAATTTTAACCTTAAAATTGGAAAATTGTTAACTGACACACTATCTTTAAGTTTTTGAAATCCTCCTAAGAGAATTATGTTTTCCGCCAATTTGAAAAATACAGTTTTGAAAATTAATTTTCATTCAAAAATCAATTACTGAAATACATAAAAATTCGACACAAAATGTAAGCCAAAACAAGAATTGCAAGACATTGAAATATTGAGATGCGATCCTTAGAACGACGTGGTTCCTCCTTGTCCTTTTTCTCTTCCTTAACCTTCCCAACATCACACATTTTCATCAAAAGCCACTTCGCCGTAAAAGCGCCCATTTTTGCTTTAAGCTGCACCACTTTCCCTAATTCATCCGTTGTCACATTTTCCACAATTTGTGTCTGCAAAATGCATTTTTATTCGACAAATGGATGAAAACAAACCTGAAGTCCTGAAAGTTGAAACAATTCAGCGAGACGAACTTTTTCGACAATTGAA
The DNA here is from genome assembly GCA_964036255.1 of Caenorhabditis virilis. NCBI lineage: Eukaryota > Metazoa > Nematoda > Chromadorea > Rhabditida > Rhabditidae > Caenorhabditis > Caenorhabditis virilis. The sequence goes on along the minus strand of OZ038415.1, from coordinate 15,986,769 downwards.
ATGGATTTGGAGGAAATCAAAAAATCCTCGCAATTCGAAATTAAACACGAAAAATCGTAGCGATTGGCAATTGTTAGGATGGTTTCTATATTTGTGTCTGGAAGTGAATTCAGGATTGTCCAAGGTGGCGGGCTTTTTAACGAGGGCATTACAGATAATATAAATGACGTTAAATCAGTAAACAATGACATACTTATGTTATAAATGGGTTTAAAATTTTTAAAAATAATTTCAAGGAAGAAAAAACGAAAAAAAACGAGCCACCTGCAAAAAAGTTTGCACCGTTGAAGAGGTTTGGTTTCTAGTCCGCGATAGTTTGGGTTTCTAGGCCACCTATTAAATTTGTGCATTTCTATTTATTTTGCATTTAAAATGTAAATTTACAGCGTTTATATCGATTTTTCAATTAAAAAAAAACAAAAAATGACTAAAAAGCACAAATTTAATAGGTGGCCTAGAAAACCAAACTCTTCCGCGGTTGAAACGTTTCTTCTGTTTTTTTTTGTCCGTGAATTTTTAAGACAATTTTGAAACCCATTTATAACATATTATGTCATTTTTCGGCGAATTAAAGGCATTTATATTCTCTGTAATGACATTCTTTAAGCGTGAACGCTCAACCTACCTGTTATTTGTTGCCCTTGGTTCAGAGCTCGAAGAAAAGTCGCAACACTTTGATAGTTCGAATCTTTGATCTCGATTTCTTTAGAATCTTTAGATGTCAACATTTCATGAAACACTGATGAAAAGCACATGAGGGCCTGAAACGAACCGAAATTTTAGAGTCGGAATCATTTGATTTTAAACTTACACACTTATCAGCATACAACTTCTGCTCTCCAAAGCACAACGCAACTTCCGTTTCGATATTTTGAGGGATTGAAAAATCAGTGACTCCCTTTTTGTGAAATCCAACCACATCACTGATCTCAATATCTAACACAATTCTGAACGCACCATTTGTCACGTAACCATTCGCCGGATCGATAAGTTCTTCTTTTGTAACTAGTTGATTGCATCCCCAGCTCTCACCGCCAACCTTGTAACATGGGCTACCAGTCATTGTCAACTCTTGTTCATTGCCCCTCATCAGATGAAAACGGAGTCGAGCGTTAAAAGACCATAAATTTGAATCGGGTCTATCACAACAATTGGCATAGACACCCAAGTAACTAATATTATTCTCAGAGCGCCAGTACATTGCTAATTTCCTAGAAAAAATAGCGAATTATTTGAGAAAATTGTTTCCTAGATTTACATTGGAATATTGCCAATTTCGACGATTGCACCAAATCTATTTTCAAATGAAATCTCAGTCACTTTACGATTTTCGGTAATTGTTCCAACAATCGTCATTCTAAAATAAAATAAATTGAATAAATAGGGTTCTTAAAAAAAATAATAAAACGATTAGTAAATTGTAAATAGTGAATGAATTGCTACCCAGCTCACAGAAAATCTTCACATTTCTCTGAGGTGTTATCGACGAAACTCAGGGAAAGCAATGCACCGGAACATTCCCATTTTGTCCGTGGACAAATCCCGGACCGTCCCGGACATTTACAGTTTTGCTCTAACATGTCCGATTTTCAAAAAATTCACTGGAAATGAAGCTAGAGCGTTACTGAGCTCTTTGGTGAAATTTTGAAGCTCCACCTAATTTTCGAGTAATGTTACACATTTTTTTGTTGGCGGCTTTATTTGATCGAAAAATAAAATAATGAAAATGAAATGCATATTTGAGTATCAAAGATTTGAGCTAGAGCCTCCAAATTTTACTAAGGAGGTCAGTAATGCTCTCACTTTCATTTGCAGTAAAGTTTTTGAAAATCGGACATGTTTGAGCAAAACTGTAAATGTCCGGGACGGTCCGGGACTTGTCCACGGACAAAATGGGAATGTTCCGGTACATTGCTTTCCCTGAGAATCGAGCGGGATTTTTCGAAGATGGTTCCCTGAGAACTAGCGGACTGTAGCGTCCATAGATGAAACAATATGTTATTGCAAGAGGACACAGAGGACTAAAAAATCCTAAGGGAAGGCCCGACAATCCTCAGGAACGATTTGTGTCAGGTAACGCTCTTATAAAAGAATGAAGAGCGCGAAAATGCGAGTCCCTCTTTTAGCAAGTGTTTGGGTAGTTTGTTCATTATTATTATCATTTTATTAGTCATTTATTATTATTTTATTTTAAAAAAAATTTTAAAGTTAGGTCTAGGTGATTTTAAGATCTGTTGGTAAGACCATTCTCATTCTAAAGAGAGTTTTTGCTGAGTTTTCAAAAACATCTAGTTTGAGCACGAAAGCTCAAATTCTGATTAAAGGAGGTCTTTCCCAAGCAATAAAAAATGCATTTGGAATGAAAAGGGACGTCTTTCTCATTCCAAATCAGTTTTTAAAGTTTTCTAAAACCACCTAGAAGCCGAGAAATCGCGCCTCAAAACAATGGCCTAGAAAAAGTGTCCACCGGCAAAAACTAGTCCGCAGGCATGAAAAATCCAAAAAAAAACATTAATTGAAATGAAAAAACATAAAAAATTACTAATATAAGCATTCTGCTTAACTATTTATTAACGAAAAACGAAAAAAAGCTCAGTGGAAAACGATCGGCCAGGTGGAAACTTTTTCTAGGCCATTGTTTTGAAGCTCATTTTCTCGGCTTCTAGGTGGTGTTAGAAAATTTTAAAAACAGATTTGGAATGAGAATGAAGTCTATTTTCATTTAAAATTTTCAAGTTTTTTGAAAATGTGGTACTGTGGCTCGCATGTTATCATACTATTCTGGACATGACAGTTCGATTCATCGCGGGAATTTTTTGCGTCATGTTTCAAAAATTAACCAAAGACAAAAAAGTCGAGCTCTGACTGCTGCCTCTTTAGAAAAACCGTTAAAAAAAAGAAGCGCTTCTCGCATGCACTAGGTCTCATCAGCAGATCTGAAAACACTTGTACATCACTATCCTTGATTTATCTGATCATGTTAACCAATTCAATTCCAGGATGACGTTTGTTGGAACAATCACCGAACAATGTAAAGTGTCGGATATTTCAAACAACTTTAGTTACGGGCAAATCGTCGAAATCGGCAATATTCCTATGTAAATCTAACAAAACTATCTTTTAAAATCGCACGATTCTTTTTACAGGAGAACGTTAATACGCTGGTCTACTCGGGATAATGGTGATTACCTGGGTGTACATACATTCTGTCCTGGTACCCCCATATCAAATTTATGGTATTTTAAGGCTCGTGTTACTTTTCATCTGATGAGAAGAAATGAACAAGCATTGACAAACACAATTATTCAGTGTTTTGAAGTGAGTGTTACGAGTTGGGGACTCAGTTTAATTCCAAAAGAAGAACTTTACAATCCGGCGAATGGTTACGTGACAAATGGTGCGATCAAAATCGTGGTAGATATTGAGATCAGTGATGCGGTTGGATTCCACAAAAAGGGAGTCACTGATTTTTCAATCCCTCAAAATATCGAAACGGAAGTTGCATTGTGCTTTGGAGAGCTGAAGTTGTATGCTGATAAGTGTGTAAGTTTAGAATCAAATGATTCCGACTCTATCTAATATTTCGGATCGTTTCAGGCCCTCATGTGCTTTTCATCAGTGTTTCGTGAAATGTTGACATCTGAAGATTCTAAAGAAATCGAGATCAAAGATTCGAACTATCAACATTTTGCGACTTTTCTTCGAGCTCTGAACCAAGGGCTACAAATCACAAGTTAGTCATTTATTCAAACCAATTAGGTGTTCGCCAGAAATGGGCCGGAAATTTCCCGGTTTTCCCGGCCCTATGACGGGAAGTTTCCCTTCCCGGAAATTTTTTAACTAGAAAAAATAGAAAAATATCAAGAAAATCAAAAATTCGAAAAGATCAAGCTACAAGCTATCAACGAAACTTTACTAAAATTGATTAATTCGTCTTCGGAAGTCTTAAATAAGAAACCTTAACTTTTTTCTTTTTTTTTAAACTCATCACATAAACTCCGAAACCCTAGGAAAATCGATAAAATCAGGGAGTCAAATTTTTGGAGTCAAATTTTCAAATTTCCCGAATTTCCCGAAACTTCCCAGAATTCCCCTGAATTTCCCGATCTTTGGAACCGGGAAAAAAATTCCCGAAAAATTTCCCGAAAGGTCTTTCCCGTCCATCCATGTTCGCGCCTAATTTCCGCCTAGGTCACGCCTCGCCTAATTTTGAGATCTTTCCACTATTGGAAGTTCAAAAATGTATATTTAAATTTTCAGACACGAATATTGAAACTGTTCTAACACTCGCCATACGCTACGATGTTCAATCATTGATTTCTCAATGCGAAGACTTCCTAGCTTCATCGGAAACAATTTCAATTGCCGAGAAAATTCGGCTCGCTGAAGTTCATCTGCTTTCAGGCCTTCAAGTTCGTTTCTGGTTTATAAAAAATTATTTTCAGCTTCCTATTTTCAGACGAAAATCGTCGAGAATGTGACAAAGGATGACCTTAAAAAAGTTCATAGTATTATGACAAAAATAGGCGGTCTTACCGCCCAACTACTTTTGCTAAGAATGTGCGGGATCGAGAAGAATTAGGGCGATTTTAATCATTCTACTAATTTTTATTCTTCTTTTTTAAACACTTTTTCTCTAATAAATTTATTTAATCGAACCAAAAAAAAATTGCTCATAAGTCAACGCATTAATATTCTCCTCAATTTATCATTATTCTAGTTCCATCGTTCAAAAAGTGAATTGTTCTCGAAATTTCCATCCAAAATATATTGAGCAACTGCCACATTTGAGCGCACAGGAAAATACACTGGGACATTGAGATTTCGCAAATTCGTCTTGAAGTTGTTGTAGTTACTGAAAAGAAAAAATGACCAGAAAATCAGATTTTTAAATGAATTTTTCAAATTTTTTTTGATTATGGAGCTTATGAGGTGAAAATAGAGTTCATTCTCATTCCAAATATGTTTTCAAAATTTTCTAAAACCACCTAGAAGCCGTGAAAATGAGCTTCAAAACAATGGCCTAGAAAAAGTGTCCACCGGCGAAAACTAGTCCGCGGGCATTATTACATGAAAAATCGAAAAAAAAATGAAAAACATAAATTGAAGAGGACTAATATAAGTATTATACACAAATATTTATTAACGAAACACGAGAAAAGCTCATAGGAAAAAGATAGGCCAACTTTTTCTAGGCCATTGTTTTGAAGCTCATTTTCTCGGCTTCTAGGTGGTTTTAGATAATTTTAAAAACAGATATGGAATGAGAATGAAGTCTAGTTTTATCCCAATTGCATAAAATAACCCTGTAAAGTCATCCTTTAGGATTTTCAGATTGATTTAGAAAATCTTTCAACATTTCAAAAAAGCACCCACATTTCCCTCAGAAATTCCGTCGGATCCGAAAACACGATAGCAGCACAGCTTGACAGATTTCGGTTACATGTCAAAATTGCGTTGCTAATGTATAGGAAAAAGAGCGCTGAAACGACAAAAGAGACATTTTCAGTTTCAGAGGAATTAATCACTAACTTGCATTCTGGAGCATCTCACGGCTGGCGTTCTCAAACGTGTCATGATCCAAAACTGAGATATCTGAAAGCAATTTCAGATTTTTTTCGAATCAATGAAAATTTTTAAAAACAGTCTGTTTCACGTTTTATTTCAGAAATTCCAATTTTTTAAATGAAAAATCCTAGTAATAATTTTTAAGAGCCTTAAAATTAACATTTCAATTCCCGCCAAACGAGATGACGCAAGTGCGCCCTAACGCAAATCTATATAAGTTGACCTGTTCCTCAAATTTTTGATTGAATTCAAAAAATAGATATTTAAAGACAGTGTTTTGGCAGAAGCGACTGCGGCAGTGTTTCAGTGGGCGGAGTCTTGTGTGCAGTTGACGCACACTACTGCGCTATTTTTTCCATTGTTGGCACTTTTATTCCGATTTTTGTAGAAAAGGACCTTTTTCGAAGTTTTTTCTCAAAATATAATGAAAATCAATGTTATTTCGTTGTTTAATTTGGATTTATAACTTTATCCATGTTGCAAATCGACTTATGTCGTTTTTTTCCGATTTTAATCGGGTTCAGCTCTTTTTTCTTTAAATTTTGATAATATTCCCATATTTTTAGCTTTATTTTATTTAATAATTAGAAAAACGAACTTGAAAAATAAGGTTTTCATTGAAATCCGGAAGAAATTCGGGATTTTGGTTGAAAATAAAAAAAATAACGCAAAACTGTGCGTTAATTGCACACAAGCTCCGCCCACAAACCCCCTACCGCCATTTCAAGTTTGTGGCGTGCATAAAATTGGTTCTTTTTTTTAAACTTTGTTCAAAAATTAAAAATGTTCGGAAATTTAACAGGCACACTGTCTTTAAGTTAATAAAATACCGTTTTCATGAGCACTCCAAGATCTCCAATCTTGTTCCATTCGTCTGATTTCTTGTGTGAATGCTGAAAAATTTGAGAAATGTTTTCTCTTAAACCGTTAAGGCCTAGAATCTCACTTAATGCAACAAAAATCAATTTCCGTTTTTTTGGAGTCACTGGCACCGCCGTCTCAACTTGCGAATATCCAGTCAATTTATTCAAAAACTGCTCGTAACTTTGTTCCAGTTTTTTGGCGTATTTCACTCTTCGAAGTTGACAATCTTCAAGGCTCGAAATGGAGATTGCTTTCGCGAGCGACTGTTCCTCGATTTTCTGCGTCACGTTTTGTTTGACTGCTTCAAGGCTTGAGATTTTCCAATTGTTCAATTCTTTCAGATTTTTCGTGTAGGCGTCTTCGATCTTAATTTTTTTTTTTTGCAATTTTATCTTAAAGGCAAGGTGTCACATTTTAATTTTCGATTTTTATCACAATAAAATAAATTGTTGTTTTAAATTTTGATAATATTTAATTTTTGTACTGATAGGACAGCGCAAGTCATCATGAAAATTTGGCAATGTTTTATTAGGCCCCGCCCACTTTTGCAAGTGGGGACATGGTGTTAAATAACACTTTTTTTCTAGTGGACCGAAATTGAAAATTTAAACGGATTTTGAAAGAGAATGATGAGCTAATAATTTTATCTTCACATACCAATTTTCTATCCCGACTCCTTCATGTCGAAAAAATCGATTTTTTCTTGAAAATTGAGATTTTTCGCGTTTTCCAGCAATACATAACACTATTATAAATTCTAATTTTGTGATTTTTAGACTCATAATATCAAATTACATTAGTGACCAAAGTTTCGTGTAATATTTTGCGGGCCAAAGACACGTTACAGGTCCAGAAATAATCCAAAGTCGGTAGCTCCCAAGACATCTACTAGAACATCCAATTCTTACAAACTCAACGCCGAAATGTATTATTTTCTTCACTTATGATTAATTAATCAAAATTAGATTACAATTGGCTTTGATAAATGGTATTTAATGTTCTAATTTGAGGAAAAAACTAAACTTGTAAGTGCTTTTCTAAAAAAAATTGTAACCGATACGTGACGTCCTGTTTCGGGGCTCATAACTTTCTCTTAACCAAATTTAATTTGATAAGATTGTGAACGCTAACTGAAATTGATTTAAACGTCATATCTTTGAAATTTTGAATCGATCTGAGAAGTTTGAGATGAGATATGAAAGCTCAAAGTTCCTCGAAGATCTGGAAATCCAAATCAAGGAGAGCCGAACTTGGTCAAATTGCCATTTCTTTTCGTGATAATTTAAAATTTCAACAATTACCTCCTTCTTAGAATTTTTATATTCTTGACTCTCTTCCACGGAACCTGGGAGCTCCCCAAAATTATCGATTCGATTTTGAATAACTTCAATGTCCATATTTGCTTTTTCCACGATCTCTAACGCCTTTTTCCGTCTATTGTTAAACATTTCTTGGAGAGTTTCATAATGATGATCCTGGAAACTAGTTCTAGATACCTTAATGACAATTTTTTACCTTATGAATCCCATCCAAATGGCAGTCGATGCACATAACTTTGTATTTTATATCACATCGATCGTCTTGACAATGAAGCTCGGCAGCATTTTGAGGATGGGCGGTACAATATAAGAGAGGTACTTTTTTTTGGGAGGACCTAATCATTCGATGGTTCGATAAGCTTATGGAACGATGTGTAAGTTTGGAGCACATTTGGCAATAATGAGATTCACATTTAGTGCAATATAAAACTGCGATATGGTTGTTGTTTTCAGCGCAAGGGATGCGTAGCTCTCTTTCAGTTGCATAGTCGTCAGTATTGGGGATCTGGAAAAAAATGGTAGCGATTTCAGAGTCACGGTTCACTACCAACATCTTTGATTAAACCCTTACGAACTTGGTCCAAGTAAAACGAGTTCTTTTCAAGATTCGAAACTTTTCCATCAATAACATAAGTGACAATTCCATCGAATGGACATAGAACTTCTCGACCTTTGAAAAATTTCAAAACACATATTTCACAGACTGTATGACCGCAGCCTGAAAAATGCCATGTTTCGCTTCTCAAAAATTTGTCACGATCCTTTAAGGAGGTCTTAACGGAACTATTAAATGTACCTTAAATGAAAATAGAAGTCATTCTCATTCCAAATCTGTTTTTAAAATTTTCTAAAACCACGTAGAAGCTGAGAAAACGAGCTTCAAAACAATGGCCTAGAAAAGGTGTCAACTTGGCCGAACTTTTTCTAGGCCATTGTTTTGAAGGTCATTTTCTCGGCTTCTAGGTGGTTTTAGAAAAGTTTAAAAACAGATTTGGAATGAGAATGACGTCTATTTTCATGTTAGGTATATTATTTTAAATAGTATACCATTTAGAATCCGCGGCACTTGATTATCCAAATCATATAGCTTTCCGCAAGATGCACAAGTTACATCCATGTTTTAAGCTCTGAAACTCGGCAATTTTTTGGAAAATGAAAGGAAATATGAAAATGGAAACTCATGACCGTCGCCACTATTTGCTGATAAGATGGGTTTGTTCGATAATTTTTCATGAAATTATTGCGCTCACGGCAGATAGGTGACGTTTTTCGGTGTTTTCGGGTGGCATGTGTTGAGACGTTGAGTAGAATGATGCTTTTAATGCTTTAATGTTTTGATAAGAGTGACAGTGATCTGGCGGATTCTATATAAAGTAGTGGACTAGATCTTCTTCAGCCAAAAAAAAACGTTTGTTTTTTCTGGACACGTTTTATTTTTTTTTCGAAGTTAAAATTTTGTTGAGCAATTTCACAATGAGCAATTTATCGAAAAATGAGCAATTTCTCGAAATTCAATTGAATAATTGAAATCTTCTCAAAATTTCGGTTTTATTGAGCCCCATATCGCGGGTGTTTCCTTCAAATGCATTATTTTGGGTCTCGACACGAACGATTTTTAACTATCAGTAAACCTTATCAGTATGGGGCTCAAACAACTCGTAATCGTGAGATAGGTTCAAATTTCTTATAGACAACAAGAACTAACGACAATTTTCAAAACTTGTAACTTTGGGACGGTATCTTAATTCTTACTAAATAAAAGAATAGTTCTGTGTGTACAAACATTTCTCATGAATAACTTTTTGACCCCTCTGCTCCATACTTGGGATATTGTTATGCATCTCGGAGCGCTTCACAAAATTACTGTTTGGATCTCGGGTTACTGTAGGATTACTGTAGATCAGGCTTGGTCGGAATCGGAAAACGGAAATTCCAAAATTCGAATGGGAGCCCAGGTGGTACAAAGAACAATGCCAATATGTAGCCATATTCAAATAGTTGTGTTTCGCGCCAATGCCGACCGCGTCGCACGGACACGCGGCAATTCAAAATTTTATTTTTGCAACTTTGGACGGCTGCTATGACGCGTGTATTTATCGGTGTGATTTCGCATTGTACTAATTAGAGTACGCTCTAATTTTTGAAATTAAGAACAGGTAGGGTCAAATTAACTGAACAGCTATCTTTAAACGCCTGGTTATTTGATTGTGACGATACGTCTTGTTGGATCCTTTCTTTGTTGAAGCACAATAAATAAAATAAAATTTATTTTTCTTGAGTATTATATTATTGTATTTGCCAAGAGGATCTTCTTTCACAGTTGCACTGATTATATTTGTACCATTTGCAGCTAGATGTCGTTGAGCAGAAAACGATGGTCGTATCTTTAAAAATACTTTAAATTTTGGAAAAAATTGATTTTCAACTTAAAAAAATTTAAAATTTTGTAATTACCTTCCACCATTATGAGTAAAAACCTGCGCCTTGTTGAACCTTTTGTCATATAGCAACATTGACACAAATGCTTTTTGTATATCTTTCTCACAATTGTTCTCATATGTAAATCCACCGGCTCCTGGGCATTTTGTGCATTTTTTTAATGGCCTTTTCCCTCTGTATTTCTGATGATGGATTGAAACAACAGTTATGTACCCCAGGTAGCGGACGAAGTTTACATCTCATACAAAAGTACCCCCACAAACATGTTGCTGAGTTTTATATGTCAATATATCCATTTTTTAATCACACATCTGAAATTATGACTTTTCATGGATATATAGACGGAAAAATACCTGAAATATATTTGACAATGGATTGTTTTTGTGCTCCTTGCCATTTTTGTATGTCTAACGATGATTCTTACAATCCACAAAATTGTTGCATCTTCGACATAATCTTTAAAAAAAATGCATATGGCATCATAGATACTAATGTAAAATTACCGAAATTCCACTGTTCGCTCTCCAGGCATCAAAAAATCATAATGTGCATCTCCATAGTTAAGAGACTCGTTCCGGTACCAAATTCATTTGACGCCTTGTAATAATCCTGTCGATCCGCCTTTTCGAATAAGATTAGCTTGTATTCACGTAGATGCTCCATAATTTTTTCGATGTGCTCCATGCTATTAATGACCAGTTTTTATCTAATTCCGCTAAATCTTCCAAGTGATCAGCTTCTTCCAGAATGTCTTGTGAGCCATTTCGGGGTGATTCAACCTGAAAAACGATGTAATCTCCTGATTTTTAAAAATTTTAAAAAATTAGAAAATCATAAAATCAAGCTTGCGAAAAATTTTTGAAATGGTGTTTCGCCATTTTGACAATTTTTAGTTTTTGTAATATTTATGCATGTAAAACTCATTTTTACAAATAGTTGTCAATTACAGTTTTATAGCCAATAATTTTCTCTATTAAATGAGCTATAATTCGTAAAATTTGGTTCATATCTTCAAAAGTTATGATGTTTTGAAAAAATGTCTCATTTTTTGCGTGCGGTTTTAAAAGTCCACTTTACATCGGAGGCGATATCTCAGGAAAACGGTAAAAGTGGATCGTCAAATTTTGGTCACTTACTATATTAATCAAGACCTTTCATTTACAATAGGTCTCAATCAAATTTCAATTTTATGTTAAAATTCCTTTACTAGTGAATAATAATGTTTCACCGTCGTATTGGACACACTAATTGCATCATAAAATGGTCCGCGTCCTAAACTAATTGTAATAATCCGTTTTTAAAACCTACCGCAATAAAATGTGCAATATTTACAAGGTGTTATACCTATCGTATACTAAAATATCTCATTCCTCATTATTTGCTCAAATGAATGATGGTTTTAACAAGTCGGCTTTTCTTTTATGTCAAAAAAAATGAACAATTTATTACATCAGGCGTAACAGCTGTATACTTCGAAGAATAACTTGGCAAAGAACCTGATTCAAATTTGGCGATATTTTTCGTGTTGAAAGAAAAAAAAGGAAAATTTTTTAAAATGTGTACTTTTTGTTACAAAATATCATATTTTTGCTCCAAATTGAGCAATATACATGATTTTTGCATCAAAATAATGAGAAACTCTGAAATTTTCAGAATTTTTAAATCTTGGAGGGTAAAACCATGAAAACCAATAGGAAAACTTTGTTCAAAGACACAAGAAAACAAATTTTTGGCAAATTTGTTACTTTTTCAAAATATCATATTTTTGCTCCAAATTGAGCAATATACATGATTGTTACATGAAAATAATGGGAAACACTGAAATTTTCAGAATTTGTAAATTTTGGAGGGTAAAACGATGAAAACCAATAGGAAAACTTTGTTCAAAAACAAGATTTTTTTTTTGAAAATTTTGACTGTTTTAAAATGTCTTTTTTTTAATTTCGAAATCAGGCCCCAGACATATTTTAATACTAAAGTGATTAATTAAAAAAAAAAGAAAAACTAACCATTTTTTTCGTCTTCAATTCTAAATATCGATCCAATTACAGAAATGGGAACTAAAGATTCCCAATTTCAACCAAGTTTGAGAATAAGCTGCAAAAAAACATTTTTTTTAGAAAAAAAAGAGAAAACCGCAAAAAAAGAGCGAACATAGTTTGTAATGACCAAAATATGACACAACGTGTTGATAGTAGAGTACGCCCCTCCCCCAGCGCGCGTCCCCGTCCAGCGCGTCCCCGTCCAACGCGTCCCCGTCCACCGCTACCACAGGTTGATTGTGAGGCAGGGGGGTGAAGAAAAGGGCCGGAAGAAGATGGATATTTTTTCTACATATGAAATGAGGTCGTCAATTAATCATCCAGGTAACCGTCGTTTCCTCATTCTTTCAAAAAATCTCTTACTATTTCATTTTAAAAAACTGTTTACTGCTTCAAAAATTTTATTTGTGAATTTCTGCAAAAAATTTCGCTGCTGGTGTAATATTTTAATGTGAAAATTCAGAATTTTCAGATTTTCAGCTTCAAATTGCCCTAAAAATTATAAAAATTGGTCGATTCTTCGAAAAGTTATAAGAATTTGAAAAATAAAGAAAAATTTTTAAAAATACTGTTTCATAATTTCAATTAATTTGTGAATTTTTGCAAAAAAAAATTGCTGCTTTCATACAGTTTAATGTGGAATTTCAGAATTTTCAGATTTTCAGCTTTAAAATGCACTAAAAATTATAGAAATCGAATAATTTTTCGAAAAGTTATAAGAATTTAAAAAACTATGAAAATTTTAAAAACTACTGCTTCAAAATTTCAAATAATTTGCGAATTTTTGCATAAAATTTCGCTGCTGATTATGAAAATGCTTCAAAGTTGAAATTCAAAAATTTGGAAAAGGTCAAAAATTTCCAAAATTTATTTGACATTACAATGTTCAAAAGGCTTCAACTTTTCTGAAAATATCTCAATTTTTATGATTTTTCTATCATTTTAAAGCCAAAAATCTAAAAATTCTGATTTTAAGCTTCAATTTGAAATCAAGATTATGGAAATCGAGGAATTTTGAAAAAAGTTGGAACATGTCAAAAATTTGTTTAATAAAATTTTAAATGCTTCAACTTTTCTGAAAACAGCACAATTTTCATGCCTTTTCTATCATTTTAAAGCCAAAAATCTAAAAAATCTGATTTTAAGCTTTGAAATCAAGATTATGGAAATCGTGGAATTTTGAAAAAAGTTGGACCATGTCAAAAATTTCCAAAAATTATTTGACATTTCGTTTAAAATTTCCAAAAGTAAAAAATTTAATCCAAACTTCGAATCTACGGACATGGTAACAGTTCGTAACTTGTTCAAATTGTCCGAATTATTAGAATTTTCAGAAAAAAAAGTTTTTGAAAAAAATATTCTTATTCTTTATTCTAATAGGTTAGAAAAGCAGTTTATTATGTCCAAAACAAGTACTAAGATATCAAATATATATTAGAGAAAAAACATAAAAATAACGAAAGCAAGCTCAAAATTTTTTTTGAAGTTGCAGTACTTTGTCGTTTCCAAAATTTTGTTGAAATCCAGTTCCATTGTTTCGAACAATTCTAGTTCTGGGATTGCGACTCCAGTGGCACTTACGATCCTTGAAAACTGAATCAGCACCATGTACTGCTCTCAATCCGTGTCCAAATGAGTGTTTTATTGTCCGTGATGCACAAACCATTCGAAAACTTGCACTTCGACGTTTCGGCCATTGGTGTGGTGATTTTTACGCCATTCTGTGTTCTAATTTCTCCAAATTCAATCGAAAATTTCGAAAGTTTCAAATTCTGTTGATCCAATTAACGGGGTATTTGCGGGGACGATCCATCCTCGGTTGATCCAGAGCTTTGACGGCAAGTTCCAGTTAGTTGGGCGTGGTGGGGCCAGAAATCGAGATCCTAAATTTGTGCCACATATTTGTGGTTTCGAAATCTGCAATCCAGCAACTTCCAGAAGAAGAAAAAAATAAAACATAAAAATGCACGAAACGTTGGGAAATGGTGATCGAATGGAGGTATAATCTAAAATAAAAGTTAACGGCTTAAATTTAAAAATAAAGAAATACTAACCATTTTTTGTTTCGTCTGCAATTCTGAATATCGATCCAATTACAGAAATGGGAACTAAAGATTCCCAATTTCGACCAAATTTGAGAAGAAACTGAAAAAAATAATTTTTTTTAGAAAAAATAGAGAAAAACGCATAAAAGAGAAAATAATAGATTGTATTGACCAAAATATGCCACACCATGTTGATATTGGGCGGATTTTTATCTCTAAGTCTCTTATTTTAGCACTTCAAGATGTCATAAAGGTACTAAACGAATGAGGTGTCATTATGAGAACGCTAACTTTTCCAGGTGCTCTAACATTTCTGACAATATCTCAATTTTCATGATTTTTCTATCATTTTAAAGCCAAAAATCTAACAATTCTGATTTTAAGCTTCCATTAGAAATCAAGATGATCGAAATCGAGGAATTTTGAAAAAAGTTGGAAAATGCCAAAAATTTCCAAAATTTGTTTTCCGAAATTCAAAATGCTTCAACTTTTCTGAAAATATCTCAATTTTTATAATTTTTCAATCATTTTAAAGCCAAAAATCTAAAAATTCTGATTTTTAGCTTCAATTTGAAATCAAGATGATGGAAATCGAGGAATTTTGAAAAAAGTTGGACCATGTAAAAAATTTTCAAAATTTGTTATCTGAAATTCAAAACGCTTCAACTTTTCTGAAAACATCTTAATTTTTATGATTTTTCTATTATTTTAAAGCCAAAAATCTAAAAATTTTGATTTTAAGCTTTAATTTGAAATCAAGATGATGGAAATTGAGGGATTTTGAAAAAAGTTGGACCATGTAAAACATTTTCAAAATTTGTTATCTGAAATTCAAAACGCTTCAACTTTTCTGAAAATATTTCAATTTTTATAACTTTTCTATCATTTTAAAGCTAAAAATCTTAAAATTCTGATTTTTAGCTTCAATTTGAAATCAAGGTGATGGAAATTGAGGGATTTTGAAAAAAAGTTGGAACATGTCAAAAATTTCCAAAATTTGTTTTCTGAAATTCAAATGCTTCAGCTTTTCTGAAAATATCTCAATTTTTATGTTTTTTCTATCATTTTAAAGCCAAAAATCTGAAAATTCTGATTTTAAGCTTCAAATTGGAATCTAGATGGTGGAAATCGAAGAATTTTGAAAAAAGTTGGAACATGTCAAAAATTTCCAAAAATTATTTGACATTTTTGTTCGAATTGTCCGAATTATTAGAATATTCAGAAAAAAAAGTTTTTGAAAAAAATATTCTTATTCTTTATTCTAATAGGTTAGAAAAGCTGTTTATTATGTCCAAAAAAATTTACAAAAAAAACCATCAACGCAATACATCACCAAAATTTTAGCACAAAACAGGGGAAAAATATTCGAAGGGGGTTATTTCGAAGTAATCAGCAGAGTTTGCGTGTCGAGGCAGCGATCTTTTGTAGTTTTTGTCAAAATGAGAAGATTCGAGCATTATTTTTGACTCTTGCTGATACGGTCCATTGTGAAGTTGCTCCAGTAAGAATGTTGTTCCAGAATCTGAATTGAAGGATAACCATTGTTGAATTTGCAGTACTTTGTCGTTTCCAAAATTTTGTTGAAATCCAATTCCATTGTTTCGAACAATTGCAGCTCTTTTTTTAAAAATATCAGAATAATGTCTTTCTCTATTGAACGGCCGTTGGTTCACTTTGTGGATAACTGAAAAGTAAAATATTTAATTTTTTCGTACACAAATCCGGTGCTTACTTCGAATATTCCTCTTTTGAGCATGTCATTGCTTCCATCATGATGAATCCTGGGTTGATACACATCCAGGGCTTCAAATTAATAAAATTCAATTTTTATAATCTAAAATAAAAGGTAATGGCTTAAATTTTTAAAAAGTAAATACTAACCATTTTTTGTCTGCAATTCTGAATATCGATCCAATTACAGAAATGGGAACTAAAGATTCCCAATTTCAGCCAAATTTAAGAAGAAACTGAAAAAAAGCAATTTTTTTAGTTAAAAAACGAGAAAACCGCAAAAAGAGACAAGAATCGTTTGTAATGACCAAATTATGCCACGCCATGTTAATTATGGGCGGATTTTTATCTCTAAGTCTCTTATTTTTATTTTAGCACTTCTAGGTGTCATAAAGGTACTAAATGAATGAGGTGTCATTATGAGAACGCTAACTTTTCCAGGTGCTCTAACTTTTCTGACAATATCTCAATTTTCATGATTTTTCTATCATTTCAAAGCCAAAAATCGAACAACTCTGATTTTAAGCTTCA
The DNA here is from genome assembly GCA_964036255.1 of Caenorhabditis virilis. Lineage (NCBI taxonomy): Eukaryota > Metazoa > Nematoda > Chromadorea > Rhabditida > Rhabditidae > Caenorhabditis > Caenorhabditis virilis. The sequence continues at coordinate 15,970,230 of OZ038415.1, read as the reverse complement.
ATTTGGTATCAAGATGATGGAAATCGAGGAATTTTGAAAAAAGTTGGAAAATGCCAAAAATTTCCAAAATTTGTTTTCCGAAATTCAAAATGTTTCAACTTTTCTGAAAATAGCTCAATTTTTCATCATTTTTCTATCATTTTAAAGCGAAAGGCCTAAAAATTCAGATTTTAAGCTTCAATTTGAAATCAAGACATTGGAAATCGAGGAATTTTGAAAAAAGCTAAAACTTGTTTTTGAAAAAAATATGTTAAGAAAAAATTCTAAAGTTTTTAAAATCGTTTAGAATGTTTTCATAAGTTTTTTTTTTAGAAAAACTGTTCTAAAAAAATTTTGTGAATGATGCTTGATAAAATATGGTTTCTATTTTTTTATCAGCAGTGTTATTTTAAAGTTTTTTGAAAATTTGACGTATTTTTCTTTATGAAAATGTCAAAAAATGCTTAGAATTCGTGACAATTTGAAAAACTAATAGAAAATGTCAAAAAATGATTTATAGATTGAATTCGTGACAATTTGAAAAACTAATTTCAAAAAATTAATTTAGAAAAGATGGCGAAAAGTCCATGAAGTCCCGAAACGACAAAGCGCCGGATCGTGCGGCGCTGTCGGAATTGGCGGAAAACACAATTCTTTGAATGTCTCATCGTAGTGGTTTTGTTTTCTCGACCCCATTTTAATATCTTTTTTGGATTTGGATTGTATTAACTGAAACGCTGCCTTTAAAGGCAGCTGATCAGTTAACACGATCCAAATTCAAGGCAAAAGATCAAAATCCGAATGCGAGCCCAGGTGGTCCAAAGAACATCACCAATATGTAGACACATTCAAATAATTGTTTTTCGCGCCAATTTCGACCGCGTTGCACGGACACAGACCGCGTCGCACGGACACGCGCGCATTCAAAATTTTATTTTTTTCGACTTTGGACGGCTGCTATGAAGCGTGTATTTATCGGTGTGATTTCGCATAAATTGCATTGTATTAATTAGAGAACGCTCTAATTTTTGAAACTAAAACCAGGTAGGGTCAAATTAACTGAACAGCTGTCTTTAATATATGGCACAAAATTGAAATATACGCCTATTTTGGGAAGCATAAATAATATTTCTCTTTTTGAATACCCTCTTAATCACACCTGTGGATTGTACGACGAAACCTGATATTATACACCTGCTCATGATATGCGAAATCCCCCTTCGTTAATCCTATAATTGTTCCCCCAGTGACCTGAAAGTTAGGCGGGGTATGTCATGGATATCAAGGGCCGTGCATAGTGCCCCTATTTTATTTTTTTACAGTCCTCATTGGACAACGTTTCTCTGTCGTTCTTACAAACTCTTGGCCACCGCCACCATCTGGTGACCCCTAAAATAAAGTTTGCACTTGACTTGCACTTTTCCTTCACTAAAAACGTTTTGTTATTTATAAATTTTTTCTTTTTTTTCCTATTTTTCGTAAAATCCAAAATTTTAGAAACCATTTCCATTATTTCCCAATTCAAAAATATTCGTCAAATCTGGTGTACAAGACGTGAACACGGGCGTGGCGCGGCGCGTCCATCGGCGTCCTAACACTCTTAGATGTTTACATTAGTTTTCACTTCTTTTTTTAACATTTAAAATCAGATGCGAATTTTTTTGAAAATATTAAAAATATTTTTAAAATTTAGGATTTTCTAATTTTTCACATTGAATTTTTATTGGCTTTAATGTTCCGATTCAAAAATGCTCGTCAAATCTGGTGGCGCTGCGCGTCCTACGGCGTCTTAACACCCTTAGTTGATTTTCGAATTTTTCATTTAAAAATGCTCGTTTTCGTAAAATTTCAAATTTTGCTTAAATCGCTTTGAAATGTTAATTTTCAGCCGTATTTTACACAAATTTTTATTTTCAGCTCTACACGCTCAACCACCGGCAAACGGTGAATTGGTGCTGAAATGGTGCCAGGTAATTGAATCGTAATGGATCAGAATAGAATATTTTTAGTGAGTTCAATTTCATCAATTTATTCTTGAAAAAATGCAAAATTTTCAGAATGCATTGGATTTTCGGAATCTAGAAGTTGGGTGAAGCTGCTTCGAAATAGAAGGAAACATGGTCAGTGGATTGCTTGCCTCAAAAGTCAAACTTCGAGAATCGCCAAGTGGCAATCACATGGAGGTAACTAGGATTTTTTAAACTTAATCTTTTTAAGAATTATCATTTTTTCAGGATATATGTTCAGTTTGCTATCAGAACGTGGGACACAGCAGCTGCTTGTGCACCCTTTGCAAAAAATGGCATACACCATCAGAAATTGTTTTTTTTTGTATTTTGTAGCAAATAAATTTAAATTTTTAAATTTTTCATACAATATCAATTTCAGGAAGTAATGGGGGATTCAGGACGATTTTCTTTCATTGTGAGTTTTTTAATGAACTGTCAGCTTCAATCTGAATCCGGAATTTTCAATGGATCATGGAAGAATAGCTTAAATTCATTTCAAATCAGTTAAATTTATGCGAAATGTCAAATTCTGAATTTCAACGTGAAACAATATTGCAAGAGCAGCGAAATTTTTTGTAAAAATTCACAAATTAATTAAAAAATTTTGAAGCAGTATTTTTAAAAAATCTTTTTAATTTTTCAAATTCTTATAACTTTTCGAAAAATTGACCAATTTTTATAATTTTTAGCGCATTTTGAAGCTGAAAATCTGAAAATTTTGAATTTTCACATTAAAGTGTTACGAAAACAGCGAAATGTTTGCAAAAATTCACAAATAAATTGACCTTTTTGAAGCAGTATTTTTTTTTGCTTTTCCTTAATTTTTCAAATTCTTATAATTTTTCGAAAAATTGACCAATTTTTATAATTTTTAGCGCATTTTGAAGTTGAAAGTCTGAAAATCCTGTATTTCAACATGAACAGCGAATTTTTTTGCAAAAATCACAAAATAATTGAAAATTTTGAAGCAGTATTTTTTAAAATTTTCTTCATTTTTTAAAATTCTTATAACTTTTCGAAAAATTGACCAATTTTTATAATTTTTAGCGCATTTTGAAGCTGAAAATCTGAAAATTTTGAATTTTGACATTAAAACATTATGCGAGCAATTTTTGAAGCAGCGTTTTTAAAAATTTCCTTAATTTTTTTAAATTCTTATAACTTTTCGAAAAATTATTCGATTTCTATAATATTTAGCGCACATTGAAGCTGAAAATCTGGAATTCTGAATTTTAACAGTAGAACGTTATGAAAATAGCGAAATTTTTACAAAAATTTACAAATAAAAATTTTGAAACAGTATTTTTAAATAATGTTCCTTAATTATTCAAATTCTTATAGCTTTTCGAAAAATTGACCAATTTCTATAATTTTTAGCGCATTTTGAAGCAAAAAATCTGAAAATTCCGATTTTCAGCACTGGAACAGTGCTAGACAAGCGAAATTGTGGAATCCAGTAATATTTTTTGAAAACTCATTTTTCAACCTGTAAAAAACTCCTTTTTTCAAAAACGCATGTTTCTTGAACAATCTTTGTTGGATTTTTCTCAAATTTGGATCCTAGACTGAGAATAATTTATTTATCAATACCACTTAATTTTATCCATAAATATTAAGTTTGGGCCAAGTTACAGCTCTTCAAAGTTAGATTTTTTTTTTGCAAATTTTCAGATCTGCGAAAAACTTAAAAAGTTTTTTAAAACTTACAGAATATTCATTTTTTCAAAACATTTAAAAGCAATTTTTAAAACAAAAATTAAAGAAATAAGATATTCTTTTCGCAACGGTTCAAAAAACGAATTCCCTTCATAATTGCCCGCTCGAATATATTCCAAAAATCGTGCATCTTCCCGTTCGCAGAAAAATATCGGTACATTAATTCGTTCCGCGTCTTTCACAAAATTCTCATACAACCCGCTGAAAAATCCACTTTTCTTTTAAAATTTTCCCTAAGAAAAACTTATATACATCTCCATCAACACCTGCTTCCGATGCCCAAATATAATCGTCTTACAGCTCGAAATATTTTCATTGCATTCCAAAATGTGCTCAAAATTGAGCAAAAATACGAGAGCTGAAAAATTCAGAAAGTATCTGTCAATTGTCAATACATTTTCATTTACTAGTGTTTTCGAGCAATTCTCTTACAGCTATTTTGAGCATTGTTAAATCCCAAAAACCTTCTTCTGAAATTTAACTAGGTTTTCTGCTGAAAATTTGAAAAAAATAGTTACCTTCCACTTTATCAACTAGGTCTTTACCACGTACACTATATATATGTGGACCTTCGAATACCACTGAAATAAAATAAAATTCGATTCGGGTTACTGTTGGTCGGATTCGGGTTACTGTAGCTCGGATTCGGGTTACCGTATCTCGGATTCGGGTTACTGTAGCTCGGATTCGGGTTACAGTAGCTCGTATTCGGACTACTGTAGCTCGTATTCGGATTACTGTTGCTCGGACTCGGGTTACTGTAGCTCGGATTCGGGTTACTGTAGCTCGGATTCGGGTTATTGTAGCTCGGAATCGGGTTACTGTAGCTCGGATTCGGGTTACTGTAGCTCAAATTCGGATTACTGTGGCTCGGATTCGGGTTACTGTAGATCGGAATCGGGTTACTGTAGCTCGGAATCGAGTTACAGCAGCCATTAGACCCCCCACTGGCAAAATTTGAAAATCATTTTCAAAATTTCTAAAACTCTTATTTTATTCAATATTTTTAAGACAACGAAAAAAAGAAAAATCCGTTTTCTTTTTTTTTTGAAAATAATTTTCAGGACAAAATTTCGAGTTCTAAAATTAATGAAAGATTCTGTAATTTTAAAGACAGGGTGTCAGCTTCAAAATGCGCTAAAAATTATAAAAATTGGTCAATTTTTCGAAAAGTTATAAGAATTTGAAAAATTAAATTAAAAATGTTTTTTATTCTGCTTCAAAAATTTCAATTAGTTTAAGAATTTTTGCAAAAAATGTTGCTACTCGATAATTTTTTAATGTAAAAATTCAGAATTTTCAGATTCTTAGCTTCAAAATGCGCTAAAAATTATAAAAATTGATCAATTTTTCGAAAAGTTCTAAGAATTTGAAAAATTAACGAAAATTTTTAAAAATACTGCTTCAAAAATTTCATTTTATTTGTCAATTTTGGTAAAAATTTCGCTGCTTCCATAATGTTTTAATGTAAAAATTCAGAATTTTCAGATTTTCAGCTTCAAAATACGCTAAAAATTGTAGAAATCGCTTAATTTTTCGAAAAGTTATAAGAATTTGAAAAATTAAGACAATTTTTTAAAGTACTGCAGACCCGCTTCAGGTACTTCCCATGTAACTCAACTAATCTACAGTATACTCTCCCAAACTCACTCATATGAACAAAAATGATTTTCTTATTTCGCTCCATATCCATTAACTGCAACGCTCCTCTCCCCGCTCCGCTCAGAACCTCCATTTGCCCCAGCATCGTAGAATTTGCAAATTCCTCGAAAAATTCCGCTTTTTTTCGTTTCGTTTCAGCACTCAGCTCCTTCTTTTCGCTTTCAAAAAACCTTAATTCCCCCATTTTGATATTTTTCATCGTCTTTTTCAGCTCAATTTTCTGCTCAATTTGTTCAGTTAACATTTGCATTTCTGATGTTTTCCAATCGTTATATTCTACCAATTGTCGATTGTAGGTTTCATGAATCTTTAAGTTTTTCTAATATTCGGAAACTTAAAAAAAAAGACATTTTTCGAAAAAAAAAATGCCCCCACCCCCTGCCTTTAAGAAGCTCACCTCATTTTTAGCATCAATGTATTCTTGAGAATTCTCTAGACGATCAGGGATCTCACCGATGCTCTCAATATGATATTTGATGTATGCGATTTCAGCAGACGTTTGATCTAATAAATCGAATGATTCTTTTAGATTTTCCCGACAAATATTATCGAGTGTTGTGTACTTGTGTCCCTGAAATTAATTTATTAAGGGAAACATTTAATTTTTCTGAAAGCTGAAAAATTTGGAAATACTCAAAATCTGAAAGTCAACAAAATTTCAAAATCCTCTTAAAGACAGTATGTCAGCACTTTTTATCAAAACTATTCACACTCAACTTAATAACAAAATTTCGAAAATTTTTGAAATCATTGAAAAAAAAGAAAAAAAATTTGAAACCAAACTTAATTTTTTAAAATTAAAATTTTTTTTTGAAAACTTAAATTTCTGGTTTTTTAAAAATTACAGATTACTTCTAGAATTCAACAAAATATACTATGTAATAATTATGATTAAATCCTTCGTGACGAAATACGAGTTTTTTTTTAATTTAAGTTTTTTAAAAATTTGAATACACGTCAAAATCCTTAAAGACAAAGGTCCATTTAATTTTGTACGGAGCTAATGAGGCTTTTAATAAATGCGTCTGGGATGAAAATAGACTTCATTCTCATTCCAAATCTGTTTTTAAAATTTTCTAAAACCACCTAGAAGCCGAGAAAATGAGCTTCAGAACAATGGCCTAGAAAAAGCGTGGCCTAACTTTTTCCTATGATCTTTCGTGTTTCGTTAATAAATTGTTAAGCAGAATGCTTATATTAGTCCTTTTTTATGTTTTTCATTTAAATTTATGTTTTTTTGGATTTTTCATGACTGCGGACTAGTTTTCGCTGGTGATCACTTTTTCTAGGCCATTGTTTTGAAGCTCATTTTCTCGGCTTCTAGGTGGTTTTAGAAAATTTTAAAAATAGATTTGGAATGTGTATGAAGTCTATTTTCATCCCGGATGCATTCATGAGCTCAGTAAAGCCCTCCTTTAAAAATGGTTAATTATTTTAAATTTTAAATCAAGACAATGTTCCAGTTAATTTTAATTTGTTAATGTATAAAATTAAATTACCTTATGAACTCCAAATAATCGACAGCTTGCACACATCACTTTCCAAACAACTTCACATTCTTCATCCTGACAATATAATTCCGCGAGATTTTTCTCATGGATATAACAATGTATCACGGGTTGAGGTTTTTCGGTAACTTTGAGCATTTTATGAGACAAGAAGCTTTTGGAGTTATGAGTAGTTTTCGAGCATCTCTGACAATAGTGAGCTTCACATTTGAGGCAATATAAAACTGCGACATGACTTTCATTCTCTGCACAAGGTATACCGAGGGATCTCTCCGCTTCATATTCCTTGTCATCAAGAATCCGATTGTTTGCATATAAAAGTTCCCAGATTTTTTCTTGGATCACGTAATCCTTCTTAAGATATTTCACATTTCCATCAATCACGTGTGTGACCTTTCGATCAAATGGACATTGCACTCCTGTCCCTCTTATGATTTCCAAAGCGCATATTTCACAAATTGTATGTCCACATGCTTGAAAATATAGAGAACATTTTAAAGGAGGGCATTACAGAGTCAACGAATGTATCTGTGATGAAAATAGACGTCATTCTCATTCCAAATGTGTTTTCAAAATTTTCTAAAACCACCTAGAAGCCGCGAAAACAAGCTTCAAAACAATGGCCTAGAAAAAGTTGCGAAAACTAGTCCGCCGGAATTATTACATGAAGAAAATAAAAATGCAAAAATATAAGTTAAAGTGAATTATTTTAAGCATTTTCCATTAATAAATGGAAAAAATTCGGCCAGGCGGAAACTACTTTTTCTAGGCCATTGTTTTGAAGCCCGTTTTCTCGGCTTCTAAGAGGTGTTAGAAAATTTTAAAAACAGATTTGAAATGGTTATTTTCTCTATTTTCACCCCAGGAACATTTGAAAAAATTTAAAAAATAAGAACCTGACAAAATTCGAGCAATTCGTCGCTCCAAATCATAAGGTTCACTACATATTTGACAGGGATCCACCATATTTAAAACTGAAATATTGATAATAACGAAAAAAAAACGCAAAAAAAACCACGACATGTTAAGACCTTTTTTTTGATAAATTTTCTATGATAAAAACGAGTGTGGTTTGTAAATAAATAAACAAAAAAAATAATCCATAATGTTTTATCATCAAACCGACGTTTGATGAACATTTTCATCAAAAACACATTACACCCTGATAAAACCGCTGATAATTTTAGTTGTTTGTAAATTTTCTGTGTTTTTAACAACTAAATTTTTTTTCCAAACGTCTCACTCAAAACACAAAAGGCTCCCCATTACCTGGCTCTCAAAATTAAGCGCGTATTAGGCGCGGATTTAGCGTGTCACCAAAATCAAGTATATTACAGGTACCTTTTATTCAGACGATGGATACCACCTACAAATGTGAAATATGTTGCCAACCATACGATTTGGAGATTCGAATACCGAGGATCCTTTCAGGTATATAGGTGATCCGATCCGATCTGGATCGTAACACTTTTTGGGGGCTCTTATCTCGGCTCCCTTAGAAATTTTCAATAAAAATTAGATCATTAGGGATTAGGGTTGGGCAAAAATTTTCGAAAAACTATATTTTCCAGCATGTGAACATAAACTCTGTGAAGTATGCGCTTTGGAAATCATAAGAGGTACAGGAGTTCAATGTCCATTCTGCCGGAAGGTCACTCATGTCATGGATGGAAACGTTAAGTATCTCAAGAAGAATTTTGAGCTTGAGGAGAAAATTTATGAAATTCTTTACAAGGATAACAAAAATGATGATAAAGAATATGAAGCTGAGAGAGGTCTCAACATACCATGCGCTGAGAATGAAAACAATCTCGCCGTTTTCTATTGCACCAAATGTGAAGCTCATTTTTGTAAAAGGTGCTCGAAATCTACACATTCTTCTTCGAAAAGCTTATCATCTCATGAAATGATCAGAGTTACTGAAAAACAAGAGCCTATTTTATTCTGCCCCAGTCATGCTTATAATAAAATTGAATATTATTGCCAGGAGGAACACTGTATAGCTTTTAGATTAATGTGTAGTGATTGTCTTCACTCTGGAATGCATGAGGTAATTCTGAAAAAAACCCTAAAAATTGGGGAAAATATCGATTTTTAGGGGCATCAACATACGCACGTCAAGGTAAAATTCGAGCAGTGGTTACAACAAAAACTGGACCAATTGGCTGAAGTCGAGGATCGAATAACAATTGCTAACGTTGAAATTGAGAGTATTGGGGAGATTCCGGATAGAACTGAGGATGATCAAGAATATATAAAAGGGAAAAAGGAGGTGAGTGAGCATTGGCACCCTGTCTTTAACAGCTAAAATTCAGATCGATTCAATTTATGATAAAAATGTGGAGGAATTGAATGTTTGGAAAGTTTCGAAATTAGAGAAGTTGGGGAAAAGAAATGAACGAAGATATGGGAGAACGGAAAAAAGAAAAGGATCGCTATATTTCAAAACTGGGAGAGTTGGAACTTCTGGCGAAGAAGCTCTCAAACGCGATGAAGCAAGGAAATGCGGAATATTTGACGACCTTGAAATAAATTGGAAAGTAATGTTGATATTAATAAAAATAAATTTTAAACTCAATTAGTTAGACACCTGAAATTTTGAGGATTGGTTAATTTATATTTATTTATTCTGATAAACGCATTCAATAGTGTTTGCATTTAAAAAAACATAAAACATTTTGCAATTATTAAAGGAGGACTTTACGGTGCTAATGAAGGCATCTGGGATGAAAATAGACTTCATTCTCATTCCAAATCTGTTTTTAAAATTTTCTAAAACCACCTAGAAGCCGAGAAAATGAGCATCAAAACAACGGCCTAGAAAAAGTGTCCGAAAACTAGTCCGCAGGCACAAATCCAAAAAAATGAAAAAACAACATTTAAACAAGGACTAATATAAGAATTCTGCATAAATATTAATTAACTAACACGGAAAAAGCTGATAGGAAAAAGTTAGGCCAACTTTTTCTAGGTCATTGTTTTGAAGCTCATTTTCTCGGCTTCTAGGTGGTTTTCGAAAATTTTAAAAACAGGTTTGGAATGAGAATGAAATGTGCTTTCGTTTAAGGTACATTTATTATCACCGTAAAGTCCTCCTTTAATCTTCTAACTGAATTTCAACAAACCTCAAGCTAATTTGATCATTTTATGCAATTTTTTTTTAATTTCGAAATTTTGCTATGTAGTTAAGCGTGAATAGATTTGATAAAACAGAACTGACATGCTGTCTTTAAGATATAAGTATTTCAAAATTTTTCAGCTTCAGAAAAGCGGAATTGATCATTTTAAAAGTTCACAGCGACGATTGAACTTTTGGAGTCCGGCTCAGACAGAAGATCGAGGATTTTGATTCCAATCGCAGTGTGAAAACCAAACCTGAGCAAATTTAAATTTGGAAATGAGCGTGAACGCTAACCGTTAAAGACAGTGGGTCAGTTAAAGTGCACACAAAGCTCCTGACATGACGCGCAAGCAGAAAATTGAGATGATTTGAGACGAGCCGTTCTGGTGGTTCGGATCGACGTCCGGAGAGGTATAGTCCTCTCACAAAATCGGTTTCATAAAGGTGGGCTTCCCTCTTCCGCGAGTGAGTGTTATTTGGCGAGAGGTAGTTGTCTGCGTATAGTCTCCCCCTCATTATATTTCGTATGCGAGCGTGTCGGTTTTTTAGAGCGCGCTTGCTTGTTTATAAAGCCGAATTTGTGAGCAGCTAATACCGTAATGAAAATTCGAGTTTTTTGTTTTCAGCTTCAGAAAATCTCTTTTTTCTGTAAACTTAAATTTTTTTAACTGTTGAGAATTCGAAAAGGTTAAATTTTCACAATCTCAAAAGAATTAATGAATTTTGATGAGATTTAGTGAATTTTGAAGCTAAAAAATCTCTAAATTTGGAATTTTATGAATTTCAGTGATTATATTCAAGGGCCACACGGTTGAACAAGCGTCACTTTACAAGGGAATTACCTTGTGGCTACATATTGGTATTGTTTTTTGGACTTTCTGGGCCCGACTATTCAAATTTTTTATTTTTTGCCATGAATTTGGATGGTGTTAACTGACCAGCTGTCTTTAAGGCCCAATAGAACCACAACAGAGCTAAAGTTGCCATCGAATTAGGAACTCGAAACTATTCTGAAACACATTTAAATTTTAAAAAATTACATTGATTTATTTATTCGAAAAAAATATTTTACAAATTTAATCATTTTCATCTGCCGGCCCAAGGCATATGCTCTACCTATGGTTAACTCCAAGGGAGGGGCCATAGGCGAAGGTTTATGCCTTCAGCATGACACAATAACATCAAAAATCTATAAAATGCATAAAGATCAATTATCTTCCATTTAGTCCTGTGGTGTAGCGGAAATTACAGATCTTCTCGGGACCGAAACCATTCCTCGTGGAACCTTCATTTAATAGCGGATAACTGCTTTTATGAAAATTATCCAAATTGTCGTATTACTTTTCTACGAATCCTTGAACAGTGGCAAAAGAGCGGTTCCCATAACCGGGTATGATTCCCAAGTATGCTTGAGGACCATGGCATATCGCTGAAATGAGGTTTCGTTGAGGCTGAGTTTAAATTTAAAGGATGTCGTTACAGAGAATATAACTGACGTTATATCGCCGAATAATGACATATTTATGTTATAAATAGGTTTCAAACATTTTAAAAAATTCACGGGCAAAAAAAAACGGAAAAAGCGAGCCTCCTACAAAAAAGTTCGCACCGCTGAAGAGTTTTGGCTTTCTAGTCCGCGATAGCTTGGGTTCCTAGGCCATCTATTAAATTTATGCATTTTCATTCTTTTTTTTTGTGTTTTTTTGCATTTAAAATGTCAGTTTTAAAATTTTGTAAAGTACAAAAAAATGAATAAAAATTCATAAATTTAGTTGGTGGCCTAGGAATCCAAACTATCGCGGACTAGAAACCCAAAACTCTTCCGCGGTGGAAACTTCGTTTTCTGTCATCCGTGAATTTTTAAAAAATTTCAAAACTATGCCCCTCACCTTCTTTGCTTTTTTGGGCAATTATCCTTCCAGTGTCCAAGTCCCTGGTAACTGAAGCACCGCCTCCGAAACTGCGTTTGTAACCATAAGCTCACATTTTGCAAACAAAAAAGATGCGTTTTCAATGTCAATTCAATTGATTCAATCACAGAAATGGAAAATATAAATTCCCAATTTCAGCCAAGTTTTGAAGATGCTGAAAAATACAAAAAAAATTGTAAAAGAGTGAAAAAAATACAAAAAAGGCAACTGCGCAAAAAAAAAAGAGGCAGATTAAATAAAATGAGCGTCCTTCTCAAGTACATCTGATTGTTAATGTGTATAGATGTCTTTTCTGTCGAAGTCTCTCGTTTTTCAATACTCTCTAAATTATATGGGATCGATAAATCGCAATGGGTGGTCCCCGAACGTCAGTTAGACGAAAGAAGTGTTGTAAATATGTTTTTTTTTAGATTTTCTAAAAAATTTAACATTTTCAGATTTAAATTTATATTCTTAAGACCAGTAATGCACCGGTAAAAATATAAGAGTCGGTTTGATACCAAATAATTCAAGAAAAAATTCAAAAACGTTATTTTTTCAATACAATTTTTTAGCGATTGTTAATGTAACGAGAGAAATCGTACAAAGTGTACAAAAGGTGGTCTAAATTGAACGCTGTGAACAGGGTTCCGTTTTTAACCAAAAAAATCAGAAAAAAACGCCAAAAACCCAACAACTGGAGCCGAAAACAAGACAAATACCAACTGACTACAATGCTACGCTGTTACACGCGTTGTGGGGTGGTGGCCATTGTTTAGCGTAATTCTACATGAGGAAATTAAAAAAAAATTTTTTTATTTAACCTTAACTCGGTTCAAACTTTTCAGATCATCACGAAATTTTGAGAAATCGATATTAGGGTTATTTTCAATATATTTGCCAAATTTCAAGAGTTTCTGAAATGTTTTGACCAAGTTATGGGCATCTAAAAAAAGAAACAAAAACATCCAACAATATCTGACATTTTCTGACCCAAAAAGCGTTTTTTTACTTTTTTTCTGAAAATCAAATAGCAAAAAAACAAACAGTTGAAAATTAAACAAAAACATTTTTATTAAATATTTTTACAAAAAAATTACATCAATTTTCATAAAGTTATGCTCAATTTAAATTTTGAGAATTATGGTTGTCTGGAAAATTTTTTTAAAAATACTCAATTTTAATCCAATCTCAAAGATTTTAGTACCATTCGAAAGAGAATCGCGAGAAAATGTCACACAAAAATTTTACCAAATGGGCAGATATTTTTGAGCAAAATCTAAAAAACAATTAATTTAAATGTGCATTTCCGCGTCGTAAACTACGCCGGGTGAATTGACACAACTGGATGCTGGTGAAACCTCCATTTGATGGCCGTATTTTGAGAAATCGACTGGAAAAATTTAGATTTAAAAAACAAACGTGTTTTTTTTTCTTTCTTTTAAACTCACTTTCGATGTTCTTCCTCATGCGCATATTTAACTGTTAAACCTTGTGTTTGCTCAAACTTAAAGTGCCATGATGTTGTTAGATTTACTGCAACCATTTCAAAAAACTTGAAATTCAATAAAACTTCTTATCAACTCCATTTTAATCATGATTTAATCACAGAAATGGGAATTATAGATTCCCAATTCCAGCCAAGTTTGAAGACGCTGAAAATATGATTTTTTGGTGAAAAAGGGAAAAAATAGAGGTCAATAAAAAGGTTCATATCTGAGCTTCTGGTTAAGATATTTTAACGATTTATGGCTGTACTTGAAGAGGGAAACATTGTCTATAAAATGAAACTAAACAAGAAATGATTATTTTACATATTACTTCTAATTCTGGAAGCTGAAAATGGGTGTTTTTATAGAAAATGTATAATAAATAAGGTTAACAAAAACGTCTATATCTCCGCCTTTCAGACACATTTTCTAACGATTTAGGGTTTGTTTTGAAAAAATAATTGTTTCTATTAAATAAACGAAAAAAGAGGAGGCGGAAAAGTGTTTAAAAAAGACAAAAAGACTCGAATGAGCGTCATTCACGGGAGGTATGAGTTGTTATGCTTCCTCTGCGTCTCTAGCTGCCAATGTCTGGATCTCTCATCATTCAATTATCTTTTTTCGATGATCGATAAAACGTTGAAATGACTCAATGGTTGCCTAATGCTCGACTCTAATGGTCTGGCGACTGTTTTTGTTGAATTTTTTCCATAAAGCTGAAATTTTAAAAAATTCAAAAAATTTTTTAGAATATTTATATGAAGCTGAAACTTAAAAATAAGTTTAAATAAAATGTTTCGAATTTTTCTAAAGCTGAAATTTTTAAAAATTCAAAAATAAACAAGAAGTTCAAATTAAAAAAAATTAAAACAAGATTTTTAGAATTTTTCCCACAAAGCTAAAAAATTTTAAAAATTCAAAAAAAATTTCGGGTTTTTCTATGAAGTTCGAATTTAAAGACATTTTTAGAATTTTTTCCATAAAGCTGAATTTTTTAAAAATTAAAACAAAATTTCAAATTTTCCTATGAAGCTAAAAACTTCAAAAATTAAAAAAAAAACAAACAAAAAGTTCAAATTAAAAAAAAATTAAAACAAAATTTTTCGATTTTGTCCATAAAGCTCAAATTTTAAAAAATTAACAACCAATTTTTCTAATTTTTTCCATGAAGCTGTAATTTTAAAAAATCAAAAAAAATTTCGAGTTTTTCTATGAAGTTCAAATTTTTAAAAAATTAAAACAACATTTTTCGATTTTTTTTAAAGTCCAATACTCCCCATTTTCCGAGATCTTTCAACAGCTGATCCATAGTGAGCTCTTTCGGCATTTTCCGAAATAATGATCCATTTGGCCCGTTTCTTGTGTGATGCAATCCAGTATCATTTGTTTGGCGGTACTCCAAGCACCGTCCCTCTTGGGTTTTTGTAAGTTCTAGCACGAATGCCACCAACGGAGCTGAGCTGCACATAACTTGGCGCAGCTTGGACCACGTGAAGCCTCAATTTCACCTAACAAGCTCATTTCCGAATCTCCCTTCTTCTCTTCGGCTCCCTTGTCTGGATTTTCTTCCACCAAATCCTATGGATTCAGAAAAATGCTTCATTTCGTTGTTGATCACTGTCGTTCGTTTGAGATGATATTCCAGTATTTTCATATGCCTTCCCAGGGCATATGCTCTACCTGTATTTCACTCAAAAAACACCTTGTATGTATTATTTATATAGACTTTATTGTCAAAAAAAACATTATACATCAAAAAATTCAATGTGTGGTAATTTAGCTCCTAAACTGTAAATATGATGGATTCATGGAATAGGATATTCATCCTCATATCTAGTTTTATTTCTACAGGTTCCACGTGGTAAGGCTCGATGTGTTGCTAGTTCTAGAAGCGCTTCTGTCGTTCGGCCAACCTCTTTAGAAATATTTCAAATAACAATATGCTCCCAGTATAATTGTACCAATGATCACAATTGGTATTATTACCCACAAAAATAAATTCAAAAGAGACCACTTCATGAAAGATATTCCTTGGGCTAGTTTGTCCGAAGCGGATTCATAGAGTTCTTTTAGTGATGTTTCCGGCGATTTTTTCTTATCGCTAATAAAATTCCTAGTGTCGTCAATAATGCCTTTTTTAAACAATCTTAATTTCAATATTTTATTCTCAGTTTCAAGATTCTTCAATGTTTCTCTATCAATTGCGCTATTCGATATTATCAAGATTGTAATAAAATAGATTTGGGGCATCAAAAAGAAATGGACTGCTTGTTATAATTTTTGAGCAATGTAAGGTAGTTTATTGCTGTCCTCGCGCCTGTTTAGAATTTTCTACTAGGTCGTTTGACCCTGGGACCACAAACCATATGTTGTTCTCGATTTCGACAGGAAGAAGCTGCCAACAAGAAGAGTTAGTTTTATGGTCCCAAAATATGGTACTGGGTTTTACAGGGCGGCATTTTGCGATAACTAAGCTTCTCACCGCTATTCTAGCATTCATGTCCGTTCGTTTCAAAAGGAAGCGCGCGGCAGTTGTTGGGTCTGTGGCCAGTAAGGTTAAAGCTAATCCTACTCTGTCTTCTTGTTTATGACAGATTTCCCTGGTCGGAATTATAATAGGTTTTGCGAAATCCAATATTCTAGGTAGTGTAGTAATGTTAACAAGGTCAGATGGCAAAAAGTATGGTGTTTCTAGTTTGTTGTTCAAATTATCAAAAACTTGGGGCGCTCAATCCAAATTCCTCGTTTAATAAACTATCAAAAAGGGTGGCGGTCTCCGTTTTCAATGGCCAATCCGTTTTCAATGGACTTGGCGCAGCTTCGCGGTGGACAAACCACAATTGTCACCGAACAGGTTCATTTCAGGATCTTCTTTCTTCTCTTCGGCTCCCTTGATCTCCACTTGTTCTGACGATATGTAACTGATGCGTATTCCACGGACAAAAGTGTATAGCGTGCAAATTAAATGAGAATCTATTGGAGGAGCCAAGTTTCCAAAAAAAAGGTTCCATTTTCGAAATTTTGGTTTCCGTCCGGACCTATGAGGTCTTTTTCCCCAAATTGCTTGAGAGTCGTCCAAGATCCAAGAAGTTCTGTTTTTAAATAAAATTAATTTTGTAAACCATTTTTAAAAATTAAATGTTACCTTTTTTTCAATTCCAATCTGATGATTTAATCACAGAAATGGGAAGCATAGATTCCCAATTTCAGCCAAGTTTGAAGACGCTGAAAAATATTATTTTTTAGAGTAAAAAAGTGGTTACAAAAAGGCTCATATCTGAGCTTCTGGGTAAAATTTTCTAGCGATTTATGGCGGTACTTGAAGAGGGAAAAATTGTCTATTAAATGAAACTAAAAAAGAAATGATTATTTTAAATAATAATTCTAATTTTGGAAGTTTAAAAAAAAAAGACAGCAGCATTCAAATGAGCATCATTCTCGGGCGTCGTCTGATCGTGAGTGGTTATGTGTACTCAGCTGGAGACCCAGCTGTCACTGTCTGAATCTCTCATCGGTCAATTATCTTTTTTCGATGATCGATAAATGTTGAGACAACTCCAGGGTGGCCGAATGCTCGCCGAACGTCCAGAACGCCAGTTATCAAATTTCCATAAATATTTGAACATCGGATTACAAGAATCACAGCAATTTTGATTTTGAAACGGGATTCTTTAGAATTTTCAAAATTTTCGAATCCAATTTTTGTAGTTCTGAAAATACATCTGAATGTATTGATTTTCCTCGGATTTCTAGAAATATGGAAATGTCTGAAAATCAAAGAATTTTCAGAACCTACTATTTTTTTGGTTTTCAACAAAAATTCCAAATTTTTCAAAAATATATATGCAAATCAGATTTTCTTGAAACCTGGAATAAGGAATCTTAAAAATTCGAAAATTTTAGAATTTTTGTTAAAAATTTGTTCAAATCGCAAAAAATAGCAATTTCTGAAAATTCGGGAAGATGCTTTGATTTTCAGACATTTCCATATTTCTTGAATTTTTAAAATTAGTCCGATAAAAGCTCGAAGTTTTTCACACTTTTCCAAAAAAACAACTTCCCTATATTAAGGAGGACTTTACGGAGCTAATGAATGCATCTGGGATGTAAATAGATTTCATACTCATTCCAAATCTGTTTTTGAAATTTTCTAAAACCTCCTAGAAGCCGAGAAAACACGCTTCAAAACAATGGCCTAGAAAAAGTGTCAACCGGCGAAAACTAGTCCGCAGGCATGAAAAATCCAATAAATCATAAATTAAAATGAAAAAAAAACATTAAAAAAGGACTAAAATAAGCATTCTGCCTAAGTATTTATCAACGAAACACAAAAAAAGCTCATGGGAAAAAGTTCGGCCAGGTGGCCCCGTTTTCTAGGCCATTGTTTTGAAGCTCATTTTCTCGGCTTCTAGATGGTTTTAGAAAATTTTAAAAGCAGATTTGGAATGAGAATGAAGTCTATTTTCATTTAAGATACATTTATTATCTCCGTGAAGACCTCCTTAATTTCCAATAAAATTGTGTCTGCGAAAATTCACAAATTTCCAATGACTTTTTAAGAAAAAAAACGTTTTCTATTCTTTTTGCGTTTTATCAGTCACTTTTGGTCACAATATTTTTTTCCTGGCACCATTCGACATATAATAATCAGATTTTAGTTCATCGCCGACACAATTGTTTCATCCACGAAGAGCGGGAAATCCTAGAATTTGAACAAATCCTATTTTGATCTTCCAAGGTGGTGAAAATTGAAGTTTTGTCATATTTTACAAAATATGCGAAAAAATTAAAAAAACAACAAAATTAAAGACTCATAGGTATTTATTGTAAATTTTCAAAAAAATTCAATTTAGCAGAACTCCATCCAGATATAGTCCACCTCGGTAGGAATCGGGTTTGTTTAGCAACAAGCATAGAATTATGCTGAAATTTTTTAGTTCAGGTTTTGAAAAACAAAAAAAACTTACTTTCTCAAATTTTATGGTCACGTCCCAGTCTGCTGCTGTTGCGTGTTTCATTGTTTCCAATAATGAGAAATTAAAGTGCAGTGAGCCAACTTTTCACAAAAAAGGTTCCATTTCGAAATGTTGGTTTCCGTCGGGGCCGATTAGTTCCTTTTCCCCAAATTGCTTGAGAGATTCCGTTTTTTCATCTGCATCCTCTTTATAATCCAGCTCCTCATCACTTGATTGAAGAATCTGACGGTCCGCCCGTTCTCCATTTTGGTCATTTATGATCATCAAAACGGGCGGCTCTTCTCGATGTATGGCATACCATTTCATAAAACTTGAAATTCGATAAAACTTTTTATCAACTCCATTTCAATTTTGCTTTATGATTTAATCACAGAAATGGGAATTATAGATTCCCAATTTCAGCCAAGTTTGAAGACGCTGAAAAATAATATTTTAAAGTGAAAAAAGGGTTACAAAAAGGTTCATATCTACGCTTCTGACTTGGATTTTCCAACGATTTAGGGCTGTACTGGAAGAGGGAAAAATTGTCTATAAAATGAAACTAAACACGAAATGATTATTTTCAATATTAATTCTAATTCTGGAAGATGAAAATCGGTGTTTTATAGAAAATGTATAATAAAGTATGGTTAACAAAAACGTCTATATCTCAATTTTTTGCAAAGATTTTCTAACGATTTATGGCTATAATTGAAGAGGGAAAAATCCTCTATAAAATGAAACTAAACAAGAAATAAATATTCTCTATATTAATTCTAATTCTGGAAGCTGAAAATGGGTGTTTTTCTAGAAAAGCTATAAAAAAGTATGGTTAACAAAAACGTCTATATCTACGCTTTTTGCAACGACATTCAAACGATTTATGGCTATAATTGAAGACGGAAAAATTGTCAA
Source organism: Caenorhabditis virilis (assembly GCA_964036255.1). Lineage (NCBI taxonomy): Eukaryota > Metazoa > Nematoda > Chromadorea > Rhabditida > Rhabditidae > Caenorhabditis > Caenorhabditis virilis. The sequence goes on along the minus strand of OZ038415.1, from coordinate 15,950,965 downwards.
TAAAATGAAACTGAACATGAAATGATTATTTTCAATATTAATTCTAATTCTGGAAGCTGAAAATGGGTGTTTTATAGAAAATGTATAACAAAGTAAGGCTAACAAAAACGTCTATATCTCCGCTTTCTGTAAGATTTTCAAGCGATTTATGGCTTATTTTGAAGAAGAAAAAATTTTCTATTAAACAAAATCAAACAAGAATATCTATTTTCATAATATACTACGATTTTAGGGCATGAAAATCGACCGCCAACAAAGCGTTAAAAATATAGATTAAAGAAGGGAGAAACTGGAGTTGAATATGCCCCTTCTCTGCGTCTCTTCTAACATGTGTCTGAAACTCTCATCTCTCTTTGGAAATCAATAAAACGTCCCCGAACATCCAGAAAGCCATAAAGATTTGAAAATTGGATTACAACAATTTTCAAACGAAATTCTGTGGAATTATCAAAATTTTAAATCCAATTTTTGAAGTTCTGAAAATTCATCTGAAAGTACTGATTTTCAAAATTTTCCCGGACCTAGAAAATTTCAAAAAAATGGAAATTTCTGAAAATTAAAGCATCTGCCCGAATTTGCAGAACTTACTATTAATTTTTTTTTGGATTTTGACAAATTGTTTTCAACAAAAATTCCAGAATTTTCGAATTTTGAAGATTCGGAATTTCAGGCTTCAAGAAAATCTGTTTCGCATTTTTTTTTTTGAAAAATTTGGGAATTTTCTGAAATTTTGTCAAGTTTTGAAAATTGGTAAAAAATTTGCAAAAATGTAGAAAAAGGCACCCGGAATCGAACTTTGGTCTCAAAAACGTAAAAATTGTCACTAAAGCGTTTTTGGCAGCCAAGTTCGATTTCGGGTGCCCTTTTTTGCTCATTTTTTCACTTCGATACATGAAATTGAATTTCAGAACGAGTTGGCAACATTCGCAACCTTCGTAGGGTCCTCTTTTGAGCATATTCTTCTGAAATTGAAAAAAAAAATTAATTTTCAGAAAAGCTGAAACCTCTCAAAAATTGATAAATTGAAATTATTTTTTTCTGGCACATTATTTTCAAAAGCTCAAAAATCAATATTTAAAGGGGGGCTGAGGGGACGAAATAAATGGTTTAGAAATGATGAAAGTATGATTGTTGATAAATAAATGAAAAAAAAAATCCAAAGAAAAACTCCAAAATGGCGAAAAAAAAAGTTCCGAAAAAAAAAACCATAGCCCCGGTGTTCGCCCTAATATGGCCGAAGAAACGCTAGTTGTTTTCTAGGTCATTTGTTTTTTTCTCGGCCGCCTGTTTTTTATCTTGTTTTTCTCTTCTTTCCAATTTTTTTTTCAGAGAAAATTATCCATAAAAGAGTATTAAAACAAATAAACGTTCAAAAGAAATGTATAAAAGAATTTTGAAAAAATATTTTTTCAAAAAATAAAATTAGGCGGCCGAGAAAAAAGAGACGGCCTAGAAAATCAAGAAGCGTTTCTTCGGCCATTAGGGCGAAGAGAGGGGGGTATGAGTTTTTTTTCGGAACTTTTTTTTTCGCCATTTTTGAGTTTTTCTTTGGATTTTTTTTCATTTATTTATCAACAATCATACTTTCATCATTTCTAAACTATTTATTTCGTCCCCTCAGCCCCCCTTTAATGGTATTTAAGAGACGATGTCCGAGTTGGGTTTAATCCTAGTGCCCTAGGCCGAATAATTGTGCTATCAACTTGAAACTTCGTGTGTGAGTGCGGTAGGGGTCAAAGATTATTTTCGTACCACAAAACATGTGAAGTGTCCCGGCGTTCGGGGGGAGCTCCCCATTTTGTCTGACAACTTTGACCGGCTATAACTTTTTTCATTTTCCGAACTACGAGCAGATATGTATATTATTAGAAAGCTCTCATTATGTCCTACAATTTTATTGCTAACAACAAAGCGCAAAAAAATTTTTTTGAGTATGAAAATGTTGAAGATAAAAAATTGGATTTAGTTTTTCATAATTTTCAAATGAAAAACCCCTTTGTGCGTATGTAAATTTTACGAATTCCTGTAGAAAATAATTTTTCCTATCGAAAGATATATATAAGATCAAAAACTCAGGGTCCCATAGTTTCAAAAAATAGTAAAATATGCGAAAAAATGACACATTTTGGCCAAAAATGCACATTCAAATGAACTGTAAATACCTTAAAATTGAGATTTTTGTTTCAAATTTGAAATCAAATGGTCGTTTTTATTATTTTCTTCCATTTCGAGCCATTTTTGTAAGAAAAATCGAAAAAAAAATTTTTTGAAAATTTTCGTTGACTTTTTTTTGGTCAATTTTTCGAAAAATTTTGTAAAAAATTTTTTGCGTTTTTTGCCAATTTTATATCGTAAACATCAATTGGTCGTTTTTTGAAACAACAGAAACATTTTTGAGCAAAAAGCGCAAAAAAAAATTTTACAAAATTTTTCGAAAAAAGTTGTGGGACAAATTGGGGAGCTCCCCCCGAACGCCGGGACACTTCACAGGTTTTGTGGTACGAAAATAATATTTGACCCCTACCGCACTCACATACGAAGTTTCAAGTTGATAGCACAATTATTCGGCCTAGGGCACGTACTAACGTGTTAAATTTAACGCGACTCAGACACTGTCTCTTAAAGTGATATGCACTGAAAATCACTGAAAATTTAACTCCAAACTGTTAATTTGAAAACATTTTTTGACTTCAAGTCTTCAGTTTGAACCCATTCATTTTTTACACTTTTTTGAACCTTATAACATATTTTTCATATTTATTGGAATATAGAAATAATAATTAATAAACGATAATTATAAGTAAAAATATTCCAAAAGCAAAATCGTCCTTGAGGGGTCCAATGAAACTTTGTGTTTGCTTGCTCAAACTAAAACTTGTTCACCAGATCATTGTAGAGCTTCTTTTTTTGAAGGTCTGAAAATTCAAGAGATTATAATTTTTTTTAAATAAAATTTATTTTACCTTTTTTGTAAAGTTTCTCATTCTTATTTTCAATTCCAATCAGATGATTTAATCGCAGAAATGGGAATTATAGATTCCCGATTCCATCCAAGTTTGAGGATTCTGAAAAAATTATTTTTTAGTGAAAAAAGGGCGTTACAAAAAGGTGCATATCTCAGCGTCTGGCTAAGATTTTCTAACGATTTATGATTATGTTTGAAGAGGGAAAAATTGTCTATAAAATGAAACTAAACAAGAAATGTTTATTTCTGATATTAATTTTAATTCTGGACGCTGAAAATAGGTGTTTTGTAGAAAATGTATAATAAAGTAAGGTTAGCAAAACCGTTAATATCCTCGCTTTTAGCAAAGATTTTCAGACGTTTTAGGGCTAATTTTGAAGAAGGAAATTTTTTCAATAAATCGGAATCAATCAATAATATCTATTGTCATAATAAACTACGATTTTGGGGTGTTGAAAACGCTGAAAATTCTAAAAAATAAAGTTATTTTAAAAAATCTGCTGAGAAAACGAAAAAATCTATAGGATTGAATGTAATGAAAGACCTTCGTTTCTTTTTTCCACCGATAAACGATCACTTTTCATTCTGAGTCTCTGATAAAATTACAATCTCTGACATGAGTGCCCAGCCCAGTAAAAAACGCTTCAATTCGACATTGAAGCAAGAAATATGTGTTCATCGAAAGCGGCCAAAAATTGTGGAAAAAAAACGATTATCGACAAAATGTACACATCTGTTCAAAAATTGAGCTTCGAAAATGTTTCGGCTTCATTTTGAGGGAAGATTACTTTGAAATGTATCAAAATGCTCTCGCAATGTAATTTCAAGATTTTATTCAAATAAATATTATTTATTGCAAAAACAAAAAATTTGTTGAACCAGTTCCAGTTTAAATTAGTCAAATTTCCTTTCTTGACCAGCGGGTGATAAAGTACATCCACGTACGCCGCAGTTCATGCACTGTTTTGTGCATTTATGACCTCTCGAGGATACGTAGAGGTCGCAAGTCGTACAATGTCTGTAAGAAGAAGTTTTGAATTTGTAGAAGAAAAAAATTGAAATTACCTCTACACAGCCGAATCGTCCGTAGGAAATCATAATGGCCATCTTTGTATGCAATGGTTATTTTGCGCTGTGTATCACAGTTCAACTTTTTCTCAATGATGTATTTGAATTTGTGTGGTGGTCGTTGGGAGACAATGAAGCAAAACAAAAATCTCGAGAATATTCAGCAATCCTTGTTAAATCATCTGAGCTGTAACTATCCTTAAAAGAAAGTGCAACTTCATCTTCGATAATTCTAGCGCCGCCATTTTGATTACTTTCAATTGGTCGATAGACTGTCCTATAACTTTAAAATTGTTTTAAAAACACGTGTAGAAATATAACTTACATTTCTAGTAAGACATCTTCACTGGTACTTATTTACCGTGCCGCTTTGTAAAAGTTTTCCGAAAAATTTAGCTGCGTAGATCAAATTGAGCGTCGATATTAGGAAACATCTTGAATATCGACTGCTTTCACAGATGTTTAGGTTTTGATTGCAAAATAAGCACCTTCCGATTTCAATGTCGATTCAATTACAGAAATTGGAAATAAAGATTCCAAATTTCGACCAAGTTTGAAGATGCTGAAAATATGAGATTAAATAGACATAAAAATATGAGATTAAATAGACATAAAAGGGAATCCAGTTACAAAATTGGGAAATAAGATGTAGTGATAAAATTAACATTTTCTTCTGGCTTTTATACCACATCATCTCAATTATGGGGCGGATTTTAATCTCTAAATCTCTTGAAGCTCGAATACTCGGGAGGATGTGATAACTGTCAATCATTGGTGCTCACCGTCACTGTCAATCATTGGTGCTAACTGTCACTGTCAGTCATTGGTGCTCACCGTCACTGTCAGTCATTGGTGCTAACTGTTACTGTCAATCCTTGGTGCTCACTGTCACTGTTAGGTGTTAACTGTCGCTGTCAATCATTGGTGCTTAAAAAGACATTGGAGTTCCCAATAAATGAATGGAAAGCGCGGCATTGTTTTCTTTGATTAGCCGCCAAATTTTCAGAATCATTATCAATTTTTAAAATTCTGTTTTACTACGTCTGGTAAATCTGCCTTGGTTATTACAACAGCTCATTGAAAAGTTCATCGAATTCTCGCCAATTTTCAGATTCTCAACGGAGATAATGAATACGATGAAAATAGACTTCATACTCATTCCAAATCTGTTTTTAAAATTTTCTAAAATCACCCAGAAGCAAAAACGAGCTTAAAAACAATGAGAAAGGGGCCTCCGGCGAAAACTAGGCCGCGGGCATTATTACGTGAAAAATCCAAAAAAAAATGAAAAAAAAAAACATAAAAAAGGACTAATTATGGATATAGATTTATTAACGAAACACGAAAAAAGCTCATTGGAAAAAGTAAGGCCAACTTTTTCTAGGCCATTGTTTTGAAACTCGTTTTCTCGGCTTCTAGGTGGTTTCAGAAAATTTTAAAAACAGATTTGGAAGGAGAATGAAGTCTATTTTCATTTAAGGTACAAGTATTATCCCCTCCTTTAATAAATCTTTTTTTTACCTTCTTCAATTAATGGTTCCCCCTTTTCGTTCAGTACTTTTACCGCAGGTTTTCTGTAGTTGGAATTTATGGTGATTTTATCCGCGAATTCCTTTACCATTACCTGTCTGTATATGTTTGTGAGAGGATAAAGAATTAAATATAGAATTTATTTAGTTGGCAAGGGTATCACTTAGTTTGTGAATTTAACTGAAGATGATGATAGCGATTGTTTTGATGCCTGTATGCTGATGTGAGAGGATAGGGCGAGGATTGAATATACGATTTATTATGTAATACAAGAAATAAGTTTGCAAAAATTATAAATTTAGCTGGAAATCGCAGTTTGATGATGATGTGAAAAGAGCAACGTCTTTTTTCTTCCTTAACTATGTATCTTTTTTACCGGCCATCACTCAATGGTTCTCCTTTTTCGTTTAAAACGTCGACGCCGCAGGTTTTCTGTGATATTTTGAGTTTATCATTATCTGCATATTCTTTTACCATTACCGTCTGTTTCGCCTTTTTCCATTTCGACAAATTTCAGCCCTCTTTTTTCAAATTTTTTGAACGTTTCTAATTTGCCTCTTTTTGGGCTTCTCGTTGGCTGCTCGTTGGCTGCTTAAGATTTTTTCTGCAGACTTACTTTTCAAATCCTTCGATGCACCAATTTTGTGTCTGGAACTTGAAGTGAGAAGCTTTGTAGTAGAATATGTTTATTGAGGTTATATTTTGTTATATTTTGTGGAACATTGATGATGAAATAAATAAATAAATAAATAAATATAGATTCCCAAAAATTGCCAAATTTGAGAATGCTGAAAAATTGAAAGTTCTAAAATTGAACAAAAGTGGATCTAATATTTCTAATCTTCATTTATTTCTTCACAAAATATCTGACCCTCTCTCTTTAATCTGCGTCTCTGAAGAAAATGTTATCTCTGATAAATCTTTTGGAACACAACTGTTCAAAAAGTGAGCTTCGAAAATGTATAGGGAAAAAAGTGCACTTGGAAATTTATTCTGAAAAATTCTATTATAAAATAAATGGTTCTCGAAAATTCGCTATTTTATTTCAATAAAGATGAGTAGAACGGCAAAAACTTCTAACATGATTGAATGTGGTTGAACGAAAAATAAATATAATTACAAATTTAAACTTTATTTAGTTGAATTCCCGTTGATTTTGAATTATCGGGACGTTCCGTAGATCTACCTGAAATTAAATGTATGTATTTTTTAACAGCTTTTTTAAAGGGTTTCTAAACTACCCATGATTTCCTATAGCTTTTTGAGCATACCAACCCAACAAAAATGTTCAAAAATTCGGACGGCTAGGGACTAACTTCCCAAAAGTTAGTTCCTCGGCCTTTACAACTTTACGCTGAGAACCATTGACTTAAAAAAGACATAAGAAACATGAAATAAAACAAAACATGCAATTTGGATCGCCACGGAAGGTCTTACGTTTGAGGGACTAACTTCCACAAAGTTACCAAAGTTAGTCCCCCCCCCCCCCCAAAATTGCCGTCAATTATTTTCAGAAGTTCACTGTTTCAGAATTTATTTTTTTAAATGCTCGTTTTCAGAATAAATATTAAAATACCCCGTGCAGATGGAAGGAGTTCAAACACTAGATTTGTAAAAAAAAGACAACTACCAAAATCCGTCCGTAAAATTTAAAAAAAACCGGTTTTCACAGTCAATTCCAAAAATAATTACACTAGTACAACAATACGTTTTTACACCTGGTTGGTGTATAGAACTGGAGTTGGAATATATTTTTGAAAATCACATGTTTCGTTTTCAGAAATCACTTTTTTAGAAATAAAAATTTTGAAAAGTCAATTTTTAGCTATTTTAAAATTCACTTTAACCACTATAAATATTTTCCGAAATTCAATTTTTCAGTATTAAAATATTCCGAAATCCATTTTTTTTCATAATAAAAATTTTATGTGTTAGTTAATTTTTGAAGGATTGAATTCACTGGAAAAGTTCTCATGATAAACACTTTCAGATTATTTTATGTTCATTTTTTTTTTGAATGAATATTTTGAGAAATAATTTTTTTCAGAATGAATTTTTTCTTTGCCATTTTTTAGAACTAACATTTATTTTTTATTTATTTTTTGAATTTTAAAATTCATTTGATTTGGATAATTTTGGAGTTCGCTTTTACTAATAACTCTACGGTCGAGGAACTAACTTCTACGGTCGAGGGACTAACTTCCCAAAAGTTAGTCCCTCGACATTTTTTGCCCTTTTTTAAAACTTTCTCTTTTTTTTTAAATTTTTTGTTGTAAGAGTGGCTATATGCTCAAAAAGAGTCGATTTAATACGAAATCACGGATCGTTAAGAAAACCTTTAAAATGAAAACTTACATTTTTTCAAATGTATCACCAGTTGCTTCTAGTCTTTCGACGTGGAACATGTTGCCATATGCCTGCAACTAGAAAATTTTCCAGTATATCGCGAATTCTTCTTCAATCCTAATGCCCTACTTCCAAAAATTTCGAATGAAGCTCGGGAGCTCAGGAAAATATTGATTTTCTAAAAATGTAAAAATATTTCGATAAAAACCGGAATTTAAAGAACGTACCTTTCACTTAAAAACTGACGCTATTTTTCAATTTTGATCCAAATTCGGGTTAATAATTAAATGCGAAATATAGATTCGCATTTTTCTCATTTTTGAGCTAAGAGGGGGGCTGAAAATTCCAAATTTGCTTCTTTTTTTTGAAAATCTGTCTAAAGATAGAGTACGATATTAAATAAGCACCAGCAATGGTATTCGAAAAACGTAAATATAATGAAAAAAGAGAAAACCCAGCAAAAATATATGATTTGCATCAAAAAAGATGGGGAAACCTTCGTTCATCGACATATACGACTGTATAGATGCACATACATATAAAATACATATAAAACGTGGGAAAATACACTCGGACGAACAAAAGGAAAACAAAAAAAGGAACAAATTATGGCACTAAATACCGTCAAACAGAAAAATTGGCTTCCATTGTCAGAAAGTGACGTTTAGTGGAATTTTTTTTGTTTTCAACAAAAATTCTGAAATTCCGAAATTTTAAGATGTTCTATTTTAAATATTCGAAATTTCAGGTTTCAAAAAAAAATGTTTTGTATTTTAATTTTTCGGAATTTTTCAATTTTTTCCTATGGACCTATTCAGTTTGAAAAAAAAATACAAAAAATGTCGAGAAATTCAATGCAGAAATTGCAGAGAAATGTCGAGAAATGCAGAGAAATAGCAATTTCTCTGCATTTTTTGAACTGGTTTTCTTCGAGACCCAAACGATTTAATCTGTGTCCCTTTAAACAATTTTATGGAAAATGTTTGTTTTCGTGTCTATGATTGTGGAAATTTTACCAAAAATTCAGTATTGAGTCCCAATGGCCCTTAGAGGCCCAAAATATCTGATTTAGACCCAAAAAGACAGTCTGGGTGAAAAAAAAAGACATGCCGAGAAATTGCAATTTCTCTGCATTTCTCGACATTTCTCTGCAATTTCTGCATTGAATTTCTTGACATTTTTTGTATTTTTTTTTCAAACTGAATAGGTCCACTACTGATCCTTGAATTTGGTCAACATTTTCAGACTTGAAATAATGAAGCTTAAATATAATTTTTTTTGGAAATTTGCCAGAATTTTGATGATTTTAAAGGAGGACTGAGAAGGATAAGCAGGCTACAAATGTTGATTAATCGATCTGAAATTCGATTTTATAAATCTAAACTAAGTGAAAAAGTTGCAAAAATGTAGAAAAGAGCACAGGAATCGAACTTTGGTCTCAAAAACATAAAATTTTCCACAAAAGTGGCAGCCAAGTTCGATTCCGGGTGCCCTTATTTTTACAATAATGCGTATAGTTCTCCTTTAAGAAAAGGTATTTTTCTTTAATTTTGAAATTATTTGCCACGAATAAAAGTGAACTCAAAAATTATCCAAATCAACTGAATTTTAAATTTTTTTTTAAATTAGCAAATAAATATTAAAGGCAGCTTGTCAGTTAACACGATCCAAATTCAAGGCAAAAATCAAAATTCGAATAGGATCCAGGATGCGTTACACGGACCGCGACCGCGTCGCACGGACCCGCGCGCATTCAAATTTTTATTTTTTCAACTTTGAGTGGCTGCTATGAAGTGTATATTTATCGGTGTGATTTCGCATAAATTGCATTGTAATAATGAGAGTACGCTCTAATTTTTGAAATTGAAATCATGTAGGGTAAAATTAACTGACCCACTGTCTTTAAAGACAGCTGTTCAGTTAATTTGACCCTACCTGGTCTTAGTTTCAAAAATTAGAGCGTGCTCTAATTAGTACAATGCAATTTATGCGAAATCACACCGATAAATACACGAGTCATAGTAGCGGTTCAAAGTTGAAAAAATCAAAATTTGAATTCCCGCGTGTCCGTGCGACGCGGTCGGTGTCCGTGCAACGCGGTCGGAATTGGCGCGAAACACAATTATTTGAATGTGGCTACATATCGGTATTGTTCTTTGAACCACCTGGATCCCATTCGAATTTTGATTTTTTGCCTTGAATTTGGATCGTGTTAACTGACAAGCTGCCTTTAATTCTTTAAAAAAAAGTGACTGTCTGAAAATATTTATTCTGAAAAAAATGAATTTCTGAAAATATTTATCTTGGTAAAAACTGAATTTAAAAATTGCAAAAAATAGAATTTTCACAATTTTTATTCTGAAAAAAATTTATTTCTGAAAATATTCAGTCAAAAAATGTGTCTTTTAAAAATTCTGAAAATATGTATCATTTAATAATTCTGAAAATAGGTAGCAAATGGGTACAACCCTAAAAATATTTATTCTCAAAAAAATGATTTTCTGAACATTTTTATACTGAAAAAAGTGAATTTTTGAAAATATTTATCTTAGTAAAAACTGAATTTAAAAATTGCTAAAATTTTAATTTTCTAAACTGGTATTCTAAAAAAAGTGATTTCTGAAAAAATGAGACTTTTAAAAAGTTCTGAAAATCATGAGAAAATGTGAATTTCAAAATTAAACGAATTATGTTCTATACACCGGCCAGGTGTAAAAACGTATTGTTGTACTAGTGTGAAACTGTGAAAACTGTTTTTTTTAATTATGAAACAGTGAATTTTTAAAAATATTTAGTCCGAAAATGCGAATTAAAAAAAAGCAAAAATTATTTATTATGAAAAAATTTTCGAATTAGAAGGAATCGCAATTCAAAATGATTTCAAAAGTTATTCAAGAAATAATTGGAGGATCGGTACATGAGATTAATAACCTGATAAAAATGTCTCAAAAAATTATGATCAATCAAGAATTGTAACATACTCTCTGCTTTTTAAATTGCGATGGTGCAAGTGCGCCCTAATACAAATATATCTAATTTTAGGAGTTCCTTAAAGTTTTTGGCTATAAAAATTTTGAAGCATAATCCAATGTGTTTTTAAGTAATTGTTTTTGTTAAAAACATGTATTCTGAACAATAACTCAATTCAAATATTTATTTCCACATTATAAAACAAGGGGTATTCCGCAGTTTGTATATTAAACATGCTCTTTCCGTTTTCTCTTCCGCTTGCTGTCACTGATTCATTCCCTTTTTTCCAAACGGTTCTCTTGTTGGTCTTCTGTCTGCAAAGTATCATCATTTTCATATGAACAATAGGGGATTTCTGAAACTGACCCTACGGCGAAACGTCGAACTTTGTAGACGCCAAATCCTCATAGACACTAAATCTGATGAATATCTCCATCATGTGTTCTAGATTGTCTGCTTTCACATATGTCGCAAGTTTTATAGGTTTTGATTGCAATAAGGAAAAAATACCATTTCCGATTTCAATTTCGATTCAATTACAGAAATTGGAAATAAAGATTCCAAATTTCGACCAAGTTTGAAGATGCTGAAAATGAGAGATTAAATTGATATAAAAAAGGGAAAAAAATCCAATTATAAAACTGGGAAATAAGATGTAGTGATAAAATTAACATTTTCTTCTGGCTTTTATACCATACCATCTCAAATATGGGCGGATTTTAATCTCTAAATCTCTTGAAGCTCGAATACTCGGGAGGATGTGATAACTGTCAATCATATAGTGCTAAAAATCAAGACAATGATGGTCATTAATTGTGTCAATTATGTCAAATGGCATAAATTGTGTGAATTCTCATAAAAGGTGTCGAGAGGTGTCATGTGAGTAAATCAATACCTGGACGTTTTTCTTTGATTAGCCGCTAAATATTTTAATAATTTTGAATTACGATTCAAATAAATAATTTTTGAATTTTTAAAATTCACCTTTTCCGGAATTAAAGGAGAGCTGTATGAATATGCTAAATGTGCCTTAAATGAAAATAGACTTCATTCTCATTCCAAATCTGTTTTTAAAATGTTCTAAAACCACCTAAAAGTTGAGAAAATGAGCTTCAAAACAATGGCCTAGAAAAAGTTGGCCTAACTTTTTCCTGCAAGCTTTTTTCGTGTTTGTTAATAAATAGTTATGCAGAATGCTTATATTAGTCGTTTTTTATGTTCTTTCATTTTAATTTTTGGATTTCTCATGCTTGCGGACTAATTTTCGCCGGTGGCCCATTTTTCTAGGCCATTGTTTTGAAGCTCGTTTTCTCAGCTTCTAGGTTATTTTAGAAAATTTTAAAAACAGTTTTGGAATGAGAATGAAGTCTATTCTCATCCCAGGCAAATTCATTAGCTCCGTAAAGTCCTCCTTTTATATATTTTTTAATTCTTCAATTTTAACATTCAAAAACTATTAAATATCCACGGAATACTGTCTAAAAACGTTATTGATTTAAAATTTTAGTACCATGTGTAAATATTGCACATTTCTTTTAAAGTTTGCACAAAAAAATGTGTTTTTCAAAGTTGCACAAAGTTATTTCTTGAATCTCGTATTATTATTTTTTTCAAATTCCTGCCAATGTCCGCAATTAGAGTGAACATTAGAACACTACAGTAACCCTTTTTTGTAAAATTTTTTTGGGCTGTTCTTTTAAAATATGAAACTAAAAATTAAGAAATTCTCGGAGTTTAGAGAATATTTTAAAAAACGTGAATTTCTGAAAATATTTCAAAAAATTCTGAAAATATTCATCATGTGAGTAAATTCAAAAATTTTAAAAATCGAGTACAGAAATTATTTATTCCGAAATGAAGAGTTAAAAGCGAGTAATTCTGAAAAAGGTGAATTTAAAATATGAAAAAAGTGAATTTCAAAAAATTCTGAAAACATTTTTCACGAAAAAAAGTGAATTCAAACCTTCAAAAATTATCCGAATAAAATGAATAAAGGTTTGAATTCACTTTTTCCCGTGATAAATGTTTTCAGAATTCAGGATTGTTTAAAAATTCATTTTAATTCATTAATATGCCGCCAAATTCAAATAATTGTGTTTCGCGCCAATTCCGACCGCGTTGCGCGGACCACGACCGCGTCGCACGGACCAGGGCGCATCCAAATTTTCATTTTTGGACCGCTGCTATAACGCGTGTATTTATCGGTGTGATTTCGCATAAATTGCATTGTACTAATGAGAGAACGCTCTAATTTTTGAAACTAAGAACAGGTAGGGTCAAATTAACTGACCCGCTGTCTTTAAGCACAAGTTAATTAAAAATAGGTTTTTTCGAATGAATATTTATTTTTTGAATTAATTTCATTGAATTTAATCATTCAAGCATTTCCAAAATTCTTTCCCGTTTTTGAAATATTTCGTTTTTTCAAAAAATCCCTTCAAAAATTCATTTAAAAACTAAATTTTCGCGACATAATTGTATTCTTCTTTATTTTTTCCACAAAAAGAGCAACAGAATGAGTATGAGTTGTTTGCAACCAATTATATAAATACGATGAGATCGAATATCTAACCATTTTCCGTACATGATGACAACTTCTTCAATTTTGGTCTGAAATTGTTCGAAATTTTACGAAAAATTGAGATTTCTTGTCAAGTTACCTCTATGCTCGAAATCTAGAATTTGATCTTGTTTTTCCTTGGATTACCGAAGTTACAATCGAAAAATGTAGATTTTCGTTGTACAGCTTCTGAAAATATGAAAAAATTTATTTTAACAGTCAAAAATATAAATAATATACCTTTGACTTCAATCTTTCGGTATTTCTAGCTCCTTCCAGCATGATTAAGCTTAAATTTCGTTTTTCGATTTTGATCCAAATTCGGTTTAATAAATAAATGCGAAATATAGATTCGCATTCTTCCCGTTGTTGAGTTGAGCTGAAAAATTTTAAAAATATATTTTTCATTAACAAAAAAGTCCAGAGACATAAAAATGGGGAAAAAACAAATAAGGTATTCGATACATGGAAAATATTTGAAACCCCTTAGTATAATGGAAATTAAACAAAGAAACTATACATGTTTTGTATTCAAAAAAGACACATTGTTATTCTTTACCATTCTGCATAGAAAGCGTTGGAAAAAGAGGACGGCGGAACAAAAATGACATATGAAAAAACGATCGATTGGCGATTTTTTTTAAAACCGCAACGCGTGATCGCAACACGTGACCGCGTCATTGAGACTAAAACTTCATAAATAAAGAAATCTTTAGATATTTGAAAATAAAGAATTTTCGAGAATCCAATGATATAAGAAAATCGGTGGGATGTGGCCTAGAATCCCGAAAACGTGACTTTCTAGGTCATCATTTTAAGAAGGTTGTTATTTTAGAAAATTCAAAAATTTCAGAAAACGCCTCAATTTTCTAAAGAAGTATTTTTTCTTTTTTTATGAAATAGAATTTTTATGAAAAAATCTCTTATATTAAAATGTTGGAAAAAAAATAATTCTTACTGAAAATAGAAAACTTTAAAAAATGAATTTATAAATTTATGAAAAAATTCGAGTTTGAATTTTAAAAATTAAAATTAAAATATATAATAAAGCGTTAAGGGCGTGTGAATGTTCGCATTCTAGAATATTCCAAAAAATTCTAGAAGCTTCAAAAAAATTCTAGAAAATTCTAAAAAAAAATTCCAGAAGCTTCCAGAAGCTTCCAGAAAATTCAAAAAAATTCCAGAGAACTCCAGAATGTTCTAGAAAATTCTGGAAGCTTCCAAAAAATTCCAGAAGCTTCCAGAAGCTTTCAGAAAATTCCAGAAGCTTCCAGAAAATGCCAGAAGCTTCCAGAAAATTCCAGAAGCTTCCAGAAAATTCAAGAAAATTCCGCGGCGGCAACGGCTGGTTATAATATAATATTATAATCATAATTATAATATTATAATAAAAATTTGAAAATTACAAAAATTATAAAAAAACTTAAATTATTAGTTGAAAAAGTGTTTAAATTTCTGAAAAATATGCTTAAAGGAGGACTACAACCAGGTTATAAATTTCGCTAAATCAATCTTAAATTCACTGAAAATATCAAAACTTTAAAAAATACAAAAATTTTATAATTTAATAGCAATCATAAACAATACATAAGAATATGGAAGAAATGTAAGATTTTTTGATATTTATTCAACAGGAAAGAATACCAAAATAATAAAACCATGAAAAAATGACTGCCCCACGCCTCCTTATTTATTCCGACGTTCTGTTTACGATTCCCAATATTAATGAAATTTATTAAAAATGATAATTAAAAAAACAATGAAAAGAATTGGATTTGTTGGTTTGTGCTCGCTCATTGACGTTTGATTCTTCTGATTCGTTTTCGCGACAAGACTGTTATTGCCCAATTTCTCCGATTCCTGCTTCTTTCGCTGACGCGTCAGTCCGGCGACGAGAAGTGTGAGCATGTTGAACATTTTTTATACCACAAATATCAATCCGACCACAACTAATACTCCCAAAATGAATGTCAATGATTGTGAAGAAAGATCCAATTGAAGTTTGAAGATTCTTGAGGAAATTGGTCTTCGCTTCTTTTAGGCCGTGTACTACCACTATGCTTATTGTGGTACTTTTCGCCTTGGTGCTGGTGGTAGCGAAAATCCAGTGATTGTTACTGCAATGCGTGATCCAGGCAGTACATATTCTTTATTGAGTCTTACAGTTGACGTGACTCGCCCGTCCACTTTGATTGTTGCTTCCACATATGTAAAATTTGCAGTTTCTTAGCCTCTGAATTTTTGAAAATTTTGATCCTAACTAATTATTGATTCACCTACCAATTCATTCGCAAAATTACATCATCCATTTTGTTTCATTTTGATTTCATCCGGATCAATTAGGAAGTATAGATTCCCAACACCAGATGGCAAGCTTGGCAAATGCTGTAAAAAATGATGTAAAAATTCTAGTTTTTGGGGAAAAAATCCAAAAATTCGGGAAATGGGAGAATGATACACAATTTTTTAGGAAAATGATGAAGAAAAAACAGTTGGCAATAAAACAAAACATATGAAATGTAATATTGTTATTGCCCATGAATTTTCTTATTCCTTTTCCGTCGCTGACGCCACTATAAATTGTCATATTATATTATAAATCTTATATTACGATAAAAATTACAAAAATTATTTTTTTTTTAAATTAAGACACTATAAAAATTAAAAAAAAATTTAAACTAAAAATTTAATTAAAAAGACAAACTTAAAAATATTTTTTAAAAAATAATTTTTGTAATTTTTATCATAATTTATAATTATGATTCATAGTATAATATTACAATTTATAAAATCGTATGTTTAAATATTTTTTTAAATTCAAAACCAATATTTTCATTAATTTTTATAATTTTAAAAGTTAAATATTTTTTAAAGTTTTATTAAATTTATATAATTTTTAATTTTTATAATGTCTTAATTTTTAAAAAAATTTTGTAATGTTTATCAAAATATTATAATTATGAATAATAAAAATTTAAAAATTATAAAAATTAATGAAAATTTAGTTTTGAATTTTAAAAATTATTTAAACATACGATTTTATAAATTGTAATATTATATTATACATCAGACTTTTAATATTATGATAATTAAGAAATTAAAAACATTTTTAAATTTTTTAACTATTACAATTTAAAAAATTAATAATGATATAAATTTAAAAATTATAAAAATTTTAAAAATTTTAAATTAGATCGTTTAAGTATAATATTTATAATCTGCTTATACCTCCTTTAAGTTATACATTTAATAAAAATGTTGAATTTTAATAAATTCAATAAAAATTAAACATTATAAAAATTATTTTAAAAAATTTAATTGAAAATAAATAAATACATTTTAACTTACAAAAATTATAAAAAATTAAAATATTAGTTTAAAACACTTTTAAAATTTCTAAAAATATGCTTAAAAGAGGACTATTCACAGCTTATAAATGTTGCTAAATCAATCTGAAATTCAATTTTATATGCCTGTGCAAAAATTCGTAAAAAAAAGTTAAAAAGCAAAAACTTTAAAAACTTCCTTATAGTCCTCCTTTAAGTCATGAATTTTTGAAAATTAAAAATTATTAAAAACACAATTAAACTTAAATATAATTGGTAAAACACCATTGCGCAAATTACAAACACTTACATTAAAAGCCATGAGAAATGTTCCCCAAAAAAGCTGCCAACTTCGCTCCATCGAACACATGCTTTTCTTGCCATTTGTTATTTCTTCGTCATTTTCCTAAAACATTTTTCGTATCATTCTCCCATTTTCCTCATTTTTGTATTTTTTCCCCATAAAACTAGAATTTTTACATTTTTTTACAGCATCGCATTTGCCAAGCTTGCCATCTGGTATTGGGAATCTATAATTCCCTATTGATCCGGATGTAATCAAAATGAAACAAAATGGATGATGCAATTTTTGCGAATGAATTGGTAGGTGAATCAATAGTTAGTTAGGATCAACATTTTTAAAAATTCAGACTAATCATAAACAACAAAAACATCAGTCAATTTTTTTTGAGGATGATTTTTGAGAGCCTGCCGATGAGGTCTAGTATTGTGAGCTGCTGGGTACAAAATTCAAAAAAACATTGTGAGTTTTATTTTTTTTTATTAATTTGACAAACAATGGAAGTGTACGAACTCGGACAAAGAGTTTTACATAAGACCTTGTTCATTAGAAAGAGCTCGGCCTAAGAAGCTGCAAATTTTAGCTGCCAACATGCACAAGGGAACAAATTATAGCGTGTCAAAATCTGGAAATTTGTCAAAATTTGAACTTTAAAGAGCTATAACTTGGTTCATGCTCATTATTGCTGGATGAAACGTTCAGATGTGCATTATAGTTCCATTTTTAACCAGTATGCCAAATTTGAGAAAATTTGATCAAGGCTATATCACAAAAAAAGGATGTTATTAAAAAATCTTAACCAAATTTGTTTGGCAAATTAATTAAGAATGGAACCACCAGGTGTATCTAAAATTTTAATCAAGAAATATTGAGCTTTGGCCAAGTAATAGCTCTTCAAAGTTCAAAATTTGGCAAATTTTCAGAATTTGAGCCGTTCTATATATAATTTGCTGTCCAAGTTGGTGCACTTTGTTTGTAAAAAATATTTAAGTAGAAAAATCCAACTTTCAGGAATGTTCAGCAGTGGATTTGGAATAGAGAAGAAATAATATTGCCTGTGCAGAGTACTTATACTAAGATTATGAGGGTTTCAATAATCCTGAGTGTTATTTACTTCTATTTTTATAAATCTATTTATTATTGGCGGCTTTTTCGTAAAGAACTCACAAAAAAAACGAAGAAAATGATGTACTGTTTTCAAAAAAGCAAAGTTCTAGATATCAACGAACTTGTGTTGGATCAGGATGGCCCTTGAAATCACTCTCCACTCCGAGCTCGTTTTCCCAGTGCAGATTTATTAACGTGCTCAAAATTTTTGAGATTTATTAACATCTGACCGTCTTGCACTTTTAATACCCTTTGTAATTCGATATGTGGAAAAAATCAATTTTTTTGACGTCCTGCTGGTGATTTATGGAATCCACGAAGATTTATGGATGTTTACGTGCATATCAAATTGTTGGAAGGACCAGAGCGAAAACCTGAAAAATTTATGAGTTTTTAATAAATATGTGTCTCCTTATAACAAAAAATACACGAAATATTATAACAAAAAATACACATCATGTCAAGATCAGGGGTGCCGCCGAAAAAGTTTTTGACCGAAAAAAAATAAATTTTTTCGTCGGCCAGTAAAAAATGCCGAAAAAAAATAAATTTTTTCGTCAGCCAGGAAAAAATGACGAAAAAAAAAAAATTTTTTTTTTCGTTTTATTGGAAAAATACCGAAAAAATTTTTTTTCGGCGTTCCAAGTGATTAATGAATCATATTTCATCAGAAAGAAAACGATTTTAAGGTTTTCTACCTTCATCCAGTCAAAAATTAGTAAAATAGTTGGAAATTGATGTAAAAAAATGGTATATTCAAATTTAAAAACCTGTTTTTCGTAAGACGGAAACACCGAAAAAAATTGAGGATAGAAAACCGAAAAAAATAAAATAAAAATTTACGCGCTTCGCGCTACCCGAAATAAATAAAACTTTTTCGGCGTAAAACACCCGAAAATCACGAAAACCGAAAAAAAATCGAAAAAAAACGGCAACCCTGGTCAAGATCCCCCAAACTTTTGGTTCCACATTCTATGTATTTCTTAGATTCTATTGTATTTCGCCGCAATGTGTACTTGGCAGCGTGCCAATGCATCATCTGCTGCGTTTTGTTTTTGAAAATGCCCCCTTTTTTAACAAAAAGCACGTCATAAAAGTGGGTTTGGGAGAATAGAACTATAGAAGGGAGAATAGAACTGGCGATACTAACATTGTCAAATAAATGTCACATTTTTTCACGGTGTCGAAATTGTACGGTTTTTTCAAGGAGTCAAAATTGTCAGATTTTATCACATTATCAGGATTGTCAGATTTTATCACACTATCAAAATTGTCAGTTTTTGTCACATTATCGAAATTTTCATATTTTGTCAAGTTGGCAAAATCGTCTAAAAAGTGTCAGATTTTGTCAAATTGTCCAAACTGCCAGATTTCGCCCAATTGTCTGAAAGTTTCAAATGTCGTCAATATTTTCAGATTTTGCCAAGTTGTCAACATTTTCCGATTTTGTCGAGGTGTCTAAAATTGTCAGATATTGTCACATTATCGAAATTTTCATATTTTGTCACTGTGTCGAAAATTGAAATATTTTGTCACATTAGCAAAAATGTCAGAATTTTTCAAGTAGTCAATATTTTTCAGATTTTGCCAAGTTGTCAACATTTTCAGATTTTATCGAGGTGTCTAAAATTGTCAGATATTGTCACTGTAGCAAAAATGTCAGATTTTGTCCGATTTTTTTCAGTATGACTTAAATTGACAGATTTTGTCAAAATGTCAAAATTGTCGAATTTTTCAAAAATTATCAAATTATCAAATTTTTCTAAAATTATCTAAATTTTCTATTTTTATAAATTATCAAAAATTTGTAAGTTTTCTAAAAATATAGGTATTTGTCGAATTTGTCAAGTTGTTAAAATTGTCTAAAATTCTCGAATATTCTATAAACCAAAAATTTATGTGAATTATTTCAAAAAAATTGCCAGCCATGTGTGTTATCGATTTATTGCATGTATCATTTCAATATTCCCACGAATGAGACCAATCCCAAAAAAATCTGTCAACTTCGCTCCACCGAACACACGTTTCCCCCCCATCTGTACCAGTTTCATCATCATGAATCATTTCCTTTTTTCTTAATTCTTTTTTTGTGCATAATTGAATATTTTTACAGCATTTGCCACAAGCTTGTCATCCGGTTTATGGGAATCTATAATTCCCCTAGCGATCCGGAGAAGGAATCAAAATTGAAATTAACAATTTGCCTCAAAATGGAAGTTTGAGAATGAATATCATCGGTAAGCTTGAAATGTTTGATTTGAAAGTTTCTAAAAAATTAAATTCAGAACAGAACTTGGAGTGCCACCAATCATTTCGGCAATGCGGATGTAACATCAACATCCAAAAATGGCTTAGACCCCTTTGATGGAAATCCCAACGTTCGGTAGAATTCATAAAAATTGATTGGTAAGTTTAAAATTTTTAGATTTATAGTTTCTACAAAAAAACTAATTCAGAAATTCTCGTCAGAACTATTTGGACCAATTCTACCAGACCTATCGGGACCGATTCCATTTTATTGGTAATATTTCTAAAAAAAATTTCTCAAAAACGAAACGCCTGTTCTAACAGGGAGCAAATTGCTTAAAGGCAGCTTATCAGTTAACACGATCCAAAATCTAGGCAAAAATTCAAAATTCGAATGGGAGCCCAGGTGGTCCAAAGAACAATGCCAATATGTAGCCAAATTCAAATAATTGTGTTTCGCGCCAATGCCGACCGCGTTGCACGGACACCGACCGCGTCGCACGGACACGCGGCAATTCAAAATTTTATTTTTTCAACTTTGAACCGCTACTGTGACGCGTGTATTTATCGGTGTGATTTCGCATAAATTGCATTGTAAGCTCTAATTTTTGAAACTAAAACAAGGTAGGGTCAAATTAACTGAACAGCTGTCTTTAAAGGAGGACTGTATGCAAAAATCATTCAATTTTATATACTGAAAGTTGATAAAAATTGCAAAAAACTGGAAAAGGGCACCCGGAATCGAACTCTGGTCTCAAAAACGAAGCGCACTTAGTTCGATTCCGGGTGCCCTTTTTCAGTTTTTTGCATTTAAAATGAATATAAAAACTTTACAATTTATATTTTATATGCAAAAAAGAACAAAAAATGAATAAAAATGCACAAATTAAGCACCAAAGCATTTTTTGAAAAATCGATGTATTTGTTTCAGGAAGCAGTTCAAGAGACATCGTTTTCGTCAGTACATCAAATGGGCCAATCGAATTTTCGAACAATTTGATTTAAAAAAACAGTTTTAATAAAAACTTTTGTGTTTTTTGTGTTTGAAGGGTTATATATTTCTGAAAATTTCAATTTCAGCTGGAGTTAATCTTTGAAACAGCACGGCTTTTATCAGATATACGATTTCTACAGCTCCAGATCAATTGCGTACTCTTCAAGGAAGTGTTATCATATAGCATTATCATAACTGAGAGTTATGCACGTTCAAGAATCTTCAAAGGTTTAGAGAATCTTTTAAACCTTGCTCAATGCTCAGAAAACTGAAGTTCGTGTCAGCGTGAAATTATTTCATAATGGACCTATTGAGAAACTTAAAAATTGCAGAAATTGTTTTTTAAAAAAGGAATTCAGAAACTCTGTAAATCGACATCGTGGCAAGACCAGTGGTTCTTCGATCGTTTTTTCCACAATTATAGATTAACACTGGTGAAATACGTCTCGTGACTCGCAGCGACGAGCAAAAACCTTCTCGCAACGATTTTCGTAGATTTCCCTGTTAAATCTACTGCAAATATTGTTAATTTCTTATGATTTTTAAAGATTTTTTGGAATTTTTTGTATTTTCAGTTTCTGGGTAGGTTTATATATCTTTTTTTGCCCAGACTAGAAGAAAAAAGCTCGGGTCACATATGTGTATTGTATTTCACCATTATGCATCGAAAGTATGCATCCATGGCAACGTGCCAATGCAGCATCTGTCGTTTTTGTTTCGAAAACGCTTCCATCTCCACCGAACAGCCCCGTCATAAAAATAAGAACTGACCATTGTGAAACTTAGCCGTATTTTCAACAAAATTTATAATGTGTGTACGAGTACCTAAATGTCATGACATGCCATTACGAAAGTGTCTACAATAACAACATGTTATTGGAAAATTTCGAAAAATAAATTATTGAAAGCAAGCTGCTCTCGTCTGTGCTCATTCCTTATTTTTCTCTGACGCATTTACTGTCGCATTATCGATTTTTTCTATAGAATCTTAATAATAACAATAATCCCGACGGACTAGTTTCCGAAAAGTTTTCTAGGTCATTGTTTTAAAGCGTTGTGCATTCATTTTTATCATCGTGTCACGTGTGCGTCGTGTGCTCACGTGACACGTGTGCATTCACGTGTGCATTCATTAGCTCCGTAACGGCAGCAATTGTCAGTTTTTGTCAAGTTGTCAATATTTTTTGAGATTCTGTCAATGTGTCTAAAATTGTCGAATTTTGTCAGATTTTATTGAATTATCGAAATTTTCTAAAATTCTAGATATTTGCCGAATTTTGTCAGATTTTGTCAAGTTGTTAAAATTATCGAATTTCGTGGAATATTGTATATACTAAAAACTTATGTGAATTATTTTTAAAACGTTGCCAGTTGTGTGCATTATCGATTTTTTTTTGACGCGCTGTCTTCACATTTTCCCACGCTTTATATGCGCAATCGTATGTATGGCTTGTTTTCTATCACAACGCACACGAATCTCATCGATTTTTTTCGACGCTCCGTCATTAGTTTTTTTTCGCCTCTCCGAATCATAACCTAATTTTGAATATTACAAATCTTCATCTGAAATCACGAGGGGGACTCCTAAAAAATGTGTCAATTTCGCTCCACTTTTGTTTTTTTTTTAATTCTTCCCATTTGTCATCACAATCCTAAATTTTTTGAATCATCGCCCCCTTCTTTAAATTCCTTTTTTCTTTAATTTTATCACCTTATCTTTAACTCAAATTATTTTTTACAGCATTTCGCTCAAGCTTGTGCCTCCGGTTTGGGAATCTATATTTCCCAGTTGAACCGGCGGTATTTATCAAAATTGAAGACAATGAAGAGGGATTTTATGATTTAAAAACGCAAAAAGGTGGGAGAGTTAATAGGTGTTTTTTATCAAAAAGAAAAGAAGTTTCAGAAAGATCAACAACGGTGCTGAAAAAGCGGAAAAAGGTGCTCTCATATCATCAGAAACAACAATGAAGAACGAGAGAATCTTTAAATATCGAACACTTCATCTGTGAGTAATATATATGAATTTTGAAAAAAAAATGATTAAAGGCAGCGTATCAGCAATAAAATGGCGGAAATTTTCAAATAAAGAGCCAAAATCAGTTGAAAGGGGCCGCACGCAAATTGTGAATCGATTCAGAATTTAATTTTATCTGCTGTGTATGAAAAACTGTCTAAAAAACTAGAAATTCACAAAAAACAGGCACCCGGAATCGAACTTTGGTCTCAAAAACCAGGGTTTTCAAAAAAAAAATGGCGTGTTCAAAAATTTCATCCAAATTTGCTGAAATTTAACATGTCAACTGCGAATGGCTTCTTTATGATAGCCTCAAAATTTTATCCAAAAATATTGCGTTTGAGCCATGTTACAGCTCTTCAAAGTTCCATGATTTTTTTCAATTTTCAACTTGAAAAAATCAGGCTTAGCAGTTTATGAAAGCAGTTTCGTTTCCAGCTCAAAATTCTCTTTCAAATGAGCCAAAAAATGAGAGAAATGCTTCACAGACTTCCCTTTTGGCTCCATGACGTTCAAAACACTTAAATATATCGTTGAACAAGATTATTTGTATTTTCCAGATTGCTCAGGCAATGACGCGTTCTCACGACAATTAAAACCAATCTCCTGGTGGAGCATGGATACATTATCTATTCACAGGAGAAAGGGAATGGTTCAATTGGCGTTGGGTAAGTGGAATCGTTTTGTTTTTGAATTGGTGAAGAGTTTTTTTCTATGAAACTTGGATAGATCTCACTGATTAGCATGATTTTCGAGCTAGGTTTCGTGAAAAAAGCTTCTAACCAATAACCTAGTTCTAAAAAAATGGGAAAAAAAATCAGAGCTGTCGTTTTTATGTCCGGAGGATGGCCGGGTCAGGCCGCAACTCAGGTGATCTGCAGATCTCAAAAGTGGATCCTCACTAGTGGATCCCAGGATTTTCTTGATTTATGCTAAATTTCATCGAGCTAGCTTCCGAAGCTCAGCGGCCTGATATGCGGCCGACGGACCGCCTGCCGCGAAAACGACAGCTCTGGACGAAATTCAAAATATATTCATTTCGATCAAAAACTTTTTTTAGAAGTTCAAAACAAATCTCAAGGAATTTTTCGCGGATCCGCGCACTGGTTTTTTCCTTCCCGTGCAGTGAGCGCCCCGTATCCGCCACTTTTATATTCGCGGATCCGCGAAAAATTCCCTGAGATATATCTTGAAAAATAATGGTATCAAGCACTTGTTTATTCCAGAATGTATCAAATTGCGCAGTATATCAACACGGAGCTGAACAAATACTGGACATCAATAAACTCACTAATTTAAAACTCTTCAGTCCTAAAATTATTCACTTGTTTTACCTGTAATTTATTTTGATTTTCCTCCTTCACTTAAATTCCTCTGAAAATACACCCCCCGCCTAACATATTTCATATAAAAACTGCGGATTTAAACACTTGTTTCACTCAAACGAAGGAATTTCAGACATCGTGACAAACCAGGAGATATGCAGAAAAAAACTGAAAAAAAATCGATAAATCAGTTGTTAAAAAGTTTTTGAAAAAAAAACAATATTTTCTACAATTTCTTTGAATATTGAAATCATGGAGAAACTCGAAATTTATCTGAAAATCTAAAAATTCTTCAAAAATTGGAATCGCTGAAATTTTCCAGAAAACTTGAACCTATTTCAAAAACCATTAAATTGTTCTGAAAATTCACTGAAATGGTTAAAAAAAATAAAAAAAAATCGTTGAAAACATTGTTAATAATAATTGAAGATACAAGGCGCGCCAAAACTTGCCAAAATTTGAACTTTGAAGAGCTATAACTTGGCTCAAGATCCATATTTTCGGATGAAAATTTGAGATATCTACGGTGGTTTTATTTTTAAGAAATTTAAACAATTTGAGCAAGTTCAAATTTGGTTAAGATTCTTTAAAAACACTTTCACTTTTTTTTGAAACAGCATTCTTGAAAAATCTTTGAAAATCGTAATTTTTAGCTTCGACAATTGTATTTTTTCTACCGGAAATCTAATGGATGCTTCTGGAAGCTTCTGGAATTTTCTAGAATTTTGTTGAAGATTCTGGAATTTTTTGGAAGCTTCTGGAGTTTTTTGAACATTCTGGAATTTTCTGGAATTTTCTGGAAGCTTCTAGAATTTTCTGGAATATTCTAGAATACGAACACACACGCATGCCCTTATATAGTATGATGATACCAAAAACTTTTGTGAATCGATTATTTTCGACGCTCTGTCATCACATTTTCCCACGCTTTATGTGCGCAATCGTATGTATGGCTTGTTGTCTATTACAATGCCCACGAATATGAGAACAGTCCGAAAAAATGTGTCAATTTCGCTCCACTGAACGAAATTGTGTTTCGAAATTCTTCCCATTTGTCATCACAATCCTAAATTTTTGAGTCATCGCCCCTCTTCTTTGAATTCCTTTTTTTTCTTTAATTTTATCACCTTATCTTTAAATCAAAATAATTTTTTACAGCATTTCGCTCAAGCTTGTGCCTCCGGTTTGGGAATCTATATTTCCCAGTTGAACTGGCGGTATTTATCAAAATGGAGAGGAATATTTAAAAATATTGATTGGAAACGAAAGGAAGGTAATAGAGTAAATTTACAACAAAATTATAATTTTTTTAGAAAAATTGAAAAATCAGATCAAATTTTTGCTGGGGGGACACAAATTTGAACTAGGACGAACTTGGAACAAATTCGAACGAACAGGAAGCGCAGATTTTGTAGTTGTTCTTGACCAAATGAAGGGAAAAGTCGAATTTCTTATGAAAAAGGTCAGTTGAATCCACTTTCAGATAAAAAAACAGATTTCGTTTCTTTCAGAACTTGCGTGACTCGTCTGATAACAAAAAAAACCTGGATCTTGAGAAATTTGAATTGTCAAACATTTGGGATAATTATTATATGTGGCAAAAATTAAAACAACTGCAATGGAACAGCTTCCTGCAAAAATTGAAGAAAGGAGGGCAAACATCGGTATTTTCCAGACCTTTTTATTCAAAAAATTATTCCATGAATATTTAGATATCACTTACACCAAAATGCAAATTGATATCAAGTAACAACTCGAGAGAATCTGATCAAAAAAGTAATAATTGCGCTCGCATTGTTAATTTCCATTATTCAATGCATAAGGTATTTGCTATTTTTCAAGATGATAATCAAATTTATAATCTTACAGAAAAAATAGACATTAAAAAAGTAAAAATTCGGTCCAGTTCAACAGAGAAAATCAGTCGGTCAATTTGAACTTGGTAGATGAAAATGGTAAATGAAACACCCCAATGCCCGTTCAATGCCGATTCCATTGCTTCAAGTTTGAAAATGATGTGGTACATATGACTGCTTAAAAAATTTTGTGCATTTTTTGAATGTGATTTTTTATTATATTATTTGAATAAATGAGTATCAGAAATGACGACGCAGGAGAGAAATGAAAGAATATCATGAAAAAGTTTGAGCATCAGTCTGGACCGACTTAGGCTTATTTGCCGCCCTGTAACGTGTCTTGGACCCTTGAAATATTACACGAAACTTGTTTGACTAATGTAATTTGATATGACGAATCTGAAAATCACAAAACTAGAATTCACAAGAGTGTTAAGTATTGCTCAAAAATGCGAAAACCTCAATTTTTAACAAAAAATCGATTTTTTCGACACGAAGGAGTTGGGATGACAAATCGGCCTGTTAAGATAAAATGATCAGCACACGATCTTCTTTCATAATCCGTTTCGATTTTTCAATTTTGGTCCCCTAGGAAAAAAGTTGTGTAACTTATTTTAAAAGCATGCCACAATTGCCAAAAGTGGGCGGAGCCTAATTAAAAGGTGCCGAAATCGTGAAAACATCCGTAAATAATTAAAATTTTCAAAAAACTTTTTTTAAATCTAAATGTACAACACAGAACTCGAAGAAACGAAAGTTTTCATATTGATCCTCATTTTTCTCAAAACCGAAAATGCCAGATTTGTTGAGATTGTTGCTTAAAGTAGAGAAATAGAAATCTTGCCAATGCACCTGTTGTTTTCACATATGTCAATAACAACATGTTTTTGTAAAATTTCACGAAAACAAACAATTTCGAAAAATACATAAATCTTCATTTGTTGAAAGCAAAATGCGTCACTCCGAAAAATGCATTGTTGTATTATCGATTTTTTTTATCTCGACATTAACCAAATTTTATGAAATTTGGCATATAAACTAAGAATAGTTTTATTATGATAACCTAAAAGTTTCACTCTGCGATATTGTGTTTGAGCCAAGTTAGAGCTCTTCAAAATTCCATGATTTTTTTTTTGCAAATTTTCAGACTTTGAGCTCGAAAACGTCATGCTGAGCAGCTTTTGAAACCAGTTCCTTTATCAGCATAAAATTATCTTTCAAATGAGCTATGCCTCATCTCTTCCCTTGTCAATTTTCAAATCACACCACCTCTACATCTGACCAATCCCAAAAAAAGTTGTCAAGTTCGCTCCACTGCACACTTCTTCCTTCTCCCGTCTTCACACACTATCCTAAATTTTGTGTCGAAATTCTTCTGTTTTCCTCATTTTGTTTGTCATCAAACCTGAATCATCGCCCCCTTTTTTTGAAATCCTTTTTTTTCTTTAAAATTATCACCTTATCTTTAAATAAAATTAATTTTTTGCAGCATTTCGCTCAAGCTTGTGCCTCCGGTTTGGGAATCTATACTTCCCAGTTGATCCGGAGGTTTTTATCAAAATAGAAAAGAGGAATTAAAATTAATCGGAAATGGTGCGTTTGGATCCAAATAGAGATGAGGTGTTTAAAATGAGGGAAAATGACCAAATCAGGTAAGAAAAGGATTTAGTTAGTTTCCTTTAAAAAGGACAGTGTTTTAGGGAAGAAATCTGGCAATGTTCATAAAGCCTTTGACCATTGGAAGGTGAATGGAAAAGGCTGTTAAAATTGGTAGTTTTATTCGATTCGCTAATGAAAATGCTGAAACAATGAAACATTTCAGGGACTTGCTCGCATGCAGCGCCAATTCGTAGCATCCGGCCCTATATTTTTTCAATGATGTAGTCAATAGAAGATTTTTGGAAAAAATTATCATAACTGGAATTTTAAAATAATGGATAGGCTCATCAACCGATAATGAATTAGCGATCCCACGATATATGGTAAGTTTTTTCGTTCAAAAAACACAAAAATATTCAACCAAACATTCAGATCGAATTTTCCATTGATGCCTTTCGGGTCCACAAAAAATTACCTCAAACATCTGTTTCCCCAAATGTAAGTTCTTTGAGATCTTTTTCTGGATTTATATAGTTTGTTAGATTTAGGAGCCAAGATCTGAAATTCAGGACTGTGAAGAAGGAAGGACTTGCTGTTGTTGAACGACTCCGGGAAGAAATGAATGATTCATCATAGCTTGAGGAAAGGTAAAAAGTTTTAAAAAACATAAATATCAGACTTTTTGAAAGTTTTATATTATTAATTTTGAAAAAAAAAAATCAAAAAACTAAAATGCTGGAAAATGGACAAAAAACATCCGTAAACCTACAATCAATCGTGGTCTGCAATCAATCGTGGCGTAATCTGTAATCAATCGTGTTGAAACTCTCTGTTTTTGCAGAGTACACATTTCGTACCTTTAAAATCAAGCCATTTGTTAAAGGAGGACTTTACGGAGCTAATGAATGCATCTGGGATGAAAATAGACTTCATTCTCATTCCAAATCAGTTTTTAAATATTTCTAAAACCACCTAGAAGTCGAGAAAATGAGCTTCAAAACAATTGCCTAGAAAAAGTGGCGAAAACTAGTCCGCAGGCATGAAAAATCCAAAAAAACATAAATTAAGATTTTAAAAAACATTTAGAAAAAGGACTAATACTCACTTTTTGCTTTTTCTTGATTTTTTATGTAATAATGACGCGCGGACTAGTTTTCGCAAACTTTTTCTAGGCCATTGTTTTGAAGCTCATTTTCTCGGCTTCTAGGTGGTTTTAGAAAATTTTAAAAACAGATTTGGAATGAGAATGAAGTCTATTTTCATTTAAGGTACATTTATTATCTCCGTAAAGTCCTCCTTTAAATAAAACCGAATCTTAAAGAGACATGTTTGTTTTCATAAAAATGTCTCACCGTGATTTGCGGAGTACTGTAGGGCGGAAGGTCTTTTCCAATTTTTTCAGTATTTTCCTTTTTTTTTTAATTTTTCAAAATTAGTCCCATCTTTCGCATCTAATTAAATTAGAAATCACAAAATTTAACTTTGAAAAAGGCAAGAAATTAAAATCAATGTGTTTTTTTCAGAAAAGCAGCGGAAAGGCCAACAATAACACTGCTCAGTGCAACGATCTTTGTAAATAAATTTTTTAAAATTAAGAATCTTGTTTTTTGTACAGTTTTTTGCATATGTCATTTTCAGCAGGTTTTAAAAATCGGGACGCTTTTAGAAAAATTCTCTGGATACAGCGGTATTAAACGTTTCACGCGCATTGTCTGTGGTCAGCTCCGCCCACTTTTGCAAGTGTGGCATGGTGTCATACTTCGTGACCGAACTTTTTACCCAGTGGACCAAAATTGAAAATTCAAACAGAATTCGATAGAGAATGCGGAGCTGATCAGTTTTCCTTCAGACATCGAAATTCTAGCTCAATTGCTTCAATATGAAAAACGTGTTTTTTAATTGAAATTTGTAGTTTTTTGAATTTTTGAGGAATACTTTTTTAATTCCTCAGGTCAAATTACATACATTGGAAATGATTTTTCTGATCATGTGGAGTGGACCCGGAGAGTTACAGACCGTCAAAAGAGCCCTAGTTCTTTTCGGGTAGGATCCGCGAATTCGGGATTTTAGTATTTCAGAGGCAGATATCAAGGTTCTTGGAAAGACGAGAGCAAAAACCTGAGAAATTTATGAGTAGCTGAAAAAATTATTGATTCTTTGGAATCTGGTTTGAAATCACTCTTTGTCATGTCAGAATCCCCCACAAAACTTTCGGTTCGGTTCGCGTCGGGTCACTTGTGTATTTCCTATACATTCTATTGTATTTCAACGTAATGTTTACTTGGCAGCGTGCCAGCATCTGTTACTTTTGTTCTTTTTCGCAAATGCCCTCCTTTCATCAAAATTCGCCGTCATAAACAGGGGTTCAGTAAGGGGGGGGGGGGGGGGGGGCATGGCGATTTTTGTCAGGGCTGATCTCTCTATTATAAGCAATAGTTTTCAGGAAAAAAAAAAAAAAAACATCCGTGAATAATTAAAATTAGAAAAAAAACTTACATTTTTTGCAAAATTTAAAGGTACAACACAGAACCCGGCGATATAAAAATAATTGAGAGTTTTCATATTGATCCTCAAACCGAAAATGCCTTTCAAAACCTAAAATTCCCGATTTGTTGAGATTGTTGGTTAAAAGTTGAGAAATAGAGAATATTGGCAACGTGCCAATTTTCAACAAATATCGATTTGTTCGACACTAAGGAGTTGGGATGCCAACTTGATCTGTTGAGATAAAATGATCATCACACGATTTTCTTCCATAATCCGTTTGAATTTTCAATTTCCGTCCACTAGGAAAAAAGTTATGTATTTAATTTTAAAAGCGTGTCACACTTGCCAAAAGTGGGCGGGGCCTAATTAAAAGCTGCCGAAATCGTGTTAATATCCAGAAAAACATCGGTAAATAATTAAAATTAGCAAACAACTTTAATTTTTTGCGAAATTTAAAGGTACAGATCCCGAAGAAATAAAAAAGTGAAAGTTTTCATATTGATCCTCAAAACCAAAAATGCTTTTCAAAATCGAAAATTTGTTGAGATTGTTGGTTAATAGTTGAGAAATAGAGAATCTTGGCAACGTGTCAATGCATCTGCTGTTTTCACATATGTCAATAACAACATGTTAGTGCAAAATTTCACCAAAACAAACAATTTCGAAAAATACATAAATCTTCATTTGTTGAAAACAAAACGCGTCACTCCGAAAAATGCACTGTTGTATTATCGATTATTTTTTTATCTCGACATCAACCAAATTTTATGAAATTTGGCATATAAATTAAAAATATTTTTATTATGATAACCGAAAAGTTTCACTCTGCGATATTGAGAATTAGCCAAGTTAGAGCTCTTCAAAGTACCATGGTTTTTTGCAAATTTTCAGACTTTGAGCTTGAAAAAATCATGCTCAAACTGTTGCTTACCAATTTTTGAAACCAGTTCCTGTATCAGCACAAAATTCCCTTTCAAATGAACTATGCCTCATCTCTTCCCTTGTCAATTTTCAATTTACACCACCTCCACATCTGACCAATCCCAAAAAAAGTTGTCAAGCTCGCTCCACTGCACACTTCTTCCTTCTCCCCTGTCTTCACACACTATCCTAAATTTTGAATCCCAAATTTTCAATTTTTCTCAATTTTTTTTTCATCAAAATCTTAAAAAAATAAATAGAGAATCTTGGCAACGTGCCAGTGCATCTGATGTTTTCACATATGGCAATAACAACATGTTAGTGCAAAATTTCACCAAAACAAACAATTTTTTTCTGGAAGCTTCTAGAATTTTTGGGAAGCTTCTGCCATTTTTTGAAGCTCCTGGAATTTTTGGAACATTGTGGCATTTTTTAAAGCTTCTGAAATTTTTTTTGAATTTTCTAGAATTGTTTTGAAGCTTCTAGAATTTTCTGGAATATTCTAGAATGCGAACACACGCATGCATTTATATAGTATGATGATACCAAAAACGTTGCCAGATGTGTGCACTATCGATTTTTTCGACGCTCTGTCATCACATTTTCCTACGCTTTATGTGCGCAATCGTATGTATGGCTTGTTGTCTATCATAATGCCCACGAATCATGATATGAGAACAGTCCTAAAAAAATGTGTCAGTTTCGCTCCACTGAACGTTTTCTTGTTTTTCGAAATTCTTCCAATTTGTCATCGCAATCCTAAATTTTTGAGTCATCGCCCCTCTTCTTTGAATTCCTTTTTTTTTCTTTAATTTTATCGCCTTATCTTTAAATAAAATCGATATTTTTACAGCATGTCGCTCAAGCTTGTCCTCCGGTTTGGGAATCTATACTTCCCAGTTGATCCGGAGGTTTTGTTTCGAAATAGAGAAGGATTTTTGTTTTTCGATGAATAATGGAGCAAGATGACAATTTGACTGTCAGCATAATAGACTTGAACTTTGAGAAAATGGTGAGTTTTGAAAATTGTTTTTAAAAAATCAATATTTTTATTCAGTGTTTTTATAGAACCAGTTCCCAGTGGATTTATGAATGTGGGTGGTTGGCCATGTCACAAAACATGAATATCGTCGTTTTAGTTGGTAAGTTTTGTTTTCAATTATATTACATTCAGATATTGATTTTTTACAGACGAATTTGTTCTGCTTCCATTGATGAACGGATTCCCAATGCACTGGATTTTGATTGGTTTATTCATGATTTTATGAGAATAGCAATCTATCAATTTTGTTGGAATTTCACACAAATAAAATACCTTATTCGAAATTTTGTTCCATGTTTTCTGTGAAAATCGACTTTTTTTCCGCTGAAAAATATGATTTTCACCATTGGGAGCATCAGGAGAGCTCAGAAACGAGTTTCAGATGAATAAAAGTGTGATTATCTACCAATTGATAGCAAAAAAATATTTTTAAGTCGAAAAAAGAAGAGAATTCTATGAAAATTTAAAAAAAATCAAATATGGCCGAAGAAACGCAATATGGGTTTCTAGGCCATGTAAGGAAAAATATCGAAAGAGAGGGTAGGCCTTGTGTTTGGAGGCACAAGTGTTTGGAAGCACGTGTGTTTGGAGGCACAAGTGTTTGGAGGCACAAGTGTTTGGAGGCACAAGTGTTCGTTACGGTAGAGCGCACTTACTACAAACACAGCATTTTTGGGAAATAAAGTATTTTTATTAGAAAAAAACAATTTTAAGGATTTTTTAAAGAGTTTGATGGGATTAATAATGTTTCTTATTGCTTAATGTTCAGTTTGAATGCTTTTGATGTAAAATCATCTGGGGAAACTAGTAAAAATGACGAAAATGAGGATGTAAAGAATTTTTCGCGTAAATGTATCAAAAATTCGTTTGTTGTTTTTTCGTTGTCTTTGAGAATATAGTGTTGCCGTCAGATGGATTTGCGATTAAACTGAAAGTAGTAAAAATTTAATATGGGAATTATCAAGAAATTTCGGTATTTCGTTTGAAAACACATTTTCATCGTTCTTCGTGTATTACAAGACTTTAGCAACGACACGTTCCGCCCAATTTCACGGTTTTCATCATGTACAATTTCATTTTAAAGTTTGTCATGTAAAATTATCACGAAATCTTATAAAGAAAAACAACTTGTGGGATATGGAGTTTTGTTTTCAAATTATTTTTTTGCAGGATGTGCTCTATTTCTTTACGAGGTGCTGAACGGAAATTGATAGAATTGTGACATGTTTTTATTCCGGCGTTATTTAATGTAATACTTCCCTGATAGTAAAAATGTTAAAATCTGAGAAAAAAGTTAGACAAAGCGGATTAAAACATTTTATTTTCAAAATTAGCCGTACCGCAAATAAAAAAATGCTTGTAAAAATGAACCTACTCAGACAATGGGGGGAACTAGTTCTAGGATCAGTTCTCAACTACTTTTTCGGTCAGTATCGACCAGACTTGTCGTTTAGACCTCCGGGTCGGCCCAGGGCCAAACTTTCTTTGCGACAAGTCTGGTCTCGACTGGTCGTTTGAGTCTGGTATGGCTAGTCGAACATCGGTCGGTGGCAACTAAATTTTTCTCGCAGCCGCCACGGGATAGCATAGCAATTTCACGTGGCGGCCGCGTAGTGTGGGTGGTGTTAAGCAATGTCAGCGATAAACCCATCCTGGAACCGAACTTGCGACGACTTGACCTCCTGCTTGCTTGACGAGATCTTTCAACCACTTGACTATGTATAATTATACCTGAACATGTGGGGAACGGGGGAAGGAGCGCTAGCGCCAGAGTTCCTTGAGAGTTTATAAAGGAGAATTTGATCATAACTATTGTTCTAGGTACTCGGAAGGGCTCAAATTTTGAGAAATTATAGTTTGAAACTTGATTGTTAATAATAGCAGCCTTTTTTTTATTAGAAAAACACTGATTTCCATTTTATACAGGTGAAAAATAATTATTGTCACCTGTTTCAATAGCTGAAATTCGTTATTTTCAAATACGATATTTTTAATTTTTACTAAATTGATGGGAATGAAAATATACTGGACTTGGTTACATTAATTTTCACACGGTGATTAAATAGTTTTCGGAAGTCAATTTCGATCATCTCAATTGGATGTGTCTTTCTGTGCTGCAGTTTCTGATTTATGAGAAAATCAATATTGAAATTTTGAGAAAAAATTAATTATTTTTGCTTCAAAATAAGACATTGCACTCTCTTGAGAAATTCCTTAATCATAAATTATAATCACCGTTTTCAGAAAATGTTCCTTAGAGGAAGTAATTTTTTCAGAGTTGTAGACATTCATTTGTAAAAAATGTTCTAAACTATGTCTTTCTTTGATTTAAACTGACTTTTAGACATTTTCGTGAAAAACTAGTTTTAAAAATATATTTACACTGTTTTCCATAATAGAATATATTTTTGCTCAGGCTTTATGAATGAAATTTTCAGATGTACATTGTGGTTTCATTTTTCACAAATTTACCAACTTGCAGCTAATTTGGCTGAGATATAATACATTTTTTTAAAGAAACGGTCAAAAAATGTAATTTAGAATTTAGATAAGGAGGTCCTTTTAATTCGCCGATTGGCACACTGAAATCTTTGAAAAATGCTTTGAAATATTCAAATGGGGTTCGGGAGATACAACCCCATTTGGTCAACAAATATATTTAAAAATAAAACCTCACTATGGATGCTATAGTAATATAAATTCGGAATTTAAATAAGGCCTATTGTAAATGACAGGTCTCGATTGATATACAGGGTGTTCAATAAATACTGCAGGAAGAATATCCTACTGTGGTACAACGAAAAATAAATTTTCTTACAAGAATTTCATTGATTTCAATTCCCTGATATTATTTCTCATTAATTTTAAAGTTTCATGTGATTAGGACGTTTTTTAGAGAAATGGTGAAGGAAAAACCAGACCCAATTTCATGTTCGAATGCTCGCAGCTCGCGAGTTTTTGTTTGTACATATTGGCAGCTTCATATTTCTTAGTTCTTATCTAAAAACTAATCAGAAACTTTTTATTTATATTTTAGAAACCCTTTGGAGCTTATTAACGTGCAGTAATAATTTTTAGGGAACTTGGATCATCCTTCACCAGAAGATTTTGGATATCGTATTAAAAACTATAAAATTTGCACTTTTTTGTTGGAAAAACAGTCAAAATAGAAAATTATCTAAAATCGTTTTATTTATTTTATCGTTCTCCCTTAGCTACATTCCATACTGAAAAATTAGGGTTCTAGATTAAGATTAGCTCATTTTATACAGAAAAGTTCACTTTTTGATGGATCCAAAATTGACAAAAGAAAAAGCAGGCTCCCAAAACTGTGTCTGTGAAAAAATTGTTTCTCATTTTACAAACTTTTAAGTTTAATATATGTTTGAAGTGAGAATCGAACTTTCATTAGAAATTTTTTTCAGATTCTTATGAAAATTGGGCGGTCAGTAACGTTGAAAAATGTAAGCTCAAACCCGCGAGCAAAGAGGGTTTGAACTCGGTTACAATACGTGACTCCGATTCAAACACAAATGCAAGGAGTAGCAAAATTCTCAATAAATTGTATACAAATATATTTGTATTAAAATTATTCGGAGCTTCAAAGAGTTTCGTCTCGTAGTTTTAAAAATAAATGTGTCTGAAGCGTCCTGCGGTATTTATTGAACACCTTGTAGTTAGTGACTAAAATGTCATGATTCACATTTACCATTCCAGATTCAAACTTTTAAATATGGATCGTTTTTACGTGACAAACTTTAAAATGAAATTGTACATGATGAAAACCGTGAAATTGGGCGGAACGTGTCGTTGCTAAAGTCTTGTAATACACGAAGAACGATGAAAATGTGTTTTCAAACGAAATACCGAAATTTCTTGATAATTCCCATATTAAATTTTTACTACTTTCAGTTTAATCGCAAATCCATCTGACGGCAACACTATATTCTCAAAGACAACGAAAAAACAACAAACGAATTTTTGATACATTTACGCGAAAAATTCTTTACATCCTCATTTTCGTCATTTTTACTAGTTTCCCCAGATGATTTTACATCAAAAGCATTCAAACTGAACATTAAGCAATAAGAAACATTATTAATCCCATCAAACTCTTTAAAAAATCCTTAAAATTGTTTTTTTCTAATAAAAATACTTTATTTCCCAAAAATGCTGTGTTTGTAGTAAGTGCGCTCTACCGTAACGAACACTTGTGCCTCCAAACACTTGTGCCTCCAAACACTTGTGCCTCCAAACACACGTGCTTCCAAACACTTGTGCCTCCAAACACAAGGCCTACCCTCTTTTTTTTTAATTTTCCGAAAAGCTAATAAAAATTGAGAAAATTCCAAAAATGGGGTATACTTTCATTAAACATTTATTATATCTTTAAAGGGACTCTTTACTGTTTTTGGATTTTAATACCATTTTCATCTTCTTCACAGTATTTGAAAACCTATACAAGCAAACAAAATTATCGAAATTTTCTTTTCTAGTACACGAAAAAAGCACATTTACAGGGTAAGGCGGCGAATAGATTAACAGCTCGGCCGTGCGCGAGAGAGCATGTGAATGTGAGAGAATTTGCAATTGTTAGGCCTTTTCGCCGCCTTACCCTGTAAATGTGCTTTTTTCGTGTACTAGAAAAGGAAATTTCGATAAAGGAGTTTGCTTCTATAGGTTTTCAAATACTGTGAAGAAGATGAAAATGGAATAAAAACCCAAAAACAGTAAAGAATCCCTTTAAAGTCCCAATTTTTAAAAAATTGGAAACTTTTTTAGAAATTTTCAAAAAAAAATTTAATTTAGGGGATCCCTAGAAATGGAGATTTTTGAGAGAATCTAAATTTATTTTTGGTATTGCCTCTTTGTCGAACTTCTCTTAAAACTCTAATAACAAGTTGAAGAAATGTTGAAACTGTAAAATTTTTGAATTTTTCAAAGTTGTTTGGTTTTTCACGTTTTTTTTTCGAAACAAAGTTTTTGAAAAATTTTAATCATTTCTGTTTTTGCAAAAAAATCGTCTCAATTCAGTTGTGGATCTTCTTGGATAGTAGCGGTTAGTAGCGGAACGAACACCCCGGGGCATTATCTCAGGTATTTTTAAATTTTTATTTAGAAAAAAATGTTCTGTTTCAAAAAATTTGAGAAATTTAAGAAATGGCGCTGAATTTCTCGCATGATTTTTGAAAACTGTATATTGTTCAAATTTTCATACATAATTTTAGATTCATTGTCTTCTTTTCAATCTTATTTTATCAAAAAGTTTAAACAAAACAAAAAAAAACAATTTTGTGGTGTTGTTGATACACAAAAATGAGTCATATCTCCGTCTTGATGCTCTCTTTCTTTTTTTTTAATCATCAAGCACGTTTCATATATTTTTTTGTTCTTTTACTGAAGAACATTTGAGGTCAACAAAATTTCTTAGGTTTCCAGGCATGTTATAGCTTTTCTTGTCATTTTTACCGTAATTTGAATTTCCGAAACGATTTTTTTTTGGAAAAATGATTTTTTTGTGATTTATTGCTGGGAAAATAGGGGAAAATTAACGTTTTCTAAAAAAAAATCAAATTTTTTAAAATGTAGTCAAAAAAATTTAAAATCTAAGGATCTGTGCAAATTGTTAAGTTTTCTGGAAATTCTAAAAGTTCGCCCCTCCCCCCCCCCCCCACTGTTTTTGAAATTTCTCAATTTTCTGAATTTCACTCCACTCTTCTAAAAAGTTGGGAAATTGAAACACGGTCCAAAGAGGGGGATTAACACTGAAATTGTTATTTTTGAAACATTTTTTATTGGTAACAGTACATGTTTTTTTGAAAAAATTTGAAAATAGCGAATTATTTTTGAAGTTCTCTAGGTTAGGTCCTTAATCTGCATAAATCGGACCAAAAAAATTGAAAAATAAATATTTTTCAAAATTTTCACATTTATTTTTAAAGTTTTAATTTTTACCTTCCTGTTTTAATGGCTTCTGAAATTTTCTTAAAATATTGAATACGTAGGTTTTCAAACGCTTCGATTAAATAGCATCTTCAGTTTTATTGTAAAAGCTTAGAGGAGGGCTTCACGGAGCTTTTGACTTTCGAAAACAAAGTTGCTTTGAGGTAATTTCAATTTCATTGCCCAACCATATAAATTGTTTGCATCTAAATACAAAAGGAAGTTTGAACATAGTTTAGGATTAAAATTCTTCATATATTTATTATTAGCTTTCGTATACCTTTTAACAGCATTCACAATTCCACCTCTAATACCATTTTCAATCATGAAAAACTTCTCAGTATCGTTAATAGTGTCCAGTTTATCTTTAGTGTATTTTAGCATAGCATCCCAAGATAATCCTGGACTTGTATAATACCAGCAAGGATCTAATTCATAGACATATCGAGTAACATCCCTAAAGTTCTCAAAAACATCTGCCAAAAGGAGCACATCATTAATCATATATATTCTAGTATAATCTTCTAAACTAGAGCATCCCATTTTTTTCCAAACTAACTTTGCATCTCAGGGAAAGCAATGCACCGGAACATTCCCATTTTGTTCGGGACTGCACCGAAATTTGTCCCGGGACGCGTCCCGGGGCAAAACCCGGATAAAACGGTGCAGTCCTGGACAAAACGTGGACGGTTCGGTGCAAATAAATGTCTCGCCGCCTGCGTCGTGTGGGTGGCAATGGCTGCGAGAGGCCTCCTGGAATCGAACCCGCGACGACTTGAACTCCTGCTTGCTTGACGTACGACACCTTGAACCGCTCGACTATACCTGAACTTGTGGGGAAAGGGGGATGGCGCGCTTATATGTGCGCTAGCGCCAGAGTTCCATATGACTACATATCGGAGAACTTGGATAAGCATAACTATTGTTCTAGGAATCAGATAGGGCTCAAGTTTTGAAAACTTATAGACTGAAAGATGATTGTTAAAATATAGTAGCTTTTTTTTCTTAGAAAACTCTAATTTTCATTTTTTGCAAGGTGTCTGTGAATAAGTCTCTATCTTCGATAATTGTGTAAATCTTCAAAACTGAAATTGATATTCACAAATAACATATACAAAAAAATTTCCGTTGCTTTCATTAAGATTTTTGAAGAGAAACTCAGAGCGGGTAGTGCCTGAATTGTTTCTGGCTTTTTTAAATGAGTCATAGCTCATTTGAGATGTAATTTTACGCTGATAAAGGAACTGCTTTCAAAAACTGCAAAGTAGCACGTGGCTCCAAGTCCCATTCTCGAGAATTAGTTTTCGAGTTCAAAAATTATTTAAAAAATTTAAGAAATACAAAATAAATTTAACTGAAGAGCTAACTAGGTAAAACTTTTAGGTAATCACAAATAAACCATTACGTCTTGAAGTGCCAAAATTTCAGCAAATTTGGTTCGTGGAAATTTCTCGATAAAAACATTACATCTGTTCGCAAAAAAGTATTTTTCTAATTTTTAAGTTGAATGTATTTTTGGTAAACAAACGAGCTCGAATTTAACCAATTTTAAGTTTTGTTTTCGAATTTTGTTGTTCTTGCACTTCGCACTCTTCTTTGTCCGGAATAATTCGAACAAAGTTTGATACTTCCCCATATAAAATTGGACTGCACCAGTGCATCGCTTTACCTGATAATTTTGAACCATTTTTGTCCGGGACTGTCCCGAAAAAATTAAGGTGCGGAGCAGTCCCGGACAAATTTTGGTGCAGTCCCAAACAAAATGGGACTGCGCCGGTGCGTCGCTTTTCCCGAGAATTTTGAACCATTTTCGTCCGGGACTGTCTCGGAAAAATGAAGGTGCAGTGCAGTCCCGGACAAAATTTGGTGCAGTCCCGTACAAACTGGGACTGCACCGGTGCATCGCTTTTCCTGAGATACAAGTATTCCTTAGTTGTACATTCTTTTTCATTGAGGCTATCATAAAACGAAGAAATACTTGGGAGTTCAGTTTCTTTGTATCTCTCCAAACTCGTCGAGTACTAGATCTTACAGATTGATCAATTTCTCTTTCACCTTCAGTTCTTTTTGGTGTGATGTCTTTGCCCTGGTAATTTCTCTTTCACTTTGTATGGCCTTCTTTTCTCTTCCTCACTCTGACCGAGCACAGTCACACATTTGCCCCAGTTGAACTAGGCGCACGCAAACGCGTTGGGCTAGAGTGGAAGGCAGAGACGCGTGACCAGAGACGCAGAGGAAGGAGAGAAACTGTCAACATGTATTACATACATTTAAATCCCTTATTTTGAGAGAGGAGAACAGGGAATTTTTCTTCGTCCGTAAACTGGGGTAAATGCATACGTAATGAGGTGAAAGATTGGCGATGGGATAAAGGTAGCGAGCGGTGGATTTTGGCTTTTCCCTTGCTTTCTCTCTCATCCTCTCTTTGTTCTCTCATTCATTCTCTCTTCGATTACTTATGAAAGACGGTTGGGTGAGTTCTCCGTTCTCTTCCAATCGATGTTTTGCTATTCTTCTAGGAGCTGACTAGCTCGCAAGCGAGCTAGTTGACATATTATTCTTGGCGTTTTGTTTCAGCTTTGTTTTTT
This sequence comes from Caenorhabditis virilis, assembly GCA_964036255.1. Classification (NCBI taxonomy): domain Eukaryota; kingdom Metazoa; phylum Nematoda; class Chromadorea; order Rhabditida; family Rhabditidae; genus Caenorhabditis; species Caenorhabditis virilis. The sequence continues at coordinate 15,909,773 of OZ038415.1, read as the reverse complement.
TAACAACAAATTTTTTTTCAGCAAAAAAATTTTGCATACCATTTTTGCTTGTTTGCGAAAAGCAATTAATTCATTGTTTTTCAGAATTATTTCCTTCTCATAATGGCACAGTCAATTAGAATCAAGATGATGGACAAGGAAAAGAACGTGGCATTGTCTGGAAATTTCATCACCGAAAGCTCTATCAGACACGCTTTCCTACTTCCACCAGATGCAATTGTGGAGTTGTCGTTTGAGTCCAATGGCATGCATATTAATTGCCAGTAAGTTACATTTTGTGTTACTCTTGATTATATTTCAATTAATTTAGAACGAACGAAACTGGCACCACGTTTTTGTTACCGGATGGCTGGTCGACTATGGAGTTTTTCGCAAAATCGGACAGGGTTCCGTCTCGACCAACTACTCCAATGGACATTCATGGTAACTTTCATATATAATTGAATTTTCATATATAATTGAATTATCATTTAGAACGCCCAATGACTCCGTTTGAAGTGGAGAAAGCTAACAGTATGTTATGTTTAAATGTGTACTTAATAAAAACTACTGTTTAGGGATCACATCAATCAAAAACTCATGGGAAAGTCGAGTATTTCGCATTGGCGGCAATAAATTGACAGGATCATGTGTTTTAATCAATGAGCGTCATGCTTTAACCGCTGCTCACTTATCCTTCAAGCTTCATCAATCGTACAAAATAATAGGAGCTGGAAATCAAGGGTTTTTTGTCCACTGCGTTTTCATTTGCAAAAATCTTGATTTCGCCATACTTCAGTCAGAAGATTTTCCGATTCTGGAACTTTTAATGGGCTCACTAGGACGAGGTTCTAAATACTTCATTATGGTATGATATTTTTAGTTTTATTGTAGCCGACGGAACGTTTTTACGACATATCGGCCTATTTAATACATATTAAACAATTTTATTTCAGGGATATCCGAACGGCGTCGATTCTTCTAATCCTGCTATCACAAAAGGAACCGTCGAAGGATATATGGACGATTGTGTTCACCTAGGTAAGAATAATTATCATTATTTTAATCAATGAGTTAATTGTCATAAACTTTTTTTGTTTAGTCGGAACTCCTGGTTCAAAACGAGGCTATTCGGGCGCTCCAGTCTTTAATGACTCAGGAAGATTAGCAGGACTATTGCTCGGCGGAACATCTGGATTAAGTGCCAATACAACCATCCAAGAATGTCTGGATTCGTCGGGGGAACAGAAATACGCACGCATCCTAGGAATTGGCTACATCATTCACCGTCATAGTCAAGGTATCACATTTTTAATTTTCCAAAATTAAAGTGAAAATGTTTAGGAAACTCCGACAGCGAATCCTAATACGTTCAATGCTGCTTCTATAAAAGTTCTTATTAAAGTCTTTCACATCAACTTCAACTATCTTCATATTCAAAATACAATGCCACGTCTGATCTCTTTGAACTGCTTTCAACAATTTCATAACTTTCAATGGTGCGATTTTCTCATCATCAATCAACAAACAATAATCTCTGATCTTTTTTCATGCTTCGTTAATAAATAGTTATGCAGAATGTTTATATTAGTCCTTTTTCATGTTTTTTTTTTGGATTTTTCATGCCTGCGGACTAGTTTTCGCCGGTAGCCCCTTTTTCTAGGCAATTGTTTGAAGCTCATTTTCTCGGCTTCTAGGTGGTTTTAGAAAATTTTAAAAACAGATTTGGAATGAGAATGAAGTCTACTTTCATCCCATACGCATTCATTAGCTCCATAAAGCCCTCTTTTAATTATTTAAAAACTGAAAATTTTTACCGTTCCAAAAAATAATTAAATTCATTAGCTCCGTAAAGTCCTCCGCTAAGAAGGTAATTAAAAATAAAATGTTAAAAATATATAAGGCAGTATTTGTAAGAGTGGAACTGTGACACAACGGGCCCTGCCTTAGGGCGAATATGAAGGATATCAGTTTCATATTTCATTCACATATACCAGAAGGTTGTCAAACCATTTTACGTTGATATTGAGCCAAATGGGTATGTTTCTGTAGCGTGACAGGGCACAGAACTTAAAAAATTGAAATTTTAAAAAATGAAGATAGAATGTCATACTTGGTTCCAAACGATTCCAAATCGAATTTCAATACTTTTTTCAGTTGACAATTTTTTTCTAACCCTAAGCACTCAAAAGTTATACACCAAAATATGTGAAAAATCGTCAATTTTTGGGAAAATCAAGAAAAAAAGCCAATTTTTGGAAGGAGGTACATGGGGTTTTTTCACACTTTAAACTACAACTCATCTGCTTTTTAAAACAAAAAGAGTTTTGAAATAAATCCCGGAATAAATGTAGGGAGTCTCTCCGAATATACACATTTTTTCAAACATTAAGTTTTTTCGTGGGCGTACGCTAGAAAAGTGCAGGTATTTTTAAAATTAATTTGTTTCCACAAGTTTAATTATATTTCTACTATTTCATTAATGATTTTTATTAATTTTTGCAAGTGAGTTTCAAGAAAAACACTGGATTGTCGTATAGGTGCGGTGAGACAAAACTTCGATTTCTGGAAGTACTCTCCTGGATTTTTTGACCATTCAATTTAAACTAAATATTCTATTCATGACGAAAAAGACTTTAAAAAGAAAATTGGAAGAAAAATTAGGATAACGAAAGTCATAACTTGTGTAAAAGTAATGTATTGCGTTCGTATATGTTCCCTAGAACATCGTCGTTCATTTCAGCAACGTATGGTCACGCTTCTGCGACTCAATTTTCAATCTCAACTAGTTATAGTCTTTTATTTTTTGAAACAGAATGTTTATTGCATACAAGTTGTTATATAAAATGCAAAAAATCAGTTACAAAACATCATCAAAAATGTATTCAAGTTCAGGATATAATTCCTTCATCAAATTATCGAAATGGGTATCATGGCTAGCATGATTATCGTATGTTTCTTCATAATCATCATTTTCCAAATTATTGAGTTCATCTACTAAGGCTTGAATGACATTGTATTCTTGGTTATCATTTCTTTTTTGTCTTGAAGATTCGCTTTTAACATCGGAATTAGTCGATTGAAACGTAGCCCTTACATTCATCCTGAATTTATGTCGAAAAGAGGGTGTCATGTTTGAAGTTACAGCTTCTTTTTTGTCAACATGTTTGGTTTGCATCAATCGGCGTTTTGGTCCCATTTTGTTATATATCGCTAGAACTTGCTTATAATTTAATCTTTCATGAATTTTGAAAAACGGTGTGCCATCTGGATTCCTCTTCTCTTTCATTTCTTTCGAAATTTGTTTGGGTAGAACTTTTGATTGAGTTGCAATCGCTTTGTCCAGTCGTTCTTGTACAAACTTTACCATTTCCGCAGTGTACTTTGTCCTCGGTTTTCTTTCAGGATTTGCCCCGCCAGTTGGATAAATGTAAAATGAACTTTTTGGAATTGAATCGATAGCATCTTTGACAATAGCAGACACTTCTACACCCCATCCTTCTAAGTTCTTTGAGTAACGGTCCATTGCGACGTCGAGCATTGTTTCTCGTTCCGCATGCATTGTGTGAGATCCAACTGCCACATGCTGTTCCAGATTACTCAGTAATAGAAATCTCTTCGTGCATCCATCGATTGGGCATTCGAAAACCACGTCTATCACTTTTGGGGATTCATCGTCCACATCAATTTGCTCAGTGTTTGGATTCCAAAGACTTCCTATCTCATCATCAATTTCTAAAATAACCGGAAACCCGGATGTTTTCCAGAAACCGTCATCATTTGTTTCGGGGAGAAATCCACCAGCTTTTTCTATTATGTAAGATCCAGTAGTTGACTCATATTTGGCCGTGTCAACCTTCCATCCGTTGCCGATACCACCATATTTTCTTATTGTCATCTTCGCTTGATGGAAACGAAAATCATAGAATGTTGAAATCCCATCAATTTTTGAATTACTAGGTTTCAGCGAATTTACATCTACCGAAAATAGGTATGTTGACATCGCTTTCGGTATCCGTCCTATTGTTAATCCTTCAAAAATTTGTTCTGGAGTTTCAGCATCGCGTTTGGACGCAACGAATGTTCTAATTTTGGTTTTTGCTTCGTTTATTGTCCTGTCAGCAGGCCCTGTAATTTAAAACAAAAGTTAATGCATTTTTTAAACTGGAAAGTACCTTTACCACCTTGGGGTTCTGAGAAAGTGAAAGATTCAATTGAAACTCCGATTTTTTTCGCAATGTTTGGGAGCGAAACCACTGTTGCTGTTGAATGATAACAAACTTAAAAAGGTATCAAGCGAAGATGACAATAAGAAAATATGGTGGTATCGGCAACGGATGGAAGGTTGACACGGCCAAATATGAGTCAACTACTGGATCTTACATAATAGAAAAAGCTTTTGGATTTCTCCCCGAAACAAATGATGACGGTTTCTGGAAAACATCCGGGTTTCCGGTTATTTTAGAAATTGATGATGAGATAGGAAGTCTTTGGAATCCAAACACTGAGCAAAGTGATGTGGACGATGAATCCCCAAAAGTGATAGACGTGGTTTTCGAATGCCCAATCGATGGATGCACGAAGAGATTTCTATTACTGAGTAATCTGGAACAGCATGTGGCAGTTGGATCTCACACAATGCATGCGGAACGAGAAACAATGCTCGACGTCGCAATGGACCGTTACTCAAAGAACTTAGAAGGATGGGGTGTAGAAGTGTCTGCTATTGTCAAAGATGCTATCGATTCAATTCCAAAAAGTTCATTTTACATTTATCCAACTGGCGGGGCAAATCCTGAAAGAAAACCGAGGACAAAGTACACTGCGGAAATGGTAAAGTTTGTACAAGAACGACTGGACAAAGCGATTGCAACTCAATCAAAAGTTCTACCCAAACAAATTTCGAAAGAAATGAAAGAGAAGAGGAATCCAGATGGCACACCGTTTTTCAAAATTCATGAAAGATTAAATTATAAGCAAGTTCTAGCGATATATAACAAAATGGGACCAAAACGCCGATTGATGCAAACCAAACATGTTGACAAAAAAGAAGCTGTAACTTCAAACATGACACCCTCTTTTCGACATAAATTCAGGATGAATGTAAGGGCTACGTTTCAATCGACTAATTCCGATGTTAAAAGCGAATCTTCAAGACAAAAAAGAAATGATAACCAAGAATACAATGTCATTCAAGCCTTAGTAGATGAACTCAATAATTTGGAAAATGATGATTATGAAGAAACATACGATAATCATGCTAGCCATGATACCCATTTCGATAATTTGATGAAGGAATTATATCCTGAACTTGAATACATTTTTGATGATGTTTTGTAACTGATTTTTTGCATTTTATATAACAACTTGTATGCAATAAACATTCTGTTTCAAAAAATAAAAGACTATAACTAGTTGAGATTGAAAATTGAGTCGCAGAAGCGTGACCATACGTTGCTGAAATGAACGACGATGTTCTAGGGAACATATACGAACGCAATACATTACTTTTACACAAGTTATGACTTTCGTTATCCTAATTTTTCTTCCAATTTTCTTTTTAAAGTCTTTTTCGTCATGAATAGAATATTTAGTTTAAATTGAATGGTCAAAAAATCCAGGAGAGTACTTCCAGAAATCGAAGTTTTGTCTCACCGCACCTATACGACAATCCAGTGTTTTTCTTGAAACTCACTTGCAAAAATTAATAAAAATCATTAATGAAATAGTAGAAATATAATTAAACTTGTGGAAACAAATTAATTTTAAAAATACCTGCACTTTTCTAGCGTACGCCCACGAAAAAACTTAATGTTTGAAAAAATGTGTATATTCGGAGAGACTCCCTACATTTATTCCGGGATTTATTTCAAAACTCTTTTTGTTTTAAAAAGCAGATGAGTTGTAGTTTAAAGTGTGAAAAAACCCCATGTACCTCCTTCCAAAAATTGGCTTTTTTTCTTGATTTTCCCAAAAATTGACGATTTTTCACATATTTTGGTGTATAACTTTTGAGTGCTTAGGGTTAGAAAAAAATTGTCAACTGAAAAAAGTATTGAAATTCGATTTGGAATCGTTTGGAACCAAGTATGACATTCTATCTTCATTTTTTAAAATTTCAATTTTTTAAGTTCTGTGCCCTGTCACGCTACAGAAACATACCCATTTGGCTCAATATCAACGTAAAATGGTTTGACAACCTTCTGGTATATGTGAATGAAATATGAAACTGATATCCTTCATATTCGCCCTAAGGCAGGGCCCGTTGTGTCACAGTTCCACTCTTACAAATACTGCCTTATATATTTTTAACATTTTATTTTTAATTACCTTCTTAGCGGAGGACTTTACGGAGCTAATGAATTTAATTATTTTTTGGAACGGTAAAAATTTTCAGTTTTTAAATAATTAAAAGAGGGCTTTATGGAGCTAATGAATGCGTATGGGATGAAAGTAGACTTCATTCTCATTCCAAATCTGTTTTTAAAATTTTCTAAAACCACCTAGAAGCCGAGAAAATGAGCTTCAAACAATTGCCTAGAAAAAGGGGCTACCGGCGAAAACTAGTCCGCAGGCATGAAAAATCCAAAAAAAAAACATGAAAAAGGACTAATATAAACATTCTGCATAACTATTTATTAACGAAGCATGAAAAAAGATCAGAGATTATTGTTTGTTGATTGATGATGAGAAAATCGCACCATTGAAAGTTATGAAATTGTTGAAAGCAGTTCAAAGAGATCAGACGTGGCATTGTATTTTGAATATGAAGATAGTTGAAGTTGATGTGAAAGACTTTAATAAGAACTTTTATAGAAGCAGCATTGAACGTATTAGGATTCGCTGTCGGAGTTTCCTAAACATTTTCACTTTAATTTTGGAAAATTAAAAATGTGATACCTTGACTATGACGGTGAATGATGTAGCCAATTCCTAGGATGCGTGCGTATTTCTGTTCCCCCGACGAATCCAGACATTCTTGGATGGTTGTATTGGCACTTAATCCAGATGTTCCGCCGAGCAATAGTCCTGCTAATCTTCCTGAGTCATTAAAGACTGGAGCGCCCGAATAGCCTCGTTTTGAACCAGGAGTTCCGACTAAACAAAAAAAGTTTATGACAATTAACTCATTGATTAAAATAATGATAATTATTCTTACCTAGGTGAACACAATCGTCCATATATCCTTCGACGGTTCCTTTTGTGATAGCAGGATTAGAAGAATCGACGCCGTTCGGATATCCCTGAAATAAAATTGTTTAATATGTATTAAATAGGCCGATATGTCGTAAAAACGTTCCGTCGGCTACAATAAAACTAAAAATATCATACCATAATGAAGTATTTAGAACCTCGTCCTAGTGAGCCCATTAAAAGTTCCAGAATCGGAAAATCTTCTGACTGAAGTATGGCGAAATCAAGATTTTTGCAAATGAAAACGCAGTGGACAAAAAACCCTTGATTTCCAGCTCCTATTATTTTGTACGATTGATGAAGCTTGAAGGATAAGTGAGCAGCGGTTAAAGCATGACGCTCATTGATTAAAACACATGATCCTGTCAATTTATTGCCGCCAATGCGAAATACTCGACTTTCCCATGAGTTTTTGATTGATGTGATCCCTAAACAGTAGTTTTTATTAAGTACACATTTAAACATAACATACTGTTAGCTTTCTCCACTTCAAACGGAGTCATTGGGCGTTCTAAATGATAATTCAATTATATATGAAAATTCAATTATATATGAAAGTTACCATGAATGTCCATTGGAGTAGTTGGTCGAGACGGAACCCTGTCCGATTTTGCGAAAAACTCCATAGTCGACCAGCCATCCGGTAACAAAAACGTGGTGCCAGTTTCGTTCGTTCTAAATTAATTGAAATATAATCAAGAGTAACACAAAATGTAACTTACTGGCAATTAATATGCATGCCATTGGACTCAAACGACAACTCCACAATTGCATCTGGTGGAAGTAGGAAAGCGTGTCTGATAGAGCTTTCGGTGATGAAATTTCCAGACAATGCCACGTTCTTTTCCTTGTCCATCATCTTGATTCTAATTGACTGTGCCATTATGAGAAGGAAATAATTCTGAAAAACAATGAATTAATTGCTTTTCGCAAACAAGCAAAAATGGTATGCAAAATTTTTTTGCTGAAAAAAAATTTGTTGTTAAAAAAACAAAGCTGAAACAAAACGCCAAGAATAATATGTCAACTAGCTCGCTTGCGAGCTAGTCAGCTCCTAGAAGAATAGCAAAACATCGATTGGAAGAGAACGGAGAACTCACCCAACCGTCTTTCATAAGTAATCGAAGAGAGAATGAATGAGAGAACAAAGAGAGGATGAGAGAGAAAGCAAGGGAAAAGCCAAAATCCACCGCTCGCTACCTTTATCCCATCGCCAATCTTTCACCTCATTACGTATGCATTTACCCCAGTTTACGGACGAAGAAAAATTCCCTGTTCTCCTCTCTCAAAATAAGGGATTTAAATGTATGTAATACATGTTGACAGTTTCTCTCCTTCCTCTGCGTCTCTGGTCACGCGTCTCTGCCTTCCACTCTAGCCCAACGCGTTTGCGTGCGCCTAGTTCAACTGGGGCAAATGTGTGACTGTGCTCGGTCAGAGTGAGGAAGAGAAAAGAAGGCCATACAAAGTGAAAGAGAAATTACCAGGGCAAAGACATCACACCAAAAAGAACTGAAGGTGAAAGAGAAATTGATCAATCTGTAAGATCTAGTACTCGACGAGTTTGGAGAGATACAAAGAAACTGAACTCCCAAGTATTTCTTCGTTTTATGATAGCCTCAATGAAAAAGAATGTACAACTAAGGAATACTTGTATCTCAGGAAAAGCGATGCACCGGTGCAGTCCCAGTTTGTACGGGACTGCACCAAATTTTGTCCGGGACTGCACTGCACCTTCATTTTTCCGAGACAGTCCCGGACGAAAATGGTTCAAAATTCTCGGGAAAAGCGACGCACCGGCGCAGTCCCATTTTGTTTGGGACTGCACCAAAATTTGTCCGGGACTGCTCCGCACCTTAATTTTTTCGGGACAGTCCCGGACAAAAATGGTTCAAAATTATCAGGTAAAGCGATGCACTGGTGCAGTCCAATTTTATATGGGGAAGTATCAAACTTTGTTCGAATTATTCCGGACAAAGAAGAGTGCGAAGTGCAAGAACAACAAAATTCGAAAACAAAACTTAAAATTGGTTAAATTCGAGCTCGTTTGTTTACCAAAAATACATTCAACTTAAAAATTAGAAAAATACTTTTTTGCGAACAGATGTAATGTTTTTATCGAGAAATTTCCACGAACCAAATTTGCTGAAATTTTGGCACTTCAAGACGTAATGGTTTATTTGTGATTACCTAAAAGTTTTACCTAGTTAGCTCTTCAGTTAAATTTATTTTGTATTTCTTAAATTTTTTAAATAATTTTTGAACTCGAAAACTAATTCTCGAGAATGGGACTTGGAGCCACGTGCTACTTTGCAGTTTTTGAAAGCAGTTCCTTTATCAGCGTAAAATTACATCTCAAATGAGCTATGACTCATTTAAAAAAGCCAGAAACAATTCAGGCACTACCCGCTCTGAGTTTCTCTTCAAAAATCTTAATGAAAGCAACGGAAATTTTTTTGTATATGTTATTTGTGAATATCAATTTCAGTTTTGAAGATTTACACAATTATCGAAGATAGAGACTTATTCACAGACACCTTGCAAAAAATGAAAATTAGAGTTTTCTAAGAAAAAAAAGCTACTATATTTTAACAATCATCTTTCAGTCTATAAGTTTTCAAAACTTGAGCCCTATCTGATTCCTAGAACAATAGTTATGCTTATCCAAGTTCTCCGATATGTAGTCATATGGAACTCTGGCGCTAGCGCACATATAAGCGCGCCATCCCCCTTTCCCCACAAGTTCAGGTATAGTCGAGCGGTTCAAGGTGTCGTACGTCAAGCAAGCAGGAGTTCAAGTCGTCGCGGGTTCGATTCCAGGAGGCCTCTCGCAGCCATTGCCACCCACACGACGCAGGCGGCGAGACATTTATTTGCACCGAACCGTCCACGTTTTGTCCAGGACTGCACCGTTTTATCCGGGTTTTGCCCCGGGACGCGTCCCGGGACAAATTTCGGTGCAGTCCCGAACAAAATGGGAATGTTCCGGTGCATTGCTTTCCCTGAGATGCAAAGTTAGTTTGGAAAAAAATGGGATGCTCTAGTTTAGAAGATTATACTAGAATATATATGATTAATGATGTGCTCCTTTTGGCAGATGTTTTTGAGAACTTTAGGGATGTTACTCGATATGTCTATGAATTAGATCCTTGCTGGTATTATACAAGTCCAGGATTATCTTGGGATGCTATGCTAAAATACACTAAAGATAAACTGGACACTATTAACGATACTGAGAAGTTTTTCATGATTGAAAATGGTATTAGAGGTGGAATTGTGAATGCTGTTAAAAGGTATACGAAAGCTAATAATAAATATATGAAGAATTTTAATCCTAAACTATGTTCAAACTTCCTTTTGTATTTAGATGCAAACAATTTATATGGTTGGGCAATGAAATTGAAATTACCTCAAAGCAACTTTGTTTTCGAAAGTCAAAAGCTCCGTGAAGCCCTCCTCTAAGCTTTTACAATAAAACTGAAGATGCTATTTAATCGAAGCGTTTGAAAACCTACGTATTCAATATTTTAAGAAAATTTCAGAAGCCATTAAAACAGGAAGGTAAAAATTAAAACTTTAAAAATAAATGTGAAAATTTTGAAAAATATTTATTTTTCAATTTTTTTGGTCCGATTTATGCAGATTAAGGACCTAACCTAGAGAACTTCAAAAATAATTCGCTATTTTCAAATTTTTTCAAAAAAACATGTACTGTTACCAATAAAAAATGTTTCAAAAATAACAATTTCAGTGTTAATCCCCCTCTTTGGACCGTGTTTCAATTTCCCAACTTTTTAGAAGAGTGGAGTGAAATTCAGAAAATTGAGAAATTTCAAAAACAGTGGGGGGGGGGGGAGGGGCGAACTTTTAGAATTTCCAGAAAACTTAACAATTTGCACAGATCCTTAGATTTTAAATTTTTTTGACTACATTTTAAAAAATTTGATTTTTTTTTAGAAAACGTTAATTTTCCCCTATTTTCCCAGCAATAAATCACAAAAAAATCATTTTTCCAAAAAAAAATCGTTTCGGAAATTCAAATTACGGTAAAAATGACAAGAAAAGCTATAACATGCCTGGAAACCTAAGAAATTTTGTTGACCTCAAATGTTCTTCAGTAAAAGAACAAAAAAATATATGAAACGTGCTTGATGATTAAAAAAAAAGAAAGAGAGCATCAAGACGGAGATATGACTCATTTTTGTGTATCAACAACACCACAAAATTGTTTTTTTTTGTTTTGTTTAAACTTTTTGATAAAATAAGATTGAAAAGAAGACAATGAATCTAAAATTATGTATGAAAATTTGAACAATATACAGTTTTCAAAAATCATGCGAGAAATTCAGCGCCATTTCTTAAATTTCTCAAATTTTTTGAAACAGAACATTTTTTTCTAAATAAAAATTTAAAAATACCTGAGATAATGCCCCGGGGTGTTCGTTCCGCTACTAACCGCTACTATCCAAGAAGATCCACAACTGAATTGAGACGATTTTTTTGCAAAAACAGAAATGATTAAAATTTTTCAAAAACTTTGTTTCGAAAAAAAAACGTGAAAAACCAAACAACTTTGAAAAATTCAAAAATTTTACAGTTTCAACATTTCTTCAACTTGTTATTAGAGTTTTAAGAGAAGTTCGACAAAGAGGCAATACCAAAAATAAATTTAGATTCTCTCAAAAATCTCCATTTCTAGGGATCCCCTAAATTAAATTTTTTTTTGAAAATTTCTAAAAAAGTTTCCAATTTTTTAAAAATTGGGACTTTAAAGGGATTCTTTACTGTTTTTGGGTTTTTATTCCATTTTCATCTTCTTCACAGTATTTGAAAACCTATAGAAGCAAACTCCTTTATCGAAATTTCCTTTTCTAGTACACGAAAAAAGCACATTTACAGGGTAAGGCGGCGAAAAGGCCTAACAATTGCAAATTCTCTCACATTCACATGCTCTCTCGCGCACGGCCGAGCTGTTAATCTATTCGCCGCCTTACCCTGTAAATGTGCTTTTTTCGTGTACTAGAAAAGAAAATTTCGATAATTTTGTTTGCTTGTATAGGTTTTCAAATACTGTGAAGAAGATGAAAATGGTATTAAAATCCAAAAACAGTAAAGAGTCCCTTTAAAGATATAATAAATGTTTAATGAAAGTATACCCCATTTTTGGAATTTTCTCAATTTTTATTAGCTTTTCGGAAAATTAAAAAAAAAGAGGGTAGGCCTTGTGTTTGGAGGCACAAGTGTTTGGAAGCACGTGTGTTTGGAGGCACAAGTGTTTGGAGGCACAAGTGTTTGGAGGCACAAGTGTTCGTTACGGTAGAGCGCACTTACTACAAACACAGCATTTTTGGGAAATAAAGTATTTTTATTAGAAAAAAACAATTTTAAGGATTTTTTAAAGAGTTTGATGGGATTAATAATGTTTCTTATTGCTTAATGTTCAGTTTGAATGCTTTTGATGTAAAATCATCTGGGGAAACTAGTAAAAATGACGAAAATGAGGATGTAAAGAATTTTTCGCGTAAATGTATCAAAAATTCGTTTGTTGTTTTTTCGTTGTCTTTGAGAATATAGTGTTGCCGTCAGATGGATTTGCGATTAAACTGAAAGTAGTAAAAATTTAATATGGGAATTATCAAGAAATTTCGGTATTTCGTTTGAAAACACATTTTCATCGTTCTTCGTGTATTACAAGACTTTAGCAACGACACGTTCCGCCCAATTTCACGGTTTTCATCATGTACAATTTCATTTTAAAGTTTGTCACGTAAAAACGATCCATATTTAAAAGTTTGAATCTGGAATGGTAAATGTGAATCATGACATTTTAGTCACTAACTACAAGGTGTTCAATAAATACCGCAGGACGCTTCAGACACATTTATTTTTAAAACTACGAGACGAAACTCTTTGAAGCTCCGAATAATTTTAATACAAATATATTTGTATACAATTTATTGAGAATTTTGCTACTCCTTGCATTTGTGTTTGAATCGGAGTCACGTATTGTAACCGAGTTCAAACCCTCTTTGCTCGCGGGTTTGAGCTTACATTTTTCAACGTTACTGACCGCCCAATTTTCATAAGAATCTGAAAAAAATTTCTAATGAAAGTTCGATTCTCACTTCAAACATATATTAAACTTAAAAGTTTGTAAAATGAGAAACAATTTTTTCACAGACACAGTTTTGGGAGCCTGCTTTTTCTTTTGTCAATTTTGGATCCATCAAAAAGTGAACTTTTCTGTATAAAATGAGCTAATCTTAATCTAGAACCCTAATTTTTCAGTATGGAATGTAGCTAAGGGAGAACGATAAAATAAATAAAACGATTTTAGATAATTTTCTATTTTGACTGTTTTTCCAACAAAAAAGTGCAAATTTTATAGTTTTTAATACGATATCCAAAATCTTCTGGTGAAGGATGATCCAAGTTCCCTAAAAATTATTACTGCACGTTAATAAGCTCCAAAGGGTTTCTAAAATATAAATAAAAAGTTTCTGATTAGTTTTTAGATAAGAACTAAGAAATATGAAGCTGCCAATATGTACAAACAAAAACTCGCGAGCTGCGAGCATTCGAACATGAAATTGGGTCTGGTTTTTCCTTCACCATTTCTCTAAAAAACGTCCTAATCACATGAAACTTTAAAATTAATGAGAAATAATATCAGGGAATTGAAATCAATGAAATTCTTGTAAGAAAATTTATTTTTCGTTGTACCACAGTAGGATATTCTTCCTGCAGTATTTATTGAACACCCTGTATATCAATCGAGACCTGTCATTTACAATAGGCCTTATTTAAATTCCGAATTTATATTACTATAGCATCCATAGTGAGGTTTTATTTTTAAATATATTTGTTGACCAAATGGGGTTGTATCTCCCGAACCCCATTTGAATATTTCAAAGCATTTTTCAAAGATTTCAGTGTGCCAATCGGCGAATTAAAAGGACCTCCTTATCTAAATTCTAAATTACATTTTTTGACCGTTTCTTTAAAAAAATGTATTATATCTCAGCCAAATTAGCTGCAAGTTGGTAAATTTGTGAAAAATGAAACCACAATGTACATCTGAAAATTTCATTCATAAAGCCTGAGCAAAAATATATTCTATTATGGAAAACAGTGTAAATATATTTTTAAAACTAGTTTTTCACGAAAATGTCTAAAAGTCAGTTTAAATCAAAGAAAGACATAGTTTAGAACATTTTTTACAAATGAATGTCTACAACTCTGAAAAAATTACTTCCTCTAAGGAACATTTTCTGAAAACGGTGATTATAATTTATGATTAAGGAATTTCTCAAGAGAGTGCAATGTCTTATTTTGAAGCAAAAATAATTAATTTTTTCTCAAAATTTCAATATTGATTTTCTCATAAATCAGAAACTGCAGCACAGAAAGACACATCCAATTGAGATGATCGAAATTGACTTCCGAAAACTATTTAATCACCGTGTGAAAATTAATGTAACCAAGTCCAGTATATTTTCATTCCCATCAATTTAGTAAAAATTAAAAATATCGTATTTGAAAATAACGAATTTCAGCTATTGAAACAGGTGACAATAATTATTTTTCACCTGTATAAAATGGAAATCAGTGTTTTTCTAATAAAAAAAAGGCTGCTATTATTAACAATCAAGTTTCAAACTATAATTTCTCAAAATTTGAGCCCTTCCGAGTACCTAGAACAATAGTTATGATCAAATTCTCCTTTATAAACTCTCAAGGAACTCTGGCGCTAGCGCTCCTTCCCCCGTTCCCCACATGTTCAGGTATAATTATACATAGTCAAGTGGTTGAAAGATCTCGTCAAGCAAGCAGGAGGTCAAGTCGTCGCAAGTTCGGTTCCAGGATGGGTTTATCGCTGACATTGCTTAACACCACCCACACTACGCGGCCGCCACGTGAAATTGCTATGCTATCCCGTGGCGGCTGCGAGAAAAATTTAGTTGCCACCGACCGATGTTCGACTAGCCATACCAGACTCAAACGACCAGTCGAGACCAGACTTGTCGCAAAGAAAGTTTGGCCCTGGGCCGACCCGGAGGTCTAAACGACAAGTCTGGTCGATACTGACCGAAAAAGTAGTTGAGAACTGATCCTAGAACTAGTTCCCCCCATTGTCTGAGTAGGTTCATTTTTACAAGCATTTTTTTATTTGCGGTACGGCTAATTTTGAAAATAAAATGTTTTAATCCGCTTTGTCTAACTTTTTTCTCAGATTTTAACATTTTTACTATCAGGGAAGTATTACATTAAATAACGCCGGAATAAAAACATGTCACAATTCTATCAATTTCCGTTCAGCACCTCGTAAAGAAATAGAGCACATCCTGCAAAAAAATAATTTGAAAACAAAACTCCATATCCCACAAGTTGTTTTTCTTTATAAGATTTCGTGATAATTTTACATGACAAACTTTAAAATGAAATTGTACATGATGAAAACCGTGAAATTGGGCGGAACGTGTCGTTGCTAAAGTCTTGTAATACACGAAGAACGATGAAAATGTGTTTTCAAACGAAATACCGAAATTTCTTGATAATTCCCATATTAAATTTTTACTACTTTCAGTTTAATCGCAAATCCATCTGACGGCAACACTATATTCTCAAAGACAACGAAAAAACAACAAACGAATTTTTGATACATTTACGCGAAAAATTCTTTACATCCTCATTTTCGTCATTTTTACTAGTTTCCCCAGATGATTTTACATCAAAAGCATTCAAACTGAACATTAAGCAATAAGAAACATTATTAATCCCATCAAACTCTTTAAAAAATCCTTAAAATTGTTTTTTTCTAATAAAAATACTTTATTTCCCAAAAATGCTGTGTTTGTAGTAAGTGCGCTCTACCGTAACGAACACTTGTGCCTCCAAACACTTGTGCCTCCAAACACTTGTGCCTCCAAACACACGTGCTTCCAAACACTTGTGCCTCCAAACACAAGGCCTACCCTCTCGAAAGATGGCCTGGAAACCCAAATTTTTGGAAATGTTCTATTTTACATAAAGTAAATTTAATAGGAAAAAATCCTGATTAGGAAAAAAAAATCAAAGATGGCCTAGAAACCCAGATTGCATTTCATCGCCCACGGTGTACATTTGGCAGTGTTCCAATCCATGTTTTTCGGCTTCTAGGTGGTTTTAGAAAATTTTAAAAACAGATTTGAAATGAGAATGAACTCTATTTTCATTTAAGGTACATTTATTAGCTTCGAAAGGTCCTCATTTCATTTGCGAACCCCCGGAATACTGGAAAAATCAACAAAAAAAGGTTTGCAGCCAAAAGAAATGAGACATTTATTAGCTGGAAAAATTATTGATTCTTTGAAATCTTGTAACAGAAAAATGTCGCTTTTTGTCATGGCAAAATCCCCCAAAACTTTTGGTTCCACATTCTATGTATTTGTTAGATTCTATTGTATTTCGCCGCAATGTGTACTTGGCAGCGTGCCAAGGCATCATCTGCTGCGTTTTGTTTTCAAAAAATGCCCCTTTTCAACAAAAAGGCCGTCATAAAAGTGGGTTTGGGAGAATAGAACTAGAGAAGGGAGAATAGGACTGGCGATACTAACATTGTTAAATAAATCGAATTTTTCCATGGTGTCGAAATTGTAAGCTTTTTTCAAGGAGTCAAAATTGTCAGATTTTATCACGATGTCAGGATTGTCAGATTTTGTCACATTATCAAAATTGTCGGATTTTGTAATTTTATCGAAATTTTCAGATTTTGTAAAATTGTCTTATAGTGTCAGATTTAGTCATATTATCGAAATTTTCATATTTTGTCAATTTGTCAACATTTTCAGATTTTGTCACATTTGCAAAATAGTCAGACTTTGTCAACGAGCCTAAAATTGTCATATTTTGTCAAGTTGTCAATATTTTCAAATTTTGTCAAGTTGTCAACATTTTCAGATTTTGCCACATTTGCAAAATAGTCAGGTTTTGTCAATGCTCCTAAAATTGTCAGATTTTTCCAAGTTATCAAAATTTACAGATTTTGTCAATGTGTCTAAATTATCGAATTTTGTCGCATTTCGTTGACTTTTGAAAATTTGCTAAAAATGTTCAAATTATCAAAATTTACTAAAAAATTTCAAATTATCAATCTTTTCTAGAGTGCATTGCCCATCGTTTCGAAAATTCCCCCCGTCAATTCAAAAAACCAAAAATTCAGTTCTATTCTAAAACCAAAAACTCAATTCTATTCTAAAATCAGTGAGACTATTCCCAAAAAAGCTGTGAAACATCGCTCCATTGAACGCTTGCTTGTCCCTTCCCTGCCCTTCTGTCATCATTTTCATATTTTTTTGAATCATCGCCACTTTTGCTCAGTTTTTTAAATTGATTAATTTTGGCAAACCTTTGAAATCCTGTTTTTCTCTAATTTTATCGCCTTACCTTTAAATCAATATCTTTTTTACAGCATTTCGCTCAAGCTTGTCCTCCGGTTTGGGAATCTATACTTCCCATTGGATCCGAAGGTTTTTATTTTATCAACATTGAGATGGATTTGTTTTGGCAAGTCAAATTGCGATACGATCTTTAATCATCGACTTCTTCTCCGGCTTTGGAATCTATATTTCCCAATTCATCCGGTGGTTTTTGTCAAAATCGATGTTAACGGAGATAAATTGGAAGAATGAGTAATAATTAAAGGTCGTTTCGAATGCAACTTGAAAAAATGGTGAGTTTTTAAAATTTTTTTAAAAATTTCAAACAATTATGAGCCTAATTTTGAAAAATAAAAAAGTAAAGTATTGAAAAAAAATTCAAAAAAATACCTCCGAGCTTTTTTGTCGACCGTAACCGGCAATCAATCGTGGCGAGACTCTCTGGTTTTGCAGAGTACACATTTTGTTCTTTGAAAATCAAGCAATTTGTTAAAGGGACATGTTGTCTTCATAAAAATGTCTCGCCGCGATTTCCGGGGTACTGTAGGGCGTAAAAGGAAGGTTTTTTCCTTTTTATTGATTAATCGAAAGAAAAATTCCTAAAAGGATATAAAAATGAAAGCAAAACAACATTGTTCGTCGATTTTCGCTAAAGACGCCAAAGTTTTTCAGATGTTCCAAAATTGAGCACCATTTGGAAAAAGAAGAACATCACAAAGGAACAGAGGAGAAGAAAGTGATGGTGAATATGACAGAAGTTGCAAAAATTACACGAATTGGGTCCGATCATCAAAACGTTGCATGGATAGAAAAGAACGCTGGGACATTTACAACAAAACGGCATCGTAAAACCGTTTCGTCAAAAATAGTAAGACCTAAAATTTGTTTTTGAAAAATCACAGTAATTAATTAAAATTTCCAGACATCTAAACGTAAACCGGAGCCGATTTCAAAAATGTCTTACAGTGGGAACAAAAGAAAGAGGTGAACAAACTTTTTTCGAACTATAATTTAGATAAAATGGTTTTGCATAATTTCGCGGAAATTTCCTCGCGACCGCAACGCCCTGAAATTTGAATTTCCCACCATGCATTGCGATGCGTTGCGGTCGCGTAGCGAGGAAATTCTCAGTGACGCAGTCGAAAAACAGCGGTTTTTTGTTTACTTTTCAAAAAAGGATAGAAATTACGTTAATTTTAAAAAAGATATTCAAAAAACGGGGTTTAACAGACTTTTTTCAGGTTCACGATCGCACAAGCAACGCAGAAAAAATGTGGGTGATGATGAGGCAGGTCATGTATCTTCTGAAATGGGAAACGGATTAGATGGTAGCGGTTTCAAACAGTTTTCGAAAATGCGTATATTATTTCTAGGTATTTAACGAGGAGCAGCAAGAGATATTGAGAATCGTGTTGAGTGAGATACTGTCTGCGAATAACTTCAGAACAATCATCAGAAGAACGAATGTCTTCCCAGAAGCTGTGATCGGATGCAACTGGTAAAATTACAATCGAAAGTGTAAATAAAGCATTTTTTGCAACATTTTCAGACATCAACCATTTGTCGTCAGCGGGTAAGATTCCAAGGATCCATCTTGAAGCCTACATGCTGTTCAGAACAACATATCTGCCATATGGAATGGTGTTGGAATGGGAAATCGCCAGTTTTTAAGCGTTTCTGCTAAATAAATTAATTTATGCTAAAAAAATGTTCTGAAACAAACTTCTAATACAACTCTATTAAAAATCTGAATTCCTACGATCAAAAAAATGCGGCGGTCATATTTCCTAGAGCACAACAACATCTAGGGATCGAAATCTTTTGCCAAAGTTTGAAAACAAAGTGAGAAATCTATAAAAAGTTGGCATACTCTTGATTTTTGACGACATGCTGCAGATTTATGGAATCCGCGAAGATTCATGTTAACATCACATTCAGGAGCATCTTAAATTCTTGGAAATATGGAGCGAAATGCGAAATTTATGAGTTGAAAAAGTTATTGAATTTTTTAAAATCTTGTAACAAAAAAAAGGCACTTTTTGTCTTGTCAGGATCCGCCTCGACTTTCGGCTCACATATGTTTTTCTTAGATTCTATTGTATTTCGCCGAAATGTCCACTTGGCAGCGTGCCAGTGCATCATCTGCTGCGTTTTGTTTTCAAAAAATGCCCCTTTTCAACAAAAAGCCCGTCATAAAATTGGGTTTAGGAGAATAGAACTATAGAAGGGAGAATAGAACTGGCGATACTAACATTGTCAAATAAATGTAAAATTTTGCCAAGGTGTCGAAATTGTAAGGTTTTTGCAAGGAGTCAAAATTGTCAGATTTTGTCAGTTTATCAAAATTGTCAGATTTTGTAAAATTTGTCTAATAGTTTCAGATTTTGTCAGTTTATCAAAATTGTCAGATTTTGTAAAATTTGTCTAATAGTTTCAGATTTTGTAATATTATCGAAATTTTCATATTTTTTCAAGTTGTCAAAATTGTCTAAATGTGTCACATTTTGTCAAGTTGTCAATATTTTCAGATTTTGTCAAGTTGTCTAAATGTGTCACATTTTGTCAAGCTGTCAATATTTCCATATTTTTTCAAGTTGTCAACACTTTCATATTTTGCCACATTTGCAAAATAGTCAGATTTTGTCAACGAGCCTAAAATTGTCAGATTTTTTCAAGTGACCAATATTTTCAGATTTTGTCAATGTGTCTAAAATTATCGAATTTTGTCGCATTTTGTTGAATTTTCTAAATTTTCTAAAAATTTTCAATAATCCAAATTTTCTAAAGTCCGTCATCGTTTCGAAAGTTCCCCCCCCCCCGTTTCACAAAAAAGTCAATTCTATTCTAAAATCATGACAAATGTTCCCAAAAAAGCTGTGAAACTTCGCTCCATTGAACGCTTGCTTTATCTCCCTTCCCTGCCCTTCTGTCATCATTTTCATATTTTTTGAGTCATTTACACTTTTGCTCAGTTTTTTAAATTGATTAATTTTGCCAAATCTTTGAAATCCTTTTTTTATCTAATTTTATCGTCTTACCTTTCAATATAATTTTTTACAGCATTTAAAGCTCAAGCTTGCCCTCCGCTTTGGGAATCTATACTTCCCAATTCATCCGGAGGTTTTGTATCAAAATTGAGAGAAAATTTGGATTTCATCTAAATAGAAATGAGAAAGAAAAACAAGAAGCATTGGAGCAATGATGAGTTGAAAATGAGCAACAGGACACCAACTTGAGAAAATGGTGAGTTTTAAATTTGAATTGAGAAATGTGCATTCTTCTGTGAAAAATCTGGAAAATCCTTGATTTTCATGAATTCTTGAATAAAACTTTGATTATCCAAAGAAGGACTTTAAAAGCTTGTTGCTTAATCGATCTCAAATTCAATTTTAGATGCCTAAGTGGAAAAAATTGCAAAAAAGAGCACCCGGAATCGAACTTTGGTCTCAAAAACCATGAAGCTCGATTTCCGGGCTTAAAAAATCAAGAAAAAATACAAATCACCCGAATTTCAAAAAAAAAACGAATATTATTTGCAATCTGAACCCATTGCAGGAGAGAAGTTATCCACTCATCCATAAACAATGCAATTTGGGCTTCAACTGGATTCAATCCTATTTTATTCAATTAGAGATGGTAAATATTATTTTGAAGCATGCACTTTGAAGGCAACAACCCATGCATCAAATAAGGCAAGTTAAATTTTTAATCACAAAAATTATGGATTTCAAACCAACTTTTATTGAAAAAAATCTGAAAATATTGTTTAAAAATGGAAGGGGGCTCCGGAGAGCTCAGAAATGGGGGTCAGATGAGTAAGAACCAACTGCTAGCAAAAAAAACATTTTTAAGTCGAAAAAATATTAAAAACCGAAAAAATTAAAAAAAAAGCTAATATGGCAGAAGAAATCTGGGTTTCTAGGCCATATAAGGAAAAATACCGAAACATAGCCTAGAAACCCAGATTGCATTTCGTCGATTTTGTTTAATTTTTATCGGTTTAGCGTATTTTTTCGACTTAAGAATTTTCGTCGCTATCAATTGTTAGATAACCATATTCTTATTCACCTGACATCCATTTCTGAGCTCTCCGGAGCCCCCTCCGGAGCCGCCTTAGCTCTCCGGATCCCCCTTTGAAAAAATAGTGCAGGCGGTCTGACGATTTTTCAAAACTTCCAACTTTTTTTGTAAAACCTATTAATCGATAGATTAATCAACTACTTAATTAGTTTAAATTTTTTAAATGCTCGTAAGCGTATCCATAAGAAGCTGTTACGATTCCGGGTGCTCCCCTTTTTTCTGCATTTCTATAGTTTTTTGCATTTTTCCCACTTTCGGAAAATATTTAATTGAATTTTAAATCGATTGAACAGCATTTAGGCTGTTTTCAAAAATATTCGAATTGCTCGGATATTCTTCTTTAACTAATTCTTTAAACAATTGCATAAAAATACTAGGAACTGCCATGATGCAAAAAATAGAAAAAAAACGGCGGCCTAGAAATTACAGACAAACGGGAAAAAGTTCGAAAATTGATATTTTTTATTACAGACTTGCTCATGGACACCACAACAATTCCCAAGAGAACATTGAACTGTTGGATGTTTTTGGAATGGAGCTCAATCTCGTTTGAGGATTTTTAATACTTGTATCGAATTTTGTAAAATAAAAATAAATTAATCGATAGCGTTGTTTCTTCTGTTTTTTACCTGCATCTTCCGTTGGAATCGAAAAGATATTTTATTTTTGTGCTCCAGAAAAAAATGCATCGAAATATGTTGTAAATATTTCACCACAACTCGTATACCATCTGCTGCTTCGTCGCCAAAGAGCCCCCGTCATAAAAATGGTCGGAAGGTGATTTACTCAATTTTCCCCGACGTTCACTAAAAACCTTGTAAACTTTTGCTCCTCTCTAACTGACCTTAGGTACCTGAATTAGGACACAATATTGCCAAAAAGGCAATATTTCCGAAATTCTGAGAAACTTTGCTCCAACGCACAACTTTTGAATTTGAATTTCTGGCGCCTTTCGCGCTTTTTCTTGTCTCGTTTTTTTGTCGATGGAAAATTTTAAAGTAATTTATCCTTAAGCCCTCAATTTCTTGACGAAAATTAGCTACCTTTTTTAAAGCCAAATTTCGCTTTATTCGCGCTTACTCGCGCTTAATTTTCGCACAAAATTCCCCCTTCGAACATTTCCCAAAATTTTTGGTCAACTTCTCTAAACCTTTCGCATCCTGGTGTCTCTTTTTCCAACACACTCTCTATCATTGCTGCAGTGCTCTCTATGTCTGCGTACTCCTCATTTGAACGACTCTTTGGAGACCACCCAGTAGTTTAATGTGTTGTAGACATTAGGGGTGGCGTCTGATGGGTTACGGTAGCTGGGAATGGAAAATATTTATCTTAACTGTACCTAATTATACTTTTTTTGAAATTTATGCGTTTTTCAGACCATGGTCAAAACTAGATCCCAAAGAATAAGATCCGAAATGCGTGGTGGGAGCGAGGACGTTCAGAGAGAGCTCCCAAGTGAGCAGAACGAAAACGATGCCGGAAATGACGTAGATTTTTCAGAAATAACTTTAAAAAAAAATAAAAACATTATTTCAGCAACCAGAAAGCGTTCAAAACCAAGTTGAAGCTGCCAATAATGATCAAGATGCATTGGACGAAAAATTGGAGAAACTAACATCGGAACTTGCCCAGAAAATTGAAGGTACGATTAATTTTCATCATCTGACACCCTATCTTTAATGAAAATTATAAAAATTGGTTTCTAGACCATCAATATGGTTTCTAGGCCGTAAATTGGTATTCTAGGCCGTAAATTGGGTTTCTAGGCCGTAAATTGGTATTCTAGGTCATCAAGTGGTATTCTAGGCCATGGATTGGGGTTCTAGGCAAGACATTATTTAGTTTTTAGGAAATTTATTAGCTTTTTTTCTCATGAATTTTTTTTCTCTAGGTTAGAATTCGGGTTTCTAGGTCATAAACTAAGATTCTAGTGAATATATTCACTAGCACTCTTCCTTTAAAGATTAAAAAAACCTAAATAATCTATTATTACAGAAGTCAAGGCCGGTATAGCTCTTGCCCATGCTGAATCAAGCGCAAGATGGTATAGGAGAAGCAAAGAGATCGAAAAGATGGTCCATAAAGCGAGCCGCGAAATACAAACGAGAACAAACAACAAGTTTGCCGAAGTGAAAGAATCCTGCGAAAAGGCGTTCCGAGAGGAAACTCAGAAGATCCTGGCAAAATTGGAGGAGGTTTCCGCGACGGTTGCGGCCGGGAATCGCGAACAGGTGATTGAGCGAGCTTTAAAGGCTTTCGGGGCGAGACGGGTGAAAATGACATGGCGATTGAGAGCAAGGAAATTAGAATGCATTTTTCAGGTCGAGCATTTGCCGATTTTGGGTCCAAGCAATCAATAAACAATGCTCAACTATTTTGTGCGTGCTCAATTATATGCTTATTTCAATCTACTGCTTTTGAAAACGGGATGTGGAAGCTCCCCCGATGAATTGAATGTCGAAACTGTGTACACTGATGTAATTTAGAGCTCATTCGAATTTTGAGCCGCCACTTGGAGCTTGTATTTTGAAGCTTTGTCACTTGCTCAGAATGAGCATTGAAAAATTCAAAATTTGGCCAAAAATATTAAAAAATTGTCGAGTTTCGTACCCAATTCCGAATTTTTCAGCCGAGACTCACAGTTTCTTTTCGACTGGGATTTTTGTTGCGAAACAATTTCTAAAGATGAGAATGAAATTTTGAGCTTTTGAAATTTATTTGGTAAATTTGGACGATTTTTTCAAAACTTTCGGCACAATTTAGACGATTTCTAATTCGTTTAAAAGGTGGCCAAATTCGATCAAAATTCTACTCAAACCAGTTGACGGCCAGAATTTTGAGGCATTCATAAAGAGCTCTTTCTACGTCAGTGTGCCGAGTTTCAGAAATTTCAGATTCATCGGGGTGGGCTTACATCCCTTGATTATTTTGGTAGTTTTCTTTTTAATTAAAAAAAATCGTTCCTGTAACATTCTTCTTGCCAATTCACTTCAGAACAATTTTTCTGAAACAATGTGTATAATACTTTAAAGACAGTGTACCAGCTAATTTGCCAGATTTTAATTTCAAAAATTCGACCCTCTTCTCACCGGTGTATTACAATTTATGCGAAAGCATATCAAAAAATGAGCGTTTTTTAACAACGGTTCAAAGTTGAAAAAAAACAATCAAATTTTGAATGCTCTCCGGATGGTGCGACGCGGTCGGAATTGGCGCGAAACACAATAATTCAAATGTGGCTACATATTTATTTGTTTTCTCGATATTCTGGGCCACCATTTGAAATTTTATTCTAACTGGTAAGCTGTCTTTAATGCACATTTTCAGGCTTCTCACTTTCTTTTTTGTTATCAATAAACTTAAATTGTTTCAGTTCAAGCTTCAGAGTGTGTTGTGGTGTAAACAATTTCAGATTCATATATTTATTGGTCAGAAATAGTGGTTTAATTATCAATATATTGGAAAAATAGAAACGAAACGTAAAGGAGGACGTACTGTCATTGCAAAATTTTTTTTCAATCGATTTTACGTACACTCCTCCTTTAACAATAATGAAGACATTTAGTGCTTCTCAACATTGACCACGAAGTGAGGTTGTTTGGTTTGTTTAACGCGTGCTGCTCTTCTCTTCTTCTGTCGCAGCTCCATGTACTTGTGGTAGTTGTAAGCCGCGAGAATGCTGGAATTAGAATTTTTTTGGAATCTGTCTGAAAGTGGTGTGAAGCTCTAGCTTACATCAACATCAGGATCATCAGAATCTTCAAGACCTCTCTGAGAACAACCTCATAATCGACGCCTTGATCCATTTCGTCGGCGCTTTCGCTCTGAAAATTTCGGGGACATTTTTTCCCTAACTAGAAACTCCTAAATACCGTGGATCCTGGAATCAAGCGTGCCGCATTTGAGGCTCGCATCTCCAACGGAATATGTTGAGCCTTGACATGGCAAGCGAAGATAAGAGCGAGAAAAACGGTTTTGAGGAAATGCATCTCGGAAATTAGGAATGAGGATTCCTCGAAATTTCCAGAAGGTGGTCCTTGTACAATTTCTAGGGGGTGGACCTTATCGAAGAATTCTGAGAATCCATTGACGTCAATGGAAACGCCCCCCCCCCTTTTTCAGAAAAATGAACCGTAATGTAATAAATCTCATCAACCAAGGGCCAGACATAATATTTCAGCATTTCACCCCAAAAATAGGACGAAATTTCTTGTTTCTTGAATTTTTAATGAGATCCATCCGATGGTTCTATAAATTTTGTGAAATTTTTTTTGGGAGCCACGGATTTGAATGTGCTCAATTTATTACTCAATTTTTTTCGCCGAAAACGAATTCTAACCCCCAAAGAAAGTGAGAAAAAATGTCTATATCGTCACAAAAAAATCTCCTAGAGAATTTCGGAAAAAAAGACATTTTGATGGTATATTTGAACAAATTGAGCGAAAAAAAGATTGAAAAGATTGGACACCTAGAGTCGGGAAAAATCGAGTTTTATAAAATCTAGTTTAAAGGCAGCTTGTCAGTTAACACGATCCAAATTCCTTGCAAAAAATCAAAATTCGAATGGGAGCCCAGGTGACCGTCAGAACAATACCGATATGCATCCAAATTCAAATAATTGTGTTTCGCGCCAATTCCGACCGCGTTGCACGGACCACGACCGCGTCGCACGGACCGGCGCGCATTCAAATTTTCATTTTTGGACCGCTGCTATAACGCGTGTATTTATAGGTGTGATTTCGTAGAAATTGCATTGTACTAATGAGCGAAAGCTCTAATTTTTGTAATTGAAATCAAGCAGGGTAAAATAAACTGGTATACTGTCTTTAAGATTATTTTTGAAACAGTATTTTTCAGAACTTATGATCCCTTTTTGAGGGATCATAACTCTGCTCAACAATTCTCATTTTTTATAAAACTATACCATTTTGTTCAGAAAATAATGGCAAATTTAGAAAAGTGTAGAAATTATCAAAATTGTCTCTAAAAATTATGTAAATTACACCAAAAAAAATGTTTTTTAGAGTTCGAAATGAGTATTTTTGAGTCATTGTAACTCGACGCTAATTTGTCCCTTTTTTATAAAAAAATAAACAATTTTTTCAGAAAATTATGGAGAATTCAGAAAAATACAGAAATGCTCAAAATTGTCCCTAAAAATTATGTGAATTACACCAAAAAGATCGCTGCTGTGACGCGTGTATTTATCGGTGTGATTTCGCATAAATTGCATTGTACTAATGAGAGAACGCTCTAATTTTTGAAACTAAGAACAGGTAGGGTCAAATTAACCGAACAGCTGTCTTTAAGCAGAATTGGAAAGTTTTTCAACAGTTTTTGTTTTAAGTTTTTGACATTCATTTTATTTTTCGTTTTAAAGACAGTGTGCTAGTTTTTTCAACCTTATCAGTAGTTAAAAATTCTTTCTTTTTTTAGAAATAATGACAAAAAATTAGAAAAGGGCCAAAAGTTCCAAAAATGTCAATTTCTAGCCGTATACAAATACGCAAATGTTTGGATTCTCAATAAAAATCAATTTTTAGATCGAAGACTAAAATTTGAACCCAGAAAATATAAAGATTTTATTTTTCATTCTTTTTAAATTAAAGACAGTATGCTTGAATGTATAGAACATTTTTTGTGAAAGATTTTATAAATTTCAGCAGTTTTTTCAGTCAAAAAAAATTTTTTTTTTGAAAAAAATAAATTTCGTGAAATTTGTCAGAATTAGTTCAAGATTCTATGTTTTGAAGACCAGTTTGTTATTATTTGAAATTTTTTTAATTTGTCACAAAAATATTTTTAGAAAATTATATTTGTCCAAAAAACAAAACAAAAATTTCAGCATTCGGTCAAACCTTTTGTAAAATTAATTTGTCATTTCAATTTGACAATTTTAGTGTATATTTAATGTACTTAATTTTTTTCGATTTTTTTTCGGGACTTCTAGGTCCTAAAATATGTTTAGAAAATGCTATTTTTTTGCCATTTTCAATTAAAAATTTTTTTTTTCATTTATTTATAAATAATCATATTTTTATCAATTTTAAAACATTTATTTCGGTCCCTCAGGCCTCATTTAAAATCGTTTATTGCTTCGAAAATATTTCACAAGGGGAATTTCTCAAACTTTCATCCGTTTAGCTTTTGATTCGGCCTCTTCCTTCTCAATTTCGCATAACCTCCTGGAAAGAGCGTCTTTTCTCACAGTTTTAGAACTATGAGTATCCTTAATGTAGCTTCTGATATCATCCTCTCTCAAGTTACTGATCACATGTTCCTGAAAAACAAAAATAATTTCTTACAAGAACTGAAAACCGGAATTTACCTGAAATTTCGACAATTTGTAACGTTCAGCGTAGCTAAGCTTCCCTTCGGCACAAAAATTGCATTCCGGCGAAACTAAATAATCTTCACATTGTGCCGTCAAAAATGGGATTTGGTAGGTTTCGGCGAGTTTCAGGAAGTGGTTAAAATTCTCATCTGCGAAAATTTGAATTTTTTCGAATTTTTCAAATAAATCACTTACGTGTGATCATATAGCTATGATTATGATTCAGAAGACGAACGAAAGCTAGAAGAGTTTTATAATCTGTGTTATTGATCTCGAAATGAGAGGATGAATTCGAGGAGAGCATTTCACGAAACACTGATGAGGTTGACATGAGAGCCTGAAATCATAGAGTTTATTTGAAACCAGCCGTTTATCGCCGCTTCGCGGTTAAAAGTTTCTCTCTATTGAACTTTCTGTGGATTTTTTTTAATTCTGCGCAAATATTAACATCCTGAGCACTTAATTTTCATATCAGAATAAAGTTTTTAGTCCTTTTTTTTAAAGTTCCTTCTTGCATGTTCCTAAACTGTCTTAGGACCCATTTTACTACGTTGGAACACATTTTCCTAAGCTGTCCTAGAATGTTCCATAGGCCCTGGACCCATTTGACCATCTTGGAACACATTTTCCTGAACTGTCCAGCATCTAGAATTTTCTGGAAGCTTCTAGTGCATTCTGGAATTTTTCTATAATTTTCCGGAAGCTTCTAGAGCATTCTGGAATTTTCCGGAATCTTCTAGAATTTTCTAGAGCATTCTGGAATATTCTGGAATTTTTTTGAAGCTTCTGGAATTTATTGGAAGCTTCTAGAGCATTCTGGAATTTTCTGGAATCTACTAGAATTTTCTAGAACATTCTGGAATTTTCTCGAATCTTCTAGAGCATTCTGGAATTTTTCTAGAATTTTCTGGAAGCTCCTAGAGCATTCTGGAGTTTTCTGGAAGCTTCTAGAGCATTCTGGAAGCTTCTAGAGCATTCTGGATTTTTCTAGAATTTTCTGGAAGCTTCTGGAATTTTCTGGAATATACATTTTTTTTAAATACATATTTTTTCAAATTTCAAACTTTGGAGGGTAATTACTCAATCCTCGATATTACCTCCCTTGTTAAAGGGGCTCGAATTTAAATTAAAACTCACATATTTGTCAACATATATTTTCCTATCCGCCACTTCGAGACAAACTTCAGAATCAATATTCAAAGGTGCTGAATAATTTCCAAAGAGTCCACAAGTCCATTTGACTCTCAACTGCGCTTTTATTTTGAAAATTTGGTTCTCAGTCTCGATAAGATCCAAATCCACAAGCTCATCGATTTCTGGAAACTCGGTGAAACAGAAAGATGGCCTACTCCTCGTGAAGCATGCATGACAACTCGCTAGAACCTTCTCGCCATTCTCTTTTGTAAGTTCAAAATCGATTTCCGTGTCGATTGTCCATGGATTCGTTTGATCGTTCTCTGGGAGACAACATATGATGACTTCGAGAGTGTCACCATTTTTTTCGTCATCAACGTAATTGTCATATTCGTTGGTGAAATAAAACCCAGTATTAATTTTTGAACCCCTTCGGTATTCCATTTTGTAATCAATATTGGCATTTTCCACACATACTTCAAGATGTATAGTCCCCTCGGTTTCCATGTTTGTTGCAGTGTTCATTCTGAAAAACTCGAATAAAGGAGGACTTTACGGAGATAATAAATGCACCTTGAATAAAAATAGACTTCATTCTCATTCCAAATCTGTTTTTAAAATTTTCTAAAACCACCTAGAAGACGAGAAAATGAGCTTCAAAACAATGACCTAGAAAAAGGTTCCCCTGGCCGAACTTTTTCCTATGAGAATTCCTCACGTAATAGTGCTCGCGGACTAGTTTTCGCCGGTGACCAATTTTTCTAGGCCATTGTTTTGAACCTCATTTTCTCGACTTCTTAACAAATTTTAAAAACAGGTTTTAAATGAGAATGAAGTCTATTTTCATTAGTTTGTTTACTAATTTTTAATTTTTGTTCTAATCAATTCCGAATCACCAATTATTAATGGATTTAACTAAAAAAACATTTTTTCGGGCGCCCGCGGGTCCAAAACAGCTCCCGAAAGAGTGCCGAAAACAGGCGGTGGCAGTGGAAATCGGGTGGTGCCACCGCCTGTTTTTGGGATTTTCGAGGACCGTTTTGGTGAAATGAAAATTTTAAACAGATTTTTTTACTGATTCAATTAATTATAGGTGATTCTGAGTCTGTTAATACCAAAATTGAAAATGGGTAAACAGACACTTTAGGGTACATTTATTAGCTCCGTAAAGTCCTCCTTTAACCGTAGAAAAAAAGAGGTGAGCATTGAGAAACAAAAAGTAGATAAATAACCATTCGCACCACGCACGCCGATAATAAAGCATCTGGCGGTTCATCAATCAGCAGCGCGGCATAAAATGCAAACAGAAAACTTTACATTATGCAACTTGGTCTCTAGTCGAGCGCCAGGTGCCCTCTACTGACGCAACTCTCAACGGATTATATCACGAAGGCCCATAGAGAAGTGTATTCCGATTATAAGTTGAATATTTCAGACCATGATGATATTTCAGTGAAAAATGAGCAGTTTTCCGACCTGGGTCGGATTCCGGATAAAAATTCGGATCGGATCCAGGGATGGGCGGGAACGACCTGTCGGGAAATTTTTCGGGAAATGTTTTTCCCCGTTCCAGAGACCGCGAAATTCCGGGAAATTTCGTAAAAGCAACAATTTTTCGAACCGCTAAATATCCGAGGCAATCGATCCTATCCGACCCGTTCAAAAACTCGTAACTTTTGCCGATTACCTATAATCCCCCAAACGTTTTAAAACATCAAAGGACTCTAAACCGCCTTCTTCATTAGGTGCCAAAATTCAAGTGCATTTTTATGGTATTTGATAAACCGAATATTCACTTTTTTTCGGATTGAAGTGCATTTTGAGCATATGCCCTCTACTGATGCAACTCTCAAAGGATTATATCACGATTTCTTTCAAGGCCCCGTAGAGAAGTGTATTCAGATTGTAAGTTGAATTTTTCAGGCCATGATGATATTTCAGTGAAAAATGAGCAGTGTTCCGACCTGGATCGGATTCCTGATAAAAATCCGGATCGGATCCAGGGATGAGCGCGAAATTCCGGGAAATTTCGTAAAAATCGGGAAATTCGAAAAGTTAACTCCAAATACCGGTTATATCCTGATTTTATCGTTTTTTCTAGGTTTTCAGAGTTAATAAACATCCAACGATAAAAACTAAAGGATAAAACAGGAATCAACGCAAGATTTCGAATTAAACAAATATTTTTCAGAATCGCATAAATGAGTATAAAATTAAGAAAAATGTTAAGTTTTCTTATTTGAGACTTCCGAAGACATATTAATCCATTTTAGTAAAATTTTCGTTGATTTTTGTAGCTTGATCTTTTCGAAATTTTGATTTTCTTGATGTTTTTCTATTTTTTCTATTTAAAAAGTTTCCCGAAATTTCCTGAAACTTTTCGGAATTTTCGGGAAGGAAAATTTCCCGTCATGGTACCGGGAAAACTGGGAAATTTTAGAATTCGTCGATTTCAACATTTCACGAAACACTGATGAAAAGCACATGAGGGCCTGAAACGATCCGAAATATGAGAGTCGGAATCATTTGATCTCGTAACAAAATTTCCTTGAATATTAATCAAGCAACAATTATTCGAACCGCCAAATATCCGAGGCAATCGATCCGATCCGAACCCTAATCTTGGCCTGTCCAAAAACACGCAACTTTTCCGATTATCCATAATCCCCCAAAAGTTTTAAAACATCAAAGGACTCTAAACCGCCTTCTTCATTAGGTGCCAAAATTCAAGTGCATTTTTATGGTATTTGATAAACCGAATATTCACTTTTTTCGGATTGAAGTGCATTTTGAGCACCGCCCCATCAAACCCGTTATAAAAAGTCGTTTCATGCCGCTTTTTTAATCTTCATAAATTATTTTTTTCCTAAATTCCTTTGAAATTTAGGAACAAACAAATTTATAAATTCCTCAATTTGCAGAAAATGACGTCACGTGGCACGCAATTGGAAGGAACTATTATTTACCCGCTTTATCTGGAGAAGGAGGACGAGTACTATTACTGGCAGGAATTTCCAGAGCCAGTTATCGTTCAAATTGGGAATTTTCAATGGTGAGTTCGAATTTGTATTTCCAATATACCTATTGCTTATTTTAGTATTTTTTGCTTTCAGGAGCCTAAAAGTGAAAGTTATGACAGACGACCGTTTCATCGACGAATTTGACGTTTATGTGGATGGACCCGATGAGATGGAAATCGGGGATTTCTTCCGAGTAACCATTGACTGTCTTCCAGTGGAGGACGAACAAACGAACTCATGGAAAGTTGACACCGAAATCGAGCTTGAACTCACAAAACTGAATGGCGAGAAGATCCGAACAAGTGACGTTGAACTCTTCAAGAATGATACAACAACACTCACTTTCTGGGATCTTCTACTGATCGATGACTTTGTGGACCCGGACGTTGAGGAGGAGCAAGAGATTCTAATAAAGGTGCATTTACGTCTAGAAGAATTGTGAAATATCCTGAATCTTAATGTTACAATTGTTGATGACTTCAAATAAATGTTTTATTTTGAAAATTTTCTTAAATTTTTTTCCCTCGAGTTTCAAGAAGTTTTCCTAAAAACTTACTTTCAGAAAAAAGTTTTAAAAAAATATGACAGGTACGGTTCTCAGTCAAAAGCGCGCCATGAATTGCAAACAGAAACCTTTACCGCCATTACGCAACTAGGATTTTTAAATCTCGCACCAGGTGTCCTTCAACGACGCGACTCTCACTTTCAAGAGCCAGACTTTCAAGGGCCATTCGCTTTCAAGGGTCATTGAAATTTGGAGATATGATTTTTAGGTAATTTTTTAAAATGACTTGTTTCACCTTGAAAATTGGATAATGTTCGGAAAATGTTTATATCAATCGGAAGCTTAGAACCTTTTCTACTCAGGGAAAGCAATGTACCGGAACATTCCCATTTTGTCCGTGGACAAGTCCCGAACCGTCCCGGACATTTACAGTTTTGCTCAAACATGTCCGATTTTCAAAAACTTTACTGCAAATGAAAGTGAGAGCATTACTGACCTCCTTAGTAAAATTTGGAGGCTCTAGCTGAAATCTTTGATACTGAAATATGCATTTCATTTTCATTATTTTATTTTTCGATCAAATAAAGCCGCCAACAAACAAATGTGTAACATTACTCGAAAATTAGGTGGAGCTTCAAAATTTCACCAAAGAGTTCAGTAACGCTCTAGCTTCATTTCCAGTGAATTTTTTGAAAATCGGACATGTTAGAGCAAAACTGTAAATGTCCGGGACGGTCCGGGATTTGTCCACGGACAAAATGGGAATGTTCCGGTGCATTGCTTTCCCTGAGTATAGCGCTATTCGTCAAATAACGAGTTGCGAACATTTTGAACGGTGAAAATGAATCATTTTCTAATCGAAATTTTCAGAAAATTCGAAAAACTTTAGAACTCGCGATATCATTAGAAAGCCTGTAAACCTCTGACTCCAAATCTGTGAAAATTTTGAAATTTTGTCATTTTTGAATAGTGATTAAATCGGGTTTTCTTCATTTTTGCAATATTATAGAGGAGAGGTGGAAAAGAAGAATACAAATGAATGAAAGTGTCCCTTCCCTGTCCTACGGAAGGTCTTATATCAATTTCTGAAACAATAGGGTTTTAACTCTTTATCTTGAAAAATTTCAGAAAATTTTTACATCATTCGATAGCTGAAAATTAGCTCTATCTGAATATGTTAAAATTAAGAAGTTCTCAGACTTGTGACATCTACAATCAGCCACTTTCATGCTTCAGATTTCAAGGAATTCCTGAAAATCCAGGCTTATTTCATTTATTTCGAAAGCCTATGTAATTCTGAAACGGATTAATTTGAAACTTCTAATTTCAGGCATTTTTGAAGTGTAATTACTTGAGTTTCAAATTTTGAACTCTCTCCATGTAATGGCAAAGCAGAGATGAAAAAGAAAAAGACAATCGGTAGATGCAACGCTCCACTGCTGTCGTTCTTCGGCAGGAAACCGGCTTGTTCCTGCCTTGCGAAAAATGTTTTAAAAATCCATGAAAATCATGCTTTGCATCCTGAAATAAGGATAATTTTATACAAATTGATATATCGTTCGAAAGCTGGAAATCAGCGCCATCACAATATTCTCAAATTAGGAACTTTTCAGGATTTTGACAACTGAAATGCGTCACTTTCTTGCTGAAATTTTCAAGAAACTTCAAGAACCGCTGTCCTTTTCCATTTCATTCGAAAGCCTGAAAAATTCTGTATCGGAATATTGTGGAATTAAAAATTTCAGAGATTTTTGAAGTGTGATTACTTGAGTTGCAAATTTTGAATTCTATCGATGTAATGGAAGAAAAGAGAAGGAAAAGAAAAAGACGCCTGTCACTTCTCTCCATTGTGGTCGTCCATCATTGCAAAGCTGGGTTTCAATGCGTATAATGCACGAACTTCATGAAAATTATGATTTTCAGCTTAAAATCTGGAGCGTTCCTTGATGTTCCATATCTTTTTCGAAAGCTTAGAATCAGCCCCATTACATGAATCTGAAAACAGTATTTTTTTTGCTATTTTCGTAACCATAACGTTCAATTTTCTTCTTGAAATTTCAAGAAATGTCAGGAATTCTTAAATTTGACGATATCAATAGGAAGCCTAACACATTTCTACTCGGAATATACTAGAATTTTTGATTTTTATTACGTTTGAAGTGTGATTACTAAGGAATAAACTTTCAAAATTTGATATACGACAAAGAAGATATGAAAAAGAAAAAGACAATCGGTTGATGCAACGCTCCACTGAAGTCGCTCTTCAGCAGGAAACGGGCTTGTCCCTGCCGAATGAAAATAATTTCAAAAATCCCTGAAACTTATTAATTTCAACTAGAATTCGTGATAATTTTCTGAATATTGATACATCGTTCGAAAACTGAAAATTAGCGTTATCGCATAACTCTCAAATTAAGAATTTTTCAGGATTTTGACAACTAAAAAGTTTCACTTTCTTGCTAAAATTTTCAAGAACCTTCGAGAACCCCCACACTTTTTCATTTCATTCGAAAGCCTGAAAAATTCTGTATCTGACGGTTTTGGATTTAAAAATTTCAGACATTTTTGAAGTGTGATTACTCGAATTTTAAATTTTGAATTCTCTCTATGTATTGAAAGAAAAGAGAAGGAAAAGAAAAAGGCGCCTGCCACTTTCACCAATGTGGTCGTCCATCATTGCGAAGCTGGGTTTCAGTGCGTTTAATGCACGAACTTCATGAAAATTATGATTTTCAGCTTACAAACTGGATCATTTTCCGACGTTCCATATCTTTTTCGAGAGCTTAGAATCAGCTCTATCACATGGATTTCAAATTAAGAAGTCTTCAGTGTTTTGACGGCTAAAACTGTTTGTTTTCTGCTTCAAATTTCAAGAAGTTTTAGGAAAACCGAGACTTCATAGCATCAACAGAAAGCCTGAAATTTTCCGAATTGGGTACCGTAAGAATTCTGGATTTTCGCCATATTTGAAGTGTGATTACTTGATTTACACATTTTAAATTTTGTTATCTAGTGAGACGAGAAGGAAAAGACAAAAACAAACTCTTTATAATTCGCTCCATTGATGTCGTTCTTCGGCAGGAAACGGACTTGTCCCTGCCGTATGAAAATAATTCAAAAAATCAACGAAAAAACTGAATTTCTACTTGAAATCTCGATCATTTTCTGGAGATTCATATGTTTTTCGAAAGCTAAAAATCAGATCAACAATGATTCCTCAATTTGAAATTCTTAGAGACTTTTTGAAATTCAGAGACAATCACTTTCGTACTTGGAATTTGAAGAAAATTCGAAAAACTTTTGAACTCGTGATATCATTAGAAAGCCTGTAAAAATCTGATTTCAAATCTGTGAAAATTTTGAATTTTTTGAATTTTTGAATAGTGATTAAATCGGGTTTTCTTCATTTTTGCAATATTATAGAGGAGAGGCGGAAAAGAAGAATACAAATGAATGAAAGTGTCCCTTCCCTGTCCTACGGAAGGTCTCCTATCAATTTCTGAAACGATAGGTTTTCAGCTCGTAATCTTGGAAATTTTCAGACAAGTTTTACATAAATCGAAAGCTGAAAATTAGCTCAATCCGATTTTTTAAAAATTAACAAGGTTTCAGCATTCTGACAGCTACAAACATCCACTTTTGTGCTTCAGATTTCAAGAAATTCCAGAAAATTCAGCCATTTTTCATTTAATTCGAAAGCCTAAAAATTACCGGTTCGAAATTTTTAGAAATTGATTATTTCAGAGATTTTTTAAGTGTGATTACTTGAGTTTGAAATTTTGAATTCTCTCCATGTAACGAAAGAAAAGAGAAGGAAAAGAAAAAGGGGTCGCTTTTCTTTATGGGTGGTCTTCCATTATTTCAAAACTGGGTTTCAACGCTTATAATTCATGAAAATTATGATTTTCAGCTTCTAATCTGAAGTGTGCCATATCTTTTTCGAAAGCTTAAAATCAGCTCCATTACATGATTAACAAATCACGAATTGTTTGATGTTTTCACAACTAAAATCTTTGAATTTTCTGCATGAAATTTCAGGAAATGTCAGGGATTCTGAGATTTCATGGTGTCAATAGGAAGCCTAACAAATTTCTAATTGGAATATGTTAGAATTTTCGATTTTAGTTACGTTTGAAGTGTGATTACTTGGAATAGAAGTTTCAAAATTTGTGTTGACGAATGAAAAGAGATGAAAAACATAGATTCAATCGCGAGATACTATGCTCCATTGATGTCGTTCTTCGGCAGGAAACAGGCTTGTCCCTGCCGTATGAAAATAATTTTAAAATGCCATGAAATTATTTAATTTCAACTACAAATCTTGAACATTTTCAGAAGTTTCATACTTCGTTCGAAAGCTGAGAATCAGATCTATTATGGTTTCCTCAATTTGAAATATTTAAACATATTTGAAATTTAAAAACTGTAATTTTTGTGCATGAAATTTTCATAAAATTCGAAAAACTTCAAATATCGCGATATCATTAGAAAGCCTGTAAAAATCTGATTTAAAATATATGAAAATTTTTAATTTTTTTAATTTTTGAATAGTGATTAAATCGGTTTTTCTTCATTTTTGCATTGCTATAGACGAGAGGTGGAAAAGACGAATACAAACGAATGAAAGTGTCCCTTCCCTGTCCTACGGAAGGTCTCATATCAATTTCTGAAACAATAGGGTTTTAACTCTTTATCTTGAAAAATTTCAGAAAATTTTTACATCATTCGATAGCTGAAAATTAGCTCTATCTGAATATGTTAAAATTAAGAAGTTCTCAGAATTGTGACACCTAAAATCAGCCACTTTCATGCTTCAGATTTCAAGGTATTCTAGAAAATCCAGGCTTATTTCATTTATTTCGAAAGCCTATGTAATTCTGAAATAGATTAATTTGAAACTTCTAATTTCAGACATTTTTGAAGTGTGATTACCCGAATTGTAAGTTTTGAACTCTCTCCATATAATGGCAAAGCAGAGATGAAAAAGAAAAAGACAATCGGTTGATGCAACGCTCCACTGCTGTCGTTCTTCGGCAGGAAACGGGCTTGTCCCTGCCGAATGAAAATAATTTTAAAAATCATTGAAACAACTTAATTTCAACTGGAAATCGTGATTATTTTCAGCAAATTGATATATCGTTCGAAAGCTGAAATTTAGCGCTATCACACTTTTCGCAAATTAAAAACTTTTCGGGATTTTGAAAACTAAAAAGTTTCACTTTCCTGCTGAAATTGTCAAGAAATTCCAGAAAATCTTGGCTTATTTCATCTCTTTCGAAAGCCTAAAAAATTCTGCATCGGAATATTTTGCAATTAGTAATATCAGAGATTTTTGAAGTGTGATTACTTGAGTTTGAAATTTTGAATTCTCTCGATGTAATGAAAGAAAAGAGAAGGAAAAGAAAAAGGCGCCTGTCACTTCTCTCCATTGTGGTCGTCCATCATTGCAAAGCTGGGTTTCAATGCGAATAATGCACGAACTTCAAGAAAATTATGATTTTCAGCTTAAAATCTGGATCATTCCCCGACGTTCCATATCTTTTTCGAAAGCTTAGAATCGGCTCCATCACATGGTTTTCAAATTAAGATTTTTTCAGCGTTTCGAAGGCCAAAAACTGTTAATTTTCTGCTGCGAATTTCAAGAAATTTCAGGAAAACGAAACTTCACGATATCAACAGAAAGCCGGATTATTTTTGAATAGGAAGCTGTAAAACTTCTGGATTTTTGTCATGTTTGAAGTGTCATTACTTGACTTATAAATTCTAAATTTTTTATCTAGTGATACGAGAAGGAAAAGACAAAGACAAATTTTTTATAATTCGCTCCACTGATGTCGTTCGTCGGCAGGAAACTGGCTTGTTCCTGCCTTATGAAAATTATTTAAAAAATTCATGAAAATCATGTTTTGCTGTTTGAAATCTGGATCATTTTTAGAAAATTTGTAATTCGTTCGAAAGCTGAGATTCAGCTCTATTATTGAGGTTTTGAATTGAAAAGCTGGAATCGTTTTGAAATTTAAAAACTGTAATTTTTGTGCATGAAATTTTCATAAAATTCGAAAAACTTCAGATATCGCGATATCATTAGAAAGCCTGTAAAAATCTGATTTAAAATATATGAAAATTTTTAATTTTTTTAATTTTTGAATAGTGATTAAATCGGTTTTTCTTCATTTTTGCATTGCTATAGACGAGAGATGGAAAAGACGAATACAAACGAATGAAAGTGTCCCTTCCCTGTCCTACGGAAGGTCTCATATCAATTTCTGAAACAATTGGTTTTCCGCTCGTAATCTTGGAACTTTTCAGACAAGTTATAGATAGTTCGAAAGCTTAAAATAAGCTCTATCCGAATATGTTTAAATTAAACATTTTTCAGAAAGTTGACAGCTACAAACAGCCACTTTTTTTGCTTCAGATTTCTAGAAACTTTGAGAGCTGCTATACTTTTTCATTTCATTCGAAAGCCTGAAAAATTCTGAATTGGATTTTTTTGAAATTTCTAATTTCAGAGTTTTTTGAAGAGTGATTACTCGAATTGCAAATTTTGAATTCTCTCCATGTAATGACAAAGCAGAGATGAAAAAGAAAAAGACAATCGGTAGATGCAACGCTCCACTGCTGTCGTTCTTCGGCAGGAAACGGGCTTGTCCCTGCCGAATGAAAATAATTTTAAAAATTCATGAAACAAATTAATTTCAGCTGGAAATCGTGATTATTTTCTGAATATTGATACATCGTTCGAAAGCTGAAAATTAGCGCAATCGTATTATTCTGAAATAAAAGATTTTTCAGTATTTTGACAACTAAAATCCGTCACTTTCTTGCTTAAATTTTCAAGAAACTTCGAGACCCGCTATACTTTTTCATTTCATTCAAAAGCCCGAAAAATTCTGAATCCGAATTTTTTAAAACTTTTAATTTCGGAGATTTTTGAAGTGTGATTACTTGAGATTCAAGTTTTGAATTCTCTCGATGTAATGGAAGAAAAGAGAAGGAAAAGAAAAAGGCGCCTGTCACTTCTCTCCATTGTGGTCGTCCATCATTGCGAAGCTGGGTTTCAATGCGTATAATGCACGAACTTCATGAAAATTATGATTTTCAGCTTAAAAACTGGATTATTTTCCGACGTTCCATATCTTTTTCGAAAGCTTAGAATCAGCTCTATGACCTGAATATAAAATCAGGACTTTATTGATATCTTCGCAGCCAAAAAGTTCAATTTTCTACTTGAAATTACAAGAAATGTCAGGAATTCTAAGATTTTACGATATCAATGGGAAGCCTAACAAATTTCTAATCGAAATATGTTTGAATTTTCGATTTTTGTTACGTTTGAAGTATGATTACTTGAAATACAAGTTTCAAAGTTCGTTTTGACGAATGAGAAGAGAAGGAAAAGATGAAGACAATCGCCAGATACTATGCTCCACTGATGTCGTTCTTTGGCAGGAAGCGGACTTGTCCCTGCCGAATGAAAATAATTTCAAAAATACATGAAAACCGTTATTTCCTATGTTAAATCGGGATTATTCTCGGCAGTTTGATAATTCGTTCGCAAGCTAAAAATCAGATCTATAATAATTCCTCAATTTTAAGTGTTTACAGAAATTTTGAAATGAAGAAATAGTAACTTTTGTACTTGAAATTTTGAGAAAAATCGAAAAACTTCAGACCTCGCGATATCATTAGAAAGCCTGAAAAATCATGTCTCGAAAAATGTCACAAATTAGAGATTTAGTCATATTTTAAGTGTGATTACTTGCGTTTTAAAGCTATGAATCCAATTTCGAGTTCTCTATAGATGAAAGACGGAAAAGAAAAAGACAATCGGTAGATGCAACGCTCCACTGCTGTCGTTCTTCGGCAGGAAACGGGCTTGTCCCTGCCGAATGAAAATAATTTCAAAAATCCTTGAAACTTGTTATTTGCAACTAGAATTCGTGATAATTTTCTGAATATTGATACATCGTTCGAAAGCTGAAAATTAGCGTTATCGCATAAGTCTCAAATTAAGAATTTTTCAGGATTTTGAAAACTAAAAAGTTTCACTTTCTTGCTGACATTTTCAAGAATCTTTGGGAATCCCTACAGTTTTTCATTTATTTCAAAAGCCTGAAAAATTCTGCATCGGAATATTTTGGATTTAAAAATTTCAGACATTTTTGAAGTGTGATTACTTGAGTTGCAAATTTTGAATTCTCTCCATGTATTGAAAGAAAAGAGAAGGAAAAGAAAAAGGCGCCTGTCACTTTCACCAATGCGGTCGTCCATCATTGCAAAGCTGGGTTTCAATGCGAATAATGCACGAAATTCATGAAAATTATGATTTTCAGCTTAAAAGCCGGATCTTTTTAGGCGTTCCATATCTTTTTCGAAAGCTTAGAATCAGCTCTATCACCTGAATATAAAATCAGGATTTTTTTAATATCTTCGCAGCCAAAAAGTTCAATTTTCTAAATGAAATTT
This sequence comes from Caenorhabditis virilis, assembly GCA_964036255.1. Classification (NCBI taxonomy): domain Eukaryota; kingdom Metazoa; phylum Nematoda; class Chromadorea; order Rhabditida; family Rhabditidae; genus Caenorhabditis; species Caenorhabditis virilis. Next base: position 15,868,640 of record OZ038415.1, on the reverse strand, counting down.
CAAGAAATGTCAGGAATTCGAAGATTTCATGATATTAATGGGAAGCCTAACAAATTTCTAATCGGAATATGCTAAAATTGTCGATTTTTGTTACGATTGAAGTGTGATTACTTGAAATACAAGTTTCAAAATTAGTTATGACGAATGAGAAGAGAAGGAAAAGATAAAGACAATCGCTTGATACTATGCTCCATTGATGTCGTTCTTCGGCAGGAAACAGGCTTGTCCCTGCCGTATGAAAATAATTTTAAAATGACATGAAATTGTATGATTGCAGCTTGAAATATTGAACATTTTGTGAAGTTTTATACTTCGTTCGAAAGCTGAGAGTCAGATCTATTATAGTTTCCTTAATTTGAAATATTTAAAGACAGCTGATCAGTTAATTTGACCCTACCTGTTCTTAGTTTCAAAAATTAGAGCGTTTTCTAATTAGTACAATGCAATTTATGCAAAATCACACCGATAAATACACGCGTCATAGCAACGGTCCAAAGTTGAAAAAATCAAAATTTGAATGCGCGCGTGTCCGTGCGACGCGGTCGGTGTCCGTGCAACGCGGTCGGAATTGGCGCGAAACACAATTATTTGAATGTGGCTACATATTGGTATTGTTTTTTAGACCACCTGGGCTTCCATTCGAATTTTGATTTTTTGCCTTAAATTTGGATCGTGTTAACTGACAAGCTGCCTTTAAACCTATTTGAAATTTAAAAACTGTAATTTTTGTGCATGAAATTTTCAGAAAATTCGAAAAACTTCAAACATCCCGATTTCATTAGAAAGCCTGCAAAAAACTGATTTCAAATCTGCGAAAATTTTGAATTTTTTTCATTTTTGAATAGTGATTAAATCGGTTTTTCTTCATTTTCGCAATGCTAAAGACGAGAGGCGGAAAAGAAGAATACAAATGAATGAAAGTGTCCCTTCCCTGTCTTACGGAAGGTCTCGAATCAGTTTCTGAAACATAGCGGTTTTAACTCTTTATCTTGAAAAATTTCAGAAAATTTTTACATCATTCGAAAGCTTAAAATTAGCTCTATCTGAATATGTTAAAATTAGGAAGTTGTCAAAATTGTGACACCTACAATCAGCCACTTTCATGCTTCAGATTTCAAGGTATTCCAGAAAATCCAGGCTTATTTCGTTTATTTCGAAAGCCTATGTAATTCTGAAACGGATTAATTTTAAACTTTTAATTTCAGACATTTTTGAAGTGTGATTACTCGAGTTTCAAAGTTTGAATTCTCTCCATGTAATGAGAAAGCAGAGATGAAAAAGAAAAAGACAATCGGTGCAACGCTCCACTGCTGTCGTTCTTCGGCAGGAAACGGGCTTGTCCCTGCCGAATGAAAATAATTTCAAAAATCTATGAAACAAATTAATTTCAACTTGAAATCGTGTATATTTTTTACAAATTGATGTATCATTCGAAAGCTGAAATTTAGCGCTATCGCATTTTTCGCAAATTAAAAACTTTTCAGGATTTTGAAAACTAAAATGAGTCACTTTCTTGCTGAAATTTTCAAGAATCTTTGGGAATCCCTACAGTTTTTCATTTCTTTCGAAAGCCTGAAAAATTATGTATTGGAATATGTTTGAATTGAAAATTTCAGAGATTTTTAAGGTGTGATTACTGGAGTTTCAAATTTTGAATTCTCTCGATGTACTGAAATAAAAGAGAAGGAAAAGAAAAAGGCGCTTGTCATCTCTCCTCATGGTGGTCGTCAGGGTTGCCGTTTTTTTTCGATTTTTTTTCGGTTTTCGTGATTTTCGGGTGTTTTACGCCGAAAAAGTTTTATTTATTTCGGGTAGCGCGAAGCGCGTAAATTTTTATTTTATTTTTTTCGGTTTTCTATCCTCAATTTTTTTCGGTGTTTCCGTTTTACGAAAAACAGGTTTTTAAATTTGAATATACCATTTTTTTACATCAATTTCCAACTATTTTAATAATTTTTAACTGAATGAAGGTAGAAAACCTTAAATCGTTTTTTTTCTGATGAAATATGATTCATTAATCACTTGGAACGCCGAAAAAAATTTTTTTCGGTATTTTTCCAATAAAACGAAAAAAAATTTATTTTTTTTCGTCATTTTTTCCTGGCTGACGAAAAAATTTATTTTTTTTCGGCATTTTTTACTGTCCGACGAAAAAAATTATTTTTTTTCGGCAAAAAACTTTTTCGGCGGCACCCCTGGTGGTCGTCCATCATCAGAAAGCGGTGTTGCCGCTGTTTATAATTTTAAAAATTCATGAAAATTATGATTTTCCGCTTGAAACCTGGAACATTTTCAGAAGATTCATAATTTATTGGAAAGCTGAAAATCAGCTCTATTGCAATATGATAAAATGAGGAAAAATCCATAATTTTGACAGCTAAAAACCGTGACGTTACTGTAGGCGATTCGAAAAAGTTTCAGAAAAAACTAGAATTCTGTACATCAACAGAAATCCCACAATTTTATGAATTCGAATATCTTGAAATTTAGGATTTATGTCATGTTTGAAGTGTGATTACTTGAGTTGCAAATTTTGAATTTGCTCGATTCAACGAAAGAAAAGAGAAGGAAAAGAAAAAGGCGCTTGTCACTTCTACCCATTGTGGTCGTCCATCATTGCGAAGCTGGGTTTCAATGCGTATAATGCACGAACTTCAAGAAAATTATGATTTTCCGCTTGAAAGCCGGATCATTCGCCGACGTTTCTGATCCGTTCCCAAAATGGACGGTTGTTTCCCAAAATATGAGCCATCTTTTGGACCTATGGGCCGCGTGGCAACAGCTCAAAAAACCTTCCGTCCCTATCGCGATTTCCAATACAGGAAACAGTGTGCTGTGTAAGGACTGAAGGTTCTTTGAGCTGTTGCCACGCGGCCCATGGGTCCAAAAGATGGCTCATATTTTGGGAAACACTAAATATTTATTATTATTGTCTCACAAATTCGGCTTCATAAACGTGAACTTCCCTATTTTGCGAAATAGTGTATGGTGAGGGATAATAAGACAACGCAACGCAACCCTTCCCATTGCCCTCACGCGTGGCGTGTCGATTTTTTTGACACAGGTTTTTCACGTTTATATAACGGATTTTGTAAACAACTAATAGTAAGACTCCCTCTGATAATATGGGGAAATTTTAAAATGTTAAATTTTTTTTCAAACATTTTCCATGGGGGGGGACCATTTGGAATTTTGCTAAAATCTCGCCTATTTTGCCATGAAACCCCAAAAAGGTTACAGAGATTCCGCTAAATCAACATGGAATTTGATGACAAACATCATAAGGATTAAAAATTTCCATAATTCCCGTCGGGCCCAAGTACATCATCATATCGAAAAATGGGAAAAACTGGAAAATTTGGACCATTTTTTCAGAAAAATCAAATTTTCGGCATGATGTCGACGAGCTGGAAATTAGATGTCAATATGAAAAATACTCAAGAATGTGTGGGTAATCCATTTCCGAAGAGATTTTGACTTTATCTTTAAAACTAAAAATTTCGATTTTGGGACCACCCGGATTTTTTTCACTAGGTCAAAGGGGGCGTGGCCAAATAAATTATGTATTTTATTTCTAAGAGGGACCTAGGTCCCCTCCATCTAAAATATCAAGATCCTAGCTTCACGTTGGTGCAACTGTGCCATAGCCAATAGGCCTGATGTCGAGAATAATAGGCCTGATGTCTCATTTTTTGTTTGTACCTCTATTCCTGCAACTCCTGCTATCTTTTCTGTTGATTCTTCTTTTTCCCAAGGTTTTTGTTGTTTTTTTTTCCTTTTCGGTGTCTTTTCTCTTATTTTTATTTTTGTTTTGTGCTATCATTTGGAAGTTATTTGCTCGGACACTGTTTTATACCTTTGTAACTACAATAGATTGTTGATGGATGTTTTTGTGTCTTAAATTTAATATTTCTTAACATATTGTTTTATTAATAAATTCAACCTAATTCAACAAGGGCAAAAAAACACAAGAGCCAAATTTTTTAACAAACATTTACTTCCTCTTCGATCTCTAATGTTGTTCTGGGAATAGGGACAAATGCTTCTGTTATGAATCAAGTCGTTTGTCATGCAATATTCGTCTTTGCATAGGATTTGGATTTCAGCAGCTTCACGGAAATTGTCCTCGATGACGTATTCCTTGGCCAATTCTTCACTAAAATCCATGATCCTTGCTGGCAGGACGGCTTGTCATCTGGGTCCAATTGATGTGGTTTCCGTCATGGTGACGTCCAGATGTGGTCTCACTCCAATTTGGTTTGAATCTAGTTCGATGTTGTTGATTGAAAGCTCCATTTTCCCAATCGTCAGTTTCCTGTTGCAGAAGTCCAATTCCAGTTTGTGTCCAGCTCGGTTGAGTACCCGAAGGTAATCCACGCCAATTAGGATTGGGGCAGGGAAGTCGCTATCCTTTGAGACTCTGAAGTTGTGATTCAGCTGGATGTCGCCTGTATCTTCGCCCTGGTTGATCCGAGGAGACGTATTTCACTTCCATTTTAAATATGATATTGCAGCACCGGTATCGATCAAAGCCTTCTTGCTGATATTGTTGATTTGTACCTCGATGAATGGCAGCTTGGCGTGTCCGAGACCGTTCGAAACGTTGTTGATTCCCGGGACCGGATATTCCTGGTCAATCGGCGATTATCGGCTTCAATGGCATTGATTCCTAACCCTCTTTTTGTGGCCAATTTGATTAGCGCCTTTGTAGTCCTTGATGTTGTGGCTTTGATGCAACAACATTTGATATAAATGTAGATGCCGAAGATGAGGATGGCCAGTTGTGCGATCGGCATTAACACGAATATTAATAGTTTGATCACGATCCATTTGATGAATTCCAAGCTCCACAAGATGTATTGTGATGTTTTTTAATGAACTTTTTTTTAAAATCGATTCGAATGTTTCAACTTTCAATTGTTTCCATTTCAATAATTCTTGATTTGATCACAAGAATGAGAAGAATAGATTCTCAATTCTAGCCAAGTTTGAAGATGCTGAAAATGATAATTTTGATTAGAAAATTAATGAAAAATAAACAAAAAACGGGGTTAAAAAAGGGTTAAAAATGTTTTTTTTTTAATTAAAAAGGGTTTTTTACGATGGCTGATTTTATATAGGGAAAAATAGTCGTTCAAAAGAGAGCACATGAGAAATATCTATTTTTTATTATTAACTACAATTATGTGATCAAAAATTGACTACTTCTGGAAAATTAATAATAAAATAAGGGCAAAGAAAAACGTTGTATCTCAGCTTCAAGTCCAAATTTTTCAATGATATTTACATGTTTTCAAAGAGCGAAAAATTGGCTATCCAATAAAACCAAACAAGGTATATTTATTATTATTAAGAACTGCAATTCGGGGCGCTAAATAGTGGCTAGAAAATGTATTAAAAACACCCTGACGAATCCTCAAAACTCTAGAGAAAAATCGATGAGGTAAACCAGAGAGAGAGCACTCATATCTTAAGAGACGGAGAGAAACCATAGACGCAGAGATTAAAGAAAAAGAGGGCATGAGGGGACGAAATAAATGGTTTAAAAATGATGAAAGACCTAATGACCCTAATGCCCGAAGAAACGCTTTTTGGTTTTCTAGGCCGTTTGTTTTTTCTCGGCCGTCTGATTTTTTTTGAAAATGTATTTTTTTCTTGTTTTTCTTTTCTATTCAGTTTTTTTTCCAGAGAATAGTATCCATGAAAGAGTATTAAAAAAATAAATCGATCCGATTTCCGCCGATATCGAAAGATGACCTAGATACTTGGAAATTTTATTAAATCCTGATTAGGAAAAAAACGGCATAAAAACTACAAAAAATGGGCCTGCTTAGACTACAAACTACAAAATATGGTCCTGCTTAGATTACAAACTACAAATTAGTTGATAATCATATTCTTATTCATCTGAAACTATTTTCTGTGTTCTCCGAAGCTCCCACTTTAAGAAAGAATAATGCAGATACTACCGACCGGCACGATTTTTCAGAACTTCCAAATTTTTTTGTAAAACCAATTAATCGATAAATTAATCAAATACTGAATCGATTTAATTTAATTAAATGCTCAATGACGTATCCATATGAAAAATATTTGAAAATTGAAAAGCGTGGTTTTTTTTTGGAAAGACAGTTTTCGAATTAAAACACTTATGTATATTCGATAAAACTATTACTATTTTCTAATTTTTCTTTTTTTTGGTTGGAAAAAATTTTCAGCTCTGTGCAGATGGATCGATATCTTGGTTGTTCTTTACTCTTCATAGTTTATGGCGTCCCAATTCTAAAAGAAAGCTGAATAAGTGATGAATAACAGTCTTGCGGTTATTATATTTATTAATGATTCAAAATAGATATTAAAGTACAACTTGGAAGGGCGACAAGTCACTAGAAACTGCTGAATTTTTAGTAAAATGTATACATTGCGAGTAGCTCCACAGCAATTGATATTTGCACTTCTGCCGGAAGTATTTTTGGATTCCCAGATAGTGGTGAGTTCGCTGGTAGTTTCGGTGAGATGTGGAGACTTTCGAGGTTGTCACAATCCTTTTTTAAATTATATTTATTCAGAAAAAGTACAAGTAAATACAATGGAGAAACTTTGGGTTGTAGAATGAATGTAGTGCTGGCCGTCTTCCTTTTATAGCGTCCCCCGGAATTAAACATCTTATTCAATTATCCATGAAACAATTTGCAATCAGTCCTTTTACCAAGAAACAATTTGCAATCAGTCCTTTTCTCGTTTTTCGCTAATTTGATGTTGATCAGACATCAACCTCAATCGCGACATTCCCGGCCTCGCGACTGTTTGGCACAATCTATTGAAAACATCCGGTCCCTCGATTCCGAATGTTGGTGTTTGATAAAAGATTACAGCAACAAGCGTTGCTGTGTTTGCTATGTAGCTGTCCTTTTCCACAAGGATAAATTTTGTAAATTTCTCTTCCTGGAAAAAGAATGGATGTTTTGATTTTTGTGCCACATTCCCGGCCCCTGAATTTCATTCATCATTTATTATGCTGCTATTCTATATTTTTCCTCTTCAGCACACTTCAGATGAGTAGGACGGTTCTTCTCGCTGATCATCGGTTTTTGACTGGTAGTCGTCCTACTAGTCTTGCAGATCTTAGAATGCGTTTTGTAGAATCATCGCTAACTTGTATACTAAGAAAATTACACACAGGACGCAATTTTGAAGAAAAAACCTAGCTCAACCTCACGGAAACGGTTGATCTCACAGTTGATATCTCCACTCGTGAGCCTCGGGTTAGACTTGGTTATTATCACAATCGCAAAATCTAGCAGTAGAGCGGTCTGGGAAGGTTTTTGCGTCGATTGTGACCCGTTCCGCTGTTGAAGTGATGCCCAAACGATCGGAATAGGCTCATTGAACTGCACCGCAAGATCCTTCACAGAAGGCCCATCGCTCTTCCGCTTCTGTTAAGTTTCTTGCCCCTGTGAGTCGACTCATACTAAATACATCGAAACATTTACGGAAAATTGTTGAAAAATTTTAAAAAACACAATTTAAAAAAAAGTGAAAAATATCGGATTTTCGAGAATTTTGAAAATCTAGCCCGCAAACACCAAAATTGGCAGACTACTGTAACTCACGCCAAAAAATTACGTAAAAATACATATTAAATCATCTGTGAAAGTTTCAAGTCCATAGAGTCATTTTCCGGCGAGTTATGATACCAAACGTACTTTTCTATATACTTTTGCACGGTACTGTATATATTTTTTTTTCCAGTCATGCAACTCCTTTTTATTGTGGATCAAGAAGAGGTTCCTTATCATATCCTCGCTAGTTTTCAAACATTGCCAGAACTTTGTACTGATCTTTCGACATCACGTTCTCATTCAACTTTTTCGACCACGACTTCAACTTTTCCGACTACGACTTCTGCGACTACGACTTCAACTTTTCCGACTACGACTTCTGCGACTACGACTTCAACTTTTCCGACTACGACTTCTGCGAATACGACTTCAACTTTTCCGACTACGACTTCTGCGACTACGACTTCAACTTTTCCGACTACGACTTCTGCGACTACGACTTCAACTTCTTTTTTGTTCAGCTCCCGTTGCCCTTTTCTGCATTAATTTTTTTCATCTTCCTCATTTCGTTCTCCATATACCGTCTGTTTCGGTATTCTCTGGGTCGTCCCTCTCTTCCTCTTCAATTTGTCATAACATCGATTTTCCTTTCCACTGTTTATTCCTTAAAAAAAAAAAAAAAATCGTTCCGAATTTTAAAGCTTAAGTACAATAATATTCTTTCTCAAATTCACATAAAAAAGGGTCTCCAAAATTTATAGATTGAACACAAGAATATCTTCTCTACTTCGCATGGTTATAACTGTTTTTCAAAAATTTATGTAGTTCGTGAAAAGATTGTTCTGTTCTTCTTACTGTTGCTGCAATATCTCCGTTTCTAGTGGGCAGACGTTTAAATTATGAATCCGTTCTTGCCATGCTTCTTGCACTCGTAGCTTCTTGCACTCAGCAGTGAGGTGGTTTTTTGGTGCCAAGCAAATCAAACATAGGTTTTTCATCCTTGCGATGCGATATTTTTCCGATTTTGTCATCTCGCAGTTGAATTTTGAATCGTGTTTTTTCGACTTAACGGGGTTGGTATCTTCAAACTTTTGATCTTCCTCGTTCGCGTTCATCCCGTTCGATTTTATCGATTCGAATTTTTCAGCTTACAATTGTTTCCATTTCAATAATTCTTGATTTGATCACAAGAATGAGAAGAATAGATTCTCAATTCTCGCCAAGTTTGAAGATGCTGAAAATAATAATTTTTATTTGAACATTAATGAAAAATATACGAAAAACGCGGTTAAACAACGGTTCCTCTTAGAGCTTTTGACCACTTTTCTCGAAATTTATATAATAAAATGAAGGCAAAGAAAAACGTTGTATCTCAGCTTCAAGTCCAAATTGTTTAATGATATTTAGATGTTTTCAAAGAGCGAAAAATTGGCTATCAAATAAAGCCAAATAATGAATATTTATTTTTATTACGAACTGCAATTCGGGGCGCTAAATCGTGGCTTGAAAATGTATTAAAAACACCCTCACCAATTCTCAAAACTAGAGAGAAAAATCGATGCGGTAAACCGGTGCATGAGAGAGAGAGAGCACACATATCTTTAGAGACGGAGAGAAACCATAGACAAAGAGATTAAAGAGGGCCTGAGGGGACGAAATAAATGGTTTAAACATGATGAAAGTATGACTGTTAATAAATAAATGAAAAATCTTTTTAAAAATTCCAAAAAAAAAATCGTAGATGGCCGTAATGGGCGAAGAAACGCTTATTGGTTTTCTAGGCCGTTTGTTTTTTCTCGACCGTCTGATTTTTAAAAATTAATTTTTTTCCTTGTTTTTCTTTTCTTCTCAGTTTTTTTCAGAGAATAGTATCCATGAAAGAGTATTAAAAAATAAATTTTCAAAAAAAATCATACGGCCGAGAAAAGACAAACGGCCTAGAAAACCAAACGTTTCTTCGGCCATTAGCGCGAAAAACGGTATCAATTTTGAATAATTTATATCGTTCCCTCAGGGCCTTCTTTTAAAGGTTTTCAATGTGTACTGATTTTGAATTTTTCTTATCATACTTCTTTTTTTCAGAAACATCAAACTTGACTGAATTTCGGGAATCCCGACTTTTTTTTTTCTTAAGCCCCAGTTGATAACATGTGCAGGCCGTAGTCACTTGCAACGCTCCCGAGGGGTGCAAGTGCCCTCAGTGCGGATGGTTGATCCAGCTGCGTCGTTTTCATTCCTCTGTGCAGGTCCTCTACGTCGTGGTTCCTCAGGGACGCCTCACCTGAACTCCCATACTAAACTAGAAGCTAGAATAACAAGTCTTGAGTATATAAGGTTTATTGGTAAATATATGTGTGGTTAAATATAGAAATATGGAGAGTGGAGAACCTACTTCGACTCTAAAACATTTTAATTCACATGCAAAAAGTAATTCAATTAACAGCTTTTTTTTTTAAAAAACACAGCGCCGTAGGGTACAGACGGCTAGAGTTTTGTGTCCGACAAAAAGTTATTTCAAGCTACTGTTGTGCATTGTTTATTCTGGCACGTGATGCCTCTTTCTTCATCGATTTTTTCCATGCAGCTCTTCGATAGCTCGGAGAAAATGCATCTTGTGTTCTTCCTGCATTTTCATAGAAGAGTGACGGTGCCTCCGTCAGAAATTCATTCGAGTTGGCTTGGCTTCCGGCGGTGACTTTAGTCAGTTATTCAATTATTCATTTATGATTTGATCACAAGAATGAGAAGAATAGATTCTCAATTCTAGCCAAGTTTGCGGATGCTGAAAATGATGATTTTGATTTGAAAATTAATGAAAAATAAACGAAAAAGGGGGGAGGGGTTAAAAAAGGTAAAAAATGTGTTTTTATTAAAAAAGGGGTTTTTTTTACGATGGCTGATTTTGAAGATGGAAAAATGGTCGATCAAAAGAGAGCACATGAGAAATATATATTTTTTTAATTATTAACTACAATTATGTGATCAAAAATTGACTACTTATCTGGAAAATTTATGATAAAATGAAGGAGAAGAAAAACGTTGTATCTCAGCTTCAAGTCCAAACTTTTCAATGATGTTTAGATGTTTTCAAAGAGCGAAAAATTGGCTATAAAATAAAACCAAACAAGGTAGATTTATTATTATTACGAACTGCAATTCTGGGTGCTAAATCGTGGCTGGAAAATGTATTAAAAACGTTGACAAATCCTCAAAACTAGAGAAAAATCGATGCGGTATACGGGTGCATGAGAGAGAGAGAGAGCACAAATATTTTTAAGAGACGGAGAGAAACCATAGACGCACACATTAAGAGACACTCGCGTTAGGTCCCCTTTTTGTATAGAAAAACCTATTTGTGCGTAAGTAATTTTTACGAATTCCTGTAGAGAATAAAATTTCCTATCAAATGATATAAAAAACTTCAAAAAAGGAGGGGTCCACAGTTCTAAAAAATAGAAAAACATGCGAAAATGCCACTTTTTGGCTGAAAATGCGCTGTAAATACCTTAAAATTGAGCGTTTTACCTCTAAATTGGTTTTAAAGTATCGTTTTAAATTTTTTCTCCCTTTTTGCGTCGTTTTTGAGATCAAAACTGAAAAATTTTTTTTCGAAATTTTCGGAAAAAAATTTTTTTTGAAGATTTTTGCCAATTTTGCATCGTAGACCAATAATTGATAGTTTTTGTTTAAAAAAAAGGATGATTTTTAAGCAAAAAAAAACTTTCCAACTTGAATACTGTATATGTACAGTGAGTAACATAGGTATAGAGCCACCCCTAAAATTGACTGTCCTGGCACGCGCGTGCAAAATCCGTGCATGAGACTCAAAAAATCGGATTCAATATGCAAAATTACCCCTGGAAAACATCTTTTACGTATTAAAAATATACATTTATTTAAAAAAAATTTCATGTGTTAATTTTAATTGTGTTGCTTGATGTACCCCGTCCAGTACTGGTCTGCGTACGATCTTCATTTTTTTTTCATTTTCTGAACGCTCGATGCATCTTTTGATTTCGGATCGCATTCTTTCGATTTCCCTGGAAAAATAAAGTTTTTGCTGTTAATAAATATCTTGTGTTCAGAACTCGCTGGTGCAAATTATAATAATTATAGCAAGATTTGAAGGAAATTTAATATTTATACTCCCTGGTAAATAAATAAATTTGGATCGATCCTGATTTCAGCATGATTTTGCTTGCTCAGTTTTTAGTGGTCCTATTTAGTTTGAAAAAAAAATTGGATAAATTGAGAGAAATTCAATGCAGAAATGGCAGAGAAATTCCAATTTCTCGTAGTTTTTTGATTTTTTTAAAACTGAACAGGACCATTAAAGGTGGACTCTACGAAGCTCATGAATGTATCTAGGATGAAAATAGACATCATACTCATTCCAAATCTCTTTTTAAAACTTTCTAAAACCACCTAGAAACCGAGAAAATGAGCTTCAAAACAATGACCTAGAAAAAGTGGTCATCGGCAAAAACTAGTCCGCAGGCCACTTTTTCTAGGCCATTGTTTCGAATCTCATTTTCTCGGCTTCTAGGTGGTTTTAGAAAATTTTAAAAACAGTTTTGGAATGAGGAATGAAGTCTATTTTCATGAATTATCTCCGTAAAGCCCTCCTTTAAAACCAGACCAAGAAAAATCCAGCCTAAGACAGGATCGTTCCAAATTCCGTGACCAGAGGGTATAATTCCTTAATTTCCTCCAAATCTTTTAAAAATTTAATGGGATACGATTAGTTCGGATTATGCAATATCACTATAAAAATTGTCTTTAAAAAAGCCGAAGCTATGCCCATATTGCTTAGTCTTACCATAACATTCAAGCGATCACTAGATTTTCGACGTTTCGAGAGGATTCTTGGATGATCTCCGTTTTTTTCAAATTTTCAATACTTTCCCGCCGTATTCGCCGTCTCTCGTAGTGAATGTGTCGTTTAATCTCGCATCAGGCCGCTTCTCGTCCATAAGCCATAGCTTCCGACGCTGGAAAATAAATTTTTCATTGATTTCTACTGATAGTTTCAAAATTTTCTCATCCATTACAGAACGGCGAATTTTTCCACAAACTTTAAGGAATCATAATTTCGCTGAAACTTATCTCACTAGATTAAAATTTGGCTAGCATGATGTAAATAATCTATTTTTCAGAATTCTCAAAATTTCGTTCATGAATACGAAGTTCTAGTTGAGTTATGGACCTTTAAATATTCTTCACTGTTTTTTTTTCTAAAATTACTTTAAAAAAGAAAATAAAAACCTTTATTAATTTTATTAGAACAATTGTTCTCCGTTTGTCGGTTGAATTTCCATTCTTCTTTCAATTCCTTTCTTCAATTTGAGTTTCAGAGTTTTTTTTTCCATTTTTAAAGTTGATTTGATTACAAGAATGAGAATTGTAGATTCTCAATTCTAGCCAAGTTTGAGGATGCTGAAAATAACTAATTTTGATATGAACGAAAACGAAAAATGTCGAAAAGCGGGGCTTAAAAATTAACATATCTCAGCTTCTTGTCAAGATTTCTTAACAGTTTATAGCTTATTTTGAAGAGCGAAAAATTGTCTATCAAATGAATGCAAAAACGAAACTCTTATTTTCATTATAAACTACAATTCTGGGAGTTGAAAATAGGTTATTCTCTAGAAAATGTATAATGAAGTAAAGTTCACAAAAACGTCTATATCTAAGCTTCTGGTCAAGATTTTTTGATAATTTTTAGCAGATTTTAAAGAGCAAAAAATTGACTATAAAATGGATCTAAACAAAAAATATTTATTTTTGTTATAAAGTCCAATTCTGAGAGTTGAAAATAGGCTATTTTCTAGAAAATGTAAGGTTCACAAAAACGTTCATATCTCAGCTTCTGGTCAAGATTTCTTGATTATTTTTAGCTACTTTTAAAGAGCGAAAAGTGTTCTATCAAACAAATCTAAACAAGAAATTCTTCAGTTCTGGGAGTTGAAAATAGGTTATTCAATAGAAAATGTATAATGTTTTAAAAAAGTTATGAAATTTTTGATTTGAAATTTTAAAAATTCCTAATTTTCTTAAAAGTAACCATATTTTTAATATTTTTACAACATTTTCAAACTGACATTCTGAATTTTCAGATTTTTAGCTTCAAAATTATCTAATTTTCTTAAAAATTGGTTAATTTTTCGAAAATTTAGAGCAATTTGAAATTTTGGTTTGATTATTGCCAAATTTCTAGTTTTCTGGGTCTATATCTGAGCTTCTGGTCAAGATTTTTTGGAATATTTTTTAGCTATTTTTAAAGAACGAAAAATGTCCTATAAAATGAATCTACACAAAAAATATTTATTTTCATTATAAACTCCAATTCTGGGAGTTGAAAATAGGTTATTCTCTAGAAAATGTAGGGTTCACAAAACCGTTCATATCTAAGTTTCTGGCCAAGATTTTTTGATAATTTTTAGCTGATTTTAAAGAGCGAAAAATTTTCTATCAAATGAATCCAAGCAACAAATATTAATTTTCATATAAACTCCAATTCTGGGAGTTGAATATAGAGCACACACCAGAAAATGTATAAGGAAGCAAGGTTCACAAAAACGGTCATATCTAAGCTTCTGGCCAAGATTTTTTGATAATTTTTAGCTCATTTTAAACAGCGAAAATTTTTCTATCAACTGAATTGAAACATTACATATTTTTTTACAAACTATAAATCTGAAGCGTATCTAATACTATCCAAAAAAAAGCAAAACAAGAAATAAAGATGATTTTTATAAACGAAATTTTCCAGAAAAAAAGTGAAAAATAACGAAACTCGAAAAACAAAGTCTTCCAACACGTTTCGAACTGCAAACGAAAATCTATGTGGTCGGCAATTGAGAGAGATAGCACATTTCTCCAGGGACGCAGAGAAAACAAAGAAGCGATCAATGTTCTCTTTTTTCTCATTTTCGTTTTTTTTAGTGTCGCGTCCTTTACCATTACTTTTTTTCGCATTTATCTTTTATTAATTTTTGTACATTTTTCAGAATCACAAACCTCAAACTTGGTCGAAATTGGGAATCTAAAATTCCCATTTCTGTGATTGAATTATTGATTGATTTGAAATGAAGCTGAAATTTTTTAGAATTGACTGAAATGAGGTGAGTTTATTTTTTATGGAAATGAATATTTTCTAAACGGTAATAAAGAACGATTAAAGGTATTCTTAGCTACTCACGATCCACTCTTTTTGACCATTCCAACCACGATCAACAACAACAAAAAAAATTTAAAAATCGAGAAATTTACAAAAATGCGCAAAAAATGCGAGGGACTAACTTTTTATGAAGTTAGTCCCTAGCCGTCCGAATTTTGTCGATGTTTTTGCACCTTTTTGTCCCTTTGGCATTTTTTTTGAATTTTTTGTCTTAAAGTTGGGTTGATATGCTCAAAAAGGGTGGGAAATTAGGAGTATTTAAAGGCAGCTTGTCAGTTAACACGATCCAAAATCTAGGCAAAAATTCAAAATTCGAATGGGAGCCCAGGTGGTCCAAAGAACAATGCCAATATGTTGCCAAATTCAAATAATTGTGTTTCGCGCCAATTCCGACCGCGTTTCACGGACACCGACCGCGTCGCACGGACACGCGGCAATTCAAAATTTTATTTTTGCAACTTTGGACGGCTGCTATGATGCGTGTACTTATCGGTGTGATTTTGAATATATTGCATTGTACTAATTATAGTACGCTCTAATTTTTGAAACTAAAATCAGGTAGGGTCAAATTAACTGAACAGCTGTCTTTAAGAAAACCTTAAATATGATAACTATTGGAACAATAAAGCTTATTTTCAGATAAACATAAGAACTGACAATGCAGTATGCTACGAAGGAACAACATCGCTACACTTGCAATCGAATAACGCTGGTTTGTCTAAATTTCTATTTTTGAATTTCTATTATTTTTCATTATTTCAGTAGCTTACCATTGAGCCTTGATGTAGTTGCTTCTATGAACTGAAGGGACTTTTATGATGGATGGATCAGACCTTGAAAAATGATCCGATAATACAGGGTCATACCACGGTTGAGGAAGGAATTAATTAACCAAAAAAATATAATAAAAATGTTTTTTAATCGGATTTTTTATTTTTTGAGCAAAAAAACGTTATTTTTCCTCCAATTCTTCCATGATTAATCATCATTTATTCAAACAGGGCACATAATCTAAAAAATCTTGGCTAGAAGCGTAGATATGAACGTTTTTGTAAACCTTACTTCAGTATACGTTTTCTGGTGAATATCCTATTTTCACCTCCCTGAATTAGAGGTTATAAAAAACAAGAATTTCTTGCTTACATTCATTTTATAGGAAATTTTTCGCTCTTTAAAAAAAGCTAAAAATAAAGAAAAAATCTTGACCAGAAGCTTAGATATGAACGTTTTTGTAAACCTTACTTCAGTATGCGTTTTCTGGTGAATATCCTATTTTCAAGCCCTAGAATTGGAGTTTATAATGAAGATAAATATTTTTTGTTTAGATTCATTTGATAGGAAATTTTTCGCTCTTTAAACGCAGCTAAAAATAATCAAAAAATCCTGACCAGAAGCTCCAGAAAACTAGAAATTTGGCAATAATCAAACCAAAATTTAAAATTTCCATCAATTTTCGAAAAGTTAACCCAATTTTAAGAAAATATGAGCATTTTGAAGCTGAAAATCTAGAAATTCAAAATGTCTGCTTCAAAATGTTGTAAAATTATTAAAAATAGGGTAATTTTTAAGAAAATTAGGAATTTTTAAAATTTCAAATCAAAAATTTAAAACTGTCATAACTTTTCTAAAAGTTGACAGATTTTTATGATTTTGGGAGCATTTTGAAGCTTAAAATCTGAAAATTCAGAATGATAGCTTCAAATTGATCCGAGGATAATATAAAATGGTAAATTATTCGAAAATAAACATCATAATAAACAATGGAGATTTTTTGGTGTTCCTAATTTTCAACAAATCATAACTTTTCGAAAAATTAACTCAAATTTTCAGCTCCAAAACTGATGAGATAAGAGAAGAAAGTAAACAATTGGCAATCCTTGCAGGAGCGATTGAACTACAACAGAAAATCAAAAGAGATTCAAGAAGAAATGAGGCGAGAAAATTCCCATGCATATTCTGCAATGAAAGTCATTCAAAATTCAACTGCGAGATGACAAAATCGGAAAAATATCGCATCGCAAGGATGAAAAACCTATGCTTGATTTGCTTGGCACCAAAAAACCACCTCACTGCAGAGTGCAAGAAGCTACGAAACGATACATTCCTGTGCAAAGCGACAATATGCGATGAGCAAGAACGGATTCATAATTTAAACGTCTGCCCACCAGAAACGGAGATATTGCAGCAACAGTAAGAAGAACAGAACAATCTTTTCACTAACTACACAAATTTTTGAAAAACAGTTATAACCATGCGAAGTAGAGAAGATATTCTTGTGTTCAATCTATAAATTTTGGAGACCCTTTTTTATGTGAATTTGAGAAAGAATATTATTGTACTTAATCTTTAAAATTCGGAACGATTTTTATTTTTTAAGGAATAAACAGTGGAAAGGAAAAAAAATATATATATAAGTCTAAAAAACCAAATTAAACAAACCGTTCGAGTTGCAAACAATGATCACAGCCGGGACAAGACTTCATAACGATCCATTTAGGAAAAAGAGAAGAATTATTGGGAATTGGAATAAAAACCAGAAGAAAAATATAGAATAGCAGCATAATAAACGATGAATGAAATTCAGGGGCCGGGAATGTGGCACAAAAATCAAAACATCCATTCTTTTTCCAGGAAGAGAAATTTACAAAATTTATCTTTGTGGAAAAGTTCAGCTACATAGCAAACACAGCAACGCTTGTTGCTGTAATCTTTTATCAAACACCAACATTCGGAATCGAGGGACCGGATGTTTTCAATGGATTGTGCCAAACAGTCGCGAGGCCGGGAATGTCGCGATTGAGGTTGATGTCTGATGTGGTTGCTTCTATGAACTGAAGGGACTTTTATGATGGATGGATCAGACCTTGAAAAATGATCCGATAATACAGGGTCATACCACGGTTGAGGAAGGAATTAATTAATCAAAAAAATATAATAAAAATGTTTTTTAATCGGATTTTTTTATAATTTGAGTAAAAAAATTTTGTTATTTTTTTTCCTCCAATTCTTCCATGATTAATCATCATTTCTTCAAACAGGGCACATAATCAAAAAATCTTGAGCAGAAGCTGAGATAAGAGCGTTTTTGTAAAGCTTACTTCGTTATACGTTTTCTAGTGAATATCCTATTTTCACCTCCCTGAATTGGAGTTTATAAAAAATAAGAATTTATTGTTTGGATTTATTTTATAGAACATTTTTCGCTCTTTAAAAAGCGCAAAAAATAAAGAAAAAATCTTGACTAGAAGCTGAGAAATTACCGTTTTTGTAAACCTTACTTCATTATACGTTTTCTAGTGAATATCCTAATTTCAACTCCTAGAATTGGAGTTTGTAATGAAGATAAATATTGTTTGTTTAGATTCATTTGATAGGGAATTTTTCGCTCTTTAAACGCAGCTAAAAATAATCAAAAAATCCTGACCAGAAGCTCCAGAAAACTAGAAATTTGGCAATAATCAAACCAAAATTTAAAATTTCTATAAATTTTCGAAAAATTAACCCAATTTTAAGAAAATTTGAGCATTTTGAAGCTGAAAATCGGAAAATTCAAAATGTCAGCTTCAAAATGTTGTAAAAATATTAAAAATTGGGTAATTTTTAAGAAATTTAGGAATTTAAAAAATTTAAAATTAAGCATTTCAAAATTTCATAAATTTTCTAAAAATTGACAGCTTTTTATGATTTTGGGAGCATTTGGAAGCTGAAAATCTGAAAATTCAGAATATCAGCTTCAAATTGATCCCAGGATAATATAAAATGGTAAATTAATCGAAAAGAAACGTCATTATAAACAGTTGAGATTTTTTGGTGTTCCTAATTTTCAAAAAATCATAATTTTTCGAAAAATTAACCAATTTTTAAGAAAAGCTAAAAATCTAACAATTCAAAATATTAGCTTCGAAATGGTCTAAATATCGTATAACAGTGTTAACTGATACGCTGTCTTTAAGGCTGACTATTTTGATGCCTTGACTTTCTAAAAACTTCGGTATGCTTGAAATCTAAAAAGTTGAAGAACTTTGCTTAAAAATTCGCGACAAATTTTTTGAAATTAGACCCATTTTTAACAAAGTTATGAGTCTTTGAAATTCTGAACTTTATTGAAATCAATCCCCAATTAAAAAGTTATCTTATAAAAAAATTAACCTTCGCTTATCATATCTTTATTTGGATGCCGAAATTCTGAAAACTCAAATTTTCAGCCTCAAAATCCACTAATTAGGCTCCGTCAAAATGAATTTAAACTTCTACATAGTTTCTTTATTCATTTTTTTTGAATTTCAACATGACTCGGATCAATTCCAAAAAGATGCGGAAAGTGACAGTTTTGATCAAGGTCATTGAGAGACGCAGACAGAAAAAAAAAGAAAACCTTGGAATGTTGATTCTTCATTGATTGAGAAGGCCGTCGCCACGAGAGCGCGCTGCCTTATTTTTTTGCAAAATATCTCAATTTTTCGCAATTTTTTTTTATTTTTTTCAGAATTTCCTCAAACTTGGCTAAAATTGGGAATCTTTACTTCCCATTTTTGTGATTGAACACAACTTTTATATCGAAATTTAAAATGAAGAATTGCTTTTTGCCGCTGAAATTAGGAAAATCGTGAGTTATGAAAAAATAGTTTAAAGTCGGGTTTTAAAAATTTTTCAGACTAGCCTTTGCAGCGAATGCGTTCTAAAACAAGAAAGCTCAGGTTGGTCCGAAGCTTCATTTCTACTATAATTTCTCAAAATTTGTGATTATGGAGTAATTCACTGAAAAAATGTTGGACTACTCAGGTGGGTGATAGTCAAAATAATTAGGTATATTTATTATTTTTGTTTTTTAGACCCTTGACGCAAAATTGCGTATTTACACAGTAAGCATTCGAATAAAAAATGCTCAAATTTTGAAAATCGACTACTTAAAATGAACCATTTGAAAATTTAAAAGTAGCACCTTTAATTTATAGTCTGAGCATTTTTATTGATTTTTTGAAGCTCTTCTAAGGATTAGGAAATTTTGAGCATTTTCCAATTTTCAAAAGTAAAAAAAATTTAATTTTAAAGGAGTTTTATAACCTGACTAGGGAAGTCATTTGAAGTTTACCCAAACAATCGGTCGAAATGAGGTTTAAATGAACGGTGAAGATCAGAACTATGAGTTCTGAAAAAATTAGAGTACAATAAGAAGGTATGCCTGAGATATGCTCATGTGACGTCACGTATGCGTGTAGGATATGTGGTGTGTGTATGGTGTGCAGACTGAAGTTGACAAGCTTGAATAACTGTAACTCGTGAACGACTCAACCAAATTTAAAGTTTTATAGCTCATTTTGAAGCCAATGAAAAATTCTATAGAACTATTATAAAAATTATTAAAAATGATGAGAAACTTAATTAAAAAACTAAAAAAACTGAAAAATTTCAAACCTCGATAAAACTCACTTTTATCGACTAAGAATAACTTCGAAAGTATTTTTTTCGAATTCCTTGGAAAAAAATACATAAGAAATGTTTAAAAGAAATAATACTTCGCGTCCATCTAAGTCTGATTTTTCAGTTTTTTAACGATTATTATTAAGTTTCTTATCATTTTTAATAATTTTCTATAACACTTAAATTAAATTTTTTATTGGCTTCAAAACGAGCTATAAAACTTTAAATTTGCTTGAGTCGTTCACGAGTTACAGTTATTCAAGCTTGTCAACTTCAGTCTGCACACCATACACACACCACATATCCTACACGCATACGTGACGTCACATGAGCATATCTCAGGCATACCTTCGTATTGTACTCTAATTTTTTCAGAACTCATAGTTCTGATCTTCACCGTTCATTTAAACCTCATTTCGACCGATTGTTTGGGTAAACTTCAAATGACTTCCCTAGTGAGCATGCTCATACTCAGGCTATAAATGTTGCTAAATCGATCTGAAATTCAATTGTATATACCTAAATTTTAGGTGAAAGTGACAATAAACGTGGAAGGAACGCGCGAAAAAGTATTAACGAAATCGAATTCGCTCTAGGATGTTGGTTTACACGTTTCCAGGATGGAGCTCTCAAAGACTTGACCCTACGGAGAAGATTGAAAATTTAAATTTTATGAAATATTATTATTGTTTAGAATAAAAAATTTTAAATAAAGTTTCCAAATAAACTCGAGTAAGTTTAGGTTTTTCACAGGGATGTGGAGGTGTTGGCATTTTTTTAAGCAGATTCGCAGTGATCCACTTTTTCATGTTGTTGTTAGCCTTAGAGTGTTAAGAAGTCGTTCAACACTCAATTTATTGCAAAAACTCCGTTTCGAGAAAGTTTCGTGAAGACCACGATGGTTCCTTCCGAGTTTGAAAAATTAAAATTTAGACCTTGAATCCTCTTCCCGCACTCCACGTTTGGCATTAGAAATACACCAAGTTTTGCAAAATATGCGTTAAGGGAAATGAAAAATCCGATAATTTTAAAATTTAGCTTTAAAATGAACCAATTTTCATGAAATTTGACCCATTTTGAGCAAAGCTAGAATGGGGAAAAGCTAAACAGGCGGTGGCAGTGCAAAGCGGGCGGTGCCACCACCCGTTTATGGGTTTTTGAGGGACCGTTTTGCTCAAAATTAAGCTTTTGAACTGAATTTCTTTGTAGATTCCGTTAATAATAGGTGATTCTGAGTCGATTAAAGCAAAAATTAAAAATCAGTATACAGACACTTTAAAGGCAAAGTTCTTGTGTGGTAGTCAAAATTTTTTCTGATTCTCCAAAAAATCGGTCTGAAAAATAGGTTAGTTTTAAAGGAGCTTAACCTTCTCAAATATTGTGGGAAACATGAGCTTTCGGTGGATTCGGAAGCTGAAAATTTGCGATTTTAGGATTTTGGCTCCCTAGACGTTTTTTGGAATCTCTCAATCCCATTTCGGTGACTGAATTGTGAATCTTTAGATTTTCAGACGATTTCAGATTTTTTGTTTAAAGGAGGCCTGTGGGGACGAAATAAATAATTTTAAAAAATGGGATAAATGAAAAAAATGAAAAAAAAATCGAAAATGGCGAAAAAAAATTCAAAAAGAAAAAAAACGATAAATTCTAAGATGCCCCTATAATGGCCGAAGAAGCGGCGTTTGGTTTTCTAGGCCATTTTTTTTGAAAAATGAATTTATTGCTTTTTTTTTTCTTATTTTTCAATAATTTTTTAAGTTTTTCTCTGTTTTCCAAAACCTTTGGGGTTTAAAAAATATGTTTTTTATTTTAACATCTTTGTGAAACTATTTTTAGCAAAAAAATATTGAAAATGTGCAAAAAAGGTTGTTTTTTCAAAAAAGAAACAAATGGCCTAGAAAACCAAATGCGGTTCTTCGGCCATTAGGGACATCTAGGATTTTATCCTTTTTTTTGGCCATTTTCGATTTTTTTCATTTATTTTATCACTTTTGAACCATTTATTTCGTCCCCGCAGGCCTCCTTTAAGCAAAAAAAATCTGAAATTGTCTGAAAATTTGAAGAAAAAACCTAAAAATTTCCAAAAATCATAGTCAATATTAAGAAATTCGTCATTTAAAAATTTGCAATAAAATTAGTCATCTCACTTGAATTTTATCACAAAAAATGAGCACAAAAATGGTTTTAATTGCTCCCAATGTGGACAATTTCTTATCAGAAAGCTTCGTTTGGTTCATATAACTATTTATTTGTTCAATTTTCTGAAAAATGGCAGGTTCTCGATTAAATGGAAATCATGGGGTAAGTTTTTGTGGACTTATGAAATATGGTTTATAATTCGTTTTTTTTCAGGGTGCTGAAGAAAAGAAGAGCGAAGAATTGAAGAAGATGAATGAGGTGAGTAGATTAAAATGATAAAAATTGCTAAGGAATATTTTTCTGAAAAAAACTTGTCCAAAAATTTCTGGAATTTTAAAATTTTAAAACACTAATGAATTTTTTGATACGATTTCAAAAAAAAGTCTGAAAATCAATAGAAAAATGCGAAAAATGTTTTTTTATACAAAAAAAAAGCATAAAATTTATGAAAAGCACAATGAAGCATTGTCAACGAAATGTGGTGGCACCCTGTCTTTAAGAAAAAAAGCTGACGACATAATTCAAATTGTAAAAATTGTAGTTTTGATCATGTCGATTTAATTACCCAAATTTGAGGTGCGTAATAACTTCTGGCCCTCTTTTAAATAAAGACGGTGTCTAATTTAAATTTTGAAAAACTTATCAATGTTTTGACAGTTGCTTGGTCCCAGTGGCACCCGCGGGTTGGTTCCACTACTACTGTAAATTTGTTCAATTATATTGAATTTTCTGTATGAACAAAAAACCTCACATTTCGGACGCGTGTCGTTTCGGACGCATGCCAAATCCTTGTTGATGCACCGCTAGAATACGGAAATACGTGGACGAGTTTGTCCAGCCAAAAAAAGTGGACAAATGGTTGTGAATGATTCAGTGCGGCGTTAAATTAATTAACAAATCATATTATTTAATAAAGCGTTAATGCCGTGCGTGTGTTCGCATTCTAGAAGCTTCTAAAAATTCCAAAAGCTTCGAAAAATTCCAAAAAACTCCAAAAGCTTCTAAAAAAATTCCAGAAGCTTCCAAAAAATTCCAGAATCTTCCAGAAAATTCAAGAAGCTTCAAAAAAATTCCAGAAGCTTCCAAAAAAATTCCAGAAGCATCTAAAAAAATTCAAACAGCTTCTAAAAAAATTCCAGAAGCTTCCAAAAAATTCCAGAAGCTTCCAAAAAATTCCAGAAGGCTCTAGAAAATTCTATAATCTTCCAAAAAATTCCAAAAAAAATTCCAGAAACTTCCAAAAAATTCTAGAGACTTCCAAAAAACTCCAGAAGCTTCTAAAAAATTCCAAAAGCTTCAAATAAATTTCAGAAGCTTCTAAAAATTTCAGACCAATCATGTAATTTGGCATCAAGTCTTTCCAGGCTTCGTTTCCGCATGTCGTGTTCATTTTTTCGAAATTAAGCCACGCCCCCTTGAACCTTTGGGAAATTTCGAGAAAAAATTAGAAATTAAGTAGAAATTTTCCTACTCTATTATTTTTTAAATATTAAAATATGTAGTTTGATTTAAAAATTAAAATATGTTTATTTTCTGCAATTTGAATTCGTCAGCTTTTTTCTTAAAGACAGGGTGCCACCACATTTCGTTGACAATGTTTCATTGTGCTTTTCATAAATTTTATATAAATTTTACGTAAATCGAACAATTTTTGGGTATTTCTATTGATTTTCGGGCTTCATGATTCCTGATTTTTCACCTGGTTTTTTAAAGATCGCTCAAAAAAACCACCAGCTCCACCAGGAACTTGTAGAACTGAAGTTGCGAATAAAAAAAGCGACTGAGAACCATTCTCCAGATTCCGATGAACGAATATCAAGACGGGACAATACCGGATCCTTTGAGCGTCGAAAATCCAACCGGGATATTGTTTTCATCTATTTGAGTAAGTTGTGACAGAATTTTCAAAAAAATCCCCTTTATTAAAGGTTATGCCCCCAGAAAATCAATGGTTTTGAAATGTCAAGAGCGTCTGGAACAGTTATCCGACCATTGGAATTTTTATTCGGAAGGTACTTTTCTTTAAAATAAAAAAAAAATTCACGATTGAGCTCATTTTCAGGCAGAAAAATTAGGTTCATGGACCAAAATATGCTTTTTTCGATATTAAGAACTATGAGAAGTTCTAGTAAGTTAGATTTTTTTTTAATGAAAATTACAATTAAAATTTTCAGCTTTCGTTTTTCTTCACCTCATCGATAGGCTAGATCATGCGATTAAAGTGATGCCAAAAGGTTCGGAAATAGTTATAAATTGTCGTGAAAAATTTGTGGAAAATGAGTAGGTTGCGGGTGGTCCCCCCCTCCCCCTCAATAATCAATCAATTTTCCAGATGGCTCAAAAGATGTGTGATCTCTGGCCTAGAAGCCAATATTCCGATTTATGCGACACATGTGTTTGATTCGAGTTTGTTGGATCGTGTTTTGAAATGGGATTTCGACGAAAACCCGGATTTTGAGGAATGGAAG
Organism: Caenorhabditis virilis; assembly: GCA_964036255.1. Taxonomy (NCBI): domain Eukaryota; kingdom Metazoa; phylum Nematoda; class Chromadorea; order Rhabditida; family Rhabditidae; genus Caenorhabditis; species Caenorhabditis virilis. The sequence continues at coordinate 15,843,870 of OZ038415.1, read as the reverse complement.
TGGGTATTAAGATCTGAAATTTATCGAAAATTGTGAATATCGTGTTTTTTTTGAAATTACTGGTTCTTATCGTTTTTTTGTTCTTTTCTGTGAAATAAAATTTTAATTATTATCGAAAAAAGCTTTTTTGAACTTTTTTTAATGTATTTTTTGAGATGGATAATTTTTTAACGTTTTAAAGGCTCCGCCCACTTTTGCAAGTGCGGCACGGTGACAAAACTTCCTGATGCACCAAAATTAAAAATTCAACTTGATCATGAAAGAACGTTTTAAACTGATGATTATTCCTTCAGGTACCAATTTCTATCAAGTCTCCTTCATGTCGAAAAATAAGATTTTTTGCTAAAAATTGAACATTAAAGAGCTCTAACTTGGCTCAAACTCAATATCGCTTGATAAAATTTTCAGGTTATCATAAAGAAACTATTTTTAGTTGATGTGACAAATTTCAGCAAATTTGGTTGAAATTTTTTAAAAATTCGATTTTTTAGGATTTACAAAAGTGGTAAATTGCAACCAAATTTTCTGAAATTTGGTACATTGATTACAAATACTTTCGTTATGAAAACCTCAAAATTTGGGACAAAAATATTGAGATTGCGCCAAGTTACAGCTCATCAAAGTTCAGGGTTTTTAATGCAAAGTTTCACTTTTTGATCTTGAAAAAATCATGCTCAAACTATTGCTTAGCAGTTTCTTTACCAGTAAAAAATGCTCTTTCAAATGAGCTATGTGTCATGAAAAAGAGCCAAAAACGTGACAATGCCAAAAAGCTGATAATTTAAAGATATGAAATTTTATTCAATGTGACAATGCAAAAATAAAAACGGCAATTAAAATGATTACACCAGATCACTCGATCCTGTCGTGGATAATATTCTTTCACATACATATTTCTTGTGTATCCAGTCCTTTATGTAGTTCATGTCCTTCAAGTAGTTCAACACTAATTAAGAGAGCATTTTTGGTAGAGGCTGAAGAATCAGAAATCAGTGTAGAACGAAAAAAATAGAAACGATAACTTACTTTTACACTTCCTTTAACAACATGAGATTGCAGTGGAGAATACTCCGTGCAAGTGTTCGTATGTTTTCTCCACTGTGCACCTCCGTTCAATTTTGCTCGTTCGGATATAAAGTTTAAAAAAACCAGGAAGGCTCACTTTGCATTATTTAAAAAAAAAACCATTTTTGTTTGATTAACTTTTTCCATTTCAAAGATTCGGTCAAATTACAGAAATAGGAATTAGAGATTCCCAATTTCAGCCAAGTTTGAGAATAAGCTGAAAAATTGTATATTTATGACAAAGTAAAAATGAGAAAAAAGACTGCATAATGAATTCCACTATCCAAAAATTGGCTTTTATACCATACTTTCTTGATAATGGGTGGATTTTTATCTCTAAATCTCTAGTTTTAACACTTCAAAGTGAGTGATTGGGCAAAGGTGATAAATTTACGATTCGGTGAGAAAGATGTACGGTATGCGGGAGCTTCCGAACACCAAGGTGCGAAAAAATCCATTATTTAGAAAGTGATAAGTTTAAGTTTAGCTGATTGTAAAGAGCTAAAAATTTTATATCCAGAGAATCCAAAGAAGAAATGTTTATTTTTTTATAAACTCCAATTCTGGTAGTTGAAAATAGGATATTAACCAGAAACCGTATAATGAAGTAAGGTTCACAAAATCGTTCACTAAGCTTCTGGTCACGATTTTTTGATTATGTTTAGCTATTTTTAAAGAGCGGAAAATGTTCTAAATGAATCCAACGAAGAAAAACTTATTTTCATTATAAACTCCAATTCTGGGAGTTGAAAATAGGCTATTTTTTTTTTTAGAAAATATATAATGAAGTATGGTTTGAAAAAAACGTTCATATCTAAGCTTCTGGTCAACATTTTTTGATTACGTTTAGCTGTTTTTGAAGAGCGAAAAATTTTCTATCAAATAAATCCAAACAAAAAATTCTATTTTTTTTCATAAACTCCAATTCTAGGAGTTGAAAATAGGATATTCACTAGAAAACATATAATGAAGTAAGGTTTACAAAACCGTTCATATCTCAGCTTCTGGTCAAGATTTTTTGATTATGTGCCCTGTTTGAAAAAAAGATGATTAATCATGGAAGAATAATAATATAAATTTTTTACTCAAATTATAAAAAAATGCAATAAATACAATTGTTTTATTATATTTGATTTGTTCATTCCTTCATTCTTCACCCGTGGTTTGCAAGTGTAACGATGTTGTTCCTTCGTAGCAAACTGCATTATCACTTCTTAAGATTACCTGAAAATAAGCTTTATTTTTCCATTATATATCATATTTAAGGTTTTCTTAACTACTTCTTATTTCCTATCAAATCAACGCTTTCTGAGCATACCGACCCGACTTTAAACAAAAAATTTTTAAAAAAATGCCTAAGGTACAAAAAGATGCAAAAACATCTACAAAATACGGACGGCTAGGGACTACCGCTCTCGTGGTGAGCCGACGGCTCATCAATGGAGGAAAACCAAAAAAAAAACACACACACATTCCTTACACTTCTTGTTCTGCAATGATTGGCGCCACATGTGTTCTCTTGATCCAATGGATTCTTGATGACACTGTCCTGAATTTAGTGCACATACTTATCCTATGCACGCATCATCGCATCATGCATGCTCGGCCGGCCTCTTTCTATGCAGTACTTGCATCCATTTTTCACTGCTCCAAATTTCAGTTTTTTTTCGCTCTGCGGAGCTATGCCTACTCGAATCATTGTCTCATCTGTAAGAAATTAGATTGTTGTGGTGAACAATCAACGAGCACGTCGTTTGGTTGTCTTTTGTCTGCTTTCACGCAGCAAAAAACGATGGATTCAGAATGAATCGACTCACCATCGCATCACACCTCTATCCTCGGTTCCTCCCGCACTGCACTTTGACACTTTAAGTAGAAAAACAGAAGAAAAATAGTTAAGATCGGTTGCGTGCGACAAACTTTTCCACCAGCGAGATGGAACCTCCATGTACTATGTCTAAGTATTTTCTAACGTTAAGTTCCGTTTTTTGATCCTCTTTTTGAGCCCTCTCTCCTTTATTCGCTTAACGCTTATCAGTAGAGAATTTTTGGTAGAGGCTGAAGAAACCGTGGATTGAAAAAAATAGAAACGATAACTTACTTTACTCGAGTTCGGCCCTTTTTCAACACCATTCTCACGTCCATGTAAAACCAAAAAAACCATTTATGTTTGATTAACTTTTCCATTTTGAAGATTCGGTCAAATTACAGAAATGGGAATTAAAGATTCCCAATTTCAGCCAAGTTTGAGAAGAAGCTGAAACAATTTGTATATTTATGACAACAGAATGAGAAAAAAGAGTGCATAATGAATTCCATTATCAAAAAATTGGTTTTAATACCATGTTTTCTCGATAATGGGTGGATTTTTATCTCCAAACCTCTAGTTTTAACACTTTAAAGTGATATCAGTGCACACAAATGATAAAATATCAATCATCTGTGATAAAATATGCAATTCTGCGGGAGTTTCCGAACCCCAATTTGTGATAAAATAACATGAGAATGCTAAAAAATGATTTGAATCCTTGATACTATTTGAAAACGTCGGGTAAGTGTCAGTTACGATTTTCTGTGAGCCTTTTTTGAATTTTTTGAAAATTTTCAGACTTTGAGCTCGAAAAACCATGATGATTTGCAGTTTTTGAAAACGGATCCTTTATCAGCTCAAAAATTCTCTTTCAAATGAGCCATGTCACATTAAAAACTGGAAATAAACTTCACTTGTAAAAAAAAACGAAATAGGGTGTTTTCGAACGTGTCTGCAGTACGCAAGAAGTGTTAAAATAAGAGGTGACATGTTCCCTAAGAACGCCGAAATGTCCCGCGCAAACTGAACATCTTGAATGTGTTATTCTGATATCATCCCGAGAACACTCTTCTCATTTTATATATATTTTTCTTTTTTCTTGGTTAAATCTATAATTTTTTTTAATTTTTATAACTGATTTCTGATCTTTCTTATAGTCAAAAATTGTTTCCATTATTTCCAGAGTGATGCTTAACAATTCTGAAAATGATTGTGAGGGACAGATGAGATGGTCCGAAAATGATGAAAAAATCTTTATTCTCAAATCTGGAGATGTTCTCTGGTAAGTCGAAATTTTTGCGAACTTTCAAAGCCTAACCTTCAAAGTCATAAAATTATGAATTCAGGCAAATAGTACCACGCTTGATATCCTCCGACAATGAAAAGTACGTTAACCTTTGTGTAGTAAACGTGTACAATCCGGAATTCGGGCGCATCGATGCTGAAATTGAGCTCCAGGTTACAAATAGCGACGGGGTTACGAATACAGAAAAGAAAACCCATATTTTCTATCGATATGTGTGCATTAGTTTTGTACAGATGATGGTGGTCCCAGATTCGCGTTCTCTATTTCTGATCCAAGCAAAAATTAGGATCAAGTCAGTTGGGACGATTTTTTCGGTGCCGCGAAATATCGATTCGGAAGTTGTTTTGAAAGTTGATGATCATAAGCTATATGTTGACAAAAATGTAAGGATTGAAAATATTCCTTATTATATTGATTTTTCGATTTTAGATACTTGTTTGCAACTCATCGGTGTTCCGGGCATCGTTAGCCGATTCTAATGAAATCGAATACGAAGATTCGGGTCTGGAACATTTTGTGGCTTTTCTCAGACTATTGCACGGGATGGAACAGGAATTGAACAGTATTTAAAATCTTTTAAAAAGTATTTTACATTCAGAAATTTTAAGATAATAATATCGAGGAGGTGCTTAATTTGGCAACGGAACATTGTGTTGAGCATCTGCGCTCAATCTGTGAAAATCATATGATTGCAACTAAAGGATTCTCAATTGATATGAAATTGCTTATCGGTCATCTTTACAACTTGAGGAGATTAAAGGCGAGGATGCACTTTTTTAAATTTCTGAAATGATAATTTTTAGGCTGAAACTCTCAGAGCTATGACGATTAGGGAAGTGGAAGAAATGATGGGGTATCTAAATATACAAGAAGAACTTAAGGAAGTTATTTTCATGAAGAAGTACCAGTTGGAGAAGACGGATCGTCAAAGTTTTGAAAGATGTCCTTAATTTAATTTATGAAATTTAATTATTTTTTGTAATAAATCCCAAAAATTATTTAAAGGGGGGCTGAGGGGACGAAATAAATGGTTTAAAAATGATGGAAGTATGATTGTTGATAAATAAATGAAAAAAAAAATCCAAAGAAAAACTCAAAAATGGCGAAAAAAAAAGTTCCGAAAAAAAACTCATACCCCCCTCTCTTCGCCCTAATGGCCGAAGAAACGCTTCTTGATTTTCTAGGCCGTCTCTTTTTTCTCGGCCGCCTAATTTTATTTTTTGAAAAAATATTTTTTTTATTTTCTTTTATACATTTCTTTTGAACGTTGATTTGTTTTAATACTCTTTTATGGATAATTTTCTCTGAAAAAAAATAGGAAAGAAGAGAAAAACAAGATAAAAAAATAGGCGGCCGAGAAAAAAACAAATGGCCTAGAAAACAAAAAGCGTTTCTTCGGCCATTAGGGCGAAGAGAGGGGGGTATGAGTTTTTTTTCGGAACTTTTTTTTTCGCCATTTTCGAGGTTTTTTTTTGGATTTTTTTTTCATTTATTTATCAACAATCATACTTTCATCATTTCTAAACTATTTATTTCGTCCCCTCAGCCCCCCTTTAATAAATGTTTTACATTTTTTTAAATGTCAAATTTCAAAAAAACCGCATTAGAATTTTTTTTGAGGTTTACAGTCCCCAAAACTCTGCATGTAAAAAAATTACTATAACTTTTTCAAACTTAAAAGTTGAATAAATGTTTGAAGTAAGACTAGAACTTTCATTCAACCAATTCTCAGTTTCTTATTAAAACTTGGTGCTCAGTAACGCTGAAAAATGTAAACTGAAACCCGCGATTATTTTTAATTTCAATTCTTTTTAGTTTTTTTCGAAAATTCGATGAAACAATTCTTCCAAAAAGGTTCACAGAAAATCGTAACTGACACTTACATGAATTTTTCAAATAGTATAAAGGATTCAGATCATTTTTTCACTTTCTCATGGTATTTTATCACAAATTAGCGTTCGGAAACTCTCGCCAAAATTTTATCACCGATGATTGACAGGTTATCATTTTTGTCCACTCATTTCACTTTAAAGTGTTAAAACTAGAGGTTTAGAGATAAAAATATACCTATTATCGAGAAAGGATGGTATTAAAATCAATTTTTTGATTGTGGCATTCATTATACACTCTTTTTTCTCATTTTTACTTCTACATATTGTCATAAATACACAAATTGTTTCAGCTTCTTCTCAAACTTGGCTGAAATTGGGAACCTTTAATTCCCATTTCTGTAACTTGACCGAATCTTCAAAATGGAAAAGTTAATCAAACAAAAATGGTGTTTTTTGACTTTAGATGGAGCTGCGAATCGTGCATAGGGTTTTCACAGATCTCGAGCATTGAGAGTGAAACACAAATGGTTTTTTCAACTCGAGTAAAGTAAGTTATCGTTACCAATTTTTTCATTCCACTCTTATTTTTCAGCCTCTAGCAAACTCTCTCACGTGGAGCTGCAAAAGCTGCAGCATTATGCATAGACTGCTTCCTGAACGGTTGAAATAGGGCAGACTTAACAATCGAGCGTATAAAAGGTGTTGCAGTTCGCCGCTAAGCAACCATGTGATTCAAGGTGGTCCTGCAGCACATGCGTACTTCTTGTTCGAGTAAGTCCTGCTTTTCGTAGTTTTCATTCTTTCCAATATTTTTAGCTATCCTCAATGTGATGAATGCCCCAAAGTAATGGGAGAAATCGGCTCGGTAAGTAATTTTGGGGGTATTTCCTATATGGATAAAGGGGTATTTAACATTTAGTAGCGTGATCGTTCAGTATAAAATCTGTATTAGCTTGAGAACTAATTCAGGAGCAGAGCAGAGTTCAGCAGTGCAGAGCAGAGTTCGACAAAACTGATAATATGTTTGTATATTGGGAAAATAAATATTAGTTCGTTTTTTGTTTTGTTAAACTGTGGTTTTTAATTAAAAATTACTCTTTGTCTTCAGATTTCCGAATTTTCAAGTGATTACCTTTACTAGGGAGGAAAACAAAAAAAAACATTTATGAGTCGATGTCCCAGAAAGGCGAACATGCTGTGGCACACTTGCACCAACGTGAAGCTAGGATCTTCTTATTTTACACGGAGGGTACCTAGGTCCCTCTTAGAGAAAAAATACATAATTTATTTGACCACGCCCCTTTTTACCTAGTGAAAAAAATCCGGGTGGTCCCAAAATCGAAATTTTTAGTTTTAAAGATAAAGTCAAAATCTCTTCGGGATTGGATTCCACGCACATTTTTAAGTATTTTTCATGTTGACACCTAATTTCCAGCTCGTCGACATCATGCCGAAAATTTGATTTTTCTGAAAAAGTGGTCCAAATTTTCCAGTTTTTCCCATTTTTCGACATGATGAAGTACTTGGGCCCGACGGGAAATATGGAAATTATTAATCCTTATGATGTTTTTCATCAAATACCATGTTGATTTAGCGGATTCTCTGTAACCTTTTTGGGATTTCAGGGCAAAATAGGCGAGATTTTTGCTAGAGCCGTTTACTGAGTATAAATTTTAGTTTGCAGTGAACAAACCCATCGTGACTTAATTCCGAGTCACCTCCCTGGTTTTTTATCTTTTTTATCCTCGATCGGTATTGTCCAGCTTTTCTTGGCCCGCTCATTTTCGGGGCTGCTCGACTGATAACATCGAAGGCGTCGCGCGACCGTAACGCGAGTGACCTACTCTGAGAAATTTGAATTTGATCGCGTTGCGGCCTGCTGCAGCCGAAAATGCGTGGTGGCAAGGAAATCTGGAGTCCATTTGAGAATACAAAAAAATTTCTGAAATGATTTCGAATCTTCACGAACATCTGAAAGAATTCCGTATAATCGTATTTTAGCAACTTTCGAAAATAATTTGATAATTTTGTGGGCCTCTGAAACGTTCGAGCCAACATTGTAAGTATCTCTATAGTTAACTGGAAAATTGTTAAATAAAAATATTTTATTATCATTTAGGATTTTAAAAATTTATTTAAAATGTTCCTTGGCCTCCATTTTTGATGGCTCTTCGCTCACTTTTTGTTGCACATCTGAAAAATTTAGCTGTTTCCGGATATCTTGATGGTCTGAAATTAAAGTATATTTTAATTATTTGATTAAAGTGGAGAACTGTACTCACCTGATATGCTTTTTTCAACTGTTCGGGAAAATTCTTCATACAATTTAGTGACAAATGGAATTTGTTGATTCCAAGATCGTTTTTGTGGTTAACGTCATAGTTTTCGTCTCTTGCGAAGCATGGATGAACTTGCTACCAGGGCTCGTTATCCTTCCATTATGACTTTGATGTAGGTTGATTATCCTGTTCCGAAATGGATTCTCAAACCACTTTTCAATTCTGGTTCTCATGAAAGGATTCGTTTCGAATATTGATTGATTTTTCAATTCTGCACATCGATCATATCACAGAAATGGGAATTAGAGGTTCCCAATTTCAGCCAAGTTTGAGAATAAACTGAAAAAATTGGTATATATGACAATAAATGTAAAAATGTGAAAAAAGAGTATATAATGAATTCTAGTAGCCAAAAATTGGCTTTTATAACATACATTCTGAACTGTGGGAGAATTTTTATCCCAAAATCTCTTGTTTTAGCACTTCAGGATGATATAATTGGACAGAAGTGATAACAAAATCTAGAGAGATGTTGTGCAAGAAAATTGGCAAGAAATGCCTTCCAAAAATTCGCTCATTTCGAGGAGGAATGGAAAATATCCCGATGTCCACAATCGACGCTCTGATCGAGTCCATGCCTCGCAGAAGTCAAGCGGTTATCTCCAGAAACGGTTTTATAACAAAGTACTAGATCCAGTGAATCCATTTCCAATCGTTATTGGTTAATAAATGTTGTTTTGAATTCATCAGAAAAGGTTGAATAAAAAAGTCAAAAAACCAACAATTTCAATATTTCGAAAAAACTGACATAAGACTATTATTTTCTGGACTTCGTTTATAAAACTATGCTAAAAAACTTTAATCGACATCAAAATACTCTCATAAAATTTTCAAGTCGATACCTATTCTCAAAAAAAAATTATGTGGAAAAAACCAAAAGTCAACAACCTTTTGACCGGTACTGTATAAGAAAAACTCAAAAAAACACAAATTTCAGCTCATTTTGAAAATCTGAACGTTTTTTTTAAAAAATATTCTACGTCATTGGATGTATCCAGAACTATACTTTCTGGTATTGTTTCACATTTTTGAGCTCAGAAAAACGGTACAAAACTTACCACGAATTTTCAGAACGTCGATTAAAGAAATTTGAAAATTTCGCGACAATATTTTAAATTACCGCGTTTTATGAATTTTCATTTGCGCTCCACTGAGCAGGTGTGTGCGCGGAAATTTGAATTTCATGGGGTGTTTTTTAAAATTTATTTCGTTTTTGTTCGATTTTCAGAAAATCCATGATTAATTGTTAAAATTCAGCGAAATTCAAGTTTTCCGTTTTTTGTTCACAATTTTTTTGAATATCGATGTGCGCCTTTAAAAAACTACAGTATCAATTTTTTAAAAATAAAAATCTACTTCAAAAGTCATTAAATTTAAATAACATGAAGTTTTTATCTCAGACAATTTTTTAAAATTTATCCTAGCTTGTTGGAAAAAAGTTTGGAAGTCCAGAATTGTTAAAAAATAAATCATCAGGGTAACAATTCTCCTTCAAATGAGCCACGTCTCATTATAAACTGGAAATATACTCCACTTGTAAGAAAAAAAGAAATAGCAAAGACATTTCGGAGGTTTCAAATGTGTCTGCAGTACGTAAAAAGTGTTAAAATAGGTCGAGAAGTGTTAAAAATACTGCAGTTCGCCAGAAGTGTTAAAATAAGAGGTGACATGTTCCCTAAGAACGCCGAAATGTCCCGCGCAAACTGAACATCTTGAAGGTGCTATTCTGATATCATCCCGAGAACACTCTTCTCATTTTATATATTTTTCTTGCCCAGATCTTTTATTATTATTATTTTTTAATTTGTATAATTGATTTCTGACCTATTGTTAATTAAATCCTTTTTTCCAGAGCGATGCTTAACAATTCTGAAAATGATTGTGAAGGACAGCTGAGATGGTGCGAAAATGATGAAAAAATCTTGATTGTCAAATCTGGAGATATTGTCTGGTAAGTCGAAATTTTTGCGAGCTTTCAAAGTCACTAACGTTCAAAGCCATAAAATTATAAATTCAGGCAAATAGTACCACGTTTGATATCGTCCGGCAATGAAAAACGCGTCAAGCTTTATGTATTAAACGTGTACAAGCCGGAATTCGGTGCTGAAATTGAGCTCCAGGTCACAAATAGCGACGGGGTTACGAATATCGAAAAGAATACCCATATTTTCTATCAATATGGGTGCATTAGTTCTGAAAAAATGATAGTGGTCCCAGATTCGGATCCGCAATTGCTGATCCGAGCTAAAATTAGGGTCAAGTCAGTTGGGACGGTTTTTTCGGTGCCGCGAAATATCGATTCGGAAGTTGTTTTGAAAGTTGAAGATCATAAGCTATATGTTGACAAAAATGTAAGGCTTGAAAATATTTATTATTATATTGATTTTTCGATTTTAGATACTTGTTCGCAACTCATCGGTCTTCCGGGATTTGTTTGCCGATTCTAATGAAATCGAATACGAAGATTCGAGTCTGGATTATTTTGTGGCCTTTCTCAGACTATTGCACGGGATGGAACAGGAATTGGACGGTATTTAAAAGCTTTTAAAACGTATTTTACATCGGAGAATTTAAAGATGATAATATCGAGGAGGTTACCATTTTGGCAACGGAACATTGTGTTGAGTATCTGCGCACTATTTGTGAAAATTATCTGATTGCAACTAAAGGTTTCTCCAATAGTATGAATGTGATATTCGGTCATCTTTACAACCTGCGGAGATTAAAGGTGAGGATGCACTTTTTTAAAACATAAATTTATAAAAAAATAATTTCCAGGCTGAAGCTCTTCGAGCTATGACGATAAAGGAGGTGGAAGAAACGATGCGGGTTCCACAACTACATGAAGAACTTAAGGAAGTTCTATTCATGAAGAAGTACCAGTTGCAGAAGACGGATAGACTCAGTTCTGAAAGATGTCGTTAATTTAATTTATGAAATTTAATCATGTTTTTGTAATAAATCCCAAAATTTGTTTTTTAATAAATGTTTTACATTTAAAAAAAAATTCAAATTCCAAAAAAACCGCATTAAAAATTATTTTTGAGGTTCTTATTTCATTTTTTTTTTCAAGTTTTTAATCGATAATTTTTAGCTTAGGAATAATGTAAAATTTAAGGAAAACTTGAGTTTGAAGAAAAAACGACTTAAAGACATTGGGTAAATTTTACCCTACCTAATTTCAATTTCAAAAATTAGATTTGTCTCGCATTAGTTTTTTTTCGAGACCTGAACATTTAGATTTTCTTGATTTTAAAAACGATCGGTCGAAATTAGGTTTAAATGAACGGTGAAGATCAGAATTTTGAGTTCTGAAAAAATAAAGGGCAATACGAAGGTATGTCTGTGCTATGCGTTGTGACGTCACGTATGCGCGAAGGGTGAGTGAAGGCTGCAGACTGAAGTTGACAAGCTTAAATAACTGTAACTCGTGAACGACTCAACCAAATTTAAAGATTTATAGCTCATTTTGAAGCGAATGAAAAATTCTATATAACTATAATAAAAATTATTAAAAATAAGGAGAAACTTAATAAAAATCTTTAAAAAACTGAAAAATCACCAAACGCGATAAAACTCGATAAAACGTACTTTTAGCGACTAACAATTATTTCGAAAGTAATTTTTTCGAATTCCTCGGAGAAAAATACTTAAGAAACGATAAAAATCAATAATACTTTATGAACATCTAAGTCTGGAAAACAGCAGAAAACAAGCTGAAGTCGGACTGTTGAGTACACAATGTTGCGGACGCAATGTGCGCGGGCGGGTTTTTTAAATTTAAAATTATTTTGTTATTAATTTATGATAATTATTATTTATAATTTGTTTTGAATGTCATTGATTTATAATATATTTACTCTTTTTATTGTAATTTTTACAACCTTCTCGCCGATAAGGTTGTAAACCTGTCACGGCCGCAACTATGTGTACTCCAGTCCGACTTCAGCTTGTTTTCTGCTGCTTTCCAGACTTAGATGTTCATCAAGTATTATTGATTTTTATCGTTTCTTATGTATTTTTCTCCGAGGAATTCGAAAAAATTACTTTTGAAAAAATTGTTAGTCGCTAAAAGTAAGTTTTATCGAGTTTGGTGATTTTTTCTGTTTTTTTAAAGATTTTCATTAAGTTTCTCCTTATTTTTAATAATTTTTATTATAGTTACATAGAATTTTTCATTCGCTTTAAAATGAGCTATAAAGCTTTAAATTTGGTTGAGCCGTTCACGAGTTACAGTTATTTAAGCTTGTCAACTTCAGTCTGCAGCCTTCACTCACCCTACGCGCATACGTGACGTCAAAACGCATATCACAGACATACCATCGTATTGCCCTATAATTTTTTCAGAACTCATAATTCTGATCTTCACCGACCTAAAAATTTAGATTTTCCGACGGCTTCAAAAAAATGGCGCGTAATTTAAATTTGATTATCGATTATTTGAAGCTGATTTTTAAGAAAAAATTGACTACTGTTGTTTTTAAAGGCGCATATGGATTTCAAAAAAAAACATTTTTTTTTGACAAAAAGGTTTTAGAAAAATCAGTTTTTGACAAAATCATTAGGACGGTAGAGCGCGTTTTCTCCTATCGCTTTTTATTTGCCGAGTCGCTTGGTTAGAAAGATTTTCTCCTACAAAAACAACATAATTTAAAAGCTGGAAGATCAAACATTTACTTTTAATTTAAAAAATGGATAAACGGGTGACATTCCGGTAATTAAAAAGCGATGGGAGCAAACGATACCGTCCTAATTTTGTCGAAAAAAACAATATTTCCGCAATTTTTTTAAACAATAATTGTTTTCTTTTTGGTTTCAACCTATACTCCATTTTTCTCTTTCAAATGAGCCATATCTTATTAAAAACTGGAAATAGATTTCACTTGTAAAAAAAAAGAAATAGGGTGGTTTCGAATGTGTCTGCCGTACGCAAGAAGTGTTAAAATAAGTGGTGACATGTTCCCTAAGAACGCCGACATTTCCCGCGCAAACTGAACATCTTGAATGTGTTATTCTCGTCTCATTCGGGGAACACTCTGCTCATTTTATATACATATTTTTCTTTTTTCTTGGTTAAATCTGTATTTTTTTTTTCATTTTTGTAACTGATTTCTGGCCAAATTTAGATTATGACCTATCTTATTGATAGCCAAAAAATTGTCCCATTATTTCCAGAATGTTGAACAATTCTGAAAATGAGTGTGAGGGACAGATGACATGGTCCGAAAATGGATATAAGGTCTTGGTTCTCACATCTGGAGCTGTTCAATGGTGAGTTGAAAGTTCACCAACTTTCAAAGTCTAAAATTATAAATTCAGGCACATTGAACCGTATTTGGAATCCTCCGACAATGAAAAATACGCCACCCTTTGTGTAGTAAACGTGTACAATCCGGAATTCGGGCGCGTCGATGCTGAAATCGAGCTCAAAGTTACAAATAGTGACGGGGTTACGGTTACACAAAAGAAAAACCATATTTTCTATCGATATGTGTGCATTAGTTTTGAAAAAATGATGGTGGTCCCAGATTCGGATTCTCTATTTCTGATCCAAGCTAAAATCATGGTCAAGTCAGTTGGGACTGTTTTTTCGGTGCCGCGAAATATCGATTCGGAAGTTATTTTGAAAGTTGATGATCATAAGCTATATGTTGACAAAAATGTAAGTTCTGAAAATATTTATTATTATATTGATTTTTCGATTTTAGATACTTGTTCGCAACTCATCGGTGTTCCGGGAGTCGTTGGCCGATACTAATGAAATCGAATACGAAGATTCGACTCTGGATCATTTTTTGGCTTTTCTCAGAATATTGCACGGGATGGAACAGGAATTGAACAGTATTTAAAATCTTTTAAAAAATCGTTTACATTGAGCAATTTTAAGATAATAATATCGAACCGGTGCTTAATTTGGCAACGGAACATTGTGTTGAGTATGTGCGCTCTATTTGTGAAAATCATATGATTGCAACTAGAGGATTCTCAATTGGTATGAAATGTCTTATCGGTCATCTTTACAACTTGAGGAGATTAAAGGTGAGGATGCACGTTTTTAAATTTCTGAAATGATAATTTTCAGGCTGAAACTCTTAGAGCTATGACGATTAGGGAAGTGGAAGAAATGATGAGGTATATGCCAGAAGAACTTAATGAAGTTATTTTCATGAAGAAGTACCAGTTGGAGAAGACGGATCGTCAAAGTTTTGAAAGATGTCCTTAATTTAATTTATGAAATTTAATTATGTTTTGTAATAAATCCCAAAATTTCTGATTTAATAAATGTTTTACATTTTTTTAAATGTCAAATTTCAAAAAAACCGCACTTTTTTTTTAGTTTTTTTTTTACTATACCTTTTTCAAACTTTTAAGTTGAATAAATGTTTGAAGTAAGACTCGAACTTTCATTCAACCAATTTTCAGTTTCTTATTAAAACTTGGTGCTCAGTAATGCTGAAGAATGTAAGCTGAAACCCGCGAGCAAAAAGGGCTTGAACTCTTTCACAGTACTAAGCTCCGGTTCAAATACAAAGGCAAGATGTAGGGAATTTCTCAGTAAATTGTGTAAGAATTTATTTTTACTATATTTATTCCGAGTTTCAAAGAGTTTCGCCTAGTAGTTTTGTAAATATCTATGTCTGAAGCAAGTTCATTGAACAGCCTGCATTTGAGTTCTTAGTTGATTTGTTTTTTCTTCAAGTTTTTTATCGATAATTTTTAGCTTAGGAATAATGTAAAATTTACGGAAAAGTTGAGTTCGAAGAAAAAACGACTTATTGCCAAATAATTGAAAGTGACGCCGAAGGCGTATAAGGGGCGAAGCCGGAGGCTAAGCGTAGAAAAAGGTATTAGGTAATTATGATGAGCTTAGATTAAAGAGAGCGAAATCCAAAGAACATTGGGTCAGTAAATTTTACCCTACCTAATTTAAATTTCAAAAATTAGAGCCTTCTCTCATTAGTTTTTTTCGAGACCTGAAAATTCTGATTTTCAGACAGCTTCAAAAAAAAACGGTGCACAATTTAAATTTGATAATCGATTATTTGAAGCAGATTTTTAAGAAAAAATTGACTACTGTAGTTTTAAAAGGCGCATATTGATTTAAAAAAAACAATTTTTTGACATTTTTTAAAACTTTTTTTGGGAAAAATCATTTTTTTTACAAAATTGTTTTCTTTTTGCTTTCAACCGTTTTTCTGCATTTTTGCGTCATTTTTTCATCAGAAAAAAAGTTATTGTTCTTTAAATTTATAAACCCGATTCGATTGAAATCCAAAAATCAATAGATATGTGACTTGAAAAATTTAACAACAAACATTTATTTGTACCAATAGAATAAAATATAATATTAGAAAAGAACGTTATCCCCAGTTTTGTTTTTTCTGAAATTATTAAAATTTAAAACTATAAAAATGGATAATAATCCCAACCTTATTTAATCCTACATCGAGATGCTGTGAACACGTTGCTTATGGATTCTTGATTAGAGTTCGGTATTCAGTTGTGTTTCAGCAGGTGAATTTCCATTGAAAAACTTTTGTAATCAAACCAATTTTCAGAATTCAGGAACCGAAAAGCAGCTATTTTAAAAAAGGCCCTTCTAGATGATTGCAGGTTCCACTGGTTGAGAGTCTAAGATTCGTTTGCATGAAGTAATCTAAATAAAAGTTGTGTTATTCGAGTTTTTTGAATGAAAATAAGCACAAACCATCGATTTAATTTTCGTATGAGGTCACATCTTGTTAAATTTTCAATTCTGAACATCGGTCAAATTACAGAAATGGGAATTAGAGATTCCCAATTTCAGCCAATTTTGAGAAGAAGCTGAAAAAATTGAATATTTATGACGATATGTAGAAGTAAAAATGAGAAAAAAGAGTGCATAATGAATTCCACTATCCAGAAATTGGATTTTATACCATACAATCTTGATAATGGGCGGATTTTTATCTCTAAACCTCTAGTTTTAACACTTTAAAGTGATATGATTGGACAGAAGTGATGATAATCTGTCAATCATTGGTGATAAAATTTGGGTGTGAAATGTGACTGGAGCTTCTAAACACTAAGGTGTGATAAAATACAATGAGAAAGTGATACAATTTAGCATTCGGTTAGAAACGAAGGAGCTACGCGGGTGCTTCCGCAAACCTATGCGTGAAAAATATCCATGATAAAATGTGTTATTTAAAAAGTTGATGGATTTTTTAAAGATTAAGACTTTTCATTGATCTTATTTGAAAATTAAGATAAAAACTTAAAAAACACAAAATTTCAGCTAATTTTGAAAATTTTTTGAAGATTTTCAAAACAAATTCTGAATTTTCACAAAAACCGATTTTTTCCATGAAATTGTTTAAAGGGACACACATTTAATTGTTTTTTAGTCTTGAAGTAAACTACAGTTCGAAAATTCCGAGAAATTGCAATTTGTCGATTATAAGAATCCATTATTTGCTCCTTTTTTTAAAATTAAAATTTTTATCTTTTTCTTTATTCAACATTGCAAAATAAAATTTTTAATGTATCTTGCTTGAAAAGAATTAAGATAAAAACTTCAAAAACACAAAATTTCAGCCTATTTTGAAAATTTTTGAAAATTTTCAAAACAAATTCTGAATTTCACCATTCGATTGCTTATGAACTGGTCTAAAAAATTTCAGAATTACTTTATTTTATTTTTTTAAAGTTTTTCAGATCACTTGAGCATCACTAGCAAAGACTCGCTGATCCTGCATGTTGTTGATGAAGAAGAAGGCGAAGCCTGATGAGGTGGAAAGAACCAAGAGGTTTAAAAACTTTTTTGTGGTTTTTTTTTCATTTTTTTACCTGTTGATTTTCCTCTGTTACTTTTGTTGTTTGTTGATTTTTTTTATTGTTTTTATGTGGTTGTTTACCCCCGTTGATTTGTTGACACTTTCTTGATTTTTGTTTTTTTTGTGGATTTTTTTGATTTGCCTTATATTTCTTCATGATTTTGTGGGGTTTCAAAAATAAAACAGTCATAAAATAAAACATTTCCAAAGTTAAAAAAATAAAAAACATTCATTTAATCATTTAAGTTGGAGTACCAAACTCCGTAGACCATTTCCATGGGGTAGAGGCCACCTCTATCTGTGTCCGTCAAGTTTACACCATGCTTCTCGAGCACATGGATTAGTGGAAGTGGCTGAAAATTCGAAAAATATATTTGGACCCCAAAGATATTTAAAAAACTACGGACATTTAACTTTAAAAATTAGAAATTCTTCCCTTCCTTTGCCTAATGGTGATTCTATTATTTCCGCAACAATGATTTTTGGTGATTTTTCCATTCCGAAACTCGATCCAATCACAAGAATGCGAAATACAGATTCTCATTCCAGCCAAATTTGAGAAGACCCTAAAAAATGGATATTTATGGCGAAAAGGGGTAATAAAGTTAAGGTTAAATGAAATGTAGATAAATTTATTTTAAAAAAAAAGTAACCATAAGTAAAAAATGAACGAAAATAGAATACAGTTGGGTATTTATACCGCATTATCTGCAATATGGGCGGATTTTTATCTCTAAGTCCCTAGTTTGAGCACTTTAAAGAGATATGGTTGGTTAACGTGTCAATCAATGGTTATAAAATGTGTTAACGTTAAAATAAAAATGTTAAAATGGTTGTAAAAGTTTGGTGGGGCGCGATTTTATGATGAAAAATGAAAAAATGATGGTGTTGTGCCTGCGGTTTTGTATAAACTAAATGCTGTGAAACCTAGAGTGAGACGCAGAGACTTAAAGACAGGGTGCCAGTTAAAAATTTCGCCGCTGCGGCGATAAGATTTTAAACTACCGCGTATTTTGAATTTTCATGTGCGCTCCAATGAACATCAGTCATATGTGTGCGCGGTAATTTAAATTTTTGAATTTTTTGTGTTTTTTTCAATTTTTTTTCGTTTTTGTCCGATTTTCCCAATTTTCATCCAAAAATGAAATGTTCGCTATAATTTTGAACGCAGATTAAATATACTTACGTTTCGCAAATAAATTATTATTTCACAGGTATTCTAGTTAATTTTTTTTGAAACAAATGAAACATTTACAGATTTCATGGACACAATTCATCAGCGACCCAAAAAAATCAGTTTTCCGAAAAAAGGATCATATCATTTTAGATTTCTAAAAATGTCATTATCGTATTTTAACAGTTTTTGCTTGTTTTTGAGTTTTTTTAATTTTTTTGAATTTTTCTTATTTTTCGGGTATTTGAATAAAATTTGCCTCAAAATTGTTTGAATCTGGTCTCAACATACTTTACTTGTGTTATTCTACTGAAAAGAAACATTTTCCACTAAAAAATTAAAAAATAACAGTTTTGAAAAAAATATAAAAAATTCAAATTTTTGTGCTTCCCGCCAAAAAGTATACGTAAGTGTACGGCGGGAATTTGAAAATAATTTTTTTCATCTTCCGGACGCGACTACAAAATGGGTTTTTTTCGTCGGGATTTTTCATGGAATATACTAGAATGTCGATAGAAAGACGAATTTTTCACAATTAAATCCATATGGGGTAAAAATAACTGGCACCCTGTCTTTAATAAGCAATCGAATGGTGTATTCAGAATATTTTGTGTTTTTTGAAGTGTTCTTCTTAATTCTTTTCAAACAAGATCCATCAAAAATCTTAATTTAAAAAAATCCATCGACTTAAAAAGTACACATTTTATCTTTTTCTCATGGATATTTTTCACACATATGTGTGCGGAAGCACCCGCGTACTTTCTTCGTTTCTGACCGAATGCTAAATTTTATCACTTTCTCGTGGTATTTTATCACACCTTAGTGTTTGGAAGCTCCAGTTACATTTCATACCCACATTTTATCACCAATGATTGACAGGTTATCACTTCTGTCCAATTATATCACCTTGAAGTGTTAAAACTAGAGATTTAGAGTTAAAAATCCGCCCATTATCAAGATTGTATGGTATAAAAGCCAATTTATGGATAGTGGAATTCATTATATACTCTTTTTTCACATTTTTACATTTATTGTCATAAATATACATTTTTTTCAGATTATTCTCAAACTTGGCTGAAATTGGGAATCTCTAATTCCCATTTCTGTAATTTGACCGAATCATCGAAATGGAAAACAGTTGATCATACAAAATTGGGTTTTTTGGTTTTACATGGACGGGGGCAGAGATTCTCCACGGCAATCTCTTGTTAGTGAAAAAGGACCGAGCGTTAGCAACGTAAGGTATATTTTTATTATTTTTCAACTAAAAAACGTTTTTTTTTCAGGTTCTCAAATGTGTTCGGAAGCAGCTGCAGATTTCTTCTCATACTGTGCCGATTCGATGATTAAACACTATGAAGATAGCGGAATTGTGATAACTGTTTTGGAGGTTCTCACAGCTGTATTGATTGGTGGAGGAATGCAGTAAGTAAATTTCATTTTCAATCTTAAAAATATGATATCATTTACAGAAAGATAATTTCGTGGGCGATCCACAAATTCAAGAATGTCATTCAATCGACGATTTTCAAAATTCCTGGAATGCGTGACGTTGTTGAGAAAGTTTCGAGTCTTCTTCCATTCGCGAAGGCTAGGACCCGGTCGTGACCGAGGAGGAGGTGGAAGAATACCACACTGTTCTGGAAGAGGCTGATTGTGTATAAAATTATTACACTCATTGATACTTCCTGCTTGTTGTTGATTTTTCCTTTCTTTTCTTTGTTCTACATTTTTTATTGTTTTTTTGTATATTTGTTTTTTTGTTTAAGTTTAAGTTTTTTTGTTTCTTTAAGTTTTATTGTTTAAGTTTGTTTAATTTTTTTTGTATATTTTATTTTTCATTTTCTTTTTAAGATTTTTTTTCCGAATTTTTCCGAATTTTCCGAGAAAAATATTCGGAAAAAAAATCGGAAAACCGATTTTCCGAAAAAAAATTTCGGAAAAAAAATCGGAAAACCGTTTTTCCGAAAAAAAATTTCGGAAAAAAAATCGGAAAACCGTTTTTCCGAAAAAAATTTCGGAAAAAAATTTTCGTTTCCGATTTTCCGAAAAGTTTTTTCCGACCAAGCCTGGTTCAAATACAAAGGCAAGATGTAGGGAATTTCTCAGTAAATTGTGTAAGAATTTATTTTTACTATATTTATTCCGAGTTTCGCCTAGTAGTTTTGTAAATATCTATGTCTGAAGCAAGTTCATTGAACATCCTGCATTTGAGTTCTTAGTTGATTTGTTTTTTCTTCAAGTTTTTTATCGATAATTTTTAGCTTAAGAATAATGTAAAAATTTACGGAAAAGTTGAGTTCGAAGAAAAACGACTTAAAGATATTGGGCCAGTAAATTTTACCCTACCTAATTTCAATTTCAAAAATTAGAGTCTTCTCTCATTAGTTATTTTTTCGAGACCTGAAAATTTATTTTCAGACAGCTTCAAAAAAACAGCGCGAAATTTAAATTTGATTATCGATTATTAAGAAAAAAATTGACTACTGTAGTTTTTAAAGGCGCATATTGATTTAAAAACAACAATTTTTTGACTTTTTTGTGTCATTTTTTCTTCAGAAGAAAGGATTTTTCGTTAAATTTATAAACCCGATTCGATTGAAATCCAAAAATCGATAGTGTGACTCTCGATAACATTTTTGAGTTTCAAAAAGAATTTTTGTACAATTCATTCGAGTTACCATGTGCTAAAAATATGTGACTTGAAAAATTTAACAACAAGCATTTATTTGTTCCAAGAGAATAAAATATAATATTAGAAAAGAACGTTATCCCCAGTTTTGTTTTTTATGCGCTTCTGAAATTAATTTAAAATTTAAAACGATGAAAATGGATAATAATCCAAACCTTATTTAATCCTACATCGAGATGTTGTGAACATGTTGCGTATGGATTCTTGATTAGAGTTCGGTATTCAGTTGTGTTTCAGTAGGTGAATTTCCATTGACAAACTTTTGTAATCAGACCAATTTTCTGAATTCAGGAACCGAAAAGCAGCTATTTTAAAAGAGGCCCTTCTAGATGATGGCATTTAAGTTCCACTGGATGATATTCTTAGATTCGTTTGCATGAAATAATCTAAATAAAAGTTGTGTTATTCGAGTTTTTTGAATGAAAATAAGCACAAACCATTTTTATCGATTTAATTTTTGTATGAGGGATGAGGTCACATCTTGTTAAATTCTGAACATCGGTCAAATTACAGAAATGGGAATTAGAGATTCCCAATTTCAGCCAAGTTTGAGAATAAGCTGAAAAATTGAATATTTATGACGATATGTAGAAGTAAAAATGAGAAAAAAGAGTGCATAATGAATTCCACTATCCAGAAATTGGATTTTATACCATACATTCTGAAATGTGGGTGGATTTTTATCTCTAAATCTCTAGTTTTAACACTTCAAAGTGATATGATTGGATAAAAGTGATAACCTGTCAATCATTGGTGATAAACTGTGGGTATGAAATGTGACTGGAACTTCCAAACACCAAAGTGTGATAAAATACAATGAGAAAGTGATAAAATTTAGCATTCGGTCAGAAACGAAGAAACTACGCGGGTGCTTCCGCACACCTATGTGTGAAAAATATCCATGATAAAATGTGTTATTTAAAAAGTCGATGGATTTTTTAAAGATTAAGACTTTTCATTGATCTTATTTGAAAATTAAGATAAAAACTTAAAAAACACAAAATTTCAGCTCATTTTGAAAATTTTTTGAAGATTTTCAAAACAAATTCTGAATTTTCACAAAAACCGATTTTTTCCATGAAATTGTTTAAAGGGACACACATTTAATTGTTTTTTAGTCTTGAAGTAAACTACAGTTCGAAAATTCCGAGAAATTGCAATTTGTCGATTATTAGAATCCATTATGTGCTCCTTTTTTTTTTAATTAAAATTTTTATCTGTTTCTTTATTCAACATTGCAAAATAAAATTTTTAATGTATCTTGTTTGAAAAGAATTAAGATAAAAACTTCAAAAACACAAAATTTCAGCTTCATTTTGAAAATTTTTGAAAATTTTCAAAACTAATTCTGAATTTCACCATTCGATTGCTTATGAACTGGTCTAATAAATTTCAGAATTACTTTATTTTATTTTTTTAAGTTTTTCAGATCACTTGAGCATCACTAGCAAAGACTCGCTGATCCTGCATGTTGTTGATGAAGAAGAAGGCGAAGCCTGATGAGGTGGAAAGAACCAAGAGGTTTAAAAACTTTTTTTTGTGGTTTTTTTTTTCATTTTTGTGCCTGTTGATTTTCCTCTGTTACTTTTGTTGTTTGTTGATTTTTTTAATTGTTTTTATGTGGTTGTTTACCCCCGTTGATTTGTTGACACTTTCTTGATTTTTGTTTTTTTTTGTGGATCGTTTTGATTTGCCTTATATTTCTTCATGATTTTGTGGGGTTTCAAAAATAAAACAGTCATAAAATAAAATTCTTTATTTCCAAAATAAAACATTTCCAAAGTTAAAAAAATAAAAAACATTCATTTAATCATTTAAGTTGGAGTACCAAACTCCGTAGACCATTTCCATGGGGTAGAGGCCACCTCTATCTGTGTCCGTCAAGTTTACACCATGCTTCTCGAGCACATGGATTAGTGGAAGTGGCTGAAAATTCGAAAAATATATTTGGACCCCAAAGATATTTAAAAAACTACGGACATTTAACTTTAAAAATTAGAAATTCTTCCCTTCCTTTGCCTAATGGTGATTCTATTATTTCCGCAACAATGATTTTTGGTGATTTTTCCATTCCGAAACTCGATCCAATCACAAGAATGCGAAATACAGATTCTCATTCCAGCCAAATTTGAGAAGACCCTAAAAAATGGATATTTATGGCGAAAAGGGGTAATAAAGTTAAGGTTAAATGAAATGTAGATAAATTTATTTTTAAAAAAAAGTAACCATAAGTAAAAAATGAACGAAAATAGAATACAGTTGGGTATTTATACCGCATTATCTGCAATATGGGCGGATTTTTATTTCTAAGTCCCTAGTTTGAGCACTTTAAAGAGATATGGTTGGTTAACGTGTCAATCAATGGTCATAAAATGTGTTAACGTGTCAATCAATGGTTATAAAATGTGTTAACGTTAAAATAAAAATGTTAAAATGGTTGTAAAAGTTTGGTGGGGCGCGATTTTATGATGTGTGAATGAACAAATGATGGTGTTGTGCCTGCGGTTTTGTATAAACGAAATGCTGTGAAACCTAGAGTGAGACGCAGAGACTTAAAGACAGGGTGCCAGTTAAAAATTTCGCCGCTGCGGCGATAAGATTTTAAACTACCGCGTATTTTGAATTTTCATGTGCGCTCCAATGAACATCAGTCATATGTGTGCGCGGTAATTTAAATTTTTGAATTTTTTGTGTTTTTTTCAATTTTTTTTCGTTTTTGTCCGATTTTCAGCGTTTTTTTTTGCTGAAAGTCATTAATTATTTTTAATAAGTGTCAAATTAATTTTTCTTACATGAACTAACCGGGATTCCTCATAAAATGCGGGAAAAACGTTGATTTTCCCAATTTTCATCCAAAAATGAAATGTTCGCTATAATTTTGAACGCAGATTAAATATACTTACGTTTCGCAAATAAATTATTATTTCACAGGTATTCTAGTTAATTTTTTTGAAACAAATGAAACATTTACAGATTTCATGGACACAATTCATCAGCGACCCAAAAAAATCAGTTTTCCGAAAAAAGGATCATATCATTTTAGATTTCTAAAAATGTCATTATCGTATTTTAACAGTTTTTGCTTGTTTTTGAGTTTTTTTAATTTTTTTGAATTTTTCTTATTTTTCGGGTATTTGAATAAAATTTGCCTCAAAATTGTTTGAATCTGGTCTCAACATACTTTACTTGTGTTATTCTACTGAAAAGAAACATTTTCCACTAAAAAATTAAAAAATAACAGTTTTGAAAAAAATATAAAAAATTCAAATTTTTGTGCTTCCCGCCAAAAAGTATACGTAAGTGTACGGCGGGAATTTGAAAATAATTTTTTTCATCTTCCGGACGCGACTACAAAATGGGTTTTTTTCGTCGGGATTTTTCATGGAATATACTAGAATGTCGATAGAAAGACGAATTTTTCACAATTAAATCCATATGGGGTAAAAATAACTGGCACCCTGTCTTTAATAAGCAATCGAATGGTGTATTCAGAATATTTTGTGTTTTTTGAAGTGTTCTTCTTAATTCTTTTCAAACAAGATCCATCAAAAATCTTAATTTAAAAAAATCCATCGACTTAAAAAGTACACATTTTATCTTTTTCTCATGGATATTTTTCACACATATGTGTGCGGAAGCACCCGCGTACTTTCTTCGTTTCTGACCGAATGCTAAATTTTATCACTTTCTCGTGGTATTTTATCACACCTTAGTGTTTGGAAGCTCCAGTTACATTTCATACCCACATTTTATCACCAATGATTGACAGGTTATCACTTCTGTCCAATTATATCACCTTGAAGTGTTAAAACTAGAGATTTAGAGTTAAAAATCCGCCCATTATCAAGATTGTATGGTATAAAAGCCAATTTATGGATAGTGGAATTCATTATATACTCTTTTTTCACATTTTTACATTTATTGTCATAAATATACATTTTTTTCAGATTATTCTCAAACTTGGCTGAAATTGGGAATCTCTAATTCCCATTTCTGTAATTTGACCGAATCATCGAAATGGAAAACAGTTGATCATACAAAATTGGGTTTTTTGGTTTTACATGGACGGGGGCAGAGATTCTCCACGGCAATCTCTTGTTAGTGAAAAAGGACCGAGCGTTAGCAACGTAAGGTATATTTTTATTATTTTTCAACTAAAAAACGTTTTTTTTTCAGGTTCTCAAATGTGTTCGGAAGCAGCTGCAGATTTCTTCTCATACTGTGCCGATTCGATGATTAAACACTATGAAGATAGCGGAATTGTGATAACTGTTTTGGAGGTTCTCACAGCTGTATTGATTGGTGGAGGAATGCAGTAAGTAAATTTCATTTTCAATCTTAAAAATATGATATCATTTACAGAAAGATAATTTCGTGGGCGATCCACAAATTCAAGAATGTCATTCAATCGACGATTTTCAAAATTCCTGGAATGCGTGACGTTGTTGAGAAAGTTTCGAGTCTTCTTCCATTCGCGAAGGCTAGGACCCGGTCGTGACCGAGGAGGAGGTGGAAGAATACCACACTGTTCTGGAAGAGGCTGATTGTGTATAAAATTATTACACTCATTGATACTTCCTGCTTGTTGTTGATTTTTCCTTTCTTTTCTTTGTTCTACATTTTTTATTGTTTTTTTGTATATTTGTTTTTTTGTTTAAGTTTAAGTTTTTTTGTTTCTTTAAGTTTTATTGTTTAAGTTTGTTTAATTTTTTTTGTATATTTTATTTTTCATTTTCTTTTTAAGAAATAATAATAAAGTGTAGTAATTCATTTAAATTTGAAAAAAAATAAGCCTGACCCAGTCGTCTCTTTTTTTTTGTTTCTTTCTTTTCTGACTCTACTCTTTCCCAGTACTTAGCGTTCCTCTTTCTTCGTTTCGTCTCCTCGTTTCTACGACAAACATTAAAGAAACTATCATTGACTTTTTTTAAAAACTTTTCGAACGCCGCAGAAGTCACATTTTTTTCCAGTCTTCATAAGAAGTAGGATCACCTATTTATAGTGCTCCCACAAAATCGGCTGCAGAAACGTGGGCTTCCCTCTTTTGCGAGAGACTGTTGTTTGGCGAGAGGTAGTTGTCTGCGTATACTCCCCACTCGTCATGTTTCGTATGCGAGCGTGTCGGTTTTTTAGAGCGCGATTGCTTGTTTATTAAAGCCGATTTTGTGAACAGCAATAAAAAAGTACGAAAAAACAAATTTTTCAGATAAATATGAACGTGAAAAGCATCCTACTTGCAGCATTTGCTTTCTATGGAGTAACGAGTGCTCCATCAACCAGGAATTCGCTATCACTTCAGATCCCGATTTTGTAGATTCCGGCTTTAGTTTCCCGCCGCTCAATATGATGACGAAACAATTCAATATGGCCCCACTGCAGTATTATCTACATTTGAAACCCCAAGAAAAAGCTTTCAGGCAGTCTGATGACTCGTTTTCGATTGATAAAGCTGAGTTTTTAAAATTCAGCGGGTTCTCCCGCTTTTCCTCAATTTTTTTTTCTGTTTAGATCCATCCATTTCGAACACCAAGGGCAAGAAAACAGAGGCAACAGCGTGGCACCATTTCAATTCCACGCCAGCGACATATAAACAACAACATCGCACAAAAACTACAAAAGATCGCTGCCTCGACACGCAAACTCTGCTGATTGCTTCGAAATACCACCTTCGAATATTTTTTCCCTTGGTTTGTGCTAAATTTTGTTATGATGTATTATGTTGATGATTTTTCTTGAAATTTTTTTTAAATTTTTTAAATTTCTCTAATGTAAAACCTTGCTTTCATTATTTTTATGTTTTTTCAACCGAGGACGGTTGCTTTGCGGGAGGTAGGATGTCATGGTTCGGTTCAACCCGGAACAGGCTCCGCCCATAACGCAAGGTTGCCGCCTTGGCGTAGTCATCTTTAGTTGCGCTTAGCGCGCTCACTTACTCGCCCCCTTCTCTTTTATTCTATCTTTATTATATTTGATATCTTATTATTCTGTTGGAACTAAATAAACTGCTTTTCTAAGACATAGAATCAAGCATAACATTTTTAAATAACACATTTTATCATTTTCTCATGGATATTTTTAACACATATGTGTGCGGAAGCACCCGCGTAGTTTCTTCGTTTCTGACCGAATGCTAAATTGTATCACTTTCTCATTGTATTTTATCACACTTTAGTGTTTGGAAGCTCCCGCATCCCCTTTGTCACATTTCCCACCCACATTTTATCACCTACGATTGACAGGTTATCACCTCTGTCCAATCATATCACTTCAAAGTGTTAAAACTAGAGATTTAGAGATAAAAATCCGCCCATTATCAAGATTGTATGGTATAAAACCCAATTTTTGGACAGTGATATTCATTATGCACTCTTTTTTCTCATTTTTACTTCAATTGTCATAAATATACATTTTTTTCAGATTATTCTCAAACTTGGCTGAAATTGGGAATCTCTAATTCCCATTTCTGTAATTTGACCGAATCATCGAAATGGAAAACAGTTGATCATACAAAATTGGGTTTTTTTTGGTTTTACATGGACGGGGGCAGAGATTCTCCACGGCTTTTTCTTGTTAGTGAAAAAGGACCGAGCTTAAGCAACGTAAGTTATCTTTTTATTTTTTTCAACAAAAAAGAAAGCTTTTTTTTAGGTTCTCAAAGTGGATATCGGCTGAAAATTGATTTACTTACCAAAATTTTTGAAAGGCAACATCACTGCATTGTGGGATATATCAAAATAACCGTAACAAGAATATACGGAGATAACGTTCACTTTTTTAATATTATATTTTATTCTGTCGGTAAAAATAAATGCCTATTGCAAAATTTTTCAAGTCACATATTATTAGCACATGGTATCTCGAAAGAATTGTACAAAATTTCTTTTTTCAGTTCCACGAAATATCGATTCGGAAGTTGTTTTGAAAGTTGATGATCATAAGCTATATGTTGACAAAAATGTAAGTTCTGAAAATATTTATTATTATATTCATTTTTCAATTTTAGATACTTGTTCGCAACTCATCGGTGTTCCGGGAATCGTTGGCCGATTCTAATGAAATCGAATACGAAGATCCCGGTCTGGAACATTTTGTGGCTTTTCTCAGACTATTGCACGGAATGGAACAGGAATTGAACAGTATTTAAAATCTTTAAAAATGTATTTTACATTGAGCAATTTTAAGATAATAATATCGAACCGGTGCTTAATTTGGCAACGGAACATTGTGTTGAGTATGTGCGCTCAATCTGTGAAAATCATATGATTGCAACTAGAGGATTCTCAATTGGTATGAAATGTCTTATCGGTCATCGTTACAACTTGAGGAGATTAAAGGTGAGGATGCACGTTTTTAAATTTCTGAAATGATAATTTTCAGGCTGAAACTCTTAGAGCTATGACGATTAGGGAAGTGGAAGAAATGATGAGGTATATGCCAGAAGAACTTAATGAAGTTATTTTCATGAAGAAGTACCAGTTGGAGAAGACGGATAGACTTAGTTCTGAAAGATGTCGTTAATTTAATTAATAAAATTGAATTATGTTTTGTAATCAATCCAAAAATTTATTTTTTAATAAATGTTTTACATTTTTTTAAATTTCAAAATCCAAAAAACCGCACTAAACATTTTTTTGAGGTTTACGTTAGGAGGTTTTGAGGTTTACGGTGCCGTTTTGAGGTTTGCCCAAAACTCTTCCTATAAAAATATTACTACACATTTTTCAAAACTTAAAAGTTGAATAAATGTTTGAAGTAAGACTAGAACTTTCATTCAACCAATTTTCAGTTTCTTATGAAAACTGGGTGCTCAGTAATGCTGAAAAATGTAAAGCTTGAACTCCTTCACAATACTAAGTTCCGGTTCAAATCAGGCTTGGTCGGATTCGGAAAACGGAAATTCCGATTTTCCGATTTTTCCGACTTTTTTCGGAAAATTTTTCCGTCGGAAAATTTTCCGATTTTTTATTTCGGAAAATTTTTCTGTCGGAAAATTTTCCGACTTTCTATTTCGGAAAATTTTTCCATCGGAAAATTTTCCGATTTTTTATTTCGGAAAATTTTTCTGTCGGAAAATTTTCCGAAAAAAGTCGGAAAAATCGGAAAACCCCATTCAAAACATTTATTTCAAGAATTACCCTAGGGTAACCCAGAAAACTGGAAATATCAGAGAAAATGCAATTTCTTTGCATTTTTGAACTAGTTTTCTTCAAGACCCAAACGATTTAATCTGTGTCCCTTTAAACACTTTTATGGAATATGTTTGTTTTTGTGTCTATCATTGTGGAAATTCTACTAAAAAAAAGTATTGAGTCCCAATGGCCCTTTGAGGTCCAAAATATCTGATTTAGACCCAAAAAGACAGTCTGGGTGAAAAAAAAGACATGCCGAGAAATTGCAATTTCTCTGCATTTCTCCGCATTTCTCCGCAATTTCTGCATTGAATTTCTCGACATTTTTTGTATTTTTTTTTTCAAACTGAATAGGTCCATAAAACTTTCTCCACAAGTGCGTCAGTCAAAAGTTGTGTTGTTTACTATTCCGTAAATTACCACAAAAAAAATGAGAAAAAACTGAAAAATTTTAACTGATTCTGATGAAGGAGTCGCCAAAAGGATTAAAATACAAATTCATATAAATATAACTTTCGATCTAAACATAGAACGGAATGTTTTTTTTTCATCAGAATATCCGAGTGATGGGCTTCGAGCCTCAAGAAGTTAATTTGTAATTTTTGTATTTTGTCGGCCTTTCTCTACTTTGTTTCGCCATCAATTTTAAATTTTCTGTTTTCAAGAGACAGTTTAACTGTACTACTAATTCATTTTTATATTTAAAAACGCGATCAGTAAATATGCATTACAAACAAAAATTTTCACGATATTCACAAATTTTCCGAAATTTTCCGAATTTTTCCGAATTTTCCGAGAAAAATATTCGGAAAAAAAATCGGAAAACCGATTTTCCGAAAAAAAATTTCGGAAAAAAAATCGGAAAACCGTTTTTCCGAAAAAAAATTTCGGAAAAAAAATCGGAAAACCGTTTTTCCGAAAAAAATTTCGGAAAAAAATTTTCGTTTCCGATTTTCCGAAAAGTTTTTTCCGACCAAGCCTGGTTCAAATACAAAGGCAAGATGTAGGGAATTTCTCAGTAAATTGTGTAAGAATTTATTTTTACTATATTTATTCCGAGTTTCGCCTAGTAGTTTTGTAAATATCTATGTCTGAAGCAAGTTCATTGAACATCCTGCATTTGAGTTCTTAGTTGATTTGTTTTTTCTTCAAGTTTTTTATCGATAATTTTTAGCTTAAGAATAATGTAAAAATTTACGGAAAAGTTGAGTTCGAAGAAAAACGACTTAAAGATATTGGGCCAGTAAATTTTACCCTACCTAATTTCAATTTCAAAAATTAGAGTCTTCTCTCATTAGTTATTTTTTCGAGACCTGAAAATTTATTTTCAGACAGCTTCAAAAAAACAGCGCGAAATTTAAATTTGATTATCGATTATTAAGAAAAAAATTGACTACTGTAGTTTTTAAAGGCGCATATTGATTTAAAAACAACAATTTTTTGACTTTTTTGTGTCATTTTTTCTTCAGAAGAAAGGATTTTTCGTTAAATTTATAAACCCGATTCGATTGAAATCCAAAAATCGATAGTGTGACTCTCGATAACATTTTTGAGTTTCAAAAAGAATTTTTGTACAATTCATTCGAGTTACCATGTGCTAAAAATATGTGACTTGAAAAATTTAACAACAAGCATTTATTTGTTCCAAGAGAATAAAATATAATATTAGAAAAGAACGTTATCCCCAGTTTTGTTTTTTATGCGCTTCTGAAATTAATTTAAAATTTAAAACGATGAAAATGGATAATAATCCAAACCTTATTTAATCCTACATCGAGATGTTGTGAACATGTTGCGTATGGATTCTTGATTAGAGTTCGGTATTCAGTTGTGTTTCAGTAGGTGAATTTCCATTGACAAACTTTTGTAATCAGACCAATTTTCTGAATTCAGGAACCGAAAAGCAGCTATTTTAAAAGAGGCCCTTCTAGATGATGGCATTTAAGTTCCACTGGATGATATTCTTAGATTCGTTTGCATGAAATAATCTAAATAAAAGTTGTGTTATTCGAGTTTTTTGAATGAAAATAAGCACAAACCATTTTTATCGATTTAATTTTTGTATGAGGGATGAGGTCACATCTTGTTAAATTCTGAACATCGGTCAAATTACAGAAATGGGAATTAGAGATTCCCAATTTCAGCCAAGTTTGAGAATAAGCTGAAAAATTGAATATTTATGACGATATGTAGAAGTAAAAATGAGAAAAAAGAGTGCATAATGAATTCCACTATCCAGAAATTGGATTTTATACCATACATTCTGAAATGTGGGTGGATTTTTATCTCTAAATCTCTAGTTTTAACACTTCAAAGTGATATGATTGGATAAAAGTGATAACCTGTCAATCATTGGTGATAAACTGTG
Organism: Caenorhabditis virilis; assembly: GCA_964036255.1. NCBI lineage: Eukaryota > Metazoa > Nematoda > Chromadorea > Rhabditida > Rhabditidae > Caenorhabditis > Caenorhabditis virilis. The sequence goes on along the minus strand of OZ038415.1, from coordinate 15,812,339 downwards.
GGTATGAAATGTGACTGGAACTTCCAAACACCAAAGTGTGATAAAATACAATGAGAAAGTGATAAAATTTAGCATTCGGTCAGAAACGAAGAAACTACGCGGGTGCTTCCGCACACCTATGTGTGAAAAATATCCATGATAAAATGTGTTATTTAAAAAGTCGATGGATTTTTTAAAGATTAAGACTTTTCATTGATCTTATTTGAAAATTAAGATAAAAACTTAAAAAACACAAAATTTCAGCTCATTTTGAAAATTTTTTGAAGATTTTCAAAACAAATTCTGAATTTTCACAAAAACCGATTTTTTCCATGAAATTGTTTAAAGGGACACACATTTAATTGTTTTTTAGTCTTGAAGTAAACTACAGTTCGAAAATTCCGAGAAATTGCAATTTGTCGATTATTAGAATCCATTATGTGCTCCTTTTTTTTTTAATTAAAATTTTTATCTGTTTCTTTATTCAACATTGCAAAATAAAATTTTTAATGTATCTTGTTTGAAAAGAATTAAGATAAAAACTTCAAAAACACAAAATTTCAGCTTCATTTTGAAAATTTTTGAAAATTTTCAAAACTAATTCTGAATTTCACCATTCGATTGCTTATGAACTGGTCTAATAAATTTCAGAATTACTTTATTTTATTTTTTTAAGTTTTTCAGATCACTTGAGCATCACTAGCAAAGACTCGCTGATCCTGCATGTTGTTGATGAAGAAGAAGGCGAAGCCTGATGAGGTGGAAAGAACCAAGAGGTTTAAAAACTTTTTTTTGTGGTTTTTTTTTTCATTTTTGTGCCTGTTGATTTTCCTCTGTTACTTTTGTTGTTTGTTGATTTTTTTAATTGTTTTTATGTGGTTGTTTACCCCCGTTGATTTGTTGACACTTTCTTGATTTTTGTTTTTTTTTGTGGATCGTTTTGATTTGCCTTATATTTCTTCATGATTTTGTGGGGTTTCAAAAATAAAACAGTCATAAAATAAAATTCTTTATTTCCAAAATAAAACATTTCCAAAGTTAAAAAAATAAAAAACATTCATTTAATCATTTAAGTTGGAGTACCAAACTCCGTAGACCATTTCCATGGGGTAGAGGCCACCTCTATCTGTGTCCGTCAAGTTTACACCATGCTTCTCGAGCACATGGATTAGTGGAAGTGGCTGAAAATTCGAAAAATATATTTGGACCCCAAAGATATTTAAAAAACTACGGACATTTAACTTTAAAAATTAGAAATTCTTCCCTTCCTTTGCCTAATGGTGATTCTATTATTTCCGCAACAATGATTTTTGGTGATTTTTCCATTCCGAAACTCGATCCAATCACAAGAATGCGAAATACAGATTCTCATTCCAGCCAAATTTGAGAAGACCCTAAAAAATGGATATTTATGGCGAAAAGGGGTAATAAAGTTAAGGTTAAATGAAATGTAGATAAATTTATTTTTAAAAAAAAGTAACCATAAGTAAAAAATGAACGAAAATAGAATACAGTTGGGTATTTATACCGCATTATCTGCAATATGGGCGGATTTTTATTTCTAAGTCCCTAGTTTGAGCACTTTAAAGAGATATGGTTGGTTAACGTGTCAATCAATGGTCATAAAATGTGTTAACGTGTCAATCAATGGTTATAAAATGTGTTAACGTTAAAATAAAAATGTTAAAATGGTTGTAAAAGTTTGGTGGGGCGCGATTTTATGATGTGTGAATGAACAAATGATGGTGTTGTGCCTGCGGTTTTGTATAAACGAAATGCTGTGAAACCTAGAGTGAGACGCAGAGACTTAAAGACAGGGTGCCAGTTAAAAATTTCGCCGCTGCGGCGATAAGATTTTAAACTACCGCGTATTTTGAATTTTCATGTGCGCTCCAATGAACATCAGTCATATGTGTGCGCGGTAATTTAAATTTTTGAATTTTTTGTGTTTTTTTCAATTTTTTTTCGTTTTTGTCCGATTTTCAGCGTTTTTTTTTGCTGAAAGTCATTAATTATTTTTAATAAGTGTCAAATTAATTTTTCTTACATGAACTAACCGGGATTCCTCATAAAATGCGGGAAAAACGTTGATTTTCCCAATTTTCATCCAAAAATGAAATGTTCGCTATAATTTTGAACGCAGATTAAATATACTTACGTTTCGCAAATAAATTATTATTTCACAGGTATTCTAGTTAATTTTTTTGAAACAAATGAAACATTTACAGATTTCATGGACACAATTCATCAGCGACCCAAAAAAATCAGTTTTCCGAAAAAAGGATCATATCATTTTAGATTTCTAAAAATGTCATTATCGTATTTTAACAGTTTTTGCTTGTTTTTGAGTTTTTTTAATTTTTTTGAATTTTTCTTATTTTTCGGGTATTTGAATAAAATTTGCCTCAAAATTGTTTGAATCTGGTCTCAACATACTTTACTTGTGTTATTCTACTGAAAAGAAACATTTTCCACTAAAAAATTAAAAAATAACAGTTTTGAAAAAAATATAAAAAATTCAAATTTTTGTGCTTCCCGCCAAAAAGTATACGTAAGTGTACGGCGGGAATTTGAAAATAATTTTTTTCATCTTCCGGACGCGACTACAAAATGGGTTTTTTTCGTCGGGATTTTTCATGGAATATACTAGAATGTCGATAGAAAGACGAATTTTTCACAATTAAATCCATATGGGGTAAAAATAACTGGCACCCTGTCTTTAATAAGCAATCGAATGGTGTATTCAGAATATTTTGTGTTTTTTGAAGTGTTCTTCTTAATTCTTTTCAAACAAGATCCATCAAAAATCTTAATTTAAAAAAATCCATCGACTTAAAAAGTACACATTTTATCTTTTTCTCATGGATATTTTTCACACATATGTGTGCGGAAGCACCCGCGTACTTTCTTCGTTTCTGACCGAATGCTAAATTTTATCACTTTCTCGTGGTATTTTATCACACCTTAGTGTTTGGAAGCTCCAGTTACATTTCATACCCACATTTTATCACCAATGATTGACAGGTTATCACTTCTGTCCAATTATATCACCTTGAAGTGTTAAAACTAGAGATTTAGAGTTAAAAATCCGCCCATTATCAAGATTGTATGGTATAAAAGCCAATTTATGGATAGTGGAATTCATTATATACTCTTTTTTCACATTTTTACATTTATTGTCATAAATATACAATTTTTTTCAGATTATTCTCAAACTTGGCTGAAATTGGGAATCTCTAATTCCCATTTCTGTAATTTGACCGTATCATCGAAATGGAAAACAGTTGATCATACAAAGTTGGGTTTTTTTGGTTTTACATGGACGGGGGGCAGAGATTCTTCACGGCAATCTCTTGTTAGTGAAAAAGGGCCGAGCTTAAGCAACGTAAGTTATCTTTTTGTTTTTTTCAACTAAAAAGAAAGCTTTTTTTTTAGGTTCTCAAAGTGGATATCGCCTGAAAATTGATTTACTTACCAAAAATTTGTGAAAGGCAACATCACTGCATTGTGTGATATATCAAAATAACCGTAACAAGAATATACGGAGATAACGTTCACTTTTTTAATCTTCTATTTTATTCTGTCGGTACAAATAAATGTCTATTGCTAAAATTTTTCAAGTCGCATATTATTAGCACATTGTATCTCGAAAGAATTGCACAAAATTTCTTCTTGGAACTCAAAAAAGATATCGAGATTCACACTATCGATTTTTGGATTTCAATCGAATCGGGTTTATAAATTTAAAGAAAAATAATATCATTTCTGATGAAAGAATGACGCAAAAAAGTCAAAAAATAGTTTGAAATCGATGTGCGCCTTTAGAAACTACAGTAGTCAATTTTTTCTATCGATTTTTGGATTTCAAATGGAATAGGCATTATGTATAAATTTAATTTAAAAAAAACGCTCTGATGAAAAAATGACGAAAAAATGCGCCGGCTTTATAAATTTAAAGAAAAAAATTTGCTGTTCTCAAAAACAAAAATTTCCAACATAGTGGCAGCCAAATAAGATTTCGGGTACCCTTTTCTCTTTTTTGCATTTTTTTTTAGAATTTCAGATTTCGAAAATTGAATTTCAGATAGATTTATATCCTACGTATTGTTCGTATTTAACAACTACGTCACACTTATTTTGGCAAGATTTTAAATTTCAAAAAAAAAATTCACGTTTTCGCAAATTTAGACGATTTCCAAAAAATATTTTAAAAATCCATTTTCCTACTTTTTCAACCTCACAGACACTCCTCATACACGCGGCACGACGGCCGACACTCAACACACTGAAAAATTTGAAAAATTCAATTTCCCGCAAATTTTCTAGGTGTGGTGATTTGCAAGATTGTATTGTCAACTCAAGAATATTTGAGTTGACAATACAATCTTGCAATTTTTAAAAATTCAAAAAAGCTTCAACGAAGTTATTCTTCAGAGTACTATAATTGAAATAAAGAAAATAAACAATAATAGATGAGTTGTTTTTTGTGAAATGCAAAACAATACGATGAAAAACAACGGTTTCTGAAGAATTGCTAATTAAAATGCTAGTACTCCTCGAGAAGTACAATTATCCCCTCTGATCAGCTCCTTCCAACGCGTTGCGGTCGCGAAATTCCCAAGAATTTTCATCTTTACAATAAAAAAGCCACTTTTCAAAAAAAAAACGTGAAAACCGATCTAAAGTTCATTCTTTCATATATTTTTCCCTCATTTCAACATATTATGTCTACTAGAAATTCGTCAAGAATTAACAAGTCTTCAAGTACAAATAATGGTGTAAATAATATGCTGATCCTTAAAGATCCGAAACAATTACAATGTGTGATTTGCATGGAGGTGATGTACAATGCAACCAGGTACGCGAAATTCTGAGAGATTTAAATTTCAGCACGAAGTTTTCTTTTTTTGCTTTTACAGCTGCTACCCATGTTTACATTCGTATTGCTGTGGATGTATCGCCAAGTGGTACATGGAAAATAAAAAATGTCCAACTGTGAGTTAGCAACAAATCATCATCATACTTTATAATAAAGCTCTAAGGCAGTTCGTGTGTTTGAAGTCTAGAACATTCCAGAAAATTCAAGAAAATTCCAGAAGCTTCTAAAAATTCCAAAAAAATTCCAGAAGCTTCCAGAAAATTCCGGAAAATTCTAGAAGCTTCTAAAAATCCAAAAAAAAATTCCAGAAGCTACCAAAAAATTCCAGAAGCTTCCAGAAGCATCAAAAAAAATTTCCAGAAGCTTCTAGAAATTCCAAAAAAATTCCAGAAGTCCCAGAAAATTCCAGAAGCTTCCAAAAAAATTCCAGAAGCTTCTGAAAATTCCAAAAAAAAATTCCAGAAGCTTCTAGTAAATTCCAGAAAATTCTAGAAGCCTCCAGAAAATTCCAAAAGCTTCAAAAAATTCAAGAAAATTCCAGAAAATTCCAGAAGCTTCCAGAAAATTCCAGAAGCTTCCAGAAGCTTCCAAAAAAATTCCATAAGCTTCGAAAAACTTCCAGAAGCTTCCAGAAAATTCAAAAAAATTCCAGAAGCTTCTAAAAATTCCAGAGGCTTCCAGAAAGTTTCAGAAAATTCCAGAAAATTCCAAAAGCTTCCAAAAAAATTTCAGAAGCTTTCAGGAAATTCCAGAAAATTCCAGAAGCTTCAAAAAAATTCCAGAAGCTTCCAGAAGCTTCCAAAAAAATTCCATAAGCTTCGAAAAACTTCCAGAAGCTTCCAGAAAATTCAAAAAAATTCCAGAAGCTTCCAGAAGCTTCCAGAAAATTCCAGAAGCTTCCAAAAAAATTCCAGAAGCTTCTAAAAATTCCAGAAGCTTCCAGAAAGTTTCAGAAAATTCCAGAAAATTCCAAAAGCTTCCAAAAAAATTTCAGAAGCTTTCAGGAAATTCCAGAAAATTCCAGAAGCTTCAAAAAAATTCTAGAAGCTTTCAGGAAATTCCAGAAAATTCCAGAAGCTTTCAAAAATATTCCAGAAGCTTCAAAAAATTGTTTTAAAAATTCCGAATTTACCATATAATCCCTATAATTTTCAGTGCAGATCACCGACATCAGATCTCGTCGAAAACCGTGATATTGTTGAACTAGTCGAGAAATTTCTCGAACAAAATCCGCGGCTAGAAAGATCAGAAATTGCCAAAAATCAATTGGATGAATTTGAAATTGAGTACCTGACGAAGAAGTTTAAGAATAAGACGACAATAGTTCAACATATTCGAAAATACGACTATGATCCATTGGGAACTATCTATAGTGACATAAAAATGTAATTTAGAAGGCTTTTCATATAATTAAGATTATAAAAATTTCAGCCAAAAAGACGAAATTGATCGAAGATTGCGGGAACGTCTTCTTAAGTTGTCACGCGAAAAGCTGGAAAGACTTCAAAGCATGAATATTGGAAATCATGCGCTTATTTCGAAATTTGCTAAAAAAGTGAAAAGTAATTTTGAAGAAGGACTTGATGGAGTTAATGAATGTAATTGTGATGAAAGTAGACTTCGTACTCATTCCAAATCAGTTTTTAAAATTTTCTAAAACCACCTAAAAGCTGAGAAAATGCGCTTTAAACAATGGCCTAGGAAAGTCTAGGAAAACTAGTCCGCTTACAAGAAAAATACGAAAATATAGATTAAAATGAACTAATATAAGAATTTTGCATAAATATTTATTAATATAATACAAAAAAAGCTGATTGGAAAAAGTTAGGCCAACTTGCAAAAGTTAGGCCATTTTTTTCTAGGCCATAATTTTGAAGCCTGTTTTCTCGGCTTCTATGAGGTTTTAAAAAATTTTGAAAACAGATTTGGAATGGGTATTTTCTCGATTTTCATCCCAGCTACATTTAAAAACTCTGTGAAGTCGTCCTTTAAACCCAAAACGTGAAAAACATTGAAATATACAGAACTTGAAAAGAGTTTCAACGTTCGAGTTGCTCCAGTTCGTTCGAACGTGTTAGTTCCAAATGTACGAGTTGTTGGAAGATTACAAGGTGAATTTTTTGAATAATATTTTGGGAAAAGTAATCGATTTTTAAAAATTTTCAGTTAGAGCAGGTCGGACCAACACTCCGCATCCTGTAAGAAGAGGCCGACAGAGAATAGATGACGGCATTGCTCCCGCACTTGGTTTGATGTTTTTTTTCATATTTTGTTTCATCGTTTTCATCGAATTTCAGTCATTCCTTCAGCGAATCAAGGTACACCAGCTACGGTACCAACTGGTAGGATTCAGAGAGTCCGTGGCAGAGCACGTGCGAATCGAGCTTCAAATACTGTTGTCGTGAATGAAGCTTCAAATGATGTTGTCGCGAATGAAGCTTCAAATACTGTTGTCGAGAATCAAGCTTCAAATGATGTTGTTGTTGTTGTTGTGCCAGGTATTGTCCCTCAGTTCAATTTTACAACACAATTTTTTTTTCAGCAATCCCGCCACCACAAAATAACAGCATTCCGGATGGGTTTGTGCCGAGACGTTCGCCAAGATTGTTGGCCCAGCGGAATAGATTGAATAGTGTGGCAGCTTGAACTAGATTTTTTGGAAATAAATTTATGAAAATTTGTGAAAATTTGAATTTCGAGCTTCAAAATGATACGGAATTTGTGAAAATTGACAGATTTTTTAAAAAGTTATTGCTATTTGACAACAGGGGCCGAAATTAATTTTTTTTTTAATTTTTAAATTTTTTAAAATTTTACGCATTTTTACGAGCTTTTTAATAGTAAAAATCTTGAAATTTTGAGATTTTTAATTTTGTAAAAGTGAAATTCATAAAATTCGAGGAATTTTTCAAGAAATCAGAAAACCCCGATTCTAGAGAGGTTTGAAATTTTGCAAATTTTCACAAGATGATTTAGTGACCCCTTATCTTTAAAGAAATTGTTTAAATTTTCAGATTCTATAGTTATGAACTTCGATGGCCATTTTTATAATCTGCAACAATTTTACAAATTTTTATAAAAATGTTTGTTTAGCTTTCATCCAACGTTTAAAAAACTAATTTTTAGACAGACTCGTTCCTCAATTTTCAGATTTCTAAAATTCTTAAAATTTCTGTTTCAAAAATTTACCGCTAATTTATGAATTAGAATTTTTGATGCTTAAAACCAAGATATAAATGGGTTTCCAGTTTTCTAAAATAGGATTCTGAAGTGAAAAAAATGTATTAGAAAAATGAAAAACGCGGTTTGAAGCAAATTTCTTTAAAATTTCAATGAATTCAACAAATATGTCAAAAAATGGTTCAAAAATTTATATTTTTGTGAATTTTTTGAATTTTGTGAATCAAGTTTAATGCAATCAATCCCTGACCAACCAATTCAGCATGAAAATTCATAAAATTCCAATTTCTCTATATTTCTTAGAATTATTTCCATTTCAAATTGATGAAAATCAGGTTTGAACTAAATCTTTGACTTCAAAATTTCAGATTTTCAGCGAATCTTAAAATTAACAAAATTTATCGCAAAATACCATTTAAAAAATATTTTCGGTTTCAAAATTTTGTCATAAATTTGTGAGTTTCTTCAAATTTTCGTTACAGCAATTAATTATCGGTCAAAATTCAGTTTCTAACAAATTCTCTCCGTCTCTTCATTCACCGTCTATTTCTCCTTTCTTTTTTTGAAATACTTTTGTTCTTTGTTTTCTATTCGAGACAATAGCTTCCCATTCCTTTGAAATTCTTTTTTTTTGTCAACACAATCCCAATGTGTTTATTCATTTGAAAATTTAACCTCTTGGCACAGTGCCAACTTTCAAATCACTCTTTCGCAGACAACCAGACACAGCAACCAGTGATCATGCGGATTGGGTGAGACGCAGAGATTTTTGCCTACTGTTCAACATAAGTAGAATTTTGTGGGAAACAAAATGAATCATATTTATTTTCATTTCTTAAATTTAGTTATTTCAGGAGGATTTTAGAATTTTTAAATTAAAAAGTTGTTTTCAACATTAAACCGAAGTTATCTCATAGTTTTTTAGAGCTAAATTTACAATATTATATTTTTAAAAATTTTAAAGGTAAAATTCTCCCGAATTATCTTATTCAAAATTGTCTTTTTTCTCCCGAATTGTCTTTCCCCCAAATTAATTTTCCCTCGAATTGACACCTGCTAGGGATTATTGGGCAGGTGTCAATTCGAGAGAAAATTAATTCGAGAGAAAGACAGTTCGGGAGAAATTGAAAATTTTTAAAGGAGGGCTTTACGGAGCTAAAGAATGCATCTGGGATGAAATTAGACTTCATACTCATTTCAAATCTGTTTTTTAAATTTTCTAAAACCACCTAGAAGCCGAGAAAACGCGCCTCAAACTAATGGCCTAGAAAAAGGGGCCACCGGCGAAAACTAGTCCGCGGGCATGAAAAATCCAAAAAAACATAAAATAAAATGAAAAAAACATCAAAAAAGGATTAATATAAGTAATCTGCATAACTATTTATTAATAAAACACGAAGAAAAGCTCATAGGAAAAAGTTAGGCCAACTTTTTCTAGGCCATTGTTTTGAAGCTCATTTTCTCGACTTCTAGGTGGTTTTAGAAAATTTTAAAAACAGATTTGGAATGAGAATGAACTCTATTTTCATTTAAGGTACATTTATTAACTAAGTAAACCCCTCCTGGGCCAAAAAAAGGCCCAATATACAACCAGAGATACATTATTTTGCACAAACAGTTAATTTTTATTTTCAAGGGTTTTTTCATTCTTTCTAGTTGCCCCTTTTTGTCCTCCGGAAATCATAATTACGCCCGAACCGATTTTCCTCTCAATTTTTTTTTTGCACCTGCCCGGACCAGGTAATCTGATAATTAGCGCCTGAGAGGACTAGTGATCGTGAGGATCGGGAGAGACGCAGACAGCTTTGTCTACTGTCCAACATGCGTACAAAATGAATCATATTTATTTTCATTTCTTAGTCTTACAATCCTTCTTTTTTCGTTTTGCTCTTCTTAAATATCCTTGTTTTCTACAATTTGTCTAAAAAAGCATTTTTTTTCAGCAACATGCTCAAACTTGACCCCCTGGACTCGAAATCTATATTTTCGGATGGATGGGGGAATTGGTGATCAAATCGGAATTCAAAATAGAGATTTTTTCAAGGAAAAAATGTACGTTTTTCTTAATTTTTGATAAATTAAAATGGAAAAATGCAATTGAAATTATAGTGAACGAAGAGCTGAAAATTCCAACCGGTCTGAAAATTGAGAATTCGAGAGAGAGAACACATTTGGAATTGAATTCCCGCTGAAATAGAACATTCAACAACACCGGACTGTTGTTTCTGCCCAAGAACTCCAACCTATCTTATATGAAATGGACGGTGAGTTTTTTGAAACATTTTGGAGTTCATGTAAAATTTTGATTTGATATTTCAGATTAAAAGTGCGAGAGATTGGGTGGAAAATATCACAGATGCAGCAACAGCCGTCTTATTCGAGATGGAACAAATTGATGGAGTCGCGCTGGGATTAATCGACGACGCTGTTCTTAAAAATGAGTTGAGGATTGCTCTCGGGAAGGGAGTAGAGCTGAGACATGCTTTTAAGCATCTCTCCCAATTTAATACGATTCTGAAGCTTAGAATTTGATTTTCTTCTGAAATTGTTTAATTTTTTCGATTTTTTCATTTTTGTTGTGCTCAAGTTTTATTTATTCATTACAGTAATAAAGAGATAAGGTTCCCAAGGAATTAATACAAAGGGTTTTCTGGGTTGAGGACAAAATACCAATGAGATTGTACACAAAATAACGCGATTAACGTCAAGAATGTTTGCTAGAGATTTAAACAAGAAAAAAATATCACCAGCACCAACTAGCCCTCAACTTTTGATCAAAGACTCCATAGGAACGACGCGAAACCTGATGAAAAACTAATTTTTTATATTTTCCTCCACGAGAAGTACAAGCGCTGCGCTGTTTCTGGAAACTAGTCCGCGGCGCTATTTGTCTGCGTCTCTTCATGCTTATCATTGCTTCCATGTTATATTTTTGAAATCATCATACTAAGCGTTAAGACCGTGCGTGTGTTCGCATTCTAGAATATTACAGAAAATTCTAGAAGCTACCAGAAAATTCCAGAAGCTTCCGAGAAATTGCAGAATGTTCTAGAAAATTCTAGATACTTCCAAAAAAATCCAGAAGCTTCAAAAAAATTCCAGAATGATCTAGAAAATTCCAGAAGCTTCCTGAATGTTCCAGACTATTCTAGAAGCTTCCAGAAACTTTCAGAATGTTCTATAAAATTCTAGAAGCTTCCAGAAAATTCCAGAAATTTCTAGGAAACGGCTGGTATAAATATTTTTGGTCAACACATATTTTTTACAAAAATTCCAAACACTTTCGAATTTTAAAAAAATACTTGGCATATCGTCATGCCTCTCGGAGCGCTTCACAAAAATACTGTTTGGATCTCGGGTTACTGTAGGATTATTACAGTACTACAATTTTTTTCACGTTTTTTTCAAAATGGTCGGATCGAGACCAAACTTTCATGGAAACATCTTTGAAGTATTGTAAGATCACTGTGAAAATTTGGTGCGGATTACTGTAGTATTACGGTAGTTACCGTAACCTAAAGTTAGCGTTTGTCTCTGTTTCTCTTCATTTTACACACTATTTCTCTCAGTACCGCCGCGTAGCGGCGTTAATAGGCTGTTTTTTCTAATTGTAAAACTCCTTCCTCAATTTTCAGATTTCTAAAATTCTTAAAATAGCTGTTGTAAATTTTAAGCCAAAAACTAAAATTTTCAAATTATTTTCATTTCAAATTTATGATAATCTGATTTGAGCTAAATCTTTGATTTGATTTTCAGCGAATCTTTAAAAAAAACCATTCTAAAAATGTTTTCGGTTTCAAAATTTTGTCATAAATTTGTGAGTTTCTTCGAATTTTCGTTGGAGCAAAATTTTTTTCGCAGCGGATTGCATGTGGACCGATTCAACGCGCGAGCTTCGACGCGCCGTTTACGAATAATCGGGGGGATCTCGCTGAAAATTCAGTTTCTAGAAATTCTCTGCGTCTCGTCATCCAACCTCTATTTCTCCTTTCTTTTTTTGATATGCTTTTGTTCTTCGTTTTTCTAGTCGAGACAATAGCTTCCAATTCCTTTGAAATTCTCTTTTTTGTCAACACAATCCCAATGTTTTTATTCATTTGGAAATTTTACCTCTTGGCACGGTGCCAACTTTCAAATCATAGTTTCGCAGACAACCAGACACAGTAACCAGTGATCATGCAGATTGGGTGAGACGCAGAGATTTTGCCTACTGTTCAACATAAGTAGAGTTTTGTGGGAAACAAAACGAATCATATTTATTTTCATTTCTTAGTCCTAAAATTCATTTTTTGTTTCATTTTGCTCTTTCTACAATTTTTCTAAAAAAAACATTTTTTCAGCAACATGCTCAAACTTGACCCCCTGGACTCGAAATCTATATTTTCGGATGGATGGGGGAATTGGTGATCAAATCGTTATTCAAAATAGAGAATTTGTTAAAATTGAAGTTTCGACAAAGGACAAACGAACGAAGATCCGTTAGTTTTTCAAAGAATATCTTTTTGAATTTAATTTTAATTATTTCAGTTGGCCAGAATGTCAACTTATAGTCACCGCAAATTATAAATACAACGCATGGTACTGTGAAAACGAAGATCCGTTATAAAATCATTGTGAAAAAATGGAGGTCAGTTTTTAAAAAAAATCGTTTCCAAATAATAATTTCCATATTTTGAAAATAAACAGGGCACTTTTCAGCTCAATTCCTACTTTTCGATTGGTATGATGAAATTGTCGACGAAAACTGCAGAATTATCTCCCGTTCAGTTTTCTACAGGAAGCCCACAGGACAACAATTTTTTGGAAAGAAAGTAAATTATTTTGTCTTTTAAAGGAGGACTATACGCAGGTTACAAATGTTGCTTAATCGATCTGAAATTCAAGTTTTTATACCTAACCAGGGAAGTCATTCGAAGTTTACCCGAACCATCGGTCGAAATGAAGTTTAAATGAACGGTGAAGATCAGAATTATGAGTTCTGAAAAATTATAGGGAAATACGAAGGTATGCCTGACATGATGGTGAGTGAAGGCTGCAGACTGAAGTTGACAAGCTTGAATAACTGTAACTCGAGAACGACTCAACCAAATTTAAAGCTTTATAGCACATTTTAAAGCCAATAGCAAATTGTATTCAACTATAGTAAAAATAATTAAAAATGAAAAGAAACTTAATAAAAATCTTTAAAAAGCTGAAAAATCACAAAACTCGATAAAACTCACTTTTAGCGACTAAGAAATACTTTGAAAGTATTTTTTTTTGATTTCCTCGAATAAAAATACATAAGAAAAAAGATTAAAATCAATAATACTTGATGTCCATCTAAGTCTGATTTTTCAGTTTTTTAAAAAATTTTATGAAGTTTCTCATCATTTCTTATAATTTTTACTATAGTTACATACTATTTTTTATTGGCATCAAAATGAGCTATAAAGCTTTAAATTTCGTTGAGTCGTTCAGGAGTTACAGTTATTCAAGCTTGAAAACTTCAGTCTACAGACTTCACACTTCCTACACGCATATGTGACGTCACATGCGCATATCTCAGGCATACCTTCGTATTTCCCTATAATTTTTTCAAAACTCATAATTCTGATCTTCATCGTTCATTTAAACCTCATTTCGACCGATGGTTTGGGTAAACTTCAAATAACTTCCCTAATAAGTGAAAAAAATTGTAAAAATGCGAAAATAAGGGCACCTGGAATAGAACTTTGGTCTCAAAAACGTAAGAAGGAAATTTTTTGAAAAAAAAAGGAAACTTTTTCATTTTTGAGGTCAAAGTTCGATTCCGGGTGCCCTTATTTTATGATTTTTTGCAATTTTTCACTTAGGAATATAAAATCGAATTTCAGACCGATTAAACAACCTTTATCAACTGCTTATAGTCCCCCTTTAACGTTTCAAAAATTTTTCGAAAAATTTTTTTCAGACCAAAAATTAAAAAGCCCATTTGCACCCCTTAGCATCATAGAATTATGGGTAAATTGAGAAATTCTAACTGTTTTTTAAAAATAAATTTATGAAATTTCAGAAAAATTTTGCCAACACATGCAATCGCGACCGGAGGAAAAGTAGAAGATAATTTCGATATCTCGGAGACGTTATAAAACATTTTTTATTTTAAACCTGATGAAACACGAATTTCTTAGATTTTCCTCCTCGAGAAATACAAATCTGGTGGCCAAGCTGTGGAAACTAGTCCGCAGCGCGCTGTTTCTGGAAACTAGTCCGCGGCGCCATTTGTCTGTGTCTCTTCATGTTTATCATTGCGTCCACGTTACATTTTTTGAAATATCAATATTTATGGTTAACGACAAAAACATAGCTTTTTACACAAATTCCAAACACTTTCGAATTTTTAAAAAATTTTCTGTATCATAATTTGGACAAAATTCTATCTACAGTAAAACGTGATAACTCTTTTCGAACATAATTCAATTTAGGAGACAATATAAAGAATTTTTTATTTTATTTTACATTTTTTAGCAAACATTTTCAATCCAGAAAGTGAAAAAAGATATCAAACAATTTTTGGAGACACACTTGGTTTTTTTCTAGGCCATGTGGGCTTTGGATTGATAAAAAGTGAAACAAGAAACGTGATAAATTCCAAAAAAAACATGGTCAAAAAGATAAAATCTTTTATGAGCTGGAAAATAAATAAACGTGGAAAATGAGTGTATATAAAATGGAAGATCTCGCAGTTTCTAACCATCATTTATGAATTATTCGATGAATAAAATGACCGGTGTTTCAATGATAAGATTGCTACTCATGTTCATCGGGATTCAATCAATAATTGTACAATGTGAAGAAGTATTCCAAAACGATGAATCGTTCAATGAATTCTGCAAAAGATATAATGGTGCATATGTTGGAGCAAAGAGCAAAAAGGTACTATTCTTATAAAAAGGCAAATTCAAAGAGTACTTCATTAAAGGACAAAGGCGCCACATGCACAGTAAAATTCCGGATTTCAACAGCAAATCAAGAACAAGCTGACAGATACTGCAGGGATTGGGTACCGCAGCAATTCGTTTCTTCCGCAAGATCAGACAAGGAAGTAACATGCGTTGCACAATTGAACCATATATGCAAATCCGGATGGACCAACTTATACGGAGTTTGTTACAAATTGATGGACAATGGAAGACCAATGACAAAATCCGAAGCTCAAACGAAATGCATCGATGACGGAGCAGAACTCTACCAATACAGTCGACCAGATGTGCCAGAGATGCTCTCAATAAACTTCGATTTGTCAACAATTTGGTTGATGGATTCGGATGTGGATGCTCGATTGATTGGTCGGAATCCCATGGCAAAACCCGGAACAGGATCAGCACGTGCAATGGTTTTCAATTCTGCACCAATTCTTCATGTCCGATTCATGTCAATCATTCCAATCGACCCAAATAAGAAGTCAATGGTAATTTGTACAAAACCGGGAAAAATGATGGGAGATGGAAACATACCTGAACTTGTGAAACCCTTGAACTTGCCACTAATTTGGTCTGATACCATCTTCTATCAGACGAATCTCCATGCGTAAGTTGTTAAAATAAACTAAGAATTTCTCTTGAAAAAATCTCAATTTTCCAGACGAAGGGGGGATATCAAGGACTATGACACCATTTGTGCAAGGTACTTCAAACCATTCCTGAATGAAGATTCCCTCAAACAAGCTTTCTTTCCCGAAAGTATTCCCGTTGTTCTTCCGTATTTGGATAAATTTTCGCATTTCATTCGAATCGGAGGTCAACGCGATGTCCCACAAAACCGTCGCCAAGAAAGATGCTACAAAATTCCCTCATATGGCAATCCGAAATTCCTAGCGATTGGAAATGAGTTTATGATGCGGTCCGGGTTTACCAGAATTACCATGTTGGTCGTACCTTGGTTCAAAATGTGGGTCCCACAAGAAGCGTGTGATTCACAATATAGTACATCAATTGTTTTTAAGTATGTTATTTTGATTTTTAAAAATTCAACCAAATAAGTACATTTCAGGCCAAAGCCACGGATTTTCGAAATGTCAGATGCATATCGAGCACCGATCATTTGTGAAATTACACAAGATCACCAAGTGGAGCCAACTTACCGCGAAAAGTGTAACACAAGATGGACAACATCTGCACGAAGGAACTGTTTCACGTTCCTCGAGTTTCCAAAAGATCGAGGAGAAGCGGATCATTTATGTTGGTTGTATACAACAGATGTACATACAAATG
The DNA here is from genome assembly GCA_964036255.1 of Caenorhabditis virilis. Lineage (NCBI taxonomy): Eukaryota > Metazoa > Nematoda > Chromadorea > Rhabditida > Rhabditidae > Caenorhabditis > Caenorhabditis virilis. The sequence goes on along the minus strand of OZ038415.1, from coordinate 15,796,067 downwards.
CTGACAACTCTGAATTGGAACAAATGAGAAATATGATGACTCCGTGGCCGTTCGAGTATGCTTGGATCGGTGAAAAGAGAGGAAATGAGTGTTTGGCACTTTCAAAGTCTGGCCAAAAGGTTGTTCAATCATGCGGAAAGAAGCTTCCAGTATTTTGTGGTTGGCGCCTACGTCCATGGGGACAACCTTGAATAAATTGGTAATTATTTGAAAATAATAAATTATTGATTGATTAATTGTTGCTGTTGTTCGTTCACAAATCCATTTAAAGGATGGCTTTACGGAGCTAATGAATGCATCAGGAAATAGACTTCATTCCAATTCCAATTCTGTTCTTAAAATTTTCTAAGAACACGTAGAAGCCGAGAAAACGGTTTTAAAAACAATGACCTAGAAAAAGTTGCCATCTTGCGGAAACTAGTCCGCGCGAAACTTTACATTTACATTTTCAAAGCCTTTTGGAGCTGTTAAACATGTAGCAATAAATTTTAGGAAATTTTGATCATCCGTTACTATTGATTTTGGATGTGAAAAACTATCGAATTCGCACTTTTTTGTTGGAATTATCTAGAATCATTTTATTTTCTTTTTGTCGTTCAACTTTAGCAAAAATTTAAATATTTTCCAATTTTCCAAATCAATACAAAATTAGAGGTTTTATCGATTTTCTGATGTATATGTATAACCTCGATATTATTCAAAAAACTTCTTTTCCTCTAAAAAATCCAAAATTTTCATTCAAAAAGTACTGTTCCAAAGATTTTTATTTGTTTTTTTCAAAGTTGTGTTATTAAGCTGTGAAAATTTGCCTGCCGAACAATATCGTAACGTTTAGATATGAACGCTCGAAATGTGACATCTCGAAACCGCAAACTAGAAAAAACGTCAAAGTTTGATTCTATATATCTTTTGAACTAGTAGACTATTTTGCTTGTTTTATAGCTCATTCGATAAGAAAAATGTTTTTCTTTATTATAATATTTATTTTTTATTTATTTTAAATAAAATAAATAAATAAAATAAATAATATTATAATATATACATATTTTAAAATTTTGCACTAAAATGTATTTAAAATTGGATGTAGATGTCAAAACACCCTTTTAACATAACTTTTCTGACGTGATTATATGAGTTTTTGGTTACTACGAGCTCGAAAACCTATGAATATGACAACAATTTTATTAGTATCGCCTGAGATATAAATGGAGCAGAGGAAAATATCATGCTAACCGCGGTCTATATTATTTCTATTCTATTATATATTCTATTTTTAAATTCTATTTTATGAACTTTCTAATCAACAAAAACATATAATTAAATCTCAGTGTTTATTTGTTTCTTAAAAACAGCTTCCGAATCATTTTTTTCCATTTTTTTCCTAAAATGGGCACTGGACTCTATATCGGAATCATCCGCCAATCTTTGGCATGTATCATCCATCTGATCTCATATTCGATAAATGTTATATTAATCTACATGTTGGTTACCAAAAGGGAGACAAATTTCCGAGTGTTTCTGGAGAATATGATCCTTCAGGAGCTGTTAATAAACGTGACGCAGACCGTTTTAGTAGAAGTGCCGTTTTACAAAAAAGACATGAGAAGTGTTAAGGCTTCTAAAGACACTTTTTTAAAAATATTTTATTTAATTAATGCCACAGCATTCGAAATGCGGTATTTCACAGCTATTTGGATGGCTTTGAATCGATTGTGGATTATTTTGAAGCCAACTAGAACGGAGATGTTTGCACCGAAGAGACTGATAATATACTTTTTGCTTACATGGGTAAGTTTGAACTTGAACTCGGATCTCGTGGCTATATTTTCATTACGATTACATTTGCAGGCGTTCGTCCTCACTCGAAAAATATATTTCTACGCCTCCCCATTCTGCTACTCTTTTGTAGATTTTCAATTTCACCGCTTTTTTCGAGCTTGCGATGTTAATGAAACAAATTGGTATCGTATTTATGCAGTGAGCTTAACTTAAAAAAAACATTCATTTTTGAAACTTATTTCAGTATGCGATGGAATTGAGAATTGAGGGAACACTTTGCACTACCACCAGCCTTATCATAAACTTGCTGGCCGTTCTGTCACTTTATAAACGGAATAATGGATTCACCACATTTCCAATGAAGTCTGCGAGGAATACTGAAAGGTTTTCAACATTTTATTTTTTAAAAACGAATTCAAAATACTTTCATTTAGAATATTGATTCTCAACTCCTTTTACATTTCAATTTTTCTGATTATTAATGTAATCAACAGTCAGGTTTATATCAGTTTCGTTTCAATTATCCAGAAATTTTTTAAAACATTGAAACTTCAGGTCTGGATCTCTCGCCATCGGTTCTAGCGGTCTGCGGATTTTTGAACGTTTACATTCTCGATAATATGAATTTTCTGGTGTTTTTTGTATTGATTCGAGAGTCGAGGAGAAGGATTTTGAGCGTGTTTTATAAGAATACCGAAACGAAGGTCTGGATGACTCCGACTATTTAAAGCAACAAGGCTGCTACACAACTTCGTCCATCGACCCGTCGCTATCCCTTTTCCTTTAACAAGGGAAGTATCTAAAGGCTGTTTTTAATGAGACGTATTGTCTAGCTAAATTTTCCTGACCGCTCATTTTTGGCTGGTAGACGTTGAAGGCGACGCGACCATAACGCGCTCAGCGTTGCGGTCGCGTCGCGCCTTCGATTATCAGCAGAGCAGCCTAAAATGAGCGGCCAAGAAAATAGCTCATTTGGAAAAGAAATTTACTCTTATAAAAGAACTGCTTTCAAAAACTGCCGAATCATTTTTTTCCCAACATGAACACTGATCTCTATATCGGTATCATTCGCCAATCTTTGGCATGTTTGACCCATCTGATCTCATACTCAATAAATTTTATATTAATCTACATGTTGGTTACCAAAAGGGAGACAAATCTCCGAGTGTTTCTGGTGAAAAATGTGAAAAATTCAAAATGTTTGTGCTTCCCGCCAAAAAGCTTACGTAAACGTACGGGCGGGAATTTAAAAATATATTTTTCAATTTCCGGCCGCTACAAAATGGTTTATTTTCGTCGAGATTTCACATGGGACATACATAGTAGAATATTGATAGAAAGACGAATCCTATTATATACAAATGAGCACAAAAATACTTTAATTCTAGAAAATCTGAAATTTTTTGATAAATTTAGAATCTACACGCTACGGCGATTCTAACGACACTAATCATCGCCACGTTTCTTTTTTCATTCTCGAAATTAAATGTTTTTAGTGATTTTCAGACAACTGAGCACAAAAATACTTTAATTCTGGAAAATCTGAAATTTTTTGGTATTTTTAGAATCGTTAGAATCGCCGTCGCATGTTTTTTTCAATATGCAAACAAAATAAACATGTTTGTGCAAAAATAAATGATATTTCTCAATTCGTTTTCGCATTTTTGTTTTCCAAAATAAAATAAATCGCGGAAATACATAACAATGAAAACCAAAAAAACGTCATGACTATCAAAATTGGGTTTTTTAACTTCTTGTTGGCGTGTCCGTGCGACTCGGTCGGAATTGGCGCGAAACAGAATTATTTGAATGTTGCTACGTATTGGTATTGTTCTTTGGACCACCTGGGCACCTATTCAAAATTTGTTTTTTGCCTTCAATTCGGATCGTGTTAACTGCACCCCTCCACATAAATATACGCTCACTAGTAAAATTCGAAAAAAATTAGTTTTCTGCAGATTTTAAGAAAAAAGTCATACAATATCTAAGCAGGGTCGGTTTGAGTTGCAAAATGGTCCTGGATTGAAATCCATTTTAAGCTGAGCAATCGCAAAATCTCGAATTTATCGATTTTTGCTCATATTCCAATCCACGTAATTATACGCTCACTAACAGAAAAGTTTATAAAAAACAACAAGAACAACAAAAAATTAGGGAATTTGAACAAATAATAATTGATTGGTCCTCCATTCACACGTTGCAACAGGAAAATTCGGTTATCCAATGATAATTGCAAATTATCGTCAAAGTCAGGTCAACAGTACGCCAAGCCTCGATAATTGCTCTTTTCAGCTCTTTCACGTCCCTGTAGACCTTGCTTCCTATGTAAGTTTTTCTCACGAGATATCCTCAAACGTTTTCGATGATATTTATGTCTGGTGAGCATGATGACCAGGAAAGAACTGAGATTCTCCGACTTTGAAGCCACTAGTGAGGGTATAATTATGTGGAGGGGTGTAGTTAACACGATCCAATTGAAGGCAAAAAGCAAATTTTGAATAGGTGCCCAGGTGGTCCAAAGAACAATACCAATATGTAGCAACATTCAAATAATTCTGTTTCGCGCCAATTCCGACCGCGTCGCAAGGGCACCGACCGCGTCGCAGGGACACGCGCATTCAAATGTTGATTTGTTTTCAACTTTGGATGGCAAGCATGTATTTATCGGTGTGATTTTGAATAAATTGCATTTTACTAATGAGTGAAAGCTCTAATTTTTGAAATTGAAATCTGGTAGGGTCAAATTAACTGACCCACTGTCTTTAAAGGCAGCTTGTCAGTTAACAACCCAAATTTAAGGCGAAAACTAAAAATTCGAATGGGTGACCAAACGGTCGAGATAACAATAAAAATATGTTGCCAAATTCAAATAATTGTGTTTCGCGCCAATTCCGACCGCGTTGCACGGACACCGACCGCGTCGCACGGACATGCGCGCATTCAAATTTTTATTTTTTCAACTTTGGACGGCTGCTATGACGCGTGTATTTATCGGTGTGATTTCGCATAAATTGCATTGTACTAATTAGAGTACGCTCTAATTTTTGAAACTAAGATCAGGTAGGGTCAAATTAGCTGAACAGCTGTCTTTAAGCACAAAAATGTTGCATCTATGTGTGAAACTGTTGAAGCGCACGTAGCTCCGATTTAGTTTGAAAGACCGCGGTTAGCATGTTATTTTCCTCTGCTCCATTTATATCTAAGGCGATACTAATAAAATTGTTGTCATATTCATAGGTTTCGTAGTAATCGAAAATCATATAATCACGTCAGAAAAGTTATGTTAAAAGGGTGTTTTGACATCTACATCCAATTTTATATACATTTTAGTGAAAATTTTTAAAATATGTATATATTATAATATTATTTATTTTATTTAAAATAAATAAAATAATAAATATTATAATAAAGAAAAACATTTTTCTTATCGAATGAGCTATAAAACAAGCAAAATAGTCTACTAGTTCAAAATATATATAGAATCAAACTTTGACGTTTTTTCTAGTTCGCGGTTTCGAGATGTCACATTTCGAGCGTTCGTGTCTAAACGATACGGTATTGTTCGGCAGGCAAATTTTCACAGCTTAATATCACAATTAAAACCAGAAATATAAAATAGGTTCGAATGAATAATCCGTCGAATTGCTTGTGTGAAGGGTATTGTCAAGATAATAATTTCTGGCCGCTCGTTTTGCGGAGTGTCGTTGGGAATTTCCTCGCAACGCGCTCAAATTCAAATTTCTCAGTTGGTCTTGCGCGTAGCGGTCGCGTTGCGAGTAAATTCCCAACGACACTCCGCAAAACGAGCGGCCAGAAATTTTTATCTTGACAATATAAACCCGCAAAAAATGTTGCACTTTGAACACTTCCCTAGTAATTAATTTTTCGATCCTTTTTCATACACTATAATAATATTTAGTAATTCAAAATTTTTTCAAGGATTTTTTCTTGTAAACAATTTATTTTTACATAATTTTTTATAAATTTTCAAATCCACAGGATCTTATTATTAAATCTCAGTCTCTACATTTAAAAAAAAACACCTTCCGACCCAATCATTCTGTTTTCCGACATGGGTATTCTACTCTATATCGGAATCATCCGCCAATCTTTGGCATGTATCACCCATCTGATCTCATATTCGATGAACTTTATATTAATCTACATGTTGGTTACCAAAAGGGAGACAAATTTCCGAGTTTTTCTGGAGAATATGATCCTTCAGGAGCTGTTAATAAACGTGACACAGACTGTTTTAGTAGAAGTGCCGTTTTGGAAAAAAGATATGAGAAGTGTTGAGGCTTCTAAAGACACTTTTTTAAAAATAATTTCTTTAATTAATATCACAGCATTCGATATGCGTTATTTCACAGCTATTTGGATGGCTTTGAATCGACTGTGGATTATTTTAAAGCCAACTAGAACGGAGATGTTTGCACCGAAGAGACTGATAATATACTTTTTGCTTACATGGGTAAGTTTGAACTTGAACTCGGATCTCGTGGCTATATTTTCGTTACGATTACATTTTCAGGCGTTCGTTCTCACTCGAAAAATATATTTCTACGCCTCCCCATTCTGTTACTCTTTTGTCGATTTTCAATTTCACCGCTTTTTTCGAACTTGCGATGTTAATGAAACAAATTGGTATCGTATTTATGCAGTGAGCTTAACTTAAAAAAAACATTCCTTTTTGAAACTTGTTTCAGTACGCGATGGAATTGAGAATTGAGGGAACACTTTGCACTACCACCAGCCTTATCATAAACTTGCTGGCCGTTCTGCTGCTTTATAAACGGAATAATGGATTCACCACATTTCCAATGAAGTCTGCGAGGAATACTGAAAGGTTTTCAACATTTTATTTTTTAAAAACCAATTCTAAAATACTTTCATTTAGAATATTGATTCTCAACTCCTTTTACATTTCAATTTTTCTGATTATTAATGTAATCAACAGTCAGGTTTATATCAGTTTCGTTTCAATTATCCAGAAATTTTTTAAAACATTGAAACTTCAGGTCTGGATCTCTCGCCATCGGTTCTAGCGGTCTGTGGATTTTTGAACGTTTACCTTTTCGATAATATGAATTTTCTAATGTTTTTTGTATTGATTCGAGAGTCGAGGAGAAGGATTTTGAACGTGTTTTATAAGAATACCGAAACGAAGGTCTGGGTGACTCCGACTATTTAAAGCAACAAGGCTGCTACACAACTTCGTCCATCGACCCGTCGCTATCCCTTTTCCTTTAACAAGGGAAGTATCTAAAGGCTGTTTTTAATGAGACGTATTGTCTAGCTAAATTTTCCTGACCGCTCATTTTTGGCTGGTAGACGTTGAAGGCGACGCGACCATAACGCGCTCAGCGTTGCGGTCGCGTCGCGCCTTCGATTATCAGCGGAGCGGCCTAAAATGAGCGGCCAAGAAAATAGCTCATTTGGAAAAAAATTTACTCTTATAAAAGAACTGCTTTCAAAAACTGCTAATAAGCTGTTTGAACACGATTTTTTCACGCTCAAAATCTGAAAATTTGCAAAAAAATCGATATTTGAAGAGCTGTAACATGGCTCAAGCTCAATATCTCTGGGTAGGACTTCCAGGTTATTATAAAGAATTCATTTTCATTTGGAATTGCTAAATTTCAAAGAATTTGGCTTAAGTTTTTTTTTAGAAAACTGCAAAACCTCAAAATTTTATCCTAAAAAAATTTAGATTGAGCCAAGTTACAGAATCTTCAAAGCTCCACGATTTTTTGAAAAATTTCAGACTGTTAGCTTGAAAAATCATGCTCAGATTGCTTAGCAGCTTTTGAAAGCAGCTCCTTTACCAGAGAAAAATTCTCTTTCAAATGAGCCATGGATCATTAAAAAGTGATAGAAACGCTTCGGGTCCTTCCCTTTTAAGTCTTGAACATTTTTTTTGTCTTACGGTAAATATTAAGCAATTCAAAATTTAAGATTTTTTTTCTTGTAAGCAATTAATTTTTACATTCTATTTTATGAATTTTCTAATCAACAAAAGCATATAATTAAAATTCAGTGTTTATATGTGTCTTAAAAACAGCTTCCGAATCATTTTTTCCATTTTTTTTCCTAAAATGGGCACTGGACTCTATATCGGAATCATCCGCCAATCTTTGGCATGTCTCATCCATCTGATCTCCTATTCGATAAATGTTATATTAATCTACATGTTGGTTACCAAAAGGGAGACAAATTTCCGAGTTTTTCTGGAGAATATGATCCTTCAGGAGCTGGTTATAAACGTGACGCAGATCATTTTAGTAGAAGTGCCGTTTTGGAAAAAAGACATGAGAAGTGTTGAGGCTTCTAAAGACACTTTTTTTAAAATATTTTATTTAATTAATAACACAGCATTCGACATGCGTTATTTCACTGCTATTTGGATGGCTTTGAATCGATTGTGGATTATTTTGAAGCCAACTAGAACGGAGATGTTTGCACCGAAGAGACTGATAATATACTTTTTGTTTACATGGGTAAGTTTGAACTTGAGCAGGTTTTAAAGACAGAGTGTCAGTTATTTTTAGCTCATATAGATTGTAAAAAAATACTTAATTTTTTTACTGGCAATCTGTCTTTAACACTGCTCCGTCAAAATAAAGCTTGTGGGTCACTCACAGACAAAACCGGCCAGCATCGAATTCTCGGATTTCTTGGCTATACTTTCATTCCGATTACATTTTCAGGCGTTCGTTCTCACTCGAAAAATATATTTCAACGCCTCCCCATTCTGCTACTCTTTTGCCGATTTTCAATTACACGTCTTTTTTCGAACTTGCGATATTAATGAAACAAATTGGTGGCGTATTTATTCGGTGAGCTCAATTAAAAAAAAAGCATTCTTCGAACTTGTTTCAGTCCACGATGGAAGTGAGAATTGAGCGAACACTTTGCACTACCACCAGCCTTATCATAAACTTGCTGGCCGTTCTGCTACTTTATAAACGGAAAAAGGGATTTAGTTTCCTTGCGACATTTTCAATGAAGTCTGCGAGGAATACTGAAAGGTTTTCAACATTTTATTTTTTAAAAACCAATTCTTCAATAATGTCATTTAGAATATTGATTCTCAACTCATTTTACATTTCACTTTTCCTGATTATTAATGTAATCAACAGTCAGGTTTATATCAGTTTCGTTTCAATTATCTAGAAATTTTTTAAAACATTGAAACTTCAGGTCTGGATCTCTCGCCATCGGTTCTAGCGGTCTGCGGATTTTTGAACGTTTACATTCTCGATAATATGAATTTTCTGGTGTTTTTTGTATTGAATCGCGAGTCGAGGAGAAGGATTTTGAACGTATTTTATAAGAATACCGAAACGAAGGTCTGGTTGACTCCGACTATTTAAAGCAACAAGGCTGCTACACAACTTCGTCCATCGACCCGTCGCTATCCCTTTTCCTTTAACAAGGGAAGTATCTAAAGGCTGTTTTTAATGAGACATATTGCCTAGCTAAATTTTCCTGACCGCTCATTTTTGGCTGGTGGACGCCGCAACGGTCGCGTCGCGCATTCGATATTATAAGCGGAGCAGCCTAAAATGAGCGGCCAAGAAAATAGCTCATTTGGAAAAGAAATTTACTCTTATAAAAGAACTGCTTTCAAAAACTGCTAATAAGCAGTTTGATCACGATTTTTTCAAGCTCAAAATCTGAAAATTTGCAAAAAAAATCGATATTTGAAGAGCTGTAACATGGCTCAAGCTCGATATCTCTGGGTAGGACTTCCAGGTTATTATAAAGAATTCATTTTCATTTGGAATTTCTAAATTTCAAAGAATTTGGTTTAAGGTTTTTTTTAAAAAACTGCAAAACCTCAAAATTTTATCCTGAAATATTGAGATTGAGCCAAGTTACAGAATCTTCAAAGCTCCACGATTTTTTGAAAAATTTCAGACTTTTAGCTTGAATAATCATGCTCAGATTGCTGCTTAGCAGCATTTGAAAGCAGCTCCTTTACCAGAGAAAAATTCTCTTTCAAATGAGTCATGGATCATTAAAAAGTGATAGAAACGCTTCAGGTCCTTCCCTTGTAGGTCTTGAACATTTTTTTTGTATTACTGTAAATATTAAGCAATTCAAAATTTAGGAGTTTTTTCTTGTAAGCAATTAATTTTTACATTCTATTTTATGAATTTTCTAATCAACAAAAGCATATAATTAAAATGCAGTGTTTATATGTGTCTTAAAAACAGCTTCCGAATCATTTTTTCCATTTTTTTCCTAAAATGGACATTGGGATCTATATCGGAATCATCCGCCAATCTTTGGCATGTATCATCCATCTGATCTCATATTCGATAAATGTTATATTAATCTACATGTTGGTTACCAAAAGGGAGACAAATTTCCGAGTGTTTCTGGAGAATATGATCCTTCAGGAGCTGTTAATAAACGTGACGCAGACCGTTTTAGTAGAAGTGCCGTTTTACAAAAAAGACATGAGAAGTGTTAAGGCTTCTAAAGACACTTTTTTAAAAATATTTTATTTAATTAATACCACATCATTCGACATGCGGTATTTCACATCTATTTGGATGGCTTTGAATCGATTGTGGATTGTTTTGAAGCCAACTAGAACGGAGATGTTTGCACCGAAAAGACTGATAATTTTCTTTTTTCTTACATGGGTAAGTTTGGACTTCAGCAAGTGTTAAAGACAGGGTGTCAGTCATTTTCAACAGGCTTGGTCGGAATCGGAAAACTGAAATTCCTATTTCCCGATTTTTTATTTTGGAAAATTTTCCGATCTTTTTCCGAAATTTTCCGAGAAAAAAATAGGATATCATATGTTTTCAAGAGAAATTATACTGTACTACTAATTCATATTTTTATTTTTAAAAAATCAATAAATACGCATTAGAAACAAAGATTTTCCATGATATTAGCGAATTTTCCGATTTTTTCCGAGTTTTCCGAATTTTTACGAATTTTCCGAATTTTTTCCGAATTTTCCGAATTTTCCGAATTTTTTCCGAATTTTCCGAATTTTCCGAATTTTTCCGATATTATCCAGAAAAAAATCGGAAAAAAATCGGAAATCAGATTTTCCGACCAAGAGTGATTATGGATTGTGAAAAAAAAAATAATTTAAAATTTTTTACTGGCACTCTGTCTTTAACACCGCTCCCCCCGTCAAAATAGAGCGTTTGAGGGGTAAGCCCAGGCAAAACCAGTCAAGACTGGTTTTGGATCTCGTGGATTACATATATTTTCATTCCCAGTGCATTTTCCAGGTATTCGTTCTGTTTCGAAAAATATATTTCTACTCCTCCCCATACTGTTACTCTTTCTTGGATTTTCAGTTGCACCGCTTTTATCGTACTTGTGAGAGTAATGAAACAAATTGGTGGCGAATTTATGCGGTGAGTTTTCAAAAAAAAAAAGAAGGATTTTTTGAAAAATTAATTCATGAAACTTTTCCAGGCCACCAAGGAAGTAAGAATTGAGGGTATACTCGAGGTAGGCACTTGCTTTATCATAAACTTGATTGTCGTTCTGATACTTTATAAACGCAAAAATGGATTTACCACATTTTCAATGAAGTCTGCGAGGAATACTGAGAGGTTTGAATTATGAACTTCTTTAAAATCCAATTCTAAAATATTTTCATTCAGAATATTGATTCTCAACTCCTTGTACATTTCAATTTTCCTCATTTTTAATGTAATCTACACTCAAGTCTGTATCAGTTTCGTTTCAATATCCAGAGATCTTTTTTAAAACATTAAAACTTCAGGTCTGAATTTACCGCCATCGGTTGTAGCAGTTTGCGGATTTTTGAACATTTATCTCCAAAATCTGATGAATTTTATGATTCTTTTCGTGTTCAACTTGGAGTCGAGGAGAAAGATTTTGAAGGTGTTTGTTGATAAGAGCACCGAAACAAACGTCTGGTTGACTCCGACGGTTTCAATTGCCAAAGTTGTTGCATTCATTTTTTCTTGGAAAATCAAATAATAAATATTTTTATTTGAAATAAACATTTTTTTTTGGCGAAATTAAATAATCTAACAGATTTTCGCATTTTTGAAAAAATACATTTAAGGGTGTTGTTATTTTCAAGCTCAAATTAACTGAAATAATAAATACCAGCCGTTTAACGAGAGAAATAGTGTGCAAAATGAAGAGACACAGAGAAAAACGGTAACTTTAGGTTACGGTAACTACGGTAATACTATAGTAATCCACACCAAGTTTTGCGGAGTGTCGTTGGAAATTTACTCGCAGCGCGACCGCAACGCGCTCAAATTCAAATTTCTCAGTTGGACTCACGCGTTGCGGTCGCGAGGCGTTCGATTTTATCAGTGGAGCAGCCCTGAAAATGAGAGGCCAAGGAAACTCAGCTTGATAATAACGCCTTTGGGATATTTTTAACACACATGTCAACGATAAAACGACAAAATGTTGTACTTTGAACACTTCCCTAGTAATAAATTTTATATCATTTTTCATACACTATAATCAAATCGCAGGCGTTCCCATTTTCATTGAAAAAACAGCTTCCGAGCCATTTTTTCCAAAAATGGATCTTGGACTCTATGTCGAAATCATCCGTCAATCTTTTGCATATTTCACCCATATTCTCTCATTTTTGATGAACTTTATATTAATCTACATGTTGGTTACCAAAAGGGAGACAAATCTCCGAGTGTTTCTGGAGAATATGATCCTCCAAGAGCTGTTAATAAACGTGACGCAGACTGTTTTAGTGGAAGTGCCGTTGTGGATAATAAAGCTGAGAAGTGATGAGGTTTATAAACAACCTTTTCTCGAGAGTTCTGCGGCAATTAGAATGGCAGCTTTTGAAATGCGGTACGTAACGGCGATTTGGATGGCTGTGAATCGATTGTGGATTGTAATGAGACCGACTAGAACGGAGATGTTTTCACCGAAGAGACTGATAATATACTTTTTGATTACATGGGTTAGTTTGAACTTGAGCAAATTTGAACAATGCTCCGTCAAAATAGAGCTTTTGGGTCACTCACATGCAAAACCGGCCAGTATCGAATTCTCGGATCTCGTGGCTATATTTTCATTCCCATTACATTTTCAGGCTATCGTTCTGTTTCGAAAAATATATTTCTACGCCACCCCATACTGTTACTCTGTCATGGATTTTCAGTTGCAGCGCTTTTATCGTTCTTGCGATGGTAATGAAACCAATTTGTGGCGAATTTATGCGGTGAGTTATTTTTAAAAAATTCATTCCTGAAATTTTCTACAGGCCACCAAGGAAGTAACAATTGAAGGAACTATTGAGGCCTGCACTTGCTTTATCATTAACTTGATTGTCGTTCTGATACTTTATAAACGCAAAAATGGATTATCCAAATTAAAGTCTAGGAGAAATACTGAGAGGTTTGAATTATTAACATCTTTAAAGATCAATTCTTAATGGAGGCGTGAGGGGACGAAATAAATGGTTTAAAATTTATAAAAGTATGATTATTTATCAATAAATGAAAAAAACATTCAAAAAGAAAAAATCATTGAAAAATGAAAAGGAAATACGGAAGTTCCAGAATCACGAAACCTTTGGGTTTTAAAAATATGTCCTTTATTTTCACATCTTTGCGAAACTATTTTTTGCAAAAAAATATTGAAAAGGAGGTTAAAAATGGAAAAAAGTTGTTTTCAAAAAAAATGACCTAGAAAACCAAACGCAAATGGTTCTTCGGCCATTAGGGACATCTAAGATTTTATCGTTTTTTTGATCGACATCTAAGATTTTAAAAATTTTTATGCTGACGGTAGCAGAACTCTACAAATCGAAATCATTGCACAATTCATGTGAAATTTAAAAAAAAGTGAATTTCCTAAAAAATGGTAATTTATTCCAGAATTTTCTGGAATTAATGGAATTTTTTGGAAGCTTCTGGAGTTTTCTAGAACATTCTGGAATTTTTTTGAACCTTCTAGAATTTTCTGGAATATTACACACGCACGGCCTTAACGATTTATTATATAGTATGATATGATGATGATTTTCTGGAATTTTCTGGAAGTTTCTGGAATTTTCTGGAATTTTCTAGAAACTTCTGGAATTTTTTGGAAGCTTCTGGAGTTTTCTTGAAGCTTCTAGAATTTTCTAGAACATTCAGGAATTTTCTGGAAGTTTCTTGAATATTCTGGAATTTTCTGGAAGCTTCTGGAATTTTTTTGAACCTTCTAGAATTTTCTGGAATATTACACACGCACAGCCTTAACGATTTATTATATAGTATGATATGATGATGATTTTCTGGAATTTTCTGGCATTTTCTGGAATTTTCTGGAATTTTCTGGAAGTTTCTGGAAGTTTCTGGAATTTTCTGGAATTTTCTGGAAGCTTCTGGAATTTTTTTGAAGCTTCTGGAATTTTCTAGAACATTTTGGAATTTTCTAGAACATTCTGGAATTTTCTGGAAGCTTCTGGAATTTTTTTGAAGCTTCTGGAATTTTCTAGAACATTTTGGAATTTTCTAGAACATTCTGGAATTTTCTGGAAGCTTCTGGAATTTTTTTGAAGCTTCTGGAATTTTCTAGAACATTTTGGAATTTTCTAGAACATTCTGGAATTTTCTGGAAGCTTCTGGAATTTTCTGGAAGCTTCTGGAATTTTCTAGAACGGTATTTTCTGGAAGGTTCTAGAATTTTTTGGAACATTCTGGATATATATGTGAATTCTGAATTTTTTTCGCTATTTTCGATTTTTTTTCATTAATTTATTTTAAAAAATCATATTCTTATCCTTTTAAACCATTTATTTCGTCCCCTCTGCCTCCTTTAAATAATTTCATTCAGAATATTGATTCTCAACTCCTTTTACATTTCACTTTTCCTGGTTATCAATGTAATCTACACTCGCGTTTGTATCAGTTTCGTTTCAATTATCCAGAAATTTTTTTAAACATTAAAACTTCAGGTCTGAATTTATCGCAATCGATACTGTCGGCGTCAGGATTTTTTATCAATTATATGCAAAATCTGATGAATTTCCTAATTTTTTTCGTGTTCAATTTGGAGTCGAGGAGACGGATTTTGAACGTGTTTTTTAAGAATACCGAAAGAAAGGTCTGGATGACTCCGACGGTTTCAAGCAACAAGGCTGTTGTGTAACTTGGAAAAAATATTCTAAACATTTTTTTGGAGTAATTTAAAAAATTAGCATTTTGAAAAAATAAATTTAAGGGTGTTGTTATTTTTTTCAAGCTCAAACAATGCTTGCGAATCCCGAAGTGAATAAAAATAACCTCGTTTTTACCGTTTTTATCATTGAAACAGAGTTTTTTCTTTCTTAAAAACCGCAAATTGGAACCCGAAAATTCGTTGTTTTTTTTTGAAAATTAAAAAAAATCGAATTTTTAAAAATTTTTTTTAATTTATTAAAAATTTAAATTTTTAAAAATTTTTTTAAATTTATTAAATATTTAATTTTTTTAAATTTTTTAAAATTTATTAAATTCACTAGTAGTCGTCGATGCACCATGAAAATGTGAAGTGTAAATGTCCTTGACGAAGTTGCAATAATTGGTACTTCTCGCTGATGTATTCAAAATCGGCTGACGGTTTCGTAGCATGTCGTAGTTTCCGAATATCATTTCACTCTGCTTTCCGCGAGACAGCGCGACGTTCATCCTCGCTTGCGAAGCGAAGCACTTTGCTGCTCTTCTGCAAAAAAAATTAGCATTTGTGAAAAAAATCGGAAAAAAATCATCCAAAATATGAAAAGGTAAACTAACCTGTCTTTTCAATTCAATTTCCATTTTCCATTTTAATTGTTGATTTAATCACAGAAATGAGAATTATAGATTCTCAATTTCAGCCAAGTTTCAGCAAAAATCTGGAAAAAAATACAATTTTTTACGAAAAAAATCGATTAATAAGATTGAAAACGAACGGAAGAAATGTGTACGTCGCCATAGGTATACTGGTACACTCCTAACGTTCACCATTCTGTTATGTTTAGTTTTTTAGATTCTCTGAATCTCTCTATTCGAACGGACGTTCTATGAAAAGCTTTTGAAAACAAAGTAACATTCAAATTGTTGGCGTTTTGCCAATTTTCAAAAAAAAATGTGACGTTGGGTGATAGTGATGGCTTTTTAAAAATGATATGGAAAAAATCGATTTTTTCCTAAAATTTGATCTGCAAATCTGAAAAATGCCGACAAAATTTGACTGATAGTGTTTTTTGTGGAATTCTGACAAACCCTGAAATTCAACCTGAAATTCATGCGACTGCCGAATGCATTGAAATCATCCGAATAGGACCTTTAGAATCAATTTTTGATTTAGAAACAGTGAAAAATTTAGATGGATTAAACTTCAGAATTCCAATTTTTTATTATTCAGATTTTTAAATCTGTCAAAAATTTTAAAAATTAAAAAAAATCTTAAATTACCTCAAATTCTGAGATCTAGAACAACATGTTTTAAAAATTTGTATTCTTTCATAACGAAAAAAAACATTTATTTATATTTTTTTTAAATGAAGTATTAAAAAGCGTCTATTCAAATGATCCCCGGGACTGGATATTCGTCTTCGATTGGTGGTAAAGCTTCGATCGATATGTGTGATGTTTTATTCTCCATCCAGTTGTTGTTGATCTTGGTTTTTTTCTGAAATTTTTGTTGATGTTTTTGAAAAAAACGTACTTTTTTGATTTTTTGCGTTTTATTGATTTTTCTCAAAAAAATTATTTGAAAAACATGCATTTTTTGTCAAAAAGAAGCACTGGGATGGTGACGAACACCAAAGCTTATTTTTAAATACAAAATGCTCGAAAAAAACGCGGTGAGCTTCATAATCTGTGAGATTCTCATTAAAGGAGGACTCTACTCACTTGTAAATTTCTGTTCGCTCGGTTTAAAATTCGATTTTATATACCGAAACGAAAGCGAAAAATTGCAAAAAAGTTAGAAATGCGAAAAAAAGGGGGAAGCACCCGGAATCGAACTGCTGAGCGCGAGTGAGCTTATTTTTCGAGACCAAAGTTCGATTCCGGGTTCCAATTTTTGTCATTTCTAGTTTTTTGCAATTTTTTCACCATTTTTTAAATATATAAAATTAAATTTTGAACTGATTTAGCAACATTTACAATTTGCCAATTTTTTTGAAAGTTAACTTTTACCGGAATGCAACTGCCTCGACAATGTGATTATCGTCACCATAGTTGGAATTGCCATCTGAAACATTATGAGATTTATGATCTAAATTCCGTCTTATTTTTGTAAAAGATACCTGCGATACATAAGAAAATTGTGCAAGCTTGCAATAAATCACCAATTTCCAGCTCTTCCAGCATGCGGTCTTTTAAAACTCTTCAATTCTCCCTCATTATCTTCAAAACTGATCTGTAAAACAGCGTATGTAAAATTATTTTGTTTGAATAATTTTTTTTAAATATTACGTTTTCGGCCTTCAGTATCATTAAAACTTTTGAAGAATCTTGATCTTGCTGCTCCGAGACGTTGGAAGCTTTTGATTGAGTATCTGGAACAAAAAAAAACTAAAATTCAGTTTTTGAATGGTTTCTTTTAGAGAAAATCGGGGTAATTTATGCCAAATTGTTTAATTTCTCGTAAAAAATGGGACATTTTCAAAATTAATTTCAGCGAATATATCAATTTACATTTTCTTTAAATATTTTTCAATCCGATGTGCTCTTAAAATGAAATATTTTTTAGAGCATTTCTAATAAATGTCGGGGGTTTTGCAAAATTTCGAAAAACTGTACATAATCGCGAATAAAAAAATATAAGAAATAATTTTCTTCACCAAATTAACAAAACATTCTGGTGAGATTCCCATTCGTGAGTTAACTTATCAGACGGGTGAATTGCTTGTGTCAATGGTAGCAAAAAATTAGTAACTCACGTAAATATTCGGAACTTCGCATTGCCGCTTCAGTGTCGGGAAATCTCAAACTACTCTTAATTAAAATTTTGTTGGTAAAATTGGGGTTCGATTAATTTATTATTGATCTTGTCTTGATGTCGTCGCTTGGCAACTTGTTCCTTGTCTTCTATTCCCCCACCTGTTCCTTAAAAAATGTATTTTTTCTTAATTTTTGTGCGAAAATTCAGAATTAAATAATTTTATTTTTGTGAAAAAAATCATCCAAAACATGAAAAAGCTGACTAACCTGTCGTTTCAATTCAATTAGCTTTTTTCCATTTCAATTGTTGATTTAATCACAGAAATGAGAATTATAGATTCTCAATTTCAGCCAAGTTTGAGCGAAAATCTGGAAAAATAATTATTTTATGACGAAAAGTCGATCAAAATGTAGAAAAATAAAAAAATGAGTGCGACGCCGCTCCCCGCTACGACACTCCGCTGTTCTGGTGTGTGTGCCCCGCAAATAGCACTTTACCATAGTGGCGTATGTTTTTTTCAATTTTCTCGAGAAATTTCTAGAAAATATTTTTCAAAATTACCATGATTATAGAGAAAAAAATTCTGCATCTTTTGAGACCACTCTTACTACCAGAAAAACGATTTTGAAAAAATTTTCTTTGGTTTTTTTGAAAATTTTCTCATTTTTTCTTTAGGAAAATTTCTGAAACTCGTAGATTATGTTTGGAAAATCTTTCTCAACAATTGACAAAAAGAATCAGTGGCAAAAATACTGCTGACATCCGGAAAATTCAATTTTAAGCGACTCATTTCGCTAACTATTATAATTCCGCCCGGAATTGGTGTTAGGAGGGTTCTAATTTAGTTTTAAATAATTGGACGATATTCGTCAATATCCAAAGAAGATTATTTTTTGCAAAAAGTTTAAATGGGGTTCTGCTTTTGAAAAACAAAGTAACATTCAAATTATTGGCGTTTTGCCAATTTTCAAAAAACAACGAAATCAGTAATTTTTCAAATTCTCCTTATAAAACTCTGAAAATCTCTTAAAGAAGGGACTTTACTAGGCTAATAAATGTAACTTAAATGAAAACAGACTTCATTCTCATTCCAAATCTGTTTTTAAAATTTTCTAAAACCACCTAGAAGCCGAGAAAATGAGCTTCAAAAAAATGGCCTAGGAAAAGTGTCCACCGGCGAAAACTAGTCCGCAGGCATGAAAAATTCAAAAAAAATGAAAAAAACATAAAGAACTTATATCAGCATTCTGCATAACTATTTTTTAACGAAACACGAAAAAAGCTCATTGGAAAAAGTTCGGCCAGGTGGCCCCTTTTTCTAGGCCATTGTTTTGAAGCTCGTTTTCTCGGCTTCTAGGTGGTTTTAGAAAATTTTAAAAACAGATTTGGAATGAGAATGAAGTCTATTTTCATCCCAGACGAATTCATTAGCTCCGTAAACTCTGAACATGTCTTAAACATCTGAAATTTGCACTGAAAATCGCGCTACTGATGAATGAGTTGAAATAAAACAAAATCATATGAACCCCAAAACATTTCGATTTTGAAACAGTGCTTTTAATCTGAAAATAAAAATTTATTTAGCAATTTGTGGAAACTGGTAAAGAAATTTAAAAAAAAAAGGAAGTTTAAAAAAAAAAGTTTATTCAACGGACAAAATACAAAACTTATAAATGTGTTTTAAAAAAAAGGAAAATCCTCGGAGAAATGGGCGCTGTTCCTTTTTCCCGGTTCTGGCTGAGAAATACTTCATTTCCACCATCGGGCATTTCAGAAAGTATTAAAGGCACGCCAAATGTCTCACCCATTTTGGCCAGAGATGTCTGGAGATATATTAACGAATCTATCATCTTCACACCATTATACTCGAGCAGAATAATTTAACTTCCGATCAATACAACCTCTGATGAAAGATTGACCAAGATCACTTAAAAAAAGGTATTTTTTCTACAACTGTGCAAAAAAACGTTTACACAAGCATATGCGTTCTGAATATGTACTCTGTGAGATCTCTGGCAACATCCACATTCCTGTTCTCAGTCGACGATCGTCACACTCTCCATTATCTTCAAACCATGATCGATTGTACAATCTCAGAATTTAAATAATCTCTCTAATATTGTTCTTTGGCAACATTTCACAATTTGTAACATTCCTTATTCCTGAGCATTTCACGGCGACATACCAAACCGGTGTTTGTTTGCCATCCGGTCTAGCAACATCCTGAAAAAAACTTGTTTAGAACCTATCATCATATTTTTTTAAAAAAAATTACCTAGATATAAAAATACACCCATTTTCCGCACATATTGTCGTTGTTTCTATTTCTTAAATTTCTCCAAATTGTAAAAAATCGACAGTTTCCTGAAAAAATTCCCATTTTTGAAAAAAATACAGAAAATATTCAACAAAAATATGAAAAAGTTAGCTAACCTGTCTTTTCAACTCAATTTGCTTTTTTCCATTTCAAAAGTTGATTTAATCACAGAAATGAGAATTATAGATTCTCAATTTCAGCCAAGTTTCAGCAAAAATCTGGAAAAAATACATTTTTTACGAAAAAAAATCGATTAGAAAACGAACGGAAAAATGTGTACGTCGCCATAGGTATACTGGTACACTCCTAACGTTCACCATTCTATTATGTTTAGTTTTTTAGATTCTCTGAGTCTCTCTATACGAAGGGACGTTCTATGAAAAGCTTTTGAAAACAAAGAAACATTCGAATTGTTGGCGTTTTGCCAATTTTCAAAAAAAGGTGACGTTGGGTGATAGTGATGGTTTTTTAAAGTATTCTTGAAAAAAATCTAAAAATTTATTTTTTCTTAAATATCTGAAATTTTATCTGAAAATCTGAAAAATTTTATTTTTTCAAAAAAATTGGCGTTTTGGAAATTTTCAAAAAAGAAACTAAGCTATTTCAAAAAAAACTAAGCTATGGGATAGAGGGTTTTTCAAATTTTCTTGATGAAACTCTGAAAATTTATTTTTTTCCTTAAACATCTGAAATTTGCACTGAAAATCACGCGACTTCTGAATTCAAAGAAATAACACATTATTAACCACTAGAAATTTCTAGTACATTTTGGGATTTTCTGGAACATTCTGGAATTTTTTGGAGTTTTCTGGAATTTTGGAGTTTTCTGGAAATTTCTGGAATTTTCTGGAACATTCTTGAACTTTCTGGAAGCTTCTGGAATTGTCTGGAATTTTTTGAATATTCTGGAATTTTTTGGAACATTCTGGAATTTTTTGGAGTTTTCTGGAATTTTTTGGAGTTTTCTGGAAATTTCTGGAATTTTCTAGACCATTCTGGAATTTTCTGGAAGCTTCTGGAATTTTCTAGACCATTCTGGAATTTTCTAGACCATTCTGGAATTTTCTGGAAGCTTCTGGAATTATTTAATAGCTTCTGGAATTTTTTTGACGATTCTAGAATTTTCTGGAATTTTCTAGACCATTCTGGAATTTTCTGGAAGCTTCTGGAATTTTTTAATAGCTTCTGGAATTTTTTTGACGATTCTAGAATTTTCTGGAATTTTCTAGACCATTCTGGAATTTTCTGGAAGCTTCTGGAATTTTCTGGAATTTTCTGGAATTTGGTGGAATTTTCACGAACCTTCTGGAATTTTTTAATAGCTTCTGGAATTTTTTTGACGATTCTAGAATTTTCTGGAATTTTCTAGACCATTCTGGAATTTTCTGGAAGCTTCTGGAATTTTTTAATAGCTTCTGGAATTTTTTTGACGATTCTAGAATTTTCTGGAATTTTCTAGACCATTCTGGAATTTTCTGGAAGCTTCTGGAATTTTTTAATAGCTTCTGGAATTTTTTTGACGATTCTAGAATTTTCTGGAATTTTCTAGACCATTCTGGAATTTTCTGGAAGCTTCTGGAATTTTTTAATAGCTTCTGGAATTTTTTTGACGATTCTAGAATTTTCTGGAATTTTCTAGACCATTCTGGAATTTTCTGGAAGCTTCTGGAATTTTTTAATAGCTTCTGGAATTTTTTTGACGATTCTGGAATTTTCTGGAACATTCTGGAATTTTTTGGAATTTTCTGGGATTTTCTGGAAGCTTCTATTGAAAATATCATTGAAAAAAATCTTAAATTTTATTTTTTCTTAAACATCTGAAATTTGCTAAAACCCCATTGTGTAAAGTTAATCTAAATCTCTGGATGCTCAAAACGACAGATGGCATGAAAAACAGATGTTTTGTTTCAAATATTTTCTATCAATTCGAACCTCGAGTTTTTCCAGTTAAAATTAGTCTTCTTTTATTTTGAATTAATTAAAATTCCAACCTTTTTTTCAGAAACGAAATGCACAGAGTTTTGCTCTCAATTTTATTCGTCACGCTTCTCGTTGACAATTCCGTGCAACGAGCTGTTCATCAGAAACAATGTAATTTCTGTCGTTAAAGGCGGAGTATCATTTTATACTGAAATTCAACAATTTCAGATATCTCGGAATCTACACGAACTGCCTACTCAGAAGAATCCGATCCAATCCTGCCGACACATGCAATATTAACAGTAGCTCAGTTAAATAATCTCGAAAGATACACCGCTGCCAAGGCGGAAAGAGATAAATTCAATAATAAAACAGTTGATTCTTGATACTTTTTTTTTACTGAACAAGTTACAAATCAAAGTGCGGGAGCTCCCAAAAACATTTGAAGAACCCCCAAAAACATTTGAAGAATATAAATAAATGTATAAAATCTATTGTGCTTCCACCAAAAAGGGTCCAAAACGACCAAATATAACAACATTCAAGACTTAAAGGCAAGGGAACAGCGACGTGGAAGAAGTTACAGCGACGTGGAAGAAGTTATATACTTATGGAAGAAGTTATGTAGCAGCCTTGTTGCTTGACACCGTCGGAATCACCCAGACCTTTGTTTCGGTATTTTTATAAAATAAATGCAAAATCCTTCTCCTCGACTCTTGATTCAATACAAAAAACATTAGAAAATTCATATAATCGATACAGTAAATGTTCAAAAATCCGCAGACCGCTAGAAGTGATGGCGCGAGGATCTGGAGAGCATAACAATTTTATGAAAATATTTAAGAACATAAACGAACAGTATGAAAAGTCTTATAAATTTGATGGAAAATGACACTTGCCATCAGGAAAAGTGAAAGGAAAAGGGAGTTGAGGATCAATCTTCTGAATATTACAAAGTTATGATTAAATGAGAATTTAAAATACCTTTCTGTATTCCGTGCAGAGGTTTTTGAGAAGTTTAATCCAATTAATCGATTTTTATAAAGTAGCAGAACTACTAACAAGTTTATGCTAAAACAAGTGACTGCATAAATTGTTCCCTCAATTCTCATTTCAACAGCAGCCTGGCAACAAAAGGAATACATTAGGTTTTTCAAAATTAATTTAAAAAATCCAAAACTCACCGCATAGAGACGCCACCAGTTGGTTTCATTACTCTCACAAAACCTACTAAAGCGGTGCGATGGAAAATCCGGAAATGTGTAACAGAATGGGGAGGAGAAGAAGAATATTTTTCGGAAAAGCACATAGGTCTGAAAATGTTGAAATTCCAAAATCGCAATTTAAAGCAGTGCTCCGATCCGGTTCGGAGCAATCCGGATCGGGTGGCCATACGGATCAATTCATATCGGATCTATAAAAATTATGGAATTTTTTGTAAAGATCCGAATCCGAAAAATCCGGATAATATCGATCCGGATCGGAACACTGATTTAAAGAAAATGTGTCAGTTAACATCGTATTGTTCTTAGAACAAATTGGACCCTCATTCCAATATGTATTTTTCACCTTAGATTCGGATCGTATTAACTGACAAGCTACCTTTAAAATCAAACTAGAAAATTTCAAACTTACCCAAGTGAACGAAAAGTATATTATCAATCTCCGCGAAGCGAACATCTCCCCACTATTTGGCTTCAAAACAATCCATAATCGATTCAAAGCCATCCAAATCGCCGTGAAGTACCTCATCTCAAAAGCCGACGCGTATGCTACCAATACACTTTTGAAAAACCAATGCTTATAGGTCTGCACATTTTTCAGATCCTTCTTCCAAAACGGTACTTCTATTAGAACAGTCTGCGACAGGTTCAATAACAGCTCCTGAAGGATCATATTCTCCAGAAACACTCGGAGATTTGTCTCCCTTTTGGTAACCAACATGTAGATTAATATAACATTTATCGAATATGAGATCAGATGGGTGGAACATGCCAAAGATTGGCGGATGATTTCGACATAGAGTTCAGCATCCATGTTGAGAAAATGGATCGAAAGCTGTTTTCAATAAAAATATGAAATAGAACATACTGGGATATAATTATAGACTAGAAAATCTATAAAAACAGGATATTAAAAAATAATTGTTAATTGCAATCTGAATTTTGAATCAACAACATTCAAGGCTTAAAGGCAAAAGGGACAGCGGCTTGCCGATGGAAGAAGTTATACACGAGCCTTGATGCTTGACACCGTCGGAGTCAACCAGACCTTTGCTTCGGCATTTTTATAAAATAAATGCAAAATCTTTCTCCTCGACTCTCGATTCAATACAAAAAACATCAGAAAATTCATGTAATCGATAAGATAAATGTGCAAAAATCCGCAGACCGCTAGAAGTGATGGCGCGAGGATCTGGAGAGCCTAACAATATTATGAAAATATTTAAGAAAGGAAACGAACTGTATGAAAGGTGCTATAAATTTGATTGAAAATCACATTTGTCATCAGGAAAAGTGATAGGTACAGAGAATTGAGCATCAATCTTCTGAATACAACAAATATATTAACTAAAAATAAATGTGAATTGTAGGGGGCTCCGGAGAGCTCAGAAATTGGTTTCAGATGAATAAGGATATGATTATCTACCAATTGAGAGCAAATAATATTTTTTTTAGTAGAAAAATAAAATGTTTTTTTCGAAAATTTTAAAAATCGAATATGACCGAAGAAATGCAATCTGGGTTTCTCGGCCATCTAAGGAAAAATACGTATGTAGGACAATACATTAGAAAACTGAGAGAAACATTATTTGACAATTTTCTAAAAACAAAAACCTTAGATGGAAATTTCCTTCAAAATTTTGTAGCGCTTCAAGACGCGAACAATATTTCAGGCGCATGTGCCTTGAATGCGTTAGAGACGCAGACACTGCGTGTTGTGTGGAGGTGAGAGATAAAGTGTGT
This sequence comes from Caenorhabditis virilis, assembly GCA_964036255.1. Lineage (NCBI taxonomy): Eukaryota > Metazoa > Nematoda > Chromadorea > Rhabditida > Rhabditidae > Caenorhabditis > Caenorhabditis virilis. The sequence continues at coordinate 15,771,191 of OZ038415.1, read as the reverse complement.
CATTGAGATACGCAGACGTCTACAGATATTCAAGACGCATACGCCTGAAATGTTGTTAGCGTCTTGAAGCGCTACACAATTTCTAAGGAAATTGTCATCAAAGGATCTTGTTTTTAAAGGAATATGTCGAACAATGTTTCAGTTTTCTAAAGTATTGTCCCAACCTTGCAAATACCGAGAGATGGCCTAGAAACCCAAATCTTAGGAGATGTCAACATTCGATTTTACACAAGGAAATTTTATCAGGGAAATCCTGATTAGGAAAAATGCAAAGATAGAAATCCAGATAGGATTTCTTCGGTCATTTTCGATTTTTTAAATTTTTTTCCTTATTTCTATTGGTTTTTCTAATATTTCCGGCTCGTTTTCGAATTGGCTGATAATCATATTCTTATTCATCTGAAACCCTCGGAGCCACCCACCGCCCTTAAATACCTTTCGGAAATCCGTGCAGAGTTTTTTTGCAAGTTTATTCCAATTAATCGATTTTTATAAAGTAACAGAACAACAACCAAGTTTATGATGAAACAAGTGACGGCATAAATTGTTCCCTCAAGTCGCATTTCAATGGTAGCCTTGGAAAAGGGAAATACACTGCGTTTTTCAAAATTGGTTTTGAAATAATCGCATTTTTAAAAACTCACCGCATAAAGACGCCACCAACTGGTTTCATTACTCTCACAAACCCTGCTAAAGCGGTGCGATGCAAAATCCGGTAATATGTAACAGAATGGGGAGGAGAAAAAGAATATTTCTCGGAAGAGAACAAAGGTCTGAAAATATTGAAATTCCAATTTGAATCAGTTTTTTAAACATTTCTAAAATCACGCAGAAGCCGACTTTGTATTAGGCCACGCCCACAATATTTTTAGACAATAACGTAACACTTTTCTGAAGCTTGTTTTCAGCATTTTCAGATTATTAAAGTTTCTTGACATGTTTCGGGGACTGGTGCTACAAGGCCATTGTCCAAGACCCCCATTCCAATATTTACTTTTCTCCTTAGATTCGGATCGTATTAACTGACAAGCCGCCTTTAGAACCACCCTAGAAAATTTCAAACTTACCCAAGTGAACGAAAGGTATATTATCAATCTCCTCAGAGCAAACATCTCCCCACTATTTGGCTTCAAAACAATCCATAATCGATTCAAAGCTATCCAAATTGCCGTGAAGTACCTCATCTCAAAAGACGCCGCGTTTGCTACCAATACACTTTTGAAAAACCAATGCTTATAGGTCTGCACATTTTTCAGCTCCTCCTTCCAGAATGGCACTTCTACTAAAACAGTATGCGTCACGTTTATAACCAGCTCCTGGAGGATCATATTCTCCAGAAACACTCGGAGATTTGTCTCCCTTTTGGTAACCAACATGTAGATTAATATAAAATTTATCGAATATGAGATCAGATGGGTGAAATACGCTAAAAATTGGCGGATGATTTCGACATAGAGTCCAATATCCATGTCGGAAAAATGACTCGAAAGCTGTTTTTTTCAATAAAAATATGAAAATAAAACACTGGGATTTAATTATAGGCTAGAAAATATATAAAAATAGGATATTAAAAATTAATTGTTAATTGCAATCTGAATTTCGAATCAACAACATTCAAGGCTTAAAGGCAAAGGGACGACGTGCCGATGGAAGAAGCTATACACGAGCCTTGTTGCTTGACACCGTCGGAGTCAACCAGACCTTTGCTTCGGCATTTTTATAAAATAAATGCAAAATCTTTCTCCTCGACTCTCGATTCAATACAAAAAACATCAGAAAATTCATATAATCGATACAGTAAATGTGCAAAAATCCGCAAACCGCTAGAACCGATGGCTCGAGGATCTGAAGAGCATAACAATATTATGAAAATATTTAAGAAAGGAAACGAACAGTATGAAAGGTGCTATAAATTTGATTGAAAATCACATTTGCCATCAGGAAAAGTGATAGGTAAACAGAGTTGAGCATCAATCTTCTGAATACAACAAAAATATTAATTAAGGATAAATGTGAACTGTGGGGGGGGGGCTCTGGAGAGCTCAGAAAATGTTTTCAGGTGAATAAGAATATGGTTATCTACCAATTGATAGCAAAAAACCGATTTTTTAGCTGAAAAATAAAAAAACCGATAAAAATTTAAAAAAAAAACTCTAAAATTCTAATATGGCGTTCGGCCATATTCGTTTTTTTTAAAATTTTTTCTTATTTTTTGTCAAGGACAAGAACGAAAATATGCAATTTCCATTAATTCAGGGGATACGGTAGTCAAGCGGTTGTGTGCATTGGACGCAAACACCGGAGTAGACGCAAACACCGGAGTTGACGCGCAAGTTGGAAATTCGCCGATTTGAACACCTTTTCTCCTACTTTTGCACGTTTCCTTTCGTTTTTTAGACTTTATCGATTTAATTATTTGTTAATTACCCTTCCCATTGATTCTAACCGTTATTGATGTACCTTTTCACCGTTTTTATCGTTATTTCCCTTTAATAATAGTCTGAAAAGGCTAATAAATGTAATGAACATAAAATCTACCACTGAACTCGTGTATTTTATCTTTTATTTCACTTATAAAGGGAATTTTCAATAATACACTTATTCATCTGAAACCCTCGGAGCTCCCCCCCCCCCTCCCCCTCTTGAATACCGTTGCGTAATCCGTGCAGAGTTTTTAGAGTAATTTAATCCAATTAATCGATTTTTATGAAGTAACAGAACTACTATCAAGTTTATGCTAAAACAAGTGACTGCATAAATTGTTCCCTCAATTCTCATTTCAATGGTAGCCTGGAAAAAAGAAGGTACGTCTTTCATGGACCTATTCAGTTTGAAAAAAAATACAAAAAATGTCGAGAAATTCAATGCAGAAATTGCAGAGAAATGCCGAGAAATGCAGAGAAATTTCTATTTCTCTGCATTTTTTGAACAGGTTTTCTTCGAGACCCAAACGATTTAATCTGTGTCCCTTTAAACAATTTTATGGAAAATGTTTGTTTTCGTGCCTATGATTGTGGAAATTTTACCAAAAATTCAGTAGTGAGTCCCAATGGCCCTTAGAGGCTCAAAATATCTGATTTAGACCCAAAAAGACCGTCTGGGTCGAAAAAAAGACATGTCGAGAAATGCAGAGAAATTGCAATTTCTCTGCATTTCTCGACATTTCTCTGCAATTTCTGCATTGAATTTCTCGACATTTTTTGTATTTTTTTTTCAAACTGAATAGGTCCATCAAAATTAATTTTCAAAATCCAAAACCCACTGCATAAAGACGCCACCAGTTGGTTTCATTACTCTCGCAAACCTTTCCAAAGCGGTGCGATGCAAAATCCGGTAATACGGTACAGTATGGCGAGGAGAAAAAGAATATTTTTCGGAAGAGAACAAACGTCTGAAAATATTGAAATTCCAATTTGAATCTATTTTTGAACATTTCTAAAATCACGCAGAAGCCGGCTTTTTATTAGGCTCCGCCCACTTTTGTAATTGTGTTGAAATTCGGGGTTTTTTAACGTTTTGTCAAGTTATTGTCAAGATGAAAATTCCTTTCCTGGCCTTCATCTTGACAATATTTTTAGACAAAACGTAACACTTTTCTGAAGCTTGTTTTCAGCATTTTCAGATTTGTAAAGTTTCGTGACATGTTTCGGGGGGTGGTGCTACAAAGCCATTGTCCAAAACCGCAATTTAAAACCACCCTAGAAAATTTCAAACTTACCCAAGTGAACGAAAAGTATATTATCAATCTGCGCGGAGCAAACATCTCCCCACTTTTTGGCTTCAAAACAATCCATAATCGATTCAAAGCCATCCAAATAGCCGTTAAGTAGCGCATCTCAAAAGTAGCCGCATGTGCTACCAATCCACATTTGAAAAACCATTGCTTATAGGCCTGCGCATTTTTCAGCTCCACGTTCCAAAACGGAACTTCTACTAGAGCAGTATGCGTCACATTTAATACTAGCTCCTGGAGGATCATATTCTCCAGAAAAACTCGGAGATTTGTCTCCCTTTTGGTAACCAACATGTAGATTAATATAAAATTTATCGAATAGGAGATCAGATGGGTGAAACATGCCAACGATTGGCGGATGATTCCGATATAGATATCAGTGTTCATGTTGGGAAAAAAACGGAAATATGATTCGGAAGCTGTTTTTAAGACACATATAAACACTGAATTTTAATTATAGCTCTCGTTGATTAGAAAATTCATAAAATATAATGTAAAAATTAATTGCTTACAATAAAAAAATCCTAAATTTTGAATTGCTTAATATTTACAGTAAGACAAAAAAAAATGTTCAAGACTTAAAGGGGAAGTATCTGAAGCGTTTCTATCACTCTTTAATCAGGTACTTCCCTTGTTAAAGGCAAAGGGACAGCGGCTTGCCGATGGAAGTTATATTGTCAACTCAAATATTATTGGTCATTGCGTTTTGATGGCTACTCAATTTCACAGACGCACGCGACGCGGTGGCTGGCACTCAACACACTGGAAAATTTGAAAAATTCAATTTCCCGCAAACTTTCCAGTGTGTTGAGTGTCGGGCACCGCGTCGCGTGCGTTCGGGGCGTCTGTGAGCAGCCCTCAAAACGCAGTGATCAAGAATATGTGAGTTGACAATACAACAGCCTAAAAAAATGAGCGGTCAGGAAAATTTTGCTAGTCTCATTAAAAACTTAAGGTACTTCCTTTGTTAAAGGCAAAGGGATAGCGGCCTGCCGATGGACGAAGTTGTGTAGCAGGCTTGTTGCTTGAAACCGTCGGAGTCACCCAGACCGTTGTTTCGGTATTCTTATAAAACACGTTCAAAATCCTCTTCCTCGACTCTTGATTCAATACAAAAAACATCAGAAAATTCAAATTATCGAAAAGGTAAACGTTCAAAAATCCGCAGACCGCTAGAACCGGTGGCGAGAGATCCAGACCTGAAGTTTCAATGAACAAAAAATTTCTGGATAATTGAAACGAAACTGATATAAACCTGACTGTTGATTACATTAATAATCAGGAAAATTGAAATGTAAAAGGAGTTGAGAATCAATATTCTAAATGAAAGTATTTTAGAATTGGTTAAAAAAATAAAATTTTAACAACCTTTCAGTATTCCTCGCAGACTTCTTTGAAAAATTCGCAAGGAAATTAAAACCCTTTTTCTGTTTATAAAGTAACAGAACGGCCAACAAATTTATGATAAAGCTGGTGGTTGTGTAAAGTGTTCCCTCAATTCTCACTTCCATCGTGGACTGAAACAAGTTCCCAGAATTCATTTTTTAATTGAGCTCACCGAATAAATACGCCACCAATTTGTTTCATTACCATCGCAAAAGCGAAAAAAGCAGTGAAATTGAAAATCCACATAAGCGTAGCAGAATGGGGAGGCGTTGAAATATATTTCTCGAGTGAGAACGAACGCCTGAAAATGTACTAGGAATGAAAATATAGCCAAGAAATCCGAGATTTCGATGCCGGCCGGTTTTGCCTGTGAGTGACCCAACAGCTTTGTTTTGACGGAGCAGTTTTAAAGACAGAGTGCCAGTAAAAAGTTTTTTTTACCCTGTCTTTAAAACATGTTCAAGTTCAAACTTACCCATGTAAGCAAAAAGTATATTATCAGTCTCTTCGGTGCAAAAATCTCCGTTCTAGTTGGCTTCAAAATAATCCACAACCGATTCAAAGCCATCCAAATAGCTGTGAAATAACGCATTTCGAATGCTGTGGTATTAATTAAATGAAATATTTTTAAAAAAGTGTCTTTAGAAGCCTTAACACTTCTCATGTCTTTTTTCCAAAACGGCACTTCTACTAAAACAGTCTGCGTCACGTTTATTAACAGCTCCTGGATGATCATATTCTCCAGAAAAACTCGGAGATTCGTCTCCCTTTTGGTAACCAACATGTAGATTAATATAACATTTATCGAATAAGAGATCAGATGGGTGATAGTTGCCAACGATTGGCGGATGATTCCGATATAGAGTTCAGTGTACATTTTAGGAACAAAATGGAAAAAATGATTCGGAAGCTGTTTTTAGGAAATATATAAACACTGAATTTTAATTATAGGCTCTTGTTGATTAAAAAATTCATAAAATAGAATGTAAAAATTAATTGCTTACAGAAAAAATCCTAAATTTTGAATTATTTGATATTTACAGTACGACAAAAACAAGTTCAAGACTTACAAGGGAAGTACCTGAAGTGTTTTTCTCACTTTTTAATGAGACATGGCTAATTTGAAAGAGAATTTTTCTCTGGTAAAGGTGCTGCTGTCAAAAACTGCTAAGCAGCAGATTGAGCATGATTTTTTCAAGCTCAAAGTCTGAAAAGTTTCAAAAAATCATTGAACTTGGAAGAGCTGTAACTTGACCCATTCTCAATATTTCTGGATACAATTTTGAGATTTTGAAACTGAAAGTATTTTTAATCGATGGACCAAATGCTAGCAAATTTGGTTGAAATTTTTTTAAATGTTATTTCACAAGTTTTCAAAATATTTAAACCAAATTCGTTGAAATTTAGCAATGCCACATGAGAATGGAATCTTTATAATAACCTGGAAGGTCTACCCAGAAATATTGAGCTTGAGCCAAGTTACAGCTCTTCAAATAGCTTGAAAAAATCGTGTTCAAACAGCTTATTAGCAGTTTTTGAAATCAGGTCCATTATAAGATTTCTCTTCCAAATGAGCTACATATTTTCTTGGCCGCTCATTTTCGGCTGCTCCACCGATAACATCGAAGGCGCGACCGCAACGCTGATTACGGTCGCACGCCTTCAACGTCTACCAGCCAAAAATGAGCGGTCAGGAAAATTTTGCTAGTCTCATTAAAAACTTAAGGTACTTCCCTTGTTAAAGGCAAAGGGATAGCGGTCTGCCGATGGACGAAGTTGTGTAGCAGACTTGTTGCTTGAAACCGTCGGTGTCACCCAGACCGTTGTTTCGGTATTCTTATGAAACACGTTCAAAATCCTTCTCCTCGACTCTCGATTCAGTACAAAAAACATCAGAAAATTCAGATTATTGAGAAGGTAAACGTTCAAAAATCCGCAGACCGCTAGAACCGATGGCGAGAGATCCAGACCTGAAGTTTCAATGTAAAAACATTTCTGGATAATTGAAACGAAACTGATATAAACCTGACTGTTGATTACATTAATAATCATGAAGATTGAAATATAAAAGGAGTTGAGAATCAATATTCTGAATGAAAGTATTTTAGAATTGTATCTTCAAAAAATAAATGTTGAAAACCTTTCAGTATTCCTCGCAGACTTCTTTGAAAATGTCGCAAGGCAACTAAATCCCTTTTTCCGTTTATAAAGCAATAGAACGGCCATCAAATTTATGATAAAACTGGTGAATGTGTAAAGTGTTCCCTCAATTCTCAATTCCATCACGGACTGTAACAAGTTTCAAGAATGAATGTTTTTTTTTTTAAAGTTAAGCTCACTGCATAAACACGCCACCAATTTGTTTCATTACCATCGCAAGTACGAAAAAAGCGGTGAACTTGAAAATCCACAAAAGAGGTGCAGAATGGGGAGGCGTAGAAATATATTTTTCGAGTGAGAACGAACGCCTGAAAATGTACTGGGAATGAAAATATAGCCACGAAATCCGAAAATTCGATGCCTGCCGGTTTTGCCTGTGAGTGACCCCAAAAGCTCTATTTTGACGGAGCAGTGCTAAGCGGAAACTAGTCAGTGGGCATGAAATATCCAAAAAAAATGAAAAATCATTAAACAAATGACTAATATAAGCATTCTGCAACTAGTTATTAACGAAACACGAAAAAAGCTCATTGGAAAAAGTTAGGCCATTGTTTTGAAGCTAATTTTCTCGGCTTCTAGGTGGTTTTAGAAAATTTTAAAAACAGCTTTGGAATGAGTATGTAGTCTATTTTCATCCCAGACGCATTCATTAGCTCCGTAAATCCCTCCTTTAAAACTTGCTCAAGTTCAAACGCACCCATGTAAGCAAAAAGTATATTATCAGTCTCTTCGTTGCAAAAATCTCCGTTCTAGTTGGCTTCAAAATAATCCACAATCGATTCAAAGCCATCCAAATAGCAGTGAAATACCGCATGTCGAATGCTGTGATATTAATTACAGAAAATATTTTTAAAAAAGTGTCTTTAGAAGCCTCAACACTTCTCATGTCTTTTTTCCAAAACGGCACTTCTACTAAAACAGTCTGTGTCACGTTTATTAACAGCTCCTGAAGGATCATATTCTCCAGAAAAACTCGGAAATTTGTCTCCCTTTTGGTAACCAACATGTAGATTAATATAACATTTATCGAATATGAGATTAGATGGATGATACATGCCGAAGATTGGCGGATGATTCCGATATAGATCCCAATGTCCATTTTATGAAAAAAATGGAAAAAATGATTCGAAAGCTGTTTTTAAGACACATATAAACACTGAATTTTAATTATAGACTCTTGTTGATTAGAAAATTCATAAAATAGAATGTGAAAATTAATTGCGTACAATAAAAAATCCTAAATTTTGAATTGCCTAATATTTACAGTAAGACAAAAATAATTTTCAAAACTTACAATTAAAGCACCTTAAGCGTTTCTATTATCAACTCAAATATTCTTGATCATCGCGTTTTGAGGGCGGCCCAACCTCACAGGCGCTCCGCACACACGCACGCGGCCGCCGACACTCAACACACTGGAAAATCCGCGGGAGAATATATTTTTCAAATTTTCCAGTGTGGTGAGTGTCGGCAGCCGCGTACTTGCGTGCGGAGCGTCAGTGAGGTGGAGTCGCAAGGATCAAGAAGATTTGAGTTGACAATATCACTTTTTAATGAGACATGACTCTTTTGAAAGAGAATATTTCTCTGCTAAAGGAGCTGCTTTCAAAAACTGCTAAGCAGCAGATTGAGCATTTTTTCAACCTCAAAGTCTGAAATTTTTCAAAAAATCCTGGAATTTTGAAGAGCTGTAACTTGGTCAATTCTCAATATTTCTGGATAAAATTTTGAGGTTTTGAAACGGAAAGTGTTTTTAATCGATGGACCGAATGGTTATTAGCTGTTCACAAAATCTGTTACATAAACGTGAAAAAAACCCGTGGGGGCAATGGGAAGGGATGCGTTGCGTTGTCTTATTATCCCTCACCATACACTATTTCGCAAAATAGGGAAGTTCACGTGTATGAAGCCGATTTTGTGAGAAAATAATAGTAAATTTGGTTAAAATTTCTGTAAATGCTATTTTTAACCGCTATTTCAAAAAGGCTGTTTCACAAAATTACAGTTTTCTAAAAATTCAAACCAAATTAGTTGAAATTTGACAATTCCAAATGTCAATGGATCAATTGTAATAATCCGGTAGTCTTACCCAGAAATATTGAGAATGGGCCTAGTTACAGCTTTTCAAATTTCGATTTTTTGCTAATTTTCAGATTTTGAGCTTGAAAAAATCGTGATCAAACTGCTTATTATCAGTTTTTGGAAGCAGTTCTTTTATAAGAGTAAATTTCTTTTCCAATGAGCTATTTTCTTGGCCGCTCATTTTTGGCTGCTCCGCTGATAACATCGAAGGTGCGACGCGACCGCAATGCTGAGCGCGTTGCGGTCGCGTCGCCTTCAACATCTAGCTGTTGCAGCCGAAAATGAGCGGTCAAGAAAATTTAGCTAGACAATACTTCTCTTTAAAAACAGCCTTCAGGTACTTCACTTGTTAAAAGTAAGGGGACAGCGACGTTCCGATGGAAGAAGTTATGTAGCAGCCTTGTTGCTTTAAATAGTCGGAGTCAACCAGACCTTCGTTTCGGTATTCTTATAAAACACGTTCAAAATCCTTCTCCTCGACTCTCGATTCAGTACAAAAAACAGCAGAAAATTCAGATTATCGAGAAGGTAAACGTGCAAAAATCCGCAGACCGCTAGAACCGACGGCGCGAGATCCATACCTGAATTTTCAATGTAAAAAAATGTCTGGATAATTGAAACGAAACTGATATAAACCTGACTGTTGATTACATTAATAATCAGAAAAATTGAAATGTAAAAGGAGTTGAGAATCAATATTCTGAATGAAAGTATTTTAGAATTGGATGTTCAAAAAATAAATGTTGAAAACCTTTCAGTATTCCTCGCAGACTTCTTTGAAAATGTCGCAAGGCAACTAAACCCCTTTTTCCGTTTATAAAGTAGCAGAACGGCCAGCAAGTTTATGATAAAGCTGGTGATAGTGTAAAGTGTTCCCTCAATTCTCAATTCCATCGTGGACTGAAACAAGTTTCAAAAATTAATGTTTTTTTAAAGTTAAGCTCACTGCATAAATACGATACCAATTTGTTTCATTAACATCGCAAGTACGAAAAAAGCGGTGGAATTGAAAATCCACAATAGAGTAGCAGAATGGGGAGGCGTTGAAATATATTTTTCGAGTGAGAACGAACGCCTGAAAATGTAATCAAAAAATAGCCACGAGATCCGAGCTCAAGTTCAAACTTACCCATGTAAGCAAAAAGTATATTATCAGTCTCTTCGGTGCAAAAATCGCCGTTGTAGTTGGCTTCAAAATAATCCACAATCGAGTCAAAGCCATCCAAATAGCAGTTAAATAACGCATGTCGAATGCTGTGTTATTAATTAAATAAATTATTTTTTTAAAAGTGTCTTTAGAAGCCTCAACACTTCTCATGTCTTTTTTCCAAAACGGCACTTCTACTAAAATGATCTGCGTCACGTTTATAACCAGCTCCTGAAGGATCATATTCTCCAGAAAAACTCGGAAATTTGTCTCCCTTTTGGTAACCAACATGTAGATCAAGATAAAATTTATCGAATATGAGATCAAATGGATGATACATGTCAAAGATTGGCGGATGATTCCGATATAGAGTCCAGTACCCATTTTAGGAAAAAAAATGGAAAAAAAATGATTCGGAAGCTGTTTTTAAGAAACATATAAACACTGAGATTTAATTATAGGCTCTTGTTTATTATAAAATTCATAAAATAGAATATGAAAATTAATTGCTTACAGAAAAAAATCCTAAATTTTGAATTGCCTAATACGTATTTACAGTAAGACAAAAATAAAGTTCAAGACTTAAGTACAATGAAAGTACCTTATGAGACATGGCTCATTTGAAAGAGAATTTTTCTCTGGTAAAGGAGCAGCACTTTGAGCATGATTTTTTGATGCTCAAAGTCTGAAATTTTTCAAAAAATCATTGAGCTTGACACATTCTCAATATTTCTGGATAAAATTTTGAAATGGAAAGAACAGTGCGTAACACAAGTATAGAGCCAACCCTAAAATTGAATGTCCTGGCGCGCGCGTACAAAATCCGGACATGAGACCCAAAAAAAACGAATTCAGCATGCACTCGACTATGGATTGGTTCAAATCCAAAAAACTCGATGTTCTCCGATGCCTCGCGCCTTGAATCCCAAGGAGCACATTTTGGGAGAGCTTGTGTATATGCCCTGGGAAAGTCCCAAACCTTATCAATTCGATGCAAAATTGTATTTATGATGTTATCACACTTAAAAGATGTGCTACCAAATATTAATTTCATTAAAAAATCTGATTTTCTTCGAATTTCGGGTGGTGGCTGTATACTTATGTTACGGTGGCACAAGCCAATATTTTTCATACTTTGAGCTACAACATACATGTTTCTAGAGTTATTAACATAAAATATGTTTTCCAGAGGTAATTTTGTATGCTGAATCCGATTTTTTGAGTCTCATTTCCGGATTTTGCACGCGCGCACCAGGACTGACAACTTTAGGTGTGCCTCAATGCTTATGTTACGCACTGTATTTTTAATCGATGGACCGAATATTAGCAAATTTGGTTGAAATTTTTTGAAAATGTTATTTTTAATCGCAAACGCTGTTTCACATAATTGAAGTTTTCAATAAATTTAAACCAAATGAGAACAGCTCCTTTATAATTACTTGGAAGTCCTAAGTTATATCGATTTTTGCAAATTTTCAGATTTTGAGCTTGAAAACGACGTGTTCAGACTGCTGTTTAGCAGTTTTTGAAAGTAGTTCCTCTATCAGCGTAAAATTCTTTTCCAAATGATCTATTTTCTTGACCGCTCATTTTTTGGCTGCACTACTGATAACATTGAAGGCGTCGCGACCGCAACGCTGAGCGCGTTATGGTCGCGTCACCTTCAACGTCTACCAGCCAAAAATGAGCGGTCAAGAAAATTTAGCTAGACAATACGTCTCATTAAAAACAGCCTTCAGGTACTTTCACTTGTTAAAGGCAAAGGGATAGCGCCGTGCCCATGGAAGAAGTTATGTAGCAGCCTTGTTGCTTGAAATCGTCGGAGTCAACCAGACCTTTGGTTCGGTATTCTTATAAAACACGTTCAAAATCCTTCTCCTCGACTCTCGATTCAATACAAAAAACATTAGAAAATTCATATTATCGAGAAGGTAAACGTTCAAAAATCCGCAGACCGCTAGAACCGATGGCGAGAGATCCAGACCTGAAGTTTCAATGTAAGAACATTTCTGGATAATTGAAACGAAACTGATATAAACCTGACTGTTGATTACATTAATAATCAGGAAAATTGAAATGTAAAATGAGTTGAGAATCAATATTCTGAATGAAAGTATTTTAGAATTGGATCTTCAAAAAATTAATTTTGAAAACCTTTCAGTATTCCTCGCAGACTTCTTTGAAAATCTCGCAAGGCAACTAAATCCCTTTTTCCGTTTATAAAGCAATAGAACGGCCAGCAAGTTTATGATAAAGCTGATCATAGTGCAAAGTGTTCCCTCAATTCTCACTTCCATCGTGGACTGAAACACGTTTCAAGAATGAATTTTTTTTAAAAATTAATCTCACTGCATAAATACGATACCAATTTGCTTCATTCACATCGCAAGTACGAAAAAAACGGTGAAATTGAAAATCCACATATGAGTAGCAGAATGGAGAGGAGGAGAAATATATTCTTCGAATGAGAACGAAGGTCTGAAAATGTACTTGGAACGAACAAAATTTTTTGAGAATTCGATGCACCGTGTTTTTATAGGATTTACTCTCTTTTGACGGAGTAGTGTTAACGGAAGGCTTTACGGAGCTAATAAATGCATCTGGGATGAAAATAGACTTCATTCCCATTCCAAATCTGTTTTAAAAATTTTCGAAAACCACCAAAAAGCTGAGAAAACGTGCCTCAAAACAATGACCTAGAAAAAGGGGCCACCGGCAAAAACTAGTCCGCGGGACACTTTTGCTAGGCCGTTGTTTTGAAGCTCATTTCCTCGGCTTCTAGGTGGTTTTAGAAAATTTTAAAAACTGATTTAGAATGAGAATGAAGTCTATTTTCATCCCAGATGCATTCATTAGCTCCGAAAAGCCCTCCTTTAAAATTTGCTCAAGTTCAAACTTACCCATGTGAGCAAAAAGTATATTATCAGTCTCTTCGGTGCAAACATCTCCGTTCCAGTCGGTTTCATTACAATCCACAATCGATTCACAGCCATCCAAATAGCAGTGAAATATCGCATGTCAAAAGCCACAAAATTGAATAAAAAAACTATTTTGAAACCCGGTTGTTTATAAGCCTCAACACTTCTCAGCTCTTTTTTCCAAAAAGGCACTTCTACTAAAACAGTCTGCGTCACGTTTAATAACAGCTCCTGGAGGATCATATTCTCCAGAAACACTCGGAAATTTGTCTCCCTTTTGGTAAACAACATGTAGATTAATGTAAAATTTATCGAATATGAGATCAAATGGGTGAAATACGCCAAAGATTGGCGGATGATTTCGATATAGAGTCCAATATCCATGTCGGAAAAATGACTCAAAAGCTGTTTTTTCAATAAATATATGAAATTGAACATGTTGGGGATATAATTATAGACTAGAAAATCTATAAAAACAGGATATTAAAAAATAATATGTCTACAAGAAGGGAAAAAACCAATTTTGATAGTCATGACGTTTTTTTTTGGTTTTCATTGTTATGTATTTCCGCGATTTATTTTATTTAGGAAAACAAAAACGAATTGAGAAATATCATTATTTTTTGCACAAACATGTTTTTTCATGCATATTGAAAAAAAAACATGCTTCGGCGATTCTAACGATTATAAAAATACCAAAAAATTTCAGATTTTCCAGAATTAAAGTATTTTTGTGCTCATTTGTCTGAAAATCACTTTAAAAAATTTAATTTCCAGAACGACAGTAGAAACATGACAATAATTAGTGTCGTTAGAATCGCCGTAGCGTGTAGATTCTAAAAAAACCCAAAAATTTCAGATTTTCCAGAATTAAAGTATTTTTGTGCTCATTTGTCTGAAAATCACTAAAAAAATTTAATTTCGAGAATGAAAGCAGAAACATGACAATGATTAGTGTCGTTAGAATCGCCGTAGCGTGTAGATTCTAAATATATAAAAAAATTTCAGATTTTCCAGAATTAAAGTATTTTTGTGCTCATTTGTCTGAAAATCACTAAAAAACTGTAATTTCCAGAATGAAAGCAGAAACATGGTAATGATTAGTGTCGTTAGAATCGCCGTAGCGTGTAGATTCTAAAAATACCAAAAAATTTCAGATTTTCCAGAATTAAAGTATTTTTGTGCTCATTTGTCTGAAAATCACTAAAAAACTGTAATTTCCAGAATGAAAGCAGAAACATGACAATGATTAGTTTCTTTAGAATCGCCGTAACGTGTAGATTCTAAAAATACCAAAAAATTTCAGATTGGAAAGCAGATTCTAAAAAATAGCTTTCGGGCGGGAGCTCCCGATCAGAAGCAAGGTCTTTCCAATGTTTCATAATCGGATTTTTGATCTCAACCACTGAATCATATCGTAAAAATAGCAACAAGTGATGAATTTTCCACCTATGATGCGAATGTTGCTAGAAATTGCAGAAATAGCATCAGAAAACTTTCGAATTTACACCTGTTCATCTTATTTTCAGTGTTTTTTTTGTGTTATCGAAATGTCGTTATTTAAACCTGAAATGTAGTGTCGATATTCTGTTTTACGTACTAAAAAAACTTGTGAGTGAAAAATGCGTCACCTTCTCCTACTAGCCTTATTTTTCGCGATTTTCTTCAATTGTTTGATCGAAGGGTTCAGGATAAATTCGGTTGCGATTTTCAGCCAAGGTATTCAATTATTTACAACTTCAAAAAATTGTGAAATTTATGATTTTCAGGGCGAGCTTCGACGGGACAATGGAACGAAAATCTAATACGTCTAATGAAACCAATTTCACGAGAGCAGAAGATCCGATATGTGGTATGCAATCGATCGTTTGGATAAGCTTCGGGGGGTTTTTTTTTAAAATTTTCGCTGATCTAGTACCTGATCCAACAAATAAAAGGGTTCATATTTCTTTATTATGTATTTGTTTGATGAAAATTGGAAAATCTTACGACGTGCCTAAATCTATCTACAAAATCGGGTGCTCCCCCTTTAACTCAGAACCTATTTCTCTCTGAGAAAACCCGATTTTCGTAGGTGTTGCGTTTGGAATTGCATAGGGTGTAAAATTGTCACATTTGAGAGAGCATTCTGACACTTTCCCCCCTTTCTGTTATCGGTAGTACCCGCTATTATCGGTAGTTCCCGCTCAAACGTGCATAGCATCCGGCGTGCCTCTTTTTAAGGTCCACCCACCACTAAATCGGTATCGATCATTTCATTTCCATTTTTCCAACATTTATCTTTATTTATTATTAATTAACGATGTCTGCAAATTCGTCATTCTCCGATGAATCCGCCGGACTTCATTATTGCTCCCAAACCGACGATGATACCTACTCGGAGAGCAGTCTTATCATCGAGCCGCCGATTTGCGAGCACTTCACCAGACTTTGTGATCGTCATGAGGATCCGTTTGAGCTGACGACATATGAACAAATACAGGCATGTTTCAATCGAAGGGTGGCGTTTCTGAGCAAAAAGCTTACCAGTGGAGAGATTTATAAGGCGAGCTACAAGTTTTTCGAGGCCACGAAAAATGATCGAATTGAAGGGGAAAACAGTATCAAGTAAGTTCTTTTTGTAAAAATTATTTTCCGGTGAAGGATTAACAAAATTGGGGTTTTGCTCAAATTTTTAATTATTAATTAATTTTTGGTCCAATATAAAATCCTCGAAATTTATATTGATTTACTGGATTACCGTAAATTTAGATAATTTTCTGAATTCCTGTCGATTCAGTTTATTATCTGGATTAATGTAGATTCTGATAATTTTATCGATTACTGTAGATTTATATAATTTTCTTAATTACCGTAAATTTAGGTAATTTTCTGGATTAATGAATATTTAGATGGTTTGCTGGGTTACTGTAGATATGAATATTTTTCTGAGATACTGTAGATTTTGATAATTTTCCAGATTACTGTAGGTTTGGAATATTTTAGGAATTACTGTAGATTTTGATCATTTTCTTAATTACTGTAGTTTTGGATAATTTTCCTGGATTACTGTATATTTAGATATTTTCCTGGATTGCTGTAGATTTAGATTATTTTCTTAATTACTGTAAATTTAGATATTTTTCGTAATTACTGTAGATTTAGATAATTTTTTCAATTACCGTAAATTTATATAATTGTCTTAAATACTACGGATTTAGATAATTTTCTTAATTAACGTAAATTTAGACAATTTTCCTAATTGCCGTATATTTTGATAATTTTCTTAATTACCGTAAAGTTAGATAATTTTCTTAATTACGGTAAAAAATTTCTTAATTACCTTAAATTTAGATAATCTTCTTAATTACTGCAGAGTTATATAATTTTCTTAATTACTGTAGATTTGGTTAATTTTCTGGATTACTGTAGATTTAGGTAATTTTCTGGATTACTGTAGATTTAGGTTTTTTTCTGGATTACGGTAGATTCGGATAATTTCCTTAATTACTGTAGATAAATAATTTTCTGTATTAAAAAATACACCGTAAAATATGCCCTCCTTGAATAATTTCAAAACTTTCAGAGAATACACCATCACACCATTTAGCATGACATTCCGCATCAACAATACAGTCGAGCTCGAAGTGCCACGAGAACGTTGTCGCGATTGTAAAGAAGTGTTCGCCCTACACGTCGAAGACGTGGAAGATTTCATCAAAACCTTCGTCTATTGTCTCGACATAGAGGTGAAGGACGATGGCGCGAGATCCTTCAGAAATTTCGCAAACGTCGTGTCCCCGAAATTCTTCGAAAACGTCGTTTCAAGCTGTTTCGTGTTCAGAGATATGTTTCCAACGTCGGTTATCAAAAAAATCTCCACAAAATGCCCAAAGATGAGTTGTATGAGAGCGTGGCATCAGCCTGAATCTCACCAGGAGGTTGACATCGGCGACTGTGTTTCAAAAATGCACAAAATCGAGCATTTGGAATTTCACTATCCGGATCGAGGAAATAATGGTTATGGTTATCGAATGGGTCGACAATTCTTCGAAACTCTTATTCGATCAGAGAACAATGCGTTGAGAAGACCTTTGAGAAATGTGACCGCCTATCGAACAAAGTATACCTGCGATCCGGAAGATATTCTAAGATGCACGGGTCATTTAGGGCTATCACCATCCAATAATTATTTGCTAAATTGCCAAGATTTTATTGATGTTGGTTTTGAATAATATTAAGCTTTTTTACAAATATAACCATTTTCAGATGCTTCAACACGGTTACGATTATTCCAAAGACGCCATTGTTCGCTTCAAACTTCCCGGGCTCGAGTCTCAAATGGGTCCCGCATGGAAGGAGACTGTTGTGAGATACACACCACTCAACCGTTTCCGAATCAATCGCGCTGGAAAACCGAGCACTTGGTATTCGAGCACTGGAGCCATGTTTTTATTTGACGAGGAATAATTTTGTTGTTGTTTTTTTTAAATAATTGTTTTAAGAGAAGTTTTGTTTTGTTATTATTATTGTTATGAAATAAATGCGAGAATCTACTAGTTGATTTGTTTCGTTAAAAACCAAACTAGAGTCCGAAATCGGTCTAAGAGGGGGCTAAACGAGGGAACAAGTAACAACGTGTCAAAATCGGAAATTTTGCCAAAATTTGAACTTTGAAGAGCTATAACTCGGCTCAAACGCAATATTTCTGGATGAAACTTTCAGATATGCATAGTAGTTTTATTCCCAACTTAATTACAAAATTTGAGCAAATTTGGTTGATTTAAAAAACACCTTTTTTGTGAAAAGGTGATACAGCAGGGTTAAAAATGTGTTTTTTTAAAATCTCAACCAAATCTCTTCAAATTTGGCAAATTAGTCACAACATGAAGAATTACAGAATTTTTAAAGAATTTGTTTTTTTTGTAATTTTTTGGATGAAGATTTTTTTCAAGTTTTATTTTGAAAGAGAAAGAGTAAAAGATGAGGAAAACCAATATAATGTTATCGAAATGATTAAAGACAGGGTGCCAGTTAAAAATTTCGCCACCAGATTTTAAATTGCCGCGTTTTATGAATTTTCATGTGCGCTCCAATGAACAGTAGTCAGGTGTGTGCGCGGATATTTGAATTTTTGTTTTTTTTCAAATTTCTTTCGTTTTTGTCCGATTTTCAGCGTGTTTCTTGCTTAACGTCGCTAATTATTTTAAATAAGTGTCACACTAATTTTTTCTTACAGAAACTAAATGGACCTATGATTTTCCTAATTTTCATCCAAAAATAAAAATTTTGCCAGAATTTTGAAAGCAGAGAGAATCGATGTACGTTTCGCAACGAAATTATTATTTGGCAGGAATTCGAGTTAGTATATATTTTTAAAAAAATTACAGATTTCATCAACACAAACCGCCGGCCCAAAAAAAAATCAATTTTCCGGAAAATGGATCGGTTTTGCATATAATTTTAGATTTCTAAAAGTGTCATTATCGTTTTTTAAAAACAATTTTTGTTTAATTTTGAGTTTTCTGGTTTTTTCTTATTTTCCGGGTGTATCAATAAAATTTGTTTTCCCGCCAAAAAGTGTACATGAGTGTACGGCGGCAATTTGAAAATACTGTAACTGTTTCATCTTCCGGTCGCTGCTACAAAATGGTTTTTTTCTCGTCGGGATTTTGCATGGAATATACTAGCATGTCGATAGAAAGACGAATTTCACTCAATTAAATTCATATAGGGTAAAAACCAGTCTTTTAACGCCGCTACGCGGCGGTAATGAGAGAAATAGTGTGTAAAATGAAGAGAAACAGAGACAAACGCTAACTTTAGGTTGCGCTAACTACCGTAATACTACAGTAATCTGCACCAAATTTTCACAGTGACCTTACAATACTCCAAAGATGTTACCATGAGAGTTTGGTCTCGATCCGACCATTTTGAAAAAAACGTGAAAAAAATTGTAGTACGGTAGCTACAGTAATCCTACAGTAACCCGAGATCCAAACAGTATTTTTGTGAAGCGCTCCGAGAGGCATGACGATATACCAAGTATGGGACAGATCGGTCGAGGGGTCAAAAAGTTATTCATGTGAAATGCTGGTACACACACACAGAACTATTCGCTTAGTAAGAAGAAAGATAACTGGCACCCTGTCTTTAATTGATGACCTCATTTCATTCAGTAAACTAGTCAGATTGTGGCAATATTCTAAACTACAGTGATTGTTTTTTTTACATCCACCATACAGATTCACATCATACCAAAAAAATGCCCCAAAAGGTGTCTGCCGATGTACTGTATTCATTTGAAAAAAAATAAAAAGTGCAACTTTTTAAATTTTTATGTTAACAAGAATTTATCCAAAAAAAAAGAATGACTAAAACAATCAAACGAAGAGCGTCATTTTTCTGTATGCATTCATAACACACTTTAATGGAAATAGTTGGATCATAATATTTAATGCTGCATTTTATGCAGGCGACTATTCAGACAATTTTGCAACGTGCTCCCCATTGTCGTGGCCTAAACATTTTTCTTTGATGCTGGGATGTCGAAGGAACCTTTGGGTATCCGTATTTTGTGAATATTGTTCCCCAATATTTTCCTTTCTGAAAAAATATGATTTTTTATGAAATGTTTGAACAACTTGTTACCTTTATAAAGAATACATATGATATCAATTTAATAATAATCGCCGAAAATTTAGATTTCGGAAGTTGAAGGCTGAAAAGTTTTTTTAATGCAAAAAATGAATTTTTTGAAATGTAAAAAACTACCTTTAAACATAATTGTCCACCAAAAATCACTTCTTCAATTTTAAAATATTGTGTGCGGGAAATATAGATACCCAGCTTGCATCACAAGATCGAGTCGTCGGACTGAAATTAAAATTTTAAGAGTTATTTACAAAATGCAACGTGGTAAAAAGAAATTTTAAAAAAACTCTAAAAAATCAGAAAATAAAGCATCACCAACATGTTTTGCCACCAAAATATACCACAACCTGACTCTTTTACTGTATGAAATGAGGCCATCAATTAATCATTCTGCGGCAAGTAACCTTCGATGGGATTTCCTCATCTTTTACCATTTCATTATACATTTCTTACTCTTTTGAAATAAAAATTGAAAAAAAATCTTCATCCAAAAAAATTTCCAAAATAAGCAAATTCTGTAAAAATCCACAAAGTTCTTTAAAAAGTCTGAAATTCTTCAAAACCTTAAAAAAAGGTGCACTTTAAAATTGGTTGAATTTTAAGAAAGTGTCGATGGTTTTGACATTTTTATTAAAATTGAGACACCAGCTGAATGTATGATTTTGGCAGATGTTGATGGAATCGACGCTGAAAAAATGGGTGAAGTACTATTGTTTTTGGATGATTCGGGGCAAGTTGAAAATCCTTTGGTTGATTTCCCGAGTAAGCCTATTAAATTTAAAAAAAAATTCAAAATTTCAAATAATTTCCAGACCCTTCAAACACCGCAAACGAATCTTCAATGGCTCAAAGGGGAGCTGATGGATCGAGTGATTTGAGTAAGGCTTTTAAATTAAAAATTTCGAAATATCAAATAACTTTCAGATCATTCAAATTATATCTAACAGAGCTGCGATGGTCCGTGACAACTTTGGTGGAAAATTGGATGTTCGTGATTTGAGTAAGCCTATTAAATTAAAAAATTTCAAATAACTTTCAGATCGTTTGAGCATCTTTAGCAAATACTCGATGATCCTGAATGTTGCTGACGAAGAAGACGGCGAAGCCTGCTGAGGTGGAAAGAACCCAGAGGTTTAAAAACTTTTTTTGTGGTTTTTTTTTTCATTTTTTGCCTGTTGATTTTCCTCTGTAGCTTTTGTTGTTTGTTGATTTTTTTAAATTGTTTTTATGTGGTTGTTTACCCCCGTTGATTTGTTGACATTTTCTTGATTTTTGTTTTTTTTGTGGATTTTTTTGATTTGCCTTATATTTCTTCATGATTTTGTGCGGTTTCAAAAATAAAACAGTCATAAAATAAAATTCTTTATTTCCAAAATAAAACATTTCCAAAGTTAAAAAAATAAAAAACATTCATTTAATCATTTAAGTTGGACTACCAGACTCCGTAGACCATTTCGAGGGGGTAGAGGCCCCCTCTATCTGCCACCATCGGCAGGTTAGGGTACCGGAGTACCCTACCCTTCTGCCGATGGTACTCCTCCACGGAGTTCCTGATCATCCTCTTCGTGTGTTTATCCTTCCGGACAAAAATATGTTGGCGAGCACTGCTCCTCAACATGGCAGTGCTCGCCTTATCTAACACAACGAGACGAATACCATCGCCATTGAACAGGCATAGAGCTCTGTTCAATACCTGTTCAATGACGCGGGTGTCCGTCAAGCTGAGTCCCTGCATCTGGAGTACATCGATGAGGGGGAGCGGCTGAAAATTCGAAAAAATATATTTCCAACTAAGAAATAAAAATATCCTTCCCTTTCCTGACATTTTTCCTGGTAGGGGTTGTTTGAGTGGTAAGATGTTAGTAGTAGTAGTAGTGGTGGTCTCAATGGCGACGGTGTCGCCCAACCAGATTCCATGCGACTCGAGTACGGTGATGAGTGGTAGTGGCTGAAAATTCGAAAAAATATATTTTCAACTAAGAAATAAAAACATCCTTACCTTTCCTGACGACATTTTCCTGGTAGTGGTGGTAGTAGTGACGGCGGTGACTCCTGTGCATTTCACAGAGGGATCTGTATTTTGCCAACATTTGTTACAAAATGTGTCGTAGAGCAGCACATTTGGTTTGTGTGCATTAAGGTCATGAAAGTCGCCTAAAAAAATATATCACGTTTTTCTTCATTTTTTTTAAATTACCAATATCATCCTCTTTAACAACACGTGATTCGATATCGTAAACAACGATTAAGAATTTTTCTTGTTTTTTAATGTCCTTTTCCTTCACATCGCCTTCGGGGTTATCCGGGATGGTAAACTTGTTACCATCGCCGTTGAACAGGCAAAGAGCTCTGTTCAATACCCGCTCAATGGCGAGGGTGTCGATCAAGCTGATTCCCTGCATCTGGAGTACATCGATGAGTGGTAGTGGCTGAAAATTCGAAAAATATATTTTCAACTAAGAAATAAAAACATCCTTACCTTTCCTGACGACATTTTCCTGGTAGTGGCGGTAGTAGTGACGGCGGTGACGGCGGCAGTGAATGAAACGACGATTTTTTAGATGAGTACAGCTGAGTGTTCTAATTTCAGATGGACCCCCACTATTTTATACCTTTTTTTCATGGGGTGGAGCAAAAACATCAAAGAAATGTACCGAATGATTTCGAATGATATCTCACACTTGGTGTTTTTTTTTCGAAATTACTTTTTTCACACTTCTGAAAAACCATTTTCACACCTTGAAAAACCAATTAATAATTTTCACACCTTGAAAAATCAATCAATCATTTTCACACCTTGAAATCTGTCATCGTCATGAAATTCTGATTCAAATGATACCCATCATGCATGACATTACGTAATTTCATAATTTTGACCAAATGAGGTGACAGGTCATCAATCATTTTCACACCTTGAAAATCTGCACTTTTTTCCCCCAATTACTACTGTCCAAAATACTCGCATTTTAGCTCATTTTGAAGCTAAAATTCTCAGTATTCTTCGGAAGAAAATGAATTCCCATATTTTCGCTTTAAAATGAGCTAGAGCACGTGAAAATCGGTCAAGTTTTGAAAAAGTTATGATCATCTGAAAATTCGAAAAATTCGAAAAAAATTTTAATTTTCAGACTCACATTTTCACGATTTTTAGCTCACTGTGAAGCTGAAATTCTCAGTATTCTATTAAAAAAAAATTCCCATATTTTCCGTTTCAAAATGAGCCGAAAAAATTTCCAAAAGAAGGAAATTCTTTAAAAATTCTGAAATTCTTCTTCATATTATTCAAAACCTTAAAAACACGTGAACGAAATTTGCTCAAATTTTGTAATTAAATTGTTAATGAAACCGCTATGTATGTCTGAAAGTTTCATCCTGAAATATTGCGTTTGAGCTGAGTTATAGCTCTTCAAAGTTCAAATTTTGGCGAATTTTCAGATTTTGACGCGCTGTAACTTATTATCTTGTGCATATTAGCAGCTGAAATTTATAGTTGCTTAGCCTCCAGGCCGAACACAGACTTAGATGGACATCAAGTATTATTGATTTTAATCTTTGCCTATGTATTCTTCTCCGAGGAATTCAAAAAACCAACTTTCGAAGTAATTCTTCGCTAAAAATGAATTTTATCGAATTTTGTGATTTTTCAGTTTTTTAAAGATTTTTATTAAGTTTTTCATTATTTTTAATAATTTTTGTTAATTTTTACATATAATTTTTTATTGGCTTCAGAATGAGCTATAAAGCTTTAAATTTGGTTGAGTCGTTCCCGAATTACAGTTATTCAAGCTTGTCAACAGTCTACAGCCTTCACACATCCTATATACGTGACGTCACATGCGCATATCTCAGGCATACCTTCGTATTTCCCTATAATTTTTTCTGAACTCATAATTCTGATCTTCGCCGTTCAAATAAACCTCATTTCGAGCGATAGTTTTGGGTAAACTTCAAATGACTTCCCTTGTAAGGAGCTTTCACTTGCAGTGAATTTTTTGAAAATCGGACATGTTAGAGCAAAACTGTAAAATGTCCGGGACGGTCCGGGTACTTGTCCACGGACAAAATGGGAATGTTCCGGTGCATTGCTTTCCTGAGTAATGGGGTATATCTCATTAAAAAACTGAAAGAAATGCTTCAGGTACTTCCCATGTAAGTGTTCTTTCCAATGATTGTGGAGCCGCGTGGAGCCGTCCACTTGGTTAGCTCTTCCAGTAATTTTGAAGCATATTAGTCATCCCAATTTATGCTAACTATGTTTCCAAAAAATGTGTTCTCAGTTTTTTTAAAAACTACCTAAAAATCTAAACTCTTTTTCAAAAAAAAAACAATTTT
This sequence comes from Caenorhabditis virilis, assembly GCA_964036255.1. Lineage (NCBI taxonomy): Eukaryota > Metazoa > Nematoda > Chromadorea > Rhabditida > Rhabditidae > Caenorhabditis > Caenorhabditis virilis. The sequence continues at coordinate 15,746,800 of OZ038415.1, read as the reverse complement.
TCAAGCGTTAATTAAGCGGCTTCTTCCACTTCATTTTTCACTGGTTCAAATGTGTACCTAGTGACTACTATTCACAAGGGAAGTGCGCGAGGTCACCAGGATGTCAGAGAATACTGTGAAATGAATAAAAATACGATTTTTAAAAATACAATTTATTACTAAAATGTAGCTATTCATCATAACACCGGCAATTTCTTTAAACAAATTAAAAATTCGACGTCGAGCATTGTTATTCGTTCTGGGTTGAAAGCTCCGCTGAAAAAAAGGAAATGTGTATGTCAATTTTATGGAAAAATTTGAGAAATTTCAGTTTTTCGGCTTCAAAATTAGCCCTAAAACATGAAACTGGATTGGGTTTTTGAAATTTTTTTTAGAGATTAAACTCTTAGGCAAAAATAGGGAAATTTGAGGTTTTGAAAATTTGAAATTTCGAATTTTTAACTTTAAAATATTTCAAGAATCAAGAAAATCGAGAAATTTTGAGCACCCAAAAAATAAGTTCAAAAAGTAGTTTTTTCCCACATCCTTTAACTTGGCTTAAAAATCTCAGATTTTCATGAATTTCAGCTTATTCTGAAGCTAAAATTCTCAATTTTTTTTCTCAAAAATAAAGGCTCAAAAATATTACTCGGGAATTTCGATTGGAACAGTAATATGTGCATGATAGGAGTTTGTGGCCCTCTTTGTGAAATTTTTTAAAAATTCCACGTTTTCTAAAATTTTCGCCAATTTTTGAAGCTGAAAATTTAAATTCTCTAATTTTCTGCTTCGAAATAAAGCAAAGCTCTCAAAAAATTTCAAGCTTAACTGACTTTTAAAAAAAATTTCAGTTTTCTTTAAAAAAACTTTAGAAAAAAAAACAACTTTTTCATCATCCAACATCGTCCAAAATACTCGCATTTTCACGATTTTTAGCTCATTTTGAAGCTAAAATTCTCAGTATTTTTTTAAAGAAAAAGAATTCCCATATTTTCCGCTTTAAAATGAGCCAAAGAACGAGAAAATCGGTCGAGTTTTGAAAAAGTTATGATTATCTGAAAATTCGAAAAAATCGAAAAAAATTGTAATTTTTTCAAGCAAAAAATCTGGATTTTCAGATTTTCAGCCAAAAAATTTCAAGCTTAACTGAATTTTTAAAAAATTTCAGTTTTCTGAACAAAATTAAAAAAAACAACTTTTTCATCGTCCAACATTGTCCAAAATACTCGCATTTTCATGATTTTTAGCTTATTTTGAAGCTACAATTCTCAGTATTTTTTTAAAGAAAAAGAATTCCCATATTTTCCGCTTTAAAATGAGCCATTGAACGTGAAAATTGGTCAAGTTTTGAAAAAGTTATGATTATCTGAAAATTCGAAAAAATTGAATTTTTTCAAGCAAAAAATTTGAATTTTCAGATTTTCAGATTTTCAGCTTAAAACTAAAAACTCTAGAAAACATAAAATTTGATGAAATCCAAGAAAACATACTTCTCTAAACTACGCCAATACGATTGGTAATTCCATTCAATCTCCGCCTCGTCGACTTCAATCGGTGTTTGAAAAATACACTTTGCCAATGTTTTCACGGCCCAGATCATAAGTGCTTCTCCATCTGAAATTTTAATTTTTTTTTCAAATTTTCAAAAAAAAAAATAAACAAACCAATTTAAAGACAAATCCATTATATATATTTGTTTTTCTTCAATTTCAATATCCAGTTCAATCACAGAAATGGGAATTTTAGATTCCCAATTTCAGCCAAGTTTCAGCGAAAATATCTGGAAAATTCTAGTTAAAAAACGCGGATCAATAATAAAACAGGGTAGGCAAGTTAAGTAGAAAAAAGAAAATGACACACGACACGTATTGAATGAGTTAATCAATTGACTAGGAGAGGACATTGCTTGTCTGCGTCTCTCACTGGCACAGTGTTCTCTAAAGCGGGTGGAAAAAGAAGTGATTTTCCAACAACAGAAAAGAACGGACAATAGATGTGTTTGAATTTTTAAAGTTAAACAATTTAAATTGAGTGTTTATTTAATCATTTTAATTGTTAAAATGTGTCAATTATGGGAGGTTGTTAAAATGTGTCAAAAAATATGTGAAGCTGTTAAAATGTGTCAAAAAAAATTGGAATTTTGAATTGTCACACATTTTTGGATTATGACACCTTCGATTGTCATTTTGTTACCGCCCCTTATTGTTGTCTGCATTATGAAAATGATATGTCACATCTAACATTGTCAAACTTGGTTTAATTACCCAAGTTTGAGGTACGTAATAACTTCTGACCCTCTTTTAAATAAAGACGGTGTCTAATTTAAATTTTGGAAAAGGCTTCCTAATTTAGGAAGACAATTTGAATATAGAACTTCAGAATTAATTTAAAAATTCAAATTTTGATAAATTAAAATTGACTTTTAAAAATCTGAAACAATTCAAACTGAAAACAAATCTGAAATTACAGATTTTCCTCAATTTTATTAAAGTTTTGTTGTCCCTCCTCAAAGGAGATACGTTTCCAAAATTTAAAAATGACACCGTCTTTTTAAAAGAGGGTCAGATTCAAGACGAACCTCAAACTTGGGTAATTAAACCAACGCTATCGTGTGTCGCAGTGTATTGTGTTTGCAATGCAGACAACGATCAGGGCCGGCAACCAAGTTGGTTGGCTGTGGTGGTTTTGTGTGTGAGGTGAAATGAATTTTGATAAAAGGGGACTTTGAAGTGTTTATTTCGCTTACGACCACATCACGTTGAATACACTCAGACAATGGGGGAACTGCTTTTTTATCAGTTCGAGGGCATTTCGACTGGTTTTTTGGCAGTACTGGTAAAAAACCAGTCCAAAGCGAAAATTTATAACGTTAATTACGAGTTCCCGACTAGTTCATTACTAGTTAACCGACTAGTCCGAAACTGATAAAAAAGCAATTCCCGAATTGTCTGAGCACGCCATCCCGTCCGATCTGGCAAGTTAAGCAACGTTGAGTCCGGTTAATACTTGAATCGGAGACGGCTTGGGAATCCCGGATGCCGTAAGCTTTTTGCATTTTTTAAAATTGAATTTTTAAAGTTAAGTCATTTTAATTGATGATTAATTTTATCGCATTTCTAACTGAAATTCTGAATTTAAACAAATTTCGTCTGGAATTGTTGAAAATCTTAAAAATTTAGATCCCCGAAGTCAGACGACAACTTCACAAGCTCATGATTTCGTGATAAACGTTCCATGTTCTGAACTTTCGGTCAATTAATTGTTGGAATTCTTGTTTCAATATGTCAAAAAATTTACCCATTTGTTTCAATAATATTTATTTAAAAAACAACAACTACAAAAATTGTTATAAGGCGTTTGTTTCGTTTTCCTTTCCTCTTCTCGAATCGTTTCCACTGCAGTAAAAATTCAACATTTCTTTTCGGAACAAATGGTTTCTGATAATTTGGTCTGCTTTTGTGTCATCTCTTATACTTTTACTCCTTTTTCGTTTCTCGAGGTCTCATCTGAAATTTCTTCTAAATTTAAAAGTTTAAATTTTCAGAATTGCCTAAAAATAAGCAATGTCTGGAAAAATCTTACATTTGTTCTCGGTGGTCAAGACTTCATTTCCAATTTCAATTCATCGATCCAATCACAGAAATGGGAATTATAGATTCCCAATTTCAGCCAAGTTTGAGCCAAGATCTGTAAAAAAATATGGTAGAAATTCGTTTTAAAAAGCGGTTAATTTGAGAAAGATGATGAAGGATCCTGAGAAAAATCAATCAATACAAAAATTTAGGCTTTCAAAAATAGTGATAAAATTGAAAATATTTTTTTTTGGATAAATCAACCCCAACACAAACAAAAAATACCTAAAATATCTCTTCAATGCGAAAAAGTGAGAGAAATTTAAAACGCCGTTCGTTTTGAGCGCCAGAGCGTCCTCGTGAGTTTTCACTTTTCCGTCTGAGTCTCACCTTCCTCCCCGGTTTTTAGTGATAGTTAAAAACGGAGAGAGTTCAGAGTTCGAAAGCAGTTGGCTTCAGAGACGCAGAAAATTATATTGTGTAATTTTCTTCACACAATCGTTTCTTTTGTTTTTAAATTTATTTTCCGTAATGTGCATATTTTACAGATTTCATTCAAACTTGGCCAGAATTGGGAATCTGGAGTTCCCATTCTTGTGATTGTATCAAATGGAAATAAAAATAGGCGAAATGAAGTAAGATTACAATTTGATTAAAAAAAAAAGCTATTATGTATATTTTCAGGTGATTGAGGCAAACAAAATGGCAAATAGACCGTCTCAACCTCTAATATCAGTCAAGCAAGGTTGCAATACACCTAACGGTCAATTCATTCCAACCGTGGTATTCGACAGATTATGAAAGTGTATATTGGAGACCTTAAAAGACATTTTCTTGTTGATGGTTAAGAATAAATAATTCGCTGGTAACATATAAAAATGATAATATATAAAATTCATAAAGAGGGTGTTGAACTGATCATTTCTTCTACAGACGCCAACTTTCTATCTGAACTCCTTCATGTCAAAAAAACTCGATTGAAGTTTTTGTCGCATTTTTAGATTCTTCAAATCTACGAACACCCTGTTCAATAAATACTGCAGGAAGAATATCCTACTGTGGTACAACTCAGGGAAAGCAATGCACCGGAACATTTCCATTTTGTCCGTGGACAAGTGCCCGGACCGTCCCGGACATTTACACTTTTGCTCTAACATGTCCGATTTTCAAAAACTTTACTTCAAATGAAAGCTGGAGCATTACTGACCTCTTTAGTAAAATTTTGAAGCTCCAACTAATTTTCGAGTAATTTTACACTTTTTTGTCGGCGGCTTTATTTGATCGAAAAATAAAATAATGAAAATGAAATGCATATTTCAGTATCAAAGATTTCAGCTAGAGCTTCAAAATTTCACTAAGGAGTTCAGTAACGCACTAGATTTCATTTCCAGTGAATTTTTTGAAAATCGGACATGTTAGAGCAAAACTGAAAATGTCCGGGACGGTCCGGGACTTGTCCACGGCATTGCTTTCCATGAGGACGAAAAATTAATTTTCTTACGAGAATTTCGTTGATTTAAATTCCCTGATATTATTTCTAATTAATTTCAAAGTTTCGTGTGATTAGGGCGGTTTTTAGAGAAATGGTGAAGGAAAAACCAGACCCAACTTCATTTTCGCGTTCTCGCAGCTCGCAGCTTCACATCTTTTAGTTTTGATCCAAAAACTAATCAGAAACTTTTTATTTATATTTTTAAAACCTTTTGGAGCTGATAGACGTAAAGTAATAAATTTTAGGAAATTTTGATCATCCGTTACTACCCGATTTTGGATATCGTTTGAAAAACTATAAAATTTGAGCTTTTCTGTTGGAAAAACAGTCAAAATATAAATATATAAATAATGAATGCATCTGGGATGAAAATACACTTCATTCTCATTCCAAATCTGTTTTTAAAATTTTCTAAAACCACCTAGAAGCCGAGAAAACGAGCCTCAAACTAATGGCCTAGAAAAATTGGCCACCGGCGAAAACTAGTCCGCGGGGGTGAAAAATCCAAAAAAACACAAATTAAATTGAAAAAAACATTTTTAAAAAAGGACTAGTAAGCATTCTGCATAACTGTTTCTTAACGAAACACGAAAAAAGCTCATAGGAAAAAGTTAGACCAACTTTTTCTAGGTCATTGTTTTGAGGCGTGTTTTCTCGGCTTCTAGATGGTTTTTGTTTTGTACAAAATATTGTTTAAAAAACGATGAAATATCTTTAGTTCTTCAAAAAAGATCCCCAGCATAATACACCACATAATTTCAGAAGCAAAATGACAACCGAAGCAAAAAAGATGAGCATCAACGTTGCGCATCAACGATGAATCCAAACAACTTGCGATACTGGCAGGTGCAATGGAGATCATCAATGAGGAAGCGAATCAGCTCGCAATTTTGGCAGGAGCCATGGATATACAGCAAAAATTAAAGCGGGAAAAAAGAAAAAGGAAATTGCAAGTGAACATTTTCAGTAAACTATGTGGAGGACAACATTACAGCCACAGTTGTGAGAAGCCCCAGAGTGAAAAATTTGCGATCACGAAAAATAAGAACTTATGCGTCGTGTGCATGCAAGTGAAAACACATGTATTGGCTGAATGCAGGATGATCAGCAAGAACCAGATATTGTGCAAATTCGAGTACTGCATGCAACACGACTTAATATGTAATAAGAGCATTTGCCCTTATTCCAACGTGCAAGAAGAAGAAGAAATAGAAGAAGAAGTAAGAAAAAAAATTCGTAAAAAAATTTTTTTTTTAATTTTCATTGTTGAAATATTTATTAATAAATAAAAATATGTTAAGAAAAATATAGAATAATGCATGACAAACGACTTGATCCACAGAAGCATTTGTCCATAAAACATTCTCGAGGAAGACGAGATCAAGGAAGAAATTACAATTCGTTAAAAAGTTTTTGCCATTGTTGAAATATTTTGAATTTATTCGAAAAATAAATAATCGAGGTTAAGAGATATTCAACAAAACAGAAAATGAAACATCCATCAACTATCTAGTTAAAAAGGTATAAGAGTCGATGTCTGAGATTCTCGACATCAGGCCTATGGCACACTTGCACCAACGTGAAGCTAGGATCTTGATAGTTTGTATGGAGCGTACCTAGGTCCCCCTTTGGAAAAAAATACATTTTTTAATTGGCCACGCCCCCTTTTACCTAGTGAAAAAATCCGGGTGGTCCCAAAATCGAAATTTTTAGTTTTAAAGATAAAGTCAAAATCTCTTCGGGAATGGATTCCACGCACATTTTTGAGTATTTTTCATGTTGACACCTAATTTCTAGCTCGTCGACATCATGCCGAAAATTAGATTTTTCTGAAAAAATGGCCCAAATTTTCCAGTTTTTCCCATTTTTCGATATGATGAAGTACTTGGCAGCGAATGGAGATATGTAAATTTTTAATCCTGTAATGTTTGTCATCAAATTCCATGTTGATTTATCGGAATCTCGGTAACCTTTTTGCGGTTTCAGGGCAAAATAGGCGAGATTTTTGCAAATTCCAAAGGTTCCCAAGAGAATTTGACTTTATCTTTAAAACTAAAAATTTCGATTTTACCTGGGATTTTTTCACTAGGGGATGTGGCCAAATAAAAAATGTATTTTTTTTTTGTAAGAGGAACCTACAGTGCGTAACATAAGTATAGAGCCACCCCTAAAATTGACTCTCCTGGCGCGCGCGTGCAAACTCCGGATATGAAACCCAAAAAATCGAATTCAGCATCCAAAATTAGCCTTAGAAAACATCTTTTACGTTAATACCTCTGGAAACCTGTATGTTGTAGCTCAAAGTATGAAAAAATGGCTTGTGCAACCGTAACATAAGTATAGAGCCACCCCCGGAAATTCGAAGATAATCAAATTTTTTTATGGTATTTGGTAGCACATCCTTCAAGTGTGATAACATCATAAATACAATTTTGCATAGAATTGATAAGGTTTGGGATGTATTGGGAGGTCTTGTTATTGAATTCCAGCTCGATCTCCCTTTCGTCCAAAATGGCTGCTTTGAGAGCATTGGCAGAATCGTACTGCTTTCCCTGGGCATATACTCTTCGCACAAGCTCTCCCCAGACGTTCTCCATGGGATTCAAGTCAAGAGAACACGCGGGCCATGGGAGAACATCGAGTTTTTTGGATTTGAACCAATCCATAGTCGAGTTACTCGCATGCACGCGCGCAGTACCCTGCTGAAAAACGAAACGACGACGATTGAATCGACGTCGAAATGGAAGGAGATGACCCTGGAGAACATCCTGATACTGGGAAGAGTCCATGCGAGACGATACAAATGCCAGATCCAAGCTGAAAATGATCCCCACGCCATAACGCTTCCACCTCCAAAATTGCGTTTTGTGAAGAGAAGCTTGTCCTTGCGGAGATAATGCCAGTATCTTAAAAGGGTATTTGAGTTTTTGGAACAATCAGATATCCAAAACTACTTCGTTCCAATTGGTTCCCATGTTTCTTCGCGCGAAGTCCAGACGACGAGCCTTGCGAAGATCGGTGAGATGTGGAGATGGCTTCATGACTTCTCTGACGAGGTTAGGATCCTTGTCAAGAACTCTCCAAACAGTCTGCTTACTCACATTGAGATTCAGCTCTCTCTTGATGTCATTGCAAGACTTCATTGAGTTCGAAGCCTGTCTAACAATATTTTTCTTGTCTCGGAGACTGAGCTTCGGTGGTGCTCCTGACTTCGGCGACTGCTTATAGTGATCCAGAATGTTGACATAATTGTCTATATGTTTCGTTGAGCGATTCAGATGCTCAGAAATGGCTCGATTCGACCATCCGGCCGTTTTGAAAGCTTGGGTTTGGACTTGCACCGCACCTGACAGATGTTTACCGCGAGGCATCGTTGAATGACGGATAATTTGTATTTAAATCGATAAAACCCGATAACGTATGCCATTTAAGGACGCACAGAACTTTTTAAAACAAGTCTCCGACACCGATTTCATAAAAAAATTTTTGATTATCTTCGAATTTCCGGGGGTGGCTCTATACTTATGTTACGGTTGCACAAGCCATTTTTTCATACTTTGAGCTACAACATACATGTTTCCAGAGGTATTAACATAAAAGATGTTTTCTAGGAGTAATTTTGGATGCTGAATACGATTTTTTGGGTTTCATATCCGGATTTTGCACGCGCGCGCCAGGACAGTCAATTTTAGGGGTGGCTCTATACTTATGTTACGCACTGTAGTTACCCTCCATGCAAAGTATCAAGATCCTAGCATCACGTTGGTGCAACTGCGCAGCAGTATGTTCGACTTTCTGAGACATTGACTCTTAACAAGCGTTTTTTAATCAAAGGAGGACTTTATGGAGCTTTATAACGCATCTAGGATGAAAATAGACTTCACTCTCATTCCGAATCTGTTTTTAAAATTTTCTAAAACCACCTAGAAGCCGAGAAAACGCGTCTCAAAACAATGGCCTAGAAAAAATGCCAACAGGCTAAAACTAGTCCGCGGGCGCTATTACGTGAGGAATCCTAAAGTCCTAAGTGTTTATGATTAGAAAATTTTCTAGAACATTCTGGAAATTTCTGGACGCTTCTGGAATTATCTGGAACATTCTACAACTTTCTGAAGCCTTCTGGGATTTTCTGGAAGCTTCTAGAATTTTTTGGAAGAAGGCAACTGAAGATCTCATTTCAAATCAGCCATTCACACTCATCTTGAATTAAAAAATTTATTATTTAAAATAAATGATAATCTAACAGAGTTGTTTCTCAAAGAGAAGAAAAGTACAATCTAGCAAATTAACAGGAAATTGCGATTGAGTAACGATGTTGTCATTTATTAACACCAAGCTCGTTGTTCTCTCTTGCATATGTGACCCAGTGACCAGTACTGCCGTAGATCTGCGAGTAGGACCTGTACTGAACAGCAGCTGAAAATAGAGTCCATCGAGCTGCGAATAAATGTAAGGGGCAAAACGTACCTCGCAGTTAGAAATTTCGCCAACTTGTGGATTCCTGCCTGCCAGAATGTCTGCGGTTGGGAGTTGAAAAAGGTAGTCAACTCAGTTGTTCCGTATCAACATCCACGTATCGAGAAACTTTCTATTTTGTTTTTTCATCCCAATATCCAATTCCTGTCGTTTCCAAACTTTTCACAAGTTCGTAAAATACATACCAGTTGGCGAAGCCTGTAAAGTTTTTAATTTTCGAACTGGAAAATATTAGTGTCATTGGAATCGACATCGAGAGTGATTTCAAAAAAACTTGAAATTTTCGGATTTTTCAAAACTACGTAGTTATCCGATCCTTTAAAAAGGATTTTTCAAATCCTTTAAAAAATTAACTAGTTTAAAAAAATTAAGTATATATCATTACCTCTTATACTGAGTTCAGCCTCGACTCCTTGATTATTACTCTGGTCTATCCATACCCATTTAACTGTTAGCTCCTGTTCAATTACTGTTTTTTTTGTGAGCATGTACCATTTGATTGAAGTAGAATAAACTTGATTTCTGAAAATTTTCGTTATTTTCAAATACTATACTTGAATTGAAAAATATTACGATGTTGTTGTATACCCCAGCTTTCGCTTTCCGTCGGAATCAAATCTAATACTTATGGATCTTCCTTTTCCATTTCAATTTACTTTTTCTGTTACACTTCAATTTTGATCATCGATTTAATCACAGAAATGGGAATTAAAGTTTCCCAATTTCAAGCCAAGTTTGAGCCAAGAAGACGCTGAAAATTCATTATTTTGAAATAAAGTTAAAAAAAAATAAATAATAAATACGATGCAATAAGAAGTTTGCTTAAAAAGGACCAGGAAGGGGTGTTGCGTTAGGTGATAAAATAGATTTTGGGAATTTTTTCGCAGAACTGATTTAGGTCAAAAAATATCTGCCAATCAATATGTGAGATATTCATAAATGTTATCCATATTTGATTTTTGAAACTTTTAGAAGATGGGATGTTGATTGAAGTGTCAATCAATTTGTCGGTGGATGTAGATTCCGAAAATAGTACTTCGAGTGACGTAGGACCCATTTCAGATAGCTCCAGATTTTTTCCGAAAACTAAAAGCTTCTGACAAAAAAATTTACGATGACCATTGAGAGTGCTCCCCGATTTTTTGGAATTTTAACCGATTATTAAAGCTTAAAGGGGGGGGGCTGAGGGTACGAAATAAATGGTTTAAAAGTGATAAATGTATGATTGTTTATAAATAAACCGGCCGCTTGCCGCTGCTAGAACATTCTAGAATTTTCTGGAATTTTTCGGAAACTTCTGGAATTTTTTGCAAGCTTCTAGAATTTTTTGGTAGCCTGTAGAACTATAAATTTCTGGAATTTTCTAGAACATTCTAGAATTTTCTTGAACATTCTGGAAGCTTCTGGAATTTTCTAGAAGCTTCTGAAAGCTTTTTGAATTTTCTAGATCATTCTGGATATTTTCGGAAACAAAAAATTCCAAAAAAAAAACGATAAAACCATTAGATATCCCTTATGGCCGAAGAAACGCTTTTTGGTTTTCTAGGCCGTTTGTCTTTTCTCGGCAATCTGCTTTTTTTTGAACATTTATTTTTTTAAATACTCCTTTATGCATCATTTTCTCTGAAAAAAAAACATTTTCAAAAACAAACGGCCTAGGAAATCAAAAAGCGTAGTTTCTTCGGCCATTAGGGACATCTAAGATTTTATGGTTTTTTTTTTGGAATTATTTTCGCTGGAATTACCTCATGACGAAAAATAAAGAAAAAAAACCAAAAAGAAGAAAAAAACAGAAAATTGTTTTCTTTACTAAATTTTGAGGGTTTAAGAAACTGATGTCTTTAAATATAGTGATAAAAATTGACAAAAAAATAATTGTTTATAAATCAACTCCGCCACAAACAAAAAAATATCCAAAACATCTCGTGAGAGAAGCAAAAAATGAGAGAAATAAAAAACGCCGTTGGTTTTGAGCGTTAGAGCGTCCTCGTGAGTTTTTCTTTTCCGTCTGCGTCGCACACATAACATAGCAACCCGAAGCGTCTCATGATTTACACTTCTCTTTTTTGTTTTGATAAATATTATTTTTGATAATCTGCATGTTTTACAGATTTCACTCAAACTTGGCCAGAATTGGGAATCTAAAATTCCCATTCTTGTTATTGGATCAATAATTGAAATCGAATAAAACTATGGAAATGAAAATACGTTAAAGTAAGATTAAATGTGAAAAATAAGCTAATATTATTAATATATTTTCAGGTATATACTAAAAAATGTACAAGAAAAAGACAACAAATTTTGTCAAGAACTCATGAAAATTCTGTGAAAGTTTTGGTATCCCACAATTATTTCACTGGTTTTATCCAATTTTCTCCAAGACCATACTGAAGTCCGAATCAACAACTTTTGCAAAAAACCCTTATCGATACGGGAGCAGCCAGAAGTTGTATTTCCAATCGGGGAAATATCCTCATCTTGGACATAGCAAGGTACAAGTTGGAGATTGACCTTTACAATCAAAACCCTGCTATTTATTATTTTTAAATAAACCATTATAACTATGCCGTCTATTTCTCAACAAAAAGCAAAAAGCGCACATCAGCTAAAAGAGGAAGAAAAACTTTTAGTCATTCAAAAAATTGCAGGTCAACTACGTCGGCATAAGATCTAAAACAACAATGTTTCCTAGTTGGAATCCCTCCTAGCACCCAAATATGAATAGCAATTATGAATGAAACTCACTTTTTTTATGATGAAAAATGTCTATCCTCATGTCTTTAGGCACAAGGAGACTAAACTTTAGGCACAAAGAGACAAAGCAAATTGCTTCAAATTCTGAATAAAAGTTGACTATGCCAAAAAACAAAAAAAACTTCAAAAACCATGTGCTCTAAATTCATAGGGGCTCCATGGAGCTCATAAATGGTTTTCAGATAAATAAGAATATGATTATCCATCAACTAATAGCAAAAAATATTCTTAAAGACAGCTGTTCAGTTAATTTTACCCTGCCTGATTTTAATTTTAAAAATTAGATCGTTCTCTCATTAGTAGAATGCAATTTATGCGAAATCACACCGATAAATACATAGCAGCGGTCCAAAGATGAAAAACTCAAAATTTGAATGTGCGCCGGATCGTGTGCCGCGCAACGAGGTCGGAATTGGCGCGAAACCCAATTATTTGAATTTGGCTGCATATCGGTATTGTTCTCTCGACCACCTAGTCACCCATTCGAATTTTGATTATTTGCCTTGAATTTAGATCGTGTTCTGACAGGCTGCTTTTAAGTCGAAACAATTTTAAAAACCGAAAAAATAGAATATATACATTCGATTTTTCATAAGGAATTTTTTTTTTTAAATCATGTTTAGAAAAAAACGCAAAAGATGGCGTAGAAATTGCATTTGTTGGGTAATATTCGATTTTTAAATTTTCATCTGCTTTCCTCATTTTGTCCACTTAAAATTTTTTAAAATTCTGCCATTGATATGACAAACACCATGTCTTTAAGAAATCGAAATATTTTCGAATTACAAAAAATACGAAAGAAATCGTAAAAAGTGACACTTTCTTGTGTGGCCACTTTTTTCAAAAATTGCCTGACACCTCGTCTTTGAAGTGAAATTCTTATATTTTTCGATTTTCAGTCTTCGAAGGAGTGTTTCTGTGAAAAATAGTGTATAAATTATAAGAAAACATGGGGATTCTTCAAAAATTTCATTTTTTAAAATACAATATTGAGTCATCCAGTATTACGGTATGCTGCAATTTAGACTCGTTCCAAAGTTAAAGCATCTCGTCGGCGCTGTTTTCTTGCTCTTCTTCCGCTTGAATAGACGATTTGATTACATGAATGGGAATTATAGATTCCCAATTCAAGCCAATTTTGAGCAACCTGAAAATTATCCAATTGGAATTTAAGCAAAATCTAACAAAAAAGAAATAATATGTAATGATTTGATGGGTCGAAAAATAGCAAGGAAAAAGGGTAGAAAGAAAGGATAACGATGAACAAGTCGATATTTGTCGGGAAACTGGAGCGCGGATGCATTTTTCTCTGTGTCTCTTATGAAGTTGTAAACAATTGCAAATGGCCTAGGATTTCGAGAGAGAAATAATGAGCACATGACCTAGAATTCCGAAAAATAAGGTTCTGTATTTTGTTTATGAGGCTTGAGGCGAGTTAGAAACCATGACAGTTCACACTTCTTTCTGAAAAGTGGTGTACTTTTGAAGTTCAGAACTTAGCTGAAGTTAAAGTAGGACTATACGCAGGTTACGAATTGTTGAATCGATTTTAAATTCAGTTTTATATACCTAAAGTAAGTGAAAATGTTTCAAAAAAGTAGGAACTAAGGGCACTCAAAAACGTAAAAGTTTCCACAAAAGTAGCAGGCAAGTTCGATTCCGGGTGCCCTTATTTTCGCATTTTTGTAAATTTTTTCACTTATGTATTATATAAAATTGAATTTCAGATCAATTTAGCAAGATTTATAAGCTCCGTTAAAGGCAGCTTGTCAGTTAACACGATCCAAATACTAGGCAAAAAATCAGAATTCGAATGGGAGCCCATGTGGTCCAAAGAAGATTACCAATATGTAGCCAAATTCAAATAATTGTGTTTCGCGCCAATTTCGACCGCGTTGCACGGACACCGACCGCGTCGCACGGACACGCGCGCATTCAAATTTTTATTTTTTCAACTTTGGACCACTGCTATGACGCGTGTATTTATCGGTGTGATTTCGCATAAATTGCATTATACTAATGAGAGAACGCTCTAATTTTTGAAACTAAGAACAGGTAGGGTCAAATTAACTGAACAGCTGTCTTTAAGAGTCAATTTCGAAATTTCAAAAAAATACGGTTACAAAACTTTCTTGTAAAATTTCAATTACACTTTTCGATATTTTTCTTGTTATTTTCTTTCATTTTTATGAGATTTCTTGTAGATTTCTTGTACTCACATGGAAAAGTTAACTTTAAAAATGTATAAGTTTATCTTTTTTTTTTAAATCTTTGAATAAATTATTTATTTATTTCTGTTTTTTTTTGGAATTTGACAAGGGAAATGCGCCAAATTGGTCCAATATTTTGAGGTGAGACCTTGCTCATTAGAAAGAGCTCGGTTTGGAAGCTTAGAAACCGCCCAAACTTTAGCTGCTACTATGCACCAGGGAACACGTTTTAGAGCTTCAAAATCTGAAAATTTGTCAAAATTTTAACTTTGAAGAGCTATAACTCGGCTCAAACTCAATATTTCTGGATGAAACTTTCAGTTATACACATCGGTTCGATTCTTAACAAATTTACCAAATTTCAGCTAATTTGGTGAAGATTTTGTTTAAAAAAAGCATGTTTTGTGAATCAATTGTCAAAAAATGGCAGAGACGCAGAAAAAGCGTCTGCGTCATTCACTTTCCCTATGAAAAGTCTATTGATTTTCGAATAATCCGCCCGCACATGACTCTTCATTTTTCTTTCTTTTTTTTTTGAGCGTATCCATTTTTTTCCTTTAAAATTTTTCCCCTTAAAACAATGCTAATTTTTCAGATCTTTTGCTCAAACTTGGCTGAAATTGGGAATCTAGACTTCCCATTTCTGTGATTGAATTTGTTTTTGGAATTGAAAGTGAACAACTGCATCAGATGTCGTTTCTACAGAATTCATTGAGAAAATCTCATAACGGGAAATCCAGGTAACTAAAAACTTCATAGAATTAAAAAAAAACCCATCCTTACAGGCTCCCTACGCGCTCAACATGGCGGACATCTACCGGGAAACTAAAACTGCTAAAATTATCAGTGTATAGCCACTCATGGTTGTATTATTCATTATCTCATAAAGTATTTTTTAAAAAATGACCATCTTAATAACGTTTGCTCAGGAAAAATGAAATTTAGATATATCTGCGGAAACATCTCTAAAATGCTGTGGTCATGCTTCTCGTTTCCGAGGAAATGATACCAATAGAAAATTTATAAAAGGAGGACATTACAGATCTAATAAATGCGCCTGGGATGAAAATAGACCTCATTCTCATTCCAGATATGTTTTTAAAAATTTCTAAAACCACCTAGAAGCCGAGAAAATGGGCTTCAAAGTTTTTTATTGAGTTTATGATCCTCACGTTGAGCAAAAAAGCTGATCCTGATAGCGTCATCCTCCATCAAATTTAATTTTCCAAATTATCGTGCAAATAAACTTGATTAGGGAAAACAATTCACGGTTTCAGAAAACAACTTTACTCCTCCGAATTAAGAAACCTATGTTATCGCACTAGTAATATTCATTTTTTATATATTGATTTTTTTAAACGAAAAATTTGCTGTTTCAAATTTGTGTAATGTTTCAAGTTGTTTAAGGACTTCAGTTACTTCTGAGGTTACACAGGTTTCCTTAAATTTAATTTCAATAAATAGATAAAGTTTTAAAGGCAGCTTGTCAGTTAACACGACCCAAAATCTAGGCAAAAATTCAAAATTCGAATGGGAGCCTAGGTGGTCCAAAGAACAATGCCAATATGTAGCCAAATTCAAAAAATTGTGTTTCGCGCCAATGCCGACCGCGTTGCACGGACACCCACCGCGTCGCACGGACACGCGGCAATTCAAAATTTTATTTTTTCAACTTTGAACCGCTACTGTGACGCGTGTATTTATCGGTGTGATTTCGCATAAATTGCATTGTACTAATTAGAGTACGCTCTAATTTTTTAAACTGAAACCAGGTAGGGTCAAGTTAACTGAACAGCTGTCTTTAAAACTCAATTTTTCGGAAAATATATACTGTTTCAGAAAAAATTATATGATGGGATCAAAACATTGGAACATAACACTAAATTTGTAGATAGACATCAGATAGACAACATATCAATTTTTTGAAACAAAGTTGGTAAAATTCAATTATTTCTGAAACCGTGAATTTTTTAAAATTTGTTTCCTAAAAAAAGCACTCAAGCCAGTTTTCGTAGAAAATTCAAATTGACAAGCGAAAAATTCCGAATCGAATTTTTGAATTCAAGGTTTTCTCAGCTATCCGTGGTTTCTTAATAAAAAAATCGAAAAAATTGGGCAAGTTACAAAAAAAATGCAATCCAGCAATTTTCGGGGGACTTACTTGGGGAATCTGGTCCCTCGAACCTCTTTGAAAACTTCTGTTTAGATCCACATGTTATTTTTTCTTCTAGCTCTTGTTTCTTCAGCCAATGCTTCTCAGCAGCAACTTTGTAAAGGCCGAGGAACTAACTTTTGGGAAGTTTGTCATTTTGAAGTGCAATTGGATTTTATAAACCCCAAAAAACTCATATTAAAAAAATTATTTCAAACCAATTTGCGAAATATCAGTAAATTTGGTGAAGATTTTGTTTTAAAAACACGTTTTGTGAATCAATTTTCAAAAAATGCCAGAGACGCAGAAAAAGCGTCTGCGTCATTCACTTTCCCTATGAAAAGTCTATTGATTTTCGAATAATCCGCCCGCTCGTGTCTTTCCATTTTTCTTTCTTTTTTTTGAGCGTGTCAATATTTTTCCTTTAAAATGTCTCCCCTTAGAACTATGCTATTTTTTCAGATCTTTTGCTCAAACTTGGCTGAAATTGGGAATCTTGACTTCCCATTTCTGTGATTGAATTTGTTTTTGGAATTGAAAGTGAACAACTGCATCAGATGTCGTTTCTACAGAATTCATTGAGAAAATCTCTAACGGGAAACTCGACAGCGTAACTAAAAACCCCATCAAATATTTAAAAAAAAACCCATCCTTACAGACCATATACCCTGAATATGGCCGGTCTCTACATGGCTACGATGTATCCTAAAACTATCAGTGTATCGCCACTCATGGTTGTAATATTCATTATCTCATAAAGTATTTTAAAAAATGTCCATCTTAATAATGTTTATTCAAGGAAAAAACGAAATTTAGATATATCTGCTGAAACCAAACCAACTCTAAAATGCAGTGTTCCTGCTTCTCCTTTCAAAGGAAATGATACCAATAGAAAATTTATAAAAGGAGGACATTACAGATCTAATAAATGCGCCTGGGATGAAAATAGACTTCATTCTCATTCTAAATCTGTTTTCAAAATTTTCGAGAACCAAATAGAAGCCGAGAAAATGGGCTTCAAAGTTTTTTATTGAGTTTATGATCCCCACGTTGAGCAAAAAAGCTGATCCTGATAGCGTCATCCTCCATCAAATTTAATTTTCCAAATTATCGTGCAAATAAACTTGATTAGGGAAAACAATTCACGGTTTCAAAAAACAACTTTACTCCTCCGAATTAAGAAACCTATGTTATCGCACTAGTAATATTGATTTTTTAAATATTGATTTTATTTTTCGAAAAATTTTCTGTTTCAAATTTGTTTAATGTTTCAAGTTGTTTAAGGACTTCAGTTACTTCTGAGGTTACACAGGTTTCCTTAAATTTAATTTCAATAAATAGAGAAAGTTTGAAAAGTCAATTTTTCGGAAAATGTAAAGGCCAGAAAAAATTATATGATGGGATCAAAACATTGGAATATAACACTAAATTTGTAGATAGACATCAGATAGACAACATATCAATTTTTTGAAACAAAGTTGGAAAAATTCAATTGTTTCTGAAACCGTGAATTTTTTTCAAAAAAAAAATTGTTATTCAAAATAAAGCACACATGCCAGTTTTCCTAGAAAATTCAAATTGACAAGCGAAAAATTCCGCGCATTGAATTTTTGAATTCAAGGTTTTCCCAGCTATCCGTGGTTTCTTATTAAATCGGCTCGTTTTCAGCATTCCAACCCACTATTACAACAAAAAAATCAAAAAAAAAATTGGAAAGTTACAATAACGTGCAAAAAATGCAATCTGAAAATTTTCGGGGGACTAACTTTGGGAAGCTAGTCCCTCGAACCTCTTTAAAAGATTCTGTTTAGATCCAAATTTTATTTGTTCTTCTATTTCTTGTTTCCTATGCCTTTTTTCAGCTTTGAGAAGTTTGCCATTTTGAAATGCAATTGGATTTTATAAACATCAAAAAACTCAAATTATAAAGTTATTTTCAAAAAAAAACACACAGTCGAAAATCAAAGTGAATTTCATAGTTACATATTTCAGAGGTATCGAACTATGTAGTAATATTGATTTTTTTCGAAAAATTTTCTGTTTCAAATTTGTTTAATGTTTCAAGTTCTCTAAGATCTTCAATATTTTTTTTGTAATAACCCATTTGCCAAAATTTAATTTCAATAAACGGAGTTTCATTAGAAAATTTAAAAAGTGAAATTTTCGGGAAATATATACTGTTTCAGAAAAAAGTAAAGGCGAATTTAACAGAAAAAAATTGATGACGATAAAACCATTTGAAACGTAGCTTAGTGCTTGTAGGGGGACTAACTTTGGAAAGTTAGTCCCTCGAACCTCTTTAAAAATTTCTGATTAGAACTAAAATTCATTTTTTCTTCTAGTTATTGTTTCTTATGCTTTTTTTCAGCCAGTGGTTCAATCAGCGGCAACTTTGTAAATCAGAGGAACTAACTTTTGGGAAGTTAGTCCCTAGCCGTCCATTGTTTCCGAATTATGTCCATTTTTTTGCACTTTTTTTGGTGCCACGGCATTTTTTTAAATGACAAAAATTCATTTTGAAATGCAATTGGATTTTACAAACATAAAAAACACATATTAAGCATTTATTTAAAAAAAAAACATAGTCGAAAATCAAAGTGAATTATAGAGTTACTCATCTCATCGTCTGTGCTACAATTTTTCTGCTTCGATGAAATAAAAAGTTTTTCATTTAATTAAAAGGTATCAAAACAATTCTACGTTCTTTGGGAAACCGTGCCGCATAATTGCAAAAATGCCACGCCCTAAAAACGCCCGGTTTTCTGCGTTCAATTTTGAACTGTCGTACTGAATTTTCTTAGTTATAATCGGTTCACTTTAAGCCACCGTGGACTACGGATCACTTTTCATTTTGGATTTCATTTTAATCTTCTGATGATTGATCTAATCATAGTAATGGGAGTAATAGATTCCCAATCATCCGGATCGGATCGGTTCGGATCGGTTCGGCGAATAGCAGGAAAAATTGGGATAATAGACGTCAAACGTCTCGCGTGCCGCCAGTTAGGCGCTAATTCGGTGCGCGTGCCGCCAAATCGGCTCATAAACGGCTCGTGTGCGAAAACTTCGAAGTAAACAAAAATTGCCCTTATCAATTTTATTTTATTTATCAATTTTAACATTACAGAAAGTAGCAAATATTCAAATTCAGAGCCGAAAAATGCCGAGAATTCGTTTTAACGGCTTTTGTTCAAAACTCAATTATTTGAAAACATTGACCATTCCAAACCGATTTTTTGGATACTGAATTAAGATTTTATCCATTTTTCTGACCCCTTTATTTCCAAAAAGGCTCACATCCACAATATCGTTCTTCATTCTTTATGAAGTTCGTATGTCCATCGATAATTTTTGTGTGAATATTAAGATGGTACTAAGTGTCGCGAGATGTTATTGTGAAATCGTCTACAATAACAACATGTTATTGTAAATTATAATTTTTATGAAAAACAACATTAACAAAGACTCCGTGCTCATTCTGAAAAATTCTGTATTTCTACAAGCCTATATTCGAAAAACATGATGCCGGACTACGCAACAATGATGTAATTTTTCAAAACTTCAAACTTTTCAAAATTTTTCCCATTTTCAGCCTGATGATCTTCCTCTGTGTCTTCTTGGAAGCGCATATGATTCTTGACGAACATCGCCCGGACATATATGATTGGATTTGTCGAATGGCTTGTCTCTCTTCTCTTCTCTTAACTTTATTGACCTACGTGAGTTTTCAGCACCTCTCCTGAGATTTGTGACTTTTTCAGTGGTGCTTACGTCTTCAAAGAGCAGCTGATCAAGCTTCTGATTCCTCTGACGATAGTGGATATCATTCCGGAGAGGATGATGCATTCGACTCTTCGGATGATTCTTCATCAGATGCTTCCGATGCTTCCGATGCCTGCGGTGAGGATTCCCAAGATGGCGACGCTTTCCAAGATGCCTTCGAGAGCCCCCAATGGAAATAACAATAGAATTGACATTTTCTAAAAATGATACCCTAATTTTATTTCGTAAAATATATCGTTAATCCCTTTATTTTCACTATATTTAAGCCAATTTCAGAATTTTTCCATGACTTTTATATCCCATTTTTTTCCTGCTTTTTTGAAACAGGTTTTTTGCCACTTATGAATAAATCGATTGTTCTTTTCATTGATTTTTCTTCAAAATTCCACAGTGTTCCAAAAATTCCAGAAGCTTCCAGAAAATTCTTGAAAAATCCAGAAGCTTCCAGAAAATTCTAGAAGCTTCAAAAAAAATTCCAGAAGCTTCCAGAAAATTCCGGAATGCTCTACATAATTCCAGAAGCTTCCTGAAAATTCCAGAAAATTCCAGAATGTTCTAGTATATCGTTAATCCCTTTATTTTCACAATATTTAATCCAATTTTTGAATTTTACCATGAATTTTATATCCCATTTTTTTCGTGCTACATTCAAGCAGATTTTTTTGCTACTAATCAATAAATCGATATTTCCAATAATTGATTTTTCTTTAATTGGCGCTAATCACAATTATAAAATCTTTAGAATCTATTCACAAGTTTAAAAAAATTCTCAAAATTGTCGAAATTTCGAATTTGAATTTAATTTTTTCAAAACTATTCACACACAATTTCAAAAAATTATTTTTCGCTTTCAATCAACAGAAAAATAGCCATAAATCCACATTCTTTGCAGGAAAAAAAATTCGGTTTGATGAGAAAAGTGTTGAGAGCATCACTTGTTCACTTTCTCAGTGAGACAGTGTGCATTTAGAAAAGACGCAGAGACGAGTTTTTTGAGTTTCCCGGCACCAGGAACATATTACAACAACTCTTTTCATTTTCTCACAAAGCTGTATACTTGCCATTACGTTTTACTTTTCATTTTTGTCTCATTCTAATTGATATTTCAAATAATTATTTTTTAATTTTTCCAGATTTCTCCAACTTGGCTCTAAAATTCGGAATCTATAATTCCGATTTTTGTGATTGAATCAAATGTTGACATTTGAACTTTGAACGGTTTTTGGAGAAAAAGTTGTAAGTATTTTGCAACTTCGAAATATTTTAAATAATTTGGGAATTTCAGAACTTATGGATTTTCGAGAATAAGAACTAGAAGTATTTCTAGACATGGGGATCTAAATATGTTTAATCGATATTATTTGATCATCAACTTTGGTGGATAGAACCCTATATTCAGATAAGCCACAGATGTCATGTGACAAACGAGGTAATTCCTTTTTTCTGAAATGAAACTTGAAAATTTCAAAAAAGTTCCAAAAAACGATAAAATCTCGCATGTCCCAAATGGCCGAAGAACCGCGTATGGTTTTCTAGGCCATTTGTTTTCGGCTTAAAAAATATGTCCTATATTTCAACATTCTTGTGAAACTAGTTTTTTTTTAAATTATTTAAAAAAAAGTGTAAAAAGTGCAAAAAAAACGTTGTTTTCAAAAAAATAATAACAAATGGCCTAGAAAACCAAGCGCGTTTCTTCGGCCATTAGGGACATCTAAGATTTTTTTTTCTTTTTGAATTTTTTTTTCGCCATTTTCGATGTTTTCTTCATTCAACCAAGATATTTCTGAATGAAACATTCCGATAAACAACCAGCCAAGCCAAAGAGCAGCCCAAAAAGAGGCAAATGAAGAAACAAGAAATTTCAGAAACATCTAAAAACTGGAAAGAAACATGTGTGCTGAAATCCTACGAAATGGAAGAAGACTAATGGAAAAACATACGGTAATTGGTTAAAGAATATACAGATAAAATAAGTTCAAAATATCACAGAAGTACTAAACGACAAAGGGGAACCATTGAATGAAGGAGATAATAAGGACAAATTAACAAAATATGCAGCGGGAATTATAGCAGAAAAGCAAGAGCTAGACAGGTTAGTAAAGATACAGAGAACAGAAAACGCGGTATTTATTAAATCAGATAAATGAGATAGAAGCAGAGACAATCATTGGAAAGGAAGCTCAAAAGGATATAGAAGAGGTAAGAGAGCTCACAAAAAATGCCAAAATATAAGCAACAACAGAAGCAAATTAAGCAAGTTAGAAAATAGATTTGAGGATACTAGTAAATTACTGCTAGAAGTTTTCGGAGCACAATTAGTTAAAGAAAACTTTGAATTTGAAGAAATGGATTTAGAAAAGTTCTTGAGCTTAAAAACCCGACCAAAAAACATTTGAGAATATTCATTTAAGAAATATAGAATTACCAGAATTTGATGGCGAACCAGAAAACTGGAGAGAATTCTATGAACTCTTCACAGAACTAATAATCTTCGGCCACTAGGGGCATCTAAGATCGATATTTCTGAATGAAACATTCCGATAAACATTGTGGTTTTATTCTTAACCGATTAATTTTTATTTTTTAAATTTTTTAAAACTAAGAAAATTTGGTTTTCAGGCAAACGCATGCAATGGAATGTGCAGACTCAGATGGAAACGAACAATTCGGACTTCAAATTGAGAGTAAATCCTTGTGGATACAAACCGTATATACAGATCAGTCACCGCTGTCACGTTAAAAATGAAGTAATTCCTTTTATTTTCTGAAATTGGTGGTCATGAAAATTAGAAAAGAAGTAAAATATGGATATGGCGTTATTTTTTAAAATTAAAAAATAGTGAGTTTAAAGTAATCTTTTGAACTTGTCTTCAAAATATTGAAAATGAAGCTTCTTCATTCTTTTAGAGCACTTGAATCAAAAATCTTTTTAAAGTATTTTAAAAAAAAGTTTTTAAAGGAGGACAAAGGAGGACCAGGTTAGAAATTTTGCTTAACGGAGATCTGAGGAGGCGAAATAAAGGGTTTAAAATTGATAAAAGTATGAGTATTTATCAATAAATGAAGAAAAATTGAAAACTACGAAAAAAACGATAAAATCTTAGATGTCCCTAATGGCCGAAGAAATGCGTTTGGTTTTCTAGGTCATTTGTTATTATTTTTTTGAAAACAACGTTTTTTTTGCACTTTTTTCCTTTTTTTCAATAATTTTTAAATAACTAGTTTCACAAGAATGTAAGGACACATTTTTTAAGCCGAAAACAAATGGCCTAAAAAACCAAACGCGGTTCTTCGGCCATTAGGGACACTTTTTTTCCACCTTTTTTACACTTTTTCCCTCTTTTCCAATATTTTTCTCTGTTTTTATTCATTTTTCAATTTTTTTCGGAGGACTTTTTGCATTTGGGAGTCTGTTGCATCCGTTAGAAATCTCAGAAAAATGGGAAATAAATACGAAAAATTCCAAAAATCGGAAGAAACACGAAAACTTTGGGTTAAAATAAATATGACCTTTATTTGAACATCTTTGTGAAACTATTTTTTGCAAAAAATATTGAAAAAGAAGCTAGAAAATGCAAAAAAGTTGTTTTCTACAAAAAAATGGACTAGAAAACCAAACGCGGTTCTTCGGTCATTAGGGACATCTAAGATTTTATCGGTGTTTATTTCTTTTTGAATTTTTTTTTCGCCATTTTCGATTTTTTTGAATTTTTTAAATAAATAATCATACTTTTATCAATATTTTACCGTTTATGTCATCATCCTCTCAGGCCTCCTTTTTTTCGATCTGAAATTCAATTTTTATTAGCCTAAACTTTAGTGAAAATTCAAAAAAGGTTAATTTTTCTCAAATTTCTCAATTTTTTAATTCATAAATCAAGGGGAATCAAATATTTTCTTTCAATGTTTTTTCTTTTTTTTCAGAAATGCAAAAACGTTCGATTTTCGAAATTTCGACACGACTTCTCAACGGTACATGCTCTAATATGAGCTACATAAGCCTCGACCCTCTCGACATTGAAATATGCCACAAATAGTAATTTGAAATAAGTTTATTTTTTATTTTTCTCATCCTTCTGTTGACTTTTAGTGTTTTTAGAGCGTTTATTTAAAACTAGAATTTTTTTAAAGCTTTTGGAATTTTTTTTTAGAATTTTCTCCAAATTTTCTGAAGCTTCGGGGTTTTTTTGGAATTTTTTGGAATTTTTTGGTAGCTTCTGGAATTTTATTGAAGCTTTATCTTAACGCTTTCTCATATAGTATGATTTTTCTTTCTTTTTGATAAAATAAAAGTTGTTTTTTTTAATGTTTTATATTTTCCAACTACTAAATTTTTTTCATTTTCCAGATTTCTCAACTTCGATTTAAAATTGGTGCAAGGGTTTTTGGTTCTGAAACTTTTTTCAGAAATGAAGCAATCTTCATATTCTTCGAATTTTAATTTCTAAAAAAATAATAATTCTTAAAATATAAGACTAGCTTGATATTGAAGCTTTCGGTGGGAGGTAACGATTTGATTGCAAGTGCGCTCTAATGCAAATAGATCAATTTCGAGGAGTTCCGCAAAATTTTTGATTTTGGAAATTATTTGATTTAAAAAAATAGAATTTTGACAAAGTTTACCTATTTAAAAATAACTTTTTCTGGAAGTTAAAGGCACATAAGGGAACCCTGAATCGAACGTGGAAACTTTTACATTTTTGAGACCAAAGTTCGATTCCGGGTGCCCTTTTCTAGTTTTTTGCAAATTTTTCACTAGGTATATAAAATCGAATTTCAGATCGATTAGCAACATTTATAACCTAACTACATTCTTCCTTTAAAGGCACACTGCCAACTATTTTTTCGAAAAACACAACATTTGAATTTTCGAGATGATTTGTTTGTCATTTTTGAAATAATTCAAACTTTTTAAATTGATTATTTGTTTCTTCAAATCATTCAGTAAATTATCGCGTATTTTTTAAAGAAAAATTAGTTAATATGTCTCTGAAACGGAGAAAAAATCCAGTTTACTCGTAATACCTTAACAACTTTGGCGAACTTCAAAAAAATATCATTTTTGTATTCTTTATGGGACTCAATTTCAAAATTTTAATTTCAATTTCAAATTTTTTCTATATTTTGATACAGGATTCCAGAAAATGTTTTCATTCGTTGGTATCTCAAAATTTGCCAAATATGTAATTTTTTCATTTTGGGAACGTTCTATGGCCGACGAAAGGCAATGTGAGTTTCTAGGCCATATAAGGAAAAATACCGAAAGATGGCCTAGAAACCCAAAAGGAAATTTTATTTGGAAAATCATTCTTTGCAGGAAAAAAATCGATTTGATGAGAAAAGTGTTGAGATCGAGCGTCAATTGAAAAAAAAAAAGTGTGCAAAAAGAAAAGACTCAGCCCCAGAAACGTATCCAGATTTCTCCAACTTGGCTCTAAAATTCGGAATCTATAATTCCGATTTTTGTGATTGAATCAAATGTTGATATTTGAACGGTTATTGGAGAAAAAGTTCAGAAATGTAAGTTTTTTGCATTAAAACTTAAGTAATTCGTGAATTTCAGAACTTCTGGTTTAATTACTCACAAGTTAGGACCAATAAATGTGTTTTTTATAAATTTGAGTGTTTGTTGTTAAAATATTATTACTTCATGCTGAAAAACTGATACTCTGCGACGACTGGCCTGGTTTTCAACTCACATTGCATCTGACGAATTCCTTTCGGGAAAAAAATCCAATGATCCAGAAGTTTTAGGTCATTCCAGCAATGTTTCAAAAACGCAGAAACTCATATGAAACCTGTTATCCGAAAAAAAAACAATAGAATTCACTGGAATTCAAATTTTATTATTTTCTGGCCAACTCCAAAGTGTTTCATGCTTATATCACAAATTTTACTGAAATATTTAACTATATTAACACAAATGGTGCCAAGTAGGTTAGGAATAACTTTTAAAAATATTACAATTTTGGGTAACTAAAAATTTGGGTAAATAAACATTTAATTATTCGTCGGCTTTGATTGGGTCTTGAAATTTTGCGCTCCTGCCCCTGAAAGCTGTCTATTCCCTGAAACGAATGGTGAATTGGATAACGCTGGATTTTTTTGGTGGACAATTTGAGAAAAAAACTTACTTTTTAGAAAAATCTCCGATAATCGAATTTATTGATCTCAAGGTCGGTCATGCAGTAGCCGCTTTGTCCGGTTGTGGAGGTTCGCGCTCTTGGCCTTGGAATCCGTCCAAACAGTTCTCTGAAAAGAATCGTGGATTGGTTAACGTCCAAATTTATTTATTTTTTATTGGAAATTTTAGTGCTCAAAGGTGGAAAATTTAAGAAAAAAAACGTACTTTCTAGAAAAATCGCCGATAGCCGGTCCAATAATGGAAATTATCGATCTCAAGGTCGGTCATGCAGTAGCTGAAAAAATTCGAATAGAAAAATTTTTAGATGCGAGCGGTTGCGCTGCGGTCTTTTATTAGAAAATGGATGCTCCAAAAATGTTAACTTGGCAATATTAAAATCAAAAACTTTGAAACAATTTTCTTTTAAACATTTTATATGTCTTTAATTACTTAAAGACAGCTGTTCAGTTAATTTGACCCTGCCTGTTCTTAGTTTCAAAAATTAGAGCGTTCTCTCATTAGTAGAATGCAATTTATGCGAAATCACACCGATAAATACACGCGTCATAGCAGCGATCCAAAGTTGAAAAAATAAAAATTTGAATGCGCGCGTCAGTGTGAGTGCGACGCGGTCAGTGTCCGTGCAACGCGGTCGGAATTGGCGCGAAACACAATTATTTGAATTTGGCTACATATTGGTATTGTTCTTTGGACCACCTGGGTTTCCATTCGAATTTTGATTTTTTGCCTAGTATTTGGATCGTGTTAACTGACAAGCTGCCTTTAAAGGAGGACTTTATGCTGGTTATTCTCTTTTTTTTTAAATTTGCTTAATTGATTTGAAATTCAATTTTATATACCTAAGTGAAAAAAATATGCAAAAATTCAGAAATTAAGGCACCCGGATTCGAACTCTTAAAAATGTAAAACTTTCCACCAAAGTGGCGGCCAAGTTCGATTCCGGATGCTCTTTTCTACTTTTTTGCAAATTTTTCTACAGGTATGTAAAATTGAATTTCAGATCGATTAAGCTACATTCATATCCTACTCCAAAAAAATTGGAAAATTTGCAAACACTGTGAGTTTTCGCGACTTTTTTGAAATAGTAAATTTTAAGAGAAACATTTTGAAAACGGCACATCTTTTTTTTTTGATTTCAGCAACCTCACTATTTTAAAAACTTTTAATTGTATTCCTCAAAACAATAAATTCTTACCTTCCAATTCAATTAAACAATCCTTTTCACCTTCAATTCCGATAAAATCGATGAAATTACAGAAATGGGAATTATAGATTCCCAATTTCAGCCAAATTTGAGAGTTTTGAGAAGTCTGAAAAAATATTAGAGTGTAAAAAGGAATATTGAAAATAATTAAAGAGAAGTTAACTAAGAAATATGTCAATGTCAAAAAAGCAACGATCAATAAAAATGATAAAACAAAAACGAATGGCTCACACAAAAATGTGAAAATAAGTGCTAACAGTGTCGAATGGTATTTTTAAAGTGTAATGTTTTTGCATTTCTCTAAAATCTCTATTATGTGGAGTGCTCTCTAACTTTTTTCCACACCAGATGACAATGGTCTTTGGAGGCTTTTCGGTGGTTTTATGACAGGGGTATATGATTTCATGTGACATAGAAGTCATAATGCTACTCGGGCGGTGATGATTTGAGACTAAAGACTAGTAGATTCTTATTATTTTTTAGATGTGGTAAAATTAACTGTCAACCTGTCTTTAACTATAAATTGCGCTGAAAATCAGATGTCTTAAAATTCACGACAAAAAATCATGATTTTGAGAATCAAACCCCAGAAAATGTGAACGAAAGTTGATGAACGATTATTTGTTTAGGAAAGGCCAAAAGTTGAGACAAAGAAATGAATAATTCTTCAAATTGTAAAGATTATACTAACTGAAAGAAACTTCAATTTTTCGAAGGTTGTCGTCAGAAATTTAGGTTTGAAATAGGTTTCGAAATTAGAGATTTACATACCTCATTTCAGCTTCTGAAATCTAAAAGGAATGCGTCAATTTTCCAGGTCGATTTTATTTTCATTATTTTCTCTATTTTTATGAATTCAATAAATATATCAATTACTAATTGCAAACGTACTTCATAATAACAAAAAGTTTATTAAGGGAGCAAAGAAATACATAGAATTGAAGTATGGTCGGTGGATTTGGATGGTGGATAAAGAGGCATGTATTGTTCTTGCTACTTCCCTGTATTGTGCGCGTTTGCTATTCTGGAATTGGACTCAAAAGTGTTTTTTGCTTTATTTTGAGCACCTGAACTTTACTCACCTTTTTTGGGTCCTCCTTGTAGCATATGTCAAGTTTTCTGCGATGGTTACTTCGTTCAGCCAATTCAAATACCATCTTTTTCATTCTGCAATTCGAAAGTACTATATATATAGTCTAACTAAAATTCTGCAAACCTGGCCAGGAGATCGTTTCCTAAGATTATTTCGTAGGTACCTGGTCCATATGGAGTGCACTTATTCGATGTGAAATGAACAGTTTTAAAGCTGGACAGCAGTGGGCATTCCACAATAACGCAGGTAAATCTGGAACGATTCATTTTTTTTCTACTGAAATTTTTTGTCTCAATTTTATACGATTTTGTGGACTTTGAACGGATAAACCTTGCACTATCAAGTTTTTTGATTATAACTATTGAACAAAAATAGTTACGGAGATGGTTGACGGCTTACGTGATAGATCTCCTCTCTGGCTATCAATTGCCATATTTTTCAATTTTGAAAGCCTACAGTAACCCGGTGAAAAAATCAATAATTCAAATTAATATTGAGCCTGATTGAAAATTGGGCTTAAAACGCTTAGGAATTCAATTTTAAAAAAATATAACAATTAAGAATTAATTGTAAAAATAGTGATTTCAAAAAAAATTAGATTTTTAGAAAATTCCGACAAATTTATAAATATTTTTCAATAAACTTTGAAAAATTACATTTAAAAAACACACACCTTCAAAATCGATCCAAAATTCTGCTTTTTTTCAATTCCGATAAAATCGATGAAATTACAGAAATGGAAATTATAGATTCCCAATTTCAGCCAAATTTGAGAATGTTCTGAGAAGTCTGAAAAAAATTAGAGTAGTAAAATGTAGTTGAAAAAATTAATGAGAAGTTAACTAAGAAATATGTCAATGACAATACTGTCAAAAAAGCAGCGATCAATAAAACCGAGAAAACAAAAACGAATGGCTCACACAAAAATGTGAAAATAAGAGCTAACAGTGTAGAATGGTATTTTTAAAGTGTAATGTTTTTTCATTTCTCTAAATCTCTATTATGTGGAGTGCTCTCTAACTTTTGTCCACACCAGATGACAATGCTCTTTGGGGGCTTTTCGGTGGTTTTATGACAGGGGTATATGATTTGATGTGACATAGAAGTCATAATGCTACTGGGGCCGGTGTTTTGATGTGTGGAGCCGGCGTTTTGTTGTTTTAAATTGGACAACTAGTAGATTCATATGATAGAAATTAAATAATTTCTATGAAATTTAGCTCCATAAATGCTAACGAAACTTGTAGAAATGTCTATTGAAAATCAGAAGTCTTAAAATAAATGCACAAAGGAACAAACAATCAGGATTTTGACAATGGAAACCCAGAAAATGTGAACGTAAGAGAATGCCTTTGATGAATGATTATTTGTTTAGGAGTTTGAAAGGGCCAAAAGTTGAAACAAAGAAATGAATAATTCTTTTTAACGATTGGAAAGAATTGAAAAAAATCTCCAACTTCCGAAATTTTCTCGACTTTTAATTATAAATTCTATTATACTTTAAATTCATATCACTGTAATTTACATATTTTATCAGTTAAAAAAATCAAATAAATTTTTTACACATTTAATAAAATTAATAATATAATAATTTGAAGTTTCCGACGATGATTGTTGCTTTTCTGGCTCGTGAAAGTGCAACATTGATTCTCTGTTCCTAGAAATGCAGACGATGGTCGGTTATTTCCTTTTCTTGTCCTTGGACGCTTCATCTATTTGGATCGTGGCGATCGGTGGTTGTTTTCATCATTTTGTGAGCCTGAAAAAAATTCATGGCAGTTATGACTCACAAGGGAAGAGCACGAACTCGTTCTAAGAGATTTACATGAGACCTAGACCTATCTCATTAGAAAAAGCTCGTCCTGGAGGCTCAGTAACTGCAAATTTTAGCTACTAATATTGTTTTTTCAAGCATCAAAATTTTTCTACCATTAAGGGCTTATTTGTCCGGCTTTCCACGACGTCATCTAATTTAAAATAAAATTGACCGTCGTAGCTAAAAGTAACAAATTCTAATAAATAACCATATTATGCTCTATTTGTACGGTTCCTTCAGCGGCGCTGAAAATAAACGATGTCATCTCAGCCGCCAGGTTATGTTACAAGATTTATAAATACGGGGGTCTTTAAGGAAAAGGTCCACTAATTACCGGACCACCCAGGTTGTGACCTCGTCCTTTAGTCCCCCCATAATTCTCAAAAAAAGCTCCAAAATTCAAAATTTTTCAAATTTTCAGACTTTGAGACTCTATAACTTGCTCCCTTGCGCGTATTCGAAGTTAAAATTAGCAGCTTCTTAGCCTCCAGGCCGAGCTCTTTCTAATGAGAGGGTCTTATGTAGAACTCTGAGACCGAGTTGGTGCACAACCCAAAAATTGTCATCAATTTCATAAATTGTGTCTTACCTTGAAACTTTATCAAATATCCTCATAATTTTTCAATTTAGGGCACACAGCTAGTGGGAATTCTTGATTTTCAAACTCGACCAATTTCGAAAAATACCTCTTCTATTTCACAACCTAAAATCCAACATTATTTCTTGTCGAAAATTTAATTTTTTAACCACCTCCACATGTCCTAATGTACAATTATGATTGGGCACCTTGCACTCTATTGTATCCTCGTTGTCCGCATCCGTCGACTTCAAACTCATAGATGTTTACCGAGTTTGTAATCCTTGAAAAACGCTGAAATTTTATCATAATCCTTTTTATTTGGGTCTAATTTTAAGAAATCAAAAAGATTATTGAAAATGTTTCAAAATATATTTTTCAAAATTTTCAGAAAAAATACTCACCTTCAAAATTGATCCGAATATATATACTTTTTTGAATTTCAATTCCAATTATCGATCCAATTACAGAAATGGGAATTATAGATTCCCAATTTCGGCCAAATTTGAGAGTTTGGAGAAGTCTGAAAAAAATTCGAGTATAAAAAGTATTGTTGAAAATAATTAATGAGAAGTTAACTAAGAAATATGACAATGTCAAACATTGTCAAAAAAGCGACGATAAATAAAAATGATAAAGCAAAACGAGGGCTCAAAAAATGTGAAAATAAGAGCTAACAATATCGAATGGTATTTTTAAAATGTAATGTTTTTGCATTTCTCTAAATCTCTATTATGTGGAGTGCTCTCTAACTTTTTTCCACACCAGATGACAATGCTCTTTGGGGGCTTTTCGGTGGTTTTATGACAGGGGTATATGATTTCATGTGACATAGAAGTCATAATGCGACTAGGGGGCGGTGATTTGATGTGAAAGACTAGTAGATTCCTATTTTTTTGTAAGATAAATATCACAGAAGTTGGAAAAAAATAGAAGGAAACCTAAACGGAGGCTCGTTGATTTTGATTTTTCTTTTCACTGTTTTTTTGAAACTCTAACTATTAAAGGAAGGCATTACAGAGGTAACTAATGCAACTGGGTTGAAAATAGACTTCATTCTCATTCCAAATCTGTTTTTAAATTGTTCTAAAACCACCTAGAAGCCGAGAAAATGCGCTTCAAAACAGTGGCCTAGAAAAAATTTGCCAGGCGAAAACTAGTCCGCTGTCATTATTACGTGAAAAATCCGAAAAAAATAGAAGAAACTCTAAACTCCTGAGATTTGTAGTTTTTAAAGCATAATAATTAAAATTTTAATGTTAAAAATGCCTAAAGTCGTTTTTTTTTCTATTTCATTGCTTTGAAGCTTATTTTCTTGGCTTCTAGGTGGTTTTGGAAAATTTTAAAACAGATTTGGAATGAGAATAAAGTCTATTTTCATCACAGTATCATTTGGCAGCTCCGTAATACCCTCCTTTAAAAATGGAATCTTAAAAATGTCAGAAAGGGGTTTACTTTAAAGCTCTTATAAAAATTATTTAGATTCTATTAAAGTCACAGTTAACCCCAAAAAAATGCGAACGAAAGTTGTAGAAATGCATTGATGAATGATTATTTGCTTACTAATTTGAAAGGCCAAAAGTTGGTTCTATACAAGACAAAGAAATGGGTAATTTTACTAAAATTTGAGGAAAAAATCAATAAATTCCAATTTTCTCAGAAATTGTAGAAAATGAAGATCAGAATAAATACCTCTTCAAATTAGATCACTAGGAATTTCAGTTGGAAAAAATTAAGCAATTTTTTTTTCTTTTAAAAAAATCTGAAATCTAATCTGAAACCTGCAAGCTGGGTCCAATCGATTTCAAAACAACTTTACTGGCTTAATTTTTTTCAAATAAACCCCCTATTGTCAAAAAATGTATATTCTCAATCTCTACAAACATTGTATAAATCCTCATGTTACTCACTTCTATTTCTGATGGCCTTATACTCTTGCGGGTATATGGGTCTTTGTAACATTCAATTGATTGTAAATTATTCATCCGGTTCTTTCATTTTTTTTTCATTTTTTGTTATGATTATATGTTTCAATTGAATTTAAATAAATAAAATAAACCTAAAAGTAAATTTTAAAAATTAAAAAATTGTCAAATTTAGATATTGGTCGAAAAAAGCAATTCAAATTGTGTGCAAGGGATCCGGGGACTTTCAGGCCAGTTAGTAATATTCATTATTTATTGAACTGAATCAAATATTTACAAAATAATTAACGCATTTATTAGCTTAAACAGCAATGTAGACATTTCATCAGATTATGAAACCGTTTGATTAAAATGTTTGTCGGATTGATTTATTGCGCAATTTTCCAGCTTAACTTTTAAAAATGATCCGGACGCTGCTCATTGCATGATGTTGCTCGAGTTTTCACTTTCATATTCACACGAGGAAGTCTTCAAAATATCCTATTTATATTTTTTTCGACGACCCAAAGGCGGTATTTCTGATGGCTCTGAAAACTTAAAAAGAACTTTACTTTTAGCTACTTTCCGTTTCAAACACTTTTCTTTATTTATTTATTAAAGAAGGACTTTATGGAGATAATAAATGTACCTTTAATGAAAATAGACTTCATTCTCATTCCAAATCTGTTTTTAAAATTGTCGAAAACCACCTAGAAGCCGAGAAAATAAGCTTCAAAAAAATGGCCTAGAAAAGTGTGCCTGTGGACTAGTTTTCGCAGGTGGCCACTTTTCTAGGCCATTGTTTTGGAGCTCATTTTCTCGGCTTCTAGGTGGTTTTAGAAAATTTTTAAAACAGATTTGGAATGAGAATGAAGTCTATTTTCATCCCTGACACATTCATTAGCTCCATAAAGTCTCCCTTTAATCATAAAATTTTGTAATCTAAAAATCACTAATTTTTTTCAAATTTCAATTTTTATTCTACTTAAAAGTGATTTTGAACGTTTTTGATTTTGAACGTCCATTAATTTTAAGAAAAATTTGAAATTTAAGTTTTTTGAGCAATTTCTATAATACTTTTCCTAAAAAACAAGAAATTCTTACCATCCAAATCTGTAAATTCAA
Organism: Caenorhabditis virilis; assembly: GCA_964036255.1. Lineage (NCBI taxonomy): Eukaryota > Metazoa > Nematoda > Chromadorea > Rhabditida > Rhabditidae > Caenorhabditis > Caenorhabditis virilis. The sequence continues at coordinate 15,712,518 of OZ038415.1, read as the reverse complement.
AAATCCTTTTCAATTCCGATAATCGATCCAATTACAGAAACGGGAATTATAGATTCCCAATTTCGACCAAGTTTGAGAAATATCTCTGAAAAATTGAGATTATTTACGAAAAGCATATTTTTTTAAAAAAAGAATAAAGAAAAACGAATGGGTCAAAAAAGTGCAGAATGAGAGCTAACAGTGTCGAATGGTATTTTTAAAGTGTAATGCTTTTGCATTTCTCTAAATCTCTATGATATGGAGTGCTCTCTAACTTTTTTCCACACCAGATGACAATGCTCTTTAGGGGCTTTTCGGTAGTTTTATGACAGGGGTATATGATTTGATATGGCATAGAAGTCACAATGCCACTGGGGCAGATGGCAGACCGTTTCAGAGCTTTTGTGGGGGTTTTAAAGGCATCGCTTCAGTTAATAGTATCCGAAAAGAAAAATATAAATTAACATGGGGGCCCATGAAGTCGATAAAACAATACCACTATGTGGCCAAATTCAAATAATTGTGTTTCGCGCCAATTTCGACCGCATTGCACGATCCGGCGCGCATTCAAATTTTTATTTTTGCATCTTTGGACCGCTGCGTGTATTTAACGCTTTTTTTCGTATAAATTGCATTGTACTAATTAGAGAACGCTCTAATTTTTGAAATTGAGATCAGGTAGGGTCAAATTAACTGAATACTGTAGAAACAAACCGATTCCAAACGCGCTCTACTGACAAACCTCGGTAGATGTCTTTAATGAGACTGTAATAAAAATGGAAATTTGTATTTTCAAATTAATGCTTCGATTTATTTAATTTAAAGACTTTTGAAGATTTTCGGTGGTTTTATTGCAAATGACATAGTAGAGACGGCTTGGGAATATCGGAGATATTGTTAGCTTTTTGCATTTTTTTAAATTGAATTCTTAAAATTAATTCACTTAAATTGATGATTAATTTAATAATTTTAATTGTTAATATGTCTCAAAAAATATGGAAATTTTGAATTGTCACTCATTATGACACTTTTGATTGTCATTTGGTTAGCGGCCCTGACTTTTGTCCGCATTATTAACTGTCCTTCATTTGTACATCTTTGTGAAACTATTTTTTTACAAAAAAATTATTGAAAAAAAGGCAAAAAGTGCCAAAAAAGCTTTTTTGCCATTTTCAATTTTCTTTGTCATTTATTGATAAACAATCAAACCCAATATTTCTGAACAGTCTTAAATCAGATTTTTGGTCACATGACATTGCGTTATCAGTCGTATGTATTTTTACAATTTTTCAATTTTCGTATCATTTTATTCAACACCACTCGATTTTTAACATTTTTGTTTGTATATATGAGTTTTTACAGGATTTTTCTCAAACTTGGCTGAAATTGGGAACCTATATTTCCCATTTCCGTGATTGAATTGATCTAAAATTGAGAATTGAAAATGTGTGGAAGAAAATTGTTACTTGGTGAGTTTTCTTGGATTAGGATCGGAGCACAATTTTTCAAAAAAATCCGATTTTCAGAAACAATAATCAAAAAGATGGAAGTTCGCAAGTTCTGAACCATGACTATGATTCCAAAGGAGGCGAACGATGAAGATAATTAATAGATAGAAGAAGATAACCAGTGATATTCATCTAAGGAAAACAACGATCAACATGATTTATTTGGATTTAAAAAAAAATTATTAAGTGCTTCGTTTTTCAAAGTTCTGTTCATTTTTACCCTTTTTTCCCGGATACGGTACATTGTGGTGAAGACGAGGGGATCTTTTATTTGAATATAAATTATTTTTTTAGAATCATAATAAATATTACATAAATACTTATTAGGAAAGACATTTTAACACAAGAGAGAGTCCTGAGATATGCCCTTCGATGAAAAAAGTGTAATTTTAAAACGAGCCCGCAAAAAATGAGGCAAGCGCAACTTCTAAAAGAATGAACCATAATAAAATTAACGTATTGTCATCTCATTATTGTCGACTCAAGTATTCTTGATCATTGCGTACGGAAGGCTGCTCAACCTCACAGACGCTCCGCACGCACGCGACGCGGTGGCCGACACGCAGCACACTGGAAAATTTGAAACTTCATCTTTTTTGCGAATTTTCCAGTGTGGTGAGCGCGTCGCGTGCGTGCGGAGCGTCAATGATGTTGGAATTTTTTAAATTGGTGCCTGCATCGTTGCTGATAAAGGATCCGTTTTCAAAAACTTCAAAGATAAAGGTTACCTATGGTTTTTGAGCCCAAAGTTTGAAAATTTGCAAAGATCAAAATTTGAAGAGCTATAACTTGGCTTAAGCTAAATATTTCTTGTTGAAATTTTGAGGTTTTCATATTGTCAACTCAATTCGCAGCCTTCCGAACGCAATGATCAAGAATAATTGAGTTGACAATATTGTGAGCATTCTAAGGCAACGAGCCAAATTTTCGAAAAATCTACCAACATTAAAAATCAGGTAATTATTGAGACACTTAAGAATTTGTTATAAAAAATCGCTAGAAAATTTTTAAAGAACTTTTTTAATGAATTTTTGGTTTCTATAGGCTTTCCGAAAAATAAATATAAACCTACATTGTCGGTCAGAAATGATAGCTGCAATAAAAACGACAAGTGAATTAAATGCGGATGCATCCGAAAATTGTTATTTTTTCACGTAGGCTGATTGGTTTTGTAGAGCATAAGGAAATGAGCAATACGGTGTTTTGGCTAGTTTTCACAGGAGAAGTTATTGGATTTTCAGTTTATTTTTTATTTTAAATAAATTTAGAAATGGCCGAAACGACGACTTTTTCGAGTAAGTCTGTTAAATTTAATTTTCAGATGAGCAGAACGCTGCATCTTCGACCTCAGATGAAAAAGAAGAGGAAGGCTGAGCCGTGGGAAAGGAGCCAAAGGTTTTAACACTTGTTGATTTGTCATGTTTTGTGTTGATTTTTTAATAAAACTTATTCATAATAAAACGTTTATTATTAGAAAAAATCAATAATTTATTATTTTCAAATAATTACCAATCTATTCAAGGTTAATCCCATGGACGCAAGAACCAACCACAAAAGACTGGAAGCTTCTTTCCGCATGATTGAACAACCTTCTGACCAGACTTTGTAAGTGCCAAACACTCATTTCCTCTCTTTTCACCAATCCAAGCATACTCAAAAGGCCACGGAGTCATCAAATTTCTCATTTGTTCGATTTCAGAGCCGTCAGCAGGTTTATGTACATCTGTTGTATACAACCAACATAAATCATCCGCTTCTCCTCGATCTTTTGGAAACTCGAAAAACGTGAAACAGTTATTTAGTGTAGATGTAGTCCATCTTGTGTAACATATTTCGCGGTACAATGGAGAAATAGCGTGCTCTTGTGTAATTTCACAAATGATTGGTGCTCGATATGCATCTGACATTTCGAAAATCTGTGGCTTTGGCCTGAAATGCACTTATTTGGCTGAATTTAAAAAAAATCAAAATAACATACTTAAAAACAATTGATGTACTATATTGTGAATCACACGCTTCTTTTGGGAACCACATGTCTAGCCATTCTAAGTAATACATGGTCATTCTGGTAAACCCGGACCGCATCATAAACTCCCTGTGAATCCTTATTGAAAACGGTTTGTAGCATTTTTCTTGGCGACGGTTTTGTGGGACATCGCGTTGGCCTCCGATTCGAATAAAATGCGAGAATTTATCCAAATACGGAAGAACAACAGGGATGTTGTCGGGAAAAAAAGCTTGTTTGAGGGAATCTTCATTCAGGAATGGTTTGAAGTACCTTGCACAAACGGTGTCATAGTCCTTGATATCCCCCCTTCGTCTGGAAAAATTGAAATTCAGAAATTCTTAGTTTATTTTCACAACTTACGCATGGAGATTCGTCTGATAGAAGATGGTATCAGACCAAATTAGTGGCAAGTTCAAGGGTTTCACAAGTTCAGGTATGTTTCCATCTCCCATCATTTTTCCCGGTTTTGTACAAATTACCATAGACTTCTTATTTGGGTCGATTGGAATGATTGACATGAATCGGACATGGAGAATTGGTGCAGAATTGAAAACCATTGCACGTGCTGATCCTGATGCAGGTTTTGCCATGGGATTACGACCAATCAATCGACCATCCACATCCGAATCCATCAACCAAATTGTAGACAAATCGAAGGATATTGAAAGCATCTCTGGCACATCTGGTCGACTGTATTGGTAGAGTTCAGCTCCGTCATCGATGCATTTGGTTACAGCTTCGGATTTTGTCATTGGTCTTCCATTGTCCATCAATTTGTAACAAACTCCGTATAAGTTGGTCCATCCGGATTTGCATATATGGTTCAATTGTGCCACGCATGTTACTTCCTTGTCTGACCTTGCGGAAGAAACGAAATGTTGCGGTACCCAATCCCTGCAGTATTTGTCAGCTTGTTCTTGATTTGCTGTTGAAATCCGGAATTTCACTGTACATGTGGCTCCTTTTTCCTGTAATAAAGTACTCTGTGAAATTGCCTTATTATAAAGAGTAGTACCTTTTTGCTCTTTGCTCCAACATATGCGCCTTGATATCTTGTGCAATATTCATTGAACGATTCATCGTTTTTGAATACCTCTTCACATTGTACAATTATTGATTGAATCCCGATGAACATGAGAAGCAATCTTATCATTGAAAGACCGGTCATTTTATTCATCGAATAATTCATAAATGATGGTTAGAAACTGCGAGATCTTCCATCTTATATAGAAACATTTTCCACGTTTATTTATTTTCCAGCTCATACAAGATTTTATCTTGTTGACAATTTTTTATGAGCGTCATTTTTTTGATAAATTTGATTTTTTTAAATCGGAAAATCAATTTTTTTTTGAATTTCCGCAAAATTTGAAACAAATTAAAAATCACTGTAAATTTTTGCAAATTTTTTATTTCAAAAATGCTTGAAAACTATTCCTTAGAGCAACGCAACGACAAAGCTCAAAAAAATTTGAAAATGTAACATTTTCGCTAATCCTTAAAATTATGGAAGTAATCCTTAAAATTATAGAAATCTACAGTAATCCGGAAAATTTTTTAAAAATCTACAGTAGTCCGGAAAAATATGCGAATCTACAGTAGTCCCGGAAATTATTAAAATCTACAGTAATCCACAGAAAATTAAAAATATCTACAGTAACCCAGAAAATTTAAAAATCGATTGAAAAATATAAAAATCTACAGTAATCCTTAAAATTATGGAAAGCTAAGGTAATCCGGAAAAATATACGAATCTACAGTGAAATTCTTAAAATCTACAGTAATCCACAGAAAATTAAAAATATCTACAGTACCCCGGAAAATTTAAAAATCTACAGTAATCCTTAAAATTATGGAAATCTACAGTAATCCGGAAAATTAATTATGAAAATCCACAGTATCCTGAGAAAAAATTTTCATAGGCAAGTGTTAAACCCGCGCTTATATACTCACCTCCTATTTCAAGGAACTTTGAGCCCATGTTTCACCGGCTCACAGGTCGAACCGGCAGAATTTTAAAACGGATTCTAGACCTAGCTTTAAAGCTCTATCGAATGGTATAGGTCTCAACTCGATTGGCGATGGTGACTTCGCGCACTTCCGTTGTAAATTCGATCAGAAAATCGATAAAATTTGTAATTCTGTATTGATTTGAAAATTGGAAAATATTTCAATTTTTGATAAATTTGATTATCATTTCCTTCGTCATGATAACTAAAATTTCTCTTTCGTAGCTGTTTTACAGGGAGGTATTTACAAATATTTATTAGGAAGTGCGTTGGGTATTGAAAGAAATTATTTATATCTCGCGATGACGATTCTTTGGCGACAAAGAATGGATGGGCGAGGCCCATTCGTGGTCCATTCATAGTCCGCAGTGGAAGATACATTGTTTGGCAGCTTGGTTTCGGCTTTGGCGGCTTCGCATGAACGGCTTTGCTGGAGCGGCTTGGCTTGAACATCTTGACTTGGTCAGCTTGGCTTTGGCCCATTGGCCTCTTTCTATGACGTTTATGCGGAGTACTTAAATAATTTTTAAAAGTCCATTTTTAACTTTGGACTTCTCATTTTTTTCCTCGCGTAATTCCTCACGTATTAATGCTCGCGTTTTCGCTAGTTTTCGCAACGTGGACACTTTTTCTAGGCCATTGTTTTGAAGCTTCTTTTCTCGGGTTCTAGGTGGTTTTAGAAATTTTTAAAAGCAGATTTGAAATGAGAATGAAGTCTATTTTCATTTAAGGTACATTTATTAGCTCCGCAAAAAAATGCTAAGCTAGGTAATTTAAAAAAAAAATGTAATGGATTTGTGAACGAACAACAGAAACAATTAATCAATCAATAATTTATTATTTTCAAATAATTACCAATTTATTCAAGGTTGTCCCCATGGACGTAGGTGCCAACCACAAAATACTGGAAGCTTCTTTCCGCATGATTGAACAACCTTTTGGCCAGACTTTGAAAGTGCCAAACACTCATTTCCTCTCTTTTCACCGATCCAAGCATACTCGAACGGCCACGGAGTCATCATATTTCTCATTTGTTCCAATTCAGAGTTGTCAGCATTTGTATGTACATCTGTTGTATACAACGAACATAAATGATCCGCTTCTCCTCGATCTTTTGGAAACTCGAGGAACGTGAAACAGTTATTTAGTGTAGATGTTGTCCATCTTGTGTAACACCCTTCGCGATACAATTGACGAACATAGTGCTCTTGTGTAATTTCACAAATGATTGGTGCTCGATATGCATCTGACATTTCGAAAATCCATGGCTTTGGCCTGAAATGTCCTTTTTTGGCTGAATTAAAAAAAATCAAAATAACATACTTAAAAACAATTGATGTACTATATTGTGAATCACACGCTGCTTGTGGGAACCAAAATTTAAACCACTGTACGTAAGTCATGACCGTTCTGGTAAACCCGGACCGCATCATAAAATCATTTTGAATCTCCAAGGTTTTTTCCGAACCGTGATAATTTGGGAACATATTGAAGCATCTTTCTTGGCGACGGTTTTGTGGGACATCGCGTTGGCCTCCGATTCGAATAAAATGCGAGAATTTATCCAAATACGGAAGAACAACGGGAATACTTCCGGGAAAGAAAGCTTGTTTGAGGGAATCTTCATTCAGGAATGGTTTGAAGTACATTGCACAAATGGTGTCATAGTCCTTGATATCCCCCCTTCGTCTGGAAAAATTGAGGAAATTGAGGAAAAAAGATTTTTTCAAAAGAAATTCTTAGTTTATTTTCACAACTTACGCATGGAGATTCGTCTGATAGAAGATGGTATCAGACCAAATTAGTGGCAAGTTCAAGGGTTTCACAAGTTCAGGTATATTTCCATCTCCCATCATTTTTCCCGGTTTTGTACAAATTACCATTGACTTCTTATTTGGGTCGATTGGAATGATTGACATGAATCGGACATGAAGAATTGGTGCAGAATTGAAAACCATTGCAAATGCTGATCCTGTTCCGGGTTTTGCCATGGGATTCCGACCAATCAATCGAGCATCCACATCCGAATCCATCAACCAAATTGTTGACAAATCGAAAGTTATTGAGAGCATCTCTGGCACATCTGGTCGACTGTATTGGTAGAGTTCTGCTCCGTCATCGATGCATTTCGTTTGAGCTTCGGATTTTGTCTTTGGTCTTCCATTGTCCATCAATTTGTAACAAACTCCGTATAAGTTGGTCCATCCAGATTTGCATATATGACTCACTTGTGCAACGCATGTTACTTCTTTGTCTGATCTTGCGGAAGAAACGAATTGTTGCGGCACCCAATCCCTGCAGTATCTGTCAGCTTGTTCTTGATTTGCTGTTGAAATCCGGAATTTCACTGTACATGTGGCGCCTTTGTCCTATAATAAAGTACTCTGTGAAATTGTCGTCTTATCAGAGTAGTACCTTTTTTGTCTGTGCTCCAACATACGCTCCATTATATCTTTTGCAGTATTCATTGAACGATTCATCGTTTTGGAATACTTCTTCACAGTGTACAATTATTGATTGAATCCCGATGAACATGAGAAGCAATCTTATCATTGAAACACCGGTCATTTTATTCATCGAACAATTCATAAATGACGGTTAGAAACTGCGAGATCTTCCATTTTATATACACTCATTTTCCACGTTTATTTATTTTCCAGCTCATACAAGATTTTATCGTGTTGACAATTTTTTATGAGCGTCATTTTTTTGATAAATTTGATTTTTTTTAATCTGAAAATCAATTTTTTTTTGAATTTCCGCAAAATTTAAGCGAATAGTTCTGTGTCTAAGCGAATTAATTATTTACATATGGACCTATGCAGAAACTAAAATTGCTGCAAAAAATTGCTGCAAAAAATTGCAAAAATTTGCAAGAAATGTCAAGAAATGTCAAAAAATAGGGGGGTGGGGAGACGCCATTTTTTGCAGCACGATTTACGAGATCGCTGCGAGATATATTGATAATTCGTACGTATGCGCCTTTAAAGTTGTAGATTTACGAGTCAATTTTTATCGATTTTTTAAAATCTGAAGCGAATATCGCGAATTTCTCAATAAAAAAAAAACGAAAGATTAACAAAATGGAAATGGTTCGACAATCGACAAAAATGTACGTGATGAAACCGGAGTCGCATGTCCTTATTCCACTGGAAAAGAGTTCAGAGAGAGTTTGATGGAATTCGTGTTAAATTTCAATTCTTAACGTACATGAGTGTTTCGTTCAATGCTTGAATCGTCGCTTTCTGTCATTTCTAAAAAAAAACAACACCTTTTAATCACTTTTTCAATAGAATAATCAAAAAAAACTTTAAAATCGATAAAAATTTACTCGTAAATCGACAACTTTAAAGGCGCATACATACGAATTATCAATATATCTCGCAGCGATCTCGTAAATCGTGCTGCAAAAAATGGCGTCTCCCCCCCCCCCCCCCCCTATTTTTTGACATTTCTTGACATTTCTTGCAAGTTTCTGCATTGAATTTCTTGCAATTTTTTGCAGCAATTTTAGTTTCTGCATAGGTCCAATAGGTCAAAAAGTGGTTAAATTCTGTGTTTTGAGCTTAATTTTTAGAAGGGCAGAAGGGCGAAATTATGAAGTGATTATGAAGAACTGTAAAATATTAACTTAAAGGATTTTTTGAAAGCTTTTAAAGTTAAATTTAAATCCTTTAAAACAACTTGATTTGTGCTGAAAATCTGAAGAAATTTGAAAATTCTAGTTTTCTGATACATTTTTTCAGTTCTTTAGAATTTTTAAATTTTTAGCCTTAACTTGAATTTTAGATTTTTCAGTTCTTGCAATTTTCTGAGAAAATTCTGAAAACGAATTGAATAAATAAAATATCTTTCTTCTTACTAAGCGAATAGTTCTGTGTGTGTGTACCAGCATTTCTCATGAATAACTTTTTGACCCCTCGACCGATCTTTCCCATACTTGGCATATCGTCATGCCTCTCGGAGCGCTTCACAAAAATACTGTTTGGATCTCGCGTTACTGTAGGATTACTGTAGCTACAGTACTACAATTTTTTTCACGTTTTTTTCAAAATGGTCGGATCGAGACCAAACTTTCATGGTAACATCTTTGAAGTATTGTAAGGTCACTGTGAAAATTTGGTGCGGATTACTGTAGTATTACGGTAGTTACCGTAACCTAAAGTTAGCGTTTGTCTCTGTTTCTCTTCATTTTACACACTATTTCTCTCACTACCGCCGCGTAGCGGCGTTAAAAGGCTGGTTTATTATTAGTTGTTTACAAAATCTGTTATATAAACGTGAAAAAACCTCAGTCATAAAATCGACACGCCACGCGTGAGGACAATGGGAAGGGTTGCGTTGCGTTGTCTTATTATCCCTCACCATACACTATTTCGCAAAATAGGGAATTTCATGTTTATGAAGCCGATTTTGTGAGACAATAATACCTAAACACGAAAAAAGCTCATTGGAAAAAGTTCGGCCACGTGGCCACTTTTTCTAGGCCATTGTTTTGAAGCTCATTTTCTCGGCTTCTAGGTGGTTTTAGAAAATTTTAAAAACAGATTTGGAATGAGTATGAAGTCTATTTTCATTTAAGATACATTTATTATCTCCGTAAAGTCCTCCAAAAAATAAAAAATGTAAAATTTTCGCTTTTAAATAAAACAAATATCTACAGTACCCCAGAAAATTTAAAAATCTATAGAAAAATATAAAAATCTACAGTAATCCGGAAAATTAATTATGAAAATCTACAGTATATTGAGAAACTAAAATATCTCCAGTATCCCAGAAAAAATAACCAGTAATCTACAATTTATTTTTTGATTTTCATTTAAAACAGTAAATTTTCTGTCACGAGTGTTTGGTCAGGGGGGGGGAGTTACGGCTTGTAAACGGCTCGCGTGCCAATTACAAGCCGTTTACGCGCCAAAGTGGTGGCACGCGAGCCGTTTAAGAGATAATGTCTGAGTCGCTTTACATGTAACATGTTAGTACGTGCCCTAGGCCGAATAATTGAGCTATCAACTTGAAACTTCGTATGTGAGTGCGGTAGGGGTCAAAGATTATTTTCGTACCACAAAACCTGTGAAGTGTCCCGGCGTTCGGAGGGAGCTCCCCGTTCTGTCTTACAACTTTAATCAGCTATAACTTTTCTCATTTTTCGAGCTACGAGCAGATATGTATATTATTAGAAAGCTCTCATTATGTTCTACAACTTTATTGTTAACAATAAAACGCAAAAATAAAATTTTGAGTATGAAAATGTTGAAAATAGAAAATTGAATTTAGTTTTTCATAATTTTCAAATGAAAAACCCCCTTTGGCGGTATAAAAAATATACCTGTAGAAAATGATTTTTCCTATCGAATGATATTTGCTCAAAAACGTTTCTGTTGTTTCAAAAAATGAGCAATTATGATGTTTACGATATAAAATTGGCAAAAAAAAACGCAAAAAATTGTTTTACAAAATTTTTCGAAAAATTGACCAAAAAAAAGTCATCGAAAATTTTCAAAAAAAAATTTTTCCGATTTTTCTAACAAAAAATGGCTCGAAATGAAAGAAAATAATAAAAACGACCATTTAATTTTAAATTTGAAACAAAAAGCTCAATTTGAAGATATTTACAGCTCATATATATTTGGATTTTTTTCAAGAAAATGAAGTTTTTTGAAAAAAAACGAAAAAATCGATAAAATTTGTAATTCTGTATTGTCAACTCAATTATTCTTGATCATTGCGCTGGGAAGGCTGCTCAACCTCACAGCCGCTCCCGCACGCACGCGGCGCGGCTGCCGACACTCAACACACTGAAATATTGGCGGGAACGTGAATTTTTCAAATTTTCCTTTTTGCGAAGCGGCTGTGAGGTTGAGAAGCCTTCCCCCCGAACGCAATGATCAAGAATAATTGAGTTGGCACTATTGATTTGAAAATTGGAAAATATTTCAATTTTTGATAAATTTGATTTTTTCAAATCTGAAAATCGATTTTTTTAAATTCTTCGCATTTCCGCAAAATTAGAAACTGTTTAAAAAACAATTGAAAAATATTCCTAGAACAAATTGGCCGAACTTCTTCCTATGACGTTTTTCGTATTATAAAACACATTTAAAAGTCCATTTTTAACTTTGGGCTTTTCATTTCTTTTTTCCTCGCGTAATTCCTCACGTATTAGCGCTCGCGGACTAGTTTTCGCAATATGGAAACTTTTTCTAGAGCATTGTTTTGAGGTGTGTTTTCTCGGCTTCTAGGTGTTCTTAGAAAAATTTAAGAAGTAAATTGGAATGCGTATAACATTTTATTTTTTATTTTCATTTAAGGTGCATTCATTAGCTCCGTAAAGTCCTCCTTTAAATGGATTTGTGAACAACAGCAACAATTAATCAATCAATAATTTATTTTTTTCAAATAATTACCAATTTATTCAAGGTTGATCCCATGGACGTAGGCGCCAACCACAAAATACTGGAAGCTTCTTTCCGCATGATTGAACAACCTTCTGACCAGATTTTGAAAGTGCCAAACACTCATTTCCTCTCTTTTCACCGATCCAAGCATACTCGAACGGCCACGGAGTCATCATATTTCTCATTTGTTCCAATTCAGAGTTGTCAGCATTTGTATGTACATCTGTTGTATACAGCGAACATAAATGATCCGCTTCTCCTCGATCTTTTGGAAACTCGAGGAACGTGAAACAGTTATTTAGTGTAGATGTTGTCCATCTTGTGTAACACCCTTCGCGATACAATTGACGAACATAGTGCTCTTGTGTAATTTCACAAATGATTGGTGCTCGATATGCATCTGACATTTCGAAAATCCATGGCTTTGGCCTGAAATGTCCTTTTTTGGCTGAATTTAAAAAAATCAAAATAACATACTTAAAAACAATTGATGTACTATATTGTGAATCACACGCTGCTTGTGGGAACCAAAATTTAAACCACTGTACGTAAGTCATGACCGTTCTGGTAAACCCGGACCGCATCATAAAATCATTTTGAATCTCCAAGGTTTTTTCCGAACCGTGATAATTTGGGAACATATTGAAGCATCTTTCTTGGCGACGGTTTTGTGGGACATCGCGTTGGCCTCCGATTCGAATAAAATGCGAGAATTTATCCAAATACGGAAGAACAACGGGAATACTTCCGGGAAAGAAAGCTTGTTTGAGGGAATCTTCATTCAGGAATGGTTTGAAGTACAATGCACAAATGGTGTCATAGTCCTTGATATCCCCCCTTCGTCTGGAAAAATTGAGGAAATTTTAATTTTAATTTTTAATTTAATTTAATTTTAATTAAAAATTGAGGAAATTGAGGAAAAAAGATTTTTTCAAAAGAAATTCTTAGTTTATTTTCACAACTTACGCATGGAGATTCGTCTGATAGAAGATGGTATCAGACCAAATTAGTGGCAAGTTCAAGGGTTTCACAAGTTCAGGTATATTTCCATCTCCCATCATTTTTCCCGGTTTTGTACAAATTACCATTGACTTCTTATTTGGGTCGATTGGAATGATTGACATGAAACGGACATGAAGAATTGGTGCAGAATTGAAAACCATAGCAAATGCTGATCCTGTTCCGGGTTTTGCCATGGGATTCCGACCAATCAATCGAGCATCCACATCCGAATCCATCAACCAAATTGTTGACAAATCGAAAGTTATTGAGAGCATCTCTGGCACATCTGGTCGACTGTATTGGTAGAGTTCTGCTCCGTCATCGATGCATTTCGTTTGAGCTTCGGATTTTGTCATTGGTCTTCCATTGTCCATCAATTTGTAACAAACTCCGTATAAGTTGGTCCATCCAGATTTGCATATATGACTCACTTGTGCAACGCATGTTACTTCTTTGTCTGATCTTGCGGAAGAAACGAATTGTTGCGGCACCCAATCCCTGCAGTATCTGTCAGCTTGTTCTTGATTTGCTGTTGAAATCCGGAATTTCACAGTGCATGTGGCGCCTTTGTCCTGTAATAAAGTACTCTGTGAAATTGCCGTCTTATAAGAGTAGTACCTTTTTTGTCTGTGCTCCAACATACGCTCCATTATATCTTTTGCAGAATTCATTGAACGATTCATCGTTTTGGAATACTTCTTCACAGTGTACAATTATTGATTGAATCACGATGAACATGAGAAGCAATCTTATCATTGAAACACCGGTCATTTTATTCATCGAATAATTCATAAATGATGGTTAGAAACTGCGAGATCTTCCATTTTATATAGACACATTTTCCACGTTTTTTTTTAAATTTTCCAGCTCATACAAGATTTTATCTTGTTGACAATTTTTTATGAGCGTCATTTTTTTTGATAAATTTGATTTTTTTTAATCTGAAAATCAATTTTTTTTGAATTTCCGCAAAATTTAAGCGAATAGTTCTGTGTCTAAGCGAATTAATTATTTACATATGAACCTATGCAGAAACTAAAATTGCTGCAAAAAATTGCAAAAATTTGCAAGAAATTCGATGCAGAAACTTGCAAGAAATGTCAAGAAATGTCAAAAAATAGGGGGGGGGGGGGGGAGACGCCATTTTTTGCAGCACGATTTACGAGATCGCTGCGAGATATATTGATAATTCGTACGTATGCGCCTTTAAAGTTGTCGATTTACGAGTCAATTTTTCGTTTTTTTATTGAATCTTTCGTTTTTTTATTGAGAAATTCGCGATATTCGCTTCAGATTTAAAAAAATTGACTCGTAAATCGACAACTTTAAAGGCGCATACATACGAATTATCAATATATCTCGCAGCGATCTCGTAAATCGTGCTGCAAAAAATGGCGTCTCCCCCCCCCCCCCCCTATTTTTTGACATTTCTTGACATTTCTTGCAAGTTTCTGCATTGAATTTCTTGCAATTTTTTGCAGCAATTTTAGTTTCTGCATAGGTCCAATAGGTCAAAAAGTGGTTAAATTCTGTGTTTTGAGCTTAATTTTTAGAAGGGCAGAAGGGCGAAATTATGAAGTGATTATGAAGAACTGTAAAATATTAACTTAAAGGATTTTTTAAAAGCTTTTAAAGTTAAATTTAAATCCTTTAAAGACAGCTGTTCAGTTAATTTTACCCCATATGCACGTTACACCAAAAATTAGTACTTTCTTTCAGCAATCTGATACGACTATTAAAAAAAATTTTTGTCAAAAAGCCGATTTACAGCAGCCTGCCAAAGTCGGAAAAATAAAATTTTGAATTGCCGCGGGTCCGTGCGGCGCGGTCGTGGTACGTGCAACGCGGTCGACAAATGGCGCGAAGCAAAAAAATTCAAAAAATGATTATTTTTCAGAAATTAATTATTTTTCGATTTTTTTGGTGAAAATTATAATTTTCTGAATGGAAACAGTTTATAATAATCATTTTTTGATTAGGAAAAATTTTCAACATGAAATTGACAAAAATAGTTACAAATTAAAAACTTTTTTTTAATCAGCTTAAAGTGTTTGTTTATTGATTTTCAATTTTCGTTTTAATCTATTCAGAAACACCTATTATTAATGAATTTGTCAAAAAAAATTTTTTTTCGGGCGCCCGTGGGTCCAAAACAGCTCCCGGAAAAGTGCCGAAAACAGGCGGTGTCAGTGCAAAACGGGAGGTGCCACCACCCGTTTTTGGGTTTTTGAGGGACCGTTTTGCTCAAAATTAAGCTTTTGAACTTAATTTTTTTGTTGATTCCGTTAATAATAGGTGATTCTGAGTCGATTAAAACAAAAATTGAAAATCAGTAAACAAACACTTTAACAATTTCGTCAGAAAATGCACCGATTCTGCAAGATCTTGTGAAATGGATATAGCTCTTGCATTATTAAGTAGTACACTTTATTCAAATTATAAAAAATTATAAAAAATCACAAATAAAACATTTCAAAACCTTATTTATCATCGAGGCCATTTTATTAGGTAAATAATAATTTTCTTTTAATTATCATCGAAGAAAGTTAATTTATTTGCCTATTTTATTGAAAGGTATCATTTGAACGGCATCTAGCAGACGATTAGGTGAAGTTGATGTCTGTGGCGTGATAGATTTTATCATTTGAAACGGGACCGAAATCGACTAACTGAAAACGATAAAATAGATATTTTTCATTAAATCCCAAACTAACCAAAATATTTGACATTTACAGTCTCCATTTTTAGGCACAATTTTCGAAATGTAAGTAAAGGCGATGCGAAATAAATCGAATTCGAACAACATTGAATTTTCGTATTCTTCGCTGTCTTCCAGAATCTAAAAAAATTTATTTCGATAAATAAAATTTAAAATAATCCTTACTAGTCGTTAAAATTGCCATCAACGTAGTTTTAACGCATTGATTGGAGAAGTTTTTCATTTTGTCATGGAACTCGTTTACCTAACTCTTCCTGCCATTTTTGTTTGTTTTCTGAAACTTAAAAAAAATTAAAAAACGAATGTTCACCATAAATAACCAAAAAAATCAAGTAAAATCATCGAAAATTCAAGGAAATCGGAAAAAAATGATTAAAAATAGTGAAAAATTCAAAAATAGTTATTTCCCGCGCACACCCACATGACTGATTGTCCGTGGAGCGCAGATGTTTACTGAAAAGCGCGCAAGTTCAAATTTGTACCGCTGCATATCGGATTTTTTTATCTGAACAGCTGTCTTTAAAACAACTTGATTTGTGCTGAAAATCTGAAGAAATTTGAAAATTCTAGTTTTCTGATACATTTTTTCAGTTCTTTAGAATTTTTAAATTTTTAGCCTTACCTTGAATTTTAGATTTTTCATTTCGATGAAATTTTCGCAGAAAATTCTGAAAACGAATTGAATAAATAAAATCTTTCTTCTCACTAAGCGAATAGTTATGTGTGTGTGTACCAGCATTTCACATGAATAACTTTTTGACCCCTCTACCGATCTGTCCAATACCACGTTTTTTTTCAAAATGGTCGGATCGAGACCAAACTTTCATGGTAACATCTTTGGAGTATTGTAAGGTCACTGTGACAATTTTGTGCGGATTACTGTAGTATTACGGTACTTACCGTAACCTAAAGTTAGCGTTTGTCTCTGTTTCTCTTCATTTTACACACTATTTCTCTCACTACCGCCGCGTAGCGGCGTTAAAAGGCTGATTTATTACCTAAACACGAAAAAAGCTCATTGGAAAAAGTTCGGCCACGTGGCCACTTTTTCTAGGCCATTGTTTTGAAGCTCATTTTCTCGGCTTCTAGGTGGTTTAGAAAAGTTTAAAAACAGATTTGGAATGAGCATGAAGTCTATTTTCATTTAAGATACATTTATTATCTCCGTAAAGTCCTCCAAAAAATAAAAAATGTAAAATTTTCGCTTTTAAATAAAACAAATATCTACAGTAACCCAGAAAATATAAAAATCTACAGTAATCCTTAAAATCATGGAAATCTTCAGTAAACCGGAAAATTAATTATGAAAATCTACAGTATATTGAGAAACTAAAATATCTCCAGTATCCCAGAAAAAATAACCAGTAATCTACAATTTATTTTTTTGATTTTCATTTAAAACAGTAAATTTTCTGTCACGAATGTTTGGTCAGGGGGAGTTAAGGCTTGTAAACGGATCGCGTGCCAATTACAAGCCGTTTACGCGCCAAAGTGGCGGCACGCGAGCCGTTTAAGAGACAATGTCCGAGTCGCTTTACATGTAACATGTTAGTACGTGCCCTAGGCCGAATAATTGAGCTATCAACTTGAAACTTCGTATGTGAGTGCGGTAGGGGTCAAAGATTATTTTCGTACCACAAAACCTGTGAAGAGTCCCGGCGTTCGGAGGGAGCTCCCCGTTCTGTCTTACAACTTTAATCAGCTATAACTTTGCTCATTTTTCGAACTATGAGCAGATATGTATATTATTAGAAAGCTCTCATTATGTCCTACAACTTTATTGTTAACAACAAAGCGCAAAACATTTTTTTGAGTATGAAAATGTTGAAGATAGAAAATTGGATTTAGTTTTTCATAATTTTCAAATGAAAAACCCCCTTTGGCGGTATAAAAATTTCACGAATACCTGTAGAAAATGATTTTTCCTATCGAATGATATTTGCTCAAAAATGTTTCTGTTGTTTCAAAAAATGAGCAATTATGATGTTTACGATATAAAATTGGCAAAAAAAAACGCAAAAAATTTTTTTCGAAAAGTTGACCAAAAAAGTCAACGAAAATTTTCAAAAAAAAAAATTTCCGATTTTTCTGACAAAAATGGCTCGAAATGAAAGAAAATAATAAAAACGACCATTTAATTTTAAATTTGAAACAAAAAGCTCAATTTGAAGATATTTACAGCTCATTTGAATGTGCATTTTTTGCCAAAAAGTGTCATTTTTTCGCATATTTGGCTATTTTTTGAAACTATGGGACCGTGAATTTTTGATCTTATATATATCATTCGATAGGAAAAATCATTTTCTACAGGTATTTGTAAAATATTTATACCGCCAAGGGGGGTTTTTCATTTGAAAATTATGAAAAACTGAATCCAATTATCTATCTTGAACATTTTCATACTCAAAAAAAAGTTTTTGCACTTTTGTGTTAACAATGAAGTTGTAGAACATAATAAGAGCTTTCTAATTATATACATATCTGCTCGTAGCTCGAAAAATGAGCAAAGTTATTGCTGATTAAAGTTGTAAGACAGAACGGGGAGCTCCCCCCGAACGCCGGGACACTTCACAGGTTTTGTGGTACGAAAATAATCTTTGACCCCTACCGCACTCACGTACGAAGTTTCAAGTTGATAGCTCAATTATTCGGCCTAGGGCTCTATGATTCAACGCGACTCGGACATCGTCTCTTAATGAGTGAACACGAAATTCTGAAACAGTTTTCGATATGCAAAAATTTCAATAAAAACATTTTTCACCGTGATTTTCGAAAAACGCAAAAAAAAATTTTGAAAATGCAATTTGTTTCTTCTGAAAATTGGCTAAATTTGTTGAAAATACTACAACAAAAATACCGCAAATTTGTTGATTTTGAAACTCTGATAAAAATATTAAAAATCTTTGAAACAGTACTTTTTGAATGAAAAATTTGGATTTTTTTCAAGAAAATGAAGTTTTTTGAATAAAATCGAAAAAATCGATAAAATTTGTAATTCTGTATTGTCAACTCAATTATTCTTGAACGCAATGTTGGGAAGGCTGCTCAACCTCACAGCCGCTCCGCACGCACGCGGCGCGGCTGCCGACACTCAACACACTGAAATATTGGCGGGAACGTGAATTTTTCAAATTTTCGTGCGAAGCGGCTGTGAGTTTGAGAAGCATTCCTCCGAACGCAATGATCAAGAATAATTGAGTTGGCAATATTGATTTGAAAATTGGAAAATATTTCAATTTTTGATAAATTTGATTTTTTCAAATCTGAAAATCAATTTTTTTTAATTCTTCGCATTTCCGCAAAATTAGAAACTGTTTAAAAAACAATTGAAAAATATTCCTAGAACAAATTGGCCGAACTTTTTCCTATGACGTTTTCCGTATTATTAAAAACACAAATTATTTTTCCATTAAAGTCCATTTTTAACTTTGGGCTTTTCATTTCTTTTTTCCTCGCGTATTTCCTCACGTATTAGCGCTCGCGGACTAGTTTTCGCAATATGGAAACTTTTTCTAGAGCATTGTTTTGAGGTGTGTTTTCTCGGCTTCTAGGTGTTCTTAGAAAAATTTAAGAAGTAAATTGGAATGCGTATAACATTTTATTTTTTATTTTCATTTAAGGTGCATTCATTAGCTCCGTAAAGTCCTCCTTTAAGGATTTGTGAACGAACAACAGAAACAATTAATCAATCAATAATTTATTATTTTCAAATAATTACCAATTTATTCAAGGTTGATCCCATGGACGTAGGCGCCAACCACAAAATACTGGAAGCTTCTTTCCGCATGATTGAACAACCTTTTGACCAGACTTTGAAAGTGCCAAACACTCATTTCCTCTCTTCTCACCAATCCAAGCATACTCAAAAGGCCACGGAGTCATCATATTTCTCATTTGTTCCAATTCAGAGCCGTCAGCATTTGCATGTACAGTCGTTGTATACAACCAACATAAATGATCCGCTTCTCCTCGATCTTTTGGAAACTCGAGAAACGTGAAACAGTTCCTGAGTGCAGATGTAGTCCATCTTGTGTAACACTTTTCGCGGTAAACTGGAGCAATTTGGTGATCTTGTGTAATTTCACAAATGATCGGTGCTCGATATGCATCTGACATTTCGAAAATCCATGGCTTTGGCCTGAAATGAACTTCTTTGGTTGAATTTTTTAAAATCAAAATAACATACTTAAAAACAAGTGATGTACTATATTGTGAATCACACGCTTCTTGTGGGAAAAAAAATTTTAACCAAGGTACGTAAACCATGGTCATTCTGGTAAACCCGGACCGCATCATAAATTCATTTTGAATCTGATAGATTTTTCTCGAACCGTGATAATTTGCGAACATATTGAAGCATCTTTCTTGGTGACGGTTTTGTGGGACATCGCGTTGGCCTCCGATTCGAATAAAATGCGAGAATTTATCCAAATACGGAAGAACAACAGGGATGTTGTCGGGAAAAAATGCTTGTTTGAGGGAATCTTCATTCAGGAATGGTTTGAAGTACCTTGCACAAACGGTGTCATAGTCCTTGATATCCCCCCTTCGTCTGGAAAAATTGAGATTTTTTCAAAAGAAATTCTTAGTTTATTTTCACAACTTACGCATGGAGATTCGTCTGATAGAAGATGGTATCAGACCAAATTAGTGGCAAGTTCAAGGGTTTAACAAGTTCAGGTATGTTTCCATCTCCCATCATTTTTCCCGGCTTTGTACAAATTACCATTGACTTCTTATTTGGGTCGATTGGAATGATTGACATGAATCGGACATGAAGAATTGGTGCAGAATTGAAAACCATTGCACGTGCTGATCCTGTTCCGGGTTTTGCCATGGGATTCCGACCAATCAATCGAGCATCCACATCCGAATCCATCAACCAAATTGTTGACAAATCGAAAGTTATTGAGAGCATCTCTGGCACATCTGGTCGACTGTATTGGTAGAGTTCTGCTCCGTCATCGATGCATTTGGTTACAGCTTCGGATTTTGTCATTGGTCTTCCATTGTCCATCAATTTGTAACAAACTCCGTATAAGTTGGTCCATCCAGATTTGCATATATGACTCACTTGTGCAACGCATGTTACTTCTTTGTCTGATCTTGCGGAAGAAACGAATTGTTGCGGCACCCAATCCCTGCAGTATCTGTCAGCTTGTTCTTGATTTGCTGTTGAAATCCGGAATTTCACTGTACATGTGGCGCCTTTGTCCTATAATAAAGTACTCTGTGAAATTGCCGTCTTATCAGAGTAGTACCTTTTTTGTCTGTGCTCCATCATACGCTCCATTATATCTTTTGCAGAATTCATTGAACGATTCATCGTTTTGGAATACTTCTTCACAGTGTACAATTATTGATTGAATCCCGATGAACATGAGAAGCAATCTTATCATTGAAACACCGGTCATTTTATTCATCGAATAATTCATAAATGATGGTTAGAAACTGCGAGATCTTCCATTTTATATAGACACATTTTCCACGTTTTTTTTTTAATTTTCCAGCTCATACAAGATTTTATCTTGTTGACAATTTTTATAATTAAAATTACGTGAATTAAAAAAAATTACTTTTAAAGACAGCTGTTCAGTTAATTTGAAACTACCTGTTCTTAGTTTCAAAAATTAGAGCGTTCTCTCATTAGTATAATGCAATTTATGCGAAATCACACCGATAAATACACGCTTCATAGCAGCCGCCCAAAGTTGAAAAAATAAAAATTTGAATGCGCGCGTGTCCGTGCGACGCGGTCTGTGTCCGTGCAACGCGGTCGGAATTGGCGCGAAACACAATTATTTGAATGTAGCTACATATTGGTGTTGTTCTTTGGACCACCTGGGCTCTCATTCGAATTTTGATCTTTTGCTTTGAATTTGGATCGTTTTAACTGATCAGCTGCCTTTAAGTATATTCTTTTAATTTTCATTTGAAACAGTACATTTTCAGTCACACTGTGATTTTCAAAGAAATTTTGAAAATGCAATTTTTCCCTTCTGAAAATTGGCTGTAAAGTGTGGAAAATATTGAAATTTTTGATGAATTTTATTTTTTCAAATCTGAAAATCGATTTTTTTTTTAATTTCCGCAAAATTTGAAAAATCTGAAACTGTAATTTTTAGCAAATTTTTAATTTAAAAAATTCTTGAAAAATATGAATATTGTTTAGGTTTTTGAAAGAAAACTAGAGAAAAAAAATATATACATTTTATTCGGTAGATAACGAAGAAACAAATTGTCAAAATGCGCTTGAGTAAAAATATTATTATTTTCCGAATCGCTTTACTTTCTCAAAATCAAATTGTCGGAGTGGTTTCTCATATGAAAAAACGATAACTTTCCCAAGTGTGAAACAAAAATTTTTTTGGTTGCAAAAAAAAACGAAACTTGTAAACTGTCTCAGGAATTCTCTTTTGAGATTTAAAAAAAAATAAAACATGGTGGGCCTAATTGGTTAATTATTTGGATTTTTAAAAAATTAACATTTTTTTCGGTTTTATTATTTTTCAACTGAAAATAAATTTTATTCATCTGAATCCAATTTCTGAGCTCTCCGGAGCCCCATTAAAAAAAATTCGGTTTCAAAATATTGAAAAATCAAGTGTAAGACTGCAAAAAAACAATAGAACTCTAGAAAATGCCTAAAAAATCAACAAACAACGATGCTACCCAATTACGGGGGCCTGTATTTATCGTAAATCGTAAAGTTTTAGTTTTTAATTTTTTAATATTCCAAAACCGCTCAAAAAATCGACTTTCAGGACCCGAATAATCGTTCAAGGCGCATATGACTTTTTGCTAGACAAACACTATTTTGCCGATCGCTCAAATGTTGAAATGAAGACCACCAACGCAAATTAAACCATTTCTTTTTTTTTGGATTATTCATCTTTGTGGTTTAATTTTCTGAAAGAAACATAGAGAAAAATATATATATATAAAACTTTTATTTGATAGATAACAAAGAAACACATGTGAAGCTGAACATCTCGTTGATTTTGATCTCGTACGCAACTTCATCCACTTCGACGTTTCCAAAGAACACTGCCGGTAGCACATTTCCTTTAAGAATCACTTTCCAGCACATTCGACACACTTTACACTCATTCGTTCTTCATCAGATCTTCAGTAACTGGCAGTTTAATAGACGGTTTTCTGCTCACTTCGAACCTCAATGTGTACTGATCGCAAACTTGACAAATTTCCGTTTTTATGTCCTTCAATGAATTGGGACAGTTTTCGGTACATGCTTATGCGAATCATCCAACTTTTCACAAATTTGGTTCATTAAAGTGTTGCTGATCGCGAAATTTTATGAACTTCTACTGCATCTGTAAAAAGTCACTTTTTCTGTAAGAAATACACTTTTTGAAATAGAACCAATGCTAAGACTTTTGGTTTCAAGTCCGCGATTGTTTATTCATCTTTGTGGTTGTTCAAACTTGATTTTTTAAAAGTAAAAAACAGTGGTTGAAAAAATCTGAAAAATATGAATATTGTTTAATTTTCTGAAAGAAACATAGAGAAAAATATATATATATAAAACTTTTATTTGATAGATAACAAAGAAACACATGTGAAGCTGAACATCTCGTTGATTTTGATCTCGTACGCAACTTCATCCACTTCGACGTTTCCAAAGAACACTGCCGGTAGCACATTTCCTTTAAGAATCACTTTCCAGCACATTCGACACACTTTACACTCATTCGTTCTTCATCAGATCTTCAGTAACTGGCAGTTTAATAGACGGTTTTCTGCTCACTTCGAACCTCAATGTGTACTGATCGCAAACTTGACAAATTTCCGTTTTTATGTCCTTCAATGAATTAGGACAGTTTTCGGTACATGCTTATGCGAATCATCCAACTTTTCACAAATTTGGTTCATTAAAGTGTTGCTGATCGCGAAATTTTATGAACTTCTACTGCATCTGTAAAAAGTCACTTTTTCTGTAAGAAATACACTTTTTGAAATAGAACCAATGCTAAGACTTTTGGTTTCAAGTCCGCGATTGTTTGGGTTCCTAGGCCACCTATTAAAAAAAATATGGAACAATATATTAGAAGAAAAATAAAAATTTGTGAATTTTTATTCATTTTTTTGTTTTTAAAATGTAAAAGTGTTTATATCGGTTTTACATTTTAAATGTTAAAAAAAACCAAAAATTTAATAGGCGGCCTAGGAACACAAACCTATATTTCTCCGAAATTACAAACGCCTAAACAAATCGAAAATTCGAACACATATTTTTAAAATTTTTCGTTATAATTTTTATCAAATTTTTAAGAAGCTGTATATTTATTTGGAGCACTATATGAAGTGCTGAAAATAAAATCAACTAACCTTTAGATGTTTCTCCGGAGAAATCACATTTAATTCAATTTTGATAACTAGTTCCATCACAGAAATGGGTAGTCTAGATTCCCAATTTCAGGCCAAGTTTGAGCGAAAGATCTGAAAAATTAGAATTGTTTTAAGGGGGAAATAGGAAGAAGAATAATAATAAAGGAAAAATGTAGACAACGAACGAACACATAAAACACAAATGAACGAGTTAGTTGGCATTATCAGTGGTTGGAATTCTCCCGCCTATTCTCTCGCCAAAGATTTTTGGCAATCTTCCAAAAGGCAACTTTTTCAACAAAAAAAGGACTCCACTATCTCAACAGTCTCTCGGTCAATTGGCGGGAGAATTCCAACCACTGATAATAATGCCAACTAACTCGTTCATTTGTGTATTATATTCGTTGTCTACGTTTTCCTTTATTATTATTCTTCTTCCTATTTTCCCCTTAAAACATTGCTAATTTTTCAGATGTTTTGCTCAAATTTGGCCTGAAATTGGGAATCTAGACTACCCATTTCTGTGATTAAACTAGTTATCAAAATTGAATTAAATGTGATTTCTTCCTAGAAAGATCCAAAGGTTAGTTGAATTTATTTTCAGCAGTTCTTAAAGTGCTCCAAATAAATATATAGCTTCTTAAAAATTCGTAAGAAAAATAGAAAAAATACGTTTTTCTTTAAAGAATTTTCGATTTCACGACTACCATACTAGAAGACATCGGATTCGATTGTAAACCAATATTGATGCAATCCTAGCCTTGACGCGTTATATCAACTATCACCTGCAAGTCGGAAGTTTCACAGGAGTCCATGTGATCAGAGTTTGTGAAAGAGTTGGAATTGAAATGAAGTATTGTTCCAATTGTAATGAAAGGACGAACGAGAAAATTTGTGCCTACAGATTGATGACCCAATGAAATCCGTTTCACTGTTCAACAGAAATTGGTTACTTCGAGGTGAGTAATCAATCAATAATTCAAAGATATGTAATTTCAATATAATTTCATTTTTTCAGCTGCTATTCAGTATATCCTTCATCCAACTTCTACGACAAAAATAGTGAGTGGGTCAAATATGAACGAGACAACAACGAAATGGCAAAGATGAACGATGACATCATTTCCAAATCTCAGTTCCCAAGACATTTGCTTAATTGGATGATTCGCACCATCATCAGGGATTTCTCGAGAAGAAGTTCGAGGAGAACGGTACAATTTTTCGCCGATGAGCTCAAATCACAGGCGGATTCGGACAATTTGATTTTGAGAAAGGAAATCCGATTCATACGGAAATTATTCATTTTTTAACTCAAGCTCATTTTGACGATATCGTTTTTTTTTAAATTTTTTGCCACCTGCCGAATAAAATTTTATTAAAAATTGTTTCTCTATCAAAAATTAAAAAATACTCATTTTTTCATTTTTTTTACAACGTGTTACTTTTAAAAAATCTCAAAATTTTATTCAAAAATATCACAAAATATTACAAGTTTCAACAACCGAAAAAAATCAAAAAGCGAAAGAAAAAATGGTTTAATTTGCCTTGGTGGTCTTCATTTCAACATTTGAGCGATCGGCGAAATAGTGTTTGTCTAGCAAGAAGTCGCACGCGCCTTGAACGATTATTCGGGTCCTGAAAATGGTTTTTTTGAGTGGTTTTAGAATTTTAAAATGTAAAATGTTAGCTTTTACGATTTACGATAAATACCGACCGCTACCAAATCCCCGTAATTGGGTAGCATCGTTGTTTGTTGATTTTTTTGGAATTTAAAAAAGATCGACTGGATTCAAAGATTTAGTCGGGGTTTTAAAAAATTCGTAACTATCACTATCTGAAAAATCGCAAAGATCACTAAAAATATCAAAAATGTGCTCTGCTATGCAACATTTGTATGCTATTTGAAAATCTAGATTCTAGTCATGTACGCATATCATATCCAAATTTCATCAAAAAATTTCAACATTTTTAATTAAGACCAAAATCTTGAAAATTGTAGTATTTTGACGAAAATTATGAATTAATTAAATTTCCGACATTTTCAAAAACTCTTGTCAAAATTGAGGTTAACGAGGTTCATATAAATTTGGAGACTTTTTTCAGAAAATTGAGATTTTTTTAATTCAAAAAGATCGGTTAATGCAGTTTATTCAAAGGAAAACTGTGCATTTTTCAAAAGTTCATAAATTGAGCCTTAAAGGAGGACTATACGCAAGTGATGATGTTGCTTAATCGATATGAAATTCAATTTTATATATCGTCAACTAAATTATTTTTGATCATAGGCTGCTCAACCTCACAGCCGCTCCGCACGCAAGGGACGCGGTGACCTCCCATTCAACACGCTGAAATATTGGCGGGAAAATAAATTTTTCAAATTTTCCAGCCGCGTCGCGTGCGTGCAGAACGGCTGTGAGTTTGAGCAGCCTTCCGAACGCAATGATCAAGAATAATTGAGTTGACAATAGCTAAGTGCAAAAATTTGCAAAAATGCAAAAATAAGGGCACCCGGAATCGAAGTTTGGCCTCAAAAACGTAAAAGTTTAAAATTTACAAATGAAAGAGGCGAAATGGCTTAACAATTTCAAACACTCTCACATTCACGTGCTCTCGCGTGGCCATTTGGCCTTCAAGTTTTCTTAGAAATTTAATGAATTGTTCTTTTTGGAATTAAAAAAATTTTTCACAATAAAACAATAAAATTTTTTTTAAAAAGTTGAATTTTTAATTTAAAATCGATAAAAAACCACTAAAATCATTAAAACAAGAAATTAAAGTATTGTCAACGCAATTATTCTTGATCATTGCGTTCGGAAGGCTGCTCAACCTCACAGCCGCTCCGCACGCACGCGACGCGGTGGCCTCCCACTCAACACTGAAATATTGGCGGGAAAATGAATTTTTCAAATATTCCAGTGCGTTGAGTGTCGACAGTCGCGTCGCGTGCGTGCGGAGCGGCTGTGAGGTTGAGCAGCCTTCCGAACGCAATGATCAAGAATAATTGAGTTGACAATACTGTTCCATGAAAATGTGAAATGTTGTGAAATGATCTCTTCTTGAATTTCGACAAGATTTATAATAATTTTCACTGTTTCAAATGAATCACAAAAAAGTTGTCGACTATAAATAAATGTTGGGAGTAGTGGTACCTAATGAAAAAATTTGAAAACAATTAGAAATAAGGGCACCCGGAATCGAACTTTGGTCTTAAAAACGTAAAAGTTTCCACCAAAACTTTTTTGGCAGCCAAGTTCGATTCCGGGTGCTTTTTTTTTGGAATTTAAAAAATTTTTGTTTTCAAATGTTGCCAAATGACAATAAAAAATTTTTTAAAACATTCCAAAATTAATTACATTTCAAAAATCAATAATTTACTATTTTTTTTACAGAATTTTAAATAAAAGTGAAAAATTCGACGAAGAAAAAAATAAAACGTTTACCAATTTTGCACAATGTTTGAAAACCTCTCTTTTTTACGTGAAACCGTGACTTTTTACGTTTTTTCGGAATTTTTTTGAAAAACTCCAATACTTTAAAAACAATCCAAAATCAAAGTCACTGCTAAATTTTTTGATTTCAAAAAACTATGAACATATTTTTAGAAATAGTGAATTTTCAGAAAAAGTTGTTTTTGCAAAAATCTGGGCCACAAATTCACTGTTTCACAAAAATTTGACAACATTCGTTCGAGTTTTATGATGCGTTGAGTGTGTTCCCATAATTAATTGTCACCCTGTATTTCGAATTACGAAACTTTTGTTTTTTCCAATTTTTGAGTGGCAATATTGATTTTTGTTTTAACGAAAAATTTACTGTTTCAAGTTTTTTTTAGAACTTCAGTATTTTTTAAAGAAATATGGCTTCTTGTTATTGTCAACTCAAATATTCTTGATCATGCTAGTTGGTTTTGACCTATCCAAAAAATCTAAGTCTCTCACATAGTCGTGCTATTTTTAAATGCGAGCGGTTGCGCTGCGGTCTTGAAATTCAATTTTATATAACCGTGAAAAAATTTGCAAAAAAGTAGAAAAGGGCAGTCGGAATCGAACTTTGGTCTCAAAAACGTAAAAGTTTCTACAAATTTTTTTTTGGCAGCCAAGTTCGATTCCGGTAGCCCTTATTTTCGCATTTTTGCAATTTTTTCACTAGGTAAATATATATAATTGAATTTCAAATCGATTTAGCAACATTTATAACCTTCTTATAGTCCCTTTAAGTAAAATTGCATTTCAGATGTGGAATTTCAGACTTTCAGATGCTTAAACTCTTTTAGATAAATATAACATCTGGAAAACTGGAGGATTTTCAGAAAAATTATGAAGGAATAACATTTCACTCAAAATCTCATATCAAAATTGTCCGAGTTTAAAGATTTTTTAAAGAAAAATTTGAGCTAAAATTTCATGTTTTTTTTTCAAGAAAATGTAGCTTTTTAATTCAATTTATTCTCCGGAAAAAACTTGGAATTTTTAAAATGTTAATAAATGAACTTTAAATTGTTCAATTTTCATGTTTTTTACCTGATTTTGAAGCTGAAAACGCGAATTTTTTGGAAAAAATATCAAGCTCATTTTGATTTTAAAAAAATTACCGAAATCAGTGAACTTTGAGTGAATTTATGAAAAAAAGAAGTTGTATGAACTTTTGAATATTTTCTACATTTTCAAAGGCTCTTAAAAATGTCAAATATTGTCAGATTTTATTGTTAAACACACCAAATTGAAGCAATAATTCTGAAATTTTAAAGCTTCAAGTTAAACAGTTATTCATTTCCAGGAAATTCGGAAGTTCTAAAAAAAAGTACCTAGCACCTCAAAAACAAAAATTAAAACCCCTCATAACCTTTTTCTAAATTTTTTAAGAAGATTTATGCATCGATTTAAAGCGAGGATTTTGATTTAAAAGATATTCCAAAAAAATATCAAAAATTTTCCACATAAATTCCACCTACCAAATAGCAATAGCAGCGGTGAAGAACGAGACAACTGATACATTGAATGGCCAGATCGGTCCATAATCCCTCTCAACCATGAAAACATTCCCGAAGAATGAGAAAGCATATCTGGTGAAATCGATACCGACGGACATGGAAACGATTGACAACGCCGCCCAGCAGAGAAGGAACCCGATTTCGAGCTGGAAATTTTTTTTGGATTTCAGTGGATCTGGACTGTTTTGGTTATTATTATTATTTTTTTGAAAAAATTCACAGTTTCATTTTTTCTGAAACAGTGAATTTTGTCAAAAAAAAACATTTAGACCAGTTTTCCGACAATTCAAATTGACCAGCGAAAAATTTGGAATTTAATTTTTGAGTTGAAGGCTCTCTTAATTTCTCCTGATTTCCTATCAAATCGACGTTTTTTGACCATACCAACCCAATCTTTAAAAAAAAAATCCTAAGGTACAAAAAAAAAGCAAAAACATCGACAAAATTCAGAAATAATGGACGGCTGGGGACTAACTTCCAAAAGTTAGTCCCTAGGCCTTTACAAAGTTTCCGCTGAAAGACATACAGTAGCGGTAAAAAGTGAGGGCACCTTTGGTTTTTTGATCATAACTTTGCTAAAAATGGTCCGATTGAGTTGAAATTTGGATATATTATGTATTAGAAAGTTTCCTATGTTTTGAAACCAAAAACTTTCAAGCCAACTCCAATAATCAAAAAAATCTTGAAGATTCTCAAATTTTCGAGTTTCAATTTTTTTCTTACTTTTTTATTTTTTCTGTTTATATTTTTTTCGTACTTTTTAATTTTTTTGTTATTTTAATATTTTTTGAAGTCTCTAGTGATATTTCGCAGTCATGAAATCATGAAATAATATCCTTCTTCTTACTAAGCGAATAGTTCTGTGTGTATGTGTACCAGCATTTCACATGAATAACTTTTTGACCCCTCGACCGATCTGTCCCATACTTGGCATATCGTCATGCCTCTCGGAGCGCTTCACAAAAATGCTGTTTGGATCTCGGGTTACTGTAGGATTACTGTAGCTACAGTACTACAATTTTTTCACGTTTTTTTTTCAAAATGGTCGGATCGAGACCAAACTTTCATGGTAACATCTATGGAGTATTGTAAGGTCACTGTGAAAATTTGGTGCGGATTACTATAGTATTACGGTAGTTACCGTAACCTAAAGTTAGCGTCTGTCTCTGTTTCTCTTCATTTTACACACTATTTCTCTCACTACCGCCGCGTAGCGGCGTTGAAAGGCTGGTTTAAAATACTGTTTCACAAAACATATCCAAGTTTCAGCGTAATCGGCCCATTTTGGGCATAGTTATGACCGAAAAACAAAAAGTACCCTCACTTTTTACCGCTACTGTAAGAATCAAGAACTGTAACAAAAAATGAAATTTGGCTCACCACAGAAGTTTTTAAGATCGAGGGACTAACTTCCCAAAAGTTAGTCCCTTCGAAAATTGCTCCACTTTGTAACATGCCCATTTTTAAAAAAATGTGATTTTATAAAAAAATATACAGTTTCAGAAAAAATATAGGAGTATGATTTCAGAACCGTAAACTTTAATTCGCATCTTAGCATGAATACTTCTGTGATGATCATTATTTCAATTTTTTAAATATTTCTTGTTTTTTATGTCTTTTCAGATAGTGGTTCTCAGTGGAAACTTTGTAAAGCCGAGGAACGAACTTTTGGGAAGTTAGTCCCTAGCCGTCCATAATTTCTGAATTTTTCCGATGTTTTTGCACTTTTTTTATGCCTTAGGATTTTTTTTTGAATTTTTCTGTTTTAACGCAGGGTTTATATGCTCAAAAAGCGTCGATTTGATAGAAAAAGATAGGAAAAGTACTCAGGGAATTAGTGCCAAAACAGCGGCGCACAAACGGCACGCGTGCCGCCCAATTCAGCACGCGTGCTTCGACGTGCCGTTTTACCGCGGCATGCAAGCCGTTTACAAGCCGTTATTCCCCTGAATAGTTAAGAAAACATTTAACTCATAAATTCAATTCGGAATTTTTCGCTTGTCAATTCGGATTCTCTAGTAAAACTGGCTTTAATATATTTTCTAGAAAGCTTAACTTTTCAAATTTTTGAAACAGGCTCTGTTTATTTTGGAAAACGGGTGATTCTAGAAAAATACTGAAGTTCTTAAAACAACTTGAAATATTTTAAAAAATTAAAAAAATAAATTTTTCGTTAAAAAAAGAACATGCAAATGAGAGATCATTAGTTTCTTAATTCGAAGTAAAGTTATTAAATTTTTCTGAAACAGTGCATTTTTGGCCCCAATTTTTGCAAAAAGATTTTTTTTCTGAAAATTCCGTAATTCTAAAAATATATTCATAGTTTTGAAATTAAAAAAAAATTTTTTTTGTTGTCTTAAAGACAGCTTATCAGTTAATACGATCCAAATCCACGGCGAAAAATAAAAATTGGAATGGAGGTCTAGAAGGTCGAGAAAACAGTGCCAATATTTAGCCACATTTAAATAATTGCGTTTCGCGCCAATTCCGACCGCGTTGCGCGATCGACGACCGCGTCGCACGATCAGGCACGCATTCAAATAAATTTTGATTTTTTCAACTTTGGATCGCTGCTATAAGGCGCTCATTTTTAGATATGTTTTCGCATAAATTGCATTGTACTAATGAGAGAACGCTCTAATTTTTGAAATTGAAATCAGATAAGGTCACATTTACTGACACACTGTCTTTAAAGCTAATTCGGACTTTTAATAATTATTTCGAGTAATTTGAATTTGTCAATTTAAAAAATTTTAAAACTAATAATTCCTTGAATTTTTAAGAAAAATTAAAGCACGACTCACGGTGGGATAAAGTGAACCGAAATTGTCATCACTAACAACGTGTTTGTGTGTGTACACAGTTACGACAAATTGCACACACGCAAAAAAAATTGAATTTTTTACAAATGGCATTTTAACGCCTACAACGCATGAAAATATGAAATTTTTGCGTTAAAGGCAGCTTGTCAGTTAACATGACCCAAAATCTAGGCAAAAATTCAAAATTCGAATGGGAGCCCAGGTGGTCCAAAGAACAATGCCAATATGTAGCCAAATTCAAATAATTGTGTTTCGCGCCAATTCCGACCGCGTTGCACGGACACCGACCGCGTCGCACGGACACGCGGGAATTCAAAATTTTATTTTTTCAACTTTGAACCGCTACTGTGACGCATGTATGTATCGGTGTGATTTCGCATAAATTGCATTGTACTAATTAGAGAACGCTCTAATTTTTGAAACTAAGAACAGGTAGGGTCAAATTAACTGAACAGCTGTCTTTAAATACATAAAGCACAGCTTAATCTAATATTTTTTCACTCCGAATTACAAAATTGCGTCCCTGAGTAGCTGAATATAACGCGTTTTGTGTAACCGTGCCGCACGATTGCAAAAATGCCACGCCCTAAAAACGCCCCTTTTTCTGTGTTCAGTTTTTAATTGTCGTAGTGAATTTTCTTAGTTATAATCAGTTCACTTTAGCCCAAAGTGACGACTAATTTTTGTTCAATCTACTTTTTCTTATTTCGATCACGATTTTAAAATAAAAATCTGCTGTTTCAAAAAAAAAATTTTTTTTTAATACGAGTTTTTAAACAATTATTTCACACTTAATGCTTGTCTGTTTAAAAATATAATTTATACCTGTTAACTTTTTGATTTAAAAAAAAAAATTTTTAAAGGTAAAATGTCACGGTTTCAGACAAAAAACTAAAGTTTTCCAACATTGTGCAAAATGTTATTAACAACAATTAATTAATGAAAAAGTTTGATTTTTTTTAAATAATTAAACAAATTTAAAATGTACGGTTTCAGAAAAAATGAACTTTTCGAACATTGTCGAAAAATAATTTGATATCAATCTACGTGTTTTGACCCCCAAATCTTCGACAAAAATGACCCTAAATAGCTTTTAAAATAAGACTAACCGAAATAAAAGTCAACTTTGGAGTGAAAAGCGATGGCTTCTCACTTCTCAACCCAATAATCATAATAATCGACGTAATCGCCGAACATGCTGTAATTCCAGCCTGAAGAAGTGACAGCCATCCATCCAACGAACCAGTAGTATGGCTCATTTCTGTAGAAGAATAAATACAATTTGGAGAGGAGCACCCACTTCAAAAAAATCAATAAATCAATAACTTACTATAAAAACACAGAAATCCGGTGCCGAGGACGATGAACTCAACAACTGCTGAAATGTAGGCGGCTGTGGTGTAGTGCATAGTGTTCAGGGTGGCCGGCGCGTAGTAGAATTTGTCGTGTGGCGAGAAGACGAAATTTGGTGGAAGGCCGGGCATTTTTGAGCCGGTCATTGTGATTTTACTGAAAATCACAATGAGTTTTGGAAAAAATGAGTTTTGGAAAAAAAAATTGCAGTTTCAAAAATTTGACAAAAACCTATCTGGTATTTTCAAAAATACTTCGCAAGGCTAGGATAATGGGAAAAAATTTCCTCGATCGATTGGTAAGAAGTTTAAAAATGTTGTGCCAAAAAATGAAAATTACTCACAGGAACGAAAATTTGAAAATACGAAAAATGCAAATTTCGGAAAATATATACTGTTTCAGATAAAAAAATAAGGCGAATGTTATTGAATGAAATTTGCTTCTTATTATTTTTCTAAATATCAAAACAAAATTTTGAAAATTGAAAATTTCGGCAAAGTTTAAAGGTCTGAGCTCCGGAGAGCTCAGAAATGGGTTTCAGATGAATAAGAATAAGATTATCTACCAATTGATAGCAAAAACATCATTTTTAAGTCAAAAAAAATAAGAAAAAACGATAAAAGCTTAAAAAATCAAATATGGCCGAAGAAATGCAATCTGGGTTTCTAGGCCATATAAGGAAAAATATCGAAAGATGGTCTAGAAACCAAAAAAACGAGTTTTTATAAGGAAATTTTATTAGAAAAATCCTGACTTGGAAAAACGCAA
This sequence comes from Caenorhabditis virilis, assembly GCA_964036255.1. Classification (NCBI taxonomy): domain Eukaryota; kingdom Metazoa; phylum Nematoda; class Chromadorea; order Rhabditida; family Rhabditidae; genus Caenorhabditis; species Caenorhabditis virilis. The sequence goes on along the minus strand of OZ038415.1, from coordinate 15,678,613 downwards.
AAATGGCCTAGAAACTTAGATTGCATTTTTTAAGCCATATTTGATTTTTTAATTTTTTATCGGTTTTTTAATTTTTTCGAAAATCCAAAAAAATACATAAATTAAAATGAAAAATACGTAAAAAACGACTAATATAAACATTCTGCGTAATTATTTATAAACGAAACACGAAAAAAGCTCATAGGAAAAAGTTAGGTCAACTTTTTCTAGGCCATTATTTTTAAAGGTTATTTTCTCGGCTTCTAGGTGGTTTTAGAAAATTTTAAAAACAGATTTGGAATGAGAATCAAGTCTATTTTCATCCCAGATGCATTTATTATCTCCGTAAAGCCCCCATTTGAAAATATTTGTTGTGTTATCAATTGGTAGATAATCTATTCATTTGAAACCCATTTCTGAGCTCTCCGGAGCACCCCATCCCTTTAAAAATCGATTTTCCTTAGGTTCATATGAATTAAGCCCTTTAAAAAATCGTTTTCTTTATTGATGTTTTGAAATTATTACAAGTTTCCAAACATTCGTAATTTTCGCGTAGCTCAACGATTTTTCAAAGAAAAAATACAGTTTCAAAAAAATTCCATAAATTAGTATTTCGGTTGAATTTGATTGTTTACCAGTGGTTTATTAATTTCATGTAGTTCTATAAATTTGATTAAAATTATGTTATACAATTCGGAAGCTGATAATCTGGAAGCTAGATTTTCAGAGATAATTCACGATATTTAGGGGAAAATGAAAAACAAATATTTAAAGGAGGGGGTTACAGAGAATATAGACGGAAAATGACATACTTATGGTATAAATGGGTTTCAAATTTTTTTTTAAAAGTTCATTTTGCATTTAAAATGAAAGTCCGATATAAACACTTTAAATTTTACATTTTAAATTCAAAAAAAGCACAAATTTATTAGGTGGCCTAGGAACCCAAACTATCGCGGACTAGAAACCAAAACTCTTCCGCGGTGGAAATTTTTTTGCAGGTAGCTCGTTTTTTCCGTTTTTTCTTTCGTGAGTTTTTAAAAACGTTTTGAAATCCATTTATAACATAAGTACGTCAGTTTTCGGCGATTTAACGTCATTTAGAGATAGTACCCACCTCGAAAAATGAGATTTCTTGAACAATGTTTTGAAATTTCAGATTTATTAAATATATCTCAAAATTTTCATGTAAATCACATTATTTTTCAAACAAAAAATAATGTCTCAGAAAATTCTGAAGACTCTTGAAGGTGACAAATGAAGATGTTATTGATGCTTCCTCAGAAATATTGCAGTTTCAAAAATTTTCGAAATTTTGCGTTAAAACAGTGGATTTTATTCGGTTTATCTTTTTTTTTACTCGGACCTTTTTATGACAATATTAAAAACTAAATCCAAATCGTTGGACTCAAATTTTAAATCTACTTGGACGAAATGGTATTTATACAATTTTTGGTGCAAAATTAGGAATCAATCGATATTTTTCAAAATTTCGTCATATATTGCAAACATTTTAATATCAAGTAATATATCATTCGAAAGCTGAATTTTTAAGCTTCCAAGTTCAAGTTAAATCTTTTAAAAATATAAAGTATGTAAAAAGTTACAATTCATTGAAAACAGCGAATCCTAAAAACGGTCTAAAGTTGCAAAAAGTCCCAATTCTATTCAAAACTTTCCAAGTCTTGAAGCTGATATCATACGAAAAAGAAGTGAATGCATCAAAACAAGTAAAAAAGATTCTATTGGGCGATCTGTCGAGAGAGAAATGGACAAAATACGACATCTTATTCGCTTTTGCCCTAGTTTCTTGAGGCTAAGAATTTTCTATGAACAGATAGGTTTGAACGATGTGGGAGAGGGAAGGGATATCGGGAGGAAAAAGTACAATGACGGATTTGTAGGCCGGAACGGTACAAACGATGGTTTTTCAAGGACGTGGTACTGTAGTTGACAACTTTTATGGTGTATGTCGTGAGGTGTGGTGTTTGCGGAGGGTAGGGTGTTTGCAGACTTTTTCGCCGCGAATTTTTATTTTTTGAATTTTTATTTATTTATTTTTTATTTTTTGTTGATAAACCATGATTTTTATCATTTTTTGACGTCATTTCTAATTTTTTTAAATTTGTTTGCAGAAATGTCGCAAGAATCATATGTTTTCTGCCTTCCGAAACGTGAAACCAACAACGATGAGGACGATTGGGATAGATATTCGGAAAATATTCGTCCGACAAGAAGAGGTCGTAAAATTGAAGCGTTAAAACGTGTAGAAGTGGTTACGGATGCAACAGCTCGTCAGAAAATGGAAGAACTAATCGAAAAGTTGAAGAAAGAGCCGGAAATCGATGAACTTTCGGAAATTTTAAATTTTTGCGGATGGTTTGAAGATAAATTCGCGATTGGCAATCAAAAATTGTTTTATGAGCTTCTGTGGAAGGCTATCAGTCGTGAGGGATTTTTGAAAAAGTTTGAGGAGGATGAGAGAATGCTCAAAATATGGGAGAAAATGGCGGATAATAGTGCAGGACATGCGCATGATATTTATCAGTATGCTATTAGTCGAAATTCGTTGCTAAGGTGAGGAATATTGATTTTTTAAAATATTATCCTAATTTTTAGATCCGCTGCCTTATACGTCCGCTGGTCACAATGCGTCGAATTGGCTGGAGCATTTGTGGAAGCGAGAAGAGTCCTAATTTTGGCCAAAACGAATTGTGCAATGCCTCTAGAGGTATATTTTGAAAAAATGGAGAAAAAGTTGTCTAAAATATAATTATTAAAAATTTTAAGTCAAAAATTCAGCAGAAAATTTAAAATTTAAAAAATTGAATGGCCGAAGATATTCAATTTTGGATTCTAGCCCATTTAAGGAATTCTGAGTTTTTTTTCCGTTTATTGTGGTCCAGAAGTCCAAACAGAAGCTTCTGGAATTTTCTGGAAGCTTTTTCAATGTTTTCGAAGCTTCTGGAATTTTTTAGAAGCTTTTGGAGCTCTCTAGCAGCTTCTGGAATTTTCTGGAAGCTTCTGGAATTTTTTAGAAGCTTCTGCAATGCCTTGGAAGCTTCTTGAATTTTTTGGAAGCTTCTGGAGCCCTCTAGCAGCTTCTGGAATTTTCTGAAAGCTTCTGGAATTTTTTTGGAAGCTTCTGGTATTTTTTGGAAGCTTCTGCAATGTCTTGGAAGCTTCTGGAGTTTTCACTCGATTTCCCATTCTTCAGCTAATCAACAACGCAGAAGATCAGCTAGAAATGCGTGAAATGCGACGTCACATGGAACAACGCGATTCCGATGATGATCTAGACGACGACGAGGAAACGAGACAAGCGTTCACAAATCTTCCAGTCATTGGTGAGAAGCACGCGGTACCAGTGGTTCGATTACCGTCACTAGTCGCCGATACAACTAAAAAGGCGATGAAATTTGACACGGGAAATATGGAAAGGATTCGAATTGCTGGCACTCTTAATGAGATGCAGCCTTTTGAGGTAGTCGGGGGGTTTTTTATGGAAAAATGTTATAAAAAGTGAAATTTGACGAAAAAAAATTAATTTCTTGTCCTAAAATTTCAAAATTCTAAACAACGATGACGTGAGAGGTACTAAATTTTCAAAAAAAAATCATAAAAATTTTTGAAATTTTTGAAACAGAAAATTTTCTGTTTCAAAAATTATTTTCAAGAATATCGGAAGCTTCAAAGTTTTTCTTTTTTATGAAATTAATTTGAAAAAATATTTAAAATTAGGAAAAACTTTCTAAAACTTGAAAAAAGTTGGTTTTGTGGACCTGGCTTGGATTTCTAGTCCCCCCTTTTGGTTTTCTAGACCATTTAACTTATAAAATTGTAAAATTCACTATTTTTGGCTTATTTTGGTGCAATTTTCAAGAAAAATGAGAGAAATATGATTTTTGCCGAAGTTTTGATAAGAATTGCCGTTTTTTCTTAATTTTGGTCGATTCGGACAATAAGAAAATTGATGAAAAAATTCAATTTTATTTGTTTTTTGTCAATTTTGATGTTTTTCGACCTAATTTGACATGAGAATAGTCTTTAATTGGGTTTGCTGAGTTATCGGCTTTCGAAATATTTAATGACATTCAGGAGCCAATTTTTGCAATATTTGAAACCGTGAAATTTTAAATTTTCAAAAGAAGAACATTGTTTTCAGGTCCTGCCATATGCTGACGCAGATGATGTTGAATACTTGAAATCGGTACATGAACTTAATCCACATATTGAGAGATATGCGTTCAAGGAGACGAATAACCCGCAGGTTCAGATGTTGGCAACGGTGAGAGATTTAGAAATTTGGAAAAAAACACACTTCCTGCCTATTATCTTAATAGTCGATGTCTGAGATTCTCGAGAGATTTTTGCAAAATTCTAAAGGGTCCATCCCCATGGAAACATTTTGACATAAAAATTGAAAATTTTAAAATCTCCACATATTATCAGAGGGAGTCTTTGTCGTCTTACTAATAAATATTTTGCGTTTCCCAAAATATGAGCCATCATGTGGACCTATGGGCCGCGTGGCAACAGCTCAAAAAACCTTCATTCAATATCGCGATTTCCAATACAGGCAACAGTTTGCTGTGTATGGGACTGAAGGTATTTGAGCTGTTGCCACGCGGAGATTTTAAAATTTTGGATTTTTCATTCCTTGCCCTGAAACCCCAAAAAGGTTACAGAGATTCCGCTAAATCAACATGGTATTTGATGACAAACATCATAAGGATTAAAAATTTCCATATTTCCCGTCGGGCCCAAGTACTTCATCATATCGAAAAATGGGAAAAACTGGAAAATTTGGACCACTTTTTCAGAAAAATCAAATTTTCGGCATGATGCCGACTAGCTGGAAATTAGGTGTCAACATAAAAAATACTCAAAAATGTGTAGGTAATCCATTTCCGACGAGATTTTGACATTATCTTTAAAACTAAAAATTTCGATTTTGGGACCACCCGGATTTTTTTCACTTGGTTAAAGGGGGCGTGGCCAAATAAATTATGTATTTTTTTTTTCTAAAGGGGGCCTAGGTACCCTCCACGTCAAATATCAAGATCCTAGCTTCACGTTGGTGCAACTGTGCCACAGTATGTTCGACTTTCTGAGACATCGACTCTTAAAAATTAAATTTGTATTTTTTTTTAATTTTGAAACGGTGAATTTTTAAATTAAAAAACATAATCAGATTATTTTTATTTTTAATCGCTTTGCGATACCATAAAAGGTTCTTACTCTTCGCTGCGAGACCTGAGAACGCCTGTCGCCGGTCTCGCAACGATTGCCGTCGATTTCCCGTAAATCTGCTGCAAAAAATTGGAATTTCTTGTCATTTTTTGCATAAATTGTTTTTCTCAAAAAAATTCGAAACTGCATATATTTTATAACTAAAATTTGAAACAGTAATTTCTTTCAAAAATTTTTTTTTTATTTTGTGAATTTTTCGATCAAAAAATATATGATCAGATTTCTATTTTTATATATTCAAGCCCATTTTAAAGTTTTTTAAAACAATTATTTTTTAATTTAAGTCGTGACGTTTTGAACAGCCTAACTGCGAGTTACTGGATCAATTTCCCAAAAAATTCCAAATTTTAGAAGCTTTTCTAAACGTTGCTTTTTTCAAATTCTTATGGGCCTATTGTCAACTCAATTATTCCTTATCATTGCGTTCGGAAGCTGCTCAACCTCACTGCCGCTCCGTACGCACGCGGCGCGGTGACATCCCACTCAACACACTGAAATATTGGCGGGAAAATTAATTTTTCAGATTTTCCAGTGTGTTGAGTGTGGGCAGCCGCGTCGCGTGCGTCCGGAGCGGCTGTGAGGTTGTGCAGCCTTCCTAACGCACTGATCAAGAATAATTAAGTTGACAATACCTAGATACTGAAAATTGCGTTTTTACTGCAGATTTTAGGGAAATCTACGGAAATCGCTGCGAGAGCCGAGTGTTTTTTAAAACTGAATTTTTCGTTAGCGTTTTTTTAGAATTTTATATTTTAAAAAATTCAGGTTTTTATTCAAAGTTATTGCTTAAATGAGACCTAAGGTGACTAAAAAATGGTTTTAAAATGAGGAAAGAATGATTTTTTATAAATAAATGATGAAAAAATGTGTTTAAAAATTGAAAATCCAAAAATTGCGAAACAAATTGTGGGTATCTTAAATGGCCTAGGAAAAAATACGGTTTTCTATGCCGTCTATTAAGAATCATTTTTTGCATTTTTCTTCAGTTTTGTGATAAAAGTGATAAAAGTGCAAATTTTTAAAAAAGTTGAAGAAGAAGCACACAAAAATACTTTTTTCAAAAAAAGTAAAAATTGTGTAACTGTAATTTTTTATTGCAAAAAACACGATTTTTAGATTTTTTGTCCTTATTTTTTCGGTCCTAATGTGGAATTTAGTTATCAGAAAATATTGTAACGGTATTTTTATTAATAAAAATATGATATACATTTTTATAAATTCTGAAAATTTTATATTTCTGAAGGATATGCACAAAATAGAATCTTGAAATATAAAAAAGGGGGTTTTTAAAGGTTTTTTAGTGATTTTTCGAAAAAGGGGGTTTTAATTGTTTTTATTTTAAGAAATTAAAGTATTTTTAAATTTTACGATGCTATTTTTAAATTAATAATTTAAAAAATTGTTTTTTGAAATTTTTGAGACATTATTTTGTGGCAATTGGTACTTACGCATCCCAGAAAGAAAGCATTGAGAACTTTATTTTTAAAAAATCGCGGAGCATTAATTTTTGAACATAAAAAGAACCAGATTTTGAAACAGAAGAAATTATGGATTTCAGACCACCGAAACGCTGAAAATGACCGCCGGAGATGCGGAATTCGAAGTTTGGACTGTGGAAGGATCATCGACAGGTGGGGGAGCGACGAAACCGAAAGCTCGAATGGCGATTAAGAAGATTTTTAGGGATATGTCTTTTGAAGTGGGTTTTTTTTTGTTTTTGGAGCATGTTTTGGAGCATTGTTATTTTTAAGTTCTGAATTATGTTGAGAATTCAATTTTTTCAGTTAGGATTACATTTTTTTAAAAGATTTTCTGAAATTAAAAAATTTAATTTTAATTATTGCTTTTCATTGAAAATTATTGAGATACCTACTCTTTCAGCCATTCCAATTTTCAGAATTATTAAAGTATTTTTAAATTTGAATTTTCTATTCTTCATTTCATGAAATTTTCTCAGAAAATTCTGAAAACTAATTGAATGAATAAAATACAGCTCCGCAGACAGATCGGAAAATGTAAACTCATTTTTTTGAAACTGCAATTTTTCAAAAAAAAAACAGTTTTTTTGCTCGAAAAATAAACTTGTAGAAATTGCAACAAAAAATGTGAATTTATATATTAGTTGTTTACAAATTCTGTTATATAAACGTGAAAAAACCGCTTTCCAAAAAATCGACACGCCACGCGTGAGGGCAATGGGAAGGGTTGCGTTGCGTTGTCTTATTATGCCTAGTATCAATTTACCTTTTCCTTTGTCTGTTTCTTCAACTTGCTTTTCGACTTATTGATCGATTTTTTGATATGACTCTTCTGGAACAACTTTTTATTTTATTGACTTTTTAAAACTTAATTCAAGTTCTTGAAATACCTTCTTCGTTTTCCCATCCTTCTGTTTCTACGAACATTTCATTTCCGTTTTCCTCCCAGTATTCGTCCATGATGTTCATTGGAAATTCAATTTCCTTTTCTCGATTAGAAGTGACAATTAATTTGTTTTCTTCGCTCTCTGGAATATTTTCCGTTTTAGTTTGTTGTTTTTCGATTTTTTAATCTCAATTTTTACCTTTTTCCATCTCCGGTCCACTTTTTACTCTCTTTTCTTGACTTTTCTCGTCTGTAGCAGCTTCTCCTTCTTTGATTTTTTGAACGCCGGCAATTTTGACTGAATTGTCCGCAACTTTGGCTGAAATAATTTTCTTTTTTAAAATTTTTTAATTAATGTTTTTATTACCCATTTTCTCGATTTCATTTTCTTCATTTTCCTCCTTGTTTTTTGGCACAATCGATAACTCTTCTTCCAACTTTTCCGACTTTCGTTTCGCATTTTCTGCCAAATTTGCATCAATCTCCGCTTCAATTGCAGATTCGTCCTCTGAAATTATAATAATTAATAATTTCCTTCTTTCTTAATATATTTTTTTAATAATTGAAACGTTTTCTAAGTTGATTTTAATTTATTTTTCAAGTTTTTTGAAAATCATTGGAAGATTTAATCTTCAATTTTTTCTAAATCATTTTCGAACTCATTTTTACAGTTTTAGTTTTATCATTTAAATAATGTTAAACATTTTTACCTCTTTTTTCAGCCTCTTTTCTTTCCATTTCTCTTTCGAGATACATTTTCCTCAATCTCAGCCTTTCCTCACATCTTCTTTTTTCGTTTTTTTCATCTTCCTCCTTTTTCGTGCACAAGCTTTCCCGATGACCATAATTGGAGCAATACGCGCAAGGGTTAAGTCGACAAATTTCGTATTTGTGTTGCAAATTCGTTTGACCACAATTAGTGCAACCGCCATTTCGCAGTATTCTTAATATCCGATGTGCTACTTTTGGGTATTGTGGGCATTTCATGTAATGACGATGGTTGGAACTGCACCAGTACCCGCATTGAATATTCCATCTTTCTTCAGTGATCTTCGTAATATCTCTCAACAATGAATCATACTCTTTTACTTCTTCTAAGTCTTCATCTTTGATTCCCTTGAAGACTGATACAATGTTTGTATTTAAATTATTTTCTTCTTCCAGATTTCTTCTTGCTTTGGTGTAGTCGATTAGAAATTGGATAATTTCTAAAGCTTCAGTTCTATCCCTCGGCGCTTCTTTCGCAAATTTCTTCATGGGAGCCTCCACTTTAGCCTCCAAATTCTTGTCCGTTGTTTCGTCACCAACAATGTCCTTCATCCTTTCAATTTCTTTCTTCAATTTCTTTCTCTTTGGTTCATCCAAGCTTTCAACCAACTTTTCCAGTTCTTGGAGATTCCAAGAAATCATTTGAGAGTTGTCCATCGGCCCTTTCTGGTCCACATATTTCTCCAGCTTCTCGACATATTGTATTCTTTCGAGAATATTTCCATGGCGCCTGATAGCTTCCTCAGATTGCTTCTCGAGCTCTTTCATCTTTTTCCGATTCTCTTTTTTCCATTCTTCCACAATCAAGTTCATCATCACTTTCTTCTATTTCCTTTTGTGTTCCGTCAATCTTCGCTTTTGTGCACCTTTTTACTGCATCCATCAGTTTCATCAATCTGCAAATCTCCTTCCTTTTATGATTTTCAATCAGCTTTAATTTGTGCAGAAGCATGGTATTTTTCTGAAATTTTAAACAATCTTTTTTTAACAATTATCACGAATTCAATCACGACGATAATTTAACGAACAGGCGAATAAAGTTTACATTTATATTAAGGAGGAAAACGAGAGGATTTAGAGTTATTTTTTGGACCAATTTTTTCACTTATTTTCCTAGAACTCCTAAATCTCAAATTTCTTCCAACTTTTTTGTTCTTTAACTTAATTATTATAATTTTAGCGTATCACATAGATGATTTCAAGCTCAACTTAGTCGAATTTTTGTCTCATTTGTTGCAAAAACGTTAAATTTCTCGAATTTTTCATCTTAATAGACTAAAAAGTCCAAAACTCGAATTATTCAATTCTTCAACGTATTTCCAACAAGTCGACGTCATTCATTCGTTACGTAATCTATCACCTTGGTGAAACTATCATTATAATCATTATTCATTGATCAAGGATCATTCAAAATCAATTTCCATCATATTTGCGAACAGTTACCTAAGTAAACTCAATCATGAGTCGCATCATTCATTAAAATTTCACGGCAAACAATTTTTACGTTATTCTCGGCATACGTCGGTTTCATGATTAGCAGCAAACGTCGAAATAATTCATTCTCTCTCAGTTGAAAACTATCTTAATAGTTAACAACGTCATCTTTTCATCTCTTTCAGTAAAAAGCTATGTTAATAGCTTTAAACATCATCTTTTTTACATTAAACGAAGTAAAATCACAATTAATTCAATAAATATCTCAATATTCTTTAATTTCTGTCATTTTTTATGATTTCCACACAATTTTCAGCTTTTCCGAATCGCAAGACCGATAATTCCCGGTCGATGCACCATGTCGCGATTCGGTGAGCCTAATTTGTATGGAAATCGAGAGATGAGAAGGGAAAAGTCCCTTTATAAGTAAATAAACTATTAATAAACGCAGTTCAGTGGTAGATATATTATTTATTACATTTTTAGTCTTTTCAGACTATTATTCAAGAAAAATACAGTAATATAAGATTAAACGGTACATAATTAACGGGCAGAATCACTGGGAAGGGTAATAAAGAATAAATAAATTAAATAAAGTCTGAAAAAGGGACGAAAACGTAAAAAGGTAGGGAAAAAGGTTCGAATGTTCGAATAATTCAACTTGCGCGTCAAATCCGGTGCATGTCTCCTCGGTGTTTGCACACTTGTCTACCGTAGCCTCCGAATTAATTGAAATTGCATATTTTCGGTCAGAATGTCCTGACACCATACACTATTTCGCAAAATAGGGAAGTTCACGTTTATGAAGCCGATTTTGTGAGAAAATAATAGAAAATTCCAATTTTTGGGTGTTTTTCAAAAAAAAAACTAATTTTAGAAGAATTTGAAGACTTTATCGAATTAAAAAAGCGAATTAATTATTTCCATATTCTTTCCAACGTGGTAAATATTATTTGAAACTGTATTTTTTTAAATTTCAAGCAAAATTAATTATTTACATAGGTTCAAGGATGAAAAAGCTTTTTTTTATCAAAATAGGTCAAAAAGTGGTCAAATCCTGTGTATTGGCTCTAATTTTTAGAAGTGGGGGAAATCATAAAATGATTTTAAATGTAAAATATTGATTTAAAGGATAATCTTTAAAACAACTTGATTTGTGCTGAAAATCTGAAAAAAAAACGTAAAAATTCTAGTTTTCTGATAGATTTTTTAAAAGTTCCTTGGAATTTTTAAGTTTTTGGCATTAATTGGAATTTTAGATTTTTCAGTTCTTGAAATTTTCTGAGAAAATTCTGAAAACGAATTGAATTAATAAAATAAAAATGCAATTGTGCGACAAACGGAATACATCTCATCAGATAAAAAGTAAAGAAAAATTTTTTGAAACTGCAATTTTTCAAAAAAAAAAAAATGTTTTTTACTCGAAAAATAAAGTTGTAGAAATTGCAACAAAAAATGGAAATTGAAATAGAAAATGCCATTTTTTGGGTGTTTTTCAAAAAAAAAACCACAATTTCAGAGGAATTTGAAGACTTTATCGAATTAATTATTTCCATATTATTTCCAAAGTAGTCAATATTATTTGAAACTGTATTTTTTTTATTTCAAAAAAAAATCTACTCAGGAAAAGCGATGCACCGGTGCAGTCCAATTTTGTTCGGGACTGCACCAAAATTTGTCCGGGACTGCACCGCACCTTCATTTTTCCGGGGCAGTCCCGGACGAAAATGGTTCAAAATTCTCAGGAAAAGCGATGCACCGGTTCGGTGCCATTTTGTTCGGGACTGCACTAAAATTTGACCGGGACTGTACCGCACCTTCATTTTTCCGGGACAGTCCCGGACGAAAATGGTTCAACATTCTCAGGAAAAGCGATGCGCTGGTGCAGTCCCATTTTCAGACGCTTTCCGAAAATTCCGGACAAAAAAGAAGTGCAAGAACAAAAAACTTCAAAAAACAAAACCGAAAATTTCTTGGATTCGAGTCAGCGTGTTTATCAAAAATTCATTCAACTTAAAAATTGGGAAAACTTTTTGCGAAAGCAGTAAAATTATATCTCAAATGAGCTATGCCTCATTTAAAAAAGCCGAAAACGATTAAGGCGCTACCCTTTCTGATTTTCTCTTCAAAAATCTTAATGAAAGTAGCGGAAATGTTGTACTTTGATTGAGAATAGAACCAGTATGGATTTCTGAAATTTTCGTCCCAAAAATATTGAAAATGGGAAAAGTTATAGCCCATAACTTTTGATCACGAATTTGATGAAATTTCGCATACAGGTCATTTGAAGCACAAACCATTGATAATGGATTGTCAAAGTTTTAATATTGTTCTTCTATAGATCAAAAACTGCGGCACAAAAACCACTCGAGATTATCAAAATTGACTCACAAAAACGATCCAAGCACCTTTCAATACATGTGACCAAGCAATATATTTGTTCATCAGTTTAGTAATGATGAAAGTTATGTTATTTGTGAAAGTTATGTTATCAGTTTTGAAGATTTACACAATGACCGAAGCAAGATACAATAATTCACCTTGCAAAAAATGAAAATTAGAGTTTGCTAAGAAAAAAAAACTACTGTATTTTAACAATCATCTTTCAATCTATAAGTTCACAAAACGTGCGCCCTATTTGGTTTCTAGAACAATAGTTATGCTTATCCAAGTACTCGTATATGTATTCCTATGGAATTCTGGCGCTAGCGCACATATAAGTGCACCACCCCCCTTTTCCCGCATGGTCAGGTTTAGTCAAGCGGTTCAACGTCTCGTATGTCAAGCAAGCAGGAGTTCAAGTCGTCGCGGGTCCGATTCCAGGAGGCCTCTCGCAGCCATTGCAACCCACACGACGCAGGCGGCGAGACATTTATTTGCACCGAACCGTCCAAATTTTGTCCGGGACTGCACAGTTTTATCCGGGTTTTGCCCCGGGACAAATTTCGGTGCAGTCCCGAACAAAATGGGAATGTTCCGGTGCATTGCTTTCCCTGAGTATAGCCGATTTTGTGACAGGACTATGCATTTTTTAAATTCTTGAAATTTTTCAAAAAATTAATTTTTAATCCTGATATATCCGAGGATCATTAAGAATAATTTTCAAAGTATACAAATTTTATATTTTTTGAAACTGCAATATTTAAAAAAAATGTTTTTTTTTTAATTTACAAGGGGGCTTTTCTATTAAGGATTTTATATTACTTTGAAATTTGGAATTTATACATTTTTGTTGGGAAATTCTTTAAATTTACAGTTTTCACAGACTTTCAAGCTTCATTAGACTAGTTTTATTTAAACAAATTCTTAAAAATTCGGGTTTTTGTCATTATTTCAAAATTCAAAAAATTACGGTATATTCACGGTGGGATAAAGTGAACCTAAATTGTCATCACGAGCATCGCCTTGTGTGCGGTTCACCGTTACGACAAATAGCACAAACGCGAAAATGCGAATTTTTTACAAACGGCATTTTAACGCCTACAACACGCGAAAAAATGGAATTTTTGCGTTAAAAACATAAAGTATGGCTTAATCTAATTTTTTCACTCCAAATTACAAAGTTGTGTCAATGAATAGCTGAATATAACGCGTTTTGTGTAACCGTGCCGCACGATTGCAAAATTGCCACGCCCAAAGAACGCCCTCTTTTCTGCGTTCAATTTTTAATTGTTGTACTGAATTTTCTTAGTTGTAGTCGGTTCACTTCACCCCACCGTGATATTGAAGTTTTTGTCGGTTTTAATATTTATTTCAAAGAAAATGCTTGAAATGCCTAAAATTTCGGATATTCCATTTTTCTAGATTCTTGTAATTTATTTATATTAAAAAGTTTGAGTTTTCCATTTTCCATTTCATGAAATTTTTCAAAACAATTAAATAAATAAGATTTAATCCTGAAAGGTCCAGAAATCCATTCTAGTGTTAAAATTAGTATTCAAGGTAAAAAAGACAAACACGTGAACGAATTAAAATTAGGTTCTAACTGAGAATTAATTTTTTGAAACCGTATTTATTTTTTTTTAATTTTCATGCAAAATTGCTTATCTATTTGGAATAATGACTTGCAAATTTTTTAATTCTTTTTTGAAACTGTAATTTTTTCAACAAAAAAAAATCATTGAAATCGAAATTTATGATTTTAGGCGTTTATATGAAAAAAGGACTTACGAATGCGTCTGGGATGAAAATATAGAAAATACTCATTCCAAATCTGTTTCCAAAATTTTCTAAAACCACCTAGAAGCCGAGAAAACGCGCCTCAAAACAATGGCCTAGAAAAAGAGGCCACCGGCGAAAACTAGTCCGCAGGCATGATAAATCCAAAAAAAAACATTAAAAAAACAACTAATCTAAACATTCTGCATAACTATTTATTAACGAAACACGAAAAAAGCTCATACGAAAAAGTTCGGCCAGATGGACACTTTTTCTAGGCCATTGTTTTGAAGCTCATTTTCTCGGCTTCTCGGTGGTTTTAGAAAATTTTAAAAACAGATTTGAAATGAGGATGAAGTCTATTTTCATTTAAGATACATTTATTATCTCCGTAAAGTCCTCCTTTAATTTTAAATTTCTAAATTTTATGTAATTTCTCGAAATTTTGCAGTTTTTACAGACTTTCAAGCTTCTTGAAACTAGTTTTTTAAATAAAATGTGAAAACTTAAAAATTCGGATTTTTGCCATGATTTCAAATTTCAAAAGCATTTCTTAAAAACTATATTTTCCAGGAATACGCGGCATCTCTCCTCCCGGACCGTCATCCTTCTGTCAAATGTGAAGTTGTTAAAAAATTGGACTTTGATGAAACTTTGTAAATTCTGGTTTTTTGTTGTTGTTTTCTCTCAACTCCTTTTTCCTGTACATGTATATTTATGTTTTGAAATTTTGTTTTATTTTGCTCTAATTATTTTAAACTAATTATGGTACAAATTGGCGGGAAATTGGTGGTTTTTGAAAAATAAGTGACTAGCAATTTAGGGGAATTTTTTTTACAATAGACCGGTAAGAGAACAAGGAAATTGTTGTTATATATATATAATTAGTTAATTGCCTAATTAAAGACTAATTAAGCATATAACATAGATTATTGATTTTTTGTGCGAAATTGCTCCAGCTCGGCTCGAAGGTGTTGGACTTCGAGAAGCAGTTCTTGGTGGGAAGATGAGGACACTCTGAAAATTGACCAATTAGTGATAATTGATTGATTGGAATTGACTTACGCGGACTGGGAGAGTTTCACGAATAACACGAAGTTGGAAATGAGGAAAATTGAAAGGATCGTCAGAAGGCCGTAGATAAGGAATCGGATGTTTTGGTCGCTTTCTGAGGTGGGTGATGATGATTGAATTTTGTAGGCATTTTGAGAAACGGAACGTTGTTGAGTGGCTGAAAATATGAAATTTGAAAATTGGGGGATAATTATGGGCGACTAATTATATTTAATTAGATAATTAGGTCATTTACTAATTATCAGTTAATTAACTATAAATTAGTGATAATTTCTCACTAATTATGGTTAATTAGCCCTTTAATCAAGGTCTATATCTAAATTGTTGAGTTTTTATCATTCTTGAGTCAATTAACCTCCAATTAAGGTTTAATTAAACAATTTTTAAGCTTCGATTAACCTTTAAATAGGGTTAATTACATCTTAATCTTTTTAACCCTTAATTAGTGTTGATTATCTCGTTTTAGCTTTTTTAAACCTTTAATTAGGGTTAATTACACTTTTAATTATTTTTAACCACTTAATTGAGACTAATTACTCCAGCAGCAATCTGTTAATTAGGGTTAAATAACTAGTTCAGGTTGTAGTTAAGGTTGTAATTAAGCTTAATTACCCTTTAATTGGAGTCAATTAGCAATGAGCTAGGTTAATTAGCTATTATTTTAAATTAACCCTAATTACCACCATAATTAAGACCTTAATCAGTTTTTTAACCCTTAATTAGTGTCGATTACACCGTTTTAGCTTTTTAAACCCTTTATTAAGGTTAATTACACTTTTAATTATTTTAAACCACTTAATTGAAACCTATTTTTCTTAAGGTTAAATAACTAGTGATTCTCAGATTTTAATTAAGCTTAATTAGCCTTTAATTGGAGTCAAAAATTAGAGAACGAGGTCTAATTGGCTTTTATTTTAAATTGACCCTAATTATCTCCATAATTAAGAGTTTTATCAAAATAAATTAAAAAATTTTTATTTTTTTAACTATGAATTTTGATTTTCAATTATGAATTTTAGATCGGACTTAATTAACCTTATAATTGGTATTAATTACCGATTAACTCTAATTAAAGGTTTAAATAAGATATTAACAACTTTTAAAAGAATTTAATTTCGGGAGCATCCGAAACTATTTTG
Source organism: Caenorhabditis virilis (assembly GCA_964036255.1). Classification (NCBI taxonomy): domain Eukaryota; kingdom Metazoa; phylum Nematoda; class Chromadorea; order Rhabditida; family Rhabditidae; genus Caenorhabditis; species Caenorhabditis virilis. Next base: position 15,662,444 of record OZ038415.1, on the reverse strand, counting down.
TGCCCTTTTTACTCACCTTCAATAACAGTCTTCTCAATGTAATGCTCATGCTCCTCAATCTTCAACTCCTCATGTTGTTGCAGCAGATCGTTCGAACAAACACTGATCAACGATTCGGATCTCTTGTCATCGGATAAATTCCGCGACTCCTCATTCAACATCCTCTCCAACATGTGATAATAATCATCCAATCCCTGATTCGTTCCCTTCTCAATGACGCCTTTAAGAATTCCCCAGATCCCCTTCTTGTACACAATACCACCATGAATGCGAACTCGACACTCGGTTGGACTCGTTCGATTGATACAATAAGTGCATTGAACGACGAAATTGTCAGCGTACGGAACACCGGAATTCTGTGTCTCTTTGAAGATGACAAAACCGTCTTCTCGGCGGGGGAAATGAGAGATTACTTGCTTCTCGTTAACTATGCAGGATTTTGGCGCCATGGCGTGATTTAGGGCAACGGTGTAGGTACAGGAACGCGTCTCGTGTCCGGATTTGTCGCGAGCCCATGGGGAAGCGACGTAGCCTGGAAATGTAGGGGAATTAGGATTTTTTTTAAAGTTTAAAAAAAAAGTCATTTCTATTTCGAGCCATTTTGCATAAGTCAGTGGTTTTTCAATATTCCCAATTTTTGAACTAAATTTTTTGAAACCGAAATTTTTTTTTCAGATTTTCGCAAATTTTAATTTTTGATTCCCGATTTCATCAAAGGGAATTTTTCAGAATATACGTCAATAGATAATAAGAGCAGTTTCAATTTTTCTTCTCCTACTTTTCAACACTTTTTTGAAACCGAAAAATGTTCCACCAAATTTCAGATATTGAAAATTTGGGGTTCTCTGAAAGTAAAAGAGTATTGCATTAGGCTTTCCAATTCTAGCAATTTTTGAAATAAAATTTTTGAAAACGAATTTTTTTTAGATTTTCACAAATTTTTAGATTTTCTGTAATTTCACGATTTTCTGAAAATTCAAGGATTTTGAAAAACAAACTGGAAAACTTCTTAAGGATAAGATTCCTGTCGTTCCTTAAACGATGTAAAATTGTCTTCCTTAGAAAAAATACATTTTTTGAAACCGAAAATGTTTCCCCCAAATTTCAGATTTATTTTTTTTTTTACTTGAACATTTGAGGATTAATTAAATTAGATTTCGAATTTTATCAATTTTTCAAAAAATCTTTTTGAAACCGAAAAATTTTTTCAGATTTTCACAGATTTTTAAATTTGTTTTATTTTCACGATTTTCTGAAAATTCAAGAATTAAAAAAAAAACTGGAAAACTTCAGATGTTTTGGATCTAAAGTACACATAATATTGTCAACTCAAAAATTCTTGATCGTGCAAGTTGGTTTTGACCTACCCAAAAAAGCTAAGTCTCTCACACAATCGTGCTATTTTTAAATGCGAGCGGTTGCGCTGCGGTCTTTTAGTAGAAAATGGATGATCCAAACATTTTTAATTAACAATACCGTCATTCATTAAAGGATTCAATTTTTTCACTTCGATAAACAAATTTTTGAAACCGAAAATGTTTCCCCCAGATTTCAGATTTTTATTGTTTGTTTCTTGAAAATTTAATTCTTCTTGATTAAATTAAATTTCCAATTTTATCAATTTTTTAAATAATTTTTTGAAACCGAAAATTTTTTAAAATTTAAATTGGTGCTCCGGAGAGCTCAGAAATGGGCTTCAGATGAATAAGAATATGATTATCAACCAATTGATAGCAAAAAAACAAGCAAAAAACGATTTATAAGTCGAAAAAATAAACTTTGATTGTTCGATAAATCAATTTTCATTAGACATTTTAAAAAAGTTAGAAGCACTTGAAAAATGAAATAATTTCCAACTTTCAAATGCTCATAACTTTTTGAAAAATTCTTCGATTTTAATAAATTTGCGTGTTTTATAAAGCTGAAATCCAGAATTTTCAGATAATGAGCTTCAAAATGAACCAATTTTCGCTAAAAACAATGAATTTTCAAAAAAGTTAGAAGCGTTTGAAAATTTGTAAATTTCAAAACACTCCGATTTTCAACTTCTTAAGAAAAATTCTTCGATTTTCATGAATTTAAGTGTTTTTGAAATGAAAAATCGAATTTAGGCAGTTCCTTTGATTTGGGTTTCTAGGACATCTTTCGGTATTTTTCCTTATATGGCCTAGAAACCCAGATTGCATTAGTTAGGCCATATTTTAATTTTTATCGGTTTTTCGTATTTTTTCGACTTAAAACATATTTTTTAGTATCAATTGGTAGATAATAAAATTCTATTTCATCTGAAACCCATTTCAGAGCTCTCCGGAGCCAATTGAAAAATTTAGGAAATTCTGAAATTTTTTAAATTATTTTTAAAAAATTGATAAAATTGGAAATCGTATAGGCCCACGTTAAAATATCACAGTAATAAATAAAGAAAAAGAACCCTCACCTTTATACTTCATCTCATCATTAAACCGATCAAAAAACGGATGATCAGTGAACAATAAAGTGAAAATCTTGTTAAGTGTCATCGGAAAAACGGCGTCCATCAACAACCGGCCGGGATGCTCCTCGCACGGGCATTTAATATCATCAAAGTTCGTCGTCGTCGAGTCATCCGTCGCATTTTCAGCATTGAGATTTTCAGAGAAGGATGCGTCTTCGTCTAGTGAACGATCGTCTGCTGAGCCGGTTGTCGAGCTGGACTGTGAGCAATTGTCTTTTTCGAATTTCGAGTGAGACGACGAGGATTTCGAGAGTATGCTTCCGGTGGCGCTTAGTTGTCGGGGGCTCATTTTCTGGAAAAAGAGATGATATATAAAGTTTTTAATAAAAATCTCGATTTTCTAGATTCTGTTCAGGATCTCAGTACTGAAAATAACACCAAAAAAGAGAGAGAATGTTCGCGAGATCTACATTAACAAAGTTCACTGGGGGAAAATTTTTTGTGAATATTTTGAAACAGTAAAAATTATTAGAAATCCTGTCGAAATTCAAGTAGAGACAATTTATTTTTATTTTTGCAGAAGTTCCTAAATCCCGATGAAATCAACGATCGTTTTTCGGCTATTGATTTAAATACTGAACAGTTCTTGAAACAGTAAATAAATTTGAAAACTTTTTAGATTTATTCTATGCTAAATACGATTACCTAATAGTTTTTAGAAGCAATTTTCAGAGCACAATTCATAAATTGTAATGATTTTTCAAATACAAGATTCAAAAAATATCTGAAACAGTTTAAAAAAAATTAAAATAGGACTTCACGAAGCTAATACGTGTACCTTAAATGAAAATAGACTTCATTCTCATTCCAAATCTGTTTTTAAAATTTTCTAAAACCACCTAGAAGCCGAGAAAACGAGCTTCAAAACAATGGCCTAGAAATAGTGTCCATCGGCGAAAACTAGTCCGCAGGCGTGAAGAATCCATAAAAAAACAAATTATTTCTTATATTAGTCCTTTTTTAATTTTTTTTTCCATTTTAATTTATCTTTTTTCATTTTTTTGGGATTTCTCATGCCTGCGGACTAGTTTTCGCACCTTTTTCTAGGCCATTGTTTTGAAGCTCATTTTCTGGGCTTCTAGGTGGTTTTAGAAAATTTTAAAAACAGATTTGGAATGAGAATGAAGTCTATTTTCAATTAAAGTACATTTATTATCTCCGTAAAGTCCTCCTTTAAAATTCAAGTTTTGAAAAATGACAAAAAATTGAAAAAAATAATAGTTTTTGGGCTATTTTTCGCTTACGAATTTATAATTTTCGTTTAATATATTTTTGCGAATTTTTTTCTTTCTAAAAAAACATTACTGTTCCAAAAATCGTTAAATTAAAAAAACAGTAGCCTTTGTTTTTTTAAATAAAATGCTCTATTGAACGCTTTGAAAAATAAGTATTTTCTGAAAAGAAAATTTGTTATGTAACGTTTTCTATTACTATTATCCCTAGTAATATTGATTTAAAATTTATGAAAAAACAACTTTTAAAAATATCTGAAACAGTAAAAAAAAATTACATGGTTCTTAAATTCACAATCCGATGAAACTATCAATCAGGAAAATTTTAGTGATTTCTTTAAAAAAGTTGTTAAAAAACTGAAAATTCTGAAATTCAAAAATTCATCTTTGCACCCTTATTTTTTTCGGCTATTCAACGAACCAAAAACTTCATCAGTTTCCTTAAAAGAATTCAAATACTGAATAATTTTTGAAACAGTAAACAAATTTGAAAAAAAAAATGTTTTGATTTATTCTATGCTAAATATCATTACCTTATTATTCTTAGAAACTATGTTCAAATTGTTCTGAACTTTCAAATACAGGATTCAAAAAATATCTGAAACAGTAAAAAAATATTCAGTGAAGGAGGACTAATGAATGTACCTTAAATGAAAATAGACTTCATTCTCATTCCAAATCAGTTTTTAAAATTTTCTAAAACCACCTAAAAGCCGAGAAAATGTGCTTCAAAACAATGGCCTAGAAAAAGTTGGCCTAACTTTTTCCAATGAGCTTTTTCGTTAATAAATAGTTATGCAGGATGATTTTATTAGTCATTTTTAAACGTTTTTTTCATTTTAGTTTGTGTTTTTCCATTTTTTTTGTGATTTCTCATGCCTGCGGACTAGTTTTCGCACCTTTTTCTAGGTCATTGTTTTGAAGCTCATTTTCTCGGCTTCTAGGTGGTTTTAGAAAATTTTAAAAACAGATTTGGAATGAGAATGAAGTCTATTTTCATTCTCCTAGGTGCTCTATTCATTTTCCTAGTTGCTCTACATACGATATTTTGTTCTAGCTCATCTATCTCCGTAAAGTACTCCTTTAAATGTTTTGAAAATCTGAGAATATTGTTTTTTTACAGATTAAAAAAATTATTTTTTCTTGAAACAGTGAACAAAATGATTAAAAGCCATATATTTAAAAAAAATCATAAATTCTGCTTTTTTCAGAATGTCCGAATTTCGGGCGTTTTTTCCTAAAATTCCTGTTTCAAATAACGGACAAGTACATTTTATATCAAGTTCTTGTGTTATTGTCTCAACATGATATTGTCAACTCAATTATTCTTGATCATTGCGTTCGGAAGGCTGCTCAACCTCACAGCCTCTCAGCACGCACACGACGCGGCAGCCGACACTCAGCACACTGGAAAATTTGACAAATTAATTTTCCCGCCAATATTTCAAGTGGGAGGTCACCGCGTCGCGTGCGTGCGGAGCGGCTGTGAGGTTGAGCAGCCTTCCGAACGCAATGATCAAGAATAATTGAGTTGACAATAAAAGTTTGGAAAAAAACAACAAAACATTTTTTTCAGTCACAAAAATCTGGTACAACAGTAACCAAAAATTATTAAAAATTCAAGTTGTCAGAAAAGGTTTCCAAAATTGTTGAAACCGTAAATTTTTGATTTTTTTCAACTTATTTTCAAAATATTTCGCCTTGATCCCAAAAAATCACAGATACCATATCACAGATCACACAAAAAACCTTTTGTAGTCTTGCTAGTTGTTGTACTCAACCTCCCCTTTCGAAATCCGTGTCTCCGCGGTCAATTGGGACACAGAAAACAAACGATTATTTGTTTATTTTCTTCATTTTCTCGTTTTCCTCCTACCTCTTACAAGATTTTTAAAAGGGAGAAGGGGAAAAAGCAAAAAACAAACAAAAGAAAAAAACTTATTGTGATCTTGTGAAGTTTGTAGCCAAGAACACGGATGGTTGAACTTGGTTGTTTTGGTTTTTTGATCTTGAAAATGTTGGGGAAAAAGTGATTTTTGTTCTAACCTCGGAATATTTTCAGATTTTTGAATTTCAGAAAATTTATATGCATTTTTTTGACATAAATTCGAAAATTTTTGTCTTGATTCTTAAAAGCATAACAATTATGAGTTTAAGGTGGACTAGACGCAGGCTACAAATATTGCTAAATCGATCTGAAATTCATTTTTTTTTCTGAAATTCATTTTTTAAAATTTTATATACCTAAGTGAAACAATTTGCAAAAAAAGTAGAAAAGGGCACCCGGAATCGAACTTGACTGCCACTTTGGTGGAAGTTTTTAAGTTTTTGAGTCCAAAGTTCGATTCCAAGTGCCCGTTTTTTGCAAATTTTGCACTAGGTATGTAAAATTGAATTTAAAATCGATTTAGCAACATTTAGTGCACAATTTGCAAAAATAAGGGTACCTGGAATCGAACTTTGGTGTCAAAAACGTAAAAGTTTTCACCAAAGTGTTGCCGCAGCCAAGTTCGATTTCAGGAGCCTCTTTTTGAATTTATGTTAGTTCTTATTTTTGCAAAATTTAAATTTCGTCTTTTTTAGATTTTGGATTCTGGAAATGTAATTTTTAAATCTAAATTTGTTTTCAAAAATTTGTGGCTTATAATTCTTCGAAATTCCCGAGTGCATCAAAACTCAAAATTTATGAACCTCCTTCAAATTTATGTTATGAAACAGTAATTTTTGGTGAACAAAACAGTAAAATTAATCGAATTATAAATTCTCATTAATGATCGGGTGATTTTTTTTGGATTTTTTGGAGGATATAGTGAAACCGTAAATTAAAACAATTAGTTTGAGAATACTGTTTAATAAAACATATTGGAGCTTCATAAATTTTGAGTTTTGATGATGTCGGGAATTCCGAAAAATTATAAGCCACAAATTTTTGAAAACAAATTTAGATTTAAAAAATGGCGTTTCCAGAATCCAAAATCTAAAAAAAAAAAGAAAATAACATTTTGTAAAAAAAAGAACTAATGTAAATTCAAAAAAGGCACCCGGCATCGAACTTGACTGCCATTTTGGTGGAAACTTTTACTTTTTTGACACCAAAGTTCGATTCCGGGTGCCCCTATTTTTGCATTTTTGCACATTTTTTCACTTAAGTATATCAAATTGAATTTCCGATCGGTTAAGCAACATGTATAAGCTGCGTCTAGTCCTCCTTTAAAGGACTTTTCAAGAAACTAAAAATTGTGAAAAAATTCGAAGAAATTAACAATTTTTGCAACAAATCGAAAATTTTGACACTTCTTTGCAAGACCAGCGGCTCTTTACCGTTATTTAAAGGAGGACTTTACGGTGATAATTAAAAACCAACGAGCATGATAAAGAATGTTTGAGCTGTCAATAACTGACGAATTGTACTGAATTTTCAAAAAATATTTTCAAAAATTATCTGAAACGGTAAAAAAAATATACTGCATAAGGAGGAAAAACTAGTTTTTTTTAGAAAATGTGAAAAACTTTAAAATTCAGAATTTGTCATTATTTCAAATTTCAGAAAAAAATTGCAGGGCTTTAATAAATGTACCTTAAATGAAAAAAGACTTCATTCTCATTCCAAATCTGTTTTTAAAATTTTCTAAAACCACCTAGAAGTCGAGAAAATGAGCTTCAAAACAATGGCCTAGAAAAAGGGGCCACCTGGCCGAACTTTTTCCTATGAGGACTAATTTTCGTGTTTCGTTAATAAATATGTCTATTTTTAAAAATATTTTCATCCCAGACGCATTCATTAGCTCCGTAAAGCCCTCCTTTAAGCATTTATAGGCGCAAATTGTTGAAAATTGTCCAAGTCAACATTTCTAATGGTCTCGAAACGATGACCCTGTGGCAAATACCGCATTTTTTCGCTTTTTGCAGCAAAAAAATTTTGTTTCTTAAAAAATACGAAAAACTCACAGCAAAAAAACTGATCATCTTCTCAGCACGTCGAATAAAAACGCTTTGTGTTCTAATCACACCACTTTTGCCCATTTTTGTGTGTTTTCTCATCAAAAATTATCTCTTAACTATATATGTATGTTATGTGGCATAGTTAAAACGAGGTCAATCGTGTGTTCCGCAAAACCATTCGACTTTTTTTTTTAAATGAAAACCTTTTTTTTTGATAAGAAACTGTGTCAAAAAAAGTGTTTAGACATATATTTTTTAAAGTAGGACTGATTCTTTAAAATATGTAGGACAGCAGATTTTAATTTGGCAATTCAATAAAAATGTAAAATTTCCAAGAAAATAATTCAAATTTCTAAAATTTTCAAATTGCTCATAATCAAAAATCAAAAAATAACTGACACTTTCAAAATGTTGCTCTTAAAATTTACTGTTTCAAAAAAAGTCGCGATTTTCACGGTTTTTGCAAATTTTTCAATTTTTTTGCGATGTAGATCAGGCTAAAAATGTTGCTAAATCGATCTGAAATTCAATTTTATATACCTAGTGAAAAATTTGCAAAAAAATTGAAAAGGGCACCCGGAATCGAACTTTGGTCTCAAAAACGTTAAAATTTCCAGCACCGTAGTTTTGGCAGCCAGGTTCGATTCCGGGTGCCCATTTCCACTTTTTTGCAAATTTTAGGTACTTAAAATTGAATTTTAGGTATATGAAATATTTCAGATCGATTTAGCAATATTTATAACCTGCGTATAGTCCCCCTTTAACAAATATTGAAGAAGTTTAACTGGTTCTCTCTCTTTCATTTTTTTCTAAAAATTTAAATGTCAATAAAGTCGACGCACACTTTTAGTTCCCTTTTTACAACTTTCAAACAGAGAACAGTTTTTTTTAGCAAAAAAACGAAAAAGTTTGAAAAAATAGAATAATTGTTAAGCAAATGATGATGGAGGTTTGAGCTGATAACTTGTTTTTGAGCAAAGAAATGAATTGGAGGAGGAAACGTCATTTTTGAGTCATTTTGCATCGAAAATAACTGGAAGTTTTGAGCTTTGGCTATTGAAAAAAACGTCGGCAACCAGAATGTGGATAAAAAATTAGAAAGAAATTTCAGAAATTAGAAAAAAACTGAAAATTTCAGAAATTTTTGAAAAAAACTCAACTTCTGGCTCAAAATCGAGGAATTTTGGCGCAAATTATAGCAAAATGGTCAGAAAATGCTGCAAAATGGAATTGAGAGTTTTGGAAATTTTTGTACTGCAAACATTGTGTACTGCACAGTACACAATTTTGCAGTACAACAAGTTTCGAGTTTAAAATTTCAAAAATTTACGGTTTCTAGAAAAATGTAAGAGAAACAGGTTTAATAAAGTTCGATGATGAGACAAATTAATATTTTCAAAAATCGATAACTTTATCGAGGAACGATAGATTTATTTTAATGCGAGTGACAAAAAAAGACCATTGAGAGTTCGTTCAGTGGAAAAAACGTTCGAAATTTCAAAAAACCAATTTTTTTGGCCTGAAACCCTCAAAATATTAGAAAAATAGGTCAAATACCAATGACGTCACGAAAAAGAGAAATTAAAGTGAATGGTGAAAATCTGAAAACTTATTCCAAAAAATTTTTTTTCACAACTTTATCAGAATAACGTAAAATAAATTTTCATTTAAAAAAATCAAAGCCAAAAAAATTTTTTTAATTAAAAAAATGTTCCGTTTCAAAGAAACATTAAAATCAAAAAATCAGAAATTTTCACAATTCCGAACCATTTCAAGCTAGGCTAAAGTGAACCGAAATTGTCATCACGAACAACGCTCTGTGTGTGTACACCGTTACGACAAATTGCACACACGAAAAAATATTCAAATTTCTTACAAATGCCATTTTAACGCCTACAACGCATGAAAAAATGAAGTTTTTGCTTTAAAGATATAAAGCACGGCTTAATCTAATTTTTTCCACTCCGAATTACAAAATTGCGTCCCTGAGTAGCTGAATATAACGCGTTTTGTGTAACCGTGCCGCACGATTGCAAAAATGCCAAGCCCGATTTTCTGCGTTCAATTTTTAATTGGCGTACTGAATTTTCTTAGTTATAGTTTGTTCACTTTAGCCAACGTGGATATAAGCTTAAAAATGCTGATAATCTGAAGAAAAAGTTGTGAAATTTATTGTTCCAAAAAATTAAAAATTAAAATTGTAAAAATTGTTGACAAATTTGGAATTTTTTGTTAAAAAAAGCAAAAATTTCAAAATTCACAGTTTTCACAATTTTTACTTTTCGCCTTCGATTTTGATGATATTAACTGACACGCTGCCTTTAAAGGAGGGCTTTACGGAGCTAATAAATGTACCTTAAATGAAACTAGACTTCATTCTCATTCCAAATCTGTTTTTAAAATTTTCTAAAACCACCTTGAAGCCGAGAAAATGGGCTTCAAAACAATGGCCTAGAAAAAGTGGCCACCGGCGAAAACTAGTCCGCAGGCATGAAAAATCCAAAAAATTAAAAAACATAGATTAATATTTAAAAACTTAAAGAGGACCAATATAAGCACTTTAGCGAAAAAAGTGGAAATTTTAAAAAATTGGGAAAAAATATAACATTTTGAAATTTCTAGCAAAAAATTACAGTTTGAGGAATTTCGAAGAAAGTTTTAAAAGTTTTAAAATCAAAAAATCAGATTTTTAAAAATTCAAAAAATTCAGGAACTACTAAAAATTGATCAGATTAAAATCCAAAATTTAAAACCCCCCCAAAAATAATCCGATAATCCCCAAAAAAAAACCATTAAAAATCACCAACCGTCATAGTTTTCTCCGTCGAGTGATTTGAGTTCGTCGATGCGATCGAATGTGGTGTGGTCAACCCGTTTTCTAGTGAAGGACTTGTCTGAAAATATTGCACAATTATTCTCAGCCATATTTTTTGGAGCATTAACCAAAAAAAACGAGGGGGGTTAATTATGAAATCCAATTTTTAGAGAAAAAAACCTACCAAAATCACGTTAGACATGACTTTTTTCGCGAATTTTGTGAATAACTTCATTTTTCTTCTAGTTGTATTTTTCATCGAAAGCGTTTCGAATAGATTCGAGTCGATTCGGTTCAAAATGGATTGCTGGTTAGAAGTGGAGGGGGAAGGGGAAACGCAAAAAGTGGAAGGGGGCGGGGCTTAGAACGTTAAACACTGTCTCTCTCTCTTTCTCTCTCTCTCGCACTCTCTTGACAATAGAGCCCCGGTCTAGCGACCGACATACAAACTACAAAACTAGGATTTTTCTATGCGGGAGGGGAAATACAATAAAGAACGTGAGAAATGTTGGCACATGAAAACTAGAGTTTTAGCACACAAAAGACTGGAAATCTTGTGGAAATGGCTAGAAATGTACAGAGAGGAATCGGGTTTTTTGGAAATTTTTGAGAAAATCACTAAAATTTCAGAGTGGATTTTCAAAATTTTAGAATGATTGCGTAGTGCAACTTGTATTTTTCAATTTATAGAGCTACTGGAAAATTGTGTCACCATTTTGGAGAAATTTACAGAATTATCGCTAAATATCGGATGTTTGAACCTAAAGGGATTTTAAAATCCGAATTCCAGGCAATTTCAGATCTTAAACAGATTTCCAAATTTATTTTCTATATTTTGGTACCACTTCGGTCCACATCGGATTTTTTTAAACTAAGAAAAACGGCTTTCAAATTTAAAAAATCGATATTTTGTTTTAACCCACTGATGTTTATTTAAAGACGTGGTGTCAGTTAATTTAACCCTATCGGGTTTCAATTTCAAAAATTAGTGATTTCTCTCAACGTAATTTATACAATTCTCTAGCTATATTTGCAAGAAATAGGGTGTTGTCCGAATCGACAAAAAGGTTTACAACAGGGAACAAATTACAAATTTTTCGTTTTAAAGACAGTGGGTCAGTTAATTTGACACAAACTGATTTCAATTTCAAAAATTAGAGCTTTCTCTAATTAGCTAAATGCAAATTATGCGAAATTACACCGATAAATACACACTTCATAGCAGCGGTCCAAAGTTGAAAAAATCCAAAATTTGAATGCGCGCCGGAATGTGTACCGCAGTCGGAATTGGCGCGAAACACAATTATTTGAATGTGGCTACATAGTGGTATTGTTTTCTCGACCTTCTGGGGCCCCATTCCAATTTTTATTTTTCGCCCTGCATTTGGATCGTATTAACTGATAAACTGCCTTTAAGCTGTAAAGGTACGGGGTTTTGAAACCGCAAGTTGGTATATCAATATTTTTAAAAATCAATTTTTCACTGTTTCAAATTTTAAAATTAATTAGATTTTTGCGCTAAAATAATGATATCGAGAATCAAATTTGTTTCAAAATGACAATTTCCTTAAAAATGTGTTTAAATTTTTTAATTGAAAAAAAAACGTGGAAATTTAAAAATTCAGAAAATTAGTAGGATTTTGACAAATATTCCTTTAAAAATTCTTTAAAAATTTGATTAACTGTTTTCAAATAAATTAAGTTTTTGCGCTAAAATAATGTTTATTTGTATAACTCATAACATGAGAATAAATTAAACGAATATTTCTTCAAAAATTAGTTCCAATTGTTTATTTGAAATAGTGAAAATTTAAAAATTCACAAATTTTCTAGGATTTTTAAACATTTTCCTTTAAAGGAAGCTTGTCAGTTAATATGATCCAAATCCAAGGCGAAAAAGTCAAACTAACTGATACGCTGCCTTTAAAAATTCCTTAAAATCGTATTTAATCTTCAACTTCAATTTTTTAAAACTCACAATTCGGCACTGAAAAATATGTTTTGAAAAATTTAAAGATAATTTTTTTTTAAATGTTAAGATAATTATTAAGATACAATTTTATTGAAATAAGTACTAAATTTTCAGAAAAATAGCTTAAAAAAATGAAAAAAAAAACTTTTTTTCAAAAAAAAGCGTCAAAAATGCCATTTAAAAAAGAAAACAGTGAAGGCTTTTGGTTACAAATACCCGCTCCTTATATATCGAATATTCAGTCTCACTACTCCTCAAATTATTTGTTTTTTTTCTAGAAAATCTTGTGACAACAAGCTTGGTTCAAAAAAACCTTCCCTAAGACCCCTCCGGTCAGCCACCACTGCGAAAAATTGTAGTTTATGTAGCACAGTTGTGTCCTTTTTCACCTTCCAATTTTCTCAACAAACAATTTGTACACAAAAATGCTGACAATTGACAGAAATAGGCCATTTTTTCGCAAAACATTTGATCTCGGGGGTTCGGAGAGGGGGAACTTACAAGGCAAATAAGGAGATTGAGATATCATGACGAAATATACTTAAAGCTAACATTTTGAAACTGTAATTTTTTTAGTTAAAAAAATGTTTTTCATGAAAACTTAAAGCGAATGATTACTATATTTATATGCTCAAAATTTGACTTCCTGCTTTTTTCTTCTAATTCCTATCAAGATCAGGGATGGGCGGGTGTTCCCGGTACCATGACGGGAAATTTCCCTTCCCGAAAATTTCCCGAAAAGTTTCGGGAAATTTTTTTAATAGAAAAAATAGAAAAACATCAAGAAAATCAAAAATTTGAAAACATCAAGCTACAAAAATCAACGAAACTTTACTAAAATTGATTTAATATGTCTTCCGAAGTCTCAAATAAGAAAACTTAACATTTTTCTTTTTTTTAAACCCATTTTTGCGATCTGAAAAATTTGTTTTATTCAAAATCTTGCGTTGATTCCTGTTTTATCCTTTAGTTTTTATTGTTGGATGTTTATTAACTCTGAAAACTTACAAGGGAGTTATTCGAAGTTGCCGCTTAAGAACCTTCTACAAATTTAAGGGTACATAGAATGAAATATGGAGAATCAGAATCCGTCATAAAACTCTGCTAAATGTTTCTGTGAGCCGAGTTATGAGCCCCCAAACTTTTCCTATGGTTAAGGCTCTCCGCGTGAACTCACACTCTGGGAGATAGTCTATCGAATCTAGTACCACAGAAAATCAACGGTTGGTGGTTCAGTGGTAGTGTGGCGAGTTGGTGTGTGGTAGGGTATGGGTTCGGTTCCCTCCCATGCTAAACTTTTTTGGAAAATTTTGTGAATTATTTCCAGCCGTCATTTATGCTTCTGAAACAGCCTTTTTCGCTGTTTTGACACCAGCGCCTTATTATTCTAGTCCATAGGAAGGGTTTTTGACAATAAAACAGAAAATTATTTTTTTCAGTTTTAACACTTTTTTTGCCATCAAGTGGTGGGGAAAATTATGAAAAAATATTTTTTGTTTTTTTATTAGTTTTTTTGACGTTACTTCTTTGACCTTACATACGTGAGTTGGAATACTGTTGGAAACAGCCGTATAAAAGGAAGGGGCATGGGATATATCGATCAGTTATGATGAATTCTACTCTGATCATCCACGCCTACATCTTCTCCTTGGTAAAAGACGATCCGAAGAAGCCCAAATTGGAGCGAAAAGATTCCGTAGACCAGACGAACAAATATATCAGTCGGATTGTCAAATTGAGGAGGCCGAGGCCCGCCATTCCTGGAAGGTTGGACAAGTAAGGTCAAAAAAACTAATAAGGGTGGCTACGTCGGTAGTCGTACTACTGATATATGCTTTGGTCGTCATGTAAACGGAATCTTTTCGCTCCAATTTGGGCGTCTTCGGATCGTCTTTTACCAAAGAGAAGATGTAGGCGTGGATGATCAGAGTAGATATCATGATAACTGATCGATATATCCCATGCCCCTTCCTTTTATACGGCTGTTTCCAACAGTATTCCAACTCACGTATGTAAGGTCAAAGAAGTAACGTCAAAAAAACTAATAAAAAAACAAAAAATATTTTTTCATAATTTTCCCCACCACTTGATGGCAAAAAAAGTGTTAAAACTGAAAAAAATAATTTTCTGTTTTATTGTCAAAAACCCTTCCTATGGACTAGAATAATAAGGCGCTGGTGTCAAAACAGCGAAAAAGGCTGTTTCAGAAGCATAAATGACGGCTGGAAATAATTCACAAAATTTTCCAAAAAAGTTTAGCATGGGAGGGAACCGAACCCATACCCTACCACACACCAACTCGCCACACTACCACTGAACCACCAACCGTTGATTTTCTGTGGTACTAGATTCGATAGACTATCTCCCAGAGTGTGAGTTCACGCGGAGAGCCTTAACCATAGGAAAAGTTTGGGGGCTCATAACTCGGCTCACAGAAACATTTAGCAGAGTTTTATGACGGATTCTGATTCTCCATATTTCATTCTATGTACCCTTAAATTTGTAGAAGGTTCTTAAGCGGCAACTTCGAATAACTCCCTTGTTAGAAAAATCGATAAAATCGGGATAAAATCAGTATTTGAAGTTGAATTTTCGAATTTACCGGCATTTGGAAAAGGGAAAAAATTTCACGAAAAATTTCCCGAAAGGTCTTTCCCGCCCATCCCTGATCAAGATGTTATCCCTTAATTTCATTTTTATTAATTATTCATAAATGTAGCTTCAGAATTGCCTATATGCATGTCTTTAAAAATAGTATAACACCTATAAAAATAGCTTTACACAAACATGGTCATGTTTTAGAAAAAAATATACATTCAAGCCTTATTTACATGACTAAATGTATGCTTTTGGCTTGACTATGACTATGCGTCTTAAATATATAAATATGAGCCTTTTGGAAATATATGTGTTTTTAAAGACAGGGTGCCAGTTAAAAATTTCGCTGCGGCGAAAAGATTTTAAATTACCGCGTTTTATGAATTTTCATGTGCCAGGTGTGTGCGCGGAAATTTGAATTTTTGAATTTTCTTTCGTTGGGAATTCGCGTGGAATATACTAGAATGTCGATAGAAAGACGAACTTTTCACTATTAAATCCATTTAGGGTGAAAATAACTGGCCCCTGCCTATAAAGCGGCTCTGTGCGCCTTTAAAGGGAGGCTCCTGATTTGGAAAAAACGCAAAAATGGCCTAGAGCTCAGAAATGGCTTCCAGATGAATAAGAATATGGTTATCTACCAAAAAAATAGCAAAAACATGTTAGCAAAAAAGTCGAAAAATATAAGAAAAATCGATAAAAATTTAAAAATTCGAATATGGCCGAAGAAATGCAGTCTGGGTTTCTAGGCCATATAAGGAAAAATACCGAAAGATGGTCTAGAAACCCAATTCTTTGGAAATGTTCGACTTTTCATAAGGAAATTTTATTTGAGAAGGAGAACCTCAAAAATGGAATAGAAACCCAAATTGCATTTATTCGGCCATGGGCGATTTTTTGAATTTTTATCGATTTTTCTTATTTTTTCAACTTAAAAAAGTTTTTGCTAAATATCAATTAGTAGATAATCATATTCTTATTCATCTGAAACCCATTCTGAGCCCCTCGGAGCCCCCTTTAAAGGTGAGCAAAAAATATTTGGAAAGTCAATTTTTTTCGAAAAAAAACACAGTTTCAACAAATTTTAACTCCAAAAAATGCTAAACAATATTCACTATTTTTTTTAATAACGTTCGATTTTCTATTTTTATAATTTTTTACTGTTTCTAACTTTTTTAAAAACATAACAATTCAAAATCCAAGTTATTAACCTCGTTTTCGAATGTTTGCTATTTTCAAAAGGCTGTTTTTCTTTTAAAAAAAAATGAAAAAATAGAGGTTCTTTGACAGTTTTCTTTTGAATTTTTTATTTATTTTTAAAACTATTCTGTTCTATTCAATTCATTGAATAGAACCGAATTTACATAAAATGTACTTTCTAAAGACCGCTATTTCGTAAAAACTTCAAAAAACCAAAGAAAAAACATTTTTTCGAAGGTTTATGTGGAATCTAACAATTGTTAGAATCCTCCAAAACTTCCAGAATGTAAATGAACTTGAGAAATCGATTTTTTAAGGGCGTTCCGAAAAATGCCAAAAAATTGCAGTTTCAACAAATTGTTATTCACGATAAGCTCAGAACTACAAAACTATTAAAATAAAACCGTTACAAGAACCATTTTTTTATGAGTGAAAAAATCAATTCAATATGTTACTTCAATATGTTAATTCAATATGTCAATATGTTCAATATGTATTATTTTTTCGCTGTTTCAAAATTAAAAAAAAAACACCTGCAACGATATTCAAATTTGGAAATTTCAGTAATTAGAAAAAAAATTCTTAAACTTTGAGACATTTCGATGAATTCTTAGTTTTTCTAGTCATTTTATGAACCTGTTAAGCTCAAAATTTTAAGTAAAAATATTGAAGGAGGGTTTTACGGAGATTATGAATGCGCCTGGGATGAAAATAGGCTTCAGACTGATTCCAAATCTGTTTTTAAAAATTTCTAAAACCACCTAGAAGCCGAGAAAACACGCCTCAAAACAATGGCCTAGAAAAAAGGGCCACCGGCGAAAACTTGTCAGCAGGTATGAAAACGGCGAAAACTAGTCAGCAGGCATGAAAACGGCGAAAACTAGTCAGCAGGCATTTGAATTTTTAAAAATCTGATTTTTTGATTTTAAAACTTTTAAAACTTTCTTCGAAATTCCTCAAACTGTAATTTTTTGCTAGAAATTTCAAAATGCTATATTTTTTCCCAATTTTTTAAAATTTCCACTTTTTTCACTAAAGGCTTATATTGGTCCTCTTTAAGTTTTTAAATATTAATCTATGCTTTTTAATTTTTTGGATTTTTCATGCCTGCGGACTAGTTTTCGCCGGTGGCCACCTTTTCTAGGCCATTGTTTTAAAAGTTCATTTTCTCGGCTTCTAGGTGGTTTTAGAAAATTTTAAAAACAGATTTGGAATGAGAATGACGTCTATTTTCTTCCCAGACGCATTCATAATCTCCGTAAAGCCCTCCTTTAAGTTTGTAGGCGCACATATTCGGTTCAAAAACAGCGTTTTTTTTTTAAATTTTTCACTGTTTCAATTTTCTGCAATTAGAAAAAACTGCGACAAATTTGAGATTGCAATCTGCATTAGGAGGTCGAATTGACAGACTAAAAAATTGAGAAAAATGTATTATTTGAAGTTTTTTTTTTGAAAATTTTCTAAAATTGCTATTTTTCATTAAAAAATGAATTACTGTTTCAAATTTTTTAATGCTTAAAAAAACAAGAAAAAAACAATTAAAAAAACAATTACGTCCACCAAAGCTTGTTTTTAAAAAATCCCGTTTCAAAATATTCACAAAAAACTTATATTTAAGAATGAGAATACTCCGAACGAAGTTTTCATTTACGAAAAACTGAAATCGTTTTTTTTTCATTAAAAAAATGAATTACTGTTTTAATTTTATTTCGGTTCAAAAACAGAGTTTTTTCTCATTTTTCACTGTTTCTTATTTATTTATTTTTTTAATTAGAAAAACAGGGAAAAAATTTAACATAAGATAGAAATCTGTAGTAGTTCAACAGACTGAAAAATTGAGAAAATGTATAGTTTGAAGTTGTTTTTTAAACATTTTCTAAAAATTGTTTTTTTAATTAAAAAATTAACTGTTTCAAAATGTTTATGTTTAGAAAAACAAAAAACAACTACTAGTTGGTATTCCTATGGAAACAAAGAAAAACTTGTTTTTAAAAAATCTCCTGTTTCAGAATATCCACAAAAAATCTTATATTTAAGAAAAAGAATACTCCGAACGAAGTTTTCATTTACGAAAAACTGAAATCGTTTTTTTTTCATTAAAAAAATGAATTACTTTTTCAAATTTTGTATGTTAAAAAAAACAAAAAAGAACAATTACTGGTACGATGCTTTATAAAACTTGTTTTAAAAATTCCGGTTTCAGAAAATCTTAAAATTCTTAAAATTTGAAATTCAAAAATTCCAACTTTTCGGAGTGTCCCAATATTTTCAGGGTTTCATATTTAGACCATTCTTAATCTTCTTGAGACATTTCGTTAAATTCTAAGCTGTTCTAGTCATTTTATGAACCTCCTAAGTTCAAAATTTTAAGTGAAAAGTCTCGAAGTTTGTGTATTTAATTCGGCTCAAAATAAAATTATTAAAACATTTTTCACTGTTTCTTATTTAAATAAAAACTAAATCGAAATGTTTAGTATTGGTAAACTCCAAAATGTGTTATTTTAGGTTTTTTTTGAAAATTTTCTAAAAATTGTTTTTTTTTCATTAAAAAATGAATTACTGTTTCAAGTTTTTAATGTAAGAAAAAACAAAAAAACAACTACTTGATCGTAAATCAATGAAGATAAGGAATTCCAACAAAATTATGCTTATGATCATAATTACGATATTAACATGCCAATTATTTATTTATTTATTTCTAATAAGCGGTTTAAGCATTATTTCAAAAACGTAGTGGAATTTTTATAAAATTGTTGAAACAGAAAAAAATTATTTGCATCAAAAAATTAATAGAGAGAAATACATTCGAATATCGCCGAAAGCTGTTTTTTTTTTAATTATTTAATTTTTTTGGAATTTTTGACTTGCGAGTATTCTGATTTTTTTTCACGTTGCTTTTTCGCTACGTAAATAAATTAAATTTAAATTAAATTAATTCGCTTCAAAAACTGGGTTTTTAAAAAAAATTTCACTTTTTCAATTTTTTGCAATTAGAAAAAACAGTGGAAAATTTAAGATTCAAACATGTAGTAAACTCAAATATTCTTGATCATTGCGTTCGAAAACCTCACAGCCGCTCCGCACGCACGCGACGCGGTGACCTCCCTCAACACACTGGAAAATTTGAAAAATTCATTTTCCCGCCAATATTTCAGTGTGCGGAGCGGGGGATTTTTAAACAAACACAAAACAAACGATTACTACTGTTCATATGTTTTTAAAAAACTTGTTTTTAAAAAATTCCAAATTTTTAAAAAAATCTCCTGTTTCAGAATATTCACAAAAAATCATATATTTCAGAAAAAGTAGTACGCATAATCAAAAAATAAAAAATTTGAATTTACGAAAAACTGAAATCTGATTTTTATTTAAAAATGAATTACTGTTTCAAATTTTGTATGTTTAAAAAAAAAACAAAAAAGAACAATTACTGGTATTTCTATAAGTTCAAAATTTTAAGTGAAAATATTGAAGTTTGTGTATTTAATTCGGCTCAAAATAAAATTATTAAAACATTTTTCACTGTTTCTTATTTAAATAAAAACTAAATCGAAATGTTTAGTAGTGGCAAACTCCAAAATGTGTTATTTTAGGTTTTTTTTTGAAAATTTTCTAAAAATTGTTTTTTTTTCATTAAAAAATGAATAACTGTTTCAAAATTTTTAATGTTTAAAAAACAATTTTGCTGTTAATTAATCCTGTACTTGTTTTAAAAAATCCTGTTTCAGAATATACACAAAAAATCGTATAATTCAGAAAAAGTGGTGTTTTTACACCAAACGGAATTTTTTAAAAATGTTATGGAAAACTGAAATCTGCATTAAAGGAGGGCTTTACGCAGATAATGAATGCATCTGAGATGATTTACGATCAATGATCTAAATAGAAAACATTTTAATACAGATTTCAGATTTTCATAAAATAAAATTTCCGCCGGGATTACTTTTTCTGAAATATACGATTTTTTTTGAATATTCTGAAACACGAATTTTATAAAACAAGTTTTGTTGAAAAGTTACACTGAAATTGTTATTTTTTGTGTTTCTGTAACCATACAAAATTTGAAACAGTAATTCATTTTTTAAATGAAAAAACAGCAATTTTTTGAAAATTTTCA
This sequence comes from Caenorhabditis virilis, assembly GCA_964036255.1. Taxonomy (NCBI): domain Eukaryota; kingdom Metazoa; phylum Nematoda; class Chromadorea; order Rhabditida; family Rhabditidae; genus Caenorhabditis; species Caenorhabditis virilis. The sequence goes on along the minus strand of OZ038415.1, from coordinate 15,642,074 downwards.
AAAAAAAACTTTAAATGAGGCTTTATGGTGATAATAAATGTACCTTAAATGAAAATAGACTTCATTCTCATTCCAAATCTGTTTTTTAAATTTTCTAAAACCACCTAGAAGCCGAGAAAACGAGCTTCAAAACAATGGCCTAGAAAAAGAGGCCACCGGAAAAAACTAGTCCGTGGGCATGAAAAATTTATAAAATCTAAAAAAAAACATAAAAAAAAGGACTAATATACGCATTCTGCATAACTATTTATTAACGAAACACTAAAAAAGCTCATAGGAAAAAGTCCGGCCAGATGGCTCCTTTTTCTAGGCCATTGTTTTGAAGCTCATTGTCTCGGCTTCTAGGTGGTTTTAGAAAATTTTAAAAACAGATTTGGAATGCGAATGAACTCTATTTTCATTTAAGGGTACATTTATTATCACCATAAAGCCTCCTTTAAAGTTTTTTTGGAAAATTTTCAAAAAAATGCTGTTTTTTTTTCATTTAAAAAATGAATTACTGTTTCAAATTTTTAATGTTAAAAAACAAAAAAGAACAATTTCTACTGTCTACTACGTTCTCCAATACTTGTTTTAAAAAATCTCCTGTTTCAGAATATTCAAAAAAATAGTATATTTAAGAAAAAGTAGTGTTTCTGCTCCAGACGGAATTTTTTTTAAAATTTTATTGAAAACTGAAATCTGCATTAAATTATCTGCAACTTCTATTTTCATTGATCGTAAATCAATGATCATAAGGAAAAATAAACAAAAGAAGACGATTTCGTGAGAAAAGATGTTCAAACACAATTTTAGAAACATTTTGAGGTTACAAAAACTTCAGAATTTTAAGAAAATAAATAATAGGGTAACAATTAATAGTGCAATTTATTTTAAAAAGTGCCAAAAAATGCCAAAAAACTCGTTGTTATGTGCCTTTAAAGCATCAAAAAAATGCCACGGTGTTCGATACCTTCAAATGCGGTATAACGCCAACGATATGCCGACCAACCCAATGCGAAATCGTTAAAAAAGTGAGCATCTTCTCGCGGGTGCGGAAGAAGCACCGAAATTGTCCTCCTGAAGAACACACACACACACACGGCCGCGCAACCAGCAAAAAAAAAGTGCGAATGTCTCAAATGAGCAGGTGAGAGAGTGTTGTAGTTAGGAGAGACGCAGACACGGAGTTTCATTCTAGCGGGGCGAGGAAGTGGGCAAATATTGAGCTGGTTTCTGGTTCATCGTGGATTCACTTTTTGTAGTTTTTTTGGTATCAAATAATTGAATACGCGCGTTTTTTTCGTGACTAGACAAATAATAAAAACACTTTTTTTTTCGTTGCATATTTTTTGAATTCAAAAAGATAATTGAAGGAGATAAAAAAGGGTTGTTTGCTACTAAAAATAAAGTAAAAAGTAAAACTAGTAGTTGTTTTTTTCTTGATTGAACATTTAGATAATTAGAAAAAAAGGGATGGAAGAGACCACCCGTATAAAAAATTGATTTTTTGAGGTCTGAAAATTTTAAGTACAATTTTTTTAAAAAACACTTTAAAAACAGTGTTAAAGGAGAGAGGACGGTACTCATTTTGAAAATTCGATATTTGAAAAAGTTTTTAAAAATTTATCGGAAATTTCAAATTTTTCGAAAAATGAGATTTTACAAATTTTCTGATTTATTTTTTAGACATGTAGGTTTTTTTTGAAAACGCGAATCATCTATTGTCAAGTTAAAAATTTTGGATCATCCATTTTCTACTAAAAGACCGCAGCGCAACCGCTCGCATTTAAAAATAGCACGACTGTGTGAGAGACTTAGATTTTCCGGGTAGGTCAAAACCAACTTGAATGATCAAGAATATTTGAGTTGATAATAGCTTTTAAATTTTTTAAAATCAAAAAGGACAAGTGTTATACAATAATTTAAAAAAAAAAGATAAACTTCTGAAACCGTAATGTATTTGAATTTAAAAAAACCTGCGTATAGTCATAATTTAAAATTTTATCAAAAAAAAATGCACTATTTCAAATTTATTTAATTTTTGAAATTTCTCGAAGCTTTGTTCGATCACATCTTTCGTGAGATTTTCAGGTTACTTTTTTAATGAAAAAATTACTGTTTCAAAATTTTTTTGAATTGAAACTCTTATATTAATTATTAATTTTCAGTTTGTCAAAGTCATCATTTTGACTTTTTTTTTGAAAAATTCAACAAAAATAATTTTTTTTTCAAAAATCGTGTTTAAAACAATTCCATTGAAAAAATCTGTTAGAGACTCGTTATCCAAAAAATTATATATAAAATTAGTTTTTAAAATAATTATGTAATTAAAATAACAAATTTACGATTTCACGGATTCACGAAATGTAAAAAAATTTTTAAAAATAAACCCTGTTTCAGATTTTTTTTCATAAGAAGCTAAAAATCAAATCAAATTTCATTTCAAATTGAATGAACGTTTTCTAGAAAAAAATTTACACTTTTCAAAATTATCTGATCTCAGATTGAAAATGTTCATATTGAGCACATTGTTCGTCATTGAGCATTGAGCACATTGTTCGTCAGAAAACCAAAACTGTTTTTTCTTTACAAAAAAAACTTTTTAAAAAATATCCCTAAAATAAATTGGTTTTTTTTTTGAATTTTCGTATTAAATTAATTTTTAGAAGCAAATTACAGATGTCAAGAGCTTTTCATATTTTCAAAAAAAATACTGTTTCCGCAATTTTATAAAAATTCCACTACTTTTTAAAAAAAACATTGATGACTCAACAAATTGAAGTTTGCGATTCTTTTTTTTTTTAGAAAATTTTGAATTTTCCAAATTCTTAAAGGAGGGCTTTATGGAGATAATCAATGCATCTGGGATGAAAATAGACTTCATTCTCATTCCAAACATGTTTTTAAAATTTTCTGAAACCACCTAGAAGCCGAGAAAATGAGCTTCAAAACAATGGCCTAGAAAAATGGGGGCCATCGGCGAAAATTAGTCCGCAGGCATGAAAAATCCAAAAAAAACATAAAATAGACTATCATAAGCATTCTGAATAATTATTTATTAACGAAACACGAAGAAAGCTCATAGGAAAAAGTTCGGCCACACTTTTTCTAGGCCATTGTTTTGAAGCTCATTTTCTCGGCTTCTAGGTGGTTTTAGAAAATTTTAAAAACAGATTTGGAATGGGAATGAAGTCTATTTTCACTTAAGGAACATTTATTGTCTCCGTAAAGCCCTCCTTAAAAAATTCATATCTACAGGCATCATTTTTCAATAAAAATCCATCTTTTCTGACAAAAAAAGTGCTGTTTCAATTTTAAACTTTTTTTTTCGATGAATGGCAACATCGTTATTACGATCAAAAACTATTTTCGCGTACAAAACAAAAATTGCCACTTTACTTCTATTTTCACCAACCTTCACATCAATATTCAACATTTCCCAAACATCCTCCGGCTTCATCTTATTCCCATCGCGTGCGTATTCCAAAGCGGTTGTCAGTATTTGATAACTCTTGTCACGATTCGCAAATGTGGCGAAAAAATATTTCTCACCTTTTTCGCCGTTCTCACCAGTTGTTTCGATCTGAAAATTGGGGAAATAAATCGTTTTTAAAATTATCGATTATTTTTCGTTGATTAAATGTTCGCATTAATTATATGATTATTGTGAATTTTTAAAATTAATCTTTAAAAATTCTGAAACAGAAATTTTTATATTTATTTTTCACTGTACCTCAAAATTTTGAAACTGTAATTTTTCGAAATATGAAATTTTTATAAAAGTTAAGTACATTATTTGACGATGATGACCATTTCGTATTTTTGGACCCTTATTGAAAGAATCACAATAAATTTTACAAGAATCCGACGTTCCGGCTTTTTTAAGCCATATTCAGGGAAACGGTCGGAAGTCTTCTCAACCTCACAGCCGCTCCGCACGCACGCGACGCGGTGGCCGACACTCAACACACTGGAAAATTTGAAAAATTCATTTTCCCGCAAATATTTCAGTGTTGAGTGGGAGGTCACCGCGTCGCGTGCGTGCGGAGCAGCTGTGAGGTTGAGCAGCCTTCCAAACGCGATGATAAGGAATAATTGAGTTGACAACAAGAAATTTAAAAATGCTCTGAAACTGTAATTTTACGACTACACATTTTTTAATCAAACTTTCACTTCTCAAAGCAAGTAAAATCAAAATTTTGAAACAGTAATATTTATTTCTTTATAAAAAAGCAGTAGTAGAAAATTTGGAACGGTTTCAAATTCATTATCAAAAAATATAATCTATAATGTTTGAATATTGATATTTTATTGTCAACTCAATTATTGTTGATCATTGCGTTCGGAAGGCTGCTCAACCTCACAGCCGCTCCGCACGCACGCGACGCGATGACCGCTCGCTCAAAACACTGCAATATTGGCGGGAAAATGAATTTTTCAAATTTTCCAGTGTGTTGAGTGTCGGCAGCCGCGTCGCGTGCGTGCGGAGCGGCTGTGAGGTTGAACAGCCTTCCGAACGCAATGATCAAGAATAATTGAGTTGAGAATACTACATGTTTGAATCTTTTTTTTCCACTGTTTTTTCTAATTGCAAAAAATTGAAACAGTGAAATTTTTTTTTAAAACCCAGTTTTTGAAGCGAATTAATTTAATTTAAATTTAATTTAATTACGTAGCGGATACTCGCAAGTCAAAAATTCCATAAAAATTCCAAAAAAATTAAAGATGAGCCTTCAAACTTCGAAATTTTCACTTAAAATGTTGAGGTTTATAAAATGACCTGAACACCTTAGAATTGTCTCAGTCTCAGTTCAAAAATTTGCTAATATAGATTTTTCACTATGTTTTTTTTTATATTAATACCAAAAATCAATAACTTCCTCTAAATTTTCGAATTTATACTTTTCAGGACATACGGAAAACCCTTCACAATGAAGCTTCAAACTTTTGTAGAATTTATTTTAAAATTCTGAAAATCGAAACTAATATTCTGAAAAAATTAAGGATTTTAGAATTTCTTAAAAATTTCAAATTTTAGCTGCTAATATGCACAAAGGTACAAGTTATATTGTGTCAAAATTTGAAAATGGGTCGAAACGTCTTTAAAAATGTGAAACAGTGAATTTTAAAACGTTATTTGTATGTTCACTGTCGAATAAAGCAATAATCTCTGAAATTAAGCAATAATCTCTCCAAATTCTATATTTGAAACAGTAAAAAATATCGATTTTTTCGCAAATTTCTAATTTTCCGAAAAATGAGAATTTTCAAATTTTCTGGTTTATTTTTTAGAAATTCGGGTTTTTTTCTAAACTAGCCTTAAAGACAATAATAAATAAATTCAGTCACTATATTATATAGCGAGACATCGGTTTGATTTTGACACCGGGGTTCGAACCCCACTGCCTCTTAAACTCGTCAAAAAGTGTTTTGCTAATTTCGATAAGAACCGGTGGACACTTTGTACCGGGAAAATGCCAAAAATTTCCATGCCAGATGGTTAATTAACTTTTTATGGACAATTTTCTGAAAAAAAGTCAAACAGTTGTCTCGTTATATTGTCAAGATAATAATTTCTGGCCGCTCGGTTTGCGGAGTGTCGTTGGTAATTTCCTCGCAGCGCGACCGCAACGCGCAAGACCAACTGAGAAATTTGAATTTGAGAGCGTTGCGGTCGCGCTGCGAGTAAATTCCCAACGACACTCCGCACAACGAGCGGCCAGAAATTATTATCCTGACAATACTATATTACAATACGGTGATTATAAAAATTCAATTAGAAATTTTGAAACTGTATTTTTTCGGAAAATAAGTATTTATTTTTCAAAAATTATTTTTTCTTAAAAATAAAAAAAAATTTTGTAAAAAAAATTTCAAAAACTAGAAAAATGGGTCAAAATCCTTAAACAGTGAAATTTTTTTAAATTGAGGTTTTTTGCATTCTTAGTGTTTTTTTAAATGAATTCCAACTTTTTTTTAAATAAGCCTGTATTTCATTTTTTTACGATTGCAATTAATTAGAAATTTAGGTAGAAAATCAGAAAATCAATTTTTTAAAATAATTTCTCAAAATTCGGAACCAAAATGAGAAAGTTAGAGTTTACTGGAATATTTAGAATAAAACAATATTATTCATTTTTAAAAATTACACCTTGAAAACTATTTCTGAAATTGTGAATTTTTAGGTCGCCAAAAAATATAAAAACTTCATTTTAAAAATATTTGAAATGAGTAGAATTCCTGAAACAGTGAATTTTGTTCGACAAAAACTATAGGAGCAATTCAAAATTTAAGTATTTTTGCATATTTGGCGATTTTTTCTGAAATCCAACTTTTTTTATAAAGTAAGCATTTAAGAGTCGATGTCTCAGAAAGTCGAACATACTGTGGCACAGTTGCACCAACGTGAAGCTAGGATCTTGATATTTTGCATGGAGGGTACCTAGGCCCCCCTTAGAAAAAAATACATATTTTATTTGGCCACGCCCCCTTTGACCTAGTGAAAAAAATCCGGGTGGTCCCAAAATCGAAATTTTTAGTTTTAAAGATAAAGTCAAAATCTCTTCGGGAATGGATTACTCGCACATTTTTGAGTATTTTTCATGTTGACACCTAATTTCCAGCTCGTCGGCATCATGCCGAAAATTTGATTTTTCTGAAAAAGTGGTCCAAATTTTCCAGTTTTTCCCATTTTTCGATATGATGAAGTACTTGGCCCCGAATGTAAATATGGAAATTGTTAATCCTTATGATGTTTCTCATCAAATTCCATGTTGATTTAGCGGAATCCCTGTAACCTTTTTGGGGTTTCAGGGCAAAATAGGCGAGATTTTCGCCAAATTCCAAAGGGTCAAGAGATTTTGACTTTATCTTTAAAACTAAAAATTTCGATTTTGGGACCACCCGGATTTTTTTCACTAGGTCAAAGGGGGCGTGGCCAAATAAATTATGTATTTTTTTTCTAAGGGGGGCCTAGGTACCCTCCACGCAAAATATCAAGATCCTAGCTTCACGTTGGTGCAACTGTGCCATAGCCAATAGGCCTGATGTCGAAAATCTCAGACATCGACTATTAAAATTAAGCTCAGTTTTTTAAAATTCTAAAAAAAAAAGAAAATTTCCATAAAATTTGGGGGGGGGGGTTCAATTTCTGAAAAATCCACGGAAAATATTGATTTTTGTGCTATTTTAAACAATAAATTTCAAATTTTCACAATTTTTTCAAAATAAACTTCAAATCATTATGAACCCTGAGGTAAGTTTAGTTATTACAATTACAAACTTTCAAAAAAATTGATAAAAATTCAGAAACAGTGAATTTTTTAAAGAAATTCGAAAAATCTATTTTTTTCCAGAACTTGTTTACGTGCACAAATAACACTAATTGCAATTATTTATAATTAACTGAAAAAAATATTAAATTTTTATTTTAAAAAAACTTTAAAATTGTGAATTTAAAGAATTTTTCAAACAAAAAATTTCAATCTGAATTTTTGACCTTTAAAAATTTACTGTTTCACATTTTTTTTCAAATTTTTGAAAAAATGAAAGCAGGAATTGCGTGTTTGATTTAAATATACAACCCCAAAAATCCAAAAAAAAATACCTGCAAAGAGTTCGGAAAAATATAAGCAGCCTTCTGTTTCGAAATCGCTTTAATTCTCATCAGAGGTATCGCCAGATTCGTCTCCCATCCGATTATATTCGCATAAAAACACACGTGACTTTGTGATAGGTACATTCTTCCCTGCGCCAGAATTTCTCGTTGGTATGCACATGAATATGCTGAAATTTTCACAATTTTTCTATTGAGACTCTTTTTTTAAACGTTTGGGGGCTCCGCAGAGCTCATGAATTGGTTTCATACGAATAAGAATATAATTATCTATCAATTGATTAAAAAAAACATTTTTAAGTCAAAAAAATAAGAAAAACCGATAAAAATCGAATATGGCCGAATAAATGCAATCTGGGTTTCTAGGCCATATATGGAAACATACCGAAAGATGGCCTAGAAACCCAAATCTTAGGAAATGTCTACTTTCGAGGAAATTAGTAAAACTTTTATTAGAAAAATTCTGATTAGAAAAAATGCAATGATGGCCTAGAAACCCAGATTGCATTTCTTCGGCCATATGTATATTTTATTTATTTCATTTTTATCGGAAACTGGAAAATAGAATATGGTACAGATTATGTGCCTACCAGGCTTGTGCGGAACCGGAATCGAAATATTCCGAAATTCCGATTCCGAGACAATTTTCGGAACTTTTTAGCTGTCGGAATCTTTTTCCGAAAAAATGTTCGGAACTATTTCACCTTCACCTAAATGTCCTTAATTTCGAAAAAAATTCAAAAATCCCGAGAAATTCAATGCAGAGATGGCAGAGAAATACTCAGAAATTGCAATTACAAGGTGTTTCAGGGAATTTCTCTGCCAGTTCGGTATTGAATGTATTTTTTGATTTTTTTTTCAAACTGAATAGGTCCATAAACTTTTTTGTTTTTTTGGTTGTTTTCACCCGTTTTTTCAGGGTTTCTTAGAATTCTTACCATTTTCATTGAATTTCCTAATTTTTGTACGAACATTTTGCGAATTCATTGTTTTTTTTTTAGAAATGGGAAATGGGGAGTTCATTTGAAAAAAAAAGCAGAACGGAACTTATTAATAAACGTTTTTGTTCGAAAAATGCGAAAACAATCTTGAAAATGAAGGTTAAAAGCACTGGTTCCGCAATTTACGAACCAAATATTCTGTACCCGAAGAAAAAAAAATCAAAAATTTCTGAAATCAAGAAATAAATCTTTAAAAAATAGAAAACTTTGGTGTCAAAAACGTAAGAGTTTCCAACGAAGTTTTTCGGCAGCCAAGTTCGATGCCGCGTGGCTTATTTTTGCAAATTTTTTCGTCGAGGTACATAAAATTGAATTTCAGATCGATTAAGCTATATTTATAACCTAGATATAGTCCTACCTTAAAGTAAATAATTTCTGTTTCAGGAAATCAAAAAAAATTAAAAACAAAATAAAATATCGATCAATTTGAAATTTTGCTTGGCAATATACTAAATTTCTAAAAATTACAAATTTTTAAAAAAAGCTGGTAATTTTGAAATAAGTTGTTTCGAAGATTTATTATAATTTTTTTCTAAAATTTGCAAAAACCGTCTCTTGAAATGTTCGAAACGCAAAAAAAAATTACAGTTTCAAAAATTTTCAAATGTAATTGAGGCAAAAAACCAATAATTTTGAAGATTTTCTAAGTTATTGCAAATTCTTATCAATTTTTTCGACTTAAAAATAGTTTTTTTGCTCACAATTGGTAGATAATCACCAGCCAAAAGGCCATTAAGGGCCAAAAGGCCAAAAGGCCAAAAGGCCATTAACGCCGCTACGCGGCGGTAATGAGAGAAATAGTGTGTAAAATGAAGAGAAACAGAGACAAACGCTAACTTTAGGTTACGGTAACTACCGTAATACTACAGTAATCCGCACCAAATGTTCACAGTGACCTTGCAATACTCCAAAGATGTTACCATGAAAGTTTGGTCTCGATCCGATAATTTTGAAAAAAAACGTGAAAAAATTGTAGTACTGTAGCTACAGTAATCCTGCAGTAACCCGAGATCCAAACAGTATTTTTGTGAAGCGCTCCGAGAGGCATGACGATACCCCAAGTATGGGACAGATCGGTCGAGGGGTCAAAAAGTTATTCATGTGAAATTCGGGTACACACACACAGAACTATTCGCTTAGTAAGAAGAAAGATGTTGTTATTCATCTGAAACCTATTTCAGAGCTCTGCGGAGCCCCCCCCCCCCCTCTTTTTTTAAATTTAAAACTCACAAGCCAAAAAAATATCATCCTTCGGAATGGCTCCCTTCTCAACGAATAGTTTCTTAAACACCTGGTTGCGTTGATGATATGACGGATGAATGATCTTCTGAAAAATAAATTTTTTCTGGTGGTAAATATGGATTTTAAAAAACCATAAAAATATTCTTGTCGCGACGTTCGGAGAAATATTTCTCCTTCCGCCGCATCGCTTCCTCGTTTCGTTTTGCGAATTCCGCATCAATTGGGTTGGCATTGGAACTGAAATGATTTTTTAGGAAATTTTAGGGGTTTTTAGGAAAAGCGATTTTAAATATTTGGAATAATAAGTGCTTGGTTCAATTCTAGATTGAAAATTTATAGAAAATAAGTTTTGAATTGAAACGGTAATTTTTTTCAAAATATTTAAATTTTTTTTAAAATTTTCAAATATAAATTGCTGAATTGACAACCTTCAATTCATTTTATAAATTTCAGAATCTTAAAGTTTCTATATCATCTTGAACCTATACAAAATTAAAAAATTTCAATTTTTGATGAACAAATGTTACTATCATTTTAAATTCTGAATTTTTCAATTTTTCAATCTTCTCTCTCTCTCTCTCTCTCTCTCTCTCTCTCTCTCTCTCTCTAACAAAAGATATTCGTTTCGATTTTTTAATTAAACTGTTTTTTTTTACTTCTGAAAACAATATTTTCAATTTTTTACCATTTCTGGATTTTTATTTTCAATTTCAATGTTGTCAAAAATTAATTATCTTGGACATTTTTTCGATTAAATATCAAAAATTAGAAGTTTTACTGAAAATTTAACACTTTGGGGTATCTCATTAACATTCAAAAAAAAAAGATTATTTTTTAAAATTGAAATTTTAAAACTTATATCACACTTTTTATTCTACGAATTTCACAAATTCTAGAAATTTTTTCGTTTATCGTGATTTATTCGCTGAAAAATAGTTTTAAATACTTATTTTGCGAGTTTTTTTTGACGAACATTTACTGTTTCAGATTTTTGTCTGCATTTGTTCTCAGTAAGTAAGAATTTAGTAATGGTACAGAACATCCGACGGAGAAAACACAAATAAAGTTTTAAAATTCACTGTTTCACATTTTTAAAGACGTTAAAGACACATTTTCAGATTTTGACACACTATAATTTGTTCTCTTGTACACATTAGTAGCTGAAATTTGAAATTTTTTTAAAATTCTAAAATCCTTAATTTTTTCAGAATATTAGTTTCGATTTTCAGAATTTTAAAATAAATTCTACAAAAAATTGAAGCATCATTGTGAAGGGTTTTTTGTATGCGCTCAAAAGTATAAATTCTAAGATTTAGAAAAAGTTGTGGCTTTTTTGATATTAATAAAATTCTAAAAAATCTACATAACCAAATTTTTGAACTGAAATTGTATTTTTTTTAATGAAAAAGATTCTGAAAACAATATTTTTCATTTTTTACTGTTTCTGGAATTTTTATTTTCAATTTCAATGTTGTCAAAATTATTAACTAGTATTTTTTCAAACTTAATGTCAAAAATAAGAAGTTTTACTGAAAATGTAAAATTTTTGGGTTTCTCATCAATTTTCAAAAAAAAAAAATTATTTTTTAAAATTGAAATTTTAAAAATTATTTCCCTGTTTCAGAATTTCTATTTCACTGATATCAAACTTATTATTCTCCAAATTTTACAAATTCTAGAAATTTGTTTCGGTTATCGTGATTTATTTGCTGAAAACCATTTTTTTAAAAATAAATACTTATTTTGTGAGTTTTTCTTGACGAAAATTTACTGTTTCAGATTTTTTACTAAAATTTTCTCAGTAAAAATTAATATTGTATAGTCACCTCAAATATTCCCGATAAATGTGTTTTGAAGGCTGCTCAAGCTGCTCAGCAACTCTCCGCACGCACGCGACGCGGTGGTCGACACTCAGCACACTGGAAAATTTTATATCTCATTTTCGTGCGAATTTTCCAGTGCGTTGAGTGTCGGCCAGCGCGTCGCGTGCGTGCGGAGCGTCAGTGATGTTGAACAGCCCTCAAAACGCAACGATCAAAAAAATTTGACTTGACGATATTTTCATAATAGCTCGATGTAAAAACTGAAAGCTTATTTTTCAAAAAAAAAACCCCCCCAAATTTCTAAAAAAGAAAACCGAGAAAATTTGAAAAATCTCGTTTTTCGAAAAATTTGACAGTTCCGAAAAAATCTATATTTTTTACTGTTTCAAATATCGAATTTCATTAATTTCCTATATGGACTTGATTTCCTTTTAAAAATAATAATAATAATAACACGTTGAATGCATTTTTCAACAGAATACAACAAAATAACGAAATTTTGCAAAACATCAGAGTTCAAAAATTATAGATTCTATTTTTCTGAAAGTGAATTTGAATCCGCTCCAATTTTTTTTGATGAAACACGATTTTGCAGTGAAAATTTTTTTTTTAAATTACAGTTTAAAAATTGTCTAATTGAATTTTTAAAATCACTATCATAGGTGTCGTAAGTTAATTTATTTTTGTTATTATCATAAAAACTAGTAATTTTGAAGCTTCAAAAATTTGGACTTGTTAACTTTTCGGTCTGAAAATAAAAAATTCAACATTTTCCTAGATTCTAGATTTGAATTAATTTTTAGACTGAAACAGAAAGTTTTCAATTTTTTACTGTTTCACATTGTTTTTAACCTGTTTCAATATTCTTCAACACCGCTGTAATCTGAAAATTTACAGTTTCAAAAGTTGAAAAATTGTGTCAAATTCATAATTTTTGGCTTAATATGCTCAACCATGAAATTGAAGGAGATTCAGGCTTGTTGAAGCTGAACCTCTGAAAATTTACAGTTTCAGCTTTTGGCTAATGTTGAATTTTCAGAATTTCGAAGGTTTAGAAATAACATGCAGGATTTTTAAAACGCGGGCCTAAAAAATTGCTGAACTACTGTAAAATTGCTGAACATCATAATTTTATGCCGCAAGGTTTCTTGGACCACAACTTTTCTCAATGTTAATCAATTTGCCTGAAATTTGTACGGTATATTGTAAAAACACAGACGAACAATTGCGGACTAAAATTCCATCATCAGCAAAACATTTTTAAGCGGTTTTTATTTTTAAGCTGTTTTTTAGCTGTTTTTAGCCTGTCGGTCTAAACGGGTGCATGTTAATATTCGTTTTTTCGTAATTTTTCATAAATTGTTGATTATTTCCCGATTTTTATATCTCTTTTGGTTTTTTTTGTTTTATACGTGGAATACCATGCTACAAACATTGTCTGAAAATTTTTTGGGACCAATTTCTCTCCATTCAATATGGTTAAGCTAATTAAGCCAAAAATTATTGGTTAAGCTAATTAAGCCAAAAATTATGAATTTTTTTAAACTGTAAATTTTCCAGATTTTAATTTTCAAGTTAATTGAAAACCTGTCGTTTCTGGTAAACTTGAAAATGTGATTAATTCAAAAATTTTGGCACATTTTTGACAATTTTCAAAATCTGTGAAAGTTTGTGAAAATTTCATATTTTCATTTTTTTTGAAATTCGAACAATAAACAAGTTTCTTGATTGAAACAGAAATTTTTAAAAATATTTTCTGAATTTTATTTCCTCAATATTTGCTTTTAAAGACAGTGTACCACCACCTTGACCTCGCGACAAGTTTCAAAAATCAGATTTCTAACCCAATTTCAAGACTACTTAACTATTTCGCAAATTCCCCAAAAAAATTACTCTAACGACGACGAAAACGTCATAGCATGTCGATTTTCCTCCGCCACCGTTCCGACTTCATCAATAATTGTCTGGCCAGATTCTGAAAGCGACGTTGGCCGAGTTTCCATGGCTGTTGGAAGTGAGCTCATAATTTGTGCGGGGGGAATATTTAAAGAATCAATCGCTCAAAATACTAAAATAGATGTTGGCTAGAGAATATAAAAATAATAATTGATTATCAGTGAAGAGGAAAAAGGGGCGAGTTAGAGAGTTTATTTTATTATATTGATAGTTGTTATCAGAAGGGTTTTTGAGGGATGGGAGGGTAGGAAGACAGTGTTTTTGATTGTCTTACCAATAAACTTTTGAGGAAATTGTTCCTTGTACGTTCAATAATAGTAATAACACAAGTCTAAAAACCGTTTGTTTAAATACAAGTTTGAAACGATAGTAGCCATTATTTTCACGATTTTCGTTAGGCTCCGCCCACATGTGCAAGTGCGGCATGGTGTCAAAACTTGAGATCAAAATTTGAAATTACCATCTTTAATGTTTCTATTGAACACTTTAAGTATTGAAAAAATATGATAAAATTCTGAAACCGCAATTTTTTCGGTTATGAATTTCGAAATTTTTTAAAATAACTTTTGAAAATCAGATTTCGAAATTATTAAAACTAATTTTTCTAATGCTAGGTATAATTTTAAATTTTATTTTCTTTGGCCCAGATTTTACAAAAATTTTAAATCTCAAAATTAACAAAACAAAAGTAGCGGTTCAATATTAAGTGGTACGCTGTCTTTAAAATATTGGTAGGTATTTATGTGTTATGCGCCTTTAAAAATGCTTTAAGGATAATGTTTTTAGATTTCGTAATCAAATTTTAGGTTCAAGGTAGTTTAGAGGTAATAACAAACATTCCAAGTATTTTAAAAAATATGATATATTTTTGAAATCGTAATTTAATTGAAAAAAATATTTTTTTTAACTTCTGAAAATTATATTTTGAAACATTTCGACATTTTAAAAGTTATATTTTAATATTCTCAACTCAATTATTCTTGATCATTGCGTTCGGAAGGCTGCTCAACCTCACAGCCGCTCCGCAAGCACGCGACGCGGCGACCTCTCACTCAACACTGAAATATTGGCGGGAAAATGAATTTTTCAAATTTTCTAGTGTGTTGAGTGTCGGCAGCCGCGTCGCGTGCGTGCAGAGCGGCTGTGAGGTTGAGCAGCCTATGATCAAGAATAATTGAGTTGAGAATATTAAAAACGAATAGATCAATTTTTAAACCTCACGAAAAAAATAATACACATTTTTTGAAGCCGTAATTTTTTATTCTTCTGAATTTCAAAGTAAATTCAATCGTTCAACAGTAGAAATTCCATCATTTTTTTCTGTTACGAATATAGATAGCCCAAAAACGTTTATGAAATAAGTGATTTCAAAAAACACTCGCTTTCCCCATAAATTTTATGAAACGGTGAATTTTTTCAAAAAAAAAAAATTAATACTTTTTATATGCGTTTTTTCATGAGACCATTTGAATAATTGAGTTTTTAGTTTATTAGAAAAATAGCACAGATGTACTATTTTCAAAATACAATCAAACAAGTCCCAATTTTTGTGGTCAAATTATTTTTAAATTAAAATTTCCAAATTTTCTGAAAAAATGAGTCATCGGTGGCATTTCTGGAATGAAAAAATTCTGGAAAAACATAAAAAATCTAACGAAAAGTATCCTTTTGAAGGAAACATTTTTTATTGTTTCAGAAATCATACTATATAATAAAGCGCTAAGGCCGTGCGTGTTTTCACATGCTAGTAATTAATATTTTAATTTAATTTGACAAGCTTTATTGAGTATATGTTCCGAAATTTTGAAAATGAGGCTTTCCGAAACAATAAGATTTTCAACAATAATTATTTCCTTAAATTTTCGAAGAAATCCTCAGGGAAAGCAATAAAAAACCCGGAACATTCCCATTTTGTCCGTGGGCAAGTCCCGGACCGTGTCGGACAGTTTTTCTCTAACATGTTCGATTTTCAAAAACTTTACTTCAAATGAAAGCGGGAGCATTAATGACCTCATTAGTAAAATTTGGAAGCTCTAGCTGAATTCTTTGATACTGAAATATGCATTTCATTTTCATTATTTTATTTTTCGATCAAATAAAGCCGCCAACAAAAAAATGTGTAACATTACTCGAAAATTGGTTGGAGCTTCAAAATTTCACTAAGGAGTTCAGTAACGCTCTATCTTTCATATCTAGTGAATTTTTTTTTGAAAATCGGGCATGTTAGAGCAAAACTGTAAATGTCCGGGACGGTACGGGACTTATCCACGGACAAAATGGAATGCCGCGGTGTTTCCCTGAGTATATTTTTAGTGTTTTTAAAACAGTGATTTTTTTTCCGAATTTTTACCAAAAGGGACATTTGTCTGCATTTTTTCTAAAAAATTAAAAAAATTGGAGTTTTCACAGTTTTTGACAATTTAAATTGAAAATTGAAAATTTTCAATTTTCATTTACAAAAATTTGAAATTATTTGTTCGTAACTAAATTTCAGAAAATCCACAATTTAAAAAAGCGGGAATTGAAATTTATTACAATTTTTCCAAAATTTGCAAACATCTTATTCAAAAAAGCATTTTTTGCCCATTTCCAGGATCTGAAATTCCAAATATTTGGAAATTTTTGTGATTGTTTTTTTCGAAAATTTCAAACCGATGAAATTTATTTTGGAAAAAAACTCGGTTTCAAAAAATGTGCTAATTTTTTATTTGATGTGAAAAATCAATAATATAATTTTTCACATTTTTTCAAGGTTATCGAAATATTGTCAAGATTGTCAAGATAAACATTTATGGCCCGCTCGTTTTGCGGAGTGTCGTTGGGAATTTCCTCGCAGCGCGACCGCAACGCGTTGGAAGGAGCTGAGATGAGGGGTTAGTTGTACTTCTCGAGGAGTACTAGAATTTTAAATTGCAATTCTTCAGAAATTCGTTGTTTTTAATCGTTTTTCTTCGTTTTTTTTTGCATATGATTTTATTTTTACAGATCTGAATTAAAAAAATATAAGAGAATTGATTGAGAAAGTAGAAACTGTTTGAAAAAATGCGTTTTTTATTAAGAAAATGGTTTTTTGTGTTTCTTTGCATTTTTTTTCATTAATCATTCAGATCTGTAAAAATAAAACCACATGCTAAAAAAAATGCGAAGAAAAACGATTAAGAACAACGACTGCTGAAGAATTGCAAATTTAAAAAATTAAAATGCTAGTTTTTTGGATCCTTCATATAAGCGGACTAGTTTTCGCAAACTTTTTCTAGGCCATTGTTTTGAAGCTCATTTTCTCGGCTTCTAGGTGGTATTAGAAAATTTTAAAAACAGATTTGGAATGAGAATGAAGTCTATTTTCATTTAAGGTACATTTATTAGCTCCGTCCTTTAATGGAAATAATTTCTGTTTCAGAAAATCAAAAAAATAAAAACAAATAAAATATCGATCAATTTGAAATTTTTTCGGTAACTAAATTTCTGAAAATTAACCATTTTTAAAAAAGCTTGGAAATTTTGAAATAAGTTTCTTCTAAAATTTGCAAAAAATCGTCTTTAGAAAAAAAAATGTTTTTTTATATGTTTCCATTGAACAATTTTAAAATCTTCCTAATTAAAATTGTCTCTGAAACAGTGAATTTTAAGGAAAATTAAGATTTTTGTATATTTTCTCAAAAACATTTATTTTTTCATTTAAAAACCAAAAAACAACCTGTTTTTTATCAGAAACCTTTGTACTTTGATAAATTTTGAAAAATAAAATCATAATCTGATTACCATTTTATCAATGAACATTTTCAAATGAATAACATCAATAAAATAGTAGTACAATTCGAATTCGAGTTTTGAACCGTTCTATGTGGCTATAAAATACTATCGCAATGTTTCGTTTCAAGACCCAAATTTCCGTTTGTCATCAAAAAATCAAACTATAGTCAATAATGTCTATTAGACAAAATTTTGACAAGACATCAAAAAAATTCTTATCATTTTCTGAAAAAGCACATAATTATGCTATCTATACATTAAAATAGGAATTTTTTATTTTCTTATCAATTTGTGATTGTGCACATATTTAATTGTTCTTTTAACAAAAAAGTGTCATGAGGAAAAATTTGATAATTTTTTGAATTGTAGAAACCACAAAAAACTATGTTAATATGTGTTGTAGTGATATCACTTGATAATTTCGTTGATAATAATTTGAGCGTAGTTATTCTTGATTTCGCAACATTTAAATTTTGAAATATAGATTTTTAGCTTAAAAAAAAGAGTGATATTTTGAAAATCTGAAAATTTTGAAGAAACTTATGATTTTTTGAAAAAAAAAAATTTTTTTTTTAAATCGGGTATTTTCAAATGCTCATAAGTTTTTGTTAATTTGATTAAAATCGACAAACTATGGATCATTTGAAAGAAAAAAATATAAAAATTTAGATTTTCAGCTTCAAAATACAGCTGAAATTTTGAAAATCTGAAAATTTTGAAGAAAGATTTTTGAAAAAAAAACAAATTTTTTTTAAAATCGAGTATTTTCAAAAGCTCATAACTTCTTGTTAGCTTGATAAAAATCAATAAATGATACATTGATTAAAAGCAAAAAATCTAAAAATTTAAATTTCAGCTTCAATGTAAAGATGAAATTTTGAAAATCTGAAAATTTTGAAGAAAGTTATGAATTTTTGAAAAACACAATTTTGTAAACTATTTTCAAATGATCATAACTTTTCGTTAACTTGATAAAAATCAAACCATGGATCATTTAAACCATGGATCATTTATTTAAAAGCAAAAAAATCTAGAAATATAGATTTCAAGCTTCAAAATAAGGTAAAATTCTTAATAATCGATTTTGAAGAAATTTATGGAATTTTCGAAACACCACATTTTAAAAAAATCTTATATTTTCAAAAAATCATAACTTTTCGTTATCTTGATAAAAATCGTTAAACCATAGAATAATAAAAATAAACATTTTCAGCTTCAAAATGAGATTGATGTTTTGAAAATCTGAAAATTTTGAAGAAATTATGAATTTTTGAGAACAACATATGTTTTTAAGAATGTATTTTCAAATGCTCATGACTTTTTGTTAGCTTGATAAAAATCAATAAAACATAGATATTTTAAAAGCTGAAAATCTAAAAATATCGATTTTTAGCTTTAAAATAAGAGTGATATTTTGAAAATCTGAAACTTTTGAAGAAAATTATGGATTTTTGAAAAAACAAAAAAAAATTTTAATCGAGTGTTTTCAAATGCTCATAACTTTTTGCTAGGTTGATAAAAAACAATAAACCATGGATCATTTGAAAGCAAAAAAATCTAAAAATATCGATTTTTAGCTTTAAAATAAGAGAACTTTTGAAGAAAGTTATGGAATTTTTCAAAACATCACATGTTTTAAAATCATGCATTTTAATGCTCATTACTTTTCGTTAGCTTGATAAAAATCAATAAACCGTAGTTTATTGAAATATAAAAACATAGAGGTTTAGCTTCAAAATAAGGCTGAAATTTAGGAAATCTGTCAATTTTGAAGAAAGTTATGAATTTTTGAAAACACCATATTTTTTTTAAATCAAGTATTTTCAAATGCTAATGGTTTTTCGTTAGCTTGATAAAAATCGATAAACCATGGATCATTTAAAATTTTAAAAATCTAAAAATATAGATTTTTAGCTTCAAAATAAGGTTAAAATGTTGAAAATCTGAAAATTTTGAACAAAGTTATGAATATTCATATATTTTCAAAAATTAGAACTTTTCGTTAGCTCAATAAAAATCAATAACTCATGGTATATTTAAAAGCTGAAAAATTGAAATTATAGATTTTTAGCGTTAAAATCTAAAAATATCGCGTTTTAGCTTCAAAATAAACCGGAAATTTTTAAAATCAGAAAATATTGAAGGCATTTTTGAAAAAAGCAATTTTAAAACGCCAAAAACATACCTGGATCTCTCTTTCAGACGATTGTTAACACTATGACACCGTCGAAGTTTTCCAAATATTTTCACATCTTCCGAGAACAAAATAACCGAACTGTGACGTATCATACGTTTGGTACTTGGCCATTCCCATGTTTCGGATGGTTTGGATGGTTTCTCGCTGGAAATACATGCTACAATATTGCGATAACTTTTAAAATTAGATATTTATGCATTTTTGTTGAAACAGGCAATTTTTTTTAAATGAATTACAATTTTCAACCCTAAAAACTGGAAGAAAGAATATGGTACAGATTAGGTACCCACGGTCCGCAATTTACGAACCTTAAGAAAAAAAGTCAACATTTTCTGAAATAAAAAAATCTTTAAAAAAAAAGGAACACTTTCAAAGTGATGCTCATAAAATTTACTGTTTCAAAAAAAGTCGGGGTTTTCACACCTTTTTCAAAATTTTCAATTTTTCGATAAGGGGCATAAGCAGGTTATAAATATTGCTAAATCGTTTTGAAATTCAATTTTATATTCTTAGCGAAAAAAATTGCAAAAAATTTTAGAAATTCTAAAATAAGGGCACCCGGAATCGAACTTTGGTCTCGAAAACGTTAAAGTTTCCAGCAACGTATTTTTTGGCAGCCAAGTTCGATCCCGGGTGCCTTTATTTTCACATTTTTGCAAATTTTTTCGCGTAGGTACATAAAACTGAATTTCAGGTCGATTAAGCTATATTTATAGCCATGGCCCATTAAAATAAATTGGAAAATTTGAAAAAAGTATGAAAATCCCGACTTTTTTAGAAACAGTCAATTTCAAGAGCAACATTTTGAAAGCGACAATAATTTGAATAGTTTAGAAATTAAACTGATTTTCTTGAATATTGTAAATTTTAAGATTTTTTAAGGAAATAATTTCTGTTTCAGGAAATCTAAAAAATGAAAAACAAATAAAATATCAGTCGTTTTATGATTACTTAACAGGACATCTTAAATTTTTTGGCAACTAAATTTCTGAAAATTACCAATTCAAAAAAACGGCTGGATATTTTGAAATAAGTTATTTCGAAGATTTATAACAATTGTTTTCTAAAATTCGCAAAAAAATCGTCTTTAGAATAAAATTCTTTAGAAATATTCGAAACGAAATTCCTAAAAAATTACAGTTTCAAAACGTTTCAAATGGCAATGAAATAGTTTTTTACTCTCAATTGGTTGATAATCATATTCTTACTCATCTGAAACCTATTTCTGAGCTCTACGGAAACCCCCTCCCCTTTAATTTGCCTTACAGGAGGGCTTTACGGAGATAAGTAATGTAGCTTAAATGAAAATAGACTTCATTCTCATTCCAAATCTGTTCTTAAAATTTTCTAAAGCCACCTACAAGCCGAGAAATCGAGCTTCAAAACAATGGCCTAGAAAAAGTTGGCCGAACTTTTTCCTATGAACTTTTTCGTGCTTTCTAAATAAATAGTTATGCAGAATGCTTAAATTTGTCCTTTTTTTATATTTTTCCATTTTTTTTGGATTTTTCATGCCTGCGGACTAGTTTTCGCCGATGGCCCCTTTTTCTAGGCCATTGTTTTGAAGCTCATTTTCTCGGCTTCTAGGTGGTTTTAGAAAATTTTGAAAACAGATTTAAAATGAGAATTAAGTCTATTTTCATCCCAGGCGCATTTCGTTAGAAATGAAATTCCAAAAAAAAATGAAATTCGCAATTTCAAAAAATTTTCAAATTTTGCTTGAAAATGTTGCTCGAATGTTGTTTTGTTGCCTATGTTTCTGAATGCACCAATTATTTAGAAAAAAAAAGTTTGGTTTCGAAAATTTCCAAACCATGAAATTTATTTCGGAAAAATACGGGTTTTTTTTGAAAAATGTGCTATTACTTTTTTGTGAGCTTTCATACATTCATACATTCTTAAAGGAGGACTATCAGCAGGTTATAAATGCTGCTTAATCGATCTGAAATTCAATTTTATAAGTGAAAAAATTTGCAAAAATGCGAAAATAAGGGCACCCGGAATCGAACTTTTCCCGTTATTTTTTCTTATATGGCCTAGAAACCCAAATTGCATTTTTTCGGCCATATTTTAATTATGATAGGTTTTTCTTATTTTTTCGACCTAAAAAATCGTTTTTGCTATCAATTGTTAGATAATAATTATCTTATTCATCTGAAACTCATTTCTGAGCTCTCCGGATCCCACCCACCGTTGTGACCATCTTCGGAAATGTTTGACACTTGCGCTTCGTTTTATCTCTCGTTGTAATCCTTCCCTCTTCGGTGAAACTTTGGCACAAACTTCACTGGGTCCAGTTTCAGATGATGTCGATGGTTTGATGAACATCGAACTGACGCGTTTTAAACCTCCGAGTATTTTTTGGGATGGTTCCTTGTTTTCGTTTGGTTTCTCGGCGACTTTTGGTGTAGATCCACTGAAATTTGATATATTTTCGATCGATAATTTCGATCGATATAACACCTGAACAGTTCAGGAATATCCTTGAGATTGGTCATCTTCAGACTGGAAGTTCTCTTAAGTTTTCCATCCGACGTATTCTCACTTTCAGACCGAATAAACAATGAATTAACACGTCGAAGCATTCCACCCCGTTTTGGCTTATTCTTCAATTCTTTAAGATTCTCTTCAACTTGTTCGGAAACCGACTCATTTGTCGATATTTTCAGATTATTTTGAGCTTCATCAGAAATTGGTAGTTTATCGCAATCAGTTGCCAGACGTTCGGCTTGTTCCGACGATTTGTCACTGAAAAAAGCGATTTTCTCTTATTGTCAACTCAATTATTCTTGATCATTGCGTTCGGAAGGCTGCTCAACCTCACAGCCCCTCCGCAAGCACGCGACGCGGCTGCCGAATTCTTCAAACGTTTCTTAGTCCACCTTTAAAGGGATTCTTTGCTGTTTTTGGGTTTCTATTCCATTTTCATCTTCTTCTTGATATTTGAAAACCTATACAAGCTAAAATATTTTTGCGAAATTTCCTTTTCTAGTACTCAAACACACTCATTTCCAACATAAGGCGGCGAATGGCCTAACAATTGCAAACTCTCTCACATTCGCATGCTCTCTCGCGCGCGGCCGAGCGGTTAGGCCATCCGCCGCCTTATCCTGTAAATGTGCTTTTTTCGTTTACTAGAAAAGGAAATTTTGATAAATGTTTTTTTCTTGTATAGGTTTTCAAATACTGCGAAGAAGATGAAAATGGAATAGAAATCCAAAAATAGTAAGGAGTCCCTTTAAAGAAAATAATTTATATTTCATGAAATCAAAAAAAAATTAAAAACAAATAAAATATCGAACGTTTTAGTAGGATTTAAAAAAAAACTTTCATAACCGTTTCTAAATAATTATTATGTTGCGCTAATACTAAAATTTTGGAAATTACATATTTCAGCACACTCCAATTGGTTATATTTCCATCCTATAACACTTGAAACTGTATTTCTTTTAAAAATTGCACCAATTTCAAAATGTCGTTTTCAAATACATCGATTTTCATATTTTTTTTAAATAAACCAAAATATTTCTGAACATCTTGAAATTAATATGTTTTGCTCTATAATTAAAGGCATTTCTGTTGTTTCTTGAAAAATTTGGAAAAAAATACATATAATGCTCAGGGAATTATCGGCATCAAACGGCTCGCGTGCCGCCACTTCGGCACGCGTGCCTCGGCGGCTTGTAATCGGCACGCGCGCCGCATGATCGGCACGCGTGCCGATTGCACGCCGGAAAAGCTGCGAAACGGCACGCGTGCCGCCACTTCGGCGCGAAACGGCATGCGTGCCGCCACTGCGGCTCGTAATCGGCACGCGTGCCTGAATGTCAAATTTACACAATTCATTAACGACCCATCGAAGTGGCAAATCCATCGTTTTGTTTTCAAAATTTAATTATTTTCTGAATGTGTTTCATTATTTCAAAATATATCGTCAAGGAACCGAAATGCCTTAAAATTCTCACAGTTTCTTGGTAAGATTATCCAATTAAAAACTTTTGGAAAGTACTATAGTTTCATATTTGTTTCTCCAGCTTATGGGACTCAAAAACGAACTCGGGCGTTGAACCGGGATCCCCACCGGGATTTGCAAGAGGCAATTTTCCAAACCAGCATTCCCCACCGGGTAACCCGATTGGAAAATTAACTCTCGCAAATCCCGGTGGGGATCCCACCCAATACACACTGATTTTGGAATAACGGGATTTTTTGATGTCGTCTAGAGAAAATAGTTGTAATAAAGAAACTTATTGACTATAAGAACCCTTCTGTACCACATTGCGATTGCATTCGTGGGACTTTTACAAATCGCGGTAACTTTGTATTTTTCGAAAAATTTCAGTCCCCTTTTTGGTGCCCTAGGCCGAATATAATGTACGCGGGTGAACCTGCTTTTTGGAGAAAGCTTTGATACATGATAATACATGTTTTTCTTTGATACATGTTTTTCAAAATTTTCTAGTGGAAAACCATATCCAAGAAATGTTTGTTTATTTTCTAAATAGGATGAGATTAGGTACTAGAATCAAAAATAAACTCGAAAAAGGAAAAGCCTATCGTGCTGAAAATAGACAAAATACGTCAAATTTCATTTTGTTAACAAAGGGGATGTTTAAAGGCAGCTTGTCAGTTAACACGATCCAAATTCAAGGCAAAAAATCAAAATTCGAATGGGGGCCCAGGTGGTCCAAAGAACAATGTCAATATGTAGCCACATTCAAATAATTGTGTTTCGCGCCAATTCCGACCGCGTTACACGGACACTGACCGCGTCGCACGGACACGCGCGCATTCAAATTTTGATTTTTTCACCTTTGAACCGCTACTATGACTCGTGTATTTATCGGTGTGATTTCGCATAAATTGCATTGTACTAATTAGAGAACGCTCTAATTTTTGAAACTAAGACCAGGTAGGGTCAAATTAACTGAACAGCTGTCTTTAAGCTTGAGTTTATACCGAAAAAAGTTTCTGTTTTTAAAAAGTGAAGTATACATCTTAGTCCTGCATAATTAACATTTTCCAAAAGTTTTTAAAAAAAGATTTTTACTTAATTTATTTCCAGAAAAGCGTTAAAAAAATCTTAACCATCTAAAGAATAAAATTGTTTAGGATTTTCGCTTCAATCTCGCATTTATCGGTTTCATTATTTATTTTTCGAACACTATAAGAAAGACATTAATAACAAAAAATAACTGAAGAAAATCAAACAATTCTTAATTTAATTGATTAAGCATGTTTTAATCTATCAGTTCTCAAAATTTGAGCCTATTCGGGTTACTAGAACAATAGTTATGATTATCCAAGTTCTCTGATATCTACCCTTAAGGAACTCTGGCGCAAGCGCACATATAAGCGCACTTTCCACCTCTCGTCACATGTTCAGGTATAGTCAAGTGGTTAAACGTCTTGTCATCAAGCAAGCAGCAGGTCAAGTCGTCGTAGGTTCGGTTCCAGGATGTGTTTCTCGCTGCTATTCTTGACACCCGCTCACACAAAGCTACATGAAACTGCTAAGCTATCCCGTGGCGGCGAGAAAATTAGTTTTTTAATTTTTTAAAATCATTTTTCAACTAGCCTCTCGAAAGACTTTTTGTTATTTTTTCATTCTCAATTTTAGAATTTTTTCGAATGGGGAGGGGAGCATATCCGAGCCGGTGTGTACTGATTAATTTGATGTGGACTGATTCAAACAAATCACAAAATACAGTTTTTAAGTCTAATTTCAAATACACACCAATAAAAACCAGCAAGCGGCTCGTAAACGGCACGCGTGCCTCCAAATCGGCTCGTAAACGGCTCGCGTGCCTCCAAATCGGCTCGTAAACGGCTCGCGTGCCGAAGCAGCGGCTCGTAAACGGCACGCGTGCCGCTCAATTCGGCACGCGTGCTTCGACGTGCCGTTTTGCCACGGCACGCGAGCCGCTTTTTGGAGGCACGCGAGCCGTTTACGAGCCGTTATTCCCCTGAGTGGTGCCTCGAAATTTCGAAATTTTTAATGATCGTGACTTAAAAGGAGACCTGAGGAGACGAAATAAATGGATTAAACTTAATAAAAATATGATCATTTATCAATAAACGAAAAAAAATTGAAAAAGAAAAAACGATAAATCCTTAGATGTCCCCCTTATGGCCGAAGAACCGCTTTTTGGTTTTCTAGGTCATTTGTTTAGGTAAACAACTTTTTTTGCACTTTTAACCTATTTTTCAATAATTTTTCATATTTTTCTCTGTTTTTATTCCTTCTTTCTTTTTTTCGGAGGAAGTTTTGCATTTGGCAGTCTGTTGCATCCCTTCGAAATTGAAAAATGGGAAAAAATACGAAAGTTCCAAAAATCTGAAGAAACACCAAACCTTTGCGTTTAAAAAATATTTCCTTTATTTTAATCTTTTTTAAACAATTTTTTTGCAACAAAAAAATTGAAAAAGATGAAAAAAAGTGCAAAAAAGGTGTTTTCCAAAAAATTTTTAAAAAAGTGGCCTAGAAAACCAAACACGGTTCTTCGGTCATTAGGGACATCTAACTAGGAAAGGCATTTTAACATAAAATTGAAATTCTAATGAGACCTATTGTAAATGAAAAAATGGTACAGTAAGTGACCAAAATATCCACTTTTACCGTATTCCTGAGATATACCCTTCGATGTAAAATGTGTTTTTAAACGACTTTTCAAAAAATGAGGCATTTTTCAAAACATCATAACTTTTGAAGACATGAATCAAATTTAAAGTGTTATAGCTCATTTGATAGAGAAAATTATTGGCTATAAAACATCAATTGGCAACTATTTGTAAAAATAAAATTTAAATGCATAAATATTGCAAAAACTGAAAATTGTCAAAAATAAACATTGCAAACCACCATTTCATGTGGAACTTGATCAGTTTTTAGAGCTGAATCATAATTTCTATTTAACCAAATACTTTAAAAGTTATTTTCGATGGTTTTCACCTTTGCACATTTGTAAACTTTTGATTTTATTCCTTATAAACACTTGTAATAGTCACAGAAGGTGGAAGTTAGAAATTTCGTTGAATTTTTCCCAATTCAAAGTTTGAAGATTTTATCGTTTTTTTCTTTTTGATATTTTTTTAAAATTTATTTATAAAAAATCACATTTTTATCCATTTTCAACCATTTATTTTGTCCCCTCGTGCCTCCTCTAACAAAAAAAATCACAATTTACGAAAAGGTCAAGATTTGGTATGGTTTCTTATCATTTTAATCAAAAAATTGCTGAAAATTTCTATTTTAAGATACTCCTTGAAACCGAAATTTTTTTTTTTTTTTTAAATAAATTTTCATTATTTTTGGACCAAATTTTTGCACGATTTTGGTATAAAAATAGTAAGAAAAAGACAATTTTAGAAAAAATTTCAAATTTCACCATAAAAATCAGGATTTTTGGAATAATTGCTATGAGTTTGTATACCGTTGTGACTTTTATAGAGACCTAAAATAAAAAATACCTGAAAGTTACCGGAAGATCCTTTAGGCTTGTTGTTTTGAGACTGGAACTTCTCTTAAGTATTCCGGGTTTCTTCGGCGACGTGATCTCACTTTCAGATCGAATAAACAGCGAATGAACACGTCGAATCATTCCACGCCGTATTGATTTGTTCTTGGATTCCTTACGATTTTCTTCAACAGGTTCGGAAGCTGATGCAAAAATAGTAGGCTGTTCGTCGGGTTCCGGTGATGGATCTCTGAAACAGAAACATGATTCGAAATTATAAAAGTTTGTTTTTTTAACGCTATTTATTATTTAAAGAAGGGCTTTACGGAGATTATGAATGCGTCTGGGATGAAAATAGACGTCATTCTCATTCCAAATCTGTTTTTAAAATGTCATAAAACCGCCTAGAAGCCGAGAAAATGAGCTTCAAAACAATGGCCTAGAAAAAGTGTCCACCTGGCCGAACTTTTTCCTATGAGCTTTTTTCGTGTTTCGTTAATAAATACTTATGCAGAATGCTTATAATAATCCTTTTTAATGTTTTTTTTTTCTTTTTTTTTGGACTTTTCATGCTTGCGGACTAGTTTTCGCCGGTGGCCCTTTTTTCTAGGCCACTGTTTTGAGGCGTGTTTTCTCGGCTTCTAGGCGGTTTTAGAAAATTTTAAATAGATTCTTCTACAGGCATATCAATAGTTTTCGAGAAGCATGCGAATAATAGAGTTAAAATTGTGAAACCGCGTTTTTTTTAGTCCAAAAAATGAAGTGTAATAATTATCACGGACTAGTTTTCGCAACATTTTTCTAGGCCATTGTTTTGAAGCTCATTTTCTCGGCTTCTAGGTGGTTTTAGAACATATTAAATACAGATTTGGAATGATTCTGAAGCCTATTTTTATCCCTAGGCGCGTTCATAATCTCCGTAAAGCCCACCTTTAAAATTGTATTTTCTGATATTATTAGGTAAAAATTAATTTTTAAATCTCAAAAAAAAAAACGTTTTTTTTTCTCGGTTCAATATAAAGTGTTACACTGTCTTTAACATATTGGTAAGTATATGTTATGCGCTTTCACAAATTCTTCAAGGTTATCAACGACGATTGTATCAGCGGATTTATGGGCGTTAAAACCAAAATTGCAAAAATTCTGAAACCGTAATTTTATTATTTAATTTTTTCTTATCTACCCATGATTTCCTATCAAATCTACTCTTTTTAGGCATGCAAATCGAACCTTAAGTCGAAAATTTTTTTTTAAAAGCGGCAGGTACAAAAAAGTGCAAAAACATCGACAAAATTGCTTGGCTAGGGACTAACTTCCCAAAGGTTATAGTTCCTCGGCCTTTACAACGTTTCCGCTGAAAGCCGCTGGTTGAAAAAAGAAGAAACAGAAAAAAAATGAAATTTGGGTCACCACATAAGTTTTTACGTTCGAGGGACTAACTTCCCAAAACTTAGTCCACCCCGACAATTGTACGACGGAAAAAAAATAGTGAAGCGAAATTTAGGCGTTAAAAATATTCTCTGAAACAGTATTTTTTATTTTAGAAAATTTCAATTTTTCCAAATTTTAAGTTTTTTAAATGCTGAATTTCTAGAAATTACACAATTTCAGACACAATCTGAAATCCGTTGTTCAAAAAAATTCCAAAAAATTCACAGATTTTCTAAATTTCAATCTAACTGCATACCACTTGTTATTATTAGTAAAATAACTCTCCTTAAAGTTTAACAACTCTCTTTGAAACAGTTATTTTTTGAGAAATTTATGAATATTCAAATCTGTCAAGATTTCGCTCCAATTCTATGGATATTCATTATTTTGGGGCTACTAAATAAACATTTTTAAATTCACAAAAACAATCTGTTGAATGTTGTTCAGAATTAATTTTTTCGACCAATTTTGAAGATCATATCCTGAAAATCTCTTTCTGAAATTCGTTTTTTTTTTTAATCAAATCGATAACGCATGTTTGTTAAAAGTTATACGTTCGAAATAATTCAATATATTATAGAAATCCAGAAATTAAGAAGCACTATTTTCAAAAAAATACCGTTTTACGAAAACTTAAAAAAAAAGGTTTTGTTTTGCTTAGTGATGGCATAATGGATAGTGATATAATTTGCAGGAATTTTCTGAAGTTTTACTGATGAATGATACATGGGAAAAAGCTTCTAAAAACATACGAAGACATTGGGGCACAGAGTTAGATGAAATAATAGGAGTAATATGTTCATTAAAATATTGAACAATTTTTGAAACGGTGATTTATAAAACTCTTCAATTCTCAGTTCAAAGTTTGATCTATTTTTATAAAAATTGGTCTTAAAGACAAGTGGCTACTTCTTTAATGGAGGATTTCACAGAACCTATGATAAAAATAGACTTCATTCTCATTCCAAATCTGTTTTCAAAAATTTCAAAAATCACCTAGAAGCCGAGAAAATGCGCTTCAAAACAATGGCCTAGAAAAACGTTGCGAAAACTAGTCCGCGAAAAATATTTTACTTCATTTTTTGGATTCGATTTTAAACGTGTTTATTTTTTTGACAAAATTTAAAAAAACCCGGTTTCACAACTTTAACTCTATTATTCTTATGCATCTCGAAAACTATTCCATTATCTGTAGCAGACGAGTATCCTAGAACTTTTAGATACATATTTTCTGAAATCCAGAGTTGCGAAAATATTTTTAATAGAAATTTTATAAGAAAATTCGGTATTGATTTCATATTTCAAATTTTTTTTAATTCATTAAGCATTTTACAAAATTTCAAGAAAAATTGGCGGATTTTCAGAAAATTATTTAAAAATAATACTGTTTCAAAATGTTCACATAGTTTTTTGGATTTTTCAGAGAATTGATTACCTTTTAACATCTTAAATAGTTTAAATTTACTCTTGAGATCTTTTTCAAAACATTTCTAATTTTTAAAAAATGAATAACATTTCTTGAATTATTTTGATTTGTCTGAAAATTAAAAAGAAATATTGTTCATTACTATAAGCTTGCCTTGAAAAAACAAAAAATTCACATTCTCACAACACTATTGTGAAAAATGACTGTTTCAAAATGTTAATTTAATTTTTAGAGTCGATTGCTTTAAATTATATGTTCGACTCGCATACTTGGAATTTTTCTAATCATTGGAATTTTTAGGTTAATTTCAAAATTCAAAAAATTTTAATTTTGTAAAAAAAAGAAAAATTCATTTCTTGTATTTTTTAAAAACAGCTTCAAAATTTTTATTTTCCAGATTTTTGAATTTTCACAAAAAATCTGAAAATTTTGAGTTTCAGAAATTTTATTTTTACAAAATTTAAATTCTTTGAATTTTTAAATTACCAGAAAAATTCCAATTCTGAACGTACAATTCTGAAAGTTAAAAAACTACAATTGCCAGCTCAAACATTCTTGATCATGCAAGTTGGTTTTGACCTACCCAGAAAAGCTAAGTCTCTCGCAAATGCGTGCTATTTTTAAATGCGAGCGGTTGCGCTGCGGTCTTTTAGTAGAAAATGGATGATCCAAAATTTTTAACTTGACAATATGAAAAAAATAAAAACTACAGTACTCCATTCGCGATGAAGCGCATTTTGTTCCCATAATTAATCAGTATGTGTAAAACGAATAATCTAAAGCAAACTACTCTAAAAATTAAATTAACATTTTGAAACAGTAATATTTTTGTCAATAGTGTTCTGAAATTTTTATTTTCTCTAATCAAACCGAATAATGTTTTTTTTAAATTTTCAGACAAATTTAAATAATTCAAGAACTGTAATTTTAAAATAGAAATATTGTTTAGAAAAATATCCTAAAAGTAAAATTTAAATTTTGAAAATACAATTGGTATTCAAACAGTTTTCTGAAAAACCCAAAAAACTATGTGAACATTTTGAAACAGTATTATTTTTAAATAATTTTCTGAAAATCCGCCAATTTTTTCTTGAAATTTTGTAAAATACTTAATGAATTTTAAAAAATTTTTAAATAAGAAAATCAATCAATACCGAATTTTCCTATAAAATTAATATTAAAAATATTTTCGCAACTCTGAATTTCAGAAAAAAAGATTTATCTAAAAATTCTAGAATACTCGTTTTACTATTATCTTCTCACAAATTCGGCTTCATAAACGTGAAATTCCCTATTTTGCGAAATAGTGTATGCCATACTGTATGGTGAGGGATAATAAGGCAACGCAGCGCATCCCTTCCCGTTGCCCTCACGCGTGGCGTGTCGATTTTTTGACACAGGTTTTTTTCACGTTTATATAACAGAATTTGTAAACAACTACTGTAGCAACAAACCGATTCCAAACGCGCTCTACTGACAAACCTCGGTTTTTAGGTGTGTTCCGGGGGACGGACAAAAAAATAATTTTTTATAATTCGTCTAATAGATACCAAAAATGCATTTATGACCAAAAATAATATTTTCAATACGTACGGACACGGAAAGGGCCCCACAAACTTGCGAAAACAGTGGTGCGCGTTTGGAATTGAATTGAACGAACAGTAATACAGATAATTGAATAGTTTTCAAGATGCATCCGAATAATTAAAATTGTGAAACCGCGTTTTTTTTAATTTCCTCAAAAAAATGAAATGATCGAGTCCAAAAAATGAAGTAAAATATGTTGGATGTATAATTATCAATTTTAACAGAAAAAGTGCGATGAGACAAAAATTCAGCATACCAATTAAAGGAGGGTTTTACGGAGATTATGAATGCCCCTGGGATGAAAATAGGCTTCAGACTCATTCCAAATCTGTATTTAAAATTTTCTAAAACCGCCTAGAAGCCGAGAAAACACGCCTCAAAACAATGGCCTAGAAAAAAGGGCCACCGGCGAAAACTAGTCCGCAGGCATGAAAAGTCCAAAAAAATGAAAAACAAAACATAAATTAAGATGAAAAAACATTAAAAAGGACTACTATAAGCATTCTTCATAACTATTTATTAAAGAAAAACGAAAAAAAACTCATAGGAAAAAGTTCGGCCAGGTGGCCCTTTTTTCTAGGCCATTGTTTTGAGGCGTGTTTTCTCGGCTTCTAGGTGGTTTTAGAACATTTTAAATACAGATTTGGAATCAGTCTGAAGCCTATTTTCTTCCCAGACGCATTCATAATCTCCGTAAAGCCCTCCTTTAATCAAGTAACAATCTTTAATCAAGTAACCAAAACTCTGAAGTTTGCATATTAGTAAATCGTGTGTGAAACAGTATTATTTTTAAATAATTTTTGGAAAATCCACGAATTGTTTTATTAGAATGTTTGTAAGATACTTAATCAATTTTAAACAATTTCTAAATAAGAAAATCAATCAATACCGAATTTTCTTACAAAATTTCTATTTAAAAAATTTTTGCAACTTTGAATTTCAGAAAATATGTATCTAAAAGTTCTAGAATACTCGTTTTACTATTGACAACTTAAAAATTTTGGATCATTCATTTTCTACTAAAAGACCGCAGCGCAGCCGCTCGCAGGTAAAAATAGCATTACTTTGTGAGAGACTTAGATTTTCTGGGTAGATCAAAACCAGCTTGAATGATCAGGAATATTTGAGTTGGCAATACTGATAATGGAATAGTTTTCGAGAAGCATTCGAATAATTGAGTTTAAATTGTGAAACCGGGTTTTTTTTAAATTTTGTCAAAAAAAATGAACAAGTTTAAAATCGAATCCAAAAAATGAAGTAAAATAATTATCGCGGACTAGTTTTCGCAACGTTTTTCTAGGCCATAGTTTTGAAGCGCATTTTCTCGGCTTCTAGGTGGTTTTAGAAAATTTTAAAAACAGATTTGGAATGAGAATGAAGTCTATTTTTATCATAGGTACGTCACTGCTTCTGTGAAGTTCTCCTTTAAAGAAGTGGTCACTTGTCTTTAAGATCAAGTTTTATAGAAATAGATCAAACTTTGAACTGAGAATTGAAGAGTTTTATAAATTACTGTTTCGAAAGTTGTTCAAAATTTTAATTAACATATTTCTCCAATATTTAGAAAATTTTAAAAACAGATTTGGAATGAGAATGACGTCTATTTTCATTTAAGCTACATTTAATATCTGGTAAAGTCCTTCTTTAATTCTGAAAAAATTTTAAAAACACGCAACACATTATTTTTGTTGATTTGAACAATTTTTTATTTGGAACACCTTTTGGGGTGGTGGTCGTGGTATCCCAGTTTTATTCATTATGTAAAGTGGAAACAAGTTGCGACTTTCATTCAAAAAACTCACCTAGAATTACTTATCGTGAATTTGACTCTTCTCTCCTCTTCCTTCACAACATCCCCCATCTTTCTCCTCGGTGGTTGTTCAGCCTCCATTTGGGATTCACGCTCTTTTTGCTCAATGATCGAATTGAAGACTTTTTCTGGTTGTTCACTGAAAAATTCCTTTTTTTTTAAATTAAAAATCCGCGCTTTAATAAAATATTGTCAACTTAAAAATTTTGGATTTTCATCCATTTTCTACTAACCGCAACGCAACCGCTCGCATTTAAAAATAGCACGACTGTGTGAGAGACTTAGATTTTCTGGGTAGGTCAAAACCAACTTGAATGATCAAGAATATTTGAGTTGACAATAAAATAATAAATACCTTATAATTTGATCTCTAACATTGTTTGGAAATGCTCTGTCGCTGGCACTTTTTTGCATTGGACCAGGAGTTGGAGCTGGTTCCTTTTTAGCAAGTGGAACGGTTTCCGAAGGTTCGTCTTGTCCTTTTTCGTTGAAAATCTCCGGTAAACATATTTTTTCGAGGGAGATTCGACAACTTTCAAGGCTCGAAACTCGTCGAAAATTTGGGATGATGTTGGAGAACGTGGTGGGGGCTGGAAATGGATTTAGTTGAATTTTTGACAATTGATGTGAGAAGTGAATAATGGACTAAAAATGAAAATTTATTATGGTTTCAACTTTTCAAAGAGCAGAAGTCACGGTGAAAACTGTCAATGGAATCGAAAATCGAAATAATACATATTTTTGAAACAGTAATGTTTTTCAACTTTTAATTCTGAAATTTAGTTGTCATTTCAGAATTAAAAGTTGAAAAACATTACTGTTTCAAAAATATGTATTATTTCGATTTTCTTAATTTTCGAAAATCTCCCCTCTCCCGTTTTTTTTCAAATTTTCTCAATAAAAAAAATAGAAAAATTACTGTTTCCAAAAAAAATCAAAAATTTCAATAGTTTTCATTTATTCATTCATTTAGTCTTTTTAAACGGCTCCTGATTTCCTATCAAATCGAAGCTTTTTGAGCATACCAACCGACCGTTAAAACAAAAAATTCAAAAAAAAAATGCTGTAAGGTACAAAAAAGTGCAAAAACATCGACAAAATTCCGAAAGAATGGACGGCTAGGGACAAACTTCCCAAAAGTTAGTCCCCCGAAAGTTACCTGATTGCAATTTTTGCACTTTTTTTATAATTTGCACAATTGTTTTGATTTTTTTAATGAGTAGGTATGGTCAAAAAGAGTCGATTTAATAAGCAACTTACTGCAAAATGTAAAGGACTACTGTTGCCTCATTTCTATTCCAAACGCGCTCCATAAACTGGCACTTTGCCAACAAACCTCCTAAAAAACAAAATGCAAACGCTCCACGTTATTCACGTGAGGAATCGTTTGCATTTTGTTTTTTGGGAAGACGTGTTGGCAAAATGTCAGTTTAAGGAGCGCGTTTGGAATAGAAATGAGGGAATACAAAGTAATAATGAAGCAAAATTTAGGCGTTAAAAAATATTGTATGAAACAGTATTTTTTTTATTCCAGAAAATTTCAAATTTTCAGTTTATTAAATGATTTTTGTATCAAAATAATGCAGAAATTATGGAAATTCCAGAATTTCAGACACAATTCGAAATCCGTGATTCAAAAAATTTTTTTTTAATCATGGGTAGTTATTTAAGAAAACCTTTAAAGGAGGGTTTTACGGAGATTATGAATGCGCCTGGGATGAAAATAGGCTTCAGACTCATTCCAAATCTGTATTTAAAATTTTCTAAAACCACCTGAAAGCCGAGAAAACACGCCTCAAAACAATGGCCTAGAAAAAAGGGCCACCGGCGAAAACTAGTCCGCAGTCATGAAAAGTCCAAAAAAATGAAAACAAAACATAAATTAAGATGAAAAAACATTAAAAAGGACTACTAGAAGCATTCTGCATAACTATTTATTAACGAAACACGAAAAAAGTTCATAGGAAAAAGTTCGGCCAGGTGGCCCTTTTTTCTAGGCCATTGTTTTGCGGCGTGTTTTCTCGGCTTCTAGGTGGTTTTAGAAAATTTTAAATACAGAGTTGGAATGAGAATGAAGCCTATTTTCTTTCCAGACGCGTTCATAATCTCCGTAAAGCCCTCCTTTAATTGTATGTTTTATTATCCTCCGCTTAATTTTAATTCACTGTTGTTTCGTTTTGTCAGAATTTGAATAAAAGGAAAAATTACGGTTTCCAAAAAAAAAATCAAAAATTTTCCATCAAAAATTTTCTGTTTTATCCAACTTACAACATTTTGAAGCTGAAAACTTAAATTTTCTGCTTTCATTTGAACCAAAAATCGCTTAGTTTGATGAATTTTCAATTTTTTTTTGAATTAAGCACGCACGCGACGCGGCGACCTCCCACTCAACACTGAAATATTGGCGGGAAAATGAATTTTTCAAATTTTCCGGTGTGTTGAGTGTCGGCAGCCGCGTCGCGTGCGTGAGGAGCGGCTGTGAGGTTGAGCAGCCTTCCCCCGAACTCAAGAATAATCGAGTTGACAATATCAAAATTTTAAAAACAAATAAAAATAATGTTCCTGACAATTCAAAAATGTCAAATTTCTAAAAATGAATCAAAAATCAAGAAGCAAATCGACTCACCATTCCTCACTTCCGGAAGCACGAAACAACTTGCCGATCGCAACATTTTCGTCAATGAAAATTTTTGTTTTCTCCTTTTTTCGAAATTTCCTTTTGCAAAGACCACAATTCGAATAATAACAAAAACAATAATAAATAAAAACAAAGTCTAATTTGTTATTTTTCCAAAAAGTTGTTTACAATTTTCCCACAACGCACATTAGCATACAGCAAAATTGAGACATTGTTTTTATTTTTCACCTATGTACAAATAATGGGGGGTTGAAAATCACAAAATGGGCCGGCTGCTGAAAAATACCAAAAAAAATGAAAAAGTGAATAATAAATCCTGAGACAGAGTTATTTCCCGGTGCGTTGAACGTTCCAGTCCTGAAAAAATGGGGAATTATTGATTGATTTGGGGACAAATACGAATTTGTGGAATTACAGCTCTTCAAAATTAACTAACGACATTTTCAAATATTTTCAGATTATCTGAAAATGGTAATTTTCCGTTTTTCAGCTCCAGACTTCACAAAATTGTTTATTTCAATTGAAAATTTGCGGATTCAAAAAAATTTATTCAGAAATTTTCCTATTTTTCAGATTATTCCGCAAAGTTAACACTTTGTATTGTCAACTCAATTATTCTTGATCATCGGAAGGCTGCTCAACCTCACAGCCGCTCCGCACGCACGCGACGCGGCTGCCGACACTCAACACACTGGAAAATTTGAAAAATTCATTCTCCCGCCAATATTTCAGTGTGTTGAGTGGGAGGTCACCGTGTCGCGTGCGTGCCGAGCGGCTGTGAGGTTGAGCAGCCTTCCGAACGCAATTATAAAGAATAATTGAGTTGAGAATATCGAAAATTTGGCAGTTTTTGTATGTTATTCAAGAAATGTGACCGCACTAACAACTCGATCGAAATGTATAAAAACACTTCATTTTTTCGTTTTTTTTTGAAACAGTAAAATATTTTCATTTTTCGATTCTTGAAAAAGAAACTAGTCAAAACGTTATAAGGATTTTAATCACAATTTTTTAGTTCCAAATTTTCCAAATTCCTTCGAATTGTTAAAGGAGGCTTTTACGGAGATTAGGAATGCGCCTGTGATGAAAATAGGCTTCAAACTCATTCCAAATCTGTATTTAAAATGTTCTAAAACCACCTAGAAGCCGAGAAAACACGCCTCAAAACAATGGCCTAGAAAAAAGGGCCACCGACGAAAACTAGTCCGCAGGCATGAAAAGTCCAAAAAAAGAAAAACAAAACATAAATTAAGATGAAAAAACATTAAAATAGACCACTATAAGCCTTCTGCATAACTATTTATTAACGAAACACGAAAAAAAAGCTCATAGGAAAAAGTTCGGCCAGGTGGCCCTTTTTTCTAGGCCATTGTTTTGAGGCGCGTTTTCACAGCTTCTACGAGGTTTTGGAAAATTTTAAATACAGATTTGGAATGAGAATGAAGCCTATTTTCTTCCCAATTACATTCATAATCTCCATAAAGCCCTCCTTTAAGGAATATCAAGATTATAATCAAAGATTTTCAAAATCTGAACATTTCAAAGAAAATTTCACTAAATGTGGATCCTAGTTTTCCGTTGTTAATAACTTTTCACTAAAAACTCCTAGCAGAGCTCAGCTAAGTAGATATGAAGCTAAAAATCTGAAATCACAGATTCTTAACTTTAAAAAGATGTTAAGAATCACAAAATTATCAAATTTTCGTTTAAAAAACAGTTTTACTCTTCAAAACCAAGGTCAAACTTTTCTGATACAACATTTCAGACTAAAAATGCCTCAGGATCCGAAAAATCTGAAATTTCAGCAAAATTGTTGAATTGTTTCAAATTTTTATAATAAATTTTTCCAAAATTTGAAACCTCAAGATTTTACTCAATTTTATATGAATTTGAATATCACTGTTAAATTTCTAAGCTCAAATGCAAGAGATGATTGATAAAAATAAACAAATAAATACACACGTATGAGAAAATTAGCCGTTTTTCTACTTATTTAATTAAATCATTTTTAAGTTTTCATTTTTTCAAAATATCGCGGTTTCTTCCTCATTAGGTAAATTTAAGGCTCTTGTTCAATGGAATAAATTGTTGTGATTCCAAAATTTCGAGCAATAAAACCCCCACCTGTTGACAAAGTGGACAACGATTATTCTGCTTTATCCACTGACTCATACAACAATGATGAAACGAATGATTACAATCTCCCCAGACGACGAAACAGTCCGCATTTGGCTCGGATTGACAGCGGAGGCATTCTTCTAAAAATTTAAGTATATTAATTGGTAATTTTTAAAATAATCGATAATTTCAAAAAAATATCAAAAATTACCCATCAAATGAACTCTACAAATCGCACACGTGTCACATTCCACATCCCATGCCCACGTTGCCAAAGCATTCCATTTTTTGAGCACAAATGGTCGAGATTCGGTGGGATTTTGGGCCTTCGGTTTTCTGAAAAACCATTTTTTGAAATTTTTAGAACTTTTGAAAAAAAAACTCACTGAACCGCCGAACCGGCTGTGTTGTTGTCATCCTGGAGCATGACACCATCTTTGGCACTCATTCTGTAACAAAAAAAATTCTGAAAATGTCATCAAAAAGCGATAAAAATCAATAAAACGTCGAAAAGAAATGAAAACTAGTTGACTACAACACTACGCAATTACGCAAACAGACCAGTGTTTAGCCGAATTTGAATTTTTATTTTTTCGACGTTTTTCTCATTTTTTCCCCATTTCCACTATTTTTCGTATTTTTGAAGGTTTAAAGGATGTCGGGAGTTAGAAGACGCTTTCAGGAAAATGGTAAACATGTTTTAATATAACTTTACAATGGAAAATGTGAGAAATTGCAGAAGAGGACGATATCCAAGCGAAAAGAAGACGCGGAGCGCCGTTGATTAGTGAAGTTGAGCGGAAATTGCAGGATATTATTGGAAGGGTTGGGGACAAGGTATATTTTTTGAATTTGCGATAAAAATGAAGAAAAACACTTTTTTTTCGAAATAAATTGATTTTTTGACCATTTATTCAAGTTTTTTTCATTTTCTTAAAGTAATAAAAGACGAATCGAATTTAAGGAATGTTTTTAAAAGAAAAAATCTATAATTTTAAGTATTAATTTTTAAAAAACTGGTAATAATTCAAGATTTTAGAAAAAATAGTAATTTTCGAAAATTTCCGGTCTCACTGTTGGCGGAAAACAATGGAAATTTGAACATAATACTAGTTCTATTGTGTTCTTTAGATGATTACAGCTTTTCGACTGAAAAAATCAAATTTTTAGTTGTTATGAAGTAATTTCTGGACATATCCACTAAATTTCGCTTAAAAAACTTATTTTTCAAGGAAAATCTGTGAAAAATTGTAAACTTTGCTTATTGTGAAAAAATTGTGTCTAATCTAAATACTGAAACGTGAGGTTATGAGTAATTTCTAAAAATTAACAGTTTCAGCCAAATATTAACAAAAAAAATTGAAAAATGTGATATTTCGCGCAAACTGAGGAATAACATGTAAAAATTAATTTTGAGAAGGTTTCTCCATGTTAAATTTGCCTATTTCTTCAAAAAATTTAAAATTATTCAAAAAACTCCGAAAATGTTACTAAAAATTAGTGTAAAAAATAATTTCCGTTTCAATTTTTAGTGAGAAACAGTAAAAACTGAAAAGACTGTTTGGAGGCAGATATATTGGTTAAACTATCCAATAAGTTAGCTAAAAATTTGGATTTCATATCCCGAAGCGAAACGAATTTCCAGAACGCCGGTTCATCGATCGAAAGCAATCTCGAAGGATTGTGTCGAGTTCTTCAAGACGATCTGGACAAGTACCGCTCAACAATCATCGACATCATCGTCGGTTGTGCAATCTACCTTCCAAACCGTGCGACCGTCTACACAACGCTCGTCGGACTTCTCAACGCGAAAAATTTCAATTTCGGCGGTGACGTTGTCGAAAAATTGATCGCCGAACAACAAGAGCTTCTCGAGAAGGAGCGCTACACCGAGGCGCAGAATCTGTCGATTTTTCTGGCGGATCTCGGAAATTGTGGGGTTTTGACGATCCAATCGGTTGGCGAGTATTTGGAGTCGTTGATTTCGGCGGCGTTTGAGGAGTGTGTGCCACAAGTTCGCACGGATTGGTACATTTTTACGGTGTTGAGGTGTTTACCGTGGATTGGAAAGGAGTTGACGGAGAAGGCTGGAGAGCAGATGGAGAATATTTTTGAGGGGATTTCCAAGTATTTGGAGCAACGGAATTTGGGACATGTGTCGGTGAGTGCGGGTTTTTGGAAATTGGGGGCAAAATGATGTTATAAGTGGAAAAAAAAAGAAAAACTGATAAAAAATTTAAAGCATTGAAAAAATCGAATTTATGGGCCTATTCAGTTTTAAAACAGTATTAAAAAATACCAAAAAATGCAGAAATGGCAGAGAAATATCAAGAAATTGCAATTTATCGGTATTTTTTGAACTGTAATCTTCTTTTCAAGACCCAAACAATGAAATATATGTCCCTTTAAGCAATTTTATGGTAAAAATGTGTTTTTGTGTCTATCATTGCGGAAATTTTACCAAGAAATCAGAAGCGAGTCCCAATGACCCGTAGAGGCCCGAAATATATAATTTAGGTCCAAAAAGACTGTCGGGGCCGAAAAAAATAACATTTTGCCAATTTTTGTCGTCCTAAATCGGTTTTTTGGGTTATTTCGGGCTTTTCGGACCTCCTCGGTTCACTTGGGCTCATAACGATCGTTTTCCGCAGAGATGGACATAAAAACACATTTTTTCCATAAAATTGTTTAAAGGGACACATATTCAATCGTTTGGGTCTTGAAAAGAAAACTGAAATTCAAAAAATACTGAGAAATTGCAATTTCTCGGTATTTTTGTTTATTTCAAACTGAATAGGTCCATTAGATACTTTCTAAGATTTTAAATTTTTGGTTTCTAGGCGAAAAATATACATTTTTGCTGAAACTGACTTTTTTTTTTGAAAAGTTTAAAAAATTTCGTATTTTCGTCTCAAAAAATGTTTTTCTCACAGTTTAAATTTTTTCGTTCCTTTAAAGTTCGTTCTTTTCTCAAAATGGATTTTAAACTATTTTACGTGTTTATCTTGAATTAACTAACAGCTCGTCCCAATTTCCCACAATTTTACGCTGAAACTGTAAATTTTTGAAAATTTTGGAAATATCATTGAAATATGATTTTGAAATGCGTTTTCTTTTGAGATTACCACAAAAAAACTTTGTAGAGAATAAGGGACAATATCAAAAAGACGAGAAAATTCAAAAATATATTTCAAAGAACGATTTAACATCTTTTGAAATTATACATGTTTATAAATATATTCGCTGAAACTGAATTATTATTCGAGTTTTACAAAAAAATATCTATTTTCATTTCAAAAACGTCATCTTTTATTTAATATTCTTTAGTAAACCCCAGAAATGCTGAATTACATTTATCCGAATTTTGCACCCAAATGTTCTCGCGGAAACTGGAAATGTTTGGAGATTTAAAATGTTTTTGAAAATTCCTTATTTTTGGTATACGGCATTTTTTTCTCACTGTTAAAATTTCTACCTAAAATAATGTTATTTATGGACCTATTCAGTTTGAAAAAAAATACAAAAAATGTCGAGAAATTCAATGCAGAAATTGCAGAGAAATGCAGGGAAATTGCAATTCCTCTGCATTTTTTGAACTAGTTTTCTTTTCAAGACCCAAACGATTTAATCTGTGTCCATTTTAATAATTTTATGGAAAATGTTTGTTTTTGTGTCTATGATTGTGGAAATTTTACCAAAAAATCAGTAGTGAGTCCCAATGACCCTTAGATGCCCAAAATATCTGATTTAGACCCAAAAAGACTGTTTGGGTCGAAAAAAAAGACATGCCGAGAAATGCAGACAAATTGCAATTTCTCGTCATTTCTCTGCAATTTCTGCTTCGAATTTCTCGACATTTTTTGTATTTTTTTTTTGAATAGGCCCATTAATTGAAATTAACTAACATTATTTCTCAATTTCCCACAATTTTACGCTGAAACTGTAAATTTTTAAAATTTTGGAAATACCATTGAAATATGATTTTGGAATCAGTATTTTTTCAGATTGCCACAAAAAAACTGTTAAGAATAATGATATTGAATATATTTCAAAAATTATAAATATTTATAAATATACACTGAAACAGGATATTTTTTGATTTTTACAGTCCTTTTTTATGTTCTTTTTTAAAATTAAAATTTGTTTTTTCTTTTTTTTGGATTTTTCATGCCTTCGGACTAGTTTTCGCAGGTGGCCCCTTTTTCTAGGTCATTGTTTTGAGGCATGTTTTCTCGGCTTCTAGATGGTTTTAGAAAATTTTAAAAACTGATTTGGAATGAGAATGAAGTCGATTTTCATGCCAGATGCATTTATTAGCTCCGTACAGCCCTCCTTTAAACAAATACCGAGAAATTGCAATTTCTCGGAATTTCTCTGCCATTTCTGCATTGATTTCTCGGCATTTTTTTTAAATGCATTGATTTGAAAAAAAAAGGATTTGGGTGATTTTGGTTGGAAATTATAGTGAAACTTGAAAAACATTGTAAATTATCAAAAGTAGGGAAATTTTCAACGTAAATTAAGAATTTATGAAATAGTAAATTTTCTGAAGTTTAGACATATGTCTCACATATATTTATATTCTTTCAAGAACTTCTATTTTTCTTGAAATTGTTATTTAACAAAAAATCGAAAAATCCACGTTTTAAAAACATTAAATATTATTATCATTTTCTAGAATTTCAGCACAGTAACGTTGATTTTAAAAAATCTGAAATTTTTTATTTATTTTGTGATTTAGAAAAACTTGCGATTGTGAAAAGAAACAGAAAGATGTGGTTTAGAAAAAAACGAGATTTATTAAATTTTGCAAAAATACAAGGAATTGATAATACATGATAAATAATATAAGAAAAACCCGTGATGGATAGTACAAGAAGAATACATACATGATCGTTATTTTGATTCATTGAAAACTCGAAAAATTGATTATTTCCAAAAAATTCTGTTTCATTTTTCGATTAAAAACTTTAAAAAATGGAGCTTTCAACGAACTTTTGCACAAAAAAAAGAGCAAAAACGTTCAATATGGTGCAAATCCAGGCCGACGGTCAATTTTCAAATTGCTGTTGACCATTGGCCTACCGTAGACGTACCTAACAATTGTAGGATTCCCGCGTCCGCGTCCTCGACCCCTGCCTGCGAAACCGCTGACTCCTGGCTTATTAGTCCTTTTAGGGTCGCACTGAAAAATTTAGAAAATTAATACTTGATTCGTTAATTATATTAATTAGTATACCTTTATTTGACGTCCTCTAAAAAGGCTCAGACTCATTGACGTTGCATTTTTTGCTCCGTCTTTATGGGCGAACTCCACGTATGCAAATCCCTTCGGAGTCCCGCGGAACTTGTCTCGAAGAATCGTAATTCGGGATACCGCTCCACATCCATTGAAATGGGCCTCCAATTCTTGTTCGGTGGCCCCATAGTCCACATTTCCTACATAGACCGAACGCGAGTCGGTTTCTTCTTGATCTTGTGCACTTGGTGGTCCAATTGGCTTCGGGGTTGCCTTTTTGAGCGGGGCGTAATTAAGCTTGGCCTGAAAAATGGAAATAAAGACACAATTTAATGGAAAAAAGATTGATAACACTTACCGCAACCTGCTTTTGGATCTCCTTTAACTTTCGAGTCTCATCCTCAAGTTCTGGCAACTCCGTTGCTTCAGCCTCGATTTTTGGTGACTCGACAACCGAAACTTCTGGTGAAAATTCGGAAAAGATCTTCTTGAGATCAGCGTTTCCCTTGTTTTCAACAGAAGACATGATATAAAGCAGGAAATATATGTAAAGGTACAAAAACTGTATGAACAGAAATGGTATGATGATCCAATTGAGATGGTTCTTCTAAACCATACCAAGTGGGCGGAGCCTAACTGATGAGCGCGCGCGCGCGCGTAACACCTTCCGCTGGGGCTGACAGGTGATAATATAGGTGTTAGTGTGAGAAAAAATACTGGGAAATGACGCCGAAATATTATAACAAAAAAGAATGGCGAAAATCTGATTGAAAGAACTCCCTTATAGAACAAAATTCGAAATAGATGATTTAAATTGTCAATAAGCAGCTACTTTGAAGATTTTCGATAACTAATTAAATTAGCTGAATTTCCAGAGGTTTTCAGACAGCAGCTCATAATTTTAAAAGAGATTTTTTGGAATTCATTGAAACCGTCACTCAAATCCTTCAGGATCTCTTGACGAAATAGTTGTCGGGTTGACCCGCGCAGGTTCTCTTACAAAAGAAAAAAAAGTACGATGTGGGTTTTTGTAGCCTTGTGTCTTTAAGCTCAAAAATCTTAAAACAAAACATTTTTTTTCAACTTTTCGGATAATTTTCAACAAAAACTGGGTGTATTGTAATAACAGACGTTTTTAGGACTGTCGTTTCGAAAATTTTTTATAGA
The DNA here is from genome assembly GCA_964036255.1 of Caenorhabditis virilis. NCBI lineage: Eukaryota > Metazoa > Nematoda > Chromadorea > Rhabditida > Rhabditidae > Caenorhabditis > Caenorhabditis virilis. Next base: position 15,597,632 of record OZ038415.1, on the reverse strand, counting down.
AATTTAAAATTTTACTGTTTCAAATGATATTAAAGGGGGATTTGGATGTTTTTGGAAATGTTCCTTACAACAGTAGTTTTCGAAAATAAAAACTGAATTTCTGAGCTAGAAGACCATACCTCAAAAATGTATTATTTTCACAGATTCTACAAGTCTGGCGACCAGAAGGAACACCGCACGAACAGGAGGATTATTTGAACAGTTTGTCGGCACAAATTGACGTCTTGAAAAAAGCGGACTGGAAGGAGAAGCACATTCCGAGACATTATGTTGGGTTTGATGCGATTCTTCAAGACGCACTTCAGCATAATTTGCCGAGTTTTTCGCCGCCGGTACATACTGAAAATTTGAAATATCCGTATCCGTTGGTGGTTTTTCGATTGTTTGATTATGCGGATTGTCCGGAAGATGTGAGTTTTTAGAAATGAGGGCGGGGGGGGGGGGGGGGGTGTTTAATTTAAAGACATTTTTTTAGAAAAGAAATAGACCTTTTTTTGGAAATTTTTAAATTTAATTTTAATGTTTCAATTTTTTTTGATAAATAATCGATATTGTCAATAGTACCATGATCCCAAAACGATTCTGAAATTATTATTTTATGAAAATTTCCGAAAAAAATTAATAATTTGAAGGTAAATTTTGATTTTTTGACAAAAGTGGGTTTTTTTAAATTTTTAAAGTGAATTCTTTTATTTTTGACCACAAAATTTGTAATAGAAAAAAAGCTACGGTTTCAAAAGTTTTTATATAATTAAAAATACTATTAAAAACATTTTATTAGAATGTTCTGTGAAAGATCTGAAAATAGCGGAAATAATAAGAATTTAATGTAAATTTTGATTTTTATGAAAAAATTGGTTTTTTGGACATTTTTTTAGCGAATTATTGTATTTTTGTCCACAAATTTCTAGAAAAATAATCAAAAAAAATTAGGGTTTCTGAAATTTGTTATTTTTAATAGGAACTTTCGAGAAAACTGTTAAAACAATCACAAAAAAAATTGCGGTTTCAATAGAATTGTAGGTATTTATTTTTTGGAGAAACCGGTATTGTCAAAAAAGGAGAATAAATTCCTAACCTGTTTTTTTAAAATAAAATATCTGAAAATTTCCGAAAAAATGTTAAAGAAATAGACGTTTTTTGGAAATTTTTAAATTTAATTTTAATGTTTCAAAGTTTTTCGATAAATAATCGATATTGTCAAATAGATGTTAATACCATGATCCCGACACGATTCTGAAATTATTATTTTATGTCTAAAATATCTGAAAATTTCCGAAAAAAATTAATAATTTGAACGTAAATTTTGATTTTTTGAGAAAATTGGTTTTTTAAAACGAATTATTTTATTTTTGACCACAAAATGTTGAAATTTCTGTTTTGGATGTTTTTTTTATAAAAATTACAAATTACTCTTTAAAAAAATTTCTTTGCATTTTTGGAAAATATCTGAAAAGAGCGGAAATAATAAGAATTTTGATGTAAATTTTGAAAAATTAGGGTTTCAGAATTTTTTTTAAATAAAATTAAAAATACCTTTAAAAACGTTTCCTAGAAGTTTTCAATGAGATAATTCTGAAAATAGCGGAAATAATAAGAATTTTGATGTAAATTTTGATTTTTATGAAAAAATTGGTTTTTGGGCAATTTTTTTTAGCTAATTCTTATATTTTTGACCTCAAATTTTAAATTCTAGAAAAAATCAACAGAAAAATTGCGGTTTCGGAAATAAAATTTTTTTCCGATTTTTAACCGGAGCTTTTAATCAGTATTTACTTTATTCAAAACCACCAAAAATAATAAAATAAAAAATTAATTTCGAGAAAACTGTTAAAAAACAATATTTTAAAATTTGCGGTTTCAATAGTATTCAGTTTTTGGAGAAACCGGTATTATCAAATAGAGAAACAATTTCTAAATTGTTTTTTTAAATAAAATATCTGAAAATTTCCGAAAAAATGTGGTTATTTGAACGTAAATTTTGATTTTTATGAAAAAATTGGTTTTTTGAACAATTTTTTAGCGAATTCTTTTATTTTTGGCCACAGATTTCATTTCGGTTTCAGACTTTTGATAAAAATTACAAATACTCTTTAAAAACATTTTATTAGATTTCTTCCTTGAAATATCTGAAAAGAGCGGGAATAATAAGAATTTAGATGTAAATTTTGATTTTTAAGAGAAAATTGGTTTTTTGGACATTTTTTAGCGAATTCTTATGTTTTTGCCCACAAATTTCTAGAAAAATTAAAAAAAATTACGGTTTCTGAAATTTGTTATTTTTAATAGGAACTTTCGAGAAAACTGTTAAAACAATAACAAAAAAAATTGCGGTTTCAATAGAATTTTAAGTATTTATTTTTTGGAGGAGCCGGTATTGTCAATAAGGAAAAAAATAAATAAAATATTTGAAAATTTCCGAAAAAATGTGGTTATTTGAACGTAAATTTAGATTTTTAAGAAAAAATTGGTTTTTGGACATTTTTTAGCGAATCCTTATATTTTTGACCTCAAAATTTGTAATAGAAAAAAATACGGTTTCAAAATTTTTTTATAAAATTAAAAACACTTTAAAAAACATTATCTATGAATATTGTTTTTTAATATCTAAAAACCAGGAAAACTGTCACCGCTTCGCGGTGGTTTTCCTGGTTTGTAGTTCGCCTTCGGCGCACTTAAAGGATTACTTTACGGAGCTAATACATGTACCTTAAATTGAAATAGACGTCATTCTAATTACAAAAGTTAGTTTTTGTCGGTTGAAGCATTTTCTCGGCCATTTTTTCGAAGCTCGTTTTCCCGGCTTTACGTGGTTATAGAAAATTAAAAGAACTGATTTGTAATGAGTATGACGTCTATTATTTAAGGTACATTCATTATCTCCGTAAAGTCTTTCTTTAATATTTTAATGTCATTTACCAATATAATATGTGTTGGAAAAACATTGTATTGCTTCTACAGGTACGACCATAAATTTATTTAAAATTGGGTAATCTAAAAGCCATTTATTTGGATTTCGCTCTCTTTAACCTAAGCTCATCATAATTACCTAATATCTTTTTCTACGCCTCGCCTCCGGCTTCGCCCCTTACACGCCTTCGGCGTCACTTTCAATTATTTGGCGATTTCACACCTTTTGAATTTAGTTGTCGGGACCGAAATTTCTTGATCGAAAAGTATTGGAATGCGAGCCGAAGGCACAGAAGAAGCTCGCCTTCAGCTCGCTTCTCCCGTGCCTTCGGCACGCATTCCAATACTTTTGATCGTTTTTCCAACGCCGCTGCGCGGCGAAACGCTCCTAATTTAAAGTTTAACGATTTCACTGGAATATTCTCAAAAAAACCAACCATACTTATCTCATTTCATTACATATCGAATTATTTAGTCTTCTAAAATGATTATCATTAGCGTCTTAAATACAGAAATGGCTCTGAAAATAGGTTGATGTAATCTTCTTACTCTAGCTCACCTCACTTTTTCCAATTAATATCCCTCCAAAATTGGCAGTCCCAATGATCATTTTCTTCGAGTAAATTTTAAAATAATGAATCTCCACTCAGAAATGACAACAAATAATTTTTCAAATTTGACCTAGTTTCTTTGACCTATTTTTTCATAAAAGTCATGGAATTTTGACTGAATTTTTAAAAAAATGAAGAAATGAAAATCCACAATCATTAGGTTTCAAAAATTTCATCCCCTTTCGGTGACCCCTATGGCCTACCGGTTAAGTAATCATTTCTTTACGTATACCGATTCGAGTTCAATTCCACTCAGTAACTTTTGAATTTTACTATGAAAAAAGCTTCGGAAACACAAAAAATTGCGAACAGATTTGTGTTAACAGACACTTTCTCGGCGTTTTCAAATATATAATAGGAATTCAGAAAAAAATTAAGTATGTAAATTTTAATTTTTAAGAAAAAATGGGGTTTTGGACATTTTTTAGCGAATTCTTATATTTTAACCCACAAATTTTAAGTTCTAGGAAAAACATTTTAAAAATTAAAAAAATAATAAAATATCTGAAAATTTCCGCAAAAATGTGATAATTTGAACGTAAATTTTGATTTTTTTGAGAAAATTGGTTTTTTAAAATGAATTCTTTTATTTTTGGCCACATAATGTGTTAATGAAAAAATAACGGTTTCAGAAGTTTTTTATAAAATTAAAAATACTATCAAAGGGATTGTTTTAGATTCTTCTGTAAAATATCTGAAAAAGGCGGGAATAATAAGAATTTTGATGTAAATTTTGATTTTTATGAAAAAATTGTGTTTTTAAACTTTTTTTTTCGATTTTTTATTTAAAAAAAGCTCCGCTTTCGAGGAATCTCTGTTAAAAATAAATAACAAAAAAATTTCGGTTTCAATAGAACTGTAAGTATTTATTTTTTGGAGAAACCCACTGATTTGATGATATGATCCGTTTTAAATGTTTTTATTTATAACTAATCGATTCACGATTTACACCATCTTGAAATTGATAAATACACTTGTTTTTGATTTGAATTTTATGAAAGAAAATCAATTGCAGGGCACCATCCTGCCAGGAACCCATTCTGTTGAACGATTCCTCATTGAGACGGAAATCACTTGGATTATTGATAAAAATTCGCAAAATCGTAAGACATGCGCCCGGGATTTGGTGTCATTCGCACAGGAGAACCCGACAGTCGCAATGGGATATTTGATTTTTGAGACGATTTTTGGACAAATGTTCAGAATGCCACATGCCCCGCATCCGCAATTGTTTTATGGTGTGTTTTTGAACTTTTTTGGGTTGAAAAATATGAATTTTAGCATTTTAAATCTGGAATTTTTTAGGATCCCTACTTTTGGAGCTCTGTCGGCTTCAAGCGACGACTTATCCGCAGATTTTGGTGCATTCGGTGGAGCTTTTGTATGAGAGAGCTGATGCAATGCAACCGGCTTGTATTGATAGGTGAATTTTGGATTTTCTGAAAAAAATGAATTTAAAAAAATAAAAATTACTATTTCGAGATTTTTGTAAAGCAACAGTGGCTTCAAAACAATTATTTCGTTGAATCTAATTTTTTCAAAAAAAAAAAGAAACATTTTCAAAATCTCGAAAATTTGCGGTTTCAGAAAGTCTGGAAACCTATTGGACCTATTTAGTTTGAAAAAATTTAAAAAACGTTTGAAAAAATAATAATTCGAATTTTAAAAAATTCCTGGTATTTTTTGAATTTTTTAGGTCTATATAATTTTTTCTGAAAATTTTTCGATTGAATCTAACCCTTTTAAATATATGTTGTTTATCAAGTTAAAATACGTTTCGAGTTTAAATAACTGAAAAAAAAATCTGAAAAAAAAAGGATTAATTTCCTTTTTTCCTGACTAGTGAGAAAAATTGATTTTCAAGGTATTTTTGGCATGTAAATTGATTTCTGAAAATGTCATCTTAATCTTAATTTTCTCTCTCTCTCTATCTCTCTCTATCTCTCTCTCTCTCTCTCTTTAAATGTCATTCTTTAAAAATTTAGAACATATTGCGATGCTCATTTCGGGTATTTTTTGGTTTAAATTAAAAAATGTTCTGTTTCAGAAAATGTATATTTTCTACGATCGGAAAATGTTTGAATTGTAACGATCGATACAAAAATTAAAACAGGCGCAATTTTTAGAAAAATCAAATTCGGAGATTTCAGTATTTGCGTGTAATTTGAAAAAGTTGGAAAATATGAAAGAAAATGCGGGAAATTGGAAGTTTTTCAAAAAAAAATTTTAAAAATGCTGTTTGAAATTATATTAAAATAACATTTTGAAACTGTTATTTTATTGGGTTCACATTCTACTCTATCTCTAAATTTCATTCTTTAAAAAATTTAGAACACCTTGAAATGCTCATTTCGGGTATTTTTTTTTGTTTTAATTAAAATTATTAAAATTAAAAAATTTTCTATTTCAGAAAAATTTTATTTTTAAACTTTTTAAAGATTTTTTGAATTAAAAAAACCTAATTCGGAGATTTCAGAAAGTTCGCGTGTAATTTGAAAAAGTTTCTAAAATATGAATTAAAATCCAGGAAATTGGAAGTTTTTCAAAAAAAAAACGAAAAAATAAAAAAAAATTCTGTTTCACATCATACTGTATTAAAACAGAATTTTGAAAATGTTATTTCATTGGATACTCAACATTCTGAAATTGTTGCGATTGAATCTTACCATTTTTGATGGTGTTTATCAAGTTAAAATGCGTTTCGAGTTATTTACTTTGAAAAAAAAATCACAGTTTCAAAATAATTTTATGCTCTTCATTTTGGTAAGATCTGTATTAATCGTTGAATTGTTTTTTCCTGAGAAAAATTGATTTTGAAGATATTTTTGGTTTTTGGCATGAAAATTGACTTCTAAAAATGTCATCTTAATCTTGATCATCATCTCTCTCTCTCTCTCTCTCCCTCTCTCTCTCTCTCTCTCTTTAAATGTCATTCTTTAAAAATTTAGAACATATTGCAAATTGCAATGCTCATTTCGGGTATTTTTTGGTTTAAATTAAAGTTTTTTAAATAAAAAAATGTTGTTTCAGAAAATGTATATTTTTTAAACGATCGGAAAATTGTTTTAATTTATCGTGTTGCGAAATCTAATAACAAAAAAATTTTTTTGAAGTTTAAAAAAACCAAATTCGGAGATTTCAGAAATTTCGCGTGTAATTTGAAAAAGTTTCTAAAATATGAATGAAAATCCAGGAAATTGGAAGTTTTTCAAAAAAAAACGAAACATTAAAAAAAATACTGTTTTACATTATATTAAAATTGCATTTTAAAACTGTTATTTTATTGAGTAGTCAAACATACTGAAATTTTTGCTATTGAATCTAACCTTTTTTGATGGTGTTTATCAAATTGAAATGCTTTTCGAGTTATTTAGTCTGAAGAAAACAGAGTTTCAAAATAATTATATTTTGTTTATTTTTGTAAAGATCTTGGTGTTAAAGATTGAATATTTGTTTCCTGAGAAAAATAGATTTTAAAGATATTTTTGGCATGCAAATTTATACCTGAAAATTTCCTCTTAATCTTAATTCTCATCTCTGAACGTCATTTTTTTTTTAAAATTTAGACCATCTTGAAATGCTCATTTCGGGTATTTTTTGATTTTAATTTAAAGATTTCAGTAATTGCGTGTAATTTGAAAAAGTTGGAAAATATGAATGAAAATTCAGGAAATTGGATGTTTTTCAACAAAAAAAAACGAAACATTAAAAAAAAAATAAAAATAAATTAAAAAATAAAAAATATAATTTTATGCTCTTCATTTTGGTAAGATCTGTATTAAGTTGAATTGTTTTTTCCTGAGAAAAAATTGATTTTGAAGATATTTTTGGTTTTTGGCATGAAAATTGAGTTCTAAAAATGTCATCCTAATCTCAGAAATTTCGCGTGTAATTTGAAAAAGTTTCTAAAATATGAATGAAAATTCAGGAAATTGGATGTTTTTCAACAAAAAAAAACGAAACATTAAAAAAAAAATACTGTTTCACATTATTTTTATGTTTAAGATATTTTTGGCATGCAAATTGATTTCTCAAAATTTCATCTTAATCTTAATTCTCATCTCTGCCTTTTTTAAAATTTAGTGAAATGCTCAGCATCTAGGGTGTTTTCTTAATTCAAATTTTGTTAATGAAAATATTTTCTGTTTCAGAAAAATTATATTTTTAAACGATCGGAAAATTGTTTTAATTGATAATGGTTGACTCTCAAGTTATTTTCAAAAAAATTAAAACAGGCACAGTTTTAAAAAAGAAACCAAATACGGAGATTACAGTATTCGCGTGTAGTTTGAAAAAGTTGGAAGATATGAATGAAAATCCAGGAAATTGGAAGGTTTTCAAAAAAAAACGACACATTAAAAAAAATACTGTTTCAGATCGTGTTAAAATAAAAATTTTTGAAAATGTTCTTTTATTGGATGAATAAGTATCACTCCTAATAATTCTTAATTATTTTTCGAACCGAGGATACCAGAAAAGTGAAAAATGGGATTTTATCGAGCACCAAAATTACTGTTTCAAAAATTTTGGAAAGTTTTAAAAAATAATCTGACTAAGTGTTATTTTATAGCGCTCTAAAGCTGAAATTCTGGTGATTCATTGCAAAATGTTTTAATAAAGCGTTTTTTAAAATCAAAAACACGTATTTTTCCAGATTTGTCGACTGGTTCAGCTTCCATTTGTCTAACTTCCAATATAGATATTCGTGGAATGATTGGAGTGATTGTTTGGAGGTAAACTAACAGAAATTGATATCGGGAGCTCCCGGAATGTTAAAATTCAGGGATTTGAGTATTTTTCATGCGAAAATCAATAATTTTCAAGTTTTTCACTTCAAAAACGAATTTTACTGAAATTTTGGGTGTTATTCAAATTAATATTTTCAGAAAGACTCATTCTGTGGAAGTGTGGCGTTTGCAAGAGAGGTTATCGAAAAATGTCGTCGATTGGGGTCTTATGATAAAATTGTGCAAGCGTTACCGTCGGAATTTGTGCGGATTCACCCGACGATTCCGGAAATTCGATATATGCTTGATGATGGTTAGTTTTTCACTAAAAAACTGGAAAATTTCAGTTTTTTGCAGAAACCGAGCCAGGATATGCAAAAGCTCAAACGTTTACCCAAATGTTCCAAGAACGGCAGCCGGCCGAAGCGTTTATCAATGAATTGAAGTCGACGGACGCGGATGAGGGATTTGTTATTGATGATTTTGAGATTTTTGTCTCGGTTATGTTGAAAATGGCCGCCAAGACTTATAGTCATAATTTTTCGGCGCTCTCGAGGTTGGGGGTTTTTTTTGAATTGGAAAAATATGGAAAAACATGTGAAAATTGGAATTTTGCGGTTTTTTAAACTAAAAAGCATTTATTTAATAATTTTCGAACATTTGAAAACAAAATTTGAAGGAAAATTCCAGATTTTAGGGTAACAAATAAAAAAAAGGTATTAGACGTAGTTTTTTTGGTCTGTTGTTGCCATTTTAGCTTTAAAATCTGGCATTTTTTGAATTTACATTTTTTAGCTCAAAAGCCGAGTTTTTAAAATATAATTGAAAATTTCTCATTTTTTAGAAAAACGTTTGAAACAGAAAAAATATTTAAAAAATGGTTTTATTTGAGTTTTTAAGAAAAATCTGAAAATTCTTAAAATCCTGAAAAATTCAAATTTTTAAAGTAAAATTCAAAAAACTAAAATTTTCAGATATCAAAACACGCTGAAAACCGTTTGCGATTTTGCCGAGCGATTCCAAGAACGTCTCCTCGACACAATATACTCGTGCTGGAAGACCAATCAACAAATGATGATGATTTTGATTGATAAATTGCTGAAAATGCAAGTGTTGGATTGTTCGCAAGTGATTTCGTGGCTTTTTGATGAGAAGTTGAAGCAGGAGCATGATAGGTTGGTACGGGGTGGAGAAATGGGATTTTTTGGATGTTTTTCGAACTAAAATTTTGAGCTGAACATTTTTTGGCTTTAAAAAACTTAAATTGGAAAATTTCCAGACAATGGTCATTTGAAGTGTTGAATGAGGCGTTGGAAAAGTTGTCGAATCATATTTTGGTGGTTGAAAAGGATTGTAAGAAGTTGAGAGAGGAAGTGGAAACGGTTAAGGGAGAGAATGAAGAGAATGAGGTAATTGTTAATTTCAATAATTAAGAATTTCAAAAATTCAAAAATTTTGTCGAAAAAAATAAAAAATTGCAGTTTCAGTGAGATTTAGAAGTTTGGTTAACTTTTTCAAGAAGAACGTTTATTTATTATAAATCCTACTAAAAATTTAAATTTTCTAAATTTATTTGATTTTTAGACATTTACTGTTTCAGATAGACTACTTTTTAATAAAAATGTTGAAAAAATTGATGCGTCAAGAAAGGTCAATTTTTATATATTGAAACGGAATTTTTTTCTATTATTTTCATTTTCGAAGAAGAACGCCAAGCTCGAAATTTTGTTTTAAAATTGAAAAATTTAATGAAGATTTTTAAAAATTATTTTTTAGTTATTTTAAAGCGACGAAATATCACAAGAACGAAATTTAAGAAATAGAAAATAAGTTACTAAAATTTGAAACAGTAGTTTTTCTATGAAAAAAACTAGGAAAAAATGCTTTTAAAATATAATAAATATATGTTTTTTGAGATCTTCGCCAGAAACCTGAAATTATGCCTTAAAGGCGGCCTGATTGAACGTTTAATAGAAAAAAATAGAAGAAAATTATATATAAAAGTGCATTTTTCTTGAATTTTCAGGATTTTTTCAAAATTATCAGGATTTTCTTGACTTTCTAGGATTTTTCCGTAATTTTCAGACTTTTTTTGAATTTTCAGGATTTTTCCGAATTTTTAAGGATTTTCTTAAATTTTTACGATTTTTTCGAAATTATCAGACTTTTCTTGAATTTTTTGAATTTTTCCGAATTTATAAGGATTTTCTTAATTTTTTAAAGGTTTTTTTTTAATTTTAGAGCTTTTCATGGGTTTTCATGACTTTTCCATATTTATCAGGTATTTCGTGGATTTTTCCAAATTTTTCCGAATTTATAAAGATTTTCTTAAATTTTTTTAGGTTTTTAAGAATTTTAGGACTTTTCTTAGGTTTTCATGACTGTTCCATGTTTATCAGGTATTTCGTGGATTTTCCCAAATTTTTACGGATTTTCGTTAATTTTTAGGTTTTTTTTTTAATTTTAGGACTTTTCTTGAGTTTTCATGACTTTTCCATATTTATCAGGTATTTCTTGGATTTTTACTAATGTTTACGAATTTTCCTAACTTTTTAGCTTTTTGAATATTTTAGGACTTTTCTTGAGTTTTCATGACTTTTCCATATTTATCAGATATTTCGTGGATTTTTACGAATTTTCCTAAATTTTTAGCTTTTTGAATATTTTAGGACTTTTCTTGAGTTTTCATGACTTTTCCATATTTATCAGATATTTCTTGGATTTTTACGAATTTTCCTAAATTTTTAGCTTTTTGAATATTTTAGGACTTTTCTTGAGTTTTCATGACTTTTCCATATTTATCAGATATTTCTTGGATTTTTACGAATTTTCCTAAATTTTTAGCTTTTTGAATATTTTAGGACTTTTCTTGAGTTTTCATGACTTTTCCATATTTATCAGATATTTCTTGGATTTTTACGAATTTTCCTAAATTTTTAGCTTTTTGAATATTTTAGGACTTTTCTTGAGTTTTCATGACTTTTCCATATTTATCAGATATTTCTTGGATTTTTACGAATTTTCCTAAATTTTTAGCTTTTTGAATATTTTAGGACTTTTCTTGAGTTTTCATGACTTTTCCATATTTATCAGATATTTCTTGGATTTTTACGAATTTTTACGAATTTTCCTAAATTTTTAGCTTTTTGAATATTTTAGGACTTTTCTTGAGTTTTTCGGATTGGTCTGAATTTTTCTAGAACTCTTAAACAAGTTGTTTTCTTCGGCCATTTAAGGATTTCCCAAATTGTTTAGCTGATACTTTTATCATTTTATAATAATTTATTTCGTCACCTAACTAAAGCACGTTAAAAATTGTAATTTAACAGTTTTGTTTTAAATTTAAGTTATTGTTGATTCAAAAATGATTTTCCGACTTTTTTCCGATTTGAAGCAGTATTTTTTAAATTAAAAAAAAACTTGGAAAAATGCTTTGGAAAATTAAAAAAATATATACATATTTCGAGAGCTTTACCAGTAACTTCTAACTATGTCAAATTTCTTACTGAAAATCCAATTTTCAGATGGAAACAGAAACCGTCAAAAATAATGCGGAGGAATTGGAAGCGCAGAAAGAGAAACTGGAGAATTTGGAGGATTTCCAGAAGAGTTTGTTTATAGAGGTTCTTCATGTGAGTTTTTTTGGTAATTTCTCTCTTGCTGAAAAATTATCCAATTTTCCAGAAATTTACCGTTGAATTAACGTCAATCATGTCGAATAGTGAAGCGGAAGGTGTGGACTTTAGAACGCCGCGATTTTATTGGTTGAAGGGGAGATTTTGTCAGGTTTTCTTGTGGGTGAGTGGTGTATTTTTTGGATTTGAGACATTTTTTTTACAAAACAGGCCGAAACGTGTTTTTATTAGAAAAAATTGCGAAAAACGAGATTTTCAAAATAAAAAATGGAAATTCACATATTTATTATTTTTTTGGAATTTTTTTCGGAATTTTTAAATGATTTAACAATGCATTTGACAGTGCTCAATTGGAACATTATAAAAATTTCAAGATTTTTTGAAACAGTGATTTTTTCAGGATTGGAAAATTGTCAGGATATTCAAAAGATCTTAAATTTCTAAAAATTGAATTTACTTGGAAAAAATCACGATAATTTGCAGTTAAAGTTGAAAATTAAAAAATTTTTGCAAAAAACAGGTTTTTGGGCATTTTGGAAAGTGATAATGTTTTCTTTCACTAGGGAAGTCATTTGAAGTTTACCCAAACAATCGGTCGAAATGAGGTTTAAATGAACGGTGAAGATCAGAACTATGAGTTCTGAAAAAGTTAGAGTACAATACGGAGGTATGCCTGAGATATGCTCATGTGACGTCACGTATGCGTGTAGGATATGTGGTGTGTGTATGGTGTGCAGACTGAAGTTGACAAGCTTGAATAACTGTAACTCGTGAACGACTCAACCAAATTTAAAGTTTTATAGCTCATTTTGAAGCCAATGAAAAATTCTATGGAACTATAATAATAATTATTAAAAATGATGAGAAACTTAATAAAAAACTTTAAAAAACTGAAAAATTTCAAATCTCGATAAAACTAACTTTTATCGACTAAGAATTACTTTGAAAGTAATTTTTTTTCGAATTCCTTGGAAAAAAATACATAAGATATGTTTAAAAGGAATAATACTTCGGGTCTGATTTTTCAGTTTTTTAACGATTATTATTAAGTTTCTTATCATTTTTAATAATTTTCTATAATAGTTAAATCACATTTTTTATTGTCTTTAAAATGAGCTATAAAACTTTAAATTTGGTTGAGTCGTTCACGAGTTACAGTTATTCAAGCTTGTCAACTTCAGTCTGCACCCCATACACACACCACATATCCTACACGCATACGTGACGTCACATGGGCATATCTCAGGCATACCTTCGTATTGTACTCTAATTTTTTTAGAACTCATAGTTCTGATCTTCACCGTTCATTTAAACCTCATTTCGACCGATTGTTTGGGTAAACTTCAAATGACTTCCCTAGTCAGTGAATTTTCATTTTCAGAAGGAATACTGGAATTATTTAAAATGTTAAGCTGGTGGAACACATTATTGCAACATTTCTAATGTTTTTAAACGTATTTTATGAAACAGAGATTTTTTCAAAAACAATTTTCTGATTATATTTTTTTGTTAGAAAAAATTGCTGAATGTTCCAAATTTATCGTTAAAAGGCGTATTTTTCAGCGAACTGTAGGTGTTTTTCGTTTTTGAGGTTGAAATTTTACAAAATTGAAGTTTTTAAGCATTTTAAAGAAATTTTCTGAAAAGTGAACCGATGGTACTTTTTTTTACTCGAAAAATACGTTTTTTCAAAATTATATTATTTAGGAATGTTTTTCGAAATCTTGCAAATTTTGTATTTAGTCAGCAAAAAATCGATTTTTCTGAAATATTATCGATTTTAAAAGCTAATTAGTGTATTTATATATTTTTGAGTTTTAAAAATTGAGAAAAAACTTCCATTTCGGTTTTTAAGCGAATATTTATTCAAATAAATATTAAAATAAGTAAAAATAAGCTAATTTCGGCCAAGATGCATAGCTCGTGCATTAACTTATATAAGGAATTTCAATAATTTTAATAATTTTTGAAACCGTAATTTTTTTCTCAAAAAAAAAAAAAGAAATTTCTAAAAACTAATTTTTCAGAATTTTTTTAGAGAAAGTGAGACCACTAATCTTAAAAAGAATTAAATTTAAAAGAAAGTTTTATTGAAACGGTGATTTTTTCAACATTTTCTTACTAGAGAAATTAAATAATATCCTGCATACGTTCTGTATTAAAGACAGCTGTTCAGTTAATTTGACCCTACCTGGTCTTAGTTTCAAAAATTAGAGCGTACTCTAATTAGAATAATGCAATTTATGCGAAATCACACCGATAAATACACGCGTCATAGCAGCCATCCAAAGTTGAAAACATCAAAATTTGGAGGGTAGGCCTTGTGTTTGGAGGCTCAAGTGTTTGGAGGCACATGTGTTCGTTTTTGTAGCGTTTCAAGACCCGAACGATATTTCAGGCGCATGCGCCTTGAAATGTCTGCGTCTCTCAACGTCACATGATAAGGGCAGTTGGTTGCCGGCCCTAATCGTTGTCTGCATGTGCAAAAATGTATATACCGCGCCCAGGTGGGCGCCGCCGGTTCAATTTCCCAAGTTTGAGGTTAACCTGAGGTAGACTTAAAACTTGGGTAATTAAACCGGCCGCGCCCACCTGGGCGCGGTATATACATTTTTGCACATGCAGACAACGATTAGGGCCGGCAACCAACTGCCCTTATCATGTGACGTTGAGAGACGCAGACATTTCAAGGCGCATGCGCCTGAAATATCGTTCGGGTCTTGAAACGCTACAAAAACGAACACTTGTGCCTCCAAACACTTGAGCCTCCAAACACAAGGCCTACCCTCAAAATTTCAACGCGCGCGTGTCTGTGCGGCGCGGTCGGTGTCCGTGCAACACCGTCAGAATTGGCGCGAAACACAATTATTTGAATGTGGTAACATATTGGTATTGTTCTTTGGACCACCTGGGCTCCCATTCGAATTTTTATTTTTTGCCTTGAATTTGAATAGCATTAACTGACAAGCTGCCTTTAACTTATCTAAGAAATTTCAATAATTTAATAATTTTTGAAACCGTAATTTTTTCCCAAAAAAAAAATTTCTATTAAAAATTTATTCAGAATTGACTAATTAATCTTAAAAAGCACTCAATAAATAAATGTTTTTTGAAACAGTAATTTTTTTCTCAAAAAAAAAAATTTCTAGAAAATATCACAATTTATTTAGAGACGAAAGCCAACTCTCTAACTAATCTTAAAAAGAACTATAAATTAAAAAAAAAATTTTTTGAAACAGTCAATTTTTCTATAAAAATACCATAATTTTTTTTAGCACTGCGACACCCTGTTCAAATTCTCGAATACCCTGTCAGATGAACTATTTTCGGATGTTGTCGATGCCAATGTACTCGAATGTTTCAGGCAATTTTTGGCACTTCGCCAATAAAAAAAAGTTTATTTTGATTTTTAACCAAAAATTGGAAATCTCGAATTTAATTCGGGTGATTTTTTCTTTTTTTCTGTTTGTTATACCATAATTATTATCATTATTAATGTTTTCATTGATCCGTTTAATTTATATAAAATTTTTGGAATTTCCAAAAAATAATTTATTTTATTAAAAATTGAGGTCTAAACATCGGTTTTCTTTTCATAAGTACATCCGATAAATAAGCATGTTAAAAGTAGGAAAACTAGGACAAAATTGGTGGAAATTGAAGCGATTAGAATTTCAGAAGTGGAGGGGTTAAAATGACCGCCATTAATAAATGGGCTACTGTATTCTCTGCGGGTGGTCCCGCTACAATTTCGAGTTTCAAATTTTGGGGGTTTTTTGAAATTCACATGCGATCGGAGACGACGAGCCGTCGAGCAGCCACTGTTCTTGTCGAGCTCTCGATAAACGTCCATTTGCTCTTTCATCCAATCGAATTGTTGGCTACAGTAGCCGAGACCGGATTTTTGCATTTTTTCCGGGGAGTGCTGGGCGAGGAAACCTTGGAGGAATGTGGTTCTGGAAGGAAAAACGTTGGATTTTTTAAAGGAGGGCTTTATGGAGATAATGAATGCATCTGGGATGAAAATAGGCTTCATTCTCATTCCAAATCTGTTTTTAAAATTTTCTAAAACCACCTAGGAGCCGAGAAAATGAGCTTTAAAATAATGGCCTAGAAAAACTTACCTGCGGACTAGTTTTCGCCGTTGGCTCTTTTCCTAGGCCATTGTTTTGAAGCTCATTTTCTCGGCTTCTAGGTGGTTTTAGTAAATTTTAAAAACATATTTGGAATGAGAATGAAGTCTATTTTCATCCCAGACGCATTCGTTAGCTCCGTAAAGCCTTCCTTTAAATTTCAAGGCGAGAAGAATGTTGGAACCTGTTGGTGATATGCATTGCCCAATAATAGGGGGTACATGGTTCACGGATCCATAATGGCAGGGTCATTGTGGAATGCAATAATTGGCGAAGAAGGCGGGTATTCTCGCGGGAAATTAGAAGGAATGATGGTGGGAATTCCTGGAAAAAATGACGAATTTTTGGAAATTTCGGAATATCGGAAAAATTTCAGTTTCAATCCGTTTTTTTCGGGTGTTTGTCGCCGAAAATTTTTTAATTATTTCGGGTTGCGCGGAGCGCGAAAAATTTTATTTAATTTTTTCGGTGTTTCCGTCTTACGGAAAACAGATTTTTAAATTTGAATATATTATTTTTTCACCTCAATTTCCAACTAATTTACTAATTTTTTAACTGAATGAAGGTAGAAAACCTTAAAATCGTTTTTTTTTCAGATGAAATATGATTCAGTTCGGTCAAAACGTTTTCGGTGGCACCCCTGGTTACAACAGACAGAATATTTTTCATTTTAATGCTAATCAGTAAAAATTTCAAATGAAACGGGTTTTTTTTCAATATCTCAAAGGGTTTCTTAACCGTTCCTGATTTCGAGTTAAAATCTACTCCTTCTGTTTTGTGACGTTTAGGGAGTAGGCGCCTAAGAAGGAGTTAGTAGGTTAATCTGGGGGGAAACAAATTAAATTGAAATTTTCTGAAAATTAACTTTTGATTGTTGACTTTTGATTGAAAGACTTTAAATCAAAATTTTAAACAAATTTCCAAAAATATGTAGCTTTTTTAACAACATTTAAGAAGCTTTCCGAATTTCTTTTTTTTTCTAATTTTAATCTGAAACAGTATGTTGTTTCGTGGCATTTTTTCTGAAATTCTAATTTTTATGCATGATGAGGGCTTTACGGAGATAATAAATGTGCCTTAAATGAAAATAGACTTTATTCTGATTCCAAATCTGTTTCTAAAATTTTCTAAAACCACCTAGAAGCCGAGAAAACGAGCTTCAAAACAATGGCCTAGAAAAAGTGTCCCGCGGACTAGTTTTCGCTGGTGGCCCCTTTTTCTAGGCCGTTGTTTGAGGTGTGTTTTCTCGGCTTCCAGGTGGTTTTAGAAAATTTTAAAAATAGATTTGGAATGAGAATGAAGTCTATTTTCATCCCAGACACATTCATTATCTCCTTAAAGCCCTCCTTTAAAGGTTTTCTTGACTATTCGTGATTTCTTATTAAATAGACTCTTTTTGACCGTACCAACTCACTATAAAAACAAAAAAATTATTAAAAATTGTGCAAGTTACAAAAAAGTGCAAAAAATGCAGCAATTTTTGGAGGGACTAACTTTTGGGGAGTTAGTCCCTCGATCGTGAAAACTTCTGTACTGATCCAAATTTCATTATTTCTTCTATTTCTTGTTTTTTATGTCTGTTTTCAGCCAGTGGAAACTGTAAAGCCGAGGAACTAACGTTTGGGAAGTTAGTCCCTAGTCGTCCATAATTTCTGAATTTTTCCGATGTTTTTGCACTTTTTTGTACCTTGAGCTTTTTTTTTGAATTTTTTTGTTCTAACTTGGAGCTCCAAAAAAATAAGAAATCAGGAGTAGTTTCGTTTTTTTTTGTAAATTTTGGATTTTTCTGCTTTTGAACGAAAATGTTGCTGATAATCTGAAAGCTAGAAACTTCGTTCCAACAGGCTAACAGCAAACAAACGTGGAAGAGTTCTAGCTTAATTTTGAAAACTTATTTCTGAAACAGTGGTTTTTTTTGTTGAAATTCATAAAAATTGTCGGCTATTCGAAATGAGGTGTTTTTTTTCAAAATTTAAAAATCACTGTTTCAAAAACTTGTAGAATAAAATCGACTGCAATATTTTATTCGCTAGTCTTTCTCATTGCTCAAAAATCCATAAAATACGCGGTTAGATGCTAATAAGATATTAAAGACAGCTGTTCAGTTAATTTGACCCTACCTGTTCTTAGTTTCAAAAATTAGAGCGTTCTCTAATTAGTACAATGCAATTTATGAGAAATCACAACGATAAATACACGCGTCATAGCAGCCGTCCAAAGTTGAAAAAATCAAAATTTGATTTTTCCCGCGTGTCCGTGCGACGCGGTCGGTGTCCGTGCTACGCGGTCGAAATTGGCGGGAAACACAATTATTTGAATTTGGCTACATATTGGTAATGTTCTTTGGCCCACCTGGGCTACTATTCGAATTTTGATTTTTTGCCTTGGATTTGGATCGTGTTAACTGACAAGCTGCCTTTAATAACCATTATTTCGATTAGGAATACTCGAACATTTCGATATTTTTCAGTCTCAGAAAAACATTTTTTGAAAAAGTCTCAAAAATTTACTGTTTCGAACAAATTTTGTGAAATTATTTAAATATGGATAAAATTATGTTTTTGGATCTCGACTCTAATTTTGAGAAAAATAAGTTTTAATGGAAAAAAAAAACTCCGGGATCGCTTAATTAAAAAAGAAAAAAAATCAAAATTCTCACAAGTTGCTAGATTTTAATTTCCGCCAAAAAAATACGAAGACCGAAAAAAAAATCATTTCAGCTATTTTCAGAATTTATTTTGAAAAATTTTCTGAAAACATACTGTAGGGCTGGGGACAATTCAGAAACCCATCGGATTAAAAACAACGTTATTTTGTAATCCATCAAATTTGCGAAAAATTCAATTTTTCGATTTATATATTCAAAAATTTACCGTTTCATATTAAATGCATTATAATTATCACTATTGTTGACATTGTTTAAGAACTGCACGTTTTTGAAAACGATTGTATTTAAATTTTTAGACACAGACTCCCATATGCAACAATTCCTCCGAAACAATTGAAAAGTGAATAAAAAGTTCAATTGAAATAATATTTTAAAATGTGAAAAGAAGTTTTTTTTTAATAATTTAAAATTGTAAACAATCCATTTTCACCTTCAACTTTATTTTAAAAAAGGTTGTTAAAAAACTGGAAATCTTCGTTTCGTCGAATATTCAGATTGGGTTCGCAGGCTTGGTCGGAATCGGAAAACAGAAATTCCGATTTTTTCCGAATTTTCGGTTTTTCCCGAAATTTTCCGAGAAAAAAATTGGAAAAAAATCGGTTGTCCGATGTTTTCAATCTTAAAATGTATGTACGTATGTTTTCAAGAGAAATTACACTGCACTACTAATTCATCTTTTTATTTAAAAAAGTAATCAATGAATATGCATTAGAAACAAAAATGTTCATGATATTAGCGAATATTTCAAACTTTTCCGATTTTTCTCCGGATTTTCCCGAATTTTTCCGACTTTCCGAAAAGTTTTTCCCTACCAAGCCTGGTCCACTGGGAATGGTTTCATGATAAACTAAAAAATTTACTAAGTGATATTGTGTTTGAGCCAAATTAGAGCTCTTCAAATTTCCACGATTTTTTGCAAATTTTCAGACTTTGAGCTTGAAAAAATCATGCTCAAACCATCACTTTGCGGTTTTTGAAAGCAGTTCCTTGACCAGCGTAAAATTCTCTTTCAAATGAGCTATGTCTCATTAAGAAGTGAGAGAAATGCCTCTTGTCAGGTACTTCTCTTGTAAAAGCTATAAAAAATACTGTCAAAAACTGAGCATTAAGCTTTCAATGACTTCAAAAAAATTAGATTATTTTACCATTTCCAGAATTTTTAGCAGAATTTGGGTCCTCGAAAGCTACAGGAGGATATTTTTTAAAAAACCCGAATATTCTTCCCATAAATTCTTACGTCAAGGTTCTAATATCATAAATTTAATGAAACAGTAAAAAATATTTTTTTTTTTTGAAAAATACCGTCAAAGGATTTCCTTCAATTCTCAACTGTGCCAATCCACTCAAAACCGCCAGAACTTCCGGAGCCAATGATGAAGCTCTATGAAGTAGATTGTTTGCCAAGTTTAGTCTGAAAATATTGGGACGGACATTTCGCTGAACATTTTTGGCTTAAAATCACATTCTAAAATAAATCGCTTAAAATTGCTTAAAATCCCTAACCTCGTCAAATGACAGTTCTGAGTAACAGCGGCCGGAATTCGCGTCAAATTGCATGAATCCAAATCCAGATATCGGAGGGATTTCAGCGGGAGAAACGCGTATGCAGAGATGGATTGAAGTGGCATTTTGGAAAGGGTTAGGGTTTTCAAAGATTGAAGGCCGTGGAAGTGATCCGGGGAGAGGGTCTGAAGAAAAAATGCTGTTTAGATCTGAAAATTCGACGAAAAAGTACTGTTTCAAAATTTTTTGAAAAAAAATTCAAATTTAGAAACAACCAATTAATTCTCTTACTGAAAACGCTTAAATAAGGCCTGAGGGGACGAAATAAATGGTTTGAAATTGATAAAAGTATGATTGTTAATCAATAAATGAAAAAAAATCGAAAATGACCGAAAAAAAATCGAAAATGACCGAAAAAAATTCAAAAATAAATAAAAAACGATAAAATCTTAGATGTCTCTAATGGCCGAAGAACCGCGTTTGGGTTTCTAGGCCATTTCTTTTTTTTTCTTGAAAATAACTCTTTTTTTTGCACTTCTTTCCTGTTTCTCAATATTTTTTCATGCCTTTTCTCTGTTTTTATTCATTTTTCAATTTTTTGCGGAAGAAATGTTGCATATGGGAGTCTGTGTCTAAAAATTTGCAAAAAATCGACTTTGAAGAGCTGTAACATGGCTCAAACACAATATCAATTAGTTAAATTATTAGGTTATCATAATGAAACTATTCTCAGTTGACGTGCCGAATTTCAGCACATTTGGCTGAATTTTTTGCCCCAAAATGCTATTTTTTAACACGAAATCACAAGCGTTTTCAACGAATGAGGCGTTTTTTTTTTAAATGGCAACGATAGTGATAATTATAATTTATTTAAAGGAGGGCTTTACGGAGATAATAAATGTATTTTAAATGAAAATAGACTTCGTACTCATTCCAAATCTATTTTTTAAATGTTCTAAAACCACCTAGAAGCCGAGAAAATGAGCTTCAAAACAATGGCCTAGAAAAAGGGGTCACCTGGCCGAACTTTTTCCTATGAGCTTTTTTTCGTGTTTCGTTAATAAATAGTTATGAAGAATGCTTATATTAGTCTTCTTTATGATTTTTTCATGTTTTTTTGAATCTTTCATGCCTGCGGACTAGTTTTCGCCGGTGGCCACTTTTTCTAGGCCATTGTTTTCAAGCGCGTTTTCTCGGCTTCTAGGTGGTTTTAGAAAATGTTAAAAACTGATTTTTTTTTCGCAAATTTGATGAATAATAAAATAAATTTCCAGAAAAAAATCCAACGGTTTGCTAAATTTTCCCCAGTCTATAATTCTTTTTTCAGAAAATGTTTACAGTTTCAAAAATTGTTTTAAAGAAATTCTAAAAATAGTTTAAAAGTTAACTGAGTTATGTTCATGCTAAAAAAAATCCAACTGTTTTCTAAATTTTCCCAAGTCTATAATCCTGTTTTCAGAAGAATTTTTAATTTTTTTTTGAAAAAAAGTGTAAAAAATAGGTATTTTTAAAAAAATCAAACCAACTGGCCTAGAACCCCAAACGCGGTTCTTCGGCCATTAAGGACATCTAGGATTTTATCGTTTTTTTTCTTTTTGATATTTTTTTCGATTTTTTTCATTTACTGATAAACAATCATAATTTCATCAATTTTAGACCATTTATTTCGTCCCCTCATGCCTCCTGAATCAATTATTTTCAGAAGTACCCACCGTCACATTTGTCCTGCTCAATTTCAGCCATTTCAATCTGGAATTCCTCGAAAACGGCTTGTAGGGCAACATTTTGATTGGATTTGCGCTCAAGTCCAAAATTCGCAAATCTGAGCATTTTCCGAACGTGTGAGAGCCGAAGGATGTGATCTGGAAATTTTAAATTCTGAAAAAATTCGATTTTTTTATAAAATGGAAGAATAGTGTCAAAGAATGAGAATTTCCGGAAGAAGCGCGTGGATAAAAATTTTCTGAAAAAGTAATTTTTTGCCCGCAAAAAAATCTTCTTCCTTAATATTTTTGCAGGAGGCTGAATAAACACAAACGTTTAACTTGCAAAACGGTCAAAGTTTTAAAAAATTTTGAAACTGTAAAATTTTTTAATTATTTTGAATTTTTCCAAAAAGTTGCTGATAATTTTAAAATGTGTTGAAAAAGTAATTTTTGCTGAAAATCCACATTGTTGCCATGAAATGGGTTTTTGTGGGATTTTTTCTAGTATTCGATAGAAAACATATTTTTCAGTTTTTTTCAGATTTTTTCAAAAAGCAGATCTGAAATCAACATTTTTCATGGGATCTTAAAAAAAATTTTGAAATTTGTATTCTTCTTTGAAATGCAGTCAATAAGGTTGCCATAGAGAAAAATGTTGCGCAAACGTGCGCCGGATGCAAACAAGACTCCGCCCACAAATAGTCTGCCGCAGTGGCTCCGCCCCAAACTCTACAACTCCAAGTCCCTAGAAACATGTACACTTTTTCAACCAATGATGGGCCCTTTTTAATTATTGGTGAAGCTAAGAAATTATATTTCTTGAAATTTCGAAACAGCATTTTTTTATTCGAAAAAAGCAAAATGCACAAAAAACTCAATTTTCACCCATTTTTTCGTTTTTCAACACTGTTCCAGACCAGAATTCAAACCAATATCCACCAAAAACCCACCTTATTATAGCTCAAATCCAAATTCAGCAAAACTTTCGAAACGAAAACATGTCTATGCAGTTGTTCAAATAAATTGTGTGACAATTTGAGAGAGCGAACACTAGGCAGTTGGGCGATGACGGCCAGGGAAGAGAGACGAGTGTCTACAACAATTTCATCACTAGTGTCATGTGGGGGTATAGCTCAGGGGTAGAGCGCTCGCTTTGCATGCGAGAAGTCTGGGGTTCGATTCCCCATACCTCCAGGAATTCTTTTTTCTTTTTTGCTTTTCACAAAATTGGATAAAATAGGACTTACTTTTCAAATAAACCGTTGAAAGTGTCAACGACCTCGCCAACCATTTTGGTAACTCGGTCAGCGAAGAGTTCTCCACATGAAGATATGTCAAAGTTTCCAAAAATGGCGACGGTTGAAGCCAGAAATTGAAATCAACGTTCACAAGGGAAAGGGTTGTAAGGTTTTGAAGGTCTCGAATGGATTTCGCGAAATTTGCACGTTTTCGTTGTCTGTAATTTGGTGGTTTTTTAAAGAAATGGGTTTCAGTGGAAATTTTCGAAGTTTTCAAACATTATTAGTTTTTTTTTCGAAAATTTTTTTGAAAAAAACTTTTTTTAAAGATATAAATTTTAAAAAAAGAGCAGAAATTGAAGGTCTGAATTTTGTGCGAGAATTTGTTTCTAAGACAATATTTTCAGAATCCTTCATTTAGATTTCTTAACATTGTGAAACGGGAATTTTTGTGAATCTGAAAAATGCCTTTAAAGACAGTGTGTCAGTTTTTTAGCCCTTTTCAAAAATTAGAGCTTTTTCTCATTAGTACATCACAATTTATACGAAAAAATATCGATAAGGTGCACGCCTCATAGCAGCGGTACAAAGTTGCAAAAATCAAAATTTGAATGAACGCCGGATCGTGCGGCGCGGCCGGAATTGGCGCGAAACACAATTATTTGAATTTGGCTACATAGTGGTATTGTTTTCTCCAAAAATTGTGCATTTTTCAGAAAAATATCCAAAAAAATTTTTGAAACAGAAAAAAAGGGGCAAAAAAATGTGGCATCCAACAAGCATTGTACAATTTTAAAAACTACATAATTTATTTACTATCAATTTTTTGAAACAGTATTTTTTTTTCTCGAAAAGAATTTCTGTTAGAAATCAAGTTAAATTCCAAAAAAACGTCGAGCTTCAGTTTTTTTCAGAATAAATTTGATCTTTTTCGGAAAATTGATTAGTAAAGTCCACTAAAAACCAGGCGTAAATGAATTTTCTCAAGGAAATTGTTTTTTGAAACTGAATTTTTGAAACGGAGATTTGTTTTTAGATTAAAATTTCAAAATCCGAATTTTATGAAAATTCTCTAAATGTGAATCTTAATAGAAAACAGAGAGCGACAAAAATCGAAAAAATCGTTTTCGAATTACCGAAAAAAAAAATTTTGAAACAGTAAAAATATAATTTTTTTCAAATTTTGCCTATTCTTGTTTTTTAAATTCTAGAATTTGAAAAAAAATATATTTAAATTATTATAGGATCATAAAGTGTTTTAATAATGTGACAATAACAAACACCAATCGAAATTTTGAAAATGTCAGAATTTGGAAGATGTTATTAGCTGCTCACAAATTCGGCTTTATAAACGAGCAAGCGCGCTCTAAAAAACCGACACGCTCGTAGGCGAAACATAAAGAGGGGGAGACTATACGCAGACAACTACCTCTCGCCAAACAACACTCTCTCGCAGCAGAGGGAAGCCCTCCGTTATGCAACCGATTTTGTGAGAGGACTATATCGGAATTTTGAAAACGTCAGAATTTTGAAAAAGTGAAAATTTTGAAACTGTGATTTTATTAAACAAAAATGACTAAATCACTTATAAATTGTCTAAAAGTAGAAATAACAACTTACAACAAAACCACTTGAAATGACACCAAATTCGGGAAGCATACTGAAAAATCGATATTGTCGAAAATTGGCTCATAAGTCTGAAAAGTGATTGATGTGACGTTTAGAGAGCAGGCGCCGAGAAGGAGTTGGTAGGTTAATCTGGGAAAAAAAAAAGTGGAATTGAAATTGTATGTATTTGTCAAGCTGAATATTCTTGGCAGCTCATTTTCGGCTGATAACATCGAAGGCGTCGCGACCGCAACGCGTGAGACCAACTGAGAAATTTGCATTTGAGCGCGTTGCGGTCGCGTCGCCTTCAACTTCTGGCCGCTGCAGCCGACAATGAGCTGACAAGAACATTTAGCTTTACAATAAAGTTGAGGTTTTACGAAAATTTACGAAAATTTCCAAAAGTATATAGCTTTTTAAAAAATATTTATGAAACTTTAAAAATTTCGTTTTTTTTATAATGTGAATCTGAAACAGTATTATATTTCGCGACATTTTTTAAAAATTTGGAACAATTTTGAAAACATAAAAAATTTTATTAAATATTTTTCATTAATGCGTATTGTTAACTCAATTATTCTAGATCATTGCGTTCGGAAGGCTGCTCAACCTCACTGCCGCTCCGCACGCACGCGACGCGGTCACCTCCCACTCAACACACTGAAATATTGGCGAGAAAATGAATTTTTCAAATTTTCCAGTGTGTTGAGTGTCGGCAGCCGCGTCGCGTGCGTGCGGAGCGGTTGTGAGGTTGAGCAGCCTTCCGAACGCAATGATCAAGAATAATTGAGTTGACAAGACAATATGACAAGACAATACGCATTAATAATGAACTATGAATTATATGAACGATTAATTTAAAGGTTTTATTAAATAGTCTCTTTTTTGACCATACAAATTCACTTTTACAACAAA
This sequence comes from Caenorhabditis virilis, assembly GCA_964036255.1. Lineage (NCBI taxonomy): Eukaryota > Metazoa > Nematoda > Chromadorea > Rhabditida > Rhabditidae > Caenorhabditis > Caenorhabditis virilis. The sequence goes on along the minus strand of OZ038415.1, from coordinate 15,571,978 downwards.
AAAAATCATTAAAAATTGTGCAAGATACAAAAATAGTGAAAAAAATGCAGACATTTTCGGAGGGACTAACTTTCGGGAAGTTATTCCCTCAAACTTAAAAATTTCTGTTTAGATTCATATTTTGTTCTATTTCTTGTTTTTTATGACTTTTTCAGACAGTGGTTCTCAGCGGAAACTTTGTAAAGGTCGAAGAACTAACTTTTTTGCGGCTAGTCGCTAGTTGTCCATTGTTTCTGAATTTTGTCGACGTGGTTAAGAAAACCCGTAAAGGAGGGCTTTACGGAGATAAAATGTACCATAAATGAAAATAGACTTCATTCTCATTCCAAATCTGTTTTTAAAATGTTCTAAAACCACCTTGAAGCCGAGAAAATGAGCTTCAAAACAATGGCCTAGAAAAAGTGGCCAGTTTTCGGCGGTGGCCCATTTTTCTAGGCCATTGTTTTGAAGCTCATTTTCACGGCTTCTAGGTGGTTTTAGAACATTTTAAAAACAGATTTGGAATGAGAAATCGCTTTAGTTTTTTAAAGCTTTCCTCCCTGAAAATCGAAAACAAATAAGTCCAGAACACTTATTTTGAAATTCTGAAATAATCAGAAGTTCCGAGAAAATTCCAGTTAGTCCTAGAATTGAGTCTTGAAAAATAAATTAATTCTAAAATAAATAAAAAATTACTGTTTCAGAATCTCATCAGAATTTCCAGTTTCCACGGTTCTGGACTTCTCTGGTATTCTCTTTGGAGTTTTTTCAAAACTTAAAAAAATACCCCGGATCCGCTTCTTCCACAACAATCGAGTACGGTGATTCTTGATTGGGGAAATTTGGTTTTCGGCACGGTAACGGTGAGGAATTCGGCCGATGATCGTACCATTTATAATCCTATGAAAACAGATGTTCTTAAATTATTTTCTTTAGAATACCCACATGATCAAAAGCGTTTGGTGTACAGTTCAAATCTCGGGTAATTGTTAGAAAACATGAGCAATGTTCCCGACAAAGCGATGAGAATTCACAACTGGGCGGGAGAGTGTGGCTAAGTGAGCAGCAGACCTGGAAAAAGGGGATTTTTTTTAGAAAAAAAGATTTTGAGAGGTGAAATTTAAATTTTTTTAGAAGTGAGGCAACGCAACGGTAGTCGAATTATAGAATTTCAAGATTCTATCAAAATATTGAGATTTGGAAACGGTAATTATTTTTAAACAAAATTTGACAAAAATTAAAATGTGTATGTGCTAAAAAAAATAGACTTCATACTCATTCCAAATCTGTCTTTTAAATTTCTTTAAACCACCTAGAAGCCGAGAAAACGTGCCTCAAAACAATGGCCTAGAAAAAGCTGCAAAAACTAGTCCGTGAGAGTTATTTCGTGAAAAATGCTGAAAAATGCAAAAACACAAGTTAAAATGAATTTTTTATGCATTTTCCATAAATATTTATCAATATAACATACCAAAAGCTCATAAGAAAAAGTTCGGCCAGGTGGGGCCTTTTTCTAGGACATTATTTTGAAGCTCATTTTCTCGGCTTCTAGGTGGTTTTCGAAAATTTCAAAAACAGATTTGGAATGAGAATGAAGTATATTTTCATTTAAGGTACATTTCTTAGCTCCGTAAAGCCTTCCTAAATGTAAAATTTTCGATTTTAAACAAAAACCTCTTAAAATGAAGTCTATTTCACCCCAATTTTTTTTTCAAATTATTTTCAGATTTTCAGAACGCTAAAAAAATCGCAGACGAATTTTCAACTTTCAGTTTTGATCTCAAATTCCTTTTTTTTTTGGATTAACATTTCCATTTCTACTCCCATTTTTTTCACATTCGTTGGCAGCATTGAAACTGAAATGGTATTTAAAATTTTTTTGAATTTCTCTGAAACAGGAAGAATTTTTGAAAAATTCAATTGAAAATTATCAATTTTCTAAATATCAGAGTTATTTTTTAAAAAAAACTTAACATCTTCTATCTTATAATGTAGTTCATACAAACGATCCATGTTATTAAAATTTTGAAACTGTATTTTTTTATTTTTGAAAAATTCCGTCAATTTTGAAATGGACAACAATGTTTGTTGCATTCATTTTCAGACATACCAGAATATTGATTTTTTAAAAATTTCGACATTTTGTGAACTTTTTAAATGATTATGAAAATGAGAATGTGTCAATTTACGTCAAATTGAATTTTTCCAAAAAAATTCTGTTGGCTTAACATTTTTTTTGAATAATTCTGAAATTATTAATGAATGATTTAAATTATTAATGAAACTGTTAAAAAATGAAAAATTATCACGGAATGTCACAGGAGATTGAGTTGAAAACTTAAAGGAGGGCTTTACGGAGATTATGAATGCTCCTAGGATGAAAATAAGATTCAGACTCATTCCAAATATCTTTTTAAAATTTTCTAAAACCACCTAGAAGCCGAGAAAACACGCCTCAAAACAATGGCCTAGAAAAAAGGGCCACCGGCGAAAACTAGTCCGCAGGCATGAAAAGTCCAAAAAAAATGAAAAAAACATTATTAATTAAGATGAAAAAAACATTAAAAAGGACTAATAAAAGAATTCTGCGTAACTATTTATTAACGAAACACGAAAAAAGCTCATAGGAAAAAGTTCAGCCAGGTGACCCTTTTTTCTAGGCCATTGTTTTGAGGCGTGTTTTCTCGACTTCTAGGTGGTTTTAGAAAATTTTAAAAACAGATTTGGAATGAGTCTGAAGCCTATTTTCATCCAAGGCGTATTCATACTCTCCGTAAAGCCCTCCTTTAAAGTTTTAAAAGTTGGAAATTTAACTGAAATATTTATTTTCAACGTCTTCTGAAAATCTAAAAATAATTTTCGACGAAGTTTAACATAATTTTTAAGAAAATTTTCTGTTTCATGTTTTCTATATTTTATCACTATATTTCTGAAAATTGCAATAAATGAAATAGACCTTTTGAAAATGATGATTTGAAAAATTATTCTAAATTTCAAGAAATTATTGTAGTTCGAAAAAATGTTTAAAAAGTTCAATTTTATGTGAAAAAAATATAGACAAACATGAAACAGAAAAAATTTTAAGTGAACAAAATATCAATAATGCGAAAAGAATTTGTCTGAAATTAGTCTGTTCCAGATTTTTTAAAACCAATTCTATGTGAATTCATTCTTCGGAGGATGATATCATTGATCCGGGGGGGGGGGGGGGGGTCTTTTTTTTCTAAAAGATGGCGTTCGATAGAATTCTTATTAATTTTTTAAGTGTCTCGTATGAAGAAAAACCAAGCCGAGAAACAGAAAATTTTTAATATCAAATTACTGTTTCAATTTCCTTTATTTTTAGGATTTTTGATAACTTTCACCGTTTAGAATGTAATCTGATGGGAAAACGCCTTTGACACGTGTCCAAAACCACACCTTCTGAATAAAATCGGATCGGTTGAGGTTATTTTAAGAAAAATTCTACAAAATTCAATATTTTTTCCAAAAAATTAAATTATCTAGAAAAAAAACAGAATAACCTCAACCGATTCGATATTTCTGCGATGGGCGTGGTTATTGGAATCGTGCCAATGACGGATGTCCAGTGGAGCGCAAACGTTGCGATTAATACCAAAATTAAATTTTTATAAAAATATAAGATTTTTTTGAAACAGTGAGATTTTTACCATATTTAAATTTTGTATCTATTTTAGTTTTCCAAAAATTCACATTTTCATTGAAACTTTGGAATTTTTGAAGAATATTTAATTTTCTACAATAGTTTATAAAAAAATCATTTTATTTATAATGACTTCACCTTTTTTTGAAAAAAAATTTTTTTTTAACTGAAATTGAAAATTATAATTGTTGCTTAATTGATCTGAAATTCAATTTGATATACCGAAGTGAAAAAATTAGCAAAAAATGCGAAAATAAGGGCACCCGGAATCGAACTCTGGTCTCAAAAACGTTTAATTTTCCACCAAAATGGCCTGAAACAGTGAAAAAATAAAAGTTTATTTTTTTGGACAGCTTTGAAAAATAATTTTGGCTGAAAAAAATTTGTTAGGTCAATTTTGTTCTGTTTATCATTAGGGGCAATATCAATATCTATCAATATTTATGAAAAAAATTGTTAATTATCCGAAACAGCAAAAATTACATGGTTCCCAAATTCACAAACTATCAATCAGGAAAATTTTAATGAAAAACTGAGAATTTTAAAAAACTGAAAATTTTCTGAAATTCAAAAATATCTTTGCATTCCTAATTTTTTCAGCTTTTCTAAGAGCTTCTACAGTTTCTACTGTTGAATAATTTTTGAAGCAGCAAACAAATTTGAAAACGTTCTGATTTATTCTATGCTATTTAAATATCATTACCTATTAATTTCTAAAACTATCTTAGGAGACTCGCGCATTGTTCTGAATGTTCGGATACAAGATTTTAAAAATGTTTGAAACGGTAAAAACATTTATTTAAAGCTTTACAGATGTTTTGGAAAAAACTGGTTTTATAGATATATGATTTTTTTGAAACAGTGAAATTTTTACCATATTTAAGAGACAGTGTCTGAGTCGCGTTAAATTTAACACGTTAGTACGTGCCCTAGGCCGAATAATTGCGCTATCAACTTGAAACTTCGTATCTGAGTGTGGTAGGGGTCAAAGATTGTTTTCGTACCACAAAACCTGTGAAGTGTCCAGGCGTTCGGGGGGAGCTCCCCATTTTGTCTTACAACTTTGACCGGCTATAACTTTGCTCATTTTCCGAACTACGAGGGGATATGTATATTATTAGAAAGCTCTCATTATGTCCTACAACTTTATTGTTAACAACAAAGTGCAAAAAAATTTTTTGAGTATGAAAATGTTGAAGATAGAAAATTGGATTTAGTTTTTCATAATTTTCAAATGAAAAACCCCCTTTGGCGGTATAAAAATTTTACGAATTCCTGTAGAAAATAATTTTTCCTATCGAATAAGTTATAGCCGGTCAAAGTTGTAAGACAAAATGGGGAGCTCCCCCCGAACGCCGGGACGCTTCACAGGTTTTGTGGCACGAAAATAATCTTTGACCCCTACCGCACTCACATACGAAGTTTCAAGTTGATAGCACAATTATTCGGCCTAGGGCACTAGGGTTCAACCCGACTCGGACATCGTCTCTAAAATTTTGTATCTATTTTAGTTTCCTAAACAATTAGTGAGAGAATTAGCAAAAAAGCATAAAATAAGGGCACCCGGAATCGAACTTTGGTCTCTAAAACGTAAAAATTTTCACCAAAGGGTTTTTTGGGTAGCAAAGTTCGATGCCCTTATTTTTTATTTTTTGCAAATTCTGTTCCATGTAAATAACATTGAATTTCAGATCGATTAAGCAACATTTATAAACTGCGTGTAGTCCTTAATTAACTTTCGACAAATTAAAAGTTTTAAAAAAATTTGAAAATACTGAAATTTTGAAACTGTAATTTTTCCAAAAAAAAAGCTTAAAATTTTTGAAAAATCAAAAAAACATCCAACTTACCAAATTAATCCCATGCGCTTGTGCATGAAGTGGTTCACAATTTCCATCCGCCCGAACATTTCCAAAAAATTTCAAAAATACCAGAAAAAGTCCAAAAATTCTCATCCTCATGCTCTTTTTTATCTCACAAAAAATGAGAAGAACCTCATTCAAAAAATGTTTAAAAAAAAAAAAAAAATGTTTTGCGTTCTCATCAGTCGCCTATTCACAAAACCCACATCCATCCTTCCGATGTCCCTTTAATTTGTCTCACTGAGAAATGGACCGCCCGTCCGCGCGTCGTTTCACGAAAATTTCGCGTCTGTCCATTTTTAAGTGGGGGGAATTCATCAAAAAATGAATGGGTGTCTATATTATTTTGGAAATTTTTATTTGTTCTGGAAAGTGGGAAAAAATGAATTGATTCTTGAGAAAAAAAATTTTTTTTAGAGGAGGCTATACACAGGTTATAAATATTATTAAATCGATCTGAAATTCAATTTTTTATACCTAAGTGACAAAATTTGCCAAAAAAAAACTAGAAATTCAAAAAAACGAGCATTCGGAATCGAACTTGGCTAACGTTTTTGAGACCAAAGTTCGATTCCGGGTGCCGTTTTCAACTTTTTTGCAAATTTCTTCACTAGGTATATGAAACTGAATTTCAGACTGATTTAGCAACATTTAAAACATGCGTCTAGTCCTCCTTTAAATTAGGAAATGTTGAAAAAAACTGAATTTAGAAAGTCCTTGATTTCTCAGAATCATATTCTAGTTCTTTTAGGTTTTAAAGGAGGACTTTACGACGGAGCTAATAAATGTACTTTAAGTAAAAATAGACTTCATTCTTATTCCAAATCTGTTTTTAAAATTTTCTAAAACCACCTAGAAGCCGAGAAAATGAGCTTCAAAACAATGGCCTAGAAAACGGGGTCACCGGCGAAAACTAGTCCGCAGGCATGAAAAATCCAAAAAAAAAACATAAATTAAAATGAAAAACATAAAAAAGACTAAAATAATAATTTGAATTAAAAAACCCCGATTGTTTTCTAAATTTTCCCGAAGCCTAAGTTTTCAGAAGAATTTTTACAGTTTCAAAAATTTTTTAGAAGACTTTTTTTAAAAATTGTGCAATCCATCACTTGTTTAAAAATTAAAACTTATTTTTCTCAAAATTATCGATCCAAAATAATTTTATCCATATTTCAGTAATAACACAAAATTTGTTCGAAACAGTACATTTTTTGTAAATTTTAAAATTTATTTCAAACTTCTCGAATTTGTTTTTATAAAATTTCACAGTTTCAGAATTTCTCGGAAACGACTGTCTCAGCACAATTTTTATTGTAATGCATATTTTTTAAATCTCCCGAACAGTAATATTTTCTGTTTCAAAATTTTCAGAAGCTTTTTTTAAAAATTTGTATCTACTAATAGTTTAGTAAGGCCACAACAAAACAAAAAAACACATTTTGTTTTCGAAATAATTTTTTAAAAGCAAAAATAAATTTTTTTTGCGATTTTATATTGTCAACTCAATTATTCTTGATCATTGCGTTCGGAAGGCTGCTCAACCTCACAGCCGCTCCGGGCGCACGCGACGCGGCTGCCGAACATTTGAGGTTAGAGTTATGTGAAATCAGTAGACTTCCGAGTACTGATTTCACATAAACTTAATCAAACTCTGAAACAGTAAAAATTGAAACAATAATGTAAAAATTGAAACAATAATGCAATTTTCCTCTAATAGTTTTTGTTTTTTACCCATTTTTATGTTTCTTTGAGACTTGGTCCCAATTTACAGAACTAAATAAGATTCTTACAATTAGTTCCCGACAACACAAATTACGATCCATTTGTCTAGGTAATTACCTAACAATGATCATACCGGAAAGTTATGAACCGTACCTAAAAGGTTTTGTGGATGTTCTCCCAATTGTAACATAATCGGATTATAGATCCATCTGCCTCAAAACTTATGTACCACCTTGACTTTGTACTCATTAACATCTTAATCCCACATTTTCCGAGTTAATGTAATTCCACATTTTCCGCCCATTTTTTGGCTCCACCTATACCGGATGTCTATATAAAACTAGTCGACAAAAACAACTTAATCCCACATTTTCCGCGAGTACTGCATGTAGATCGAACCATCTTATCGACTATTGTCCAATTTCTAGAAAATGTTCAAATTTGAAATTGAACGATATTCGGTAGAATGGTTTCAAAATCTTCAAGTTTTTGATATTCTGAAATTTACTTGAAAATCCACCTAATAACTACATACTTGGCAGCCATTTTTAGACTGCGGTGACTTGTTTTAAACATCTTATGATGTAGTTGTGTTTAAACGGAAACCCTCAGTCCGATAATGGTTCGGTGCAAAAAAATAGGATTCTGAATAGCTATTCAAAAAATATTGATTTTCAGCCATTTTCAGGCAGAATGTTCGTGTTTTGAACATCTTTGTGGTCATTTTTAAAGCACAACCTTCGGTCAGATAAAGGTTTGATGCATTTTCAGTCTCAGAAAAACATTTTTATGTCTCAAAAATTTACTGTTTCGAGCAAAATTTGTAAAATTTTTAAAATATGAATAAAATGATACTGTGCCTCGAGAAAAATAAATTTCAATTTAAAAAACCATTCACAAGTTGCTATATTTTAATTCCCGCCAAAAAAAGAAAGAGATAAGTGATTTTTCAGCGATTTTTTTCCTTTTGGAAAATTTTAAAACTGTAAAATTTCTTCTGAAAATATAGGATTATAGCCTTACTAGGGATGTACATACTAGTGTTCATATCTAGAAGAGGATAGGATTGATTTTCCAGCTATTTTGAGATTTTTTTGGGAAATTTTTGAAACTGTAAAAATTTCTTCTGAAAATATAGGATTATAGCCTTACTAGGGATGTACATACTACTGTACATCCCTAGTAAGTCTAGAATATATATCACGTTGAATTAAAAGTGAACTAAAAATAAAAGGACCATTTTACCTTAAAGAAGAAAAATATCTCAATGCGACCCGTGTTCCTCACTAACCCATGTGTGACGTCATCACGGTAAAAAAGGACAGTTGAAAAAAATCACAGTTTTCGACAGCGTGTAACTTTTGAATCCATTTATCGATTTTTATGTTTTATAGCTCATTAGAAAGAGCATGATCTCAAATTTCATTTAATATTAATGAATAATGCTAATACCTTAGAAAAATATCTCAAAAATCAAAAAATTGCCAAAAATTTTAAAATGAAATCTAGATTTTTTCAAAACCATAATTTTTGAATTCTACATACCATACCTTAATTAAATGCTTGTCTAAAATAAAAATTGAGTTTACTTGGAAAAAATCACGATAATTTGCAGTTAAAGTTGAAAATTATCAAATAAATCGAGTAAATCAGGTAAAAATTCAATTTCGGCACGTAATCGATTCATTCCTTTCGTTGCCAATTAACTCATCAAAGAAATTTCAATAAAATTTTAATATTTTTTGAAACAGTAATTTTTTTCTCGGAAAAATAAAATTTCTAGAAAATTTTTAGTTTTTCAGAATGAATTAATAAACCTAAAAACAATTGCCCAACTGAACTAAATTTTTTATAAAAGTTTTGAAAAAGTCAATTTTCTCATTAAAAATGCCATATTTTTGTAGGACTCCGCGGACTAGAAACCAAAATTCGGAAAGCTCTTCCCTGCGCGCAATATAAGTGGTCTTTTCTCGTTTTTTTTGTACTACCGCGTTTTTAAAAAAAATTTCAACCGTTTACGACATGAGACACATGTAGAACCCTTTTATAGTTTTATTCTTGTTTCTGACCTTCGTACAGTCCTCTTTTAAATGAATTTTTTCGTAAAATTGCTGTTTCAGACTTTTCTCAATTTTAAAAAAAGTTTAGAACTCACTAGTTCATCTCGTTGAAGCTCATGGGAATAACGGCTCGTAAACGGCTCGCGTGCCGTGGCAAAACGGCACGTCGAAGCACGCGTGGCGTTTACGAGCCGCTGTTTCGGCACGCGAGCCGTTTACAAGCCGGTTCGGAGGCACGCGAGCCGTTTACGAGCCGATTTGGAAGCACGCGAGCCGTTTACGAGCCGCATGCTGGTTTTTATTGGCGTGCATTTCAAATTAGACTTTAAAAACTGTATTTTGTGATTTATTTCCTAGGATTATAATTTTCTTTTTTTTTGTAAACTTTTACTTCAAAATAAATTGAAAAAAACTATTTTTTTTGAAAAAGAAAAAAATAAAATTAAAATGCATCATGGATTATTTACTAATTTTAAATAAAAATTCTTGAGACTTTCCAAGATCCTGAAACAGAAAATATTTATCCGCGAAAAAAAAAGAATCGAGATTTTTCAAATTTTGGGCAAAAATGTTCAATTTCTAAGAAAAAATATTAAAAAGTAAATTTCAACATTTTCAAAATTTTTTTTTGCAAAATAAAAATAAAAAATTTCTGTTTCAAAATTTTTCAAGGATCATAATGGGCCCGCTTTACGAAGGTGATCCAATGTTCTTCTAGAAAATTCTAGACAATTCCAGAAGCTTTCAGATACTTCCGGATGGCTCCAGAAAATTCGAGAATGTTCTAGAAAATTCCAGAAGCTTCCAAAAAATTCCAGAAAATTCCAGAAGCTTCCAAAAACTTCCAGAAAATTCCAGAAGCTTCCGAAAAATTCCAGAAAATTCCAGAAGCTTCCAGAAAAATCCAGAAGCTTCCAGAAAATTCCAGAATGCTCCAGAAAATTCGAGAAGCAATTAAATAATTACAGTTTCAGAAATAGAAGATTTATGAATCGACCAATATATTTCTACTGGATTGGCATAAGCCATATTTTTAGAATCTTCCTAAATTTTCCAAAAAGAAAAAACAACGAAGTTTATTTATATCGGGGGCACTATTCTGATTTCTGATTATAGCACCAGAAAAATGGTTTCACATAAACTTATTCAAATTCTGAAACAGTGGAAAGTTTGCAAACAATTTTTTTTTATTTCGAAATTTTTCAGACCCCTGTTCGTTGTTATAAACATTTTTAAACACTTATTTTTTGCATTTCTTCGCGACTTTGTCCCAATTTACAGAACTCCATAAGATCCTTAGTGTCCGAAAATACAAATTAGGATCCATTTGTCTGGTTAATTACCTAACAATGTACATTAAAGAAAGTTATGAACCGTACCTAAAAGGTTTTGTGGTAGTTAATTAATTAATCTTTATCTTTATTCAGCAATTTACAAAAATATAACAAAAAAAAAGTAAAGAAATATACAAAAAACGGGGGAAAATTAAAATGCAATGAATAAGACTTAATGGATGCTACCCGCAAGAGTAGCAAAGACAGCTAGGGAGAGTGACGGTTAATTTTAGAAGTGACTAGAAGAAGGTTAAACTCTTGAAAGGATAAAAATGAATTGATATTGTTAGTAAGTTTGTTCCATAAAGGAACATAACAGTCGAAAAATGAGTTGCAGTGTGCACCAATGAGCTTTAGCATCATTGGTCTGCGTTTGTTAGAGGTGAAAACGACAAAGGTGTTAATATCAGGAAATAGAACCATTCCTGTAAGACATTGATACATAAATTTTAAGGCGGCATGAGTTCTACGAAGTAATAGGGAGTTTAAAGATAATTTACATAATCTATCAGCATAAGAAGTATATGAGATATTGCAACGTTGGCAAACTCGCCTAGAAAAAATTCTAAGAGGGGTTTCAAGAGCGGCAGAAAGGGTGGAGCTAAGGAAGGGGTCAAAAACTTCGGTACAATATTCGAGCAAGGGTAAAACGTAGGATTTGAAGAGATTAACATAAAAACTGATATTGGTAGATTTAAAGCAAAATAATAACTGATTAGTTTTGAGAGTTGCTTGAGCTGCAATTTTACGTATGTGAGCATCAAATGAGAGATTGGAGTCTATTAAGATACCAAGATCCCGTACAATATAAGTTTGAGCGATTGGAACATTGTTAATATGATATGCAAAATTGCTGGAAGAGGATTTACAAAAGCGAATGAAGTTTGTTTTATGAGGGGCGATAGGAAGACGATTAGTAATAGACCAAGAATATAATAAATTGAGAGATTTTTGTAAGGCCTTACAATCGGAACTAAACACTTTAATATCGTCCGCAAAGCCTGAAATTCCTACATTAACGTCAATACAATCAAAAATATCGTTAATATAGATAAGGAAAAGGAGTGGGCCGCTAACAGTTCCTTGTGGAAAGTTCACCCTATTGTCCCGAATTGTAACATAATCGGATTATATATCCATTTGTCTCAAAACTTATGTACCATCTTAACTTTGTACTCATTAACAACTTAATCCCACATTTTCCGAGAGAACGTAATTCCACATTTTCCGCCCCTTTTTTGGCTCCGCCCATACATGACGCCTGTATAAAATTGGTCCAAAATTGTAACATAATCGGATTATATTTCCATTTGTCTCAAAACTTATGTACCTCCTTGCTTTGTACTCATTTTCGGGAGTACTGTAGACGGTAGCTGGCTGTCAAGGAACCATCCTAAGCTCCTCCCCTTTTAAGAAACCTGTATAAATTCGACCGAACAAATGGAAACAACCTCATAACCTTTATATAGATCGAACCGTCTAACCTTATATTTATCACTTTCCAGTATTAGCAAGAGTTCGAAAGTGATATTTATTTGGTTAGATGGTTCTAGAATCTAGAAGTTGTGCCATTATTTTCAGAATATGTATTCCTTAATATTTGCAACCATTTTTAGTCGGTGTGTATTGATCATAAACATCATTGAAGTTAAGTTTATGACACTACTCACTGTCAGATGATGGTTCGGTGCAAAGAAATTTGAAAAATCGAGGGAGGTAAATGGGGGATCTAGAAATTTCAAATAAAATATACGAACCTGGTTTTTTGCTCCTAGTTCGGCCTTAAAACGTGGTCAGGGTATTCGGTAACGTGTCTAAACCTCGAGCAAAAGTTTAAGTGATATCAGCAGAAATTAAGTGATACCCTCTCTTTAAGCTTACCTTGAAACAGCGAAATTTTTGCGAAAATCCATATCTCGATTTTTAAGACTAAATGAATTTGAAAACACAAAATTTTAAAAATTTGAAGAAAAATCACAAAATCCAACAAATCCACATTATTGGATGAAATATATCTAAAATAGGTCACTTCGAATTTTTATACTTGAAAAATTTACGCGGGAAATTGATGGTACATCTCGAATACTAGGGAAAATTCGATAAAATGGAAGAAAAGGGATAAATTTAATCATTGGAAATTTAGAAAAAAATTCGACTCCATAAAATTTCAAGCTAATTTTCGTTATTTAAAATTTATTTAAAATTTCAAAATCCACGTTTTTTTCGGAAAAAATTTCCGTTTCAGAGAAAATACGTTTTTCTGTTGTACTATGTTTACTGCTCAAGATATTCTTAAATAAATTGTTAAGAACACTGCGCTTTAAAGACAGCTGTTCAGTTAATTTGACCCTACCTGATCTTAGTTTCTAAAGGTAGAGCGTTTTCTCATTAGTTCAATGGAATTTGTGCGAAAGCCCACCCTTTAATTACACCCCTTTTGGAAAACCAACAGAATTTACAAAATTTTCAACCAAATTCGCTGAAATTGGGCACATAAACTAAAAAAGGTTTCTTTATCATAAATTCAAAAAAATTACATCCAGCGACTTTGAGTTTGAGCTAAGTTAGAGCTCTTCAAAATTCCATGGTTTTTTTTTAAATTTTCAGAAAAAGTTTAAAAATCGTATTTTTCTACATGAAGGAGTTGAGATAAAATGTTAGTGTCTCAAGAAAAAATGATCAGTGTAAAAAGTTCTTTAATAATCTCTTTGAATTTTTAATTTTGGTCCATAAAGAAAAAAGTTTTGTCTCGAATATTGTCACCGTGCCGCCGCAACGCGGTCGGAATTGGAATACCAAATTTAAGCGGAAAACTAGGAAAACGGATCAATTTATTATTTTCATCGGAAATTTTTTAAAATATTCGATTCAAGAAAATTTCACCCTAATTTCCGTTATTTCCAATTTCTTAAAAATTTCAAAATCCAGGTTTCTTTGCGGAAAAAATTGCCGTTTCAGAGAAAATACGTTTCTTTCTGTTGCATCGATAATAATTGACAATTCCATAGAAGTTATTCATAAATAAAATGTTAAGGACACTGAGGATCAAGATGCGTTTCCCCCCAACATACCAATTAATTATCCAGCATTGTCAGAAACTTATGAACCGTACCTTAAAGGGGTTTCCGGGGATTACAAGATGTTCCCCCCTTATTGTCCCGCATTATCGGATTATATATCCATTTGTCTCAAGACTTAGGTACCACCTTGACTTTTGACTCACTAACAAGTTGTTGTTAGAAATAACTAAATCCAATCAACAATACGACGCCCCGCCCCCTTTTGAGGAAATGGACACAACCTCATAACCTTTATGTAGATCGAACTATCTATCCAAGTTTTTCTCATTTTCCTGATTTTAGTAAAAGTTGGAATGTCGGCTAGATGGCTTAGATTATAGAATCTTCGTCGCATATTATTTCTATTTGAAAAACTTGCAACCATTTTTAGACAGTGCGTCATGTCTTGAACATCATTGTAGTTATGTTTAAGGCACGCACCCACTGTCAGATGATGGTTTGGTGCAAAAGGTTTAGAATTTTGAAAAAAAATAAATTTTTGTTTCTTATTCTTAAAGGAGGACTATATGCAGGTTATAATGAATCACTAGATTTTTTCGGAAAGATCAAACGTTTTGAAAAAGTTTTTAAAAATTAATACCACCTATAGCAGTTTATTGAAATAAAATTTTTCCGAGGTTCTGAAACAGTAAAATTTTATCCAAAAAAGGACCTATTTGAAAATTTTAGAAACTTTTCTGCAATTCAAAAAAAAACGTTAAAAATTGAAAATTAATTGAAATTTATACTAATATTTATTTTTCTTCAAGTAAAGCTTCAATCCATTAAAACTGTTACGTTTTTGAGACCAAAGTTCGATTCCAGGTGTCCTTTTTCTACTTTTTTTTCTATTTTTTTCATGGCTCCTGTACAAATTTGTATTTTTTAATGGATTGGAGATTTAATCGAAGAAAAAAAGAAATATTAGGATTCCTGGAATTTTCAAATTTTTAAAGATTTCTTTCAGAATTGAATAAAAGTTTCTAAAAACTTCTTCGAAACGTTGAATAGATACTTTTCTTCGGTCAAAAATTTTAGGCAGGTTTTTTTAATGAATGACAACATTGTTTCGGAAAGATCAAACGTTTTGAAAAAGCTTTAAAAAAAATTAATAAGACTTATACCCCTTTCAAAACCTTCACTCATTGAAATAAAATACTAACTGAAATTTTCACGAGACTCTGAAACAGTAAAATTTTATTTAAAAAAGTAACTCTCTCAAAGAAATTTTACAGAAACTTTGTGATTCATAAGTGTATGTTTAATCCGAAAATAGTTCGGTGCAAAAAAAAAGTATTCTAAATAGATATTCAAAAAAATTGATTTTCAGCCATTTTCAGACATAATGTTCGTGTTTTAAAGACAGCTGTTCAGTTAATTTGACCCTACATGTTTTTAGTTTCAAAAATTAGAGCGCTATCTCATTAGTACAATGCGATTTATGCGAAATCACACCGATAAATACACGCGTCATAGAAGCGGTCCAAAGTTGAAAAAATCAAAATTTGAATGCGCGCGTGTCCGTGCGACGCGGTCACTGTCCGTGCAACGCGGTAGGAATTGGCGCGAAACAAAATTATTTGAATGTGGATACATATTGGTATTTTTCTTTGGACCACCTGGGCACCCATTCGAATTTTGATTTTTTGCCTTGAATTTGGATCGTGTTAACTGCCAAGCTGCCTTTAAACATCTTTGGAGTCATTTTTAAAGCACAACCTTCGGTCAGATAATGGTTTGATGCATTTTCAGTTAGTTTTAAGTGATTCTAGCTTTTTTTTGAAATTTTAATTTTAATTTAAAAAAATGTTCTGTTTCATAATTTTCATAAAGAATAATTACATTGCGAAAACATAATTATAGCCAGTACCCTTTTAAAAGAACAAGATTTACGGATTCCAATTCTTAATCATTTTTTTTTTTTGTAAATTTACTGTTTCAGAGTTTTCTCAATTTCTAAAGAAGTTTAGACACACTAGCGTAAAAGAAGTATATAATGGTCGTTTTTGAAGGTAGCTCGTTTTTTGTCGGTTTTTCTTCTATAAAATTTATTTAGAAAAATTATATCGTTACCAAATTTAAATAAAAATTGCTGAAACGTTTCCGAGATTCTAAAACAGAAAATAATTATCTGCAAAAAAAAAAGATCTTCACTTTCTAAGAAAAAAATGGAACATGTAATTTCCAATATTTTCAGCATTTTTGCAAAAAAAAAAAGTTTCTGTTTCAAAATTTCAGGAAGATTTTCAAATTTTTCGGACCCCTGTTTGTTGTTATAAAATATTTTTAAACGCTCAATTTTTGTATTTCTTGGAGACCTGGCCCTAATTTACAGAACTCCACAAGATTCTTAATACCTGGTAATACAAATTACGATCCATTTGTCTAGTTAATTACCTAACAATGTCCATGCAAGAAAGTTATGAACCGTACCTAAAAGGTTTTGTGGATTCACAATATGTCCCCCTATTGTCGCGAGTTGTAACATAATCGGATTATAGATCCATTTGTCTCAAAACGTATGTACCTCCTTGCTTTGTACTCATTTTCGGGAGTACTGTAGACGGTAGATGGCTGTCAAGGAACCATACTAGACTCCTCCCCTTTCCAGCTCCGCCTAATTAAGAAACCTGTATAAATTCGGCCCAACAAATGGAAACAACCTCATAAGCTTTATGTAGATCGAACCATCTAACTCTGCCTAACATTTGAAAAGTTTGCGGGCTCATAACTCGGCTCAAAGAAACATTTAGCAGAGTTTTATGACGGATTCTAATTCTCCATATTCCATTCCATGTACCCTCAAATTTGTAGTAGGTTCTCAAATAGCAACTTCGCGCAACTCGTTAGAATCTGCAAGTTCTGAAAAGTATATTCCTAGCACCGTCCTCAACACGTGTAGCTATTTCCGAGTCGTCGAAATGCAATTAGAAAACTGACATTTCGAACGCCGCAAATAGCCGTAGGTGTAAATTGCGAGGTCAGGGGGATTTTCTAGAATAATTGAGGCCATTTTCAGACAGTGTTTTATGTTTAGGAATGAAAATACTGTCAGATTTACGGAGCTAATGAATGCATCTGGGATGAAAATAGACTTCATGGACATTCCAAATCTGTTTTTAAAATTTTCTAAAACCACTTAGAAGCCGAGAATACACGCCTCAAAACAATGGCCTAGAAAAGGTGGCCACCGGCTAAAACTAGTCCGCAAGCATGAAAAATCTAAAAAAAAATTTAAAAACATAAAGTAAAATAAAAAAAAACATTATTAAAGGTCTAATATAAACATTCTTCGTAACTATTTATTAACGAAACACGAAAAAAGCTCCTAGAAAAAGATCGGCCACTTTTTCTAGGCCATTGTTTTGAAGCTCATTTTCTCAGCTTCTAGATAGTTTTAGAAAATTTTAAAAACAGATTTGGAATGAGAATGAAGTCTATTTTCATTTAAGGTACACTTATTATCCCCGTAAAGCCCTCCTTTAACAAACTGATGCCTGAAAATTTTATCCAGCGATATTGAGTTTGAGCCAAGTTAAAACACTTTTTGAAACATTTCAGAAAGTTTTAAAAAATCGTATTTTTCGACATGAAGGAGTTGAGATAAAATGTTAGTGTCTGAAGAAAAAACGATCAGTGCAAAAAGTTCTTTAATAATATTTTTGAATTTTTAATTTTAGTCCATCTTGAAAAAAGTTATATCTCGAATTTTGTCACCGTGCCTCGCTTGCACAAGTGGGCGGAGCCTCTCGGAATTGGCGCCAACCACAATTAATTGAATATGGCTATCTAAATCTCCGAAATTCGAAAACATTCGGAAAATACCGTTAAAAACTCAAATTTACGCTAAAATTCCAAAAAAAAATCCAATTTCAACCCAACATCTCATTTATTTCTTATCCAAAAAAAAAAGAAAAAATATATAATCTTCCGAGAAAAAAATACAAATCAAAATCTTAATTAATTATATATAACTTATAATACTTCTCTCATTCATGCAATTCAAATATTTTTTTGTGGGTATATAATTTCTACATATATAATCATAATAATAATAAAATTCTCTCAGTGTTTGGAAAGAAGTCAAAAAACAGGAAAAATAAAGGAAAAAAAGGAAAACTCAACAAAATTTCTTTTTAAACAAAAAAATTGGGGGAAAATAGTGGAAAATAGTGGACAAAAAAAACAGGGTGGTGGAAAAAGTGAAAAAACCCGAACTAGCAAAAATAATAGGAATAGATAGAAAAGTGGATAGGACAGTAGACATAGGATATTTTTTTTGAGTAGGGAATATATATATTTTTGGTACTTTAGTGTCTGAAAAAGCAAATTTCCAGAAAAGGGGGGCAGAAATTTAATTTTTTTCAAAAATGACAAGAAAAACGTCCGGATAACAATAAAATTCTCTGGAGAAAAAAAATCAATAATAATAATAATAGAGGTCAACTCCCAATAAATAAAATAATAATATTTCTGATTGGTATTTTTTGTTTAAAGAGAACTTTTTTTAAAAAAAAACGTGCAATATAGAGTTTCTGGTTAAAAAAATACTCTTTTCAGTATTAAATCAAATTTTGGCCTTGGATTTATAATAAAGACGATAAATCGCTACTAAACTATACGAAAAAATATTTTTTTTCAAAAACAAATCAATTTTTAATACATTTGTCCCTTGACCCTTTTGACCGGCGGTGGTCCGGCAGTTGTGTACTGTGTGGCCATTGTTGGACGCGCACGTGACATGTTCACATGTTGGCGTGGACCATTTTGTGATGGTTGTTGGGTGGATGGGTTGGCGGAGATCCAGGTGCCTGTGTTTTGGCCCGATCCGTAGCGCGAATCGTCGTAGTCGAGCTGGAAAATGTTTTTTTTCATAAATATTAAATGGCAGGACTTAATAGAGCTGAAAAAAATTAGAAATCTTTTGATTGCCTTCTGAAACATTAATTTTTTGGGAAAAAATTTCAATTATTGTCAACTCAATTATTCTTGATCATTGCGTTCGGAAGGCTGCTCAACCTCACAGCCGCTCCGCACGCATGCGACGCGGCTGCCGACACTCACACACACTGAAATATCGGCGGGAAAATGAATTTTTCAAATTTTCCAGTGTGCTGAGTGTCGGCAGCCGCGTCGCGTGCGTGCGGAGAGGCTGTGAGGTGAGCAGCCTTCCAAACGCAATGATCAAGAATAATTGAGTTGACAATAGCTAAAAAATACAACCCTTTCCTATTTTTTTCTGAACCTTCTGAAAATTGCCAAAATTCGCTGAAGAATTTCTTCTTTTAATTTACACGTATAATGAAAATAATGAAAACAAAAATTTCAAAATCTTTTATTTGTTTTTCTGAAACAGTAATTTTTAAGAAATTTTTTTTAAAAACATGTTTTGCTGAAATTTTTTTGGAAATATTAAAACTTTCAGAAATTTTTCAAATTTAACATAAATTCGAAAATTGCCTGTTATATTGATTATTTTAATACCAGGAAAACTGTCACCGCTTCGCGGTGGTTTTCCTGGCTTGTAGTTCGCCCTCGGCGCACTTAAAGGAGGACTTTACGGAGCTAATAAATGTACCTTAAATTGAAATAGACGTCATTCTAATTACAAAAGTTAGTTTTCGTCGGATGAAACTTTTTCTCTGCCATTTTTTCGAAGCTCGTTTTCCCGGCATTTACGTGGTTTTAGAAAATTAAAAGAACTGATTTGTAATGAGTATGACGTCTATTTTCATTTCAGGTACATTCATTATCTCCGTAAAGTCTTTCTTTAATATTTTAATGTCATTTACCAATATAATATGTGTTGAAAAAACATTGTATTGCTTCTATAGGTACGACCATACATTTATTTAAAATTGGGTAATCTTAAAGACATTTCTCTGGATTTCGCTCTCTTTAACCTAAGCTCATCATAATTACCTAATATATTTTTCTACGCTTCGCCTCCGGCTTCGCCCCTTACACGCCTTCGGCGTCACTTTCAATTATTTGGCGATTTCACACCTTTTGAATTTAGTTGTCGGGACCGAAATTTCTTGATCGAAAAGTATTGGAATGCGAGCCGAAGGCACAGAAGAAGCTCGCCTTCGGCTCGCTTCTTCCGCGCCTTCGGCACGCATTCCAATACTTTTGATCGTTTTTCCAACGCCGCTGCGCGGCGAAACGCTCTTAATTTAAAATTTAACAATTTCCCTGGAACATTCTCAAAAAAACCAATCATACTTATCTCATTTGATTACATATCGAATTATTTAATCTTCTAAAATGGTTATCATTAGCGTCTTAAATACAGAAACCTCTGAAACTCTGAAAAGAGGTTGATGTAATCTTCTTACTCTAGCTCACCTCACTTTTTCCAATTAATATCCCTCCCAATAGAACGATCATTTTCTTCGAGTAAATTTTAAAAGAATGAATATCAACTCAGAAATGACAACAAATAATTTTTCAAATTTGACCTAGTTTCTTGACCTATTTTTTCATAAAAGTTCTTGGAATTTTACCAAAATTTTTAAAAAATGAAGAAATGAAAATCCGCAATCAATAGGTTTCAAAAAGTTATTACTCCTTCTGTGACCCCTATGGTCTACCGGTTAAGTAATCATTTCTTTACGTGAACCGATGCGAGTTCAATTCCACTCAGTAACTTTTGAATTTTACTATAAAAAAAGCTTCGGAAACACAAAAAAGTGCGAACAGATTTGTGTTAACAGACATTTTCCCGGCGTTTTCAAATATATAATAGGATTTTCGAAATTTGGTGAAATTTTAAGAATTTACGAAATTGCGGTAATACATAATGTTTTTCCTTTCAGACTTCGTTTTCATAACAAACTGATGAAACTGGATTTTTTTTGTGAAAAAAAGTAAAAAATATTAAATTTCCCAAGAAAATCCAATAATGTTAAACGAAAAAAAAATGTTTTCAAAATTTAAAATCCATTTTTTGAAACAGTAATTTTGAAAATTTTTAAAACAGGGCTCAATTTAAAAAAAAATTGAAAAATTAACTTTTAAACAAAATTACAAAACCATTTGCGAAAAAATATTTTTTTTAAGTATTGTCAACTCAATTATTCTTGATCATTGCGTTCGGAAGGCTGCTCAACCTCACAGCCGCTCCGCACGCACGCGACGCGGCTGCCGACACTCAACACACTGGAAAATTTGAAAAATTCATTTTCTCGGCAATGTTTCAGTGTGTTCAGTGGGAGGTAATTATTATTTTCATTATTTAAGAAATGAAAGAAAATAAGTTTTTGCTCAAATTTAACATTTGAGAAAACTACAAAATTTAAAAATTCAACTCACAATCTCATACTTAATCGGTCTCTCAACCGCCACATATTGCACCTTCTGCTGATTCTCCCTCT
This sequence comes from Caenorhabditis virilis, assembly GCA_964036255.1. Taxonomy (NCBI): domain Eukaryota; kingdom Metazoa; phylum Nematoda; class Chromadorea; order Rhabditida; family Rhabditidae; genus Caenorhabditis; species Caenorhabditis virilis. Next base: position 15,550,922 of record OZ038415.1, on the reverse strand, counting down.
GATAATACTGTTGTTGCTGCTGTTGTTGTTGCTGTCCCGGTCTGTAGGCAACCCGTGTCGGTGCCGCAACCTGCACAATCTTCCTCTTCTGCGCCGGCTGCTGAACATGCGCCGCCAAATTCTTCATCGGCACCAGCGGTGGCATGTTGGCGCAATTGCTCGCATCATTCTCCGCGCCGCACGTGTCCTCGTCAAATGACGCGGAGCCCAGAGTTCTCGACGTCCGATACGTCACTTGTTGCTGCTGATTGGACGGCTTTCTGACCGCCACGACGGGCGGCGCAATTCGATGAACGGTTTTCGGTTGTTGTGATGGGTATCCACCCATTCCTGATTTTGCCAGATTTGCTTCCAGCAGCTGAAAAAAAGACATTTTTAAGAATCAACGCAAATTTGTTTCAGATTTCTATTTTTTTCGAAATTTCAAAAATTTCTGAAAAAAATCAATCTCCATTATCGGACGTTTTCAAATATTTTAAAGAAAATTTTGAAACCGGGTTTTTTTTTCAAAAAAAAACAAAGTTTTTCCAAGTTTTCCAAAATTTAACTTTTTCAAAATTACTTTCTTGTAATCTCTCCTGTTTTTTGAAAAACCAAAAATTTGATTGAAACAAGAAATTGTTTATACAACTACCAATTTTCGTTAAAAACTGTTTTTAAACATTTTCTGAAACCGTATTATTTTCCAATTCTGAAAAAAAAAGCTCACCGTTTCGAAAAAGATATCAAAAATCTGAAAAATCGCTGTTATCAGCTTTTGAAAAGTTCAAAACAAGGTTTTTTTATTAAATTTTGAACAAAAAACCATTTTTTTACGGATTCAATACTATTCATCAATATTTTTCATAATTCACAACTTTTTAAAACATTTTTGAAACAGTAAAATTTGTGATAAAATAATTTCAGTTTCAAAAATTGGGCAGTTTTCTAGAATTTAAACAATTTCATTAACAATTTTGATTTACCACCTTTTTTCAATTTTGTTTTAAAAAGCTCAATTTTCCTAACATATTCTAATAGAAAAACTCACAATCGATTTGTTGCCATCAGCAACAGCGACATTCGCAACTGGCGACTGAGCAGCCATCATCGGTACATTATTCTGTGCGTTCGCCCCACCGGCGGATTGTCCCGCCGATTGTCCACCAGCCGGATTCTGTGGCGATTTGCACGCTTCTTCCTGACACTCCAACACATCACCTCGCGTCAACGGATTCAATTGTGGGGCGACCAGGAGACAAGCGGAGAGCATCAAGACTGCCAGGCACGTTCCGGCCTGCGTTCCTCGTTTCGCACTTTGTCCAAGAGCCGCTTGAAGCTTTCGCAATTGTGACATGACCGATTGATTCTCTCGTTGGAGCATTTCCACTTGCGCTTTCAGATTTTGATTCTCTTTCGAGCAATCTTGTACGCGATCTTCCAGCTGTTCGATGTAATCCTGAAAATAACAAAAATTTCAAAAAAAAAACACACACATTTTTAAGGAAATTTTAAAATTCCGGTTTAAAAAAATCTCCGTTTCGCAAAATTTCAAAGTTTATAAATAAAAATAATGCCCTAATGAATTGAAAATAGCCTCATATTTGGAACATTTCTATAAAAATTCATCATTAGCTGCTTTTTTTTTGACAAGAGCTAAAATCTGAAAAAAATCGGAAATTTTTACAGTTTCAAAAATTTTCAAAAGCTTACGCTTAAAAATATGTACTGTATTCTCAATTCACTAAATATCAACCCAATAAGTTTGAATTTTTTTTTGGATCAATTACGAATCATAAATTCAACGAATCGCCATATATTCACTAGTGCGAACTTTCCTAATTTAAAAATTTTTCACATTTCTCTTAAAGACATATGTTCAGTTAATTTGACCCTACCTGTTCTTAGTTTCAAAAATTAGAGCGTTCTCTCATTAGTATAATGCAATTTATGCGAAATCACAACGATAAATACACGCTTCATAGCAGCCGCCCAAAGTTGAAAAAATAAAAATTTGAATGCGCGCGTGTCCGTGCGACGCGGTCAGTGTCCGTGCAACGCGGTCGAAATTGGCGCGAAACACAATTATTTGAATGTGGCTACATATTTGTGTTGTTCTTTGGACCACCTGGGCTCTCATTCGAATTTTGATCTTTTGCTTTGAATTTGGATCGTTTTAACTGATCAGCTGCCTTTAAAACCAAAGTTTTTGAAAAATATTGAAAACTCAGAATTCCCGAAAATATTTATATATCAAAAAATATCCGATTTTCCAGATGAAAGTAAAACCTCTAGTAAATTTCTAAAATCCCATGTTATTAATTATTTGAAAACTGAAACTTGAAATTTTTACCGTTTCGAAAAATATATTAAATTCGAAAATTTCGAAAATAATTCCTGTTCAATTCTTCACCTTAATCTTATAACATTTATTTGAAAAATCTTGTTCAATGGAAAAAACTTCAAAATTTCACTGAAAAATCACTGTTTCAAAATATTTCCAAAATCTTCCACTTGTTTTCGTAAAAATAATGAATGCTGATATTGTTTTGAACAATTTCGAATTAAAATCAATTTCTATAGAAAAATAATTTTTACAATAAATAATTCCATTTTTTTTCAAAATTTAATTTTTATGTTCATTTATATTTTTTTAGGTTCAAAAATTTTATGATTTTTACTTTTTTAAAATCTGAAATTTTTACTGTTTCAAAAACTTTAAAAAAATTACTTTCAGTGGTATCTTTATTGTTTTCTTTCTCTAAAAAAAAGATTCTGACCAATAATAAGTTCGCATGTTTTTCAAACGGATTCATTGTGAAACAATATATTTTTCTAAAAAAAAATGTTACTGTTTCAACATTTTCATAAATTCAACGAATCGATATATCGATTAATGATAAGTGTGTATAGGCCTCTCACAAAATCGGTTGCATAACGTTGGGATTCCCTCTGTTGCGAGAGAGTGTTGTTTGGTGGGAGGTAGTTGTCTGCGTATATTCTCCCCCTCGTTATGCTTCGCCTGCGAGCGTGTCGGTTTTTTAGAGCGCGCTTGCTCGTTTATAAAGCCGAATTTGTGAGCAGCTAATAATAAAAACAAAAATATCCCATTTCTCTTAAAATCGAATTTTTTCGAAAAATATTGAACCAGAATTCAGAGAAATGTTTTAAAAAACTGCGTTTTTCAATATTTAAAAAAAAAACACCAAAATCTCTAGTAAATTTCGAAAATCTCATGAAAATTTTAAAAACAGATATATTTTTACTGTTTCGACAAATTATTTTAAAATCAAATGAAATTTTAAAAATTAATGCAATCATTTACTGTTTCAAAACATTTCCAAAATCTTCTGTTCAAAGTCTTTCAACTTGTTTTTCATCGATTGTATTCAGCATTTCCAGCTAAAATTGAGACTTTCTCTGAAATTCTTCCATTGGAGCTTCAAGACAGCAATAAAATCTGTCAGCTCATAAAATTTCATCATGATTCGAGAAGTGTGGAAAAAGTTATCTAGGTTCCAAATTTGGTCAAAATTTTTATTTTAAAAAATGCGGCTTTTTGCTTCTAATGGATTTATTTCCTCGGAAATACAAATGTGCTCTCTCAGAGTTGTTGAGAATTGAATAAGCAACATTTTCATACCTCAATCATGTTTTTTGGTTCGGAATTGAAAGAGTTATTCAACAACTGCTGCTTTTCAGCTAAAAATTTAAAATGCGCGGTACAAAAGGTGTATCCAGTGTTTGTAGTAGAAATAATGCCGTGTTAGATAGTTTTGAACAATTTAAAACTTTCCGATGAATTATATTTTTTCTAGCTGTTCATTTTTCAATTAAAAAATTGTTCAGAATCCCCATTTTTATATTATTTTTACGAAAATTCCAAATTTTCTCCATAAAATTAAACAAAGACCCTTCCAGAACCTGCCAATCATCTCCACATTTAGCTTTTTCTATTTTTTTTACAAATTTTCTAATCAATGCCCATTTTTGAGTACTCCATATTGTCACCTAACTGTCAATTACCTTTAATTGTTCAATAATCATGATTTCATTCTATTTTTGCCCCCCCCCCCCCCCCCCTCAAGAATCCAAAATCCCCCAAATTAGGTCAATTTCCACCCCAACCAATTTCTCGTAGCGGTCAGTCAGCTGATGAAAAATAAGAGATAGGCAGGCACACATTTAAAATAAAATACCATTTTAAAAAAAAAGGTTAACAAACAACGGGGAGGAGGAGGCAACCAGTTCGGGAAAAAGAAAATCATTTTTTTCGGATGTTCTCAAGATCGTCGTTAGGACAAATAATCGAGAAAGACCACCTGGTGGCTGGCACCGTATCAACATAAAGAAATGTGTCGCAAAAAATATCGTTGGGGGCAACTTTTTCGGGAGTTTCTCGAGACAATAAAACAATGGTACAAAATGGCACACATTTTCTAAGCAATTTTCGGCAAAAGATCAATAAATAACGGTTTAAACTTGACGTAAATATGACCTTTAAAAAGTTTTAAGGAAATTTTCAAAAATTGAGCAAAAATTTCAAAAAAACTGTTGCTTTTGGCACACGATTAGCGGATAAACTACACCAAACTATGTCATTATTCAAATTTTCAGAATTTTCAGAAAAAAACTGGAAAAACTAATTTTTTTAATTAAAAAAAAGAATTTTCTAATAAAATTATACATTTTGCTAAAGTAAGATACAGCACCAAGCAGCGAAAGTAACATTCCCAAAAAAAAAAATCAAAATTTCTTGAAACTGTAATTTTTTTGAATTTCGACATTTTTTTTTACATTTTCGAAATTGAATGTTATTTAAATTAATTTTTTTAATCAATTAAAAAACATAAATTTTGAAAACGTATATTTTTTCGATGTGCAACCATCAAAAAATATAGAAATTTAAAATTTTTCAAAAATCTGAAAATTTCAGTTTTTTCAAAAATATCGTTAATTAAAACAACATTATTGACGCAGCAAATTGTAGAAATTAAAAACAACGTCGGTTCCTTTCTTGAACTGCTATTGGAGCCAAATTTTTCGTAAATTAGAAAAATTCTTGTGAAACTGTAATTTTTAAAATTTCAACATTTTATTTAGATTTTCAAAATTGAATTTTTTACAAATTCAACATTTTTCAAAAATGGATCGAAAAAAATGGAAAAAAAAGCTCTGAAAAAGTACATTTTTATGTACAACCATCCAAGCTTAAATTTTTCAAAAATCTGTAAATTTCAGCTTTTTTAAATATCATTGATTTTAAAAACAATATTCTTGACGCAGCAAATTTTAATATTTAAAAAAACTTCAGTTAAATACATGGTTTCCTTAAATTACAAATCAATTAAGCTGGATTAAACTATCGAAACCAAATTTTTCGTAAATTAGAAAAATACTTGAAACTGTAATTTTTTTCCGAAAAAAATACGATTTCAAAATTTTTTCAAAATTGTCAAGAAACATTAAAAATAAACAACGGCCGAAAAATGAAGCTTTTGTGAAACAGGAAATTCTCGAATTTTCATATTGTTTGAAAATGAAAGACATTTTTTGAACTAGTAAATAAGGGTTAAAACTGAAAGAAGAAGCGATGCAAAAATGAGGTAAAATTATGAAATAGTATTTTTTTTTTGGATTTTAAAACTATTAATCAATAAAAAAACGTAAAAATCAAATTTTTTTTTGAAATTCCGTAATCAAATTGAAATTTAATTTTTCTAAAACATTTGAAACCGTGATGTTTTTTGAAATAAAATATTTTTTCACAATTTTGGTAAAATTATTTTTTAAAAATGAAAACTAAATAAAAATCGAAAATTTGGATTATTACGTTAAAACAGCACAAAGCAGCATCAAAACCAAAAATTGCAAATATTCAACATTTTTTAGAAACCGTCATTTTTTGAAAAAACAAAACTCGAAAATTCTTAATTTTTCCAGATTGAAAAAATCTTTAACAACACCAATGGATTAATGTCTTAAATTAAAAAATAAATCTATAGAAAAAATTTAAAAAAAAAGCTCTGAAAAAGTACATTTTCATGTGCAACCATCAAAACTTAAATTTTTCAAAAATCTGTAAATTTCAGCTTTTTTAAATATCATTGATTTTAAAAACAATATTCTTGACGCAGCAATTTTTCATATTAAACATCGGTTAAATTCATGTTTTTCTTAAATTACAAATCAATTAAGCTGGATAAAACTATCGAAACCAAATTTTTCGTAAATTAGAAAAATACTTGAAACTGTAATTTTTTTCCGAAAAAAATACGATTTCAAAATTTTTTCAAAATTGTCAAGAAACATTAAAAATAAACAACGGCCGAAAAATGAAGCTTTTGTGAAACAGTAAATTCGAGAATTTTCATATTGTTTGAAAATGAAATAATTTTTTGAACTTTTTTTCACAATTTTGGAAAAATTATTTTTAAAAAAATGAAAACTAAATAAAAATCACCATCAAAACCAAAAAAATGCAAATATTCAAAAAATTTTAGAAACCGTGATTTTTTGAAAAACAAAACTCGAAAATTCGTAATTTTCCAGATTGAAAAGAACTTTAACAACGCCAATGGATCAAAGCTAAAATTTAAAAAATAAATCTATAGAAAAAATGAAAAAAACATCAAAAAATTTGTATGTGCAAAATTTTTCAAAAATCTGTAAATTTCAGCTTGTTTTAAAACATCATTGATTTTAAAAACAACATTATTGACGCAGCAAATTTTCATATTAAACAAACATCGGTTAAATTCATGTTTTCCTTAAATTACAAGTTAAACTATCGAAACTAAATTTTTCGTAAATTAGAAAAAAACTTGAAACTGTAATTTTTTTCCGAAAAAAACACGATTTCAAAATTTTTTACAAAATTGTCACGAAACATTAAGAATAAAGAACGGTCGAAAAGGGTAGCTTTTGTGAAACAGGAAATTCTCGAATTTTCATATTGTTTGAAAATGAAAGACATTTTTTGAAATACAGTAAAGTGGTGGTCCGATCTGAATCCTATTAAATTAGGGTGAAAACTGAAAAAAATGAGGTAAAATTATGAAACAGTAAATTTTCTTGAATTTTATAATCAACTCTATGATAATCAATAAAATAACGTAAACATCAATTTTTTTGATATTATATAAAAACATTTATTTTTAACGCTCTTGACAACCGTCCAAGAAAACTTCACTAAAACCAACATTTCTCTGAAACCGTGATTTTTTTTTAAATAAAATTTTTTTTTCACAATTTTGGAAAAATTATAAAAAAAATATGAAAACTAAATAAAAATCGAAAATTTAGATTATTACGAAGAGTAAGTTTAACTGCAAACCACCATTAAGACCAAAAAAATTTAAATATTCAAAATTTTTCTCTGAAACCGTGATTTTTTAACAATCTTGGAAAAATTATACAAAAATATGAAAACTAAATAAAAATCGAAAATCTGGATTATCAATAAGAGCGAGTTGAATACCGTTAAAACCAAAAAAATGTAAATATTCAAAAACTTCTTGAAACCGTCTCTTTACTCGAAAATTCCGAATTTTTCCAGATTGAATAAATCTTTAACAACACCAACGGATTTCTGGATTAGAAATTCTAAAAAACGAATTAGTCCATTTTTTTCGTTTTTTTTTAAATATATACTACAACTGCCTATTAAATCTATTAACCTATTAAGTTTATCCAACCCCGATTTTATTAAAAAATATAGTATTCAAAAAATTTTGAAACCGAAAATTTTAAATTTCTCCCAAAAAAAAATGCCAACTTTCCAACCAACCTGTTTTCTCTTCCGACTCGTCTGTGCACTTCTCTTATTCCGTATCTTCCTTCGAATCCTCTTCAAATCCCTTTCTTCCGCTTTTGTCAATGGATAGAACTCTGGAAGCACAATTCCTTCCTTCTTACACAATCTCTTCTCCTCTTCCGTCAGTGTCAATTGTGGATATTTTCTGCGTTCACCACCTGAAATTATTGATTTTCAACAGGTTACGATAGTTTTCCATTTCTGTGTGCATACACCATTACGACAACTTGCACAGAAATCATCGATAATTATGCTAAAAGCCCAAAAACGTTAAAAAACCCCTTACCAGCCGATTTCAAATATGTCCCATTCCCAGTCGCTGATCCTTGAGCGGCTGGTGTGTAGGTTGTCGGCGCATTCAGCGAAATATGTGCCGGGTTGAGTCCTCGATTTGGTGCCGGTTCTAGAAATTCAAGAAAAATGCAATTATCCTCCCCAATCTTGACTCCAATCTAGTCCTTTTTCAAAATTTTCAGTTCTTCCAAACCCCCCCCCCCCCCCTATTATTTGCCTCCATTTCTGTGCACCACAACAATACGCAAAAAAAGGTCACTTTGCGTGAATTTGAGCCATATTCACTGTTTGTTCACCTTTCATTCCTCCCTCAATACCGTTCCAATGTACACAAAACATTCCCCCCCACCACCACCAAAAACTGACAGACAGTTTCGGACATTAAAGAACTTCTCAAAACGCTTGTTCCCGTTTCCAAAAAAAATTCGCAAATTTGTTGATTTCCAATCATGATTAAAACAAATTTGTTCTCGGAGCGAACCTGACCCTGGCCGACATTTTTTCACACATGTTTTTCTAAATCATTTTTTCGGTGTGTGTCTATTTGTGTGTTAGTTATCTCGTCAAGGACGTTTTATATAAAACAGAATAGAACATGGCACAACCTTGTACCGGATGACCGATACATACAAAATGATTGGAGAAGAAGATATAATAAATTAAAAAATTTGGAGATTTTGACGAAATTTTTGGAATTTTGAATATTTTCAGACAGTTAGTACCAAAAAGAGCATTCAATTTCGAAATAGTGTTTTTTTCTTGAAACAGCTTTAAAAAAATGTTACTTTGAATTTTGATGCAATGATTTTTAATGAATATTTTCATTTTGAACAAAAAAATCAAAAAATACCGAAAAATTGCAATTTTTGGGTATTTTTTGAAACTGTAGTTTTCTTTTCAAGACCCAAACTATTAAATGCGTGTGCCTTTGAAAAATTCTATGGAAAAAAATGTGTTTTGTATCTATGATTGTGGAAATTTTACCAAAAAAAAATCAGTAGAGAGTCACAATGACCTGTAGAGGCCCAAAATATCTGATTTAGGCCCAAAAAGACTGTCTGGGGCGGAAAAAATAACATTTTTCTCATTTTTTTAGCCCTAAATCGGTTTTTGTTTTGGGTTATTTCGGGTTTCGGTCCATCTCTGCGGAAAACGATCAGGTATGAGCCTTAATTTACCCAGGAGGTCTGAAAAGCCCGAAATAACTCAAAAAAAGCCGATTTAGGACGAAAAATTGAAAAAATGAGCAAAAAACTATTTTTTCCGCCCCAGACAGTCTTTTTTTTTAGATATGTTGGGCCTCTACGAGTCATTTGGACCCTCTACTGATTTTTTGATAAAAATTTCCACAATGATAGACACAAAAACAATTTTTTCCATAAAATAGTTTAAAGGGACACATATTTAATCGTTTGGGTCTTGAAAAGAAAACTACAGTTCAAAAAATACCGAAAAATTGCAATTTCTCGGTATTTTTTGAATTTTTTTAAAAACTGAATAGGTCCACAAGATTTAAAAAAAAAACTCATATAAATTAATTCTGCAATTTCGAGTTATTTTCAATTTTTTTCTCAAATTTCAAGATCAAATAAAACAAAAATATCGATTTTTCAAAACCTTATTGGAAAATATGCAATTTTTGAAACGGTAAAAAAATTTTTCAATTTTTTCACAAAAGTCCACGAAAACTAAGATATTTTCAGACACATTCTACATTTTTTAAGGAAAAATATTAATCTGGAGAAGTTCATACCTACTATCAGCTTTCGTGAAATGATCGCAAAATTTTAAAAATATTTTGAAACAGTAAAAAAATTGAGAATTCCTATAATATTAATTTTTTTTTAAATATTTCATTAGCTATGTAATCTTCACAAAAACGAAAAACAATTATTTTGAAGCTTTTAAAAAAATTTGTGAAACGGAAAATTTCGAAAAAAAAAAACTCGGACCTAATAATTCCAAAACTCCAAAAAAAAAATTCCGTTTCAACCTTTTTTCTCAACTTTTCGACTTTTTCACAAAATGTTCCTTTCCTACAGGCTAATAGCAAAGCAAACGCACGAAAATTTGAATTTAAGAAAAAATGCCTTTAAACTCACTAAATCTAACAACATTCGACACTGTCGTCTGCCCATTTCCAACCGATGATGCTGCAGTCGTTCCATAGTTCGTGTGCATTTTTCCCTTCTGTGTTTTTACATTCGACCCCATCGTTGATTGATTCACATATTGCGGTGGTTTGTGCTCAATTTGGCTCGGAATCAGTGGACCGCTCTGCAAAAAAATGTGGTTTTCTGATTTTTTGATTAAAAAAAAAACATTTTAAATTTCGAATAATTTTTAGACAATGACGATAGAAACAATATACTATTGTTGCTAAACATTTCAAAATATTCTGAAACCGTAATTTTTTTGTCAAACTACACTTTTTTCCAAAATAAAATGTTCAATTTATGTTTTTCATTAAACCCATCATTAATAAATAGAATAATCGTTAAACCTTTTTTCAATTTTTTGACACAGTGATGATTTTCCGGAAAATAGAAGCATTAGTTAGAAATAGAGTCACGACTAATGCTTACAAAATGTTTTTTTGAAATCTTGAAACGGTAATTAAAAAAAAAATGTTTTGTTACTTTTTCTGGCTGCTCAACCTCACAGCCGCTCCGCACGCACGCGACGCGGCTGCTGACACTCCACACACGGGAAAATTTGAAAAATTCATTTTCCCAATATATTTCAGTGTTTTGAGTGGGAGGTCACCGCGTTGCGTGCGTGCGGAGCGGCTGTGAGGTTGAGCAGCCTTCCGAACGCAATGATCAAGAATAACTGAGTTGACAATATAAAAATACTCAATTCTAACCCCGAAAAATGCAAATTTTACCGTCATTTTCACCATAATCTGATTTTATAAACGAAAATGGTTATTTTCCCCAAATTTCTAACAAAAATTATTAATTTTCATTAAATTATTAAAAAATCGAATAATTCAAGCAACTGAAGCTCTTATGAAATTTTAAGAAATAAATGAAAATTTTGAAACGGGGATTTTTTTTTCTGAAAAACTACTCACTCCTTCAACAGAAAATCAGCAATGACAAAAATTTCTGATTTGAAAAATATTTTAAAATTTCAGCTGAACTTTCTAGTTAAAAAAAATAGCTATGAGCATTTTTTTTAAACTTCTCAAAATCGTTCAATTTGTGGTTTCGATCAAAAGATGTGAAATGTTAGATTTACTCGAACATTTTGTGAAACGGTAATTTTTTTCAAAATTCATCAAAACTTCAAAAAATTCAAAAATTTTCGAAAACACTGGAAAATACTCGATTGTTTAAAGGACATCGATATTACCAATTGAAAACTGAACATGTTGAAAAAATTAGAAATTTCAAAAATTGAACATTTGTCGAACATCCCTAAACTCTTGACCAACGTCACTGCGTAGTCTCGTAGTGCATGTTTTAGAATGAAATTCAAAACATTCAATTCATCATAGCGTCATTGCGTATCATCGTAAATATCAAGAATGATTTGTTTTTTAAAGTTTGATAAACTTTTATTTGTAAAAACCTTCAAAATTTCAATTTTTCCAAAAATCCCTAAACTCTTGACCAACGTCACTGCGTAGTCTCGTAGTGCATGTTTTAGAATAAAATTCGAAATATTCAATTCATCATAGCGTCATTGCGTAGCATCGTAAATATCAAGAATGATTTTTATAAACTTTTATTTGTAAAAACCTTACATTGACTCGAAAAATTTTGTGAAACGGTAGTTTTTTCCAAAATTCTTCAAAACTTCAGAAAACAATTGAAATTTCCGAAAATATTGGAAAATTCGGTATATTTTATGAATTACTCGAATGCTTTAAAGACATCGATATTACCAACTGAACATGTTGAAAACATTTTAATACATTTTTTAAAAATTAGAAATTTCAAAAATTGAACATTTGTCGAACATCCCTAAACTCTTGACCAACGTCACTGCGTAGTCTCGTAGTGCATGTTTTAGAATGAAATTCAAAACATTCAATTCATCATAGCGTCATTGCGTATCATCGTAAATATCAAGAATGATTTGTTTTTTAAAGTTTGATAAACTTTTATTTGTAAAAACCTTCAAAATTTCAATTTTTCCAAAAATCCCTAAACTCTTGACCAACGTCACTGCGTAGTCTCGTAGTGCATGTTTTAGAATAAAATTCGAAATATTCAATTCATCATAGCGTCATTGCGTAGCATCGTAAATATCAAGAATGATTTTTATAAACTTTTATTTGTAAAAACCTTACATTGACTCGAAAAATTTTGTGAAACGGTAGTTTTTTCCAAAATTCTTCAAAACTTCAGAAAACAATTGAAATTTCCGAAAATATTGGAAAATTCGGTATATTTTATGAATTACTCGAATGCTTTAAAGACATCGATATTACCAACTGAACATGTTGAAAACATTTTAATACATTTTTTAAAAATTAGAAATTTCAAAAATTGAACATTTGTCGAACATCCCTAAACTCTTGACCAACGTCACTGCGTAGTCTCGTAATGCATGTTTTAGAATAAAATTCAAAACATTCAATTCATCATTGCGTCATTGCGTAGCATCGTAAAATATCAAGAATGAGTTTTTTAAAAAGTTTTATAAACTTTTATTTGTAAAAACCTTCAAAATTTCAATTTTTCCAAAATTCGCTAGATTCTTGCCCAACGTCACTGCGTAGTCTCGTAGTGCATGTTTCAGAAAAAATTAAATTCATCATAGCGTCATTGCGTAGCATCGTAAAATATCAATAATGCTTTTTTTTTTAAGTTTTATAAACTTTCATTTGTAAAAACCTTACATTGACTCGAAAAATTTTGTGAAGCGGTAATTTTTTCCAAAATTCTTCAAAACTTCAGAAAACAATTGAAATTTCCGAAAATATTGGAAAATTCGGTATATTTTATGAATTACTCGATTGTAAATGGAATAGCATATTGAACATATTGAAAAAATGTAAATAGATTTTTGAAACCGTATTTTTTTTAAAAATTTTAAAGAATATCGTCCCCCAATGCCTAAATATTCTATTTTTCATTATTATCTCCCCAAAAATGTCTTTTTCAAGCCCCTAAAATCTCTAAAATCCTCTCTGTAATTCAATCCCCCCTTCCAATTTGTGCTTCTGCACTTAGGCGGAGCCAAATCGAAATATATTGTCTCTCAGACATTGTGACGACGAATAATGTTCCTGCTCATTTCTATTTCTAGTGTAACACACAAGAAATAGAAATGCATTCATTTCTTTTCATTTTTTTTTCGAGGGGCGAAAAAAAAAGAAAAAGAAAAATGCTACGAGAAAAAAGTGATCATCGGGGTCAATAAGAAAGATGCGACACATGGTCACCAAATGTTGCGAAAAATGAGATATTTGGGAGGGGGTGCAAAAAAACACTAGAAATTTGCACTTTTCTAGACAACAGAAATGTGAGCTATAAAAATATAAAATTTTGGAATGGTTATTTGTTAGCTACGGCAAACAGCATCATTTCCAAACATTTCGCAAAAAAAACCAAAATTTTATGAAACAGTGATTTTTTTCCTCGAAATTTTAATAATTTTTTAAAACTTTTTAGAAAATTAATGTTAGAAAAGGTTTTTCACATGAATTTTGATTTTTATAAAAGGTTTAGAATTCCCAACTTCCTCCAAATTTTTATTAAAAATCAAAAATAGGAAAAAATTCTGAAAATCCCATTTCAAACCTTCGATTTTTAAAGAAATCAAATATTTTTGTAAAAATGTTATTGTCATCTCAAATATTCTCGATCATTGCGTTTTGCGGGCTGCTCAACTTCACAGCCGCTCCGCACGCACGCAACGCGGCTGCCGACATTCAACAAACTGGAAAATTAGGGGGAAAATGTTGCAAATCAAATATTTTTGTAAAATTTTTATTGTCATCTCAAATATTCTCGATCATTGCGTTTTGCGGGCTGCTCAACTTCACCGACGCTCCGCAAGCACGCGACGCGGCTGCCGAAACTCAAAAAACTGGAAAATTAGCGGAAAAATGTTTGAAATCAAATATTTTTGTAAAAATTTTATTTTCAACTCAAATATTCTCGATCATTGCGTTTTGCGGGCTTCTCAACCTCGCTGACGCTCCGCACGCACGCGACGCGGCTGCCGACACTCAAAAAACCGGAAAATTGGCGGGAAAATGCTGCTAATCAAATATTTTTGTAAAAATTTTATTTTCAACTCAAATATTCTTGTTCATTGCGTTTTGAGGACTGATCAACTTCACCGACGCTCCGCACGCACGCGACGCGTCAGCCGACACTCAAAAAACTGTAAAATTCGCGGGAAAATGCTGATAAGCAAATATTTTTGTAAAAATTTTCAAGAAAATGAAAATTCTATGAAACAGTGATTTAAAAATACCTAAATTTTAAAGTTCTGCTCAGTTTCGCGTTCCAGAATTTTATAATTTCAAGAAAATTGGGTCAAAAATGCTTCTCATCAAAAATAGAATAACGAAATTTCCCAATTTTTCGCAAAAAAATCGGAATTTTTAGCAAATTTTGTCGAAAACCTAATTTTTTGTCGCTCAAATTTAGAATTTCTATAAATTTCAAATTTTAGCGTCTTGTTTAAAATAATTTCCAATCCTAAGTGCGACATATTTTCAAAAAAAATGTAGTTTCCTCAATTTTTCGGCAATTTATTGATTTTTTAATCAAATATACTGTTTCAAAAAATTTTTTGTTTCTCATCCATTCAAAGTATGTTGCCGACAAAATTCAAAACTTCTTGGAAACCTCTTTGAAAATTGGTCAATTCCAAAATTATTCCATTTTTTTAAAATTTATTCAATAAACCCCCTCCCTCACCCCTCTCATCCATCATTCGAACACATTCAACATCCCTCAACTAATAGACAAAAAATTTGGACAGAAAAATGTAAACATTTCCCATTTTTATTTATTTTTGGGCTCCCTTTCTCTACCACCCTATCCCTATCCATATGCCATTGACATTTTATACATCATCATCATCATCATTACTAAATACTTTTCAGAATATAAACAAACAAACTTTCAAAAAATGTCAAATATTATGAACTTTTTAAAAATATTGAAAAAAACAACTCACCCCTCCGAAAAACTGGCTATTATCATACGTCTCCTCTTCTTTCGGATCTTTGAAAATTTCCTCGCTTGCTAGACGCAGAATGTCCGTGTCGATAACGTCTGCAAAATCCTTTTTTCGTTATTGTGTAGTGTCGTAATGACTTTGAATAATTTCAAAAATTTTAAAATTCAAAAAAAAATTGGAAATTTGGAGAAATTTCAAAAATTGAACGTTTGTCTAAATTTTTGACCAACGTCACTGCGTAGTCTCGTAGTGCATGTTTTAGAAACAAAATTTAAAATATTCAATTCGCCATAGCGTCATTGCGTAGCATCGTAAATATCAAGAATGATTTTTATTTAAAAATTTGATAAACATTTATTTGTAAAAACCTTCAAAATCGCATTTTTCCAAAATTTCCAAAAAATCACTAAATTTCAATTCTCCGTCACTGCGTAGCTTCGTATCTCAATTTTTTTGCAATAACCAAAGGGTACAAAACAGGTACTTTCTTCTATAAATAAAGGACGAACGAATTAAAAAATGTGTCTGATATATTTTTTTCGAAAAACAAATTTTCAACGAGCGAGAAAAAACTGGATTTTTTCCAACGGGTTGTTTTAATGATCAATTTAAAAATTGAATGCATGCTTTTCTAAAAAATAATATTCAAAGGCTTCAATTTTGATAATATAATGGAATGCGTCATTCCGTAGTGTCGTACTGAAACATTTCAAAAATCCCTTTTTCAGCAAAAATATATTATTTTTCGTTTTTTTTAGGAAAAAAGGTGCATTCAATATTATTTTTTTTTAATTTAAAAATATTTGGATCGATAATAATATTTTTATTGTATTTTTCTTTTTAAAAAATGCTTCAGTACGAAGCTACGCGATGACACGTTTAATCGCACTTTATTTTAATGTTTTTGTAACAAAATTCTAACACTAACCTTCACCACTGGAAGAATGATAGCTCGACGGTGAGGTGCTCGCTTGGCTCAGTGCCACCGATCCGCTCGGCGATGATGGAGCGGCGTACGAAGCGGCGTATGAATGCTCTTGTTCCACGTCCATCGTGTCCAATTGTGTTACTAGTCCGTCGGCGAATTCTTCAAGGGATGCTGGAAACAAATTTTTGGATTTTTTTCCGGAGAAACATTTTCGCACCTTTTTTACAATGCTACGCAGTGACGAGGGTCGTTGTTTAGCAAAAATATTTTACAACAAAAATTGGAAAATTTTTTAACGCATTTTTGTAGAAAAAATATCGTATTTCAGGGAAAAAAATAACTACAGCATTTGAAAACCTATAGAAGATATTTTTTCTTTGAAATTTGAGGAAAAAATATTCTAATTTTTGTTGTAAGATATTTACGCTAAAAAACGGCCCTCGTCACTGCGTAGCATCGTAGTGACGGCGCAAAAGTGGTTTTAAATTTACAGGAAACGTTTTTAACTCCTTTTTTTCTCAAAAAACACTCACCCGCCGGATCAAACATCTTCTCAATATTCTCGATATTATCAAAATTCCCCCACATCGGATCCTCGGGACTCGATAACATGCCGAGCTCATCTTGTTCGTCGTTAAACACACCAACGCCGCCGCAAATTGTCAGATTCTCGTTTTGCATGAATTGCTCATTGTTGAAATAATCGTCAAAATCGTCCATCATTTATTGTTGTTGTTTGTTTGTTTGTTTTTTTCCAGCCAAACACGGAAATGCCGGCGTGCGGTACCCTTCTGGAAACAAGAAAAATTTGAAATATTTTATTTTTGGGGGAAAATTTAAAGAATTTTCTGAGACAAAGCGAAAAGAAAAATTGAAAATCATTAAAAACTTCAAGGTTTAAAAAAAACAAATGAAACCGTAAAATTATTCGGTTTTTTTGCATTTTTCAAAAATAATGTTGGAATTATTTCAAAAAATGCAAAAACCTCAGAAAAATACCAAAAGAAACAGTAATTTTGTAATTTTAAAGGGATGGCTCATTTCTTGGAATTTGAAAAGGAGAAACTTTTTTTTAAAAAACCGAATATTTTTGAAAAATTAAAAAAAAAAATATTTTTTTAGAAATTTTTAAAAAATACGAAAATGTAAAATTTATATATTTTCAGCTTTTTCGTGGATTTTCAGCATAACAGCTAGAAACAATAAAATCAATATAACAATTAAGGTAAAATTTAAAATTTGGAAAAAGAGAAAATTTTAAAAAAGCGTTAATTTTGGGAAAAAACCCGATTTTTTTTTAGAAATTTTAAAAATTGAAAGAATTTTTTTAAAAAATATGGCAAATGGGAAAATTAGGGAGTTTTCAAAATTTTCAGCTTTTTCGCGGAGTTTCAGCATAACAGCTAAAAACAATAAAATTAATATAACAATTAAGATTTTAAAAAAATAGCAATGGAGACATGAAACAGTAAATTTTCAGAAAATAAAATTTAGGTTTAAAAATCAATAAAAAATCAATACGGAATGAAATTAGAAGAAAAAAATAAGTTCACATGAATTTCAATAGTGAAAAGCAACAAGTATATTCAAATTTTCAAAAATTTTCAGCATTTTCAAGAAAAATTCATCAAAAATTGGATATTTTCTAAAAATTTAGCAAAAAACGGCACTAAATTTCATTTTTGAGATTTTTTTTCGGAATAAGTGGTATTTTCAGATTTGTAAACGAAGCCTAAGCCCCATCCCCCCAATTTTTGTAAAATTTAAAGTAATTTTCAGTATTTCTATGCAAAAAAATCTCAAAAAAGCCATTTTAAGACCAATTCCTCTAAAACTGAACCTCAAAAAACCACTATTTAAACAATATTTCACAATCTCTTATTTCCACTTCCACATATTTATGTCCACGTTGACCAAAAACTCTCTCTAACGCAACAACAACAAAAAGTATCCCCGTTGGCCATCTATGCTATTTCACCCGCTTTCACCATCACCATCTCCAAAATTCCAGCGCTATTTACTCAATTTTGTTCACTTCTCTGATGAGATAGAGGGGGGGGGGGGGGCGGGTAGAGAAAAGCGGTTAAAAGCAGCAAAAAATGAGGGAGGGGACAAAAAAATGTAAATAAGACGGAAAAAAATTGAAAACATAGCGCATGTTAGTTTGACTAATTTATTCAATATACATGTCGGGCGAAGAAGACGTCCAATTTATTCGACGAATAAAAAATAGGTTTAAAAATGTAAAATTTTAGATTCTTACAAGATTTTCAGCTCAAAATTACTAGAAACAAATCGATAAAGTTGTTTAGACGATTTTTCGAATTATAAAAGCTTTACAATAGTTATAAAATGTCAAAATTTGAAACAGTAAATTTTGAAAATTCTGAAAACTTAAAATAATTTCTTAAAATTTCAGAATTTGTTCATTTTCGACCACTTTTTGTGACCAAAAGTCATTTAAAAAATTTCAGACTTAAACTTTCAGTATTTTGGCGGGGCATTTCTTCTCAATGCTGAAAAATTAGAAACTTCCACATTTCCAAAAAATTTGAAACCGTAAAAAATGTTTAAAAAAACTGAAATTTGTGACTTTTTCCGATTTAAAATGCACCACTTTTTTTAAAATTTAAAACTCACGGTTTCTTTCAGGATACAAAAATAATTGTGAGTAATGTAGTTTATAAAAAAAATTTTTTGAAACTGTGATAAAAAGTTAGTATTTAAAAAATTAAAAATATAAAATCGAAGACGTTTTTTTTTGAAATATTTTTTTAAAAAATACCTAAAAATCCATAAAATCGATCAAATTTTGTGAATTATAACATTCTGACTCGAAAAATTCAGAAAATTCCGATGTTTGTCAGTTTTTAATGTCACGGTGCGCCAAAGTGAACCGACTATAACTAAGAAAATTCAGTACGACAATTAAAAATTGAACGTAGAAAAGCGGGCGTGCGATTTTTGCAATCGTGCGGCACGGTTACACAAAACGCTTTATATTCAGCATATTCAGGGACGCAATTTTGTAATTCGGAGTGAACAAAAAATTAGATTACGCCATACTTTGTGCATTTAAAGCAAAAACGTCATTTTTTCATGCGTTGCACGCGTTAAAATGTCATTTGTAAAAAATTTTAATTTTTGCGTGTGTGCAAAATGTCGTAACGTAACATCCCATGGTGAATATTGCCAGAATGTTAGAAATATATATTTACTGAATTTTGAAAAATTCTTGAAACAGCAAAAATAATTCCGAAAACAAAAAAAATGCGACTTTTCTAAATATAAGCTTCATTTTCTGGTGTGAAACTAGAAAAAAACCAAAAATTCTGAATATTGAATAAAAAATATGAGTTTTCAAAGTCAATAAAATTTGAAAAAAAATGAACAAATAAAATGGGAATATTTCTGCGAACCAAAACCTCCAAACAACTAAATAGGTTAAATATATATGGATACCTAAGAGTTCATGAAACAGTATTTTTTTCCAACTAATCCTCTTCCAAAAAAGTAATTCCAATTCTCGCCTAAAGAATCGGACAAAAAACCACTAGAGAACATCTCTTATGTTCTTCTCCGTCTTCTTCTGAATCACCCCGAAAATAACACATTTCTAAATGAAAATAGGGTGAAAATCCGGTTATTGTTCATCACGAATATAGCGAATAGGAACGTACAAGATGGGGGGATGCTGGCTGGTTGGTTTTTTCATCGAAACGGATTTAGGTTAGGATTCTTAAAAGATAATAATGAACACGAAAAATAGAAGCGTCGGAGAAAACTGGAAATTAGAGTAGATCTGGAAAATTGGTGCGAAAAAAGGTGAAAAAGAAGTTTTTGGGAAAAAATTAGGATTACTGTAGTTTTAAAGGGAGATGTGTTAAATTGAAAAAATTTTAGCACTTATTTTTGAAAATTTGAAGTCTATAATTAAAAAATACGTTTTTTTTTAAATTTTCATAAATCTCAAAGAAAATTCCGTAAAAATTTAGAATAATGAAAAATTCAAGAAAATTTCGAATTTACACGAAGAAAATAAAATGTCCCAAAGAAAAAGAAGAGGATTACTGTAGTTATTTAAAGGGAGGTGGACTTTTAAAAAAATATGCAATAAAATTCCAGATTAAAAAAAAATGCTGAAAACCTAATTTTTCACAATTTTTTATTCGAAAGCTGTAAATTTTAAAACTTTAAGGATAATTTAGAAAATATCTCGAATTTTCATAAAAAACTGAAATTCAGTAAAAATCACGATTAAAATGAGGTCTCGACGCGAAAAATGTAAACTACTGTAGATCCAGACCACATTGCACTTTTACAACCATGTTTCAGACCCGCAGAACTTTAAATTTTCATCCAACAACCCTCATTGTTATCAATTTTTTCTAAAACCTCAAAACACCCTTATTTTGACCCTTTTATCAGCAAATTTCACCCCTGTTTTTTAGTCAAAAAACCCTATGAAAATAAATTTGAAAAAACCAAAACGAAAAAACCAAAGACCGCCCAACTCCATCTATAATTTCGATAGTGAGATGGTTCTGGCTTCTACTTTCTTCTCAAACTCTATGAGTACAAAATTTGATAATTTTCCGCCTTCCTAGCAAAACGCTAATTTCAATACAAAACTGATAACGATTTGACTTGGAGACTCTTTCTCTCTCAAACCGTCCCTCAACTCAAAATAAAATAAAATAAAAAGTACGTCACCGAAACAATTCAATGATACGACGAACCGAATATATTTAAATTTTGAATAAAAACGGGGAAAAAAAGGACATAACAGGTGTAAAAACATTATATAAAAAGCGCTACACATATTAAATGTGGTATTTATATAAGTGATGGTGATCAACATTTTGTACGCATTTTGTATAGTATTAAATAATGACAGGTGGAAACAAAAAAAAAACGTAAAAACGAGAATTCGCAAAAAAAAGCGTAGGATTCCAGATGATTATAATACGAATTATTGACGGTGATGATCGAGAGCACAATATGTTAAAAGGTGTACAATATATTTAAAATTGTAAATTGACAAATACATTGAATAACGAATCTTAATTGATTTATTTGTGAAATTTGAAACAGTAATTTCAATGAAAATGGGGGGGGGGGCTAATGAGAGCACCGAAATGAGTTTCAGATGAACAAGAATATGATTTTTCTACCAATTTATAGCAAAAAAAAAATCAAGTAAAAAACAATTTTGAAGTCGAAAAAATAAGAAAAACCGATCAAAACTTGAAAAATCGAATATCTAGGCCATTTTTGCGGTTTTTTTCCTAATCTGGATTTTCCTAATAAAATTACCTTATGAAAAAAAACGAAAAATTCTAAAGATCTGGATTTCCAGGCATTTTCCATATATGGCCTAGAAACCCAAATTGCATTTCTTCGGCCATATTCGATTTTTTAAATTTTCTATCGGTTTTTCTTATTTTTTCGACTTAAAAAATTTTATTTCACTATAAATTGGTAGATAATATTTTTATTCGTCTGGAATTCGCTTCTGAGCTCTCGGAGCCCCATTAAAAAAACTTCAGTAATAATCAAAATTTTTCTCATTTTCAGATTTAAAAAAAAACCGCAAAATACTGAAAAAACTTCTAACTTAAAATCTTATATTTAAAAATTATATATTTGAAATTCCTGAACGCCTGATTTCATTTTGAGTTAGAATTTCGATATTGGAGCAATGAAGAATGGCAACAACATCGGTTTTTTTTAATTAGAAACGGTTAACTTTTTTTTAGAAAATTTTATTTAGATTTCCTTAAACTTCAAATAAAAATTTAGTTTTCAAAAATTCTCTACAAAACCGTCAATCTGAAGAAGAATCTCTGAAAATTCCCATCCGAAAAAAACTAAAAATGTCCTAAAAGTTTCCATAAACTTTTGACAAATTGTCCCGATAAGAATACCGGAAAACCCAATAAAAAAAACTGCCCCGATAAAATATTGGAGGAAAATGTTTGTGAATTTCACACAATTTTTTTTTGCAATTTCCGAATTTTCTAGAATACAAAAAATAAAGTGCTAAGACTTCTGAAACCCTTGTAAACAACGAAAATCTAAAAAAAAAGACATTTTCTGAATTTAGAAGCCAGAAGTCTTAGTTCTCTAAAAGAGCCGAATACCGTATACATAAAAAAAGTGAAAGGTTTTGAAATTCTAGATTTCAGTCTCTAACAGTTTCAAAATTTTGAAAAATCCGGTTTTCTAAAAAAAAAAGCTTCTAGAATTCAGATAAAAATCAAAAAAGTCCAGAAATTCTCAAAATTTCAAGTTTCAGAACCCTAAAACTCCTAGAAACCCCAAAAATGGCAGAATTTCCGGGCAAACTGCCTCAAATCAAAAAGAACATAAAATCCCCCAGAATCCCATAACCAAAATTGGTCAAAACGTCCACCAACAACAACAATAAAAAAAGAAAAGAGATCCAAAACTAGTAAAGGTCACATCCTCTCAATGACGCAAGACAAATACAGTAAAGATATGCAAAAACTCCTTTTCAAGGCCGGGATCAGATCATCACCAAAAATAATGGAACAATAATCAAAAGGGTCCCGAATCTATAATAATAATAAAAGCGGTAATAAACCAAAACGAAATTCCGAAAAACCCCAAAAAGAAAATGCAAACAGTATTAAATCGTTTGTTCACCCCCTTCTCTCAATTCACATCTCCCCCGTTTCGGAAAACGATGGAAAAAAGAACACGATCGAGAAAATGCATTGCAGAATGACACGACGAAGACCCAGACCCTAGTCAAAACCGGAGGGCCCTCGCAGTGCACAAGAACGCCGAGAGACGCAGACATCCCGTCATAAAACATGCGAGAGAGTGAGATAATTGCGGAGGGTGTTGCAAAGGAAGGAGGGGCGGAGTGTTTTGTTATATATTTCTTCTGCGAGGGGGGGGGGGGATCGGACGGAGGTGGACCGAAAAGAGTAGAAAAAACCAGCGAACGAAAGGATATACAAGTTTGCATAGTGGACGGGACGACGACGATTGAATGAATGAAGGACGCCTTTGATTTTTTGAGTGGAAGAGGGGGGGGGGGGGGGCGTCGGGCATTATTAGGGTCGGTTGAGAACGAACTTAAGGATTCCGATCCTCAAGTTGATGAAAAGAAAAGAAGAAGAGGAAGTGTTCCAGAAATTCGAGAAGGAAGCTGATATTTCGATCTTATTCGTGACCCCATTTCTCAGATTTCAAATGACTTTCAAGATTTTAAGTCTCTGAGATTTTTAAAGATTTTTGAAGCTCTGAGGGAACTTCCTCTATTAGAGAGTCTTAAAATAGAGTCAGCTAATTTCAGATTTTGAGGTGCCGAGGAAAAAATCTTCAATGATAACCTTAAATTTCAAACGTTATAACTCTCTTTGTTCAAAACGCCGTTAGTGTGACCCTTGTCTTTAAGCCCCCAAAAAATTAAAAATTAATTAAATAATTTTTGGTTGTCTCAAGCATCCGTTTTTCAGGGCTCACAGAACTCTGGGAGTTCATTAAAATCTAACTTTGAAATACTATAACTCGGCTCAACGGTTGTAAAGATGAATAAAAATTCGAGAAAGTTATAGTGTGATTGTTCTCAGCTCATCTCATAGGTCCGAAAGTGATCAAAACATGCACATTCACCTTAAAGGAGGGCATTACAGAGAATATAAATGACGTTAAATCTATGAAACATGACATATATTCATGTTATAATTGGGTTTCAATTTTTTTTTTAAATTCACGGGAGAAAAAAAATTGAAAAAAACGAGATACCTGCAAAAAGGTTTCCACCGCGGAACAGTTTTGGTTTCTAGTCTGCGATAGTTTGGGTTCCTAGGCCACTTATTGAATTTGTGAATTTTTATTCATTTCTTGGCGTTTTTGCATTTAAAATGTAAAATGTAACGTGTTTATATCGGTTTCTCATTTTAAATGCACAAATAAAAATGCACAAATTTAATAGGTGACCTAGGAACCCAAACAATCGCGGACTAGAAGCCCAACTCTTCCGCGGTGCAAACTTTTTTGTTGATAGCTCGTTTTTTCCGTTGTTTTTTCATCCGCTAATTATTAAAATATTTTGAGACCCGTTTATAACATAAGTATGTCATTTTTCGGAGATTTTATGTCATTTACATTCTCTGTAAAGTCCTCCTTTAATTGTCAGCAGGGGAAATAGTTCAGTGATTTTAACTGTAAGATATTAATTAACATTAAATATCCTTACTGATTGTTCATAATCGTTCATTAATTATAATATTTTTGAAACAGAACATTTTTTCGAAAAAAAATTCTTTTTAGTAAAAAAAACGTTTTTTAATTGAAAATCAAGTTTTTTCTGAAAATTCCTAAAAGAATTTTAAAAAAAACTAAAATAACCTGAAAAATAGATATCATAACGATACGTCCCCTAATTTTAAGAACAAAAACTGCCTGGTGCCTAGTCTGGAATTCTACAGGCTCTATTCTTAATTTTCAACCAACTACAATTTTCAGGAATAATAAAAACTATTATATTTTCCAAAAAAGTAATGATTTACAACTACAGTACCACTACCAAACAAAAAACCAATTAACTACTTGACAACACCATAAAACTGTAATAAATCTTCTTAAAAAATGACCTCTGGGAAACGCAACGAGCAAACGACAAAATACATCCAAAACCCGAAAAAAATGGGCATTGGGATAAGATAACCATCTTGGAATCGAAGAACGAATAAATATACATCATCATCATTAATATTATCTCCTTATTTAGGCAATGGGTTGAAAGGAAAAAAGAAGAAGAAGAGGAAGCTAAACGCGGAACTACATCGGAACGATATTTGCGCGAAAATTCATTAAGGATATGGAGAGGAAGAAATTGAAGCTTTACACCCATATTTATCGGAGATAAATAGAAGATTCTAGAAGATCTCAAAATTCTTGGGGAAGATATTTTCCTTGTTTACAATGGAAATCATCAACAATTCAATTTGTGAAATGTTTCCAACAAATTTTGAATTTATGAAAATTATCTGGCTGTGATGATTTGAATGATTTGAAAGTTTTGTTTAACACAAATTATAATATACGATATATTTTATTTGAATTTTAAATAACAAATAAAATATCGTAAATTATAATTTATTTTAAACAAAACTTTCAAATCATTAAAAAAACAGAGCCAGGTAATTTTCAAAATTTTCAAACAGCTGAAATTTCAAAGAAGGATTATACTATTGTCAAGACAAAAATTTCTGGCCGCTCGTTTTGCGGAGTGTCGTTGGGAATTTCCTCGCAACGCGCTCAAATTCAAATTTCTCAGTTGGTCTTGCGCGTTGCGAGGAAGTTCTCTACGATGCTACGCAAAACGAGCGGCCAGGAATTTTCATCTTGACAATACTAAGAATTGTTTCTTTTTAACGATATAAATTTGAAAATCTCTTTTAAAAAATCTACATTTATAAAAGTCAGGATTTCTAGTAACATTTCTGAAATAAAATGTTACTTTTTTTTTCTGAAATTTATAAGAAGCCGTACCATTTTTGTCAATTATAAACTGATTTTTTTTACCATTTAGAGAATTTTTAAAATTCTTTAAAATGCTTCTAAAAATTCTTTAAAGGAGGACTACACGCAGGTTATAAATGTTGCTTAATCGATCTGAAATTAAATTTTATACACCTAAAATTTACAAAAAAGGGAGAAGGGCATCCGGAATCGAACTTTGGTCTCAAAAACGTAAGTTTCCACCAAACTGGCAGCCAAGTTCGATTCCGGGTTCCATTTTCCACTTCTTTGTAAATTTTAGGTATATACAATTGAATTTTAGTTGTTTTAGCAACATTTATAACCTGCGTATAGTCCTCCTTTAAAGAATTTTTAGAACATTTTAAAATTCTCTAAATGGTATAAAAATCCGTTTTTAATTATCAAAAAAGGTACGGCTTGCCATAAATTTCAGAAAATAAATGTAAAATGTTATTTCAGAAAATTTTTCTAGAATTCCTGAATTTTTTTAAAATGTAGAATTTTTAATACAAATTTTCAAATCTATTTTAATTAAAAAGTAACAATTTTTAGTAGTTTATGTCTAAAAACCCTTGAAAAGTATAGAAAACCCCTTAAAGACAGCTTATCAGCTAACATGGTCCAAATTCAAGGCGAAAAATAAAAAATTCGAATGGGGACAAAGCTCTAATTTTTAAAATTGAAATCAGGCAGTTTCAAATTAACTGACACACTGTCTTTAATGCGACTATGCTTGAGAGAAACGTAAAATACTGGAAAAAGGGTGTTTTTACGTTTTTTTTGAACCGGTAATTTTTTTCAGTTTCTTGAAATTCTTTTTTGGAAAATTTAACTTTTTTAAACATTTTCTCTAATTTCTGAAATACATTGCTAATTCTATGTATTGATCATTAAAGATTGAGAAGCTTCAAAAATAAAATAAAAATGCAAAGAGAACCCGAAAACATAATATTCAAAAATTGTGTGAAATTCTCAAAAATTAATTTTTTTTTCAACTTTTCAAAACTTTGCGAAAACCGCCTAAACTTTCATAAAAACATGTTATGGAGTTTTCGTCAAAAAAATAAAAAAATAAAAAATCCACATAAAATTTTTCGCAAAACGAGGACCACCCAGTCTCGAGGTCACCGAATCTAGGTCAAATTTAAACCTTTTCAGAATTTCGAAAAAATTTTCAATTCCTCAATTCTTGGGCTTAAATCTACTAATTTTCAATAGTTTTCACACAATAAATCATCTTTCCGAAAAAAAACCGTCACCACCGGATTACGGTACATTTACCGCATAAAGACACCGACAACAGAATCGCCACAATCTATGACGCAATCAATTTCGCGACAATTATAAGAAGGCCAAAAAAATAGAAAGGAACGGATAATGGGACACAATCTCTGACGGAATTGAGAACTGTCAAAAATCACGAAAAATATAAGATCTCATCGTCAGATATGATGAGAAAGCGGCATTGAGGACGCCATCAAAAACCCCCGAATGTTTAGAGCAAGCTAATTCAGTGGAAAATGATAGTTTTAACATTCTGAAACCCTTAATAATTGTAAATTTTTAGAAAAATTATTTTCCATGATCAACACCTTCACTATCTTTTAAGTTTGTTATTAAATATCTTTCAACTAATTAATGAAGATTCATAGAAAAAATTATCTTAAAAATTTTGAAACCGTATTTTCTTTTGATAAGATTCCAAAACCGCTCATTTTCTCAAATTAAACACTTTTAAGCATAGAAAATATTTTGCACGATATGTAAAAATGTACAAACACTTTCGCCCCTCGAAGTTGCGGCACTGTGTTTGTAGGCGGAGTCTGAGTGCAATTAGCGCACAGTTTTGCGTCATTTTCTTGATTTTCACCCAAAAAACCGATTTTCTTCTGGTTTTCCATAGAAACCATAATTTTCAAGTTTGATTTTATAATTAATACTTAAAATAAAGCAAAAAATACGGGAATACCATCAAAATTTGAAGAAAAAAGAACTGAACCCATTTAAAATCGGGAAAAATGGCATAAGTGCTCAAAAAGTCGATTTTCAAACCGGTTGAACTTATAAATTCAAGATTAACAACGAAATAATATTTATTTTCATGAGATCTTAACAAAAAACTTGGAAAACATTCCCTTTCGACGAAAATTGGAATAAAACGGTCAATTACGTTGAAAAATCGAATAACTTGAAGTGTGCGGCAACTGCACACTAGACTCCGCCCACTGAAACACTGCCGCAAACCCAACCACCGGGACTACAGATTTCTGTACAAACATGTACACTTTTACACACATTGATATATTTTTCCTATATTTTCATCTAGTTCAGATCCTTTCTTTAATTCGATATTTCTGAAACCGATATTAACTCGAAAAATTCCCCGCTTCAAGTTCACACCTACATCTTTAAATCTCTCGTGAATTATTGAAGATTCCTCCCCAATTTTAAAAATTCCATAATTCCCTAGATTTTGCACTTTTTCTTTACAACGCCACGTATAAAAAATCATAAATATCAAAAAACTGTCGAAACCGCCGTAAATTTTCATCGATATTTCGGGCATAAAAATAGAAAAAATAACTATTCGTCGAATCGTTCAATATATATTACCACAGGGAAATAATCGATCAAAAAATAAAATAAAAATAGTTTCTCGAAAATGTTCATCAAAGCGATCAAAAATTTCACAAATAAAATAAATTTTTCGGTTTCAAAAAGTTCATATCAATCGATTCTTTGTAATAATTATGGTTAAAAAGATTGTCAAAAATGTGAACTTAAGTAAACCGCAAGAAACACATTATGTTACCAAAAATAGCAGAATAACACCAAAAAACCAGAAGCGCTAAAATTAGAGGAAACAATTTTTTTAAGGCTTGCAATTTAGTCCATGCATTTGGTTTTCTTATTTTAAAGGGGGGGGGGGCTCCGGAGAGCTCAGAAATATGTTCAGATGAATAAGAATATGATTATCTACCATGTATTAGCTGCTCACAAATTCGGCTTTATAAACAGGCAAGCGCGCTCTAAAAAACCGACACGCTCGCATGTTAAACATAACGAGGGGCGAGGCTATACGCAGACAACTACCTCTCGCCAAACAACACTCTCTCGCAGCAGAGGGAAGCCCATCTTTATATAGCCGATTTTGTGAGAGGAATATAAAAAATAAGAAAACCGAAAAAAAAATTCGAATGTGGCCGAAGAAACACAATTTGGGTTTCTAGGCCATATAAGGAAAATACCAAGAGATGGTCTAGAAACCCAAATCTTAGGAAACGTATTATTTTTCATATGGAAATATTAAAAAATCCTGATTAGGAAAAACGCAAACATGGCCTAGAAACCCAGATTGCATTTCTTCGGCCATATTCCTATTTTTTCGGCTTAAACATATTTTTGGTATCAATTGGTAGATAATCATATTCTTATTCATCTGAAACCAATTTCTGAGCTCTATGGGGAATTCGCAAATTTCTTTGTTTCACATTTTATCGATTATCGAACCACATGGACTAGAAAACCAAGTTAGAGGACTAACTTTCGCCAAGAGCAAAAAAACATGTTTGTCTATTTCTGCTGTTTTTGATATTATTCGCCCATTTTGTGGTCACAAAATGAGTTTCTGGTACCATTTAATAGAGAATCAAATTTTCTTTTATCCTAGATACATTGGGCATTCCCTTTAAGAAAAAAAATCATGGAATTTAACAAGTAAATCAGAAAAAAATATTTTTTTAAAAGTACCGTTTCAAAACTTCTAAAATATAAAAATTTTCATGAATATTCTAATGTCATGGGTTTTCACGTCTTCTTTTTCAAAATTTCTGCTTCAAAAACTCTGAAAATCTTTCAGCACCGATTAGAAAAAATAGAATGTGTCAGTCTGATAAACATCAATAATTGATTTTCAAAAATAAAAACCCACATATTTCTCAAAATTCGACAAATTTTCTTGTATTTTCAAAAAATTACGGTTTCAGAAAAACTTGACATCTTTTTTTGTACCTACGTTTCCAATTTTAAAACAAATATATAGATGTGAAAAGCAAAAATGAGAAAATTTGAAAAAAACGTTAAAAATTATTTTAGAATCTTGTGAATTATGCCTTTACTAAAATTTACAACAATTCTTCAAGATTATCAAGATTATCAAATTGTAAACGATAACAGCTTGAACTAAGAAATTCTGAAACAGTGAATTTTTTCTACAATTCATATACATAAATGCCTATACCAAATAATTTTTTTTATTTCAGGAAAAAAATCAATAAACCCCCCCCCCCCCCCTCCCCCTCTCAAAATTCGTACAAACAAATAAAAAAAATCTATAACAAAACCATTCCACTCGTACATAAATTGTTGTTCTTTCAATAAATAAAAAAAAAGAATCCAATCTAACAAAACAAAACCCCAAAGCCAAACTAGATGGTGTGACAATTTTTCTGTTCAAAATGTTCAGTTAAAAAAACCAAACGAAAAAACGCTGAAGGCGACATGGACAAGTCCAAATCATGAAGAAAAACGACGAACGAAGAGGGCCGTCGCCGTATAACTAATTATACATTCGTCTTCTTCTTCTCGAACACTGAATGGGGGGTGGTTTCTTCTACTTCGGATGAGGATGAATGTGGAGAAAAGAGGATAGCGAAAAACTGAACACAAGGATGAATGAATGAATAAAATTTATTGATTTCATTACTAGTTGAAGGACGGAGTAGAATGTTGTATAAAAATTCTAGATAAATGACTTTATGTCCTCTTTAGGTATGGGACTAATTTTGAAAAAAAATTAAAATACCGGAAAAATATATACCTCCCTCTTACAGTACTCCGCAAATGCCGAGAGACATTTTTTATGAAAATAAGTGCATGTCCCTTTAACAAATGGCTTGATTTTAAAGGAGGACTTTACGGAGATAATAAATGTACCTTAAATGAAAATAGACTTCATTCTCATTCCAAATCTATTTTTAAAATTTTCTAAAACCACCTAGAAGCCGAGAAAACGGGCTTCAAAACAATGGCCTAGAAAAAGTTTCAACCTGGCCGAACTTTTTCCTATGAGCTTTTTTCGTGTTTCGTTAATAAATAGTTATGAAGAATAGTTATATTAGTCCCTTTTAAATGTTTTTTTCATTTTAATTTATATTTTTTAATTTTTTTTTGAGTTTTTCACCCCGACAGAGTAGCTTTCTCATTTTTCTAGGCCATTGTTTTGAGGCGCGTTTTCTCAGCTTCTAGATGGTTTTAGAAAGCTTTAAAAACAGATTTGGAATGAGTCTGACATCTATTTTCACCTATTGTTGTCCCACAAAATCGGCTTCATAAACGTGAAATTCCCTATTTTGCGAAATAGTGTGTGGTGAGGGATAATAATACAACGCAACGCATCCCTTCCCATTGCCCTCACGCGTGGCGTTTCGTTTTTTTGACACAGGTTTTTCACGTTTATATAACATAATTTGTAAACAACTAATACTATAACAATCATTTTTTCTGTTTTTTTTTTGTTTAGTTTCTGCACATCTATCACATTTCTATCATATCAATTAATTCAACGCAACAGAAAACCCGAGCAAGTTAATTTCATTTACAAAACTTGAAACAGAATTTTTTGTGTTAAAAAAACAACTACAAAAAATTTGCTATTTTGTTTGGGAGTTTAAGAATTCTCAGAAAATTATAACCTAAACTGTTTTCCACGTTGTCGGAAACTTTTCAAAGAGCATTTAAAACATGAACAAGTATGAGAATTCTCAGTTTTCGCAGCGATATGATAAACAGAAGCAAAACCTTTTTTTAAAAAACATTTTAAAAATTACTCAAAAATTCAATTTCCCAAAATTTTCACATCTATAAAAAAGTTCAAAAATGAAAATACTGGACAAAAAAGAAACAAAAGAAGTCCCAAACATTATGAAAAATCAATTGTTCGATCTGGAACTTTGCTGTTTTTTTTTTTGAAATACTAGATAACTTAGGAAATAATTAAAACCCAAGAAAAGCTCATTTTACTGAAAATACTTATTCTATAAGTTAATAAGTATTTTCAGTAAAATGAATATTGACGCTAGTTTTAAAAATCCTCAGATTTTTGAAAAACTTACGAAGATTAAAAACAGTTTCTAATTTTAAATAAAAATTTACAGTTCCTGAAAAATCCGACACAATTGCGTAAATTGGAATTTCTGTTAAATTTTCTGCCTTGAATGTAAAAAAAAGAGCATAGTAAAAGTGTCCAAAAACGCGAGAGATCGCAGTATTTATTTTAAAGGAATTATTTAAGGAGCTAATGACTGCACCTGGGATGAAAATAGACTTCATTCTCATTACAAATCGGTTTTTAAAATGTTCTAAAACCACCTAGAAGCCGAGAAAATGAGCTTCAAAATAAGTGGCCTAGAAAAAGGGGCCACATGGCCTAACTTTTTCCAATGAGCTTTTTTGTTTCGTTAACAAATAGTTATTCAGAATGCTTATATTAGTCCTATTTAAAATTGGCTTCAAAACAATGGCCTAGAAAAAGTTTGCGAAAACTAGTCCGCGGAGCATTATTGCGTGAGGGTAGGCCAAGTGTTTGGAGGCACGTGTGTTCGTTTTTTTATAAACCATTTTCCATGGTTGAAAAAAATAGTCGAAGTAGAATTCGATTTCCCATTTAATGATTTAATTTTATTTTTCGCGTTGCTTCAGGCTAAACGCTTCTACAGGGTGCGTGGCCTAACTTTTTCAACGCACGAACACTTGTGCCTCCAAACACTTGGCCTACCCTCTATTGCGTAAAAAATCAAGTAAAATGCAAAAAATAAGTTGAAATTAACTATTTTAAGCATTTTCCATAATTTTTTATCAATCTATCAATAATTATAATATGAACCCCGCAGAAGTCCAGCTTCAAAACAATGGCCTAGAAAAAGTTGGCCGAATTTTTTCCTATATGCTTTTTGCGTGTTATTTTGATAATTATTAGTGGAAAATGCTATCGTTTGTCCATTTCAATTCTGGGTTTTGCATGTTTCTTAATTCCTTACGCAATTATACTCGCGGACTAGTTTTCGCACCATTTTCTAGGCCATTGTTTTAAAGCTCATTTTCTCGGCTTCTAGGTGGTTTTAGAAAATTTTAAAAACAGATTTGGAATGAGAATGAAGTCTATTTTCATCCCACAGATCAGTAAAGGCCTCCTTACTGCAGAGCCGAAAAAAATTGGTCTCTCCGCGATCCCTAATTATTTTTTATTTAATTAAAAATTGAAGATTCTCACAGGTTCTACTTAAAACATCAAAAAAATCCTAGTATATTCTAAAACCCTTACTTCCCCCGTTCCTTTTCAAACCATTCATTATATTCTTACAAATAACTGTCTCCAACACTTCTTCCTAGAAAAAACCTCCCAACAAAACACTTTTCCACAAAAACCGGTTGGTTCAGTTAAAACTTCTTATTACATCTACAAATCCCAATTCCCACCCACGTTTGACAAAAATTGTTTCTCCAGCTGGAAAAAAATTCAGAGTCCTAGAAAAAAACAAAAAAAGCTCCATATAATGATGAAAATCCACCCCCCCCCTCCCTTACTTGACGTCATTTAGCTCTATTTTCAGAGTCATGAAAAAGACGCAGACAAAAAGAGAAAAAGCGGAAAAAAAATCCATGATGAATAGGAACATTATTTAGCAAAAAAAAAGTGTATTCCGCCCACTTGCATTCAATAAAAAAAATTTTTATTTTGGGGGGCTTGAAAAATGAAAATTTTTGAGCGCGTGTGTGTATGTATCAATGACCAAACTTTTGTACAAAAATAACAATACATGTGCTTTATTTGGACAATATTTGCATAGGAAAATTATTTTTTTAAAGGTTTCTTATTGTCCGGTTTCGGTCATTGTCTAGTTAATATCAAAAACAAAATATTGATTTTTTAGGTATTGTCAAGATAAACATTTCTGGCCGCTCGTTTTGCGGAGTGTCGTTGGGAATTTACTCGCAACGCGACCGCTACGCGCACGGCCAACTGAGAAATTTGAATTTGAGCGCGTTGCGGTCGCGCTGCGAGTAAATTCCCAACGACACTCCGCAAAACGAGCGGCCATAAATTATTATCTTGACAATACAAAATAATGAAAAATAATGGAAATGACGTTTTTTTCCAAAAAAAAAATGTGAAAAATGAAAATAAGTGCTCAAAATTGTATTCTTAAAGGAGGGCCTGAGGGAACGAAATAAATGGTCTAAAATTGATAATAATGTGATTTTTTAAATAAATAAATTTAAAAAATCAAAAATGAAGAAAAAAAATTCAAAAAATTAAAAAAAAAACCCATAAAATCTTATACAGTGCGCGTCATAAAGATAGCACACCCCTGAATTTGGAAATATCGCAAAATTGACGCATTTTCGTGAAAAACTGCTAATGCCAATCGTTTTCTAAGGTGGAAAAACCCCCATGTACAAAGTTTCCTGAAATTTTTTCGAAAAATAATTCCAAAACTGAAAAGAAGTGAAAATCCGACCGCGTCATAATCATAGCACACCCCCCAAAAATGGACTTTCGCGCCCCAATTTTTTGAGAATTTCAGATCGGAAAAGCTGTTTTTTTTCACTTTTTTATTATTTATTTTGTTTTTTGAAGATAATAATCGTATTTATTTCATTTTTCAAATTTTCATATTACTTGAAAATTCGAAAATCTTCAAAAAATCGCAAAAATCAACAAATAAAGAGCAGCATTTTTTAATTACGGTATAGAAATATGTCGAAACAGTTATATTATTGCGCATTGGAAGGTTTTTGATCTATTTAGAAACTTTTACGTTTAAATTTTGAGTGGGATTGACCGTTTGAAGCATGCAAAAAGCCATTGAAAATGCCCAACTGGTCGTTATTTGGTTTACTAGGCCATTTTTTAAAAATTTGTTTGAAAAACAACTTTTTTTGCACCTTTTTCGATGAATATGGCTTTTGCTGAAATTATATACTCGTAAAAAAAATCATTAAAAATTTAAAATAAGAGTTAGAACTGTACATTTTTTGAAATTGTAATTTTTTAGGGGAACGAAGAAATTTTGAAATTCAGTAGAATACTTTTTTAGATGCTTTTAGTCGTTTTTTATGGTGCTTACGAAATTTTCTATTGTGATTTTAAGACAAATTTGGAATTACCTAGCTAAAAGTCTGGGAGTTAAGGAAATTTTGAAGATTTTCAGTAAAATTTAAAGGAGGCCTGAGGGGACGAAATAAATGGTTTAAAATTGATAAAAAGGTGATTTCTAAAATAAATAAATTGAAAAAATTGAAAATGACGAAAAAAAATTCAAACATTAAAAAATAAAATAAAATCTTAGATGTCCCTAATGGCCGAAGAACCGCGTTTGGTTTTCTAGGTCATTTGTTTTTATTTATTTGAAATCAAATTTTTTTGAACTTTTTCCTCCTTTTCAATATTTTTTTTTGCAAAAAATAGCTTCACAAAGATGCTATAACAAAGGACATATTTGTTAAACCCAAAGGTTTCGTGTTTCTTCCCATTTTTGGGACTGCCCGTATTTCTTTCCCATTCTTCGATTTCGAACGGATGAAACAGACTCAATATGCAAAAACTGCCTCCGAAAAAAATTTTAAAGTGATTACAAACATGAAAAAATGGAGTAAAAAGTGCAAAAAAAGTTGTTTTAAAAAAGAATAAAAATAAATGGCCTAGAAAACCAAACGCGGTTCTTCGGCCATTAGGGACATCTAAGATTCTATCGTTTTTTTTCTTTTTGATTTTTTTTTTCATTTATTTATAAACAATCACCTATTTATCAATTTTAAACCATTTATTTCGTCCCTCAGGCTTCCTTTAAATTTTACTGAAAATCTTCAAAACTTCCTTAAATCACAGTCTTTCAGCTAGGTAATTCGAATATCACTTACAACTTGTTAAATTCACAATAACAAATTTCCGTAAGCACCATAAAAACGACCAAAAGCATCTAAAAAAGTACTCTACTGAATTTCAAAATGTCTTCGTCCCCCTAAAAAATTACAGTTTCACAAAATTTACAATTCCAACACTTCTTTTAAATTTTTAATGGTTTTCTTTACGAGTATATAATTTCAGCAAAAAACTCCAATTTATCAGAGAAGGCCATATTCATCAAATTAGGAAAAAAAATGAAGATATGAAAAAATTAGTAACTATGTAGTATTTTCAACAAAAAAATAATTTTGTAACAGTAACTTTTTTCCCAAAAAGCAGAAAAATTCGAAAATTTTCTGAACTTCAACCTTTTTAAAAAATTTGTAGAAACTTCGGGGTGCTTCCGATTTTCAAGTTATTACATAATCACATTAGGAAGCCTCAGAAATAAAAACTGCAAATAGCAAAAGCTGAAAATAACAACATTTTTTAATAAAATGCTTCTGAAAAAATACCACTACTAGAGTTTTAAATTTCACTCTTCAGTTAAGTATACATCGTCTTAAAGGAGGCCGGAGGGGAGGAAATGAATGGTTTAAAATAGATAAATTTGTTATTGTTTATAAATTAATGAAAAAAATTGAAAATGGCGAAAATAACTTCAAAAAGAAAAAAAAACGATAAACTATTAGATTTGGTCGAAGAACCGCGTTTGGTTTTCTAGGCCATTTGTTGTTTTTTATTTGAAAACAACTTTTTTTGCACCTTTTTCCTCTTTTTCCTCTTTTTTCTTAATTTTTCAATTTTTTTCGGAGGAACTGTTGCATTTGGGAGTCTGTTACATCCGTTAGAAATCGAAAAATGGGAAAGAAATACGGAAAATTCCAAAAAATCGGAAGAAACACGAAACCTATGGGTTTAAATAAATATGTCTTTTATTTTCATATCTTTGTGAAACTATTTTTTGCAAAAAAAAATATTGAAAAAGAGGAAAAAAGTGCTAAAAATGTTGTTTTCAAAAAAAATTTTTTTAATGACCTAGAAAACCAAAAAGCGGTTCTTCGGCCATTAGTAACATCTAAGATTTGATTGTTTTTTCTTTTTGAATTTTGTTTTCGGCATTTTCGTCATTTATTGATAAAAAATCATACTTTTCTCAATTTTAAACCATTTAATAACTTGCATTCATTTCTGAAACTTTCGGGAGCTCCCGATTTCCATTATAAACTTTCGGGAGATCCTAAAACCCAATATCCTTAAGAATCCGAAACCAGAATCTCAAATTATTCTGATTTTTGAACACTTAAATATATAATCCACTAAATCCAATCTTCCAAAGTCCTTCTCCAACTTTCTCTCTCTCTCTCTCTCTCTCTCTCTCTCTCTCTCTCTCTCTCTCACAATTGACAAATTAAAACGACAAAACTTGAGACAATATATTCCTTCTTCACCATCAAACCAAAATCGAAGCAAAAAAAAAAAGAGATATCTTCCAATATCCTGTCTTCTTCTCGTTTCAACGAAATTTCTCCTTCTCTCTTCACAGCCATCAACTTCCTTATATAAATTACAAGATAACACATTTTGATACAGTAAATAACGCGTCATTTTTTTTTTACAAAATAACGGGCAGAAAACTATCAATTTTATATTTAACAGCAACAGAAAAAAATAATAAAACTTGTGAACAAAAAAAGTCAACGCTTTGAAACCGGTTTCACATTTTTTCCCCTGACTGTCAATAACATTCCAGGTAAAGGAAATGAAATTGGATCGAGGAAGCAAAACACAACAACATGTTTATAATTTTTTCAAAAAATTTATAATAGAATTATGAAGGGGGAAAAGATAGGTACCCAGAAAAACCCCCCAGAATGAAATAGAATTTCGATCAAGACACTTTATACCCATTTATGAAGTTAAAAGAGGACTTTACGGACATAATAAATGTACCTTAAATGAAAATAGACTTCATTCTCATTCCAAATCTGTTTTTACAATTTTCTAAAACCACCTAGAAGCCGAGAAAATGAGCTTCAAAACAATGGCCTAGAAAAAGTGGCCACCTGGCCGAACTTTTCCCTATGAGTTTTTTTTATGTTTCGTTAATAAATAGTTATGCAGAATGTTTATATTAGTCCTTTTTTATGTTTTTTTTTTGGATTTTTCATGCCTACGGACTAGTTTTCGCCGATAGGCACTTTTTCTAGGCCATTGTCCTCAAGATCATTTTCTCGGCGTCTAGGCAGTTTTAGCAAATTTTAAAAACAGATTTGGAATGAGAATGAAGTCTATTTTCATCCCAGATGCATTCATTAGTTCCATAAAGCCCTTCTTTAATTATTTAAAAACTGAAAATTTTTACCGTTCTAAAAAATAATTAAATTCATTAGCTCCGTAAAGTCCTCCGCTAATAAGGTAATTAAAGGAGGGTTTTACGGAGATTATGAATGCGCCTGGGACAAAAATAGGCTTTAGACTCATTCCAAATCTATTTTTAAAATTTTCTAAAACCACCTAGAAGCCGAGAAAACACGCCTCAAAACAATGGCCTAGAAAAAAGGGCCACCGGCGAAAACTAGTCCGAAGGCATGAAAAGTCCATAAAAATGAAAAACAAAACATAAATTAAGATGAAAAAACATTAAAAAGGACTACTATAAGCATTCTTCATAACTATTTATTAACGAAACACGAAAAAAGCTCATAGGAAAAAGTTCGGCCAGGTGGCCCTTTTTTCTAGGCCATTGTTTTGAGGCGTGTTTTCTCGGCTTCTAGCTGGTTTTAGAAAATTTTAAATACAGATTTGGAATGAGTCTACTTTCATCCCAGGCACATTCATTAGCTCGGTAGTCCTCCACTAAGAAGCGAATTCCAAATAAAATGTTAAAAATATATAACAATTCTGAAACAGCATTTAAAAAATATTTAGCAAGAAATTACGAAACGCGCCATAAGCCAGCCCAATGAATAAAATAAAAAAATAACGTTTTTTAAAAACTTTCTTTGAAACCGAATTTTTTAATACGAAATTTCAGATATTCATTTTGTCAAGATAAAAATTTCTGGCCGCTCGTTTTGCGGAGTGTCGTTGGGAATTTACTCGCAACGCGACCGCTGCGCGCAAGACCAACTGAGAAATTTGAATTTGAGTGCGTTGCGGTCGCGCTGCGAGTAAATTCCCAACGACACTCCGCAAAACGAGCGGCCAGAAATTATTATCTTGACAATATGAAATAAAAATTTTCGTGTCATCAATATCCTTAAAAAGACAAACTTGCCAATTTTTTCCCCAACATTCTCTAATAAATAAAATAAATAAATTATTGGTCGAAAAAACTTCAATATTCAAATTGCGCTTCGCTGGGCAGCCTCCTTTGGCACGGGTCCAAAACAGCCGCATTTGGCTCGAGCCCAGGACTATTTTGCTTTTTCTAGATACTTTTTTGACGAAAAATATTGGTTTTCATCGAATTTTTCTCGAAAAAACAAAAATAAATTAAATAGAGCCCTAACCTGCGGTTTTTTTGACTAGTACTATTCGTTCACTACGATTCCAAACGCGAACCACTGTTTTCTCAAGTTTGTATGATCCGTGTCCGTAGATATATACATTTTTGGTATCTATTGGACCAATTATGAAAAACTATTGTTTTTTGTAAATACGTGCACGGTAGCACGCCAAAACCCCAAGTTTGTTCAGTAGACAGCGTTTGGTTCTAAAGTACCAAAGACGTCTGTCCAATAAAAGGCAATTGTAATAAAGTTTTTCTCGGCTAATATTAAATAGAAATAAAAATACTGAAACACTAAATTTTCACAATTAAAACTAAATTTTTAATTCACAAAATAATGTATAAACAAATTGCTACTTTACTTAGAAAAAAAACGAATAAAATTCTTGAAACAGAGTTTTTCTCAAATTAATTTTTTAACCAATTTCAATTTTCAAATTCCTTTAATAAAACGAAATAAATGCTTTAAAGGAGGACTTTACGGAGCTAATAATGTACCCTAAGTGAAAATAGACTTCATTCTCATTCCAAATCTGTTTT
The DNA here is from genome assembly GCA_964036255.1 of Caenorhabditis virilis. NCBI lineage: Eukaryota > Metazoa > Nematoda > Chromadorea > Rhabditida > Rhabditidae > Caenorhabditis > Caenorhabditis virilis. Next base: position 15,511,270 of record OZ038415.1, on the reverse strand, counting down.
TAAAATTTTCTAAAACCACCTAGAAGCCGAGAAAATGAGTTTCAAAACAATTGCCTAGAAAAAGTTTCCACTCGACCGAACTTTTTCCTATGAACTTTTTTCGTGTTTCGGTAATAAACAGTTATGCAGAATGCTTATATGAGCACTTTTATGTTTTTTTATAAATTAAAATTTATGTTTTTAAAATTTTTTATGATTTTTCATGCCTAGTTTTCGCCGGTGGTCCTTTTTTCTAGGCCATTGTTTTGAAGCTCATTTTCTCGGCTTCTAGGTGGTTTTAGAAAAATTTAAAAACAGATTTGGAATGAGAATGAAGTCTATTTTCATTTAAGCTACATTTATTATCTCCGTAAAGCCTTCCTTTAAAAACACCAACATTCTTTTAAACTGCAATTTCTTGCAGTTTAAAATTCAAAAAGGAATTTTCTCCAACCGATAAAAATCCTGTGAGTTTCAAAACATTTCCTCGAATTCCAGGACACTCTCCAAATTGCAAAAATACTTTCAGCATCTAATGTAGTTATAAATGAACTTTTAAAAAAACTTATTTTGAAACTAAAATTCTGAAACAGTATTTTTTTAAAATTTTGAGCACCATAATATGAAAGAATGCAATGAATAAACAGTTTTTTGAAAAATATTTTGAAACCGAAATTTTTTTCGAAAAAAAATATTAGGGCGCAAATTTCTCAAAAAAACAACGATTTTTAAAATTTTCAGTGCTGATCAATCTAAAAAATAAAAAATAAACATCTTTCTAGGAAAAACTAATGAAAATACGTTTTTACAATAAAACATGTCAGTATTTTCTCGCATAAATTTCAGTAACTTTCAAATTCCTGCAGTAAAACGAAATATAAATTAATAATTACAAAATGTTCTAAAAACGTTAACCTTTTTTGAAACTGGCAATTTTTATACTAATTAAAAAATTCCTCGCTATTCCTGGTTTCTATTCCGCGATCGCAGATTTTCCAAATAAAAAATGCTGTTTGCTTCAATTCCTCGAATTTCAGGCCATTTTCTAAATTCTTAAAATATTTTCAGCATTTGTAGACATTCAATTTAATTTTCGAATTTTCAAAATTTCAGGATTTTAAGAAATTTTCAAAAAAATAACTTTTTTGTAATAAAAACTAAATCAAGATGAAAATATATAAAAATAAAGAAAGCACTAAAATTTAAATAATTGATAAATAGAAAAAATGCTTGAAACGGTTATTTTTAAAAAAATACGGTTCAATTTTTAAAAACTATGAACTGCAGTTGAACCAGTAGCGCTTACTATGTTGCTCAGTAAAACACATATATTTTGAAACCGAAAAATTATTTTGTTTTCTAAAAATACTAATTTTTCCCCAATTCTAGTTGAAATTTCGGCGCTTACAGTTTTCCGCCCCCAATTCTTTTTTGCTTTTATAGAATCAAATATTGCGAAGAAGATGAAAATGGAATTGAAACAAAAATTAAGTAAAGAGTCCCTTTAATGAAGGGCTTTATGGAGATAATAAATGTAGCTTAAATGAAAATAGACTTCATTCTCATTCCAAATCTGTTTTTAAAATTTTCTAACCTACCACCTAGAAGCCGAGAAAATGAGCTTAAAAAAAATGGCCTAGAAAAAGTGTCCATCTGGCCGAACTTTTTCCAATGAGCTTTTTTCGTGTTTTGTTAATAAATACTTATGCAGAATGCTTATATTAGTCCTTTTTTATTTCTTTTTTCATTTTAATTTATGTTTTTTTGGATTTTTCATGCCTGCGGACTAGTTTTCGCCGGTGGCCCCTTTTTCTAGGCCATTGTTTTGAGGCGTGTTTTCTCGGCTTCTAGATGGTTTTAGAACACTTTAAAAACAGATTTGGAATGAGTATGAAGTCTATTTTCATCCAAGATGCATTCATTAGCTCCGTGAAGCCCTCCTCTAAGTTTTTACAATAAAACTGAAGATGCTATTTAATCGAAGCGTTTGAAAACCTACGTATTCAATATTTTAAGAAAATTTCAGAAGCCATTAAAACAGGAAGGTAAAAATAAAAACTTTAAAAATAAATGTGAAAATTTTGAAAAATATATATTTTCAATTTTTTGAACCGATTTATGCAAATTAAGGACCTTACCTAGAGAACTTCAAAAATAATTAGCTATTTTCAAATTTTTTCAAAAAAAAAGATTACTGTTATTGTCAAGATAATAATTTCTGACCGCTCGTTTTGCGGAGTGTCGTTGGGAATTTCCTAGCAGCGCGACCGCACCGCGCTCAATTTCAAATTTCTCAGTTGGTCTTGCGCGTTGCGGTCGCGCTGCGAGGAAATTCCCAACGACACTCCGCAAAACGAGCGGCCAGCAATTTTTATTTTGACAATAAAAAAAATTTCAAAAATAACAATTTCAGTGTTAGTCCCTCTCTTCAGGCCGCGTTTCAATTTCCCAATTTTTTAGAAGAGTGGAGTGTAATTCAGAAAATTGAGAAATTTCAAAAACAGTGGGGGGGGGGGGGCGAACTTTTAGAATTTCCAGAAAACTTAAAAATTTGCACAGATCCTTAGATTTTAAATTTTTTTGACTACATTTTAAAAAATTTGATTATTTTTTAGAAAACGTTAATTTTCCCCTATTTTCCCAGCAATAAATCACAAAAAAAATCATTTTTCCAAAAAAAATCGTTTCGGGAATTCAAATTACGGTAAAAATGACAAGAAAAGCTATATCAACCAAGGGATTTTGTTGACCTCATATTTTCTTCAGTAAAAAAACAAAAAAAATATATGAAACGTGCTTGATGATAAAAAAAACGAAAGAGAGCATCAAGACGGAGATATGGCTCATTTTTGTGTATCAACAACACCACAAAATTGTTTTTTCTTTATTTTGTTAACAATTTTTGATAAAATAAGATTGAAAAGAAGACAATGAATCTAAAATTATGTATGAAATTTTGAACAATATACAGTTTTCAAAAATCATGTGAACAATTGAGCGCCATTTTTTAAATTTCTCAAATTTTTTGAAACAGAACATTTTTTTCTAAATAAAAATTAAAAAATACCTGAGATAACGCCCGGGGTGTTCGTTCCGCTACTAACCGCTACTATCCAAGAAGATCCACAATTGAAATTTTTTTGACCTGAAGAATTAGATTTTTATACTATAATATCAAGAATTAAAAAAACAGCATTTACAAAATATAGCGACATTATTCGAAAGCCAGAAAGAATAGAGAAGATTTTTTTTGTCAAAAAGAGAAATGAATAAAATTCCCAAAAAACTTTTTCGAAAAAACGTGAAAAACCAAAAAATTTTACAGTTTCAACTTTTTTTCAACTTGTTATTAGAGAAGTTCGACAAAGAGACAATACCAAAAATAAATTTAGAATCTCTCAAAAATCTAAATTTCTAGGAATATTTAATAAAAATTTATTAGTTTTTTAGAAATTTCTAAATTATTGTTCAATTTTTTAAAATTGGGACTTTAAAGATACTTATAATAAACCAGGAGTTGCGTGCCGCTACGCGGCAAAACTCCTGGACGACGCCTCGCCTTCGGCTTCGCTTTCCAACACGCCTCCGGCGTGCCCCTTTCGTTACATTCGCCTCAAATAAAGAATTCTTGTAATGACATTCCAAACATAGTGACCTAACTTTTCTTTGAAATCCGGAGTTAGTTGTTCGTTTATCATAGATTTGGATTTCGCCATTTTTTAATCTAAAATCATCATAACAACAATTTTTTCAACGGCTCGCCTCCGGCTTCGTCCCTTACACGCCTTCGGCGTCACTTTCAATTATTTGGCAATTTCACACCTTCTGAATTTAATTGTGGGGACCAAAATTTCTTGATCGAAAAGTATTGGAATGCGAGCCGAAGGCACAGAAGAAGCTCGCCTGCGGCTCGCTTCTTCCGTGCCTTCGGCACGCATTCCAATACTTTTGATCGTTTATCCAACGCCGCTGTGCGGCGAAACGCTCCTAATCTATTATACATTTTAAAAAGTTCACTGGAATATTCTCAAAAAAACCAATCATAATGGTCACACTTGATTATATATCGAACGGTTATAATTAGAGGCTTAAATAAAGAAATGATGCTGAAAATATGTTTATGTAATCTTTCTTGCTCTATCTCGACTCACCGTTTCAATTAAAATAGCCATCACAATAGAACGATAATTTTCTTTGAATAATTTCGTAAAGAATGAATCTCAACTCAGAAATGACAACAGATAATTGTTTAAATTTGACCTAGTCTTAACCTATTTTTTTCATAAACTTTCATGGAATTTTGACTACATTTTTTTAAAAATGAAAAAATGAAAATCCGCAATCATTAGGTTTCAAAAAGTCCCTCCACTTTCGGATACCCTATATGGTCTACTGGTCCTTTTATATAACTGGGTAAGGAGGCGGGGCGTCTGTCCCCATTTTTTGTGCGTCTGAAGCCTTTTTCATAGTAAAATTCAAAAGTTACTGAGTGGAATTGAACTCGCATCGGTTAACGTAAAGAAATGATAGAATCATTGAATCATTTCTTTACGTTAACCGATGCGAGTTCAATTCCACTCAGTAACTTTTGAATTTTACTATGAAAAAGGCTTCAGACGCACAAAAAATGGGGACAGACGCCCCGCCTCCTTACCCAGTTATATAAAAGGATTCTTGATTTTTATTAACTTTTCGGAAAATTAAAAAAAAAAAAGAATCGAAATTATTCTATACAAAGAAAAGTTGAAAAAAAATTAATTTCATCCCCAATTTTTTCAAACTTTCAAAAAACATTAACTTAAAAACTAAATGACCTAGAATAACAAACGGGGACTAGAAATTTAAGTTTGGCTACAATGTTTTTTTTTCACAAAATGAAGGAATTACAGAAATTTAAAAAAAACAACTATTTCTGTGCAGAAAAATTTCTGCAGTGTCCTTCTTTGAAGGAAGGCTTTACGGAGATAATAAATGTATCTCAAATGAAAATAGACTTCATTCTCATTCCAAATCTGTTTTTAAAATTTTCTAAAACCACCTAGAAGCCGAGAAAATGAGCTTCAAAATGATGGCCTAGAAAAAGTGCCCACCTGGCCGAACTTTTTCCTATGAGCGTTTTTCGTGTTTTGTTAAAATAGTTATGCAAAATACTTATATTAGTCCCTTTTTTATGTTTTTTTTTTAATTTTTTGAATTTTTAATGCGTGCGGACTAGTTTTCACCGGTGAACACTTTTTCTAGGCCATTGTTTTGAAGCTCATTTTCTCGGCTTCTAGGTGGTTTTAGTAAATTTTAAAAACAGATTTGGAATCAGTGTGAAGTCTATTTTTATTTAAGGTACATTACTAGAATTGGGGAAAAATGCGTGTTTTTTCAGAAAACAAGATTTTTTAAAAATTCCTGTTTCAAAATATACTCTATATGTTTTCCTTTGCAACATAGTAAGTGCTTATGGTGTTAGGCGATGAATTCAGTTCCCAATTTTTGAAAAATGGAACCGAATTTCAAAAATTCACTGTTTCAAGTACTTTATTTCTATTTATCAATTATTTAAATTTTATTATTGCGGGGTTTATATTGTCAAGTTAAAAATTTTGGATCATTCATTTTATACTAAAAGACCGCAGCGCGACCGCTCGCATTTAAAAATAGCACGACTGTGTGAGAGACTTAGATTTTCTGGGTAGGTCAAAACCAACTTGAATGATCAAGAATAATTGAGTTGACAATAGTAAATTAAACAAATTACTTTTTTGATATATTACCATCTTGTTAAAATTTCATTAGCTCTGTAAAAAAACAGAAAAAGGCCACTTATTAAATTTGTGCTTTTTTATTCATTTTTTTTTGTTTTTTCTGCATTTAAAATGAAACAAGGTTATAATTTTGCATGAAAAACAAGCTGATGAATGTTTTTTTTTTAATTTCAGTTTTCATAGCCGTACTTTTCGTTGTTTCTACAATTTTTTTCAGAATGGGGAAAACTAGGAAGTGTAGTATTCGTTTAGAAACTAAATAATTGCAAATTTTCACTTTTTGCCCTGTTTTTCATTTTAATAAAAATGAATGAATTTAATAGTTGGCCTAGGAAACCAAGCTATCGCGGACTAGAAACACAAGTTCTTCCGCGGTCCCCCCTTTTTTTTAGGTGGCTCGTTTTTCTGTTTTTTTTCTTCTACGAATTGAAAAAATTTTTTTTTAACCCATTTATAACATGAGTATGATTTTTTAAAACGTTTTAACTTCATTTATAATCTGCGTAAAGCCCTCCTTTAAGGATTTTCCTAATTTTTTCGCTATTTTTTGACATTACGTGGCTCCGCGAATAAAAATTCGTTTTTTTTTTCGAAAAATCTTGGAAATTTGAAACAGAATAGTTTTATTTATTTTAAAATTTCCAAGAAAATCCAATTTCTTAAAATAAACATTTCCAGAATTTAATTTCAAATTTTCCAGTTTCAAAATTTAATTTAAAAAATATTCTTGCTCATATTTCTCGATTATAAATAAATAACTCACAATTCTGATGAAGTACCACAAGCAACAAAACCTTTAAAAAATCAATACCTCCATGAAAAATCTTTATTCTCCTCACAAAACAAAAAAAAACTCAAAAATCCAAAATTTTCTCTAAAATACTGGCAATTTCATTCTGCAAAATACTGTCTCTAAAAAAAAAATCTAAAAATCTCCAATTTTCAATTTGAAAATCTTAAAAAAATCTGTAGTAGTTTATGGTGGGAAAATTCTTGGGACAATTTTAGGGCATGCAATAAAAAAAAATAAAAGGAACGACGAAAAAAACGTGTTTAGATCACTATTCAAACTTTCTGAACAATCGATTGTCCAGTCATCTCAGCCGGTTGTGAAAGTCCCATAATTGCCAAACATGTTGGTGCCACGTCACACAGGGCTGGAGCACGTCCGTTTGGCTGAAAAATCAAAAATTTCGATAGTTCCAAGCTCAGTTTAAAATTTTTAAAAAAATTCCTGAAATTGAAAATTTTAAAGAAATTACAGAATATGCCAAAAATATGGCTCTGTAACGCAAAAACTTCATTTTTTCATACGTTGTAGGCGTTAAAATGCCATTTGTAAAAAATTCGGCTGAAAAATCAAAATTTCGACAGTTCCAAGCTTATTTTAAATTTTTTTAAAAATTATAAAATAAACAACAAATAAGATTCGAACCAAGAACAATACATCTAAATAAATTCCAAAACTGAAAATTTCTTGTAACAGTGAAATTTTCAAAGAAAAATTAGAAATTCTCCTCAAACTCTAAACAAAAGCTCGAAATCGTTGTTTACAAGCAATTCCAACACATTTTCACTAAAATTTGGTATAATGAAATATTCTAATGGACTTATAATTTTTAACTAGATAAAATCATCCATTCACGCCGTGCAGCAACGTTGGAAATCGATCAGTAGTACTGTTCGTTCAATTCGATTCCTAACGCGCACCTTTGTTTTCGCAAGTTTGTATGGCCTTTTCCATGTCCGTACGTATTGAAAATATTATTTTTGAGTCATAAATGCATTTTAGGTATCTATGGGACCAATTATGAGAAATTATTTTTTTTTTGTCCGTGCACCGGAACACCCCAAACATCGAGGTTTGTCAGTAGAGCGCGTTTGGAATCGGTTTGCTTCTATTGTCAACTCAATTATTATTGATCATTGCGTTCGGAAGGCTGCTCAACCTCACAGCCGCTCCGCACGCACGCGACGCGGCTGCCGACACTCAACACACTGAAACATTGGCGGGAAAATGAATTATTCAAATTTTCCAGTGTGTGTGAGTGTCGGCAGCCGCGTCGCGTGCGTGCGGAGCGGCTGTGAGGTTGAGCAGCTTTCCGAACGCAATGATTAAGAATAATTGAGTTGACAATAACACAAATTTGAGAATTCTCTATATTTCAATATTTTCCACTTTAGGAAATTTCGGGCTCATAATAAATACACTTTTTTAACCCAAATGTTCATTTCTGAAAATACAACAATTAAATCTAATTTGAGATTGTCTACAAACACAGGTTTCACTTTTTCTGACAACTTTATTCGTCTCAAAGCGAAATTTTTCTATTTATAATACAATATTGAATTAACATTTATAACTTAGCTAGCAATAAGATACCATATTTTTGAAACATTAAAAATTTCTAATTAACATTTTGGAATTGTTTGTAAAAATATATACAGGGTGACAATTAATTATGGGAACAAAACGCGCTTCACCGTGAGCGGAGTACCTTAGTGTTTTTCTTGATTTTTCTTTTCATAATAGTTTTTAAAAATGTTTTTCTTTGTTTTAAAACTAATAGCTCATCACCATTTGTATTTGTTAGGTAATTATGAGCTGAAGTGCGGAGAGTACCAAAATTTGACGTTTAGCCTGCATTTTGACTGAGAAATTCGGAGATCTCTAAATAATTGAAAGTGCATCGTAGCTTAGTACCCCCGACAAAAAAACGAAATACCGGGTCTGACAAACCCGGGAGAGTAAGCAAACCGATATTGAACTTTCCGGAGCTGAGAAATAAGATCAAGAAGAGGATCAATCGTGAAAATCGGCAATCCATGAAAAAGATGGCTAAGCAGCTCAACGCCAACCAAGGAAAAGTCCGGAATGTCGTCAAAAAAAACTTGAATATCGTACCATTCAAGATTGGCAAAAGTCAATACCTGAATTTGAAGGCGGTAGAAAATCGGTGCATAAGAGCACAACGACTACTTCGGTGGGCCGCGGTGAATGATCTCAAATGAGACGTCTTCAGTGATGAGACGCTGTTTTCTCTGGAAGGCTACCAAAATTCTCAAAATGACCGTAAACTGTTGCCAAAAAGCATGACCATATTTTCAATGGCCATTACAAATAAAAAATCGCATTTTCCGGCCGGTGTGATGATTTGGACTGCAGTCACCTCTACTGGCAAGGCAGATCTGGTTTTCGTCGATAAAAGAGTCAAAATTGATGGTCAAATAAAAGAGTCAAAATTGATGGTTCTCACTTTTCTGGAGGACAGTGGACATTAAAACAGGACTGGGTGACCGATCATGGTGCAAAACCTACAATGACGCTCCACAAGTATGAAATGCCTGAAGTATGAACCAAGGATTTATGGCCCAGTCTGGTCCGAATTTGAATCTATTTGATTACTTCTTCTGATCAGTTTGAAGATTAGAATCGAGAGAAGCCGTGTGACATCGATTTAGATCTTGAAAACGGAATTGGTCCATGTCTGGGACACAATTACCACCGACTACCCCGCGGCCACCACCGCTCGTAATTCGAAGCGCTTGAAGACTCATTCAAAAGAACGTTTAGGGGCTTTCGAATATCTTTTGTAATATGTTGTTGTCAGACCTTTTTCCTTTTTGAATAAACAATTTCATCTCAATACATTAATTCGTTCGAGTTTTATGATGGGTTGAGTGTGTTCCCATAATTAATTGTCACCCTGTATTTCTGCGGAGAACTTGCATTTAATTTCAAGAATTTTTCATAATTTTCGAAAATACGTCATTTGAAACTGTGAAAGTAATGATTAACTGAAATTTAACCAAAGTTCTAAATTTGAAAAATTTTGAAAATAATTTTTTAATTCGAAAAAATGTCTAAAAAACAAATAAATTTTGATATTAAGTGTTTTTTTAAATTTAATTTGTAATTTCGTTAAAAAAAACCTCACCTCAACAAACTTGAACGAATTATTCGACAGCGTCAATGGAACTCTATAGCAAGTGTGTGCGGTATGTTTTCCACCGTCCGGTGCCTTCATCTTCTCCGCATTTCCGTGATCAGCAGTCACCAAAACGGTGTATCCGTGTTTCTGAGCCGACTCGAAAATACGTCCAATCGCGATATCAGTAGCTTCACATGCCTTGACGGCGGCTTCGTAGACTCCAGTGTGTCCGACCTGTAAAAAAATGAATGTTTCAAAAAATCCGGTTCTTTTTAAAGAAGGACTATAAGCAGGTTATAAATATCGCTTAAATATTTCAATTTTATATACCAAAGTGAAAAAAATTGCAAAAAAGTAGAAAATGGCACCAGGAATCGAAATTTGGTGTCAAAAACGTAAAAGTTTCCACGAAAATGGCTGCCTAGTTCAATTCCGGGTGCCCTTTTCTATTTTTTTGCAATTTTTTCACTAGACGTATAAAATTGAATTTCAGATCTTTTAATTCTTCCGAAACTTTCAATTTTTCAAAAAATAATTAGCAAAATTATTGTTTTTATAAGTTTTGACTTTTAAAATGTTGTTTTTCAATTTATTCATATTCTTCAGAAAATTGAAAAACTCAAAAACTTTTGAAATCGTGTTTTCTTTGAAAACATACATTTACGCTTTTGAATCAATTGTTTTCATTTCACCGCCGTATCAACAATTACTTAATTATTTTCAAAAAAAAAATACTGTTTCAATTTTCAAATAAAAAACTACTCAATTCTCACCATAACATTGAGAATTGTCCTTTATAATTCAAAAAAAATGTTCAAATCAAATTTTTATTTAAATTTCTGAAAAAATAATTTTATTTAAACTTCTCAGAGACTTTTTCAAATCTATATATGCACTTTTTACTAAAAAAAACTATTATTTTCTCACAAAATCTGCTTCATAAACGTGAAATTCCCTATTTTGCGAAATAGTGTATAGTGAGGGATAATAAGACAACGCAACGCAACCCTTCCCATTGTCCTCACGCGTGGCGTGTCGATTTTTTTGACAGAGGTTTTTCACGTTTATATAAAAGATTTTGTAAGCAACTAATATATAATAGATGATTTCAGTCAATCTTCAAAAAACCTCAATTTTCTGAAAATTCAGTCTCAAACACAATTTTCACGAACGCCAATTTTTAACTTCAAAAATCATTGCTTTTATTTTCTAGAGAAGATCCAAGTTAAATATCCAAATCTGTTGCCAATAAAAAAAAGCATTTGTTGAAACAGGTGTTTTTTTTTTGCAATAACTTGTTTTATTCAAATTTAAGAAAAAAACTTTGTGATAAGCTTGTGTTTATAATTTTTGTACTGAAATTAGTTTTTTAAATATAAGTTTCAAAACTGTTCAAAATTTACAAAACTATAATTCAAAACCCGATGAATTTCCAAAAATTTCAACTAAAATTTCAAAATCAAAAAAAAAACCAACCATATCTGGTGGTGCAAAATTGCACATGATAAATGGATGAGCTCCAGCTTCAATTTGCTCAATCATCTTATCAGCAACTCCCGCCGACGACATTTCTGGTTGAAGGTCGTAGGTGGCAACCTGAAAAACCAAACAGTTTTTTGTGAAGTTAACAAAAAGCGATTTTCAAACATCTGTTTTTTTTTCAAAAATATTTTTCATCTTAAATTTTTTAAAAAACTGCCACAGAAATTTGAAAATATTTTGAAACCGTAATTTTTTTGTTTGAAACATAAAACTTGAAAAAGTTCACATTTTCAACAAAAATGCAATAAATCAGTAATTAAAAAAAAATTGTCATTTGAAATCTGGTGTCAAAAACGAGATTTTTTTTTAAATCTGAAATTTCATAATTTAAAAAAAATCGAATTTCCCAAATATTTTCAATTTTTCCAAAAACTTTAAAAAAATTCCTGTTTCAAAAATTATGAAACTTTTCGAAGCTTGTGGTATGATTTATTAGAGCAGGTTAAATTTCAAATTAGTTGAAAAAACAGGATATTTCAAGATAAAAGTGAAATTTTTTCGACCTTTTCTGGAAATTTTCTAGAAAAGTACCTAAATTAATTTTTTTTCGCTTCCAGGTTTAAAAAACTCGAATTTTTTGTTACAATAAATTTTGATCAAAGATAAATCCACAAGAAATTAGTGTTGCATCAATAACTTCAGAAGACTCGAAAATGTATTAATAATTTTTTGAAACAGGAATTTTTAAGGTTTTGAAAAATTGAAAATGTTTAGGAAATTCGATTTTTAAGACTATGAAATTTCAGATTTCAGAAAAGACCGTTTTTACACCAGATTCCAAATGCTCTTTTTTTTAATGTACTAATTAACTTGACTTTTTATCAAAAATTTGAACGTTTTTCGTTCAAAATTAAATATATGATGAAAAAAGAGCGTTTTAGAACCAAATTTATTCTAAAAGAACTCTGAAACTCAAAATTGTCATTTGGAATCTGATGTATTTTTTGTTCTTAAGAATCTGAAATTTAATAGCTTGAAAAAATCGAATTTCCCAAATATTTTCAATTTTTCCAAAAACTTCAAAAAATTCCTGTTTCAAAAATTATGAAACATTTCAAGGCTTGTGGTATGATTTATTACAGCAGGTTAAATTTGAAAATAGTTGAAAAAAACAGGATATTTCAGAATAAAAGTGACATTTTATAGACCACGACATTTTCTGGAAAAGTAATACCTAAATTAATTTTTTTTTTCGCTTACAGTTTAAAAAAACTCATATTTTGTTGAATGAATCCATAAAAATTAGTTTTTTATTTGAAAGAGGGGTTTTTTTTCTCTTTGAAAAATTGAATTGAGCGAAGAATGAAACACACTGAAAATCAATAAATTCACAAGCCTCGAAAATTTTATTAATGTTTAGGAAATTCGATTTTTAAGGCTACTTTTTGTTTTTCTGGAATCTGAAATTTCATAATTAAAAAAAATCGAATTTCCAAAATTTTTTCATTTTTCAAAACTTAAAAATTCCTGCTTCAAAAATTGTGAAAATTTTCGAGGCTTGGGATTGATTTATTAAAACAGATTAATTCGAATTTGGAATTAGTTGCAAAAAAAACAGGATATTTCAATAAATTTTTTTTCGTTTCCTGTTTTTTAAAAAAATCGAATTTTACTAAATGTTCCTATAAATTCTGATCAAAGATACACCCATAAAAATTATTTTCGTAGTCGAAAGAGGGAAAGGAAACGCTCTTTGAATAATGGAATTGAATTGAATTAATTTAACTCAAGGTACAAAAATATCAATTAATTCACAAGCCTCGAAAATTTTAATAATTTTTTGAAACAGGAATTTTTAAGTTTTGAAAAATTGAAAAAATTTAGGAAATTCAATTGTTTTTAATTATGAAATTTCAGATTTCAGAAAAACTTTTTAAAAAATCATTTTTGACACCAGATTCCAAATTTTTTTTTTGAAAATTCACTGCTTAATCGATTTTTTATCAAAAATTTGAAATTTTCCGACTTTTTTGTGTTTCTAGAATCTGAAATTTCATAGTTTTAAAAAAATCGAATTTCGTCGAATTCGGCGGATGTGGATTGATTTATTATAGCAGAGATGAAGCATCGAAAATTTTATTTATTTTTTGAAAAGGGATTTTTTAAGTTTTGAAAAATAAAAAACGATTAGGAAATTCGATTTTTTTAATTAAAAACGATTTCAGATTTCGGAAAAACGAAAAAAAAAACATTTCTGACACCAGATTCCAAATGATTTTTTTGAAACTTGACTGCTTAATTGATTTTTCACCAAAAAATTTAATTTTTCCAATCAAAATTAAATATATGATGAAAAAAGAGCGTTTTAGAACCAAATTTATTCTAAAAGAACTCATAGTTTTAAAAAATCGAATTTCGAAAAATTTATTCAAGAACATCAATTAACTCACAAGCCTCGAAAATTTATTAATAATTTTTTGAAACAGGAATTTTTTTAGGTTTTGAAAAATTGAAAATGTTTAGGAAATTCGATTTTTTAACTACGAAATTTCAGATTTCAGAAAAACTAATTTCATAGTTAAAAAAATCAAATTTCCCAAATATTTTCAATTTTTCCAAAAACTTCAAAAAATTCCTGTTTCAAAAATTATGAACCTTTTCAATGCTTATTGTATTATTGTATTATATTTATTATAGCACGTTAAACTTGAAATTAGTCAAAAAACAGGATATTTCAAGATAAAAGTGGCATTTTACCGATCAAAACATTTTCTGGAAAAGTACTTATATTAATTTTGTTTTCGCTTCCTGTTTAAAAAACTCGAAATTTTTAAAATTTTCCTATAAATTTTGATCAAAGATAAAATCCATAAAAAATAGCGTTTTATTTGAAAGAGGGGGTTTTCACTTTGAAAATTGAATGGAATTAATTTCGCTCAACGCACGAACATGTCAATTAATTCACAAGCCTCGAAAATGTTTATTAATTTTTTGAAACGGCATTTTTTTTTGTTTTAAAAAATTGAAAATGTTTAGGAAATTCGATTTTTTTTCAGAAAAACGTTTAAAAAATCATTTTTGACACCAGATTCCAAATGATTTTTGGTAAATTGACTGCTTAAAGACAGCTTTTCAGTTAATTTGACCCTACCTGCTCTTAGTTTCAAAAATTAGAGCGTTTTCTCATTAGTAGTCCAAAGATGAAAAAATCAAAATTTGAACGCGCGCGTGTCTGTGCGGCGCGGTCGGTGTCCGTGCAACGCGGTCGAAATTGGCGCGAAACGCAATTATTTGAATTTGGCTGCATATTGGTAATGTTGTTTGGACGACCTGGGCTCCCATTAAAATTTTGATTTGTTGCCTAGAATTTGGATCGTGTTAACTGACAAGCTGCCTTTAATTGACTTTTTATCAAAAATTTTAACGTTTTCCGTCCAAAATTAAATATATGATGAAAAAAACCGTTTTCGAGCTAAATGTGTTCCAAAAGAACTCTGAAACTCACCTTTGGACTTGGCACCAAACACCTCTCTTCTCCTTCAAACTGCTTCTCAACACCACCATTAAAGAAGAATGTAACATGTGCATACTTCTCCGTTTCAGCACAATGGAACTGCGAAACCTTCTGCTCGGCCAACCACTCGGCCAACACATTCTTATTACTCGCTGGCGGGAACAGCGACTTGAATGGATATTCTGCCTTATATTGAGTCATTCCGTAAACCGCCACATTCGTTGGATGCGTCAATTTCGAGTTACACTGCTTATACGTATCAATTCCCATCACCGCCGAGATTTCTCTCATTCGATCGGCACGATAGTCGAAGAACACCAACGTATCGTCATTCTTCACTCTTCCGGCGTCTCCTTGGAGGATGATCGGTTTCAAGAACTCGTCGGTTTGGTCAGCGGCGTAGCGAGTTTTCACAATATCGACGACCTGGAAAATTGAAGCATTTTTTATAGAATTCAGTATTTTTAAACAATTTTCAGCTAACAATTATAAGTTCTTTCAACATTTTCAAAATAGTTCCGTTTTTTTTTTCAAAAAATTAATTAAACACGAATATGAAAAAATATCATCGCCTATATAAATCTGAAATTTTTCTAATATGCGTGGAACAGTATTTTTTTGTTTATCGAAAATCTTCAATTTTAAATGTACTTTTCACGAATATGTATATATTTTTTTAAAAATTCATTTCCAACTTCATGTTTTCATTGAAAACAATACTCATAGACAAAATTTCTTGTCCGCTCGATTAGAGCGCGTTTGCAATACCGCGCACGCAACGCAACAAATACAAGGGGGGTAAATATCAGGATTTTCATAAACTGTTTGTTAAACTGATTATTTATCAGAATTTTTTAAAATTCTGCAAAAAAATCAAATTTTTAATTTTTCTCATATCATTTTTAAGAAAAATATTTAAAACTTCGGAACTTCTAAACTTCTAATTTCTAACTTCTAATTTCTAAATTTTCGAAAAATTAATTTTAAAAAATCCCCCGTTTGACGGAATACACCGCGGATCATGTTCCTTTAATATATCTCCGTTTTTAATTATATCTCGAAATATAAAGCATTGAAAACCTGTTTTTAAAAATTTCCGTTTCAAAATGTTTAAAGACAGCTGTTCAGTTAATTTGACCCTACCTGTTCTTAGTTTCAAAAATTAAAGCATTCTCTAATTAGTACAATGCAATTTATGCGAAATCACACCGATAAATAAGCGGTCGGTGTCCGTGCAACGCGGTCAAAAATTGGCGCGAAACACAATTATTTGACTTTGGCTACATATTGGTAATGTTCTTTGGACCACCTGAGCTTCCATTCGAATTTTGATTTTTTGCCTTGAATTTGGATCGTGTTAACTGACAAGCTGCCTTTAAAGATTCGAACAATTCAAGTAGAAATTGATAAATTTTTTGTCAAGTTGCAAAATTCAAATTTTTTAAAAAAATTTAAAAAATTCCGTTTCAAAAATTTTTCAAAGATTTCCAACAGTTAAAGAAATTGATTCGCTAGGTGTAGCCTCGTTTCCTATTTAAAGAACGTAAAAATAATTTTTGGAATACACAGCGGAATTTTTTTTTAAATATTTTGCAAAAGCAATTTTTTACAACCTTAAAAACCCATTCTGAAAGTAGGAATATTTTTAATGACAAAAACCCGATGATCAGAATGAAAAAACTGATTATTACCTTGTAAATCCTATATTTTTCCGAAACAGAAAATATACACATTTTTACCATTTTTTTTAAAGATGCATAAATTTATGACTATCTGCCAACCAGGCTTGGTCGGATTCGGAAAACGGAAATTCCGATTTTCCGACTTTTTTCGGAAAATTTTTCCGTCGGAAAATTTTCCGATTTTTTATTTCGGAAAATTTTTCTGTCGGAAAATTTTCCGACTTTTTATTTCGGAAAATTTTTCCGTCGGAAAATTTTCAGATTTTTTATTTCGGAAAATTTTTCCGTCGGAAAATTTTCCGAAAAAAGTCGGAAAAATCGGAAAACCCCATTCAAAACAGTTATTTCAAGAATTACCCTAGGGTAACCCAGAAAACTGGAAATATCAGAGAAAATGCAATTTCTTTGCATTTTTGAACTAGTTTTCTTCAGACCCAAACGATTTAATCTGTGTCCCTTTAAACAATTTTATGGAAAATGTTTGTTTTTGTGCCTATCATTGTGGAAATTCTACCAAAAATCAATATTGAGTCCCAATGGCCCTTTGAGGTCCAAAATATCTGATTTAGACCCAAAATATATCTGATTTAGACCCTCTGGGTGGAAAAAAAAGACATGCAGAGAAATTGCAATTTCTCTGCATTTCTCGGCATTTCTCTGCAATTTCTGCATTGAATTTTTCGACATTTTTTGTATTTTTTTTCAAACTGAATAGGTCCATAAAACTTTCTCCACAAGTGCGTCAGTCAAAAGTTGTGTTGTTTACTATACCGTAAATTACCACAAAAAAAATGAGAAAATACTCAAAAATTTATATCCGAGTGATGGGCTTCGAGCCTCAAGAAGTTAATTTGTAATTTTTGTATTTTGTCGGCCTTTCTCTACTTTGTTTCGCCATCAATTTTAAATTGTATGTTTTCAAGAGACAGTTTAAAGGGGGGCTGAGGGGACAAAATAAATGGTTTGAAAATGATGAAAGTATGGTTGTTGATAAATAAATGAAAAAAAGATCCAAAGAAAAACTCAAAAATGGCGAAAAAAAATTCCGAAAAAAAACTCATACCCCCTCTCTTCGCCCTAATGGCCGAAGAAACGCTTCTTGATTTTCTAGGCCGTCTCTATTTTCTCGGCCGCCTAATTTTATTTTTTGAAAAATATTTTTTAAATACATTTTTATACATTTCTTTTGAACGTTTATTTGTTTTAATACTCTTTTATGGATAATTTTCTCGGAAAAAAAATTGGAAAGACAAGAAAAACAAGATAAAAAAACAGGCGGCCGAGAAAAAAACAAATGGCCTAGAAAACAAAAAGCGTTTCTTCGGCCATTAGGGCGAACACCTGGGTTATGGTTTTTTTCGCCATTCGAGGTTTTTTTGGTTTTGTTTTCATTTATTTATCAACAATCATACTTTCATCATTTCTAAACTATTTATTTCGTCCCCTCAGCCCCCCTTTAACTGTACTACTAATTCATTTTTATATTTAAAAACGCGATCAGTAAATATGCATTACAAACAAAAATTTTCATGATATTCACAAATTTTCCGAAATTTTCCGAATTTTTCCGAATTTTCCGAGAAAAATATTCGGAAAAAAAATCGGAAAACCGTTTTTCCGAAAAAAAATTTCGGAAAAAAAATCGGAAAACCGTTTTTCCGAAAAAAAAATTCGGAAAAAAAATCGGAAAACCGTTTTTCCGAAAAAAAAATTCGGAAAAAAAATCGGAAAACCGATTTTCCGAAAAGTTTTTTCCGACCAAGCCTGCTGCCAACTGATAGCAAAAACAATTTCAAAAAACAAAAATAGAAAAAACTTTTAAAAAATCGAATATAGACAATGACCGAGGATATGCGATTTGGGTTTCTAGGCCATCTTTTGGTATTTTTAAATATACAGCTTAGAAACCCAGATTAAATTTCTTCCGCCATATTCGATTTTTAAAATTTTTAAATCCATTTTCTTATTTTTTTCGACTTAAAAATGTTCTTTTTTGCTATCAATTGGTAGATAATCATATTCTTATTCATCAAAAACCCATCTCTGATCCCTCCTTTAACAAAAAAAAAAACAAAGTTTCATATTTTATTCATTTTCGGAACGTTATAGCAAAAACCAATTTAACCCACTCCTAAATTTTCAATTTTTATCAACTCCTCTATTTTTCGTTTGAATGCGTATCGATTTATTAGCCTTTTTTTAAAAAACAAATATTCTAAATTTAAATAAATGCAAATATTTTAGAACTTATTTTTTGACTTTCAAATTTTCAGCTTCATTTCATAGAGAATGAAGCCAATTTGAAGACAAAAATCGAAATTCGTGAAATTACCGTTTCTGTTATGTCCTTTGTTCGGGTGTGATAACGCAAGATAATAATAATCGTTTATTTGTAGGTATGGAAAATAGAACTAGTTTTTATATTCTTCGGTAACCAAGTTAGGAGTTCACGTTGCTGATTACGATCATACTTCATTTGGCAACTTTGTATTTAACACACACAACACCTCCCTTTTTTGACATATTGATTACCATGATGCGATATAACGATCCGGTTGGTTGCGAGTTCTTGTCGATCGTCTTGGCAGATTGGCATTAGCTCCGGCGTTCGCATCAGCAATTGGTTGAGTTGGCATGGGCATTGGTAGAGGTTGAGGTTGGCTTGATTGGGTCTCCGATGACGCGGTATTCATGTTCTGCTCGGCAACTGGCACTTCCAAATCGAAACAATTAATGAATTCATAAAGGTCTTGGTTCAACATTCCATTTGACGATTCAGTTGATTCAATACGACGATTCAGTTGATTGGTGTGACGCTTCATAACTCTTCCCGAGCTCAACTTCACCAGATAGTTCACAGATCCTAATTTCTTAAGAATCACTCCTTTAAGCCATTTGAGCTTATTGCTCTGCTGTACACCCGTGTACACCCCCTCTCCTTCTTTAAAATCCCGATCTCGCACACCGTGGCGACGATCAAACTGATCTTTCATTTTCTGATCTCCACAAATTCTTGTTTCCCTGAACTTTGGCAAAATCAACGACAAACGTGTCCGGATTTTCCGTCCCAGAAACATTTCAGCCGGCGATTTTCCATTCAAAACCGCAGATGGAGTTGCTCTATATGCCATCAACACTTCATTAACCGTTTCCGGTTTTATAACTCCAATTCTCGACTTTTTCAATGCTCTTTTCAGAGTGTCGACGAATCGTTCCGCCTGCCCGTTTGACATCGGGTGGTAAGCCGGTGTTCTAATGTGAGAAATCCCACCCCGTTTACACATGTCTTCAAACGATTCAGAAACGAACTGGGTGCCGTTATCGGTAACAATCAACTCTGGAAACCCAAAAGCTGAAAATTTCTCTTCCAGTTCTTTGACAGTAGCGGTCGCCGAAATATTCGGCATTCTAATCATTTCTGGCCATTTGGAAAATGCGTCCGTGATTGCTAAATAATAATAACCGTCAATTGGTCCACAAAAATCAAGATGAACCCTTTCATAAACTCTACTGGTTTTCGGCCAGGGTTGCAACGGTACCTTCACCGGACTTTTTGCATTTTCACGGCATTTTTCACATTCAGAAACTAAAGATTCAACATCCTTGTCAATTCCAGGCCAATAAACAAAACTACGAGCCAAGCTCTTCATTCTGACCATCCCCTGGTGACCAATGTGTAGTTCTTTCAACATCTTTTTCCGAAAAATCTCTGGAACCACAACACGATGTTGCATGAGAATGCAACCATTCACAACAGCCAACGAATCTTTCCGAATTTTGAACAAATCAATGTTCTTCGCATTCCATTTATCCGTTTTGACAGCCTTCATCACTCTTGACAAAATAGGGTCCTTGGATGTTTCCGTTCTCACCTGATGCTCGGTAACCGGAAGCATTTTGAGTTGTTCATTCAAATGGCTTCGAACATCGGCCTCGATGGCTGCAACGACAACATCCTCCTCCTCTAGAGTACTCCGATCCGGTATCAATCTTGACAAACAATCGGCGTTTCCGAATTTTAATGTGTTGATATATTGGATCTCAAAATCATATCCCAAAAGAAAGACCGACCAACGAATCAACCTATTCGCCGAATGTACTGGAATTCCTTTCTTAGATCCAAAAATAGCCAACAACGGTTTATGATCAGTTTCCAATACGAACTTTCGTCCATATACGAACCGATGAAACTTTTTCAGTGCAAAAACCAAGCCCAACGCTTCTTTTTCAATTTGAGCGTACTTTCTCTCGGCAGGTTGCAACGTTCTGGATGCATGCGCAATGGGTTTCCGTTGCCCATTTGGCATGACGTGGCTGAGAACAGCGCCTATCCCGTATTCACTAGCATCCGCAGATACCACAACAGGTAGGTTTGGGTCATAGTGGCAAACATTCAAATCTGACATCAAAATTCCTTTCATTCTGTCAAATGCCGTTTGTTCTACAGACGTCCACACAAATTTTACATCTTTCTGAGTCAACTTGTCCAATGGCCCTCTCAAAACTGTCAAGTTCCTGATAAAAGCACCATAATAGGCTATCATACCCAAAAATGACCTCAATTGTGACTCATTTTTCGGTGCGGGCATATTTACGATAGGATCTAATTTTTCTTTCAATGGTTTTCTTCCATCACGATCCAGCTCGTACCCCAAAAACCGAATTTTATTCATTCCAAAGTGACATTTTTCCAGTCGCACTCTGAAACCATATTCAGCGATTCGTTCGAACACTGCTATCAAGTTCGAATCATGTTCCTCTTTCGTTCTTCCCATAACAAGAACGTCATCCAAATATGCGACGGTACCCTTAAGACCCGAAATCATGGTATCCATCAACTGTTGGAACATCGCCGGCGCCGTTTTGATGCCGAATGGTAACCTGTTGTACCGAAACAACCCCTTGTGGGTGTTAACAACCACCAACCGCTTCGCCTCTTCCGCCAACTCCACTTGTAAATACGCATCCGAAAAATCAATGGTCGAAAACACCGTTCCGCCGTTCAAAGATGCAAACAAGGCTTCAGGAGTAGGTAGAGGGTACTCTACATCATCCAACGCTTCATTCAATCCAGTACTGAAATCAGCACAAACGCGCAAATTTCCATTTGCTTTCTTCACCGCAACAATTGGAGCAGCCCATTCCGAGTGGGAAACTGGCTCAATAACTCCCATAGTTATCAATCTATCCAATTCGGCTTCAATTACTGAAACAGCGGCAAATGGCACCGACCGTTTTGGGCAAAACTTTGGTGAAACGCCGGCCTTCAGCGGCAGTAAAACTTTACTTTTCACACATTTTCCCAACCCAGGTGCAAAAACTTCTCTATACTTCTCTTTCAAAACGTCCATGACTGGAACTTCAATATGAGCTACCATTTGATCCAAATGGTGGTTCATGTGGTCGCACTGCTTCATCCAACTTAAACCCATCAAATTTTTGGTTTTTACAACGAAAGCAATTCCATGACAACCTTGGGTATGACTTGTTGCAAAATCAACCTCAATCTCTCCCAAAACTTCCATCATTTCTCCACTTGCATTACGCAAAACCGTGTCCGTCCGATTCAACTGTGGTTTACCAATTCGTTTCCAATCTTCAACATTCAAAACAGTAGTATCACTACCCGTATCCGCTTGAAATTCAACCACGAGTCCGTTGACCGTTAACTTAACGAACTTCCGAACGTTCTGTATCATGGTGTCCGACTTTTCAACTACTTCTACCATATTCATTTGCCGGTTTTTCTGATGATTTTTCTTCTTTCTCCAAGCTTGGAGACCATCACAAAATTCATCAAGATGACCGCGCTTGTTGCATTTACGACATACAATCAATTCCGAAGTACAACGCTGGGATGAATGCCCCTCTTTTTTACAATTGAAACATACTAGAGTTTTCCGACCAGAGCTAATCTGTTTGGAAGCAGATGAACTCGAAAACTCGTTTTTCCAATGCTTCGATTTAGGCCTCCCGTTTTGCTTCGTATTCACGATTTCATTAACCGCAAAACTTTCTTTCACCATAACTTCCCGTTCTTTTTGCTCCAACAAAAAAACGTTCACCCTCTTGGTGAAGTTGTTGAACAGTGCAAGCCTCGTTATTTTTCTGTCTTTTATCCAAAAAACTCAATAAATGATGACGGAATTTCACGTCTTTCGGAGATTTCATTCCGAAAATCCATAAAAGACATTTCAATCCTTCATTTTTCAATTCATCAAAATCTGCTACATCAAACAACTCATTCAACTTCCCGGTATATTCAGCCAAGGAATCTGAGCGATTGTAGCAAAGATTCAAACACAACATTCGAGAAGTATTACGCGACAACTGAGTCGCAAACAAAACTGTAAGTTGCTTTACAGTATCGTCCAAGCCTACTTTCCAAACGTCCTCTGGTCTTTTATACTTTCGATAAAGTTCAAAAGTCTTTGACCCCAACTTTTCAAGAATCATCCTGACCTTGACTTCCTCCTCAAAATCCTCCGCCTCATTTTCAATCACATGTTTATGGCGATTAAACCATACAGCGAAATCAAATGGGGAATCTGGATCGTGTTCGAAACACGGAAGTCTACTGACTAGTAATGAGTACTTTTTCTGGTCCAACCGCCGGGTATCCCTTTCCTCACTACCAGCACTTAACCTTCCCAACTGGGCCTTCCCTTCCGGGTCTGAGTTGATAATGCTATCAAACATTTTCAACATCCGCTCCTCATGAGCCATCATACGCTCTTCCTGAGCTTTAAACCTCAAGTCATCTTCTCGACGACGCTCTTCCTGAGCTTTAAGCCTCAAGTCATCTTCTCGACGACGCTCCTCCTGCCTCAAGTCATCTTCTCGACGACGCTCCTCCTGCCTCAAGTCATCTTCTCGACGACGGTCCTCATGCATTGACTGCAGAGCAGCCAATAACACAGCCTGGTCAACAGGTTGACCTTTTAAACTCACGGAGGTTTCAGCAGCAGACGATGATTGTGCACTTGTTGATGCAGGCGCAGCCGGATTCATAGGGTTTGATGATTTTGGATTCTTCTGATTTTGATTCTTCATTATCGACACTTCTTAAATCCTTGATCGCCAATTTTGTTATGTCCTTTGTTCGGGTGTGATAACGCAAGATAATAATAATCGTTTATTTGTAGGTATGGAAAATAGAACTAGTTTTTATATTCTTCGGTAACCAAGTTAGGAGTTCACGTTGCTGATTACGATCATACTTCATTTGGCAACTTTGTATTTAACACACACAACAGTTTCAATTAAACTTTGATAGCTTTTATTTTGTAAAAAACAAAGTTTTTCCAGTTTACGTAAATTTATACCAAAAAAATCACCGTTACAAATAAATTAACATTAATTCCCATCGAAATCCCAAAAATTTCAAACATTTATTCAACCTTCTAAATTACTTCCAAAACTTTCAAATTTTGCATTTTTTCAAATATCTTCCAAAAAAACCCCCCCCCCCCCGAATTTCACAAACCTTCTGCTCATCAGTCGCCTCACCGACTCCTCCAATAAGCGCCTCATAAGCCACATTAATTCTCTCCCATCTGTTATCACGATCCATTGCATAATATCTTCCGACAATCGTCGCCAATTTACCATATTGCTGTTGATTCAAGAAATCCAGGGTTTGTTGAAGGAATCCGGCTCCGGAAAGTGGTGAAGTGTCACGTCCATCTCCGAAAAAGTGGATGTAGAGCTCTGGCACTTGGAGCTCCTTCACCGCTTTGATCAATGCGAACAAATGATCTGAAAAATTGAATATTTTGATAATATTAGTACATTTTATGTTTTAAAATTTTTTTTTTGGATTTTTCATGCCTGCGGACTAGTTTTGGCCACTTTTTCTAGGCCATTATTTTGAGGCGCGTTTTTTCGGCTGCTCAAAACCCTAATTTCATCCAAAAAACCCCTACCAATATGCGAGTGAACACCTCCATCTGAAACCAATCCAGCCAAATGAAGACGCCCATTTCCAGCTTTTGCACGGTTGGCCGCATCAACAAGAGCTTCGTTGGTGACCTGAAAAACCAATACTTTTAAAGAACATTTTAAAATTTTAACATTTTTTTAAAACTTTATAAAAAACCAATTTTAAAATGTAAAATGCTTAACTTTTAATAATTTTCCATGCTTCGGATGTTGTTTGAAATCCAATTTTTCCAGATAATTCAGATTTAGATTTAAAGAATCGAAAAATTGGGAAAAAGGGGAACTGATTTTATACAAAAAAAAGGGGAACAGATTTGATACAAAAAGTCGATTTAAGGCAAAAAAAAAAGAAGAGATTAGCAAAATGTTACTTTTTTCGGCCAAAATCAGATATTTTGGGCCTCTACGGGACATTGGGACTCACTACTGATTTTTAAATAAAATTTCCACAATGATAGACACAAAAACAAATATTTTTTCCATAAAATTGTCTAAAGGGACACAAATTTAATTGTTTGGGTCTTGAAAAGAAAACTACAGTTCAAAAAATACCGAGAAATTGCAAATCTGACATTTCTGATTTGAATTTTTTTCAAACTGTCCATACCGTCTAGTTTCAACATAATCTGAAGATTGCTTAAAATTACAATAAAATTTTGAAACAGCGTTTTTAAAAGTAAAATCGACAATTTAGCCACTCAAACTTTTCATCCAAAGATTTTTTATTTTCTAAAAATCCTATTAACCTTCCACGCTATATAATGGTATCAAATCTATCGAGAATTTACTAATTTATTCAGTTAAATTAAAAAAATGAAACTGTATTTTTTTTAATAAAAAAAATCTTTGCTTTCATTATGTCGCAAACCTAAATAATCTGAAATTTTATTATTGTCTCACAAAATCGGCTTCATAAACGTGAACTTCATAAACGTGAACATAGTGAAACTGTATTTTTTTAATTAGCAAAAAAAAGAATAATTTTAAATTCATTGTGTCGCTAACTTAAATAATCTGAAATTTTCCCAATATCATGAAAATATTTCGGGTCAGGACACTTTCGATTTCAGAAAACTATTTTTTTCGATAACACATTGACAATTCATACAGCGTTCTAACAAGAAAGTATTTGGAATTTTGAAATCTTGTGAAACTGCATTTTTACAAACGAAATTAATCTTCAAGAAATCATAGCATTTCAAAATTAATAATATACTGTTCGTTCAATACGATTCCAAACGCGCACCACTGTTTACGCAAGTTTGTGTGGCCTTTTCCGTGTCCGTACGTATTGAAAATATTATTTTTGAGGCATAAATGCATTTTTGGCATCTATTGGACCAATTATGAAAAAAAAAATTTTTTGTCCGTCCCCCGGAACACACCAAAAAATCGAGGTTTGTCAGTAGAGCGCGTTTGGAATAGGTTTGCTTCGACAGTAACACACATTAGAAATTGAATGTTTGAATTTATAGTCATTTGAGAAAATGGAAAAGCTTAAGTATATATATATACGTAAGAAATCGCACACAGGAATGATTTTGAACACATATTTGAAACATTTTAAAAATAATGAAACTGTAAATAATTTTAAAAACAAAATTATCAAGAATTAGTATTTTTTCTTCAAAAAACCAGTACTTAACGTCCAAATTTATAAAAATTGTATTTTTTGAATAAAATTTGTTAATTCTCAAAAACAATTTCTATTTTATTTAAGTTTGTCTGCTTTTCATTTCAAAATCCGATGTTTTCTTAAAAGCGGCTCCGGAGAGCTCAGAAATGGGTTTCAGATGAATAAGAATATGATTATCTATCAATTGATAGCAAAAAAACATTTTTAAGTCGAAAAACTAAGAAAAACCGATAAAAATTAAACATATTTAATATGGAAAATGGCCGAAGAATGCAGTTTGGGTTTCTAGGCCATTTTTTCTAGGCCAACATTTTCCGAATAAAATTTCCTTTTGAAAAATCGAACATTTCCAAGGATTTGGGTTTCTAGGCCATCCTTCGGTATTTTTCCTTATATGGCCTAGAAACCCAGACTGCATATCAATGGCCATCGATTTTTAAAATTTTTATCGGTTTGCTTGTTTTTTTCGACTTAAAAATGTTTTTTGCTATCAATTGGTAGATAATCATATTCTTATTCATCTGAAACCAATTTCTGAGTTCTCCGGAGCCTTCCATTTAGAAAAAATCAGATTTTAAAATGAAAATCAGTAAAACTTAAATAAAATTAGAAATTGTTTTTAAAAATTAACAAAATTAATTTTTAAAGATACAATTTTAAAGAAAAAATCCAAAAAAAAACTCACCAAAGCATTATTCTTAACAGCCAAATTAATTCGAACAATATCCTGATAGATAACCCTTCCCGCTCCAATATTCAAATGTCCAACTTCCGAATTTCCCATCAATCCTTCCGGAAGTCCAACATGCAGACCGTGCGCCTCAATCTGCGCCCAATTCCCCGAACACAATCGATCCATAACCGGTGTATTCGCGTTGAGAATCGCGTTTCCGTACGTTTCCTGGGTTACGCCCCATCCGTCGATGACAATCAAGCAAACCTTGTTCGCAACTTTGTCGTTATTCGCCATTCTAAGTCCTGGAAATGGAGAAAATTCGGATTTTTCAACATTTTTCAAGAAAAAATCAATGAAATCAATGATCAACTAAAGAAAAACTTTTAAAAATTGAACAACAGGACAAATTGTGATTTGATAACAAAATTAACTGATAGACATTTCTTTTTCTGTTCAAAATTTTATTTTTTTTTATTATTTTGTTGAAGAGACATTTTTCCAAAGATAACGTTCTTATCACAAGAAAGCCATAGTTTCAGCGTTTTTAGGAAAAAAAAAGAAAAAAGAAGATTTATCAAATATTTTTGACGTTTTCGTAAATTTAGAACCACTTTTCCGCCGTCACTACGATGTTACGCAGTGACGAGGGTCGCTTTTTAGCGAAAATATCTTCCAACAAAAATTTTAATATTTTTTCCGTAAATTTCGTATAAAAAATGCCTTAAAATGCTGTAGTTATTATTTTTCCCTTTTTCCCATTATTGAAATACGTTTTTTTCTACAAAAAATGCGTTAAAAAATTCAAATTTTTGTTGTAAAATATTTACGCTAAACAACGACCCTCGTCACTGCGTAGCATTGTACTGACTAGCAAAAATGGTTCAGAATGTATGGAAACGTACGCTTTTTGATGGTAGATAGCTGAGAAATGGGTCTATATTTCAACAGAAGACGATAATCTAACCGTTTTCAGAAAAAATCGAATAAAGACATTATCTAAAAAAGTACGTCCCCCGAAAATTTGTGTTTCTATGTCATTTAGAGAAATTTTTAAAAATGGCCTAGAAACCCAATTTTCCGCGGTCTAACTTTTTTCGAAAATGCTTTTATTTAGTTTTTTCGCTGACAACGGGTAGAAAATCGTCTTCTTTTTCATTCCAAACCCATTTCTGAGTTTGACATGAAAAAAATGAACGATTAGCTTGAAAACACCAGTTTCCGGGTAGATCTCAAGCCAACGCTTTCAAAAATGGCTTATTTTCAGTTTTTCCTTTAAATTTTGGTATTTCTAATAAATTAGGTACATTTTCCATTGAAATTCTGATTTATAAACATTTTTTCGTGTCCATCTTCTATTTTTAAAATTACTTCTATAATTTTTGCGTCAAACTAATTTTTTATTTATTTTCAACCTTATTTTATTTCAAAAAGGGCTTTAGGCAGGTGGTGGTGCTGTTAAATCGATTTAAAATTTAATTTTACGTATTTCTTTCGAAATTTTATACACCAAAGTTCGATTCCGGGTGCCGTTTTTGCAATTTTTTACTATTCTTTCAGTAAAATAAAATTTCCGATTTAGCAATACTTATAACCTGCATAAAGTCTACACAAAGACTAAAAATCAAAGTTTACACCAATCAATAAAACTAAATACCACTTTTTCTAATTCTTCTATCAAAATTTCAACTAAAAACCACAAAAACCAATCACAAAACCACGAAAACAACTATACTACAAGCTCACCGCGCTTGAAATAACTCCGATAAACTTGTGCACCAACAAATGCAAACATAATGACAATAATCGATCTCTCTTTTCGCAAGAACACAGAGGATTTCAACTTCTGTCGAAAAATAAAAAAAATAAAATGAAAATGTGCTGGATTATCACGTATCTTTCTCTCGTTTTTGTTCCCTTCTTGCTAAACAAGCGTGTTGGCCGACAACTTATTGATTATGTCAAGAAGAAGAAGCAGAAAGAGAAGAAAAAAAAGAGCAAAATGTTTTCCAAAAAAAAAAGAAAGAAGAACTAAAAAATGAATGTTCTCGAAAACAATTGTGAAATGACGATTTCTTGTTTGTATTCGAATACTTCATGATGCAAAAACCAAAATGTCAAAGATGGGCGGTTTGTTTGAGAACAGAGCGAGAACAACAAAGTAGCGTAAGTTATTTTGCCGCAGTCCGTCTGCAGAACGACCAAAAAAAAACACATTTCAGTTGAAAAAAACAGTTGAGAGGGTGCAGACGGAAAATCTAGTGAAATACACGTATAAACTCTTGCTTGAGTGAATTGAGAAGAGAATGTGAATCGAAAAAACCCTCAAAATTTGATTTGACAGTGTAAAAATCACGTTTTTTGGGTAATATTGAAAAAAAAACGAAAAATAAAAAAAAATTGAACATACAGTAATCTGTTCACAAATTTTGAAAAGGTCCCAAATGGAAAACATCGAGTTACTGTATTAAAGGAACATAGATAGTCCTTGCGCCTTTAATGCCGCATAAAAATCGATTTTCTTTATTTTAAAATTTTCTGAAAAAAACGTAACTTTCGGCAAAAAGAGGCAAAATTGAGTTTTGAACAAATAGAAATTGACCATTTTTGTTTGTTTTACCCAAAAAAATGGTAATTGAGGTAAATTTACGAATTTTCAGAGTATTCAAAAATTTGAAGAAAAAAAAATATTTTAAAAACTTCTGGAATGTTCAATCCGTTTTCTAGAAAATTACGAATGTCCGACTTTATTTGAAAATTTACTTTTATTTATTTTCTCGATTTCTTTTTCAAAATTAGTGATTTTTCGTTTTTTTTTTGAATTTATGTGATTTCTACTAAATTTAACAGTCCTAACAAGTTAAAAAGATTACAGAAAAATCTATAAACCAAGAAAAAAAAACAATTCTTTTAAAAAATCGCTGAGAATTAAACAAAAATCCCAAAAACCCAACCAGTTTGGTCTGTTTGCTTTCAACAAGGGCACAACAGCGCTCTATCGAAAATACCACTTCAAAACCGATGTCTAAGCTTTTTTCATCATTTTTTCTTGCTAATTACATGTCTAACCTTGAAACATTCATTTTTTCAGTTGAATTCCAATGAAGGTTGTGGTTTCTTGCGGTCCAACTCAAATTCCGGTCCATATTCTTGAGGATGACGAGCAGGAGTCGTCAATTTCAACACTTGGCCAGTTTCGTGACTATATAGCCGAGCAGAATGAGCTTGATGCCGGAAATATGCGAATGTTGCATAGAGGTGTGTTTAAAATATCGATTTTTCCAGTTAAAACAATTTTTCAGGCCGCCAACTACAAGGCGAAGACGACACCCCGCTCGAAGGTCTCGGTTTCAGAGAAAATGACAAAGTTATCGTAATGGGTGGTCGGAAGATGGCGCTGAAAGATGATCCAGGATTCGCAGAGCTGATTCGATATGAAAAGCATAATTTATGTGATCTTCAGAAGAATTTGGATTCGATTTCAACGGATTTAGGCGAACTTGAGAAGAATTTTCTGGATGAGGCCAAGCAGAGAGATCTCGCAAAACGGTTGGATAAGAGAATCAAATGGTTTAATGAAGAATCTGAACGGCATTTGGTTACACTTGATGGGCTGCGTATTATCAAGGAGAATACCGCACAAGCACAGGTAATTTTAATTTTTCTTACAATAATTTGAAATAAACGACTCTATTTATCGATTTCAGCAAAACTTTAGCGAGTAGGAGGGAAATTGTCTAAAAAACCTAATGACGTGTGATAAAAATTATGAAAAACATTGATTTTCACCAAAAATCCGTCAAAAACTTCAAGATTAACACACTATGATGCAATTTTCAAGATAATCGACTCAAAATCGGTTATTTAAAGACGGGACATATTAATTTCTAAAAAAATTAAAAGATTTACGTAAAATCTGTATTTCATATTTTAAAATCTTGATTTTACACGAAAAAAATTCGAAAATCGGTAAAAAATGCCCATTTTTGCACTTTTTCCTAGTTTTGATCGCCTTTTCATGTATTTAGCGTCGTAAACCCTAAAAAAATATGTTTGAAATCGATATTTCCGAAAAAAATGGAATTTTATGCATTTATTAGCGAAATCCAGTACTTTTTTCGAAAAAATATCCTGCACGTCATGAAAAATATCTTTGGGAAATCGCTTTAAAACCCTAATATTATGTGATAAAAATTATTAAAAACATTGATTTTCATCAAAAATCCGTCAAAAACTTCAAGATTGACAAACTATGATGCAATTTTCAATATAATCGGCTTAATACTGGTTGTTTAATGCCGGAACATTTTAATTTCGAAAAAATTAAAAATGTTTACGTAAACTCTGTGTTTCATATCTTCAAATCTTAATTTTAGAAGCAAAAAATTAGAAAATTGGTAAAAATCACAATTTTTCGAAGTTTTTGTCGCTTTTTCATGTATTTAGCTTCATAAATCCCAAAAAATTAAGTTCGAATTATTTAATTTCAAAAAAAATTATAAAAAATAGATTTTTACACATTTATTGACCAAATTCATGAATTACCATTTCAAAGAAATGTTATTCTCAATTTTATGACCTGATACCGGTGGAAAATTTAACACTACAGTTGAAATACCATCAGAATTTCAAAATTCAGTCGAAATCTCTATTTTCAGCGGCTGAAACGGTATATATCTTAAAAAATCCGTCCAAAATTGATTTTCTATCCATTTTGGCTGTAAAAAACTAGATTTTCCTGTAATTCCCCCAATTTTCAGGCCCAACGAAACCGCGAGAAGCGAAAATCCCTCATCTCCGGCATCCAGAACCTCCTCAACGAAAACGACAAATACGTCCGCCGTCTCGAAGAATACCTCAAAAAACTGGACGGCGAAATTTTGGAATAGGATCCTCCTCGTTTTTTTCCAGCTAGACTCATTATTTCAAGAACAAAATCGCTTCGGGTTTTTTTTCCAGAGAACTCCTGTTATTTTTGATTCAAATATTAGGTCGTCCGGAAAGTAATCGCAATTTTTTTCTGTTTCACCTCGTTCATTTCTCGAGCAGTTTTTTTCCGTTTTTATTTTTTTATTTTATACATTAAGTCTTTCACAATGAATACGTGTTTCCGTATTTCAGATAATCCTTATTATGGCTGAATTTCTCTTGAAAGATAAACATGCCTTCAGGGGCTGTTTCCTTTACGAGTTCCTGTTGGGACATTCGGCCGCTGTTGCTCATCGAAATTTGTGCGATGCGACAGGCACGGACACCCTCAAATATGAAATGGTGAACTTCTGGTTCCATCGCTTCAAAGAAGGTGACGACGATCTCTCGAACAAGCCACTCACCGGCCGCCATCAGACGAGCGTTTCCAGAAGGAGCTGAAGTAAGAGCCCAGATCAATTGTTCGTGAAGTTTCTTCGGCACTTGGGCTACACAAAACAACAGTACACAACCACTTCCGAGCAAGTGGAAAGAGCCAAAGTTTGGTCAACTTGTTCCTCACGTTATGACTGATCAGAAGAGCATGCGTTGCCTTGTTTTTGCTCTGCCGAAAACGGAGCACGGAGTGAATTCAAAATATTTTCATTGGAGATTAAAGTGATGTGCTTTATTCAATCACAGTAGAAAGCTTCAATGGGTAGCAGCTGGAGAAACTCCAAAAACAGACGTCAAAGGAAAAAAAAAGTGATGCTTTCGATTTGGTGGGACAAGGAATGCGTTATCTACCGTGAACTTATTCAAGATCGAGCCACTGTCAATGCGGACCTGTACTCTCTCCAAATACAAAAAATTTGCGATCAACACCACCTATTTCGCCCAGGAGCCTCACGGATTCCCTTACTTCATGACAATGTAAGACTACATGTCGCTTTAGCGACCAAGGACAGACTGCGGGCACTGGATATCAAAGTTCTGCCACATCCACCGTATAGTTCGGACCTTGCCCTAACTTATTATCATTTGTTCCGCTCACTTCAAAGCTCTCTCAAAGATTTGCAGTTCGACGACCGAGAGCACCTGGAATCGTACCTTGATGACTTTTTCGCCTGCCAGCCTCCGGAATTCGACGCAAAGGGAATCGAACAACTTCCGCTGCGTTGGCACGAGTTCATCCAACAACACGGTTACTATATCACTCATTGATAATTGATTTCAATTAATAAATTTTTGTTTGAAAAAAATCGAAAAAATTGCGATTACTTTCCGGACGACCTAATAGAAATTAGGGAGTTCCCCATAACAATTTAAAATTGCAGAAATGAAAATAAATTACACTTTTTCATTCAATAAATAAGTTAAAGTAAACCACGAATTTCTTCTAAAATATGCTATTTCTCAACAAAAAAAATTTTAAAAAAGGCATTTTTTTAAAAAACAGAAAAACCATCACTCAAACTGAAAATACAACACAACGATGATTGAATAATAGTACCCACAAAATACAGAAAAAACGAATTAATTTAATTTACAAAAAAAAACGAGCGATATTTTAATAACGAGTTCTTTTGTCGGAGAAGAACGATTTCAGGAGCAAAACTTGAGCAATTCCGCTGAAAATGATGACGGCGGTTTGACCGATTGACCACAGCATTACACGTTCGTTTAACTGTTCGGCACGTTTTCTTCCGGTCGCTTCTCTCAAGCGATGATGGGTTTGGTAGTCGTCGACCTTTAAGATGGAAAATTTATAATTACAAAGAATTTGAATTTTCTCTCTTAAAGACACACTGCCAGCTATTTTAACCCTATCAGTTTAAAAATGCGATCTTTTCAGTAAAACTGAATTTCTGGCCGCTTTACGAATAATTCGCGAAATTAAAGCAGCTGCCCAAAATTTGAAAAAATAAATTTTTGGGGCGAAACACAACTATTTGAATGTTTCTCAATTTACGCAGCTCAATACAAACCACATTCGGCGGGAAGCATAAAAATTCAAATTGTTTAACTGGCACTGTGTCTTTAAAAGCACAAAAACGATTACTGTTGCCTCATTTCTATTTCAAACGCGCTGCATAAACTGGCACCACGGGGTTTTTTTAACTACCGCTAGCACTGAAAAAATGGACCCTCATCGATAGAGCGCGCTTACAGATTGCGGCCTAACTATTGTGCAAAAATTCTTCCATATTTTCTTCTGCCATTTATTTTTGAACTGGGACTAACATTTTGAACATTTTCCTGTACTTTTACAAATGTTTATGTTTTTTCACCACTGTAACCTTTTTTTTATGAGGTGTGGGCATGTTCTAAAAAAAGAACTAGTGCGATCTAATAGGTATGTAAAAAGTCTTAGAGGTTTGAAATTTTAACACTAAATTTGCTAAGTTTTGAGAGTTTTTGAAGTTTTTAAAAATTACGACGGAAGATTTGAAATTTTTGAAACTGTAAAGTTGAAGGTTAGATATTTACACGCTTTTTGAAAGTAATTTCGGAAATTTCGGTGTTCCGATAAGTCTTCCTTAGAGGAAATAATAGTTAGCATTTAGCATTTTTTTGAGTTGCATCGCAATTTTTCCAATAATCCTATTCGTTTTCAGTAAATTTGCGCTTTTCACACATTCTCATACTCCATATTATCTCAGAAAAGAAAAAGCAAAATGTATATTTCAATTTATTTATTCAGGGGGGGGGGACCGATCCAGCGGCTTTCTTACCGCGAACACACAACGAGACCACTAGACTATTGCGTTTTCTTCAGAGAGAGTGTGTGTGCGCTCAAAGTGCGCTCTATCTCACTCGTGTCCACTCTCCGTAGTAAAAAAAACCCCGTGGGCACTTTGCCAGCACACCTCCTAAAAAAACAAAATGCAAACGCTTCACGTTATTCACGTGAGAAATCGTTTGCGTTTTGTTTTTTGGAACGTGTGCTGGCAAAGTGCCAGTTTATGGAGCGCGTTTGGAATAGAAATGAAGCAACAGTATCTTCTTTAACATTAATTTTTTAACGTTTTCAAATTAAATTTTCCCTGAAACTGTAAATTTTTATATGAAATTTCTAAAAAAAAACAACTTTTTGAGGTTTTCAATTCGACACCTTTTGGTAAATGATTTACAAAACTAATGAATAAAATGAAATATGATTTCAAATCTTTCTAAAACTGAAATTTTTGAAAATAAATTTACTGTTTCAAATATTTATGAAGATTGTTGTTGTTTAAAGTCTTCGATTAAATTATGGCGTTAATTTCAATGAATTCATATTTAAAAAAAAATTATATTTATATTTTTTCAAAATAAAAATTACAGTTTCATGTATCATAAATAATTTTCAGCATTGTATTGTCAAATCAAATATTCTTGATCATGCAAGTTGGTTTTGACCTACCCTGAAAAGCTAAGTCTCTCACACAGTCGTGCTATTTTTAAATGCGAGCGGTTGCGCTGCGGTCTTTTAGTAGAAAATGGATGATCCAAAATTTTTAACTTGACAATACTTAAAATTAAACAAACCAATACTTCTTAAGAATTCTTTTTTTTAATTTTCAACAAAACTTGGAGCTCAAAATAATTTCAAAGTGTTTAACAACTTGCAAAAAGAAACTCACAGTTCTAAGCTTATCCCCAATAGCTACAGCATAATTCTCCAATTGACTCATCGCATGAACACCTTGTGTAACAGCCTCATTAAGCTTGTTCTGGTCACCGTATTGCCAATCCATGTAGACGATTTTGTGGGAAAATGTTGAAAATTCGTTGGAGAAGCATGCTTTGTATGTTCCGGCGACCTGAAAGTCGGGTTTTTTTTAGAGAAAAATGAATTTTTATTAGATTCTTTAAAAAATAGACAAGTTTGTGTAAAATTAATACAAATCGGCCTTATTTATTTAAAAAAATGAATTTTATGAATATTATACTAAAATTAGAAGAATAAATTCACTGTTTCAGTTTCAATAAAGTAACGTATTTCGTTTTCAGCGAAAGTGATAATTGGAAGCGTAACAGGAGCTCAATTTGAGAGAAATCTTGATAGTTCAAAGAAACAACTCAAATTCGAATTTTTAAAACAAATTTTCAATCATTTACTTGAACAAAATTGTTTTAGACAGATTTTATTATTAAAACTTTGGTTTTCAATTGCATTGTTCGGTTGAATTTCAACTTTCGACATTTTTCCACCTTTTTCGAAATTTTTAGACGTCTTTCTCAGTAAAATCAATAATTTAAAAACTTTTTTACAAAACACTCACCTCCGCCTTGAAGCTAATGCTATCGTACTGTTTCTTCACATCCTTGTACAACACTTTTCCATTAGGATCCTCCAAAATCAGGTCAACATCATAATGTCCACCAGTGACAACCTATAATTCGATTTTCAGCCAAAAAAAATTAAATTTCTAGAAATTTCCACTCACCTGAAACTCAAAAACCGAATCTACACCCAATTTCATATCCTCATAAAAACACTGATTCGCATTATCCGGCAATTCGAACGTCAGTTCAATCGATTGACAAAATCCGATGAAAATCGTCGATAAAATTACAAATTTGAGCATTTTTGACTGAAAATTACACGTAGAATGTAGATTTCAATGTGGGTTTTCATTTAAAATGCGAAAAATTAGAGTAGAATGATAAAAAACAGAAAAAATGACGAATAACCGTTGTTTTCCACTGCCAACAGTTCACTTTTCGATGTTGTTCGGTGGAGCGCGCTTGCTTCCTTAGCTCCGAAAATAGATAAAAATCTCGTGTTTTTTAACATTTTGAAGGTAAAAATAAGAATATCAAGGTTCGACACAACAATCAATCGATAGAGAATGAAAAAAGCTACATTTTGATTACAAATTCATCCCGAAAAAATGTGAAAATACTCGTATAGCGAACAACAAAAATAATAAATTAACAATTAGCGCATTTCAGAACCATGAACCCTGAAAAAATTCCAAATTAAAAAAAAATAATCTAGGAAAATATCTACCAAGCTCGAATCATCAGATGAATCCGTCTTTTTCCTCGCCGTCGCGGTTCCTAAGCTTCTCGAGCCGAATTCATTCATTGTAGCTGAAGCAAACTTCAAATTCGCTCCAATGGAATCCGTGGACGATGATGGTAACGGTGGTAGTTGTTCCAGTTCTGCTCTACTCGTCACTATCCTCAGATTCGGTCTAGAAATTAGATTTTTGACTTACAAATTAAAATTTTTGGCGGTGTTCAAAATAACCTTGGAATATGTGGATAATGTCTTCTTGTCAATGTCATTTCATCAGACGACTCATTTGACATATTATCCTTTAAAAATTTTATTATCAAATTTCAGAAAAAATCCTTAAGTCCTCACGTATACCGGCCCCACTGGACGATCCCAAAATGATGGTGCCACGTGCTGATTGTCATTTCTTTCAGCTTTTCGGAAATATGCGATTATTCTAAAAAGTTTTAAATCTTTAAGAAACTCATTCAAGTGACCCATTGTCTTTAAGGCACTCACTTTTTCCTGAACATCAATAAAACAACTAGGAGGATGAGAAGAATCGCGCCAAAAACACTGCCCAACACAATTCCAACAGCATCTGAGCGATTTTTACCGGGACTCTGTAAACATTTTTGAGAATTACTTTGTAATTGTCAAATTACAATTTTTTACTGTCATAGCAAAAATCAATTAAAAATTGAAATAATTTTATCAATTTTGAAACGGAAAATTATTTTTTTTCATAAAAAAAAATATTTTTTAAAATCAGTATCTGAAAATTCCGGAACGTTTCTAATCAATAAATTATTGATCGAAAAAAGTTCAATATTAAAATCAATATCTGAAAAATGATATTATTTATTTAATTTAATTTAATTTTTTTTTTTTTAAAACCTGAGATCCAAGGAAAACCACTGAGATCCAAGGAAAAAATGTAATTATAACTGCTCAGGGAATTGTCGGCATCAAACGGCACGCGTGCCGCAACTCCGGCTTGTAATCGGCACGCGAAAGGCTCCGAAACGGCACCGGTGCCGCTAAATCGGCTCGTAAACGGCACGTCGAAGCACGTGTGCCATTTTACCGCGGCACGCGAGCCGCTTACAAGCCGTAATTAGCCTGAGGGTTTTCAAAACTTTGAAACAGAATTTTTTTGACGAAAATTCGATTTAAAATTGAGTTTTTTTTTCAATAAGTTTTTGAAAGACCATTGAAACCGCATTTTCTCAAATGTTTTTTTTTTAATTTCTATATTTTTTTGGCGATTTGTCGTCTTCCAGCTGATAAAACGTTTTCCGCTCAAAATTTTCAATGAATATCTTTTAAAAATTATTTTTCGTAAATTTACTCAACGATCGGAACTCTAAAAAGCGTTTTATTGAAAAAAAAAACTTTAAAATCTGCTGTTGAATCACTATTTCAAAAGTGATATGTCAAAAAATGGTAAATTTACAATGAAAACATTTAAATACTGTAGAAGCAAACCAATACGTACGGGAACGGAAGAGGCTATACAAGCTTGCGAAAACTCACAGACGCTCCGCAGTCAAGCGACGCGGAAAATTGCCGGGAAAATTAATTTTCAACTTTACCAGTATGTTGAGTGGGAGGTCACCGCGTCGCGTGCGTGCGGAGCGTCTGTGAGCTTGAGAAGCCCTCAAAACACGATGATCAAGAATATTTGAGTTGACAATACCATTTATCTTAATTTGAAGAAATCCCAATCAATATGACTTATTGTCTATTTCTTAGCCAAAAATGAAAAAAAAAAACGATTGAAACTTTATTTTTTTTGGAATTAGAAAATTAAGTAAATGATTGTCATAGCAAAAATCAATTAAAAATTGAAATAATTTTATAAATTTTGAAACAGTAAGTTAAAATAGGAATAATTTTCATGAAAAAATATTTTTTCATTTTTTTTTAAATCCGTAATTTTCAAACTTTCTTGAAAATCAATAAAATTTCCTATATTCTTCACCATCTTGATGGAAAAATCAATAACTTTCAGAAAAGCTAATAATCATGCAACATTCTTTTCAAAAGAACACCCACAACTTCCGGCAAACAATTCCGATAGATCAATCCACTGCCATTCTTCACATTCCATCCAGAACTCTGTTGTATTTGACAATCACAACCAGCCATTGGAGCATCAGGGGAACATGTTGATTGACATGTGACTGGAATTTCGACACCGGATGTTAATTCAGTACACGGGATACAGTGGTCCGCATTTGATACATTCTGAAATTGGCCCTGTTCACAGGTGAGACATAGTTCGCTGTAGGGAAGATCTGGTCCGGCGGTGATGTTCGGGTTTTTCTGAAAAAAACAGTTTTTTAAAGGATATGTGTTTCTCTTTCAGATAAAAAAATCCTTTTTCATAATTACTCCTGATTTCCTATCAATTCGATGCTTTTTGAGCATAATTTTGAGCTGAACCACTAAACAAAAAAAGTTTTAAATGCTTAATGTACAAAAAATGCAAAAACATGCTTCAAGTTTTTAGAGTACATTCGAAAAAGAGAAAAAATGAATTTTGAAAAAAACGTTGGAAAAGTTAATATTTTTCTGAAACCGTGAATTTTTTCAAAAAAAAAAATTCAAAAATCAAAGCATTTCAGCCAGTTTTCCTAAAAAATTCAAATTGACAAACGAAAAATTAGGAATTGAATTTTTGAATTAAAGGTTTTCTTAACTACTCCTGATTTTCTATCAAATTGACGCTTGTTGAGCATACCAACCCAATCTTAAAACAAAAAATCAAAAAAATGCCGTAAGGTACAAAAAAGTGCAAAAAAATTGACAAAATTCGGACAGCTAGGGACTAACTTCCCAAAAGTTAGTCCCTCGGCCATTACAAAGTTTCCGCCTGAGAACCACTGACAAAAAGACAAAAGAAACAAGAAATAGAACAAAAAATGAAATTTGGATTACCACAGTAGTTTCTAAGTCCGAGGGACTAACTTCCCAAAATTAGTCCCCCCTGAAAATTTCTGAATTTTTTGCACTTTTTTTTAAAATTAAATTTTTAAAACAAACTTGCACAATTTTTCAAAAAAAAAATTTCTGTGGTATTAGTTTGTTAGTATGCTCAAAATGAGCCCAAGAAATCACGGAAATTTTCTATTCTGAAACTTTCAGCTAAAATTAGCGCCAAAGGGCTCAAAATTGGTAATTTTCAAAATGAAATATTCAGTTTGGCGTCCTTAAAAAGCCTAAAAACATGTTCTAAAAACTCTTAAAATCTGATTAAAATTGTCCTATATTCAACCGAAATGAATAACTTTTAAAATGTTTAAAAATTTCCGGTTTCAATTGAACTTTTCAAGAGTTTGTAAATTAATTCCTGGATTGAAATGACAGAAACGAACCATAACATCAAAATATTTTTTAAAAATTTAGAACACATCGGAAACTATGAAATTTGTTTTTTTTAATGGAATATTCAAAATAAAATTACCGTTTCAAAAATTTCCAAAAACTCTGATAGGATAACCTCAAAAACTTCAAAATAATATGAATATTTGCAAATTTTTTTCGATTCTCTTTAATTTTCTTAATATTTCTCAAAAATTCCAATTTTTACAGTAACAAAATGCCGAAATTTTAAAATTTAAGAAAAAATCTCCAAATTAAGGGAAAAATCGTGAAAATCGATCAATTTAAAAAAACGTTATGACGAATTGAAATTTTTTAAAAATTTCTGCAAATTTGATGGATTTTATTAAAGTTTAAAGAATTTTCCTAAAATTTCAAGTGTCCAGCTTCAAAATAAGCTAAAAATCATCAAAATCCGACAAATTTCAAAAAAGGGACAACGTTTTGAAAAAAAATTCTTAAATTTTGAAAGTACCCGTGATTTTTAAAATTTTTTCACACTTCTTCTAAATAATTTGACTAACTGTTTTTGTTTTCTAAAACCTTAAGAAATTGGCTTCAATTTTCTGAAAAAATCATGAAAATCGATAAATTTGGAAAATAGTTATGTCTTCTCAAAAATTACCAAAATTTTTAGTTCAAAAATTTTTTTGACATTTTGTCTAACATGTCCTTTTCAGAAAAATTGTTGAAATGTTCTGTAAAAATTCTTTCGGAAGAAAAAATCAAAAATCAATTTCTCCAAAAAAAGTCAAATTTAACTACCATAGTATTCTGATCAATACAATTCAATTCATCGCAATTCGCGAGCATCACTGCTCCTTGATCTACCGTAGTCGTCAATCCATGTGGACATTGGATGCAAGCACCGCGTGCTCCAGTTTTATAGTACCCTTTGGGACATGGTTCACAAAATGGTTCGGTTTTCGTCTCATCTCTTATCATTTGTTGTCCCGCAGGGCATGTTACAGAGCAATTGCTCGGGCTTGTTGAACCATCTGAAGAAATTAAAGAATAATGATAAATAGCTTAAAAACCAGTCGTTTAACGACGCTTCACGGCGGTAGTGAGAGAAATAGTGTGTAAAATGAAGAGACGTAGAGAAAAACGCTAACTTTAGGTTGCGC
Organism: Caenorhabditis virilis; assembly: GCA_964036255.1. NCBI lineage: Eukaryota > Metazoa > Nematoda > Chromadorea > Rhabditida > Rhabditidae > Caenorhabditis > Caenorhabditis virilis. The sequence continues at coordinate 15,470,263 of OZ038415.1, read as the reverse complement.
TAACTACCGTGATACTATAGTAATCCGCACCAAATTTTCACAGCGACCTTACAATACTCCAAGGATCACAGTTAAAAAAATTTCTTTTAAAAATTGATTTCTTCTTAATTCTTTTGCATGAAAATTGATGATTTTGGTTCCATTTTATTCCATTTTTTTTGAAATTGTCAACTCGAATATTCTCGATCATCTTGAGGACTGCTCAACCTAATTTTTTTGATCATTAATAATTTACTGTTTCAAAATTCATAAAATTATTTCAATTTTTTAAGCATTTTTGTTGATAAAAACATTTAAATTTGGAATTCCAAAAAAGATTCAGTTTCAAAAGTTTTTCATTTTTGGCTCAGACATATTGTCAACTAAAATATTCTTGAATTTGCGTTTTGAGGTTGCTGCTCAAGCTCACGGACGCTCCACACGCACGCGACGCGGTGGCCGACACTCAACACACTGGAAAATTGGCGGGAAAATTAATTTTTTTTAAATTTTCCAGTGTTTTGGGTGTCGGTCATCGCGTCGCGGTCGTGCGGAGCGTCTGATAGGTTGAGCCGCCCTCAAAACGCAATGTTCAAGAATATTTGAGTTGACAATATGTCTGAGCCTAAAATGACGCTCCGCACGGCCGCGACGCGATGACCGACACCCAAAACACTGGAAAATTTTAAAAAAATAATTTTCCCGCCAATTTTCCAATGTGTTGAGTGTCGGCCACCGCGTCGCGTGCGTGTGGAGCGTCCGTGACCTTGAACAACCCTCAAAACACAATGATCGAGTTGAAAGGGATATAGGGGGACCAATTTTAAATTTCCTCATGAACCATGTCTGGAAATGGGACCGAAGGATTCGCCCATTTTGAGGAATTTGGTACCAATCGATAAGAAAATTAACGTAGATTCTTAGGAACACTTGAAATTTTGAATGGATGCCAATTAAAAAATTTTTAAGGCCAATTTTAAATTATTTTAATTTTCAGTTAAATATTACTAACTTTTTTACCATTGGACGAGGATTTTTCTAGTCCACTGACAGTGAGTTAGTTTTATTATTTCTTCAAGGTTATCGTTTGAAATTTAAAAAAATTACTGTTTCAACAAAATCTCATTTTTTAATCTCGATCTTTTAATTTTCACTACTACCCCTAATCTCGGTTAACAACATTATATTGTAATTTGTGATCTAATTTGGCCGATGGAAACTTTTTCTAGGCCATTATTTTGAAGCGCGTTTTTTCGGTTCCTAAAAATTGCTAACTAATTTTGGAATTGGTATTTTCTCTAGAAAAGCTCAAAATTAAAAACAGAAATATTGAGATTGAGCCAAGTTACAGCTCTTCAAATTTCCATGATTATTTGCAAATTTTCAGACTTTGAGCTCGAAAAAATCATGCTGAAACTGTTCATGCTTAAAGTTTTTGAAAACATCATCTTTACCAGCGTAAAATTCTCTTTCAAATGAGCTATGTCTCATTAAAAACTGAGAAAAAAAACTGAGCATTGCGGAATGTTGAAAAAATCACAGTAAACTCAAACTCAGGGAATTTTTGCGCGGATCCGCGCATATAAAAGTGGCGGATTCGTCACTTTCTATGCGCGGATCCGCCATTTCAATAGCAACTAGTTAAAATAGCGGATCCGCGCTTAGAAAGTGGCGAATCCGCGAAAAATTCCCCGAGAACGACCTCTTATGTTCGATCTTCCGCACAAACGTAGACTTCCAAAAGTTTTAATAATTACTGTTTAAATTTTTTTTCGATCTAAACATAAATATCACACATGCTATTATTGATGTAATTAATTTAATCAGTTTCTGCAAGGTTATCCTTTTTAAATTAAAAAAAATACAGTTTCGAAAATCTCATTTTTTAATCTAGATCTTTTAATTTTCACTTTTACCTCACTAAATTCTACCATACTAGTGACTTCCATACTATTCATATTGACTGGATTAATAGTGAAAATTAAAAGATCTAGATTAAAAAATGAGATTTTTGAAACGGTTTTTTTCAAACGGTAACCTTGCAGAAACTGATAAAATTAATTATAACCGACCAGGAGTTGCGTGCAGCTACGCGGCAAAACTCCTGGACTACGGCTCGCCTTCGGCATCGCTTTCCAACACGCCTCCGGCGTGCCCCTTTTGTTTCATTCCTCTCAAATAAAGAAATCTTAAGATCCAAATAGGATACCCAAGACGGTGATGAAAAACCTAGGCCATTATTTTTTCTAGGCCATTGTTTTGAAGCGCGTTTTCTCAGTTTTTAAAGATTTCTAAAAACAGATTTGGAATGAGTATGAAGTCTATTTTCATCCCAATTATATTTTTAAGCTCTGAAAATTCTACAAACGCTCTGTGATTGAGCCAAGTTACATCTTTCAAATTTCCATGATTTTTTGCAACTTTCAGCTCGAAAAAATCATGCTCAAAGCGTCACTTAGCAATTTTTGAAAACATCTCCTTTATCAGCGTAAAATTCTCTTTCAAATGAGCTATGTCTTATTAAAAACTGAGAATTGCAGAATGTTGAAAATTTACTGTTTCGAAATTTACCAAGCTATTTTTTTATAAAAGTTTAGCTGTTAGGGAACATTTCTGCAGTTGTTGAAAATTTTCGCGGTTTCAAAAATTTCATAAACTTTTCATAAATCTGTGTTCGCATTTCCATGGTTACTAAGACTAGCATTTACAATTCGATTTAACAAAAATACAAAGCGCTTTAAGAGACGATGTCCGAGTCGAGTTGAATCATCGTGCCCTAGGCCGAATAATTGTGCTATCAACTTGAAACTTCGTGTGTGAGTGCGGTAGGGGTCAAAGATTATTTTCGTACCACAAAACCTGTGAAGTGTCCCGGCGTTCGGGGGGAGCTCCCCGTTTTGTCTCACATCTTTGACGGGATATAACTTTGCTCATTTTTCGAAATACGAGCAGATATGTATATTATTAGAAAGCTCTCATTTAGTTCTACAACTCTATAGTTGACAACAAAGCGCAAAAAATTTTTTTGAGTATGAAAATGTTGAAGATAGAAAATTAGATTTAGTTTTTCATAATTTTCAAATGAAAAACCCCCCAATCCGGTATGAAAATTTTACGAATTCCTGTAGAAAATTATTTTTCCTATCGAATGATATATAGAAGATGAAAAACTGAGGGGACCATTGTTTTAAAAAATAGGCAAATATGTCAAAAAATGACACTTTTTGGCCAATAATGCACATTCAAATGAGCTGTAAATACCTTAAAATTGAGCTTTTTGTTTCAAATTTGAACATAAGTGGTTGTTTTAATCATTTTCTTCCATTTCGAGCCATTTTTGTCACAAAATTGAAAAAAATTTTTTTTGGTCAATTTTTCGAAAAATTTTGTAAAATTTTTTAAAACGTTTTTTGCTCAAAAATATTTCTGTTGTTATAAAAAAGGACCAATTATGATGTTTACGATATAAAATTGGCACCGCTCGTTTTGCGTAGAATCCTCGCAACGCGACCGCTACGCGTTGGAAAGAGCTAGTACAACAGAAGTACCCTCAGCTTCCATCGCGTAGCGGTCGCGTTTCGAGCAAAACGAGCGCCAGGAATTTTCATTTTGACAATATTAAGAAAAAATTGCTTCAAAACTCACCGCCAACCGTCGACAAATCAAAATCACAACTCTGACAAACTGTCAAACCGCTGGTTGTCCCATACGTCCCAATGGGACATGGTTCACACAGTTTAGTAGTAGATGAGAAGAATTGACCAATGGTGCAGATTTCTAAAGAAAATAAAGGTTAATTGGATGTAAACAAATCAAAAAATGTAGGAGGAAAGGGTAATTATCACAAAAATTTGAAACCGAAATTTTTTTTTAAAACTAAAATTTCTGAAAAAACCCAAAATTCCATTTTTTTTGAAACACAAGCTTTTTAAATTTTTATTCTGAAATACAGTCAAGTCACTTTAAAAGTGATTTTTTCTTGATTTTTTTAAAATCAAAATTTCTTGATTTTTTTTTTCAAATTTCTAGACATAATTCAATTTCCAGATTTCGAACGTTATGTTTATGAGCAAGCAAATTAAAGGAGGGCTTTACGGAGATAATAAATGTATCTTAAATGAAAATAGACGCCATTCTCATTCCAAATCTGTTTTCAAAATTTTCTAAAACCCCATAGAAGCCGAGAAAATGAGCTTCAAAACAATGGCCTAGAAAACGTTTGCGAAAACTAGTCCGCGCGGCATTATTACATATAAAATCCAGAAAAATGCAAAAAATAAGTTACAATGAACTAATTTAAGCATTTTCCATAAATATTTATCTTTATAACATGCAAAAGACTCATGGGAAAAAGTTAGGTCAACTTTTTCTAGGTCATTGTTTTGAGGCTCATTTTCTCGGCTTCTAGGTGGTTTTAGAAAATTTTAAAAACAGATTTGGAATGAGAATGAAGTCTATTTTCATCCCATACGCATTCGTTAGCTCCATAAAGTCCTCCTTTAAAAATCGAGCCGATAATTTCTGAAAGCCAAAATTAAATTTATGAGCAAGCCAATTAAAATGACCTTGATACGGCCTAAGCGTTTATCGATAATTTCCAAATTTTATCAAATTTTGTGAAAATTTTGAAACCGTAATTTTTCCCCCCTTTAAAAAAATTAATTCAATTTTTTGATTACCGTAACACTGCGAGACATCAACTGCTCCTGTCACTTCCCCGGTCGTCATATTCTCCGGACATCTTTCACACGCCATTTGATCTACCGTACTCTGATTACGATAGCTGTCCACCGGACAGCTAACACATTCATTAGCTACAGTATCCGCGTAGGTACCTTCAGGACATTTTACTAAAAGTAGATAAATATATTTTTCTTTAGGATAATTTTCAGATCGTATAACTTACCACAAATCGTCAAATTCTGATTTTCAACGTGGATCGGAAAACTCTGATTACAGCTGATTTTCGAGTCCATTTGCACCAAATTAAAGTTGGAGTTCAGCGAATTAAAAACGTTTGTAGAAATACTTTTGGTACTCTTTTTGGTTGAAAGTTCGTATTGAAGAGCTATTGAAGTTTCAGCAGTGTTTGTTGAAGGACCTGAAAGTGAATTTTCTGTCCCATTTTTCAGATTTAATTTTTTTCAGCAATTATTCTGACTTGTTTTCAAAATTAAACAATAAATTGTTTTTTGTAGATATAGCCCTGTAAGAAACCCCCTCCAACCTGGTGCCAAATTGCCGCAACTCGGCAGTACCCTCACTTCACATCCCAACTCATCACAATCCGACGATTGCCACAACGTATCCAACAATTTTTTCGATACCTCCGCACATGTTCCCTGCTGAACTATCGTACCATTAACCATTTGGGTGGCCATGGTGGTGGTTCCACAACCTGGGAGGTAATAGGTGTTCGTGTCAGCAGCCCATCCACCGGTTCGGAATGAGCCCTGAAATTGAATTGCTCCCAATTTTTTTTTGCTCCAGGATTTCATCACAAACTTACCATAATATCGCAATCGTAGAAGCTTGCAAGTGTTTCGGTTGGAAAATATTCATCGAAACATTTGACATCGGCTGAAAGCTGTGAAAATGGCCCATTTATTGAGCCAAAGTTCAAGGCAGCGTTCTGAAAAATAGTGTCAATTTGAAGGTCTTGTAACTTGGCTCAATATTGAAATTTTTTGATGAAAATTATATCATTTCATAGGATTTTTAATGAGCTTTCAGAAAAGTCTAAACTTACCGGAACAACGATTTGATCAATCGATGGACAGATACTTTTCGTGATGATTATGTCAAATGTGCATTCAGCTGAGTTACCAGCCGCGTCGTAGCCACATATCGAACAATTGTAATTCCACTGAAAAAAATGATTTTTTAAGATTAAGAACATTCTAGGTGTTTTTTAAAATTAATTTTAAGTGTATTTCTATACAGTCAAGCAACATTTCCGAAATCTTCACGTTTTAAGAGTATTGTTGAAACCGCATTTTTTTCTAAATAATTTTCACCGTTTAAAGAAGGACTTGACGCAAATTTTAAAGCGTTTGTTTACTGATTTTCAATTTTTATTTTAAACCTTGTATTCAGAATCCCCTATTATTAATTAATAAATTGAGCTTTGGGTTTCTAGTCCCCGATAGTTTGGATGGTAGGCCTTGTGTTTGGAGGCTCAAGTATTTGGAGGCACATGTGTTTGGAGGCACAAGTGTTCGTTTTTGTAGCGTTTCAAGACCCGAACGATATTTCAGGCGCATGCGCCTTGAAATGTCTGCGTCTCTCAACGTCACATGATAAGGGCAGTTGGTTACCGGCCCTGATCGTTGTCTGCATGTCCAAAAATGTATATTCCGCGCGCAAGTGGGCGCGGCCGGTTTAATTACCCAAGTTTTAAGTCTACCTCAGGTTAACCTCAAACTTGGAAAATTGAACCGTCGGCGCCCACCTGGGCGCGGAATATACATTTTTGCACATGCAGACAACGATCAGCGCCGGCAACCAACTGCCCTTATCATGTGACGTTGAGAGACGCAGACATTTCACGGCGCATGCGCCAGAAATATCGCTCGGGTCTTGAAACGCTACAAAAACGAACACTTGTGCCTCCAAACACAAGGCCTACCCTCCATAGTTTGGGTTCCTGAATAGGTGGCCTAGGAACGCAAGCTATCGCGGACTAGAAAGCCCAAACTCTTCCACGGTGGAAACTTTTTTGCAGGTAGCTATGGAAGATCGAACATGAGAGGCCAGATATTGAGTAAAACCGAATTTCTTATTTTTTTTGTCTTTTGGTTTCCAATTCCACTAAATATACTTTTTTTTGATTTCAATATTCTTTAGTATTCTAGCTGACAGTCTGAAAATCCCCCCGAGTAAACAGGTACTTTAAATACTGTTCACTTGATTTAAAATTCAAATTTATATACCAAAAACGAATGAAAAAATAATAAAAATACGAAAGGTGCAAAAAAGAGCCGGAGGGCAACGGAAAAAGAACTTCTGAACTACCGATCCTTCTTTTTTTCAAATTTCTAGTTTTTATTCAGTTTTTGAATGAATGTCACCAATAATGGTTTTATAATTTAAGAATTTTTTCAAAATTTTCTTGAAACAGAAATTTTTTTTGAAAAAAAAAAGATTATCTTTCGTTGATTTAAATTCATTTATCAAACGAAAAAAGTTTCTTTAAAATTTTGTGGAACTGAATTTTTTTGCCAAACAATTTTCACCTGCTATTGCAAAATTCTCATTTTCTATTCAAAGGTGGCTTTACGGAGATAATAAATGTATCTTAAATGAAAATAGACTTCATTCTCATTCCAAATCTGTTTTTAAAATTTTCTAAAACCACCTAGAAGCCGAGAAAAAGAGCGTCAAAACAATGGCCTAGAAAAAGCTTGCCGAACTTTTTCCTATGAGCTTTTTTGGTGTTTCGTTTATAAATAGTTTTGCAGAATTCTTATATTAGTCCTTTTTTATGTTTTTTTCCATTTTAATTAATTTTTTTAAATTGTTTTTTGGATTTTTCATGCCTGCGGACTAGTTTTCGCCGGTGGCCCCTTTTTCTAGGCCATTGTTTTGAGGCCCGTTTTCTCGGCTTCTAGGTGGTTTTAGAACATTTTAAAAACAGATTTAGAATGAGAATGATGTCTATTTTCACATAAGGTACATTTATTATCTCCGTAAAGTTCCCCTTTAACATACGTTGTCTGAGGTTAAATCTAATGCCCCAAAAACGTGAAAAACCTAAATTTTCCATAAAAATCGATTTTTTCGACAGGAAGGAGTCGGGGTAGCAAATTGGTTAGTGAACATAAAATGATCAGCCCAAAATTTTCTTTCATATCCCGTTTAAAATGTTCAATTTCGGTCCATTAGGAAACAATTTTTATCTCGAATTTTGACACCGTGTCGCACTTGCAAAAGTGGGCGGAGCCTAATGAAAACTCGCTTGGAATTAAAAAAAAACACATTTCAGTTAAAAATTGAAATTTTTCCACAATTTTTTAGCTTTTTTGGAAAACTGAAAATTTGCTGTTTCAGAAAATATCAAAATTGGAAAATGCTTGAAATTAGCATTTCCAAAAACGAGTAAGTAATATTTTGGTTAAAAATTACTGTTTTTCCGAAATTTTAAGAAAAAAAAGCGGATGATATAGTTTTCAGATTTTTAAAAAATCTGAAAACTATCATCCCGCATATCATCCGTCCTTTTATTTGTACTTCTCGTGGGCAAGAGTCTGTTTTTGCAATATTTACCTGTCTACAAAAATTTTCCTGTAGACAGTTTCTGATCTTTCGTGTCTTGAACATAAAATAAGAACTAAAAAAAGAAATAAAATCTATTCTTCTTACATTTTTCTATGAATAACTACAAAAAAATATGGCGTGGGAAACGAACCACGTTTTTCAGTATAAAAGTGCAGGGGGTGAGTGTGTTCACAAAATATCGACTACAACGACAACAACTATGAAGTTCTTCTTGATTCTCTCATTGGTTTTGGTAAGTCCCTAACATTCCCCAAAAAAAAGCTTGTCTTAAAATTTTCTTCCAGATTTCCGTCATCATTGCCAAGCCCCAGAAACGGTCACCAAAGCCCCACAAGAGCGCCACAACCACCGCACCACTCCCGGATTCTGATGCCGAAGCGGAGAAGGTTATCGACGCACTGAATGACGCTTTGAATGCTGCTCCAGATGCTCTTTCGTTGGACACCTTGTTCCGCGATTCGTACAAATTCAACAATTGTAGCGGGGTGATTGGAACCAAGGACACTTTTATCACTTATTTGAATGGATTGTCACATGCTGTTCCGTTTAATGTGAGTTTTGAGGGGGATTTTCAGATTTTCAGACTTTCAGTATTATTAGAAAACTTCAAATCCATCCGAAATAGTACTTTTTGTGGAATTGGAAACAAAAAGACACGAAAAATAAGAAATTCGGTTTTACTCATTATCTGGCTACCCATGTTCGATCTTCCATTTTCAAATTTGAATTTGAAACAATGATTTTTAAATTTGATTTATTTTTTAAAACCTATAAACAGGGAATAAACCAAAATACTAAAAATATAACCTAGGAACTCTTATTGAAAAAATTCTCCCATGCCCGGTTTTACTCATTTTATGACTACTCATGTTCGATCTTCCGCACTAATCGAATTCCAAATTTTTAATTAATTACAAGAAAAATTCCGAGGTTTTTATATAGCTAAATATGACAAATTTTTAGAAGCTCGAGTTTGTTAAAGCTGAAAATTTTAAAAATTTACTAAAATCAGGAAATTTTTAAACTTTTACTCAAACAACAACCTCTAATGTTCGATCTTCCGCAGACATCGAATTCCAAATTCAAATTAATTGCAAATCGTGAAATTTCTTAAATAGCAAAATCTGATGATTTTTGAAAGCCTTTATTTTTTTAATAACTGAAAATGTTAAAAATTTACGAAAAATAGAACATTTTAACGTTTACTCAAACTGCAACCTCTAATGTTCGATCTTCCGCTCCACATGGAATTCCAAATTTAAATTAATTTCAAAGAAAAATCCTGGATTACTTTTATTGGTAAATATAATACATTTTAGAGCCTACAGTTTTTTTTTATAACTAAAACTGTTAGAAATTTACGAAAAATAGAAAATTTTAACGTTTACTCAAACTGCGACCTCAGATGTTCGATCTTCCTCGTAATCGAGCCTCACAATTCAAATTTAAGAAGAAACATCAATTGAACGTTCTTTTTTTGATAGTTTTCAAATTTTTTAACTTTAAAATTCTAAATTACATTAAAAAATTCAAAAAAATTCAAAATGTGCTATGAAAATAAAATAAAAATTACAGATCACAATGTCCCCAGGAGACTCCTACTGGATGAGCTCATCCCGTCTCTTGTTCGTCACCGAATCGGACAACGCCGGACAACAATTCGAAATTAGTTTCTACGCCAACACCACCGACACCAACTCACTCGGATATGAGATCACTGGTGGAGTTGACATGTCATGTCTTGGGAAATAAATGGTTTTATGATGTTTTTTTGCGGGGGGTTTTTAGTAATAAAGTAATTTTGAGCAATATGTGATTTTTAAGGCCGATTTTTATATTTAAAAAACGCGGTTTTAATGATGAAATTTGGGAAACATTTTCCGAACTTATCTAAAAATTAGAAAATTCAGAAAAAAACACCAATATATCAATTTTTAAATTTTTTCGAAGAAAACATTGCTGTTTCAAAATTTACTATTTTCTTTTCTGAATGACGCGCTTCAATAGACTCGACAAATATATTTATCTGAATTTTCTAAAAATTTAGAAAAAAATCAATCTTTCCTATTTTAAAGTTCGGATACTCCCCCTTTTTAAAAAATCAACTTACACCCCAAACTGTTGACCATTATGATAATTCACATCAATCTTCACAATGCCAATGTTGTCAAAAAATGCGACATCCTTGTCGTTCCATTCAACTCTTACAAAATCCATCGAAATCTTACGAAACATCGAACTAGGACATCTCGAAACACTTGGAGGGATTCGATCCTTGTCACAAGTCGACGTCATATTTTTCGAGTTCGGCACCTGACGTCCAAACATACATTTGACGGATTTACATATTCCGGCCGGATCGATATAAACACCTGGGTTTGCTGTGACGATTCGAGTGAAATTCGAATCCCATTTTATGACGGCATTTTGCGACAAATCGACGTCGTTGGAGAATGTCTAGAAATACTTCATTAAAGGCATGGTGTCACTTTATTGAGCATTTTTTAAATTGTTAAAACCTGTTCACATCTCAGTTAAAAATTGAAATTATTCCTTCATTTTAAGTTTTTTAGAAAATTGAAAATTTGCAGTTTCAGAAAATATAAAAATAAATATTACATTTAAGCATATGTAGTTCAAGTGAGAATCATAAATGTTGTTTTGAAATATTTTTGAAACATGAATTTTTGTTCTTTAAAAAAATATTTACAAAAAATCTTGTATTTCATCTCAATTTCGATATTTTTCAAATGTTAAACGTTTTTTCGAAAACTGAAAATTTTATATTCCAGAAATTTTAAATTTTTAGAATAATTCGTAAAACTGAAAATTTGCAGTTTCAGAAAATATCAACATTTCAAAATAGTCTTGTTTGAAATTTGCATTTGGGTAAACGGCTCATATTTTAATAGTTAAAAATTGATATTTTTCCGAAATTTTAAGTTTTATTGAAATATTTTTTAGATTAATTGAAATATTTTTGAAAAATTGATTTTTTACAAAAATTTTTGTATTTCAGCTAAATTTCGACATTTTTCTAATTTTAAACGTGTTGCAGAAAACTGGAAATTTACGTAAAAAATTAAATTTAAAAAATCTACTTTCCCATTTTGAGAAATCTCGTCCTCTAAAACTCACATTATAACAATCGAACGCCAACTTTCCAATTGTTGAACTATTCAGCCTTACAATGTACATTTGAGTCATTGAGATCATTCCTTGAAACAAATTGTCACTTGGCGCCAAGTCTGATGGAGCAAGTATGAGGTATCCGTAGCGGTTTGGCTGAAATTTAACAAAAAATCACTGTTTCAAAGTTTTGGTAAAATTGACGAAAATTCGTCAAATCCATTGGAAATTTAAAGGGACTGTTTACTGAATTTGGGTTTCAATTCCATTTTCATCTTCTTCGCAGTATTTGAAAACCTGTAAAAGCAAAAGAATTTATCGAAATTTCCTTTTCTTGTACACGAAAAAAACTCATTTACGGGGTAAGGCGGCGAATGGCCTAACCGCTCGGCCGCGCGCGAGAGAGAATGTGAGAGTGTTTGCAATTGTTAGGCCATTCGCCGCCTTACCCTGTAAATGTGCTTTTTCGTGTACTAGAAAAGGAAATTTCCCAAAAATATGTTTCTTGCATAGGTTTTCAAATATCAAGAAGAAGATGAAAATGGAATTAAAACCCAAAAACAGTAAAGAATCCCTTTAATTTCGAAGGTCATTACGGAGCTAATAAATGTGCCTTAAATGAAAATAGACTTCATTCTCATTCCAAATCAGTTTTTAAAATTTTCTAAAACCACCTAGAAGCCGAGAAAATGAGCTTCAACACAATGGCTTAGAAAAAGGGGCCAACGGCGAAAACTAGTCCGCAGGCAATAGAAAAAGTGTCCTCCTGGCCGAACCTTTTTTCGTGTTTCATTAATAAACAGTTATGAAGAATGCTTTTACTATTCCATTTTAACTTCTGAATTTTGGAATTCCTCGCGTAATATCGCCCGCGGACTAGTTTTCCCAAGTGGAAAATTTTCTAGGCCATTGTTTTGAAGCTCATTTTCTCGGCTTCTAGGTGGTTTTAGAAAATTTTAAAAACAGATTTGGAATGAGAATGAAGTCTATTTTCATTTAAAGTACTTATATTAGCTCCTCCTTTAAATACCGAGACTCACGGCGTGCCCAAATTAGAAAATTGAAATTTAAAAAAAGTTACGGTTTCAAAATTATTTTTAAAAAATGTCAAAATCAGAAATTTCTATTAGACATTGGTTTAAAAAACGCGAAATAATATCAAAACTGCAATAAAATTATTATTTTTTTTGGATTTTCGAAATTTTTTTTTAAGGAGGACTATAAAATTTGCAAAAAAGTGAAAAAGGACACCCGGAATCGAACTTTGGTCTTAAAAGTTTCCACCAAACCGTTTTTTTGGCAGCCAAGTTCGATTCCTGGTGCCTTTTTCTACTTTTTTTTGCACATTTTTTCAAAGGTGTATAAAATTGAATTTCAGATCGATTAAGCAATATCTATAACGTGAGTATAGTCCTCCTCGGAAAAAAAATTGTTTTTTGATAAGTAAGCACTCTAACTCACAATAAACCGTTCAGCAAGCTGTTCAACAACCATCACCCCATCCAAATAACCAACATATTTGGGGATTTCTTCATTTGCAGCCGGACTCACCAAACAAAACTGAAATTAATCCATTTTGCGGGAGGTCCCCCCGAAAAAAAGAAACTCTGAAAACCCACATGATGCCACGTGTTCGGTGTTATCGCGACCATTTTGAAATTCGAGGCCGCCGAATTAGAAACACACGTTTTCTGATCCCGACAAATGTGAAAGCCATAATTATCAAAGACCAATTGCTGGCCAGTTCCGTCATCGTTTTGAGACCTCATTGCCAAATAAGGGGGCAAGTAGGGGATTGTTGATTGAGACTGATCCGTGTTGTAGTTGTATTGAATGAATGAGCAGATTGTGTATTCTCTAAAATGAAAATGATACTAAAACCTCATATATTGTCAACTCGATTATTCTTGATCATTGCGTTCGGAAGGCTGCTCAACCTCACAGTGTTGAGTGGGAAGCCACCGCGTCGCGTTCGTGCGGAGCGGCTGTGAGGTTGAGCGCAATGATCATGAAGTTATTCAAAAAATGAATTTTTTAGGAAATATTAAATAAAAATACGAGGAAAAAAAATCAAACTGCCACAAAATATTCGGTTTCAAAAATTTGATAATATGTTTTAAATTTTAATTTTAAAACAATATATCCCTTAGTTTGAACATAAAATTATATTTCGAACCGGTAATTTTGAAAAACATTCTGACTTACCTCGCACTAGAATTCGAGAACATGTTCGAAACAATAGGCGGTTCGTATGGAAGTCCGTTGAAAACCAAATTGAAGTTGAATGTGATTTCTGGAAAATTTTATTATTATTTTACGAGCAAATGTTAATTGTTTTGAATGGGAGATAGTTCATTGGGAAGATCATATTCTTGTCTACTAGGTAGCCTTTTCATTTTTTGCCAAATTTTGCAGTGTTTCCACTGTTTTCACAAGCTGAAAAAACTCACTAGCTTCACATCGTCTCCCGGTAAACTGTGTACTCCCACAATCACATGCCGCTCCTTCTGGAAGTTCAAAACACTGCCCGCCATTCATACAATAGTCCGAAATTGTTCCATTTGCTAGTTGGATCTTGCAGGGTTGCTGAAAAACTGCCGATTTTTGGTGTAGCTGGAGATTTTTAGCTTTTTGAACTTGATTAAATTTTAATTGTGAGAGCTCTCATTTTTTAGCCGAGAACTGTTCAAAATTCAGATTTTCTGCCGAAAATGGTATCGAAAACGTTCAAAATTGAGCCCGGAAAGCATGCGAAACCTTAAATTCATACCCCTAGATCCTGACAAAACTCCCCGGTTGTTCCAGGCGGACATGCACACGTGCTATTAGTCGAAATACAAACTCCACCGTAAAAACATGTTATATCACTACAGTGATCCTGAAAGATTAGGATAAGTATTAGGTTATTAGAATTATGGTTACGAGCTCATTTTCACATTTGTCTCCAGTGAAGCTTGCCGGACAATTACATGCACCAGTTTTCGAATCACATGTGCCATTATTTGAGCATTGAATATTCTGGGCTATGCAAATGTTCTGAAGCAAATATTAGCAAGTTTCTAATAGAAACTCCAAACCTTATCAATTTCACAATATTTCCCTTCATACTCCGACGTACAGGTGCAATTTTGGTTAGTTGGGTTACAAGTTCCATTATTCTGACAGGTTAGTAAACCGGTGGAGCAAACATTCTGAAAATTATTTTCTTTTTTCTCTGCTGAAATTAAAGATGTTCCCCCATACGTCAACAATATCACAGTACTGTGAACTGAACCCATTTAGGCAATCGCACCAGACCGTTAGATTCACTTGTAGACACCCTGAAGCGTGACCACATACGTCAAAACACTGAAAATGAGATGTTAGTTAGGGAAAAGGGTTACTTGAATTTTATAGAAGTGAAAAAGGGAAAGGGGGGTTTTTTTCAAAAATCGGATTTTGGGTCAAGTTTCCATCGAAATGAAAATTTCTCAAAATCTCTCGCAGTGGTTTAATTCCGAAGAGAAACCCCTGCAGAACGTTAAAAATTGCTGAAATTTGTTAAAGGATGATTATATCGAACCTTCAAATGTAATCAGGATGAAAATAGAGAAAATTCCCATTCCAAATCTGTTTTTAAAATTTTCTAAAACCACCTAGAAGCCGAGAAAATGCGCCTCAAAACAATGGCCTAGAAAAAGTTTGCGAAAACTAGTCCGCGGCATTATTACGTTGAATAAATCAAGAAAAATGCACAAAAAAGATAAAATAAATTAATTGAAGCATTTTCCATAAATATTTATCAATATAACATGCGAAAAGCTCATTGGAAAAAGTTAGGCCAACATTTTCCAGGCCATTGTTTTGAAGCTCATTTTCTCGGCTTCTAGGTGGTTTTTGAAAATGTAAAAAACAGATTTGGAATGGGTATTTTCTCTATTTTTATCCCAGTTACATTTGAAAGCTCTCACTCTTTTTTGATCATTCGACAAATGTAGCTTAGAAATTTAAAAAAGCGTTCCATCGATGAATTCTGAATTTTGAAAGTGTTCTGAAAATCTCTAAAAATATCTAACATGCCAATTTTGGTCTCATTTTATAGAGAAAATAATGTAGAATTAGAATATTTCAAAATTTTCTGTCCAAAACTCACATTTTTCTCACAAAACTCTCCATAATATCTTTCTGTGCATTTACACTTCGCCGCTCCATTCTGATCAATCAAACATGTGCCTCCATTTTGACATTCCGGACAATTTTGAACCTCGCAATTTTTGCCGGAATATCCTGAAAACTTTGAGATTATGAATAATTGAGAAAATTCAAACCAAACCTGACAAACACGTGCAGTTGTAATCGGCGAAATTCCCTTGGGAACTTCCAAACGAGTACGGTAGACATGTTCCATTATTGAGACATGGCTTACAGAAACTAACCGGGATTCCTCATAAAATGCGGGAAAAACGTTGATTTTCCCAATTTTCATCTGAAAATGAAAATTTCGCTATAATTTTGAAAGCAGATTAAATTTACGTACGTTTCGCAAATAAATTATTATTTCACAGGTATTATAGTTAATTTTTTTGAAACAAATGAAACATTTACAGATTTCATGGACGCAATTCATCAGCGGCCCAGAAAAATCAGTTTTCCGAAAAATTGATCAGTTTCACATATCATTTTAGATTTCTAAAAATGTCATTATCGTTTTTTAACAGTTTTTGTTTGTTTTTGAGTTTTTTGAATTTTTTTGAATTTTTCTTATTTTTCGAGTTTTTGAATAAAATTTGCCTCAAAATTGTTTGAAACTGGTCGCAACATACTTTACTTAGGTTATTCTACTGAAAAGAAACATTTTCCACTAAAAAAATTAAAAAATGACAGTTTTGAAAAAGTTTAAAAAATTCAAATTTTTGTGCTTCCCGCCAAAAAGCGTACGGCGGGAATTTGAAAATAATTTTTTTCATCTTCCGGACGCGACTACAAAATGGTTTTTTTTCGTCGGGATTTCGCATGGAATATACTAGAATGTCGATAGAAAGATGAATTTTTCACAATTAAATCCATATGGGGTAAAAATAACTGGCACCCTGTCTTTAAGGATTTTTTTTTGTAAAATTGAGTTTTTTTCAGATCGCCTTAACAATCAATGTTTGTTTATATCCCGATCTAGACTACTCAATTCCTAATGCAAATTGTGTGGAATATCCATCAACACCCTCTCCAGAAAATAAATGCGATATTTGTGCAGCGAACCATACGCGAGATTGCACAATTGGTCTACCGTATGATGGAACAGCGTTATGTCAATGCCAGCGAGATTTTTATGGCAGAAAATGTGATGTTGAGATGTTTTGTATTGATCAAAATATGAATTATCGTTGTCAAAATGGGGGGACATGTCATCAACAAGAAGGGTACTGTCAATGCCCACCTGATTGGACAGGCAATCAGTGTGAAACGTATATTGGAACTAAGGACTGTGGCGGAACCGTTGACTGTGGACATGGACAATGTGAAACTTATCAGAATTTGGAATACTGTAATTGTGATGATGGATATATTAAAAGCACATGGGATAAAATACCCAAATGTACCGTACCCTTCGATCTGTGCCCTTTAAATAATCCATGTCAGCAGGGAAGTTGTAAATGGAATGAAACGATTCATTGTGAATGTGAGACTGGTTGGAATGGCGCGTTTTGCGAAATTGAACCTGAAAAACAGACTTGTGCGGAATATTGCGCAAATTCAACGACGCGAGAATGTTTGGACAATTTTCCGGGAAATGTGCGATGTGTTTGTGAGCCGGGATATTTGTGAGTTTTTTTTTTAATTTTCTTAAATGAGGACATTACAGAGAATATAAATGACGGTAAATTTCCGAAAAATGACATAGTTATGTTATTTTTAAAAAAATTCAATTACCCCTTTTTTACTCATTTTATGAATACTCATGTTCGATCTTCCGCACACATCGAATTCCATATTTTACATTAAATAATTTCAAAAAAATCGTGATATTTCTTATATAGCAAAATCTATTGATAAATGTTGAGAGCCCTCATTTTTTATAACTGAAAATATTTAAAATTTATGAAAAATTGAAACTTTTACTCAAACTACAACCTCTAATGTTCGATCTTCCGCACACATCGAATTTCAAAATTTTACATTAATTGCTATAAAAATTCCGAATTTCTTATATAGCAATATATGAGACATTTTTAGAAGATCGAGTTTGTTAAAGCTGAAAATGTTAAAAATTTAGATAAATCAGAAGATTTTAACTTTTATTCAAACTCAACTGCAAACAATTTTCCACCGCGGAAGAGTTTTGGTTTCTAGTCCGCGAATACCTTCAAATTGAGAAATCTTTAAAACTGTAATTTTTTTATTTTAATGAAATTTCACTAGAAATCGTAAAATTATGACTTCATGTTTTGAGGTACACAATGATAATGGGATCTGAAAACTTTATTTTTGAAATTTAGAAAAATTGAAACTGTGATTTTTTTGTTTAAAAAATCATAATTTTCTGCATTTTATTGTTCGTTTTGTTAAATTCATATTACACAGTGGAATTATCGGATACAAATTGAGAAATCTTGAAAAATTATTTGGAGACAGTAATTTTTTTCGATTTTTTTCGAATCCAGACCAGCAAATTTCAAGGTTTTTTTTTCTAAAAGTTCAAACTGACCAATTATTCTAATATCAATTGTTTTTTTTTAAATCTCTCAAAATTCGCCAAATTCCAGCGGTGACAAATGCGACCTACCAATCGACTACTGTAACTTCCAGCCATGTCTCAATAATGGAACATGTCTACCGTACTCGTTTGGAAGTTCCCAAGGGAATTTCGCCGATTACAACTGCACGTGTTTGTCAGGTTTGGTTTGAATTTTCTCAATTATTCATAATCTCAAAGTTTTCAGGATATTCCGGCAAAAATTGCGAGGTTCAAAATTGTCCGGAATGTCAAAATGGAGGCACATGTTTGATTGATCAGAATGGAGCGGCGAAGTGTAAATGCACAGAAAGATATTATGGAGAGTTTTGTGAGAAAAATGTGAGTTTTGGACAGAAAATTTTGAAATATTCTAATTCTACATTATTTTCTCTATAAAATGAGACCAAAATTGGCATGTTAGATATTTTTAGAGATTTTCAGAACACTTTCAAAATTCAGAATTCATCGATGGAACGCTTTTTTAAATTTCTAAGCTACATTTGTCGAATGATCAAAAAAGAGTGAGAGCTTTCAAATGTAACTGGGATAAAAATAGAGAAAATACCCATTCCAAATCTGTTTTTTACATTTTCAAAAACCACCTAGAAGCCGAGAAAATGAGCTTCAAAACAATGGCCTGGAAAATGTTGGCCTAACTTTTTCCAATGAGCTTTTCGCATGTTATATTGATAAATATTTATGGAAAATGCTTCAATTAATTTATTTTATCTTTTTTGTGCATTTTTCTTGATTTATTCAACGTAATAATGCCGCGGACTAGTTTTCGCAAACTTTTTCTAGGCCATTGTTTTGAGGCGCATTTTCTCGGCTTCTAGGTGGTTTTAGAAAATTTTAAAAACAGATTTGGAATGGGAATTTTCTCTATTTTCATCCTGATTACATTTGAAGGTTCGATATAATCATCCTTTAACAAATTTCAGCAATTTTTAACGTTCTGCAGGGGTTTCTCTTCGGAATTAAACCACTGCGAGAGATTTTGAGAAATTTTCATTTCGATGGAAACTTGACCCAAAATCCGATTTTTGAAAAAAACCCCCCTTTCCCTTTTTCACTTCTATAAAATTCAAGTAACCCTTTTCCCTAACTAACATCTCATTTTCAGTGTTTTGACGTATGTGGTCACGCTTCAGGGTGTCTACAAGTGAATCTAACGGTCTGGTGCGATTGCCTAAATGGGTTCAGTTCACAGTACTGTGATATTGTTGACGTATGGGGGAACATCTTTAATTTCAGCAGAGAAAAAAGAAAATAATTTTCAGAATGTTTGCTCCACCGGTTTACTAACCTGTCAGAATAATGGAACTTGTAACCCAACTAACCAAAATTGCACCTGTACGTCGGAGTATGAAGGGAAATATTGTGAAATTGATAAGGTTTGGAGTTTCTATTAGAAACTTGCTAATATTTGCTTCAGAACATTTGCATAGCCCAGAATATTCAATGCTCAAATAATGGCACATGTGATTCGAAAACTGGTGCATGTAATTGTCCGGCAAGCTTCACTGGAGACAAATGTGAAAATGAGCTCGTAACCATAATTCTAATAACCTAATACTTATCCTAATCTTTCAGGATCACTGTAGTGATATAACATGTTTTTACGGTGGAGTTTGTATTTCGACTAATAGCACGTGTGCATGTCCGCCTGGAACAACCGGGGAGTTTTGTCAGGATCTAGGGGTATGAATTTAAGGTTTCGCATGCTGTTAAGGTACTGGATGACTTACACCAGCAATAGGTTAATTACCTAATTATGAAATTAACAAGTATTTTGTTATGTAATTAGCTAATTAATTGACAATTATATGATTAATCGATCAATAATTACGCAACACATAATTATCCAATTAACAAATCAAATATTGTGGAATTAATTAATTTACAGTTATTTAATTACAATTTTACTAATAAATAATTTTTCAATTAACTAATTAAAGTACTGGATGACTTACGCCCCACACATCTGCATAGCAATAGAATGATTTCGTTCGAATTGAGTCAATGGGAAAATGCATTGAGAGTTAAGGGGAAACCATCCTGCAATTAAAAACTTCTAGATATTTTAAGCAAAAAATTAGAAAATCTAGAAAAAATCTCTGAAAACCAACCTGCGGCACCTTCAAAACAATCATCAAAAATCTGTTCGCCATAAAACCTCGGATCCGCGTTTAGACACCCCCAACCGATGAATATTATCCATAGAGCGCATTTGTATAATTTCATAGCATTTGAATAATAATGATAATAATTAAACGCTTAATTTTTAATGCCAACAAAAAATCAAAACAAAATAATTTTCCGTTGTCAGAACAAAATGTTCATCGTCTTCCTACCCCTCCCTCCCCTTGTTGCCTGTCAAGTTGTTTCCCTTATCATCCCATTTTCTCTAATCATCTTAATTTCGGACACTGTTTCGACCTATGTCCGATGCATATACAAGCACTTTTCTCTGACCGAATGAATGGAGCACTTGAAATTGGATGAACAATACGAAAAAAATTTATTATTTGCTAATTTTAGAAATTTCGAAATGATTTCGATTTTTTAATGAGTTTTGTGAAGCTAATATTCTAGAAGCTAATAACTAGAAGCTAATAATTATTGAAGCTAATATTTTTAACTTCGAAAATCCATAATTAAAAAAAAAATCAATAAACGATGGAACTGATTTCTGGATTATCACATTTAAGGCATTATTGATTATCCCATCGGGTTTTTTGAAATTCTCCAAAAAACAGGGGTTTGAATAAAAACTTTTGAGCTCACAAAAATTGTGCTCAGAAGCACTCGAAATATTCTGAGAATTTTCAGAAATGCTGAAAATTACTGAAGTTCTTCATCAGATGCTTATTGGCTGAAACCTATTTAAATTTTAGGTAAATTTTGATCACAAGTAGCCGAAAACCCCTCAAATAAAAGCAAAAAAATGTTGATTTTTTCTGTAAAAATTACTCGAAAACCACAAAAAATAATCAGAAAATAATTAATCGTCAAATTTTCTAAAAGAACTGAACCAAGGCAAAGTTTTCGGTCACTACACTAACGTTTTTGACAAAAGTTAATTTTTTAATTTTTTAAAATATATCTTCCTGGAGCCAATAAATATAGCTCAGTTGAAAATAGAGCTCGTACTAAATCCAAATCTATTTTAAACATTTTTTAACGACGCGTAGAAGCCGAGAAAACGATCTTCAAAACAATGGCCTAGAAAAATGCTTGCGAAAACTAGTCCGCGGTCGATATTAAGTAAAAAATCAAGAAAAAATGCAAAAAAAAGTTTAAATTAACTGATTTAAGTATTTTCCATAAATATTTATCAATATGTCACACAAAAATCTCATAAGAAAAAGTTAAGCCAACTTTTTCTAGGCCATTATTTTGAAGATCATTTTCTCGGCTTCTAGGTGGTTTTAGAACATTTTAAAAACAGATTTGGAATGAGTATTTTCTCTATTTTCATCCAAATTTGATTTGTAAACTGTGTAAAAGCCCTCCTTCATGAAAAACCGCCCCAAAAATGTTAAAATTTGGGTTTGAAATGTTAAAGTAAGAAGTTTCATAAAATTTATACTAAATTTTTAAGTGTTTCAAAAATTAATGATTCAAACAATAAAACTTCTAGAAAATGTATAATATGAAGAACAATTTTCTGATACGAAATTTTGCAAAAAATTGTTTTAAAATTTACTGTTTCGAAAAATTTGTTTATTTTTCACTGGTACGTATAATATTTAATTATATAAAAAAATAGCACCTTTGCCACATCAATGGAAACATTTATTTGATCCGTATAAAAAGCTTTAAAGCTTCAATTTGGAAAATAAACTAATTCCCTTATTAAGGAACCTTCCGCTGTCTTGACAATAGTAAATGCATACCTAGAACCTTTCTCAACGACGGGTTCAACGACTGTCTAGACGGATCCGACGAATCGGAGCCCTTACGAACGACCGCGATTTTCAATCAACGAAATTCCGATCCATTAATTGATACCGCTCTTCAAATTTCAACTTCGGGGACGTTAACGCCACAGACGATACGATACGGACGAGGAAAATGTACACATCGGTGGACGATTCTTTCGAACGATGGGAAACATTTTAGGATTTTTGTAAGTGCAATTTGAAATTCGAAAAATTTTCAGATTTTATTAAAGAAGGACTTTACGGAGCTAATGAATGTATCTGGGATGAAAATAGGCTTCAAACTCGTTCCAAATCTGTTTTAAACATTTTTAAAGACCACCTAGAAGCCTAGAAAATGAGCTTTAAAACAATGGCCTAGAAAAAGTGTCCACCGGCGAAAACTAGTCCGCAGGCATGAAAAATCCAAAAAAAACATAAAAAAAGACTAATATAAACTTTCTGCATAACTATTTATTAACGAAACACATAAAAAGCTCATAGGAAAAAGTTCGGCCAGGTGACCCCTTTTTCTAGGCCATTGTTTTGAAGCTCATTTTCTCGGCTTCTAGGTGGTTTTAGAAAATTTTAAAAACAGATTTGAAATGACAATGAAGTCTATTTTCATTTAAGGTACATTTATTATCTCCGTAAAGTCCTCCTTAAAGGTAAATTTTTAATCTGAAAACGACTACAAAAGAAATGAAAAAAGGAAAGATTTACGAATTTTCATGAAACAGGAAATTTTAAAATTAAAAAAAAAATTAATTTCCAGATAAAATGGATAAATCCATCATCAATAGCGGTTATCCAAATCGATGGCCCCACACCAAAACAAGCGTCAATATTTCTAGCCGCCTGGAACACGAGCACTTCGGCCATTAGTCTACCATTCTCTTCATTATAGCCAACTTGGAATTTCTCAACACTACCATACCACTTGACGCTTTTCCTGAATCAACCCAAAAGTTGATAGTGATTCCGAATAATTGGGTGAAATTGGAGATTGATAGCACTTGGCCGGAAGCAGACACGCAGGTTGAGATGTTGGTTTATGAACTAGGGAATGGTAAGATAACTTGAAAATTTTATGCATCAATTAAAACCTGCAGGTGGGATCTCATCTCATCCACCGACTGATATTTTCATTGTGGATTCGAACTTTGAAATCAATTGGCTACCATCTTCAGAAGGTTCTAGATCAATTTCTATAAATATGATAATTTTGAATAATAACCTGCAGGTTTTAATTGATGCATAAAATTTTCAAGTTATCTTACCATTCCCTAGTTCATAAACCAACATCTCAACCTGCGTGTCTGCTTCCGGCCAAGTGCTATCAATCTCCAATTTCACCCAATTATTCGGAATCACTATCAACTTTTGGGTTGATTCAGGAAAAGCGTCAAGTGGTATGGTAGTGTTGAGAAATTCCAAGTTGGCTATAATGAAGAGAATGGTAGACTAATGGCCGAAGTGCTCGTGTTCCAGGCGGCTAGAAATATTGACGCTTGTTTTGGTGTGGGGCCATCGATTTGGATAACCGCTATTGATGATGGATTTATCCATTTTATCTGGAAATTAATTTTTTTTTTAATTTTAAAATTTCCTGTTTCATGAAAATTCGTAAATCTTTCCTTTTTTCATTTCTTTTGTAGTCGTTTTCAGATTAAAAATTTACCTTTAAGGAGGACTTTACGGAGATAATAAATGTACCTTAAATGAAAATAGACTTCATTGTCATTTCAAATCTGTTTTTAAAATTTTCTAAAACCACCTAGAAGCCGAGAAAATGAGCTTCAAAACAATGGCCTAGAAAAAGGGGTCACCTGGCCGAACTTTTTCCTATGAGCTTTTTATGTGTTTCGTTAATAAATAGTTATGCAGAAAGTTTATATTAGTCTTTTTTTATGTTTTTTTTGGATTTTTCATGCCTGCGGACTAGTTTTCGCCGGTGGACACTTTTTCTAGGCCATTGTTTTAAAGCTCATTTTCTAGGCTTCTAGGTGGTCTTTAAAAATGTTTAAAACAGATTTGGAACGAGTTTGAAGCCTATTTTCATCCCAGATACATTCATTAGCTCCGTAAAGTCCTTCTTTAATAAAATCTGAAAATTTTTCGAATTTCAAATTGCACTTACAAAAATCCTAAAATGTTTCCCATCGTTCGAAAGAATCGTCCACCGATGTGTACATTTTCCTCGTCCGTATCGTATCGTCTGTGGCGTTAACGTCCCCGAAGTTGAAATTTGAAGAGCGGTATCAATTAATGGATCGGAATTTCGTTGATTGAAAATCGCGGTCGTTCGTAAGGGCTCCGATTCGTCGGATCCGTCTAGACAGTCGTTGAACCCGTCGTTGAGAAAGGTTCTAGGTATGCATTTACTATTGTCAAGACAGCGGAAGGTTCCTTAATAAGGGAATTAGTTTATTTTCCAAATTGAAGCTTTAAAGCTTTTTATACGGATCAAATAAATGTTTCCATTGATGTGGCAAAGGTGCTATTTTTTTATATAATTAAATATTATACGTACCAGTGAAAAATAAACAAATTTTTCGAAACAGTAAATTTTAAAACAATTTTTTGCAAAATTTCGTATCAGAAAATTGTTCTTCATATTATACATTTTCTAGAAGTTTTATTGTTTGAATCATTAATTTTTGAAACACTTAAAAATTTAGTATAAATTTTATGAAACTTCTTACTTTAACATTTCAAACCCAAATTTTAACATTTTTGGGGCGGTTTTTCATGAAGGAGGGCTTTTACACAGTTTACAAATCAAATTTGGATGAAAATAGAGAAAATACTCATTCCAAATCTGTTTTTAAAATGTTCTAAAACCACCTAGAAGCCGAGAAAATGATCTTCAAAATAATGGCCTAGAAAAAGTTGGCTTAACTTTTTCTTATGAGATTTTTGTGTGACATATTGATAAATATTTATGGAAAATACTTAAATCAGTTAATTTAAACTTTTTTTTGCATTTTTTCTTGATTTTTTACTTAATATCGACCGCGGACTAGTTTTCGCAAGCATTTTTCTAGGCCATTGTTTTGAAGATCGTTTTCTCGGCTTCTACGCGTCGTTAAAAAATGTTTAAAATAGATTTGGATTTAGTACGAGCTCTATTTTCAACTGAGCTATATTTATTGGCTCCAGGAAGATATATTTTAAAAAATTAAAAAATTAACTTTTGTCAAAAACGTTAGTGTAGTGACCGAAAACTTTGCCTTGGTTCAGTTCTTTTAGAAAATTTGACGATTAATTATTTTCTGATTATTTTTTGTGGTTTTCGAGTAATTTTTACAGAAAAAATCAACATTTTTTTGCTTTTATTTGAGGAACGTATCCATGTTGCATTTTTTAAATTTAATTTTTCGAAAATGGTTTTCAAAAAATTATTTTTTCCAAAAATATCTCGAAAACCGAAACAGTCCGAGTTTTTTTAATTTGCGTTTTTTAAAGTGCCTGGCTCTTTAGTTTTAATTTAATATTTTACATGTTGCATAAAAACTGGATTTTAAGATTTTTCCAAAAAAAAACGTTTCCCAAAAAACCAACCTCTCTCACACGCATAATTCTGACAAATCACCGGCAATTGGGTCTCGCACGGAATAACCCTCCAACCGAATGTCATTTCATTGCTAATGTCAAGTCCGATACAAGACCCGATCATATCCTCATTTGGCAAAGATTTTGGTGGTTGTCCATGTGCCCAAAGTGGATTATAAATTGAGGTGAAGTTCGACAATGTCATCGTGCCATCATTTGATGTGGGAGTGGCGTCGGAAGTGGCCACACCAATTGTGTAAATGCTATTGATTCGGAGACCTGCAGATTTTTGATTTTGGAAATGAGGTAAAACTTATTTTAAACGTTTTTTGTTCATTTTAAAAGTACTGTTTCAATTTTTTTTTTAATAAATATTTTTTTTACATTGTATTGGATTTTTTATTCTCAAAAAATGTTCTGTTCAATATTTTTTGAAAAAATATTAAATTTTCACTTTTCGATAAACATGTGAGCCACATTTTTAAATTATTTATCTAGAAAAATTCTTTACAAACACCCAAATCTTTGATTTTTTAAATCCGGATGCTCCCGGATACTTTCGCTTCTCAAATATTTATTGTTTTCAGGTATTATTCAAAAACACTTACCAGTCCAAAAAATCTTTCTCAAATTCCGCCCGTCTTTATTTTGGTCGAACATTTCTCGCAAATTCCTGGCGATCAGCCAATTTATCTCGCGATAACCGCTACTGTGATTAACTCTGCAGAAAAATTTCAATCAATACTGACTAATTTAATTTAATAGCTAATTATTCAATTAACACACTCACTTATTCATAATTATACAATTAATTAATCAATAATTATTTATATTTAATTAATTGAATATTATGAAATAAAGAAATAGTCGTATCCTATAATAGTGGGAAATTATGCACTAATTGGAAATTAATTAATAATTATTTAATAAACTGAGTAACTAATTATGAAATTTAAAAAAACCGATTTTTACGTAGTTAATTATTCAATTAACTAATTAATTAATCAAAGTACTGGATGACTTACAGCCGCAATATATTAATTAACTAATTATGAAATTAACAAGTAGACTGTTATGTAATTAGCAATTTAATTGACAATTATCCGATTAACTAATTAATAATAATCAAATCAAAAATTAAGTAATTAACTTAATTAATTAATATATTGCATGACTTATTCAATTAATAAACTAACCAATTTATAATTAAACAAAATACTTAACTACTCAATAATAAATATTAATTTAGTTTATCGATTATTTTTAAATAAAATAATTAATAATTATACAACAGATTAATTAAGTAATTATGAAATTAACAAGTTGATTTTTGTGAAAATATATATTTAATTGATAATTATACACTTAATTAATCAATAATTCGTTTACCTTTTTAAAAATCAATAATTTTTCAATTAATTAATTAATTAAGGTACTGGATGACTTACACCAGCAATAGGTTAATTACCTAATTATGAAATTAACAAGTATTTTGTTATGTAATTAGCTAATTAATTGACAATTATATGATTAATCGATCAATAATTACGCAACACATAATTATCCAATTAACAAATCAAATATTGTGGAATTAATTAATTTACAGTTATTTAATTACAATTTTACTAATAAATAATTTTTCAATTAACTAATTAAAGTACTGGATGACTTACGCCCCACACATCTGCATAGCAATAGAATGATTTCGTTCGAATTGAGTCAATGGGAAAATGCATTGAGAGTTAAGGGGAAACCATCCTGCAATTAAAAACTTCTAGATATTTTAAGCAAAAAATTAGAAAATCTAGAAAAAATCTCTGAAAACCAACCTGCGGCACCTTCAAAACAATCATCAAAAATCTGTTCGCCATAAAACCTCGGATCCGCGTTTAGACACCCCCAACCGATGAATATTATCCATAGAGCGCATTTGTATAATTTCATAGCATTTGAATAATAATGATAATAATTAAACGCTTAATTTTTAATGCCAACAAAAAATCAAAACAAAATAATTTTCCGTTGTCAGAACAAAATGTTCATCGTCTTCCTACCCCTCCCTCCCCTTGTTGCCTGTCAAGTTGTTTCCCTTATCATCCCATTTTCTCTAATCATCTTAATTTCGGACACTGTTTCGACCTATGTCCGATGCATATACAAGCACTTTTCTCTGACCGAATGAATGGAGCACTTGAAATTGGATGAACAATACGAAAAAAATTTATTATTTGCTAATTTTAGAAATTTCGAAATGATTTCGATTTTTTAATGAGTTTTGTGAAGCTAATATTCTAGAAGCTAATAACTAGAAGCTAATAATTATTGAAGCTAATATTTTTAACTTCGAAAATCCATAATTAAAAAAAAAATCAATAAACGATGGAACTGATTTCTGGATTATCACATTTAAGGCATTATTGATTATCCCATCGGGTTTTTTGAAATTCTCCAAAAAACAGGGGTTTGAATAAAAACTTTTGAGCTCACAAAAATTGTGCTCAGAAGCACTCGAAATATTCTGAGAATTTTCAGAAATGCTGAAAATTACTGAAGTTCTTCATCAGATGCTTATTGGCTGAAACCTATTTAAATTTTAGGTAAATTTTGATCACAAGTAGCCGAAAACCACCAAAAAACTTATTTTTTCGATTTAATGTTAGAAGAAATGACATTAATTTTCTATATCTTATGGTATTTTCCTTTTCAGAAGTTTAGAAACAGTTATTTTTAAAATAAATTAGCAAAAATGTTTCATCATTTTTGGGGGGGTGGGAACAATTTATTGTATTGTCAAGATAAAGAATTCTGGCCGCTCGCTTAGCGGAGTGTCGTTGGGAATTTACTCGCCGCTCGCGTCGGAAGGAATTTGCACTTCTCTTGGAGTACTAGCATTTTAAAGGAGGGCTTTACGGAGATTATGAATGCGTCTGGGAAGAAAATAGGCTTCAGACTCATTCCAAATATATATTTGAAATGTTCTAAAACCACCTAGAAGCCGAGAAAACACCCCTCAAAACAATGGCCTAGAAAAAGGGCCACCTGGCCGAACTTTTTCCTATGAGCTTTTTTCGTGTTTCGTTAATAAATAGTTATGCAGAATGCTTCTAGTAGTTCTTTTTAATGTTTTTTCATCTTAATTTATGTTTTGTTTTCATTTTTTTGGACTTTTCATGCCTGCGGACTAGTTTTCGCCGGTGGCCCTTTTTTCTAGGCCATTGTTTTGAGGCGTGTTTTCTCGGCTTCTAGGTGATTTTAGAAAATTTTAAGTACAGATTTGGAATGAGTCTGAAGTCTATTTTCATCCCAGGCGCATTCATAATCTCCGTAAAACCCTCCTTTAATTCGCAATTCTTCAGAAATCGTTGTTTTTAACCGTTTAAAGGTTTTTTTTAAATAAAAAAAAAAGATTTTTTGTGTTTTTTGAAGAAGAAAAGCATTTAAAAAAAAACCTTTTTCAAAAATCCTCCTTTTTCAAACACTCATTCACATTTTTCCTTTTTCAGATCTGTAAAAATAAACTCGCATGCAAAACAATACGAAGAAAAACGGTTAAAAACAACGATTTCTGAAGAATTGCGAATTAAAATGCTAGTACTCCACGAGAAGTACAAATTCCTTCCGACGCGAGCGGTCGCGTTGCGAGTAAATTCGCAACGACACTCCGCTAAGCGAGCTTTTATCTTGACAATACAATATTTTTTGCAAATTTATTTAAAAAATTACTTTTTCTATACTTTTTAAAGAAAAAAACGTAAGATGTACAAAAGTAATGTCATCACTTTTAGATCTTCGTTTATCTTTTTAAAAAATTGCGAAATTTTCGCATTTCTTTCTCAGTTTTCGATTTCGAACGGAATATACTACAAAAATCCAAAAAAAAGTGTTTTGTGAATATTTGTTCTGAAGCCACCTTGACCATAAGGATCACAAGAAATGAAATCTTGTTTGAAATCTAATGATTGCTGATTTTTTTTCTTGATCATTGCGTTCGGAAGGCTGCTCAAACGCACAGACGTTCCGCACGCACGCGTCGCGGATGCCGACACTCAACACAACGGAAAATTTTGAAAAATTAATTTTCCCGCCAATATTTCAGTGTTGAGTGGGAGGACACCGCGTCGCGTGCGTGCGGAGCGGCTGTGAGGTTGAGCAGCCTTCCGAACGCAATGATAAATAATAATTGAGTTGACAATAAAAAAGAAAAAATTATGAAAATCAATTTGTTAAAAAATCAATTATTATTTTACAAGAATTAATTTACAAAAAACAATCAATTATTTAAAAAAAAAAATTATTTGAGCGACCCTCTCCAAACCACTTTTTCGGTCCCCTAAGCGTCGAAGGTGAGCAAAAGCCAGGAACACCAGCGGTAATATTGCTCCTGGTTTATTTATAAAGAACCATAATTTTATAACTTTAAAAACATTTATTTCGTGATATGCTCAAAATTATTAAAATTTCAGAAACAAATTCTTAAAACTAGTACATAAAACGCTGATTTGGAGGGACCAACATCTCCCCGTTATTTCATAAAAAATTACAGTTTCTAGGAATTTTCAAAATTTTAGCTGATAAATGTGATTGATGGGATTTTATATGACAAATCATGTCAATTACCTTGGAATGTCTTAGTAAGGATTTTTTTTCAAAATCTAGTAAGTTCATTTTTCTGCAACATTTTTGTTTCGAAGGAATCAATTAAATCAAACTGATAAGAGGGTTAAATGAGTAAAAATACATATTTCATTTTCGTCACATGATTTTGGAATTTGAAAGTTTGATTTTTAAAGACGAATTTGATAAAAGTTCTAATTTATGAATTTGAGCTTAAAATCAGTCTGGCAAACGTATCAAAGTTCCCAAAACTTGGGTTTTGAATTCCCGCGTGTACACAAATTGTACATGAGGTTGGCGGGAATTCAAATTTTTCAAAATTAAAAAATAAAAACTCATGTTTTGAAACGAAGAACAGGAGTTGAACAGAAAAAAATCTATACGATAGAAATCTTGAAGCAATCTGTAATTCAAAAATGAAATTTGTCAGATTTTCAGACAAAAATTTAAAGAACATCTATAAAGTAATACTAATCAGAACTCGTTCTGAAGAAATCTATTCCAACTCTAGAATTTTTTAAATTTTTTAAAAATTGATTTTAGAAATTTCTAAAATTGTGTTTTTGGATTTCTCGAAGTTTCCGAATGTTGGTTTTGTACCTAAAAATTATTTAAAAATTAAATTTATCGAAGTAAATTTTATCTTTGAGAAAAAATTGAGATTCTGCTCAAATTCGTTCGATTGGCGTTAGGGCGCACTTGCAGATTGGCGTTAGGGCGCACTTGCAACATCGCGGTGTTTTTTTTTCGGGAATCTTAGATTAGCCAGAAAAATATGATTTATAGAAATTTAACCCGAATCATTTAGATAACCCAAACTGACAAACTGCCTTTAACGGAGGACTTCACAAAACAAATTCGTGTTGTTTTTGAAAATTTGGATTTAAAAAAATTAATTAAAAAATTGTTTCTGTTTCAAAATTGTATGAAATTTTTTTTTTAAGATAAGGATACATTGTTTAATCTTTTAACCGACTTTGACTGATTTCAATCTTTTTGAATTAAGAAAAATTACAAAAAATACTTTTTCTGTTAATTTTCTGTTTCAAAAAAATCAAAAATGTTAAAAAATTGGTGCTTTCGATTTAATATTCTCCAAAATTATTAATCTTTGAAAAAATTCATTTAAGAACTGCGGGAGGTCCCGCTTTTTAAAATTTTTTGAGATAATGCATTTATCTCATATTTTCCGAGTCGGAAAATCAAGTTACAGCTTCAAGCAAACTATTTCAGCAAGTACATCACAACATGAACTTTAAAACCTACCAAAACGAACTATGGTCCAACATTGCAACACCTCTCGTTCCCCCCGCCGGTTCCGGTCTCTTTCTCCCACTCAGGAACTCGCTTATCAGTTTGATTTATATGATTCTGAAATTCATTTTTTTAATGCTCTCGTCATTTGATAAAAAAATTTTCACTCTATAAATAATCCTTTTTTGTCAGCCAGCAAAATTTAGCAAAAATTTTTTTTCCAAAAATGGTTAAACACCTACATATCGACAAGCCGGACACCCTTCAACCGGAACGGGTACATATTACTGCTAGTGGACTTCAGCCGTTCAAGAATTATAAGTTCTTGATGAGATTGAAGCATAATTATGGATCACATGCGAGTTTTGTGGTTTTGAAATCGGATGCCAGTGGAACCATCGATATGGCTACTAGTAAGCCATTGAGGGGGAATTATTCCGGTAGGTTTGGGTTCATTATAAGAAGGGCATTAAGGTAGGACTGCACAGAGTCGGTAAAGCTACTTTCAACAAATCAAAACTCAATTTATATTTGCTTTTGAAATTTTTAGATAGGAGCTGGTCGATGTGCACTGTTTTTACAAAGGGCATTGTGCGCTCTACCGAAAACGCTCCATTTTTGACGTACGTGCTGCAATACGCATTGTATTAATATTGATCCATAAATTCATTCTTTGTAGGAGAATAATTTTTTCGTACGTGCACCGGAACACGTCAAAACAGAAGTGTGTTCGGTCGAGCGCGCGATTCATCGTTATTTTTACTCCCGTAGGAATAGCGTTATACTAAATTCAATTTTTATTTTTCGTTTCTTAATAGATTTTCTGAAACCGTATTTTTGAAAAACTTTTTGAAAACAATATTTGTAGAAGCAGGAATTTTTACTTTTAATTTTTTACCCGAACCTGATGCAATGGGTCCTCCCTTAAAGACGGTGTTACAGTTATATTTTACTATAAAACCTAGAACTTCTAAAATTCTAGATTTTTAGAACAAAACATGTTTTATTTGGCAACAAAAAGACGTGAAGTGATAGAAATAATAATATTTCTCCAAGATAAATTGCATTTTTCTAACGGATCCTAACTTTTCTCAAAATTCATCGATTTTCATAGATTTTGAAACATATTAAAGACAGCTGGTCAGTTAACACGATTCAAATAATTTCATAAAAATGGGTGAGTTTTGAAGCTAAAATCAGGAATTTTTAGATTTTAAGCATGCCATTTTCATATTTCAAAAAAAATTTTGAAAAGTCAAATCTTCCAAATAGTCAGCCTTAAAGACAGCGTGCCAGTTAAAACGGTCCAAATTTAAGGTAAAAAATTCAAAATTCGAATGGGAGGTCCAAAGAACAATACCAATATGTAGCCACATTCAAATAATTGTGTTTCGCGCCAATTCTGACGGTGTTGCACGGACATGCACGCACTCAAATTTCGATTTTTGCAACTTTGGTCCGCTTCTATGAGGAGTGTATTTATCGATATCTTTTCGTATAAATTACATTGAACTAATGAGAGAAAGCTCTAATTTTTGAAATTGAAATCTAGTTGTGTCAAATTAACTGATTCACTGTCTTTAAAGCTAAAAATTTGTAATTGCTTCCATGCTGTAAATTTTTTTGTCAATTCGGACAACATCCTAATGCTTGCAAATGTTTAAAAAATGTAATTAGAGACATTGTTGCAAAAACGCTCTTGTTCTAAAAATAACCGCAGTGGGTTTTTATCAGTTTGGAAAGACAATAATTCAAAAAAAGCCCCATTTTCACAAAATAAAATTACAATTCTATTCCAGAACCTGATGCAATGGGTCTTTTCCTCTCCATGGCTCCGTGCCAAGACTTTGATTTCGGCGGATATCTCCGCTGCACACCTCCTGTCCCATTTTTCTATCGATTACAGTAATTTTTGACCATAACTCTTTCAGCTCTCGAATTATTTCATTTTCAGACTTTTCGATGAATCCGAAACCCTTCTTGACGAACTTATCATCAAAAAACATTGGATGCATCCCCTATTGACCCGCACTGAACTCGAAGTCAATGGATTTTGCGGAACTTTGTTCAAACCCCCAGGTGATGGTCCATTCCCATGTATAATGGATATTTCTGGAACTGGTGGTGGTCTTCATGAACATAAGGGTGCAATGATGGCATCAGAGGGATTCGTAGTGCTTTGTGTTGCATTCTTTCAGTTCAAGGATCTTCCATTGAAGCTGGAGGATGTAGAAGTAGAGTATTTCCTGGTAAGGGGTTTTTGAAAAGTTTATCAATTACCTATTTTATTCCAGAAACCTATCGAATACTTACTCAATCTTCCCTACACCAACAGCAACTTAGGGATTCAAGGTGTCTCATTTGGAGCCACAATTGTGAACCTTCTAGCAACACGATACCCCCAAATCAAGTCAGTAGTGTCTATCAATGGTCCACACGCCCTGAATTCTTATTCAATGCTTAAGGAACGTGGTGAACTTATACCATGTGCACCAATCGACGACACGCTGATTTATTTTGTTAATGGTATTCTGGTGACGTCAAATGTCTTCAAAGAGCTGACACCGATATTGACACCGGAGACTGAGATGCCGCTTCATAGGATTCCGAAGGAAACGGCGTTTAGGTTCATTGTAAGTTGGAATGGATTTCACGAATTAAGCGGAAGCAAATACCATAATAAAAATTAAATTATAAAAAATTAAAAAAAATAAAATTTTGAAACTGTAATTTTTCGATTTTTTTCCAAAAAAAATTCACACATTTCCACGAAACCCCAATTTTCCAGGGCTCCGTTGACGACTTATGCAATTCATCAGTCCACACAAGCAGATACATGCAAGACCGTCTTAAAGACAACGGAAACTACGTAGAACTCGAATTGGTAAATGGTGGTCACATCATGGAACCTCCATACTTCCCGCACCACGACATCGTCTACGCCAAGTTCCAAGGCTTCTATTGTGGTTATGGCGGTGAAGTTGTGCTCCATTCCAAGTCACAAGAAACCACATGGGCCAATACCATCAAATTCTTTAAAAATACGTTGGGAGCCCCACCTTTGATGCCAGAATGGGATCGTTTGCACGACGTACAGATACCGGGAGCTCCCGATGTCAAGAAGCAACCAGTATTGGAAGTTAGGAGCCGATTGTGAATAATAAATTTGTGTATATTTTTGCTGATGAAATGAATAAAGATTTTTGGATCAGTTGGAATTTAATTCATAAGAAATATAGAACTCAAACGAACTCACAATGCACCACACCATGATCTTTGACTTGTCGCCGGTTCCGGCATAAATTATCTTATCAGTTTGATTTATACAATTCCGAAATTCCTTTTTGTTGCCTTTTCGCAAAAAATTTCGTTTATAAACAAATTTTTTTGTCAAAAATTGTGAAACCACATTTTTTTCAGAAAAAAATGGTTAGGCATCTACATATCGACAAGGCGGACACCCTTCAACCGGAACGGGTTCATATTACTGCTAGTGGGCTGCAGCCGTTCAAGAATTATAAGTTCTTGATGATATTGAAGCATAATTATGGATCACATGCGAGTTTTGTGGTTTTGAAATCGGATGCTAGTGGAACGATCGATATGGCTACTAGCAAGCCATTGAGGGGGAAATATTCCGGTAGGTTTTGATTCATTTTAGGACTGACATTAAAGGAGGACCGTACAGAGTCGGTAAAGAAACGTTCAATCAAAACCTGGTACTCAATTCATATTAGCTTTTG
The DNA here is from genome assembly GCA_964036255.1 of Caenorhabditis virilis. Taxonomy (NCBI): domain Eukaryota; kingdom Metazoa; phylum Nematoda; class Chromadorea; order Rhabditida; family Rhabditidae; genus Caenorhabditis; species Caenorhabditis virilis. The sequence goes on along the minus strand of OZ038415.1, from coordinate 15,435,077 downwards.
AAAATTTTCAAAACTTCATAGGAGCTGTGAAAATACGCTTTAAAGGAGGGCTTTACGGAAATAATGAATGAGACTAGGATGAAAATAGACTTCATTCTCATTCCAAATCTGTTTTTAAAATTTTCTAAAACCACCTAGAAGCCGAGAAAACGCGCCTCAAAACAATGGCCTAGAAAAAGTGTTCATATGGCCGAACTTTTTCCTATCAGCTTTTTTCGCGTTTCGTTAATAACTAGTTATGAAGAACGCTTATATTAGTCCTTTTTTATGTTTTTTCATTTTTTTTGTACTTTTCATGCTTGCGGACTAGTTTTCGCCTGTGGATGCTTTTTCTAGGTCATTGTTTTGAAGCTAGTTTTCTCGGCATCTAGCTGGTTTTAGAAAATTTCAAAAACAGATTTGGAATGAGAATGAAATCTATTTTTCATTTAAGGTACATTTATTATCTCCGTAAAGTCCTCCTTTAAGATCAATTTTTTAACTGAAAAAAAACTACATAATCCTATTATATATTGTCAAGATAGAAATTTCTGGCCGCTCGTTTTGCGGAGTGTCGTTTGGAATTTCCTCGCAGCGCGACCGCAACGCGCTCAAATTCAAATTTCCCAGTTGGTCTTGCGCGTTGCGAGGAAATTCCCAACGACACTCCGCAAAACCTAGAAATGCTGGCCTAGAAATGCTTGCTCTTGGCCGAACTTTGTTTTTCGTGGTCCTAATATGTGATTTTCAGTCACAATTCACATAAACTGATTAAATTAGACTTTTTAAAAAACTTTTAAAGTTTTGCATGGTTTTTCGAAAGATTAACGCTCGCGGAATAGCTTTCGCAAGAAGTTTTTCTAGGCCATTTGTTTAGGCCACCATTTCTCGGCTTGGACTAAATTTTAATAAATTTCGAAACTACCTATGAGACGAGTGTGAGTTTCTTGTTCTTTTCTAACATCATTATTCACTTTGTAGAGTCATCCTTTAAAGACAGTGTTCCACTCATGTTTTCTTCTTTGAATCTTAGAACTTCTAATTGGATAAAATCATTGATTTTTAGAGCAAAACTTGCTCTACTCGGCAACAAAAAGACGTGAAGTGAAGTTAGTATAGAAAGAATATTATACTTCCAAGATAAATTGCATTTTTCTAACGGATCCTAAATTTTCCAAAAATTCGTCGATTTTTGAAGCATTTTGAAGCTTAAAATTTGTAATTTCTTCCCTACTGTAAACTTTTTTTGTCATTTCAGAAAATACCTTGTTGTTTGCAAACTATAGAGACATTTTTGCAAAAACACTCTTGTTCTAAAACTAGATTGTGGTTTTTCTGGTTTTTTATCAGTTTGTCAAGACAATAATTTAAAAAACCCCAATTATAGAAAATTATGGTTATTTTACAGAATCTGATGCAATGGGGCTTTTCCTCTCCATGGCTCCGTGCCAAGACTTTGATTTCGGCGGATATCTCCGCTGCACACCTCCTATCCCATTTTTCTATCGATTACAGTAATTTTTGACTATAACTCTTTCAAATCTCGAATTATTTCATTTTCAGACTTCTCGATGAATCTGAAAACCTCCTTGACGAACTTATCATCAAAAAACATTGGATGCATCCCCTATTGACCCGCACTGAACTTGAAGTCAACGGCTTTTGCGGAACTTTGTTCAAACCCCCAGGTGATGGTCCATTCCCATGTATAATGGATATTTCTGGAACTGGTGGTGGTCTTCATGAACATAAGGGTGCAATGATGGCATCAGAGGGATTCGTAGTACTTTGTGTTGCATTCTTTCAATTCAAGGATCTTCCATTGAAGCTAGAGGATGTTGGCGTCGAATATTTTTTGGTATGCATTATAAACAATTTATAAATTACAAGTTTTATTCCAGAAACCTATTGAATACCTGCTCAATCTTCCCTACACCACAAACAATTTAGGGATTCAAGGTGTCTCATTTGGCGCCACAATTGTGAATCTTCTAGCAACACGATACCCCCAAATCAAGTCAGTAGTGTCTATCAACGGCCCACATGCGTTGACCTCTTATGGAACACTTCAGGAAAATGGTCAACTCTTGCCCGTTGAGCCTCTCACTGATCAGTTATACTATTTTATAAATACTATTATTGTAACTGCAAGATGTTTCAAAGCTTTAACTCCATTTTTAAAACCTGAGACTTCGTTACCGATTCATCGAATCCCGAAGGAAACTGCTTTTCGATTTATAGTAAGTTTTTTCTAGATTAAATGAAAAATTAAAATTTTTAGGGCTCTGTTGACGACATGTGCTGCTCCTCAGTCCATTCCAGCAAATACATGCAAGAACGTCTAAAAGCACAGGGAAACTACGTAGAACTCGAATTGGTAAATGGTGGTCACATAATGGAACCTCCATACTTCCCGCACCACGACATTGTCTACGCCAAATTCCAAGGCTTCTATTGTGGTTATGGAGGTGAAGTTGTGCTCCATTCCAAGTCCCAAGAAACCACCTGGGCGAATACCATCAAATTCTTCAAAAAGACTTTAGGAGTCCCACCATTGATGCCAGAATGGGATCGTTTGCATTGTGTTCAGATACCGGGAGCTCCCGAAGATATAAAAGAAGTAAAGCAAGTGGAACCAGTATTGGAAGTTAGGAGCCGATTGTGAATAAATTTGTGAATATTCTTGAGACTTGATAAATACAATTTTTATTGAAAACCATTTTCAAAAATTGCATTGGTACTCAAACATCAATTTGTCGTCTAAACATGGTCACGCGCTGATGTTGAGCATAAATATTGTCAATAATCGTCTGAAATTGTTTTTAGAGATCCGAAATTCGTAGAAAAAAAATTACAATCAACGACTTCTGAGTTGGCAATCTTGTCCTCAATTGTGCAAATTCATCCGGTGTCTGAAAATAAATTAATAACAACTTTAAAAAATTAAAAACATTACATTTTCCGCATAATTTCTTTTAAAATCCACAAAATGATAATAAACTATAAGTGAAATGCAGCAAATTTGGATGGAATGAAGAGACGATTGTCTGGCAGATAGAAGATAATTGAGAATGAATGGTAGGTCTTCATAGTTCTGAAAATTTTAGACTTTTTTCGAAAAATTTGAAATTTCGGGCAATCTACAATATTGGTCGATAGTAAGCGATTTAAAAAATCAAGAGATTTTGAAACGGAATTTTTTTAATTTAAAAAAAAGTGAATTCTGGCCTAAAAACTAATTTTTTTGCTTATATGTAAATTTTGATTTAAAAATTGCTCAGTTTTCAGAGAAAAAATAGAAATTCAATAATTTTAGAAAAATGAGTTTTCAGGAACTGAACATTTAATGATAATGAACACCTAATATTACCAGCACTGACTAAAACAATATTTCTTGTTTTAAAAATATTATATTTTGGACCTATCCAGAAACTAAAAATTCAATGCAGAAACAAAAAAAAATGCAAGAAATGACAAAAAATTGCTTTTTTTTGCAGCAGATTCACGGGAAATTTACGGTAATCGTTGCGAGACCATCGAAGGTTCTTACACACATTTCACCTGTGTGCGTCCATAATTGCGGAAAATACGATCAACAGCCGTTTTTCTTTGATGGTCTCGCAACGATTACCGTAGATTTCACGTAAATCGGCTTCAAAAATTGCAATTTTTTGCCATTTCTGCATTGAATTATTTGCAACATTTTTAGTTTCTGAATATCTATTCAGATAGGTCCGTAAACCAGCCTTTTAACGCCGCTACGCGGCGGTAGTGAGAGAAATAGTGTGTAAAAGGAAGAGAAACAGAGAAAAATGCTAACTTTAGGTTACGATAACTACCGTAATACTACAGTAATCCGCACCAAATTTTCACAGTGACCTTACAATACTCCAAAGATGTTACCATGAAAGTTTGGTCTCGATCCGACCATTTTGAAAAAAACGTGAAAAAAATTGTAGTACTGTAGCTACAGTAATCCTACAGTAACCCGAGATCCAAACAGTATTTTTGTGAAGCGCTCCGAGAGGCACGACGATATGCCAAGTATGGGACAGATCGGTCGAGGGGTCAAAAAGTTATTCATGTGAAATGCTGGTACACACACACAGAACTATTCGCTTAGTAAGAAGAAAGATACGAAATTGAACATTTTTTGTGTAGATTTCTCAAAAAAAAATTTGAAACCGTAATTTTTTAAATCTCGCATTAATTAAAAAAATGTACCTTCAGTAATTCCTCATAACAATGCCGCTCTACAGTTTTTCTCAAAAGCGAAATTCTTTTAACCATGAAGAGTACAGCCAATTGCATAATATCCCTCGAAATATCAGCCGTCATTTTCTTAGGTGGTTTGTATCTCCCAGTGAACATGTAGGTAACTGTCTGGAAAACAGTGTGAATATGCAAATTTGCACAAATAAATTAAGGTGCTCACCGTTTCAAGAGCTTCCAAAGATTGAACAGTGATCAACATCTCTCGAGTGTCCGGCGTCAAACGATCTCTGAACCATTTCGAAGCAACATAAACAGCTTCCTTGCTAACCCAGAATACGTCATCATTAATTGTTCTTAACCTCAGATCGTGAAATTTCCTACAAATCTATTTTTAAAACATTTTTTGATACATTTCCAAAAACTCACTTATCAACGAGAACATCATATCGAAAATCGAGATCAATCGGAACTGGACGAGCTTGCGAAGAAGTCAAATTATCGATTTTTTCGAGTTCCTTTGTTTTAAAATCAATTATTGTGATCACCACCACTTTCTTGTCTCGATATTCCGGAAGTTCTGCAGCGTAACCGAGTTGTCGAGCAATTTCACCATCTTCTGGGGTGTTGAAGCCAATGTTAAAGAGGAAATCTTCGGGAAAGTCTTGGCGGGCAAATTGGTGCTTGATTGGTTTGATGAAATCTGAATAAAAATAAAATTTCAACGAAACTTCTGGTTTTTTAAATATAAAATCGTGTTTTTTTCGTCGAATTAGCAAACATATTTTTAAAATGCCATTTTTTCTCATTGTTTCAATTTTTATTGAAAAACAAATTAGTCTCACCTCTTCCAACACTATCCACAATTTTCATCTCCATTTCAACGCCATGTATTGGTGGATATTTGTCACGAAGTCCATCATTTTGCAAATTTATTCGATAACCTTGTTCTCGGCGTATGAACGCTGGACGCTCGATGGAAATGTTCCTGTAATATATTTGTTTGTTATTTATATATATTTTTTGATAATTTTGGAAAAAATGGAAGAAAAATGGTTAAAAACGAGCAAATTATTCAAAATAATAAAAAATATAAAATAGGCTAAACTATAACACAAGCGTACTTGCGTAGTAACGTTGTCAATATTTTTGGCGGTTTTTCAAATTTGCAAAAACTGTAATTTGTCAAAAACCTTACCAATTCATCAAACAACTCCCAAAAATGGTGGAAAAAAGTGCAGGGTGTTCATCGCGATGTAATTCACTACATAAGACCTGATAATTATGTGTGAAACTGATAATATCCTCGATTTTTTTTGGTACTGCTGAAAAAATAAGAAAAATTCATTTTTTCTTTTGAAAATTTTACCTTTTGGCATTTTAAAAGACCAGTTTATTGGGTAAGAATAAATAATGAATGTGATGTTTTGAAATAAAGTTTAAATACGCGACCTAGACCATTTTTTGAAGTAAATTTCATTTTTCGAAAAACATTCACAAGGAAATGAGTACAGGTAAATAAATAAAATTTAAAAAAGCATGTAAGGTCTAAATTTTCAGACAATATTTTGACATTTCATCATAGCTATCGTATGGGAAATGAAAGAGCACCAAAATCGAATTTTATCACACTTTACGAAAATTGTTTTATAGAATGGTATAATATTTGGAAATTTCTAATGAAAACAGGGTTATCAGGGAATTAACATGCCTAAGAAGCGTACTCCGTGGACCGCAAGCCAGCAATAATTCTCAGGTCCGTTTGAGGGAGTCAGGCTTTAGAAGTACGCGGCCAATTCCGACGTTAATTGAGATTAGCCTCAATATTTTGGATCGGAAAATGAGACGTTAGGGATAGCATCAAATTTCACTTCAATGGAGGAAAAAATGAGATTTTCAGCGAAATTCAGTGCCATCACTTACCGAATCAATATTCTGAATCGTCAGAGGACCAATCTTTTCGGCGGGTCGTATTACGAGACGGAAGGAAATACGGATTTTTCGAGGCTTTTGAAACAAATGCTTCAGTTTTATAGAGAAGGTATTTGTGAATGTTTTGTTCGGATTGTTCGAAAAATATAAACATTTTTAATTTTGAAACAGAAATTTTTATTTAATTTTTACGAAAATTTTTAAAATTCAAACTCCTGGAAAAAAAACAAAATTGCTTTTAAAGTTTAATACTTACTGAAAACAATCAACAAAAATATAATTTGGGAATATTTTTTTCAAAAAATTGGGATCAATACAGAAAAAAAAACATTTTTAATTTAAAAATTCATTTTTTCGAGGCGAAATCTGTGAAATTTTCAACGAAATCGAGTTTTTATTTAATTTTTACAAAAATGTTAAAAATTCAACTCCTGAAAATTGTATTTAAAAAAATTGCAGCTATAAAGTTTTAAAATTGAAATTTTCATAATTTTTTTTAAAGAGAATTTTAGAAGAATTTTTAAAGAATTTTTTTTGGAAAGTAATCTTTCAAAATTCTCAGAAGTTCGGATAAAAGTTTCCACAAAATAATATATTTAAAATTTTTGGAAAAATTTGAAAGTGCAACTTTCGGTTGAAAAAAATATGCTCGAAAAACAAAAAAAAATGTAAAAATTCAATTTTTCATAAATTCTCAATTTTTTAACTTCTAATTTTTTTAAAATTTGACAGAACACTCAACCTGACTGAACATACTGAACATACAGAAAAACATTTTAAACGTTTTTGAAGCAGAATTTTTTTTTGAAAAAAATAATTTTTTCTAGGCGAAATCAGCGAAATTTTCGACGAAATGAAGTTTTTATTTAATTTATACAAAAATTTGTAAAATTCAAACTCCTGGAAATTTTTGTTTAAAAAATTGCAGCTATAAAGTTTTAATTTTTTAAATTGTTTAAAGTCTTGAAAATTGAAATTTTTATGATTAGATGACAGAAACCAACTAATGACTTTTAGCAGTTTAGGTATTTTTTTCAAAGCTTTTTGAAACTGTAATTTTCTTTGTAAAAATTCATAAACGTTTTGAAATTTCGGATTAAAATTTCCACAAAGTTCTATATTTGAAATTTTCGAAAATATTTAAAAGGGGAATAGTTGAAAAAAATATGTAAGAAAAACCAAAAATGTAAAAATTCAATTTTTTAGAGTTTTCAAAGATTCACAATTTTTTAAATATCTGAAAAAAAATTTCAAAAGTTCATTTTATTTAAGATCGATTTTTGTGAAGCTATTTCCCGAATTTATTTTAATTTTTTAATTTGTGAAAAAAAATTCAAAAGTTCATTTAAATTATTATGAAACGTTTGTCACAATTATTTAAAAAAAATTCAGAAAACAATGTTTAAAATTTTTGAAACAGAAATTTTTTCCAGGCGAAACCAGCGAAGTAATCGTAAAAATCGAATACAAGAAATCCGAATTTTTGGCACAGAAATGTATCAGCACAAATGTCGCGGAGCCGATATCGCAGGAGCTGGATTACACTTTTAATTCATTGAGAAATCCGTAAGGTTTCAAAAAAACCTGAAAATTTTGGGATGATTGGGAAAAAGTTAAAATTTAGGAATTTATGGGGTTTCGCACAATTTCAGAAAGATTTTTAGAGTTTTTGTAAAATTGAGAAAAACTTGAAACTGTTAACTTTTGCTTCAAAAATGTCAATACTCAAATTTTGTAATATGGAAGAGAAATACGAGCGGGACTAACTTTTCATTATATGCAAAACCTAGGCCATTTGTTTGTAGTTCTTTTGGATTTTGTTGTGGAGTTAAGTTGTTGACAGTTTTTGAGTTCTATTGTCTCAGAAAAATTTGAAGTTTTCTTAAATTTTCCAGGTCTCGTTTCGACCTGAAACTAAAAACCACTGACGGTCAAGTCATGCTCGCCAACAAACAAATGCTCTACATTGCATCGGAATACTTCCGTGAACATCTGACGTCATTATGCACAGAGATAACATTAGAGACGGATAGCCTGCTGGCGATTGAAACGGTGATAACCTATCTTGTGACGGGAAAGTATAAGAAAGTGCCGAATATGACACCAACACTGGCGAAGGATATTATAAGATTGACACGGAACTTGAACCCAATCAATCGGATGGCTTTGATGAATTCGATTGAGAAAGAATGTCTCGATGAGATTTGCAAAAATGACGAGGATTTGAACTATGTTTTGACATGTTTGCTAACAGCGCAGGAAATTGGAATGCCGGTTTTGCAGGATGCTTGTATTGCATGCATCATTTCAAGACATTTTCAATTTTTTATCACTGATGTTTTGACGGGTCCGAATAATCAGTTTAGAGATGGGTTGAATATGAGAAGGGGGATTGGAAGAGGTTCTTTGTCGGTTTGTGGGACGAGATTTTTGAAAAAAATATGCTTTTTTAAAAATTTTCAGAACATGATCAAGAGAGTGTTTGTTGGAACGCAGGCGGTTTGTCGATTTATGAGAAGTGATGAACAATATTATGTTGAAGAATGAAAGAATTGCATAAAAATATTTTTTGATATATTTTTTGATTTTTGGAATTCTTAGAATTCTAACTCAGGGAATCAGCGGCTCCGTGAGGGTGTCTCACCTGAATCGGTGGCTAGAAATAGTCCTCTAGAATGAACAAGGTTGGTCAGGGGATCTTAGATCATGGTGGCTTAAAGGGAACGGCACGGTTTTACAAAACGCGTTATATTAAATCGATGAGGTTGAGAATGTATTTTAGAATATATTTATTTAGAAAAATACGAGCGAGCACAAAATTGTACTTTTTTTTTCAGAAAAAAATGAGTTGTTAAAAAAATCTTCAAAATTAATCCAGAGTAACATAGAATGCTATCGAAAAACTTTTGGAAAATATTATATTCAGGATTCCAGTCATTGAGAACATAATTTCAAAAGATCAATTAAAATTTACAATTTTTAGTATCTATGTACGATTCCAGAAGGGTTCTTCTTAGTTTAAAAAAAATCATTTTAAAAGAAGCCACGTTTTAGTTGTGAAAAAAAGGGTTATCTTCAATTTGCATTGCTTAAAACTGGTACCTAATCTGTTTTTTTTTTGTTTTTTTTTCGCAAAATTTCTGGAAAATCTGAATTACGTATATTTGCTTGGAATTTCTTCACGAATTTGAGCGGAAATTAAAAAAAAAACGAAAATCGATGAAAAGTATCAAGAATCAATGTTTTCTCCTTCGTTCCCAATTGTTTCGGCTCAATGAGCAATATGATTGTTACAAAACGAAAACATATATTAACAAATTTTTATTATTTCGAGAAATTTTTATATCTGAAGGGGGGCGAGTACCAACAGTATCCCGCGTGGTGATACACGTCTTGAATAACTGCGTAGAGAAACTGAAAATTTTAATTTTTTTAAAAATTGCTGAACATTGAACCACAAACCAGAATCTTTATTTTTGGCCGGGTATCTATGGTGCCATTCTATCTTTCATCAATTCCGAATTGTGTAGTGATCAAATCCAAAAGATGCAATGATCGGAAACCCGTGATTGAATTCTATCTGAAAAATTTCATTGTCTCTTGTAAATTTAGAGAAAAAATACCAACTAACCTTAACTATTCACCATTGGAGCATAAATTCTCACAGGTTCTTTTTTCAAAAATCTGTTTTACGCCGTTAGGAATCTGGAATACAAAAGCTCATAATTTTTTTTAGATTAAAAAATATTGCTTAAAAAAAATTACCTCTGCTTTTTCAATTTCGAAAAACTTCAATTTCAGTCATCATTTAATTACAAGGTTTTCCGAAAATATAGATTTCGGACAATTGCTGAGCATATAGAGCTGAAAAAAACGTATGTTCGGATGTGGGAATTAAGCGAGGCGTCATGCAAAAAACGGTTTTCGATACATTAACAAAGTTAACAACAAAAAATGTCCAATCGATGCGAGAAAATGAAGAAAACATTAGACTGGGCGACTGTTTCCGAGGCCTTTCTCTGTGTGTCTAACTTTAACACACTCTCTCGTACCCTCTATCCGTTCTGACGCTCTGACACGAGAGAGTATCTCTTCCAAACTGATGAGACGAAGTTGTGCTGAACTACGCAAAGAAATGGGACAGGAAAAATTTAGAGATTTGATAAGGATCCTTATCAAATCCTTAAAGAATGCTGAAAATTCCCAACGATCTTAATAATTCAAACATTTAGTTTACAAAAATCTAGAAAATCATAAAAAATTTTGAAACGCTTATAGAATTAACATTCAAATTTTGATTTTAAAAGGTGCATAAGTAACGGGTAGAATCAATGGGAAGGGTAATTAAGCATAATAATTTAAGTAAAGTCTGAAAAAGGGATGAACACGTAAAAAAGTAAAAAAAAAAGAAAATAAAAAAAAAAAACATACAGTACCGGCCATAATCTTATGCCGCATGGGTTTTTGGACCATAACTTTTCTCAAAGTTAACCAATTTGGCTGAAAATTTCAGACAATGTTTGTAGCATGGAATGCCACGTATAAAACAAAAAATATCAAAAAATATATAAAAATCGGGAAATAATCAACAATTTATGAAAAATGACGAAAACCCATTATTAACATTTACCCGTTTAGACCGACCGGGAAGCTGTAAAGAATAGAGAAAACAGTAAAAACAAATATGTTTAACAGTTTGTGGCGCATCCTTTGGCATCAATAACCGTCTGACATCTTCTCGGCATCGAATCCATAAGTGGGTCAATGACCGATAGTGGGATGCACTTCCAAGATGCTACGAGTTAGGCAAAATTCTGATCGGCATTCGTGGATCGCTGACCTCGGACTCGTTTTCCAGCTCTTCCCAGAGATGCTCTATTGGATTCAGGTCGGGACTTTGAGATGGCCACTCCAGAAGATCTACATATCGTCAAACGAAACCAATTCTCGACATGTCCCGACGTATGCTTCGGGTCGTTGTCTCGTTGAAAGACAAACGACCGGAGGACGTTTCGAAGAGCCCATGGTCTCTTTGTGTGCTCCAAAATATCCTCGTATTCATATCGATCCGTAATTCCTCAATTTTAACCTCAATTTTAACCTCATTTTCACACATTTTCACACATTTTTACCTCATTTTTCCCTCATTTTTACCTCAATTTTTACCTCATTTTCCCTCATTTTTACCTCAATTTTTACCTCAATTTTCCCTCATTTTCACACATTTTTACCTCAATTTTTACCTCATTTTTCCCTCATTTTTACCTAAATTTTTACCTCATTTTCACACATTTTTACCTCATTTTTCCCTCATTTTCACACATTTTTACCTCAATTTTTACCTCATTTTTCCCTCATTTTCACACATTTTTACCTCAATTTTTACCTAATTTTCACACATTTTTACCTCAATTTTTACCTCATCTTTCCCTCATTTTCACACATTTTTACCTCATTTTTCCCTCATTTTTACCTCAATTTTCCCTCATTTTCACACATTTTTACCTCATTTTTCCCTCATTTTTACCTCAATTTTCCCTCATTTTCACACATTTTTACCTCATTTTTCCCTCATTTTCACACATTTTTACCTCATTTTTCCCTCATTTTCACACATTTTTACCTCATTTTTCCCTCATTTTCACACATTTTTACCTCATTTTTCCCTCATTTTCACACATTTTTACCTCATTTTTCCCTCATTTTTACCTCAATTTTTACCTCATTTTTCCCTCATTTTCACAGGTAAAAATGAGGTAAAAATTGAGGTAAAAATGTGTGAAAATGAGGGAAAAATGAGGTAAAAATTGAGGTAAAAATGTGTGAAAATGAGGGAAAAATGAGGTAAAAATTGAGGTAAAAATGTGTGAAAATGAGGGAAAAATGAGGTAAAAATTGAGGTAAAAATGTGTGAAAATGAGGGAAAAATGAGGGAAAAATGAGGTAAAAATGAGGGAAAAATGAGGGAAAAATGAGGGAAAAATGAGGTAAAAATGTGTGAAAATTAGGTAAAAATTGAGCTAAAAATTGAGGTAAAAATGTGTGAAAATAAGGGAAAAATGAGGGAAAAATGAGGTAAAAATGTGTGAGAATGAGGTAAAAATGTGTGAAAATGAGGGAAAAATCCCCCTCATCCCTCATTTTCACACATTTTTACCTCAATTTTTACCTCATTTTTACCTCAATTTTTACCTCATTTTTCCCTCATTTTCACACATTTTTACCTCAATTTTTACCTCATTTTTCCCTCATTTTCACACATTTTTACCTCAATTTTTACCTCAATTTTTACCTCATTTTTCCCTCAATTTTTACCTCATTTTTACCTCAATTTTTACCTCATTTTTCCCTCATTTTCACACATTTTTACCTCAATTTTTACCTCATTTTTCCCTCATTTTCACACATTTTTACCTCAATTTTTACCTCATTTTTACCTCAATTTTTACCTCATTTTTCCCTCAATTTTTACCTCATTTTTACCTCAATTTTTACCTCATTTTTCCCTCATTTTCACACATTTTTACCTCAATTTTTACCTCATTTTTCCCTCATTTTCACACATTTTTACCTCATTTTTCCCTCATTTTTACCTCAATTTTCCCTCATTTTCACACATTTTTACCTCATTTTTCCCTCATTTTTACCTCAATTTTCCCTCATTTTCACACATTTTTACCTCATTTTTCCCTCATTTTCACACATTTTTACCTCATTTTTCCCTCATTTTCACACATTTTTACCTCATTTTTCCCTCATTTTCACACATTTTTACCTCATTTTTCCCTCATTTTCACACATTTTTACCTCATTTTTCCCTCATTTTTACCTCAATTTTTACCTCATTTTTCCCTCATTTTCACAGGTAAAAATGAGGTAAAAATTGAGGTAAAAATGTGTGAAAATGAGGGAAAAATGAGGTAAAAATTGAGGTAAAAATGTGTGAAAATGAGGGAAAAATGAGGTAAAAATTGAGGTAAAAATGTGTGAAAATGAGGGAAAAATGAGGTAAAAATTGAGGTAAAAATGTGTGAAAATGAGGGAAACATGAGGGAAAAATGAGGTAAAAATGTGTGAGAATGAGGTAAAAATGTGTGAAAATGAGGGAAAAATGAGGTAAAAATTGAGGTAAAAATGAGGTAAAAATTGAGGTAAAAATGTGTGAAAATGAGGGAAAAATGAGGTAAAAATTGAGGTAAAAATGTGTGAAAATGAGGGAAAATTGAGGTAAAAATTGAGGTAAAAATGTGTGAAAATGAGGGAAAAATGAGGTAAAAATTGAGGTAAAAATGTGTGAAAATGAGGGAAAAATGAGGGAAAAATGAGGTAAAAATGAGGGAAAAATGAGGGAAAAATGAGGGAAAAATGAGGTAAAAATGTGTGAAAATTAGGTAAAAATTGAGCTAAAAATTGAGGTAAAAATGTGTGAAAATAAGGGAAAAATGAGGGAAAAATGAGGTAAAAATGTGTGAGAATGAGGTAAAAATGTGTGAAAATGAGGGAAAAATCCCCCTCATCCCTCATTTTCACACATTTTTACCTCAATTTTTACCTCATTTTTCCCTCATTTTCACACATTTTTACCTCAATTTTTACCTCAATTTTTACCTCATTTTTCCCTCAATTTTTACCTCATTTTTACCTCAATTTTTACCTCATTTTTCCCTCATTTTCACACATTTTTACCTCAATTTTTACCTCATTTTTCCCTCATTTTCACACATTTTTACCTCAATTTTTACCTCATTTTTACCTCAATTTTTACCTCATTTTTCCCTCATTTTCACACATTTTTACCTCATTTTTACCTCATTTTTCCCTCATTTTCCCTCATTTTTCCCTCATTTTCACACATTTTTACCTCAATTTTTACCTCATTTTTACCTCAATTTTTACCTCAATTTTCCCTCATTTTCACACATTTTTACCTCATTTTTACCTCATTTTTCCCTCATTTTCCCTCATTTTTCCCTCAATTTTTACCTCAATTTTCCCTCATTTTCACACATTTTTACCTCAATTTTTACCTCATTTTTCCCTCATTTTCACACATTTTTACCTCAATTTTTACCTCATTTTTCCCTCATTTTCACACATTTTTACCTCATTTTTACCTCATTTTTCCCTCATTTTCACACATTTTTACCTCAATTTTTACCTCATTTTTCCCTCATTTTCACACATTTTTACCTCAATTTTTACCTCATTTTTCCCTCATTTTCACACATTTTTACCTCATTTTTACCTCATTTTTCCCTCATTTTCCCTCATTTTTCCCTCATTTTCACACATTTTTACCTCAATTTTTACCTCATTTTTCCCTCATTTTCCCTCATTTTTCCCTCATTTTCACACATTTTTACCTCAATTTTTACCTCATTTTTCCCTCATTTTCCCTCATTTTTCCCTCATTTTCACACATTTTTACCTCAATTTTTACCTCATTTTTACCTCATTTTTACCTCATTTTTCCCTCATTTTTCCCTCATTTTTCCCTCATTTTTCCCTCATTTTTACCTCATTTTTACCTCAATTTTTACCTGATTTTTACCTCAATTTTTACCTCATTTTTCCCTCATTTTCACACATTTTTACCTCAATTTTTACCTAATTTTTCCCTCATTTTCACACATTTTTACCTCAATTTTTACCTAATTTTCACACATTTTTACCTCAATTTTTACCTCATTTTTACCTCAATTTTTACCTCATTTTTACCTCAATTTTTACCTCATTTTTCCCTCATTTTCACACATTTTTACCTCATTCTCACACATTTTTACCTCATTTTTTACCTGATTTTTACCTCAATTTTTACCTGATTTTTACCTCAATTTTTACCTCATTTTTCCCTCATTTTCACACATTTTTACCTCAATTTTTACCTAATTTTTCCCTCATTTTCACACATTTTTACCTCAATTTTTACCTAATTTTCACACATTTTTACCTCAATTTTTACCTCATTTTTACCTCAATTTTTACCTCATTTTTACCTCAATTTTTACCTCATTTTTCCCTCATTTTCACACATTTTTACCTCATTCTCACACATTTTTACCTCATTTTTCCCTCATTTTCCCCTCATTTTCACACATTTTTACCTCAATTTTTACCTCATTTTTCCCTCAATTTTTACCTGATTTTTACCTCAATTTTTACCTCATTTTTCCCTCATTTTCACACATTTTTACCTCAATTTTTACCTCAATTTTCCCTCATTTTCACACATTTTTACCTCAATTTTTACCTCAATTTTCCCTCATTTTCACACATTTTTACCTCAATTTTTACCTCAATTTTTACCTAATTTTCACACATTTTTACCTCAATTTTTACCTCGATTTTCCCTCATTTTCACACATTTTTACCTCAATTTTTACCTCATTTTTCCCTCATTTTCACACATTTTTACCTCAATTTTTACCTCATTTTTCCCTCATTTTCACACATTTTTACCTCATTTTTACCTCATTTTTCCCTCATTTTCCCTCATTTTTCCCTCATTTTCACACATTTTTACCTCAATTTTTACCTCATTTTTCCCTCATTTTCACACATTTTTACCTCATTTTTACCTCATTTTTCCCTCATTTTCCCTCATTTTTCCCTCATTTTCACACATTTTTACCTCAATTTTTACCTCATTTTTCCCTCATTTTCCCTCATTTTTCCCTCATTTTCACACATTTTTACCTCAATTTTTACCTCATTTTTCCCTCATTTTCCCTCATTTTTCCCTCATTTTCACACATTTTTACCTCAATTTTTACCTCATTTTTACCTCATTTTTACCTCATTTTTCCCTCATTTTTCCCTCATTTTTCCCTCATTTTTCCCTCATTTTTACCTCATTTTTACCTCAATTTTTACCTGATTTTTACCTCAATTTTTACCTCATTTTTCCCTCATTTTCACACATTTTTACCTCAATTTTTACCTAATTTTTCCCTCATTTTCACACATTTTTACCTCAATTTTTACCTAATTTTCACACATTTTTACCTCAATTTTTACCTCATTTTTACCTCAATTTTTACCTCATTTTTACCTCAATTTTTACCTCATTTTTCCCTCATTTTCACACATTTTTACCTCATTCTCACACATTTTTACCTCATTTTTTACCTGATTTTTACCTCAATTTTTACCTGATTTTTACCTCAATTTTTACCTCATTTTTCCCTCATTTTCACACATTTTTACCTCAATTTTTACCTAATTTTTCCCTCATTTTCACACATTTTTACCTCAATTTTTACCTAATTTTCACACATTTTTACCTCAATTTTTACCTCATTTTTACCTCAATTTTTACCTCATTTTTCCCTCATTTTCACACATTTTTACCTCAATTTTTACCTCAATTTTCCCTCATTTTCACACATTTTTACCTCAATTTTTACCTCATTTTTCCCTCATTTTCACACATTTTTCCCTCATTTTTACCTCATTTTTACCTCATTTTTACCTCATTTTTACCTCATTTTTCCCTCATTTTTCTCTCATTTTTCCCTCATTTTTACCTCATTTTTCCCTCATTTTTACCTCATTTTTCCCTCATTATTACCTCATTTTTCCCTCATTTTTACCTCATTTTTACCTCATTTTTCCCTCATTTTCACACATTTTTACCTCAATTTTTACCTCAATTTTCCCTCATTTTCACACATTTTTACCTCAATTTTTACCTCAATTTTCCCTCATTTTCACACATTTTTACCTCAATTTTTACCTCAATTTTTACCTAATTTTCACACATTTTTACCTCAATTTTTACCTCGATTTTCCCTCATTTTCACACATTTTTACCTCAATTTTTACCTCATTTTTCCCTCATTTTCACACATTTTTACCTCAATTTTTACCTCAATTTTCCCTCATTTTCACACATTTTTACCTCAATTTTTACCTCATTTTTCCCTCATTTTCACACATTTTTACCTCAATTTTTACCTCAATTTTCCCTCATTTTCACACATTTTTCCCTCATTTTTACCTCATTTTTCCCTCATTTTTACCTCATTTTTACCTCATTTTTCCGTCATTTTCACACATTTTTACCTCAATTTTTACCTCATTTTTCCCTCAATTTTTACCTGATTTTTACCTCAATTTTTACCTCATTTTTCCCTCATTTTCACACATTTTTACCTCAATTTTTACCTCAATTTTCCCTCATTTTCACACATTTTTACCTCAATTTTTACCTCAATTTTCCCTCATTTTCACACATTTTTACCTCAATTTTTACCTCAATTTTTACCTAATTTTCACACATTTTTACCTCAATTTTTACCTCGATTTTCCCTCATTTTCACACATTTTTACCTCAATTTTTACCTCATTTTTCCCTCATTTTCACACATTTTTACCTCAATTTTTACCTCAATTTTCCCTCATTTTCACACATTTTTACCTCAATTTTTACCTCATTTTTCCCTCATTTTCACACATTTTTACCTCAATTTTTACCTCAATTTTCCCTCATTTTCACACATTTTTCCCTCATTTTTACCTCATTTTTCCCTCATTTTTACCTCATTTTTACCTCATTTTTCCGTCATTTTTTACCTCATTTTTCCTTCATTTTCACACATTTTTCCCTCATTTTTACCTCATTTTTCCCTCATTTTTACCTCATTTTTACCTCATTTTTACCTCATTTTTCCCTCATTTTTCCCTCATTTTTCCCTCATTTTTACCTCATTTTTACCTCATTTTTCCCTCATTCTCACACATTTCTACCTCAATTTTTACCTCATTTTTCCCTCATTTTCACACATTTTTACCTCAATTTTTACCTCAATTTTCCCTCATTTTCACACATTTTTCCCTCATTTTTACCTCATTTTTCCCTCATTTTTACCTCATTTTTCCCTCATTTTTCCCTCATTTTTACCTCATTTTCCCCCATTTTTCCCTCATTTTTACCTCATTTTTCCGTCATTTTTTACCTCATTTTTCCTTCATTTTCACACATTTTTACCTCAATTTTTACCTCATTTTTCCCTCTTTTTCACACATTTTTACCTCAATTTTTACCTCATTTTTCCCTCATTTTCACACATTTTTACCTCAATTTTTACCTCAATTTTCCCTCATTTTCACACATTTTTACCTCAATTTTTACCTCAATTTTCCCTCATTTTCACACATTTTTCCCTCATTTTTACCTCATTTTTCCCTCATTTTCACACATTTTTACCTCAATTTTTACCTCAATTTTCCCTCATTTTCACACATTTTTACCTCAATTTTTACCTCAATTTTCCCTCATTTTCACACATTTTTCCCTCATTTTTACCTCATTTTTACCTCATTTTTCCTTCATTTTCACACATTTTTACCTCAATTTTTACCTCATTTTTCCCTCATTTTCACACATTTTTACCTCAATTTTTACCTCAATTTTCCCTCATTTTCACACATTTTTACCTCAATTTTTACCTCATTTTTCCCTCATTTTCACACATTTTTCCCTCATTTTTACCTCATTTTTACCTCATTTTTACCTCATTTTTACCTCATTTTTCCCTCATTTTTCTCTCATTTTTCCCTCATTTTTACCTCATTTTTCCCTCATTTTTACCTCATTTTTCCCTCATTATTACCTCATTTTTCCCTCATTTTTACCTCATTTTTACCTCATTTTCCCCTCATTTTTCCCTCATTTTTACCTCATTTTTACCTCATTTTTACCTCATTTTTCCCTCATTTTCACACATTTTTACCTCAATTTTTACCTCAATTTTCCCTCATTCTCACACATTTTTACCTCAATTTTTACCTCATTTTTCCCTCATTTTCACACATTTTTACCTCAAATTTTACCTCAATTTTCCCTCATTTTCACACATTTTTCCCTCATTTTCACACATTTTTCCCTCATTTTCACACATTTTTCCCTCATTTTTCCCTCATTTTTCCCTCATTTTTACCTCATTTTTACCTCATTTTTCCCTCATTTTTCCCTCATTTTTCCCTCATTTTTCCCTCATTTTTACCTCAATTTTCCCTCATTTTCACACATTTTTACCTCAATTTTTACCTCATTTTTCCCTCATTTTCACACATTTTTCCCTCATTTTTACCTCATTTTTACCTCATTTTTACCTCATTTTTACCTCATTTTTCCCTCATTTTTCTCTCATTTTTCCCTCATTTTTACCTCATTTTTCCCTCATTTTTACCTCATTTTTCCCTCATTATTACCTCATTTTTCCCTCATTTTTACCTCATTTTTACCTCATTTTCCCCTCATTTTTCCCTCATTTTTACCTCATTTTTACCTCATTTTTACCTCATTTTTCCCTCATTTTCACACATTTTTACCTCAATTTTTACCTCAATTTTCCCTCATTCTCACACATTTTTACCTCAATTTTTACCTCATTTTTCCCTCATTTTCACACATTTTTACCTCAAATTTTACCTCAATTTTCCCTCATTTTCACACATTTTTCCCTCATTTTCACACATTTTTCCCTCATTTTCACACATTTTTCCCTCATTTTTCCCTCATTTTTCCCTCATTTTTACCTCATTTTTACCTCATTTTTCCCTCATTTTTCCCTCATTTTTCCCTCATTTTTCCCTCATTTTTACCTCATTTTTCCCTCATTATTACCTCATTTTTACCTCATTTTTACCTCATTTTTACCTCATTTTCCCCTCATTTTTCCCTCATTTTTCCCTCATTTTTCCCTCATTTTTACCTCATTTTTACCTCATTTTTACCTCATTTTTCCCTCATTTTTACCTCATTTTTACCTCATTTTTACCTCAATTTTACCTCATTTTTCCCTCATTTTTACCTCATTTTTACCTCAATTTTCCCTCATTCTCACACATTTTTACCTCAATTTTTACCTCAATTTTACCTCAATTTTTACCTCAATTTTCCCTCATTCTCACACATTTTTACCTCAATTTTTACCTCATTTTTCCCTCATTTTCACACATTTTTCCCTCATTTTTACCTCATTTTTCCCTCATTTTTCCCTCATTTTTACCTCATTTTTCCCTCATTATTACCTCATTTTTACCTCATTTTTACCTCATTTTTGCCTCATTTTTCCCTCATTTTTCCCTCATTTTTCCCTCATTTTTACCTCATTTTTACCTCATTTTTACCTCATTTTTCCCTCATTTTTCCCTCATTTTCACACATTTTTACCTCAATTTTTACCTCAATTTTCCCTCATTTTTCCCTCATTTTCACACATTTTTACCTCAATTTTTACCTCATTTTTCCCTCATTTTCACACATTTTTACCTCAATTTTTCCCTCATTTTTCCCTCATTTTTACCTCAATTTTTACCTCATTTTTCCCTCATTTTCACACATTTTTCCCTCATTTTTACCTCATTTTTCCCTCATTTTTCCCTCATTTTTCCCTCATTTTTCCCTCATTTTTCCCTCATTTTTCCCTCATTTTTACCTCAATTTTTACCTCATTTTTACCTCAATTTTTACCTCATTTTTCCCTCATTTTCACACATTTTTACCTCATTCTCACACATTTTTACCTCATTTTTCCCTCATTTTTCCCTCATTTTCACACATTTTTGCCTCAATTTTAACCTCATTTTTACCTCATTTTTCCCTCATTTTTACCTCATTTTTCCCTCATTTTTACCTCATTTTTCCCTCATTTTTCCCTCATTTTTCCCTCATTTTTACCTCATTTTTCCCTCATTTTTACCTCATTTTTACCTCATTTTTCCCTCATTTTTACCTCATTTTTCCTTCATTTTTCCCTCATTTTTACCTCATTTTTACCTCATTTTTCCCTCATTTTCACACATTTTTACCTCAATTTTTACCTTATTTTTCCCTCATTTTTCCCTCATTTTTACCTCATTTTTACCTCATTTTTCCCTCATTTTTACCTCATTTTTCCCTCATTTTTACCTCATTTTTACCTCATTTTTCCCTCATTTTCACACATTTTTACCTCAATTTTTACCTCATTTTTTCCTCATTTTTACCTCAATTTTTACCTCATTTTTCCCTCATTTTTCCCTCATTTTTACCTCAATTTTTACCTCATTTTTCCCTCATTTTTACACATTTTTACCTCAATTTTTACCTCAATTTTTACCTCAATTTTCCCTCATTCTCACACATTTTTACCTCAATTTTTACCTCATTTTTCCCTCATTATTACACATTTTTACCTCAATTTTTACCTCAATTTTCCCTCATTTTCACACATTTTTCCCTCATTTTTACCTCATTTTTCCCTCATTTTTACCTCATTTTTACCTCATTTTTACCTCATTTTTCCCTCATTTTTCCCTCATTTTTCCCTCATTTTTACCTCATTTTTACCTCATTTTTCCCTCATTCTCACACATTTTTACCTCAATTTTTACCTCATTTTTCCCTCATTTTCACACATTTTTACCTCAATTTTTACCTCAATTTTCCCTCATTTTCACACATTTTTCCCTCATTTTTACCTCATTTTTCCCTCATTTTTACCTCATTTTTACCTCATTTTTACCTCATTTTTCCCTCATTTTTCCCTCATTTTTCCCTCATTTTTACCTCATTTTTCCCTCATTTTCACACATTTTTGCCTCAATTTTAACCTCATTTTTACCTCATTTTTCCCTCATTTTTACCTCATTTTTCCCTCATTTTTCCCACATTTTTACCTCATTTTTCCCTCATTTTTACCTCATTTTTCCCTCATTTTTCCCTCATTTTTACCTCATTTTTCCCTCATTTTTCCCACATTTTTACCTCATTTTTCCCTCATTTTTACCTCATTTTTCCCTCATTTTTCCCTCATTTTTACCTCATTTTTCCCTCATTTTTACCTCATTTTTCCCTCATTTTTCCCTCATTTTTCCCTCATTTTTACCTCATTTTTCCCTCATTTTTCCCTCATTTTTCCCTCATTTTTACCTCATTTTTCCCTCATTTTTACCTCATTTTTCCCTCATTTTTCCCTCATTTTTACCTCATTTTTCCCTCATTTTTACCTCATTTTTCCCTCATTTTTCCCTCATTTTTCCCTCATTTTTCCCTCATTTTTACCTCATTTTTCCCTCATTTTTCCCTCATTTTTCCCTCATTTTTCCCTCATTTTTACCTCATTTTTCCCTCATTTTTCCCTCAATTTTTACCTCATTTTTACCTCATTTTTCCCTCATTTTTCCCTCATTTTTACCTCATTTTTACCTCATTTTTACCTCATTTTTCCCTCATTTTTACCTCAATTTTTACCTCATTTTTCCCTCATTTTTCCCTCATTTTTACCTCAATTTTTACCTCATTTTTCCCTCATTTTCACACATTTTTCCCTCATTTTTACCTCATTTTTCCCTCATTTTTACCTCAATTTTTACCTCAATTTTCCCTCATTTTCACACATTTTTCCCTCATTTTTACCTCATTTTTCCCTCATTTTTACCTCATTTTTACCTCATTTTTACCTCATTTTTCCCTCATTTTTACCTCATTTTTACCTCATTTTTCCCTCATTTTTACCTCATTTTTACCTCATTTTTCCCTCATTCTCACACATTTTTACCTCAATTTTTACCTCATTTTTCCCTCATTTTCACACATTTTTACCTCAATTTTTACCTCAATTTTCCCTCATTTTCACACATTTTTCCCTCATTTTTACCTCATTTTTCCCTCATTTTTACCTCATTTTTACCTCATTTTTACCTCATTTTTCCCTCATTTTTCCCTCATTTTTCCCTCATTTTTACCTCATTTTTCCCTCATTTTCACACATTTTTGCCTCAATTTTAACCTCATTTTTACCTCATTTTTCCCTCATTTTTACCTCATTTTTCCCTCATTTTTCCCACATTTTCACACATTTTTGCCTCAATTTTACCTCATTTTTACCTCATTTTTCCCTCATTTTCACACATTTTTCCCTCATTTTTACCTTATTTTTCCCTCATTTTCACACATTTTTGCCTCAATTTTAACCTCATTTTTACCTCATTTTTCCCTCATTTTTACCTCATTTTTCCCTCATTTTTACCTCATTTTTCCCTCATTTTTCCCTCATTTTTCCCTCATTTTTACCTCATTTTTCCCTCATTTTTCCCTCATTTTTCCCTCATTTTTACCTCATTTTTCCCTCATTTTTCCCTCATTTTTCCCTCATTTTTACCTCATTTTTCCCTCATTTTCACACATTTTTGCCTCAATTTTAACCTCATTTTTACCTCATTTTTCCCTCATTTTTACCTCATTTTTCCCTCATTTTTACCTCATTTTTCCCTCATTTTTCCCTCATTTTTCCCTCATTTTTACCTCATTTTTCCCTCATTTTTACCTCAATTTTTACCTCATTTTTACCTCATTTTTCCCTCATTTTTCCCTCATTTTTACCTCATTTTTACCTCATTTTTACCTCAATTTTTACCTCATTTTTACCTCATTTTTCCCTCATTTTTACCTCATTTTTCCCTCATTTTTACCTCAATGTTTACCTCATTTTTCCCTCATTTTTCCCACATTTTCACACATTTTTGCCTCAATTTTAACCTCATTTTTACCTCATTTTTCCCTCATTTTTCCCTCATTTTTACCTCAATTTTTACCTCAATTTTTACCTCATTTTTCCCTCATTTTTACCTCATTTTTCCCTCATTTTTACCTCATTTTTACCTCATTTTTCCCTCATTTTTCCCTCATTTTTCCCTCATTTTTCCCTCATTTTTACCTCATTTTTACCTCATTTTTCCCTCATTTTTCCCTCATTTTTCCCTCATTTTTACCTCATTTTTCCCTCATTTTTCCCACATTTTCACACATTTTTGCCTCATTTTTACCTCATTTTTCCCTCATTTTTCCCTCATTTTTACCTCAATTTTTACCTCAATTTTTACCTCATTTTTCCCTCATTTTTACCTCATTTTTACCTCATTTTTCCCTCATTTTTACCTCATTTTTACCTCATTTTTACCTCATTTTTACCTCATTTTTCCCTCATTTTTACCTCAATTTTTACCTCATTTTTCCCTCATTTTTCCCTCATTTTTCCTTCAT
Source organism: Caenorhabditis virilis (assembly GCA_964036255.1). Lineage (NCBI taxonomy): Eukaryota > Metazoa > Nematoda > Chromadorea > Rhabditida > Rhabditidae > Caenorhabditis > Caenorhabditis virilis. Next base: position 15,410,923 of record OZ038415.1, on the reverse strand, counting down.
TTTCACACAATTTTACCTCATTTTTACCTCATTTTTCCCTCATTTTCACACATTTTTCCCTCATTTTTACCTTATTTTTCCCTCATTTTCACACATTTTTGCCTCAATTTTAACCTCATTTTTACCTCATTTTTACCTCATTTTTACCTCATTTTTCCCTCATTTTTCCCTCATTTTTCCCTCATTTTTACCTCATTTTTCCCTCATTTTCACACATTTTTGCCTCAATTTTAACCTCATTTTTACCTCATTTTTCCCTCATTTTTACCTCATTTTTCCCTCATTTTTACCTCATTTTTCCCTCATTTTTCCCTCATTTTTCCCTCATTTTTACCTCATTTTTCCCTCATTTTTACCTCAATTTTTACCTCATTTTTACCTCATTTTTCCCTCATTTTTCCCTCATTTTTACCTCATTTTTACCTCATTTTTACCTCAATTTTTACCTCATTTTTACCTCATTTTTCCCTCATTTTTACCTCATTTTTCCCTCATTTTTACCTCAATGTTTACCTCATTTTTCCCTCATTTTTCCCACATTTTCACACATTTTTGCCTCAATTTTAACCTCATTTTTACCTCATTTTTCCCTCATTTTTCCCTCATTTTTACCTCAATTTTTACCTCAATTTTTACCTCATTTTTCCCTCATTTTTACCTCATTTTTCCCTCATTTTTACCTCATTTTTACCTCATTTTTCCCTCATTTTTCCCTCATTTTTCCCTCATTTTTCCCTCATTTTTACCTCATTTTTACCTCATTTTTCCCTCATTTTTCCCTCATTTTTCCCTCATTTTTACCTCATTTTTCCCTCATTTTTCCCACATTTTCACACATTTTTGCCTCATTTTTACCTCATTTTTCCCTCATTTTTCCCTCATTTTTACCTCAATTTTTACCTCAATTTTTACCTCATTTTTCCCTCATTTTTACCTCATTTTTACCTCATTTTTCCCTCATTTTTACCTCATTTTTACCTCATTTTTACCTCATTTTTACCTCATTTTTCCCTCATTTTTACCTCAATTTTTACCTCATTTTTCCCTCATTTTTCCCTCATTTTTCCTTCATTTTCACACATTTTTACCTCAATTTTTACCTCATTTTTCCCTCATTTTTTCCCTCATTTTTCCTTCATTTTCACACATTTTTACCTCAATTTTTACCTCATTTTTCCCTCATTTTCACACATTTTTACCTTAATTTTTACCTCATTTTTCCCTCATTTTCACACATTTTTACCTCAATTTTTACCTCAATTTTCCCTCATTTTCACACATTTTTACCTCAATTTTTACCTCAATTTTCCCTCATTTTCACACATTTTTCCCTCATTTTTACCTCATTTTTCCCTCATTTTCACACATTTTTCCCTCATTTTTACCTCATTTTTACCTCATTTTTCCCTCATTTTCACACATTTTTACCTCAATTTTTACCTCAATTTTCCCTCATTTTTACCTCATTTTTACCTCATTTTTCCCTCATTTTCACACATTTTTCCCTCATTTTTACCTCATTTTTCCCTCATTTTCACACATTTTTCCCTCATTTTTACCTCATTTTTCCCTCATTTTTACCTCATTTTTCCCTCATTTTTCCCTCATTTTTACCTCATTTTCCCCCATTTTTCCCTCATTTTTACCTCATTTTTCCGTCATTTTTTACCTCATTTTTCCTTCATTTTCACACATTTTTACCTCAATTTTTACCTCATTTTTCCCTCTTTTTCACACATTTTTACCTCAATTTTTACCTCATTTTTCCCTCATTTTCACACATTTTTACCTCAATTTTTACCTCAATTTTCCCTCATTTTCACACATTTTTACCTCAATTTTTACCTCAATTTTCCCTCATTTTCACACATTTTTCCCTCATTTTTACCTCATTTTTACCTCATTTTTCCTTCATTTTCACACATTTTTACCTCAATTTTTACCTCATTTTTCCCTCATTTTCACACATTTTTACCTCAATTTTTACCTCAATTTTCCCTCATTTTCACACATTTTTACCTCAATTTTTACCTCATTTTTCCCTCATTTTCACACATTTTTCCCTCATTTTCACACATTTTTCCCTCATTTTTACCTCATTTTTACCTCATTTTTACCTCATTTTTACCTCATTTTTCCCTCATTTTTCTCTCATTTTTCCCTCATTTTTACCTCATTTTTCCCTCATTTTTACCTCATTTTTCCCTCATTTTCACACATTTTTACCTCAATTTTTACCTCATTTTTCCCTCTTTTTCACACATTTTTACCTCAATTTTTACCTCATTTTTCCCTCATTTTCACACATTTTTACCTCAATTTTTACCTCAATTTTCCCTCATTTTCACACATTTTTACCTCAATTTTTACCTCAATTTTCCCTCATTTTCACACATTTTTCCCTCATTTTTACCTCATTTTTACCTCATTTTTCCTTCATTTTCACACATTTTTACCTCAATTTTTACCTCATTTTTCCCTCATTTTCACACATTTTTACCTCAATTTTTACCTCAATTTTCCCTCATTTTCACACATTTTTACCTCAATTTTTACCTCATTTTTCCCTCATTTTTCCCTCATTTCTCCCTCATTTTTACCTCATTTTTCCCTCATTTCTCCCTCATTTTTCCCTCTTTTTCACACATTTTTCCCTCATTTCTCCCTCATTTTTCCCTCATTTTTACCTCATTTTTCCCTCATTTTCACACATTTTTCCCTCATTTTTACCTCATTTTTACCTCATTTTTCCCTCATTTTCACACATTTTTACCTCAATTTTTACCTCAATTTTCCCTCATTTTTACCTCATTTTTACCTCATTTTTCCCTCATTTTCACACATTTTTCCCTCATTTTTACCTCATTTTTCCCTCATTTTCACACATTTTTCCCTCATTTTTACCTCATTTTTCCCTCATTTTTACCTCATTTTTCCCTCATTTTTCCCTCATTTTTACCTCATTTTCCCCCATTTTTCCCTCATTTTTACCTCATTTTTCCGTCATTTTTTACCTCATTTTTCCCTCATTTTCACACATTTTTACCTCAATTTTTACCTCAATTTTCCCCCATTTTTCCCTCATTTTTACCTCATTTTTCCCTCATTTTCACACATTTTTCCCTCATTTTTACCTCATTTTTCCCTCATTTTTACCTCATTTTTCCCTCATTTTTCCCTCATTTTTACCTCATTTTTCCCTCATTTTTACCTCATTTTTCCTTCATTTTCACACATTTTTACCTCAATTTTTACCTCATTTTTCCCTCTTTTTCACACATTTTTACCTCAATTTTTACCTCATTTTTCCCTCATTTTCACACATTTTTACCTCAATTTTTACCTCAATTTTCCCTCATTTTCACACATTTTTACCTCAATTTTTACCTCAATTTTCCCTCATTTTCACACATTTTTCCCTCATTTTTACCTCATTTTTACCTCATTTTTCCTTCATTTTCACACATTTTTACCTCAATTTTTACCTCATTTTTCCCTCATTTTCACACATTTTTACCTCAATTTTTACCTCAATTTTCCCTCATTTTCACACATTTTTACCTCAATTTTTACCTCATTTTCACACATTTTTCCCTCATTTTCACACATTTTTCCCTCATTTTTACCTCATTTTTACCTCATTTTTACCTCATTTTTACCTCATTTTTCCCTCATTTTTCTCTCATTTTTCCCTCATTTTTACCTCATTTTTCCCTCATTTTCACACATTTTTACCTCAATTTTTACCTCAATTTTCCCTCATTTTCACACATTTTTACCTCAATTTTCCCTCATTTTCACACATTTTTCCCTCATTTTTACCTCATTTTTACCTCATTTTTACCTCATTTTTACCTCATTTTTCCCTCATTTTTCTCTCATTTTTCCCTCATTTTTACCTCATTTTTCCCTCATTTTTACCTCATTTTTCCCTCATTTTCACACATTTTTACCTCAATTTTTACCTCATTTTTCCCTCTTTTTCACACATTTTTACCTCAATTTTTACCTCATTTTTCCCTCATTTTCACACATTTTTACCTCAATTTTTACCTCAATTTTCCCTCATTTTCACACATTTTTACCTCAATTTTTACCTCAATTTTCCCTCATTTTCACACATTTTTCCCTCATTTTTACCTCATTTTTACCTCATTTTTCCTTCATTTTCACACATTTTTACCTCAATTTTTACCTCATTTTTCCCTCATTTTCACACATTTTTACCTCAATTTTTACCTCAATTTTCCCTCATTTTCACACATTTTTACCTCAATTTTTACCTCATTTTCACACATTTTTACCTCAATTTTTACCTCATTTTTCCCTCATTTTTCCCTCATTTCTCCCTCATTTTTACCTCATTTTTCCCTCATTTCTCCCTCATTTTTCCCTCTTTTTCACACATTTTTCCCTCATTTCTCCCTCATTTTTCCCTCTTTTTCACACATTTTTACCTCAATTTTTACCTCATTTTTCCCTCATTTTCACACATTTTTACCTCAATTTTTACCTCAATTTTCCCTCATTTTCACACATTTTTACCTCAATTTTTACCTCATTTTCACACATTTTTACCTCAATTTTTACCTCATTTTTCCCTCATTTTTCCCTCATTTCTCCCTCATTTTTACCTCATTTTTCCCTCATTTTTCCCACATTTTCACACATTTTTGCCTCAATTTTAACCTCATTTTTACCTCATTTTTCCCTCATTTTTCCCTCATTTTTACCTCATTTTTACCTCATTTTTCCCTCATTTTTCCCACATTTTCACACATTTTTGCCTCAATTTTAACCTCATTTTTACCTCATTTTTCCCTCATTTTTCCCTCATTTTTCCCTCATTTTTACCTCAATTTTTACCTCATTTTTCCCTCATTTTCACACATTTTTACCTCATTCTCACACATTTTTACCTCATTCTCACACATTTTTACCTCATTTTTCCCTCATTTTTCCCTCATTTTCACACATTTTTACCTCAATTTTTAGCTCAATTTTTACCTAATTTTCACACATTTTTACCTCATTTTTACCTCATTTTTACCTCATTTTTCCCTCATTTTTCCCTCATTTTCACACATTTTTGCCTCAATTTTAACCTCATTTTTACCTCATTTTTCCCTCATTTTTCCCTCATTTTTCCCTCATTTTTACCTCATTTTTACCTCATTTTTACCTCAATTTTTACCTCATTTTTACCTCAATTTTTACCTCATTTTTCCCTCATTTTCACACATTTTTACCTCATTTTTACCTCATTTTTACCTCATTTTTCCCTCATTTTTCAAACATTTTCACACATTTTTGCCACATTTTCACACATTTTTGCCTCAATTTTAACCTCATTTTTACCTCATTTTTCCCTCATTTTTCCCTCATTTTTCCCTCATTTTTACCTCATTTTTCCCTCATTTTCACACATTTTTGCCTCAATTTTAACCTCATTTTTACCTCATTTTTCCCTCATTTTTCCCTCATTTTTACCTCATTTTTCCCTCATTTTTCCCTCATTTTCACACATTTTTGCCTCAATTTTAACCTCATTTTTACCTCATTTTTCCCTCATTTTTCCCTCATTTTTCCCTCATTTTTACCTCATTTTTACCTCATTTTTACCTCAATTTTTACCTCATTTTTACCTCAATTTTTACCTCATTTTTCCCTCATTTTCACACATTTTTACCTCATTTTTACCTCATTTTTACCTCATTTTTCCCTCATTTTTCAAACATTTTCACACATTTTTGCCACATTTTCACACATTTTTGCCTCAATTTTAACCTCATTTTTACCTCATTTTTCCCTCATTTTTCCCTCATTTTTCCCTCATTTTCACACATTTTTACCTCATTTTTACCTCATTTTTACCTCATTTTTACCTCAATTTTTACCTCATTTTTACCTCAATTTTTACCTCATTTTTCCCTCATTTTTCCCTCATTTTTCCCTCATTTTTCCCTCATTTTTACCTCATTTTTACCTCATTTTCCCCTCATTTTCACACATTTTTACCTCAATTTTTACCTTATTTTTCCCTCATTTTTCCCTCATTTTTACCTCATTTTTCCCACATTTTCACACATTTTTGCCTCAATTTTAACCTCATTTTTACCTCATTTTTCCCTCATTTTTCCCTCATTTTTCCCTCATTTTTACCTCATTTTTACCTCATTTTTACCTCAATTTTTACCTCATTTTTACCTCAATTTTTACCTCATTTTTCCCTCATTTTCACACATTTTTACCTCATTCTCACACATTTTTACCTCATTTTTTCCCTCATTTTTCCCTCATTTTCACACATTTTTACCTCAATTTTTAGCTCAATTTTTACCTAATTTTCACACATTTTTACCTCATTTTTACCTCATTTTTCCCTCATTTTTCCCTCATTTTTCCCTCATTTTTCCCTCATTTTCACACATTTTTACCTCAATTTTTACCTTATTTTTCCCTCATTTTTCCCTCATTTTTACCTCATTTTTACCTCATTTTTCCTCATTTTCACACATTTTTACCTCAATTTTTACCTTCATTTTTTCCTCATTTTTACCTCAATTTTTACCTCATTTTTCCCTCATTTTTTCCCTCATTTTTACCTCAATTTTTACCTCATTTTTCCCTCATTTTTACCTTATTTTTCCCTCATTTTTCCCTCATTTTTCCCTCATTTTTACCTCATTTTTCCCTCATTTTCACACATTTTTACCTCAATTTTTACCTCATTTTTTCCTCATTTTTACCTCAATTTTTACCTCATTTTCCCTCATTTTTCCCTCATTTTTACCTCAATTTTTACCTCATTTTTCCCTCATTTTCACACATTTTTACCTCAATTTTTACCTTATTTTCACACATTTTTGCCTCAATTTTAACCTCATTTTACCTCATTTTTCCCTCATTTTTCCCTCATTTTTCCCTCATTTTTACCTCATTTTTCCCTCATTTTTCCCTCATTTTTCCCTCATTTTTACCTCATTTTTACCTCATTTTTACCTCATTTTTCCCTCATTTTTCCCTCATTTTCACACATTTTTACCTCAATTTTTACCTCATTTTTCCCTCATTTTTCCCTCATTTTTCCCTCATTTTCACACATTTTTACCTCATTTTTACCTCATTTTTACCTCAATTTTTACCTCATTTTTCCCTCATTTTTCCCTCATTTTCACACATTTTTACCTCATTTTTACCTCATTTTCCCCTCATTTTCACACATTTTTACCTCAATTTTTACCTTATTTTTCCCTCATTTTTCCCTCATTTTTACCTCATTTTTACCTCATTTTTCCCTCATTTTTACCTCATTTTTCCCTCATTTTTACCTTATTTTTCCCTCATTTTTCCCTCATTTTTACCTCATTTTTACCTCATTTTTTCCCTCATTTTTACCTCAATTTTTACCTCATTTTTCCCTCATTTTTCCCTCATTTTTCCCTCATTTTTCCCTCATTTTTCCCTCATTTTTACCTCATTTTTACCTCATTTTTCCCTCAATTTTTACCTCATTTTTCCCTCATTTTCACACATTTTTACCTCAATTTTTACCTCTTTTTTTACCTCATTTTTACCTTATTTTTCCCTCATTTTTCCCTCATTTTTACCTCATTTTTTCCCTCATTTTTACCTCATTTTTCCCTCATTTTCACACATTTTTACCTCAATTTTTACCTTATTTTTCCCTCATTTTTTCCTCAATTTTTCCCTCATTTTTCCCTCATTTTTCCCTCATTTTTACCTCATTTTTCCCTCATTTTCACACATTTTTACCTCAATTTTTACCTCATTTTTCCCTCATTTTTCCCCTCATTTTTCCCTCATTTTTACCTCATTTTTCCCTCATTTTACCTCATTTTTCCCTCATTTTTCCCTCATTTTTCCCTCATTTTTACCTCATTTTTACCTCATTTTTACCTCATTTTTCCCTCATTTTTCCCTCATTTTCACACATTTTTACCTCATTTTTCCCTCATTTTTCCCTCATTTTCACACATTTTTACCTCATTTTCACACATTTTTACCTCAATTTTTAGCTCAATTTTTACCTAATTTTTCACACATTTTTACCTCATTTTTACCTCATTTTTCCCTCATTTTTCCCTCATTTTTCCCTCATTTTTCCATCATTTTTACCTCATTTTTACCTCATTTTCCCCTCATTTTCACACATTTTTACCTCAATTTTTACCTTATTTTTCCCTCATTTTTCCCTCATTTTTACCTCATTT